>JAWIIG010000039.1:1438428-2876857 GCA_033557465.1 Ichthyophis bannanicus | reverse complement strand
TAGCTTCAGGTCTATCAGTGTGCATGCAGGTGTTGGTCAGGAGCCTGGGACCAGGTTACAAGCACACTGTGGCAGAGGATTTTGGCCAAAACCTAGGTATGGAACGCGCTGCCAGTATAGTTTCTTTGAATGGAACTAAACGTTAAGATTGAGCGAAGGAAGAGAGATGGATGCCTGAGGGAGGAGAGAAAAGTCAAACTGTGTACCCGGGAGTGTAGGGGACAGAGACCCTGGTCACGTGCATGCAGAAGGCCTGGTGCTGATATGCGCTCCTTTCTGCTGTTCCACAGAGCGGATTATGGTGTATACAGTCTGAGTTTCATAATTTGTGCACTCATGGGATAATTTTCAGTTTAGTACTTTTTTAGGAATAGTATTACCTGCCAGAGCCCTTTCTTCCTTCTTTCTTCAGCTGGGAGCTGCCCATATACGGTAGATCTTCTCGTTTTGTTACTGTCATCTTATCGCCTTTGGTTTCTCTTTCTCCATATTTATTCACTAAAGTGAAGATGTATTTCTCTGCCTATTCCCATATTTGTCACAGAAATGAAAGTATAAAGTGATAGCTTTTTATGGGAACTAATTTGCTTATTTGAGTTGCGTTGAGAAGCTGTCGCTGGGGAACCATAGAATGAGTAAAAGAAAAAATATATGTGAGAGAAAGTTGCCCTGGATACGTAGCATACTACACCTTTTGCAAATAAATAAATAGCATTCCAATAATTATATGATATGTAGGGGACTGATTGTAGCTTACAGGGGTTTTCAGCCCTAGTCCTCGGGACACACCTTGCCAGTCAGGGTTTTCAGGATGATATAACCATAATGGACTAAGCATGAAAGAGATCTGCCTACAATGGTGGCTATGCCTCCAAATAGATTCTCCGTGACTGTTCATTGTAATACATTCTGAAAATGTGACTGACTAGATGTGTCCTGAGGACTGGGTTGAAATTTCTGTGTGATTGATCAGATGGTGACAAGAAGTGAAACCATGATCTGTAAGCTCTTTCTTGTCAGTTCTGAAGTATTTGGAGTGGAGGAGTAGCCTAGCGGTTAGGGCAGGCAGCTTGGAGCCAGAAAGAGCTGGGCTCCAATCCAATGATGATCCTTGTGGCCACTTAATCCTCCATTGCTTCAAGTATAAACTTAGATTGTAAGCCCTCTCTCCCCTTTCCTAGGGAAATAACGATTGTATCTGAATGTAACTTACTTTGAACTGCTACTGGAAAGGTGTGAGCTAGATACTAAAAAATTTAAAAAAATATGGTAATTTTAATTCCAAAGGGCATATTTAAATAAGTAAGTAAATAAATAAATATTTGCTAAGACCTGGTAAAGTCAGTCTGCATCCTTTTTGGTCAGTCTACTCTTCCCACTCAAATTTCTGGAGGGGGTGGGGGCATGACTGCTATCATACCTGTGAGGTGGGAGCCACAGACTATATAAGAACAAAGTATACTGGGCTTGATGGACCTTGGTCTGACCCAATATGGCATTTCTTCTTTCCAACAGTGGCCAATTTAGGTCATAAGTACCTAGCAGTTTCCCTAAAGGACACAGGTCCCCTTTAATAATGGTTTTATGGATCTTTCATTCAGGAACTTGTCCAAACTTTTTTTTTAAACACAGCTAGACTAACCGTTTTTTCTATATCCTCTGATAAAGAATTCCAGAATTTGATTACGCGTGAAAAAAATATTGATTACGTGTGAAAAATATTTTCTTTTATTAGTCTTAAATAGTTACACGGTAGCTTCATTACATGTCCCCTAGTCTTTCTCTATTATGATGGTCATGAATAGTCGATCTGCGTTTACCCGTTCCACTCCATTCATTAATTTATAGACCTCTATCATATCTCCCCTCAGCCTTCTCTTTTTCCAGGTTGAAGAGCCCTAACCTTTTTAGCACTCTCCTCATAGGGGTATCCTTCCATCCTCTTTACTATTTTGGTGTCTCCTCTCCTGTACCTATTCTAATAACGCTATATCTTTTAAAGATATAGCTACCAGAATTGCACACAATATTCAAGGTGCGGTCACACCAGTGAACGATATAGAGGCATTATAATATCCTTTCCTTATCATCCCTCCAGTCCGTACAGTCCCTTACCTCTGGGTAGTGTACCTTTTCCAGCAGCTTGGAGACTGAACATGTCATCTTTTGATGACACCAGCAATAATACTGCTGGCACCGCCCACCAGCTTCCTGTATGCTCAGTCTCCAAGCAGCTGTAGGAGGTAGTTGGCCAGGGTGCTGGACTCGCTGTAGGAGCAAATAAGGAGCTGGCCTAGTTTAGGATTTTTCTTGTTGATTTCCCTCTTGATTTGGGTTCTTTGGTTTGCTTAAAGGTAATAACACATATAATAAAAAAAATGAATAGTGAGAGGAAACTGCTTCAGGAAAAGAGAGCTTTGCTGTCTGACAACACGGCAAAGGAGGATTTCTCCCCCTCCTTGGAGGTCCCGGGGGGGGGGGGGGGCGTTTGGCGGCTTTGCCGGCACCCAGGACTTGGGTGGCTCCGAACCTGTGAACGGGTGAGGAGCCACCATTTTTGATGCAACTGTCAGCGAGTAAGTGCAATCCTGGCCCCCCTTGGCGCCGAAACCGCGTGCAGGCTGAGCGCTAAGTGTACAGATCAGCATCCGACGGTGCAGGAGTTCAGCCCGGTGCAATTGGGGAGGCTTTCATGCTCCCCGTGCTGGTCTGGGTACAGTTGGGTGCTCTTGAATGGCGCAGCAGGACTCTGTACAGGGGCCTAGCTGGATAGGGGAGGCCTGGTGCCAGGTGATCTAGGCGGCTCCAGCGGCACGGGAAAGTCAGTGGTGTGTTGCTTTTCTTCCTGCGCATTCTCCTGGCAGTTAGGAGGGCTCATTTTCAGCCGGTTTGGGAGCGCTGCAAGTTTCTTTACTTTTCTTTCTCTCTCCTTCTCTTTATCTCTCTTTCCCTCCTTCAAGTTCTGAAAAAAAAAAGGAGGAAAGCAAGTGTAAAGGAGGGAGCAGCTCCTCTCTTTTGTTTTTGTTTTTAGCCCTTGCTGTTCAAGGCCTATCACTGTGCAGTATCCCTGGGCAATCAGCTTTTTTAAGAGCCAGGGGGCAGCAGTCTTGCACCCATGATTTTGTGTCTGCAGTGCCTAATCTATGGAACCCAGCGGGGGGCCGTGTCGGGACGCCGGGGTGTGCCACGGCTGCATTTCAGAGGCTATAATCATGGAGCAAGAGTTGCAGGACAAGGCTTGACAGGAGCCTGCATCCTCACCATCGCAGGAGGCTCAGGCTTCTCTAGAGTCTCTCACCCCCCCGCTGGAGGCAGCTTCCATCTCCTTGGCAGCTCCCGGTCCCTCCACATCTCCCTGGTTGGGGGAATTCTGGGGTGGTTCTCTACAGAGTTTATACTATTACTGCATCAGTCTTTTTGCCTGCTTCAGCAGGAATCAGCGGGTGGTCCCTCTAAGTCGGGAAGTGGTGCAAAACGGGTTTCCGCTGTGAAAGGGGACGAGCCAGGTGTGGTGCTGGCCAAAAGGGTCAAGTCCTCGGCACAGTGGCTGGGGCGTCCCCCTCTTATCTGATGGGCCGGAGGCACAGGTCCTGGAGACGGAGTTGGACTTGGAGGGCGAAGAGCTCAAATAGGGAGACATCCTGCAACCGGACGACCAGGCTCGGATTGTCTTGGGGTTTTGGCAGGAAGAATTGCCTGCCCTCATCGTGGAATCTCTAAAGCCCTCAATTTGTCCCCTAGCTTGCCAGTAGAGGATGAGTTTGCTGGAGGGATCCTCAGATACAGGCGGTATGGAAGACGCAGACGATCTTCCCGGTACATAGGGTAGTCAAGCAAATGATCTAGGATGAATGGGACCCTGTTTGAAGGCAGGTTTAAGGGAGTGAGGACGCGTCTCTATCCCCTTCTGGATCAGGAGTGAATAATGTTTAGGTCCTCGCAAGTGGATGCAGCAGTTGCTGCTGTCACGAAGAAGACGACCATCCCGGTTGAGGGGAGTGCAGCAGTGAAGGATGGGCAGAACGGGAAGTTGGACACCTTGTTGAAACAGGCGTTTGATGTCAATGACCTATCATTTTGCAGGCCTCTATTTTTCAGGGCCTGGATCACGAAGGCCTGCCTGCATTGGTTGCAGCAGCAGCTGCAACTGCTGGGGGACCACACGACAAAGCAGGCGGTGGACGGGTAGCAAAGCTGGAATCGGGGGGGGGGGGCGGTTTGAGGGGTGCTTTCCGCGCTGATAGCCAGTAATGATCTCATTTGTGGGCTCTCTAAGAGTATGGCATTAGTGGTGGCAGCCCGCCGCTACCTTTGGATGCAATATTGGTCCGCAGACAGCTCCTCCAAGTCCCGTCTTAGCAAGCTCCGCCCTTAAGGGAAAATTTATTTTCGGGGAGAACCTGGACAAGTTGGTCAAGGACATAGAGTCAAAGTGGGGGACTTCTGCTGGAGGATAAGCAGAAGCAGAACCGCAATATGTCTGTGGCTCGGAGTCAGCCATGGGATTTTCAGCGTTTTCATATGTCATGCCTTGATTCCTTCCAAAGGGGTAAATTTCCCGCTCGAGGGCAGGGGTTCTGGGGTTTCCAAGGGATGGGCAGAGGTTTTGCTACTGCCTCGCCCTCAGGACCCAAGAAGCCCCAATGAAGTGAAGAGGGCCCAGGTAGTGGTGCAGACCGCGGGGGGCGGTCAGCTGCAGGAGTTTTACTCTGCCGTGTGTCCAGATCATCCGCGAAGGTTATGCCCCTCGAGTTGGCCCAGCTGGTGGGTGAGGCCTTTGTCTGGTCCCCCTGTAAAGAATTAAGCAAGGCGGCGGCAGAAAGGCTGTCAAGGCTACTTCAGCTCAAGTGGTCCTCATCCCCTGAGATCAGTATGGATGCCATTAATGCTCCATCAACTTCGTGGTGCCCAAAAAGGACTATTCCTTTTGCCCAATCCTAGATCTCAAGCTGGTCTTCGGTTCCGCATTTTCGCATGGAAATCTTGCGGTCTGTGATCATCGCTGTAAGGAAGGGGGAAGTTTTTGATGTCCCTCGATCTAACGGAGGTGTACCTTTATATCCCCATCAGGCTTGAGCACCAGCAATTTCTACAGTTTATGGTTGTCAATGGGTCCTTAACAGTTTCAGGCTTTGCCGTTCGGCCTGGCAACATCTTCCCGTAACCTTCACCAAGGTCATGGTGGTGATAGCAGCGATGCTCTGCAAGGAGGGGGTTTTGGTGTACCCATACCTTGACGACTGGCTGATTCAGGCAAAGTTCAGGGACGAGAGCAAGCAGGGCAACGTCACGGGTAGTACAGCTTCTGAAAAGTCTCGGCTGGGTGGTCAATGTGGCCAAGAGTCATTTGGTTCCGTCTCAGTGGGAAGAGTCTTCCTACTGGAGCAGCAAGCTCAGAGACTATGGTGATTGCTGTATCAGTTTCCTGAGGCTGCCAGAGCCAATGGCTTTGGCAATATCTGCAGGTGCTGGGAACCATGGCAGCCACCCCTAGTGGTGGTACCATGTGCGAGGTCGCACATGCGCCCACTGCAAAGGGCCTTGCTCTAATCGGTGGCCGCACCAGAAACACACCCCTATCCCAGTGGCTCCCCTGCCCACAGGGGGTCAAGAGGGAGCTCGAGTGGTGGCTATGGTCAGGGGAATTTGGCAGTGGGGAATGCCCCTTGAGTTGCTGCAGTGGATCCCATTGATGACCAATGCCAGTTTCGTGGGCTGAGGGGTATTTGCAAGGGACACTTTGCTCAGGGGCGTTGGAGTGAACAGGAGGCTGGTTGGCGGTAGCCCGGACGCTTAGCGTCTTCGAATCATGGCTGCAAGGAAAAGCGGTCAGGGTCTTTTCAGACAACACAACCACTGTGGCCTACATAAACCGTGAGAGGGGCATGGGTAGTGTGGTTCTGGAGGAGGAGACAGAGCTGCTGTTCGGCTGGGCCGCAATTCATCTCCAGGCTCTGTCGGTGGTGCATATAGCGGGAGTTGACAATGGGACGGCGGACTACCTCAGCCGGGTTTGCGTGGATCCCGGAGAATGGGCGCTCCACCAAAAGGTCTTTGCCATCAGGTCCATGACAGGCATTCCCCCATCTGCGTGCCACCTGTGCAATGTTCGAGACTGCCAAAGGAGGCAGAAGACGGGAAAGGATGTCAGAAGGTCTCGATGCCCTGTTGCAGCAATGGCCCACGGAGGGTCGTCTTTATGTCTTTCCCCCATGGGCTCTCATAGGCCGGGTCATTCAGCAGATAGAGGCGCACCAGGTCGGGTCATTCGGATCAACCTGGATTGGCCGCGATGGTGTGGCTCCTAGTGGATCGGCCATGACGCCTCCCGGCTCGGGAAGACATTCTGATGCAAGGTCCGGTGGTGCATGCCTCAGGTGGATCGGTTCTCAATTACGGCTTGGCCCTTGAACAGGCATGGTTGAGAAAGAAGGGTTACTCAGGACTCGTGATTTCAATCTTGCTGAAGGTGCGGAAAAGATCTACTTCTCTCACCTACATCTGGATATGGCGAATCTTTGAGGCTTGGTGTGCAGATAGGCGGGAGCAACCTGCCACGGCCTCTGTTCCGGAGATCTTAGCCTTTTTGCAGACAGTTTTAATAAGGGCCTAGTGGCCAGCTCTTTGCGGGTGCAGCTTGTGGCAATTGCTTGTTATTGAGGAAAATTTCAGAAGGTGCTGCTGAGGGATCTCCCAGATGTAGTACGCTTCCTGAGAGCGGTAGCTCGCCTGCAAACTCTGTGAAAGGCAGTGGTTCCGCCGTGGGACCTCATCTTGGTCCTAGCGGGGCTGACTGGAGAGCCCTTTGAACCTTTGAGTCAGGCTTCGCTGAAGGACTTGACTCTCAAGACAGTTTTCTTAGTTGCGATATACTCTGCGTGCAGCATTTTGGAACGTCAGGCCTTATCGTGCCGGGAGCCATTCCTTTCTTTCTTACGGGAGATGGTGGTTCTGTAGCCAGTACCTTCCTTTCTGCCCAAGTTGGTGTCAGCATTTCCATGTGAATCAGTCTGTTTCCCTGCCAGTCCAAGGGGGTTCGGGAAATTAATGCCTCCAGCCAGAGGCTATGCTTGTTGGCTGTTAGAAGGGTCCTCAAGCGTCATTTGAAAGAGACGGCGGCCTTCTGCAAATCGGATTGCTTGTTTGTGCTATTTGGGGACCGCACCGTGGCGAGGTGGCTGCCAAGGCTTCCATTTCCAGATGGATCTGGGAGTCTGTCGCATCGGCACATATCTTTGCAGGGTCAACCACGTGCCAGTGGGGTTGCGTGCCCTTTCCACTGGGGCTCAGGCGGCATTGTGGGCCAAATATAGTTTGGTATCCCCTGTGGAGATATACAGGGCAGCAACCTGGCCCTTGCTGCATACTTTCAGTAAACATTATCACTTGGATGTCCAGGCTACTGGGGATGCCTGTTTTGGATCGGTGGTGCTTCGGGACAGTTTTGCAAGTCCCTTCCTATAAGATATAACTGCCCTGTTAAATCCCAGAGGTGCGGGACTGGATTGGAGGGCTGACCAGGAAAGCGAAATTAGACTTATCTTCTAATAGTTGTTCCTTGAGGAACTCCAGTCCAGCTCCATATCCCACCCGGGTTCTGGTGTTGGCAATCAGACCACTTCTCTGACCTGTTGCTTTCTGACAATGGAGGAGCCAGGGAAGCTAGAAGTCTCTGGTTTTCGGCGTTCAGGGGCAGACCGGAGGACTTTGTTCTCTCGCTGGCAGCTCGTCGTTGGCCGGAGATTCCTGAGGTAAGCCTCTCTTTCTCTCCTGGGGGAGGGGAGTTGAAAGGGGTCTTCCTTGGCTGCGGGGGAGGGGCACCAGGTTAGTTTGGTTCTTGTCAGGTTATGACTGCTTAACTACTTATTTGTTGCTCCTGTGAGTATGCTTTGTTAGTAGGTTACTGAGAGCTGGTGGGCAGTGCCAGCAGTATTAGTATGGTTGTCATCAAAAGATGACATGCTCAATCTCCATATTGTTGGAAAAGGTACACTACCCAGAGGTACATAAGAACATAAGATATGCCATACTGGGTTAGACCATCAAGCCCAGTATCCTGTTTTCAACAGTGGCCAATCTAGGTCATACGTACCTAGCAGTTTCCCCAAAAGACACAGGTTCTGCAATGCTTGTACTAGGTCAAGCATTGATATCCTGGGTCCCTTCTTAATAATGGTTATGGACCTTTCCTCCAGGAACTTGTCCAAACCTTTTTTAAAGCCCAGCTACACTAACAGCCTTTACTACATCCTCCGGTAACAAATTCCAGAGTTTGATTACACATTGAGTGAAAAAATATTTTCTTTTATTAGTCTTAAATAGTTTACCCTGTAGCTTCATTGCATGTCCCCTAGTCTTTCTATATTCTGATAACGTAAACAATCAATCGCCCAAGAGCGGATGGTTCGGAAGAATGTATCCTTGAAGGATACTACCAAAAGCAGAGAGGTTCCACAAAAGAGTAAAGTAGCCGAAATGCCCTCAAGTATGGAGCAGACAGAGCTTAAAGATCCCAATTTACCCATGTCTAAAAATAGCCAAATTAACATGAATAAAATACATTCTCTAAAATGCTTGTATGCAAATGCTAGAAGTCTAAAGAATAAGATGTGAGAGTTAGAATATATAGCACTAAATGAAAGGTTAGATATGATTGGAATATCAGAGACATGGTGGAAGGAGGACAACCAGTGGGACACTGTGATACCTGGGTACAAACTATATCGTAATGATAGAGCTGATCAAATTGGTGGAGGGGTTGCGCTCTATGTTAAAGAGGGCATTGACTCAGAAAGGATTAAAGTTTTGCAGGAAAGAAAATCTGCTGTAGAATCTATATGGATTGAAATCCCATATAAAAGGGGGAAGGCAATGGCAGTGGGGGTTGTACTATCGAGCGCCTGGCCAGAATGACCAAATGGATGATGAAATGCTCAAAGAAATCAAGGAAGCTAACAAAGTTACAGCATAGTAATAATAATGGGTGATTTCAATTACCCCGGTATCGACTGGGTCAGTGTCACGTCAGCACATGCTAGGGGAGATAAAGTTCCTAGATGAAATAAATGACTGCTTCTTGGAGCAGCTGGTTCATGAACCCGACCAGAGGGGAAGCCATATTAGACCTAGTCCTTAGTGGAACACCAGATCCTAGTGCAAGAGAAGGGTGTTGGGGCCACTTGGCAATAGTGATCATAGCAATGATCGCCTTTGATTTAATTAGTGGAGGAGGGATAGTAAGGAAATCCACAGTACTATCTTTTAACTTTCGAAAGGGATAGACTATGATAAAATGAGGAAAACAGTTAAGAAAAAACTAAAAGGAGCAGTTGCAAAGGTTAAAGACGTATATCAGCTTGGCTGTTGTTGAAAAATACTATCTTGGAAGCCCAGACCAGCTGTATTCCACGCTTTAAGAAAAGTGGAAGGAAGTCCAAAAAACTGCCAGCATGGTTTAAAGGTGAGGTCAGAGAGGCTGTTGCCAAAAAAGCATCTTTCAGGAAATGGAAAAAGAGCCAAACGACGAAACCTGGAAACAGCACAAGCACTGGCAAGTCAAATGCAAGGCATTGATAAGGCAGGCAAAGAGAGAATTTGAGAAGAAGCTTGCTGCGGAAGCAAAAACGTGAAATAAAGACCTTTTCAAGTACATTCATAGCAAAAAACCTGTGAGAGTCAGTTGGTCCATTAGATGATAAAGGGGTTAAAGGAGCACTAAGAGGCGACAAGGCGATAGCGGAGAGACTGAATGAATTCTTTGCTTCGGTCTTTACTGAGGAAGATGTAGGGATGTTACCCATGACTGAAGTGGTATTTAAAGGTGCGGAAGAATTGAAGGAAATATCGATGCATCGGGAAGATGTCTTACAACTATTAGATAAACTGAAGAGTAGCAAATCACCTGGGCCGGATGGTATACATGCAAGGGTGTTGAAAGAACTGAAATATGAGATTGCAGACCTGCTATCAGTAATCTGTGAACTATCATTAAAATCATCTCTAATACCTGAAGATTGGAGGATTGCCAATGTAACATCAATTGTTAAAAAGGGTTCCAGGGGTGATCCGGGAAACTACAGACCGGTGAGCCTGACGTCAGTACCAGGAAAAATGGTAGAAACCATCATAAAGAATAAAATTACTCAGCATGTAGATAGTCACAACCTAATGGGAGACAGCCAACATGGCTTTAGACAAGGAAGATCTTGTCTAAAACTAATCTGTTATGTTTTTTTTGAAGGAGTGAATAAACAGGTGGACAAAGGTGAGTCGGTTGATATAGTGCAGCGATGGCGAACTTATGGCACGCGTGCCAGCTGTGGCACGCGAAGGCCTTGCAGCTGGCACGCGGGAAGGTCCGCAATCGAAAAAAACAAAAAAACCCTGTCTGCTGCCGCTGTCGGGGCCGCCGCGGCAGAATCGAGCGTGCCGCGGGGCCCCCCTGTACCCGGCAGATCCTGCCCTCCCCGTAGCAGCTCTCTTTGGAGCTACAGTCAGACGCGCCGGCTTGCAGAGCGCAAAGGGAAGAGTTTCCCTTTCGCGACTCCGTTAAGCCCGCGGGGGCTGATGGGAACTTCCCATCAGCCCCCGCGGGCTTAACAGAGCAGCGAGGGAACTCTTCCCTCACGCTCTGCAAGCCGGCGCGTCTGACTGCAGCTCCAAAGAGAGAGCTGCTACGGGGAGGGCAGGCTCTGCTGGGTGGGTACAGGGGGGCCCCGCGGCACGCTCGATTCTGCTGCGGCGGCCCCGACAGCGGCAGCAGACAGGTTTTCTTTTTTTAAAAAATTTTCCCTGGCTGGGCTGGGCTGGGCTGGGGGTGGGGTGGGGGTTAGGAGTGGTGATGGGCTGGGCTGGGCTGGGCTGGGGGGGGTTAGGAGTGGTGATGGGCTGGGCTGGGCTGGGCTGGGGGGTTAGGAGTGGTGATGGGCTGGAGGGGGGTTAGGAGTGGTGATGGGCTGGGCTGGGCTGGGGGGGGGGTTAGGAGTAGTGATGGGCTGGGCTGGGCTGGGGGTGTTAGGAGTAGTGATGGGCTGTGGTGGGGGGGTTTAGGAGTGGTGATGGGCACTGGGCTGGGGGGGTTAGGAGTGGTGATGGACACTGGGCTGGCTGGGGGGGGTTAGGAGTGGTGATGGGCACTGGGCTGGCTGGGGGGGTTAGGAGTGGTGATGGGCGCTGGGCTTGGGGGGGTTAGGAGTGGTGATGGGCACTGGGGGGGTTAGGAGTGGTGATAGGCGCTGGGGGGGCTTAAACTAAAAATTGAGTGATGGGGGATTAGTACTGGGAGTGGGCTGATGGGGAGGTTAGGACTGGAAATGGGCTGGTGGGATTAGGACTGGGAGTGGGCTATGGGGGGCTAGGACTGGTAATGGTTTGGGGGGTTGCTAGGACTGGAAATGGGCTGAGTGGAAGGGGGCTTGAACTGCAAATAGCTGTTGGGGATGGGGCTTGGAATGGAAATGGGCTGAGGGGAAGTGGGGGGCTTGAACTGCAAATAGCTGATGGGGACGGGGCTTGGAATGGAAATGGGCTGAGGGGAAGTGGGGGGCTTGAAGAAGGGAATGGATGCTGGGTGAGACTGGAACTAGAAGGGAGCTGATGTTGGGGGAGGATTAGAATGGAATGGGGCTGGGAGAGTAAAATGGAGAGGGGAAAAATATTTTGTGTAGGAGGGATGAAAAATCTACAATTGGCCAGGTATTGGGAGAGTAATTGGGGATTGAGGATGGAGGGGTAAAATTTGTGTGGATGAAATAGGAATGAGGAAAGAGCAAAAGGAGAAAGATTAGTATGTTAAAGCAGATGTAGAGAGAGAGAGAATGGAAAAAAACTAGAAGAGAGAAGAAAGGACAAATGGACAGCAGACGATGGAGAGTTAGCAGAAAACATGAAGAAACCAGAAGAAAATGGCTGGACCAATTGCAACTGAAACAAAATGCACAAAAGGTAGAAAGATATCTCTTTATTTTGAATTTATTAACTGGAATATGTCAGCTCTGGGAAATGTGCATCATTAACATCTGCGCTTTGTTTGGTACAAGAGGAAATTCCTATTTGACGTTTGCCACTTGTTCTCTTTCCCCAGTATTCACTGAAATGTATTGGTTTAATATTTGCAGTGTTGCCTTTTGATAGGTAGGGTATGGTGCTTTGTGAGTCCTGGTAATGCTGTCAGGATACGGCGGGTTTGCTATGGGTTCTAAATGGGCAGCGTTTGTAGTAGTTCCTAATGTGCCTGGCGGTTGGCACTGGATTATAGTAATGTAGAAATCTTTTAGTCTTTCTTTATCCATACACTCATTAAGAGACATGTTTACTAAAAGTTAGTGTATGGTAACATTATGCAAATATTTATGCAAATAAGACCACTTATGCAAATGACGTGCTGGCACTTTGAGGAAATTCTTTGGTTTTGTGCGGCAGTTTAGGCACTCGGGCTCAAAAAGGTTAGCCATCACTGATATAGTGTATCTGGACTTTCAGAAAGCCTTTGACAAGGTCCCTCATGAGAGACTTTTGGCAAAACTAAAGAGTCATGGGATAGGAGGCAGTGTACTATTGTGGATCAGGAACTGGTTAAAAGAAAGCAGAGGGTAGGGCTAAATGGCCAATTTTCCCAATGGAGAAAGGTGTGAATAGTGGTGTACCCCAGGGATCTGTGCTGGGTCCGCTGCTTTTTGACATATTCATAAATGACCTGGAAAGTGGAATAACGAGTGAGGTTATCAAATTTGCAGATGACACAAAACTATTTAAAGTTGTTAAAACCCAAGAGGATTGTGGAAAATTGCAAGAGGATCTTGATAAATTGGAAGACTGGGCATCAAAATGGCAGATGAAATTTAATGTGGACAAGTGCAAGGTTATGCACCTAGGGAAGAACAACCCAAACTATGGTTACACGATGCAAGGTTCCACATTAGGAACCACCACCCAGGAAAAATATTTAGGCGTCATTGTGGATACCATGTTAAAACCCTCGGCCCAGTGTGGAGCGGCGGCCAAGAGAGCAAATAGAATGCTATGTATGATAAGGAAAGGAATGGAAAATAAAACAAAATATATTATAATGCCTCTATATCGTTCCATGGTGAGACCGCACCTTGAATATTGTGTGCAATTCTGGTCGCCGTATCTTAAAAAGGATATTGCGATTTTAGAAAAGGTTCAGAGAAGAGCCACCAAAATGGTAAAGGGATGGAAGGATACTCCTATGAAGAAATGCTAAAAAGGTTAGGGCTCTTTAACCTGGAAAAGAGATGGCTGAGAGGAGATATGATAGAAGTCTATAAATTAAGGAACGGAGTGGAACGGGTAAACGTACATCGATTGTTTACGTTATCAGAATATAGAAAGACTAGGGGACATGCAATGAAGCTACAGGGTAAACTATTTAAGACTAATAAAAGAAAATATTTTTTCACTCAACGTGTAATCAAAACTATGGAATTTGTTACCGGAGGATGTAGTAAAGGCTGTTAGTGTAGCTGGGTTTAAAAAAGGTTTGGACAAGTTCCTGGAGGAAAGGTCCATAAACCATTATTAAGAAGTGACCGAAGATATCAATGCTTGACGCAGTACAAGCATTGTGGAACTTGTGTCTCTTGGGGAAACTGCTAGGTACATATGACCTAGATTGGCCACTGTTGGAAACAGAATACTGGGCTTGATGGACCTTGGTCTGACCCAGTATGGCCTATCTTATGTTCTTATGTTGTCTAAGCCATGTTGGCTGTCTCCCATTAGGCCATGACTATCTACATGCTGAGTAATTTTATTCTTTATGATGGTTTCTACCATTTTTCCCGGTACTGATGTGAGGCTCACCGGTCTGTAGTTTCCCGGATCACCCCTCGAACCCTTTTTAAAAATTGGTGTTACATTGGCTATCCGCCAATCTTCAGGTATTAGAGATGATTTTAATGATAGTTCACAGATTACTAATAGCAGGTCTGCAATCTCATATTTCAGTTCTTTCAACACCCTTGGAAGTATACCATCTGGCCGAGGTGATTTGCTACTCTTCAGTTTATCTAATAGTTGTAATACATCTTCCCGATGTATCAATATTTCCTTCAATTCTTCCGCACCTTTAAATACCACTTCAGTCATGGGTAACATCCCTACATCTTCCTCAGTAAAGATCGAAGCAAAGAATTCATTCAGTCTCTCCGCTATCGCCTTGTCGCCTCTTAGTGCCCCTTTAACTCCTCTATCATCTAATGGTCCAACTGACTCTCTCACAGGTTTTTTGCTACGAATGTACTTGAAAAAGTCTTTACTTCACGTTTTTGCTTCCGCAGCAAGCTTCTTCTCAAATTCTCCCTTTGCCTTCTTTATCAGTGCCTTGCATTTGACCTGCCAGTGCTTGTGCTATTTCCAGGTTTCATCGTTTGGCTCTTTTTTCCATTTCCTGAAAGATGCTTTTTTGGCAACAACAGCCTCTCTGACCTTCCCTTTAAACCATGCTGGCAGTTTTTTGAACTTCCTTCCACTTTTCTTAAAGCATGGAATACAGCTGGTCTGGGCATCCAAGATAGTATTTTTCAACAACACCCAAGCTTGATGTAAGTCTTTAACCTTTGCAACTGCTCCTTTTAGTTTTTTCTTACTATTTTCCTCATTTTATCATAGTCTCCCTTTCGAAAGTTAAAAGGTAGTACTGGAGATTTCCTTACTATCCCTCCTCCACTAACTAAATCAAAGGTGATCATGCTATGATCACTATTGCTAAGTGACCCCAACGCCCTAATTTCTTGCACTAGATCTGGTGTTCCACTAAGGACTAGGTCTAATATGGCTTCCCCTCTGGTCGGTTCATGAACCAGCTGCTCCAAGAAGCAGTCATTTATGTCATCTAGGAACTTTATCTCCCTAGCATGTCCTGTCGTGACACTGACCCAGCCGATACCGGGGTAATTGAAATCACGCATTATTATTACCGCGCTGTAACTTTTGTTAGCTACCTTGATTTCTTTGAGCATTTCATCATCTATTTGATCATTCTGGCCAGGCGGTCGATAGTACACCCCCCCTGCCATCGCCTTCCCCTTTTTACATGGAGTTTCAATCCATAGAGATTCTACAGCAAATTTTGTTTCCTGCAAAACTTTAATCCTTTCTGACTCAATGCTCTCTCTAACATAGAGCGCAACCCCTCCACCAATTTGATCAGCTCTATCATTACGATATAGTTTGATCTCCAGGAACAAGCAGGAATAAGTCCTCACATATGGGTACGTCGGTACCGACGGAGCCCGTGCGGGAAAGCTCCCCAGCTTCTTAGAATAGAAGCTTTTGGGACCTCCCACTGCACATGCGCACTGCCTTCCCGCCTTCCTGAACAGCTCTCCTCAGTTTCTCTTTTTCCGCGGAGCCAGCAGGTCGTGTTCCTGTCACCGCTGAAGAAATTGTTATTTTATTTGTTTCTTTAGACCGCGTACCTGCCTTCCCCATACCGATACCGGTATCGCCGGTCTTTTCTTTCTTTCTTTAAAAAATTATAATTCTTTTTTCTTATTTTTTAGCTTTTTGGTCACTTCAGAGAGGCCTCTCGGCCTACTCAATTTCTCCTCATGGAGAAGCCAGCCCCTGGATTTAAGAAGTGTACCAAATGTAATGCTGTTATTTCAGTCACAGACACCCATGACTGGTGTCTGAAATGTTTGGGGCCTGACCATTCCATACCGGACTGCCCATCTTGCTCCCACATGTCTAAACGTGGGCTGCAGAACCGGGCCAACAAATTCCATGTGCTGTTTGCTTCAGAGAATACAGCATCACAGTCATCCAGGTCTTCTTCTCCGGATGGATCTCAGGTAACCAAACCTTCTGTGGGCAAGTCCTCAAAGAGCAAATCTCCTTCAAAGCATCGAGAGGCTCTTAGCTTAGAACTTGAGGACCCTGCCCCAGCCAAACAACCCCGGCGGGAAGTCCAACTTCCAAAAACGCCAATTCAGGGGTCTCAGGTTGATATCGATGCTACGGCCTCGACAGATCACCTGTTAGCCTGCTCTGGGGTACCGGGTCACTCCGGTACCGACATCCAGGCAGCTATGGCGTCCATGGGCGATACTGTACAGTCCATGCAGCAGGCCGTCATGGCTTTCATTAAAGCTGCAACGCCATCGGTTCCGCTTTCAGCGGTTCCGGGCCCGATACCGGTATCGTCCGCCATGCCGGTATCGAGGCCGTCCACCTCTAAACGCAAGTCGGTACCGTATGGGCTTTCGCTCCATACCGGTTCCATACCCGATACGCCCGATATCGATACCGATCGGTACGCGTATCGTGCGTTAGAGGAAAGCACCGATTCCTCTGAGGATTTTCACTCCTCTGATGATTCTGCTGAGTTTTCACTCAACTTACCTGAGGAGCCCTCTTCTCCTAAAAGGAGAATGTCCCCTCCAGAGGATTTGTCCTTCCAGGACTTTGTTTTAGATATGGCTACAGCCCTTTCTATTACCACATCCTCTGAAAAGGAACCCAGATCCAAAAAACTGGATATTTTGGGATACTCAAAGGCCCCTAAGGAGGCAGTTACCCTGCCTATCCATGAAATCCTTCAAGAACAACTGATGGATTTCTGGGAAAATCCTTTGACTTTGTCTCCTTATTCCCGTAGGTTGGACACCATGTATAGGGTCCCTCCTTCTCCTGGTTTCCAAAAGACTCAATTGCCCCACCACTCTATTGTGGTGAAGTCTGCAATGAAGAAGATTAGGAGTACCAAAAGGCACTCTTCCACCCCTCCAGGACGGGAATGTAAGACTTTGGACTCTTTTGGTAGGAAAATTTTCCAGGCTAGTATGCTTATAGCCAGGATTAATTCCTACAGTCTCTATATGGGCATGTTCCTGGAGGAACTTGCCAAAAAGGTGCGGCATTTTGCCCCCTTTATCCCTGAGGATAAAAAGCAGGGATTCCTTTCCCTAGTGAAACAACTCTTAGAGGTTTCTAAGTTCTCTAATAGGGCAGCATATGATTCCTTTGAGGGAGCCAGTAGGGCTTCGGGCATTGCTATTGCAGCCCGACGTCTTGCTTGGCTCCAGGCCTCTGATCTGGAACCTTGGGTTCTAGATGGCTTACGGAATCTGCCCTGTACAGGTGAGAACTTATTTGGGGAAGAGTGGCAAATCAAAGCCACCCAGATGGATGCTGAAAATGCCACCTTGGAAAGACTTTCAAAGTCCACTTCAATTCCTACTAAGAAAAAGTCTTTTAAAAGGCCTTACTATAAGAAGGCCAGAGTTGCTTCAAATACTGGCCAGCAGTCTTCTCAACCTCGCTATACTGCTAAGCGTCAGCAATCCAAACAAGCACGAGCTAAGCCTGCAGCAGCTACTGTAGCTCAGCAGGCTCCAACCCCTCAGGGGTTTTGACTTGCTCCTAGGGAACTTGCCACTTCTGGTTCTAACACAACCAGAACCTCTCACCATACCCGGAAGGTTGGTTCACTTTGCTCCCAGATGGGAACAATGCACAACAGACCAATGGACCCTCTCTATCATTCGAGAGGGTTACAAACTTCATTTCTCCAGCCTTCCTCCCCATCATATGGTGAGACCATTCAATTCTCCCCCATCTCTCCTAACCCTGTTGGGTCAAGAGGTTTCCTCTCTTCTTGCCCAAGGGGCCATAGAAGAGGTTCCTCTTCCTCAACAAGGGTCCGGTTTCTACTCCCCTTATTTTCTCATTCCAAAGAAGACAGGGGGATTCAGACCAATCCTAGATCTGAGAGAATTGAACAAATTTCTCTTCAAAGAGAAATTCAAAATGCTGTCTCTCGGCATTCTCCTTCCTTACCTCCAGGGTCAGGACTGGCTTTGTTCTCTAGACCTACAGGATGCGTATACACATATACTCATCCATCCATCCCACAGAAAGTATCTTCGCTTTCTGTTTCAGGGAAAACATTTCCAATACAGAGTACTCCCCTTCGGTCTAGCCTCTGCTCCAAGAGTATTCACAAAATGCATGGCAGTCGTAGCCGCATTTCTAAGAGGCATGGGAATCTTTGTCTTCCCATATCTGGACGACTGGCTCATCCGAGCTCCAACTCAGTCACAGGCCCAGATTTCCCTGGACCACACAAGGAGCCTTTTGCAGTATCTGGGACTGGTAGTAAACCTTCCCAAGTCCCAACTCATCCCTACTCAATCTCTAGAATTCATAGGGGCCCAGTTGGACACCATCACTGCAAGGGCCTACCTTCCACATGTTCGAGGCCAGCGCCTCCTGAGTTTGGCCTCCCAAGCTCAGTCCAGCACTCACTTGACAGCCAGGGAAATGCTACGCCTACTGGGTCATATGGCCTCCACAGTGCATGTGGTGCCCTATGCTCGTCTTCATATGAGACCAGCTCAATGGACCCTGGCCACTCAGTGGACTCAGGCGTCAGGAGCGCTCTCAGACCAAATACAAACCTCCGATCGTCTGTTTTGGTCCCTCCACTGGTGGACTTCCACCAAGAATCTGTTGTTGGGGGCTCCATTTCAACCATTGCTACCCCAAGCAACCCTCACAACAGATGCCTCCCAAACAGGGTGGGGAGCCCATCTGCAAACTCTCTCCACTCAGGGCACTTGGTCTCTACAGGAGACCACCCTTCATATCAATCTTCTGGAACTGCGAGCAATTTACCTTGCCCTCAAGGTCTTCCACTCCCTCCTAGCCAACCTCACTGTCCTAGTTCAGACGGACAATCAGGTGGCCATGTTTTACATAAACAAACAAGGAGGGACGGGCTCTCTGTCGCTTTGCAACGAAGCTCTAAGACTATGGGCCTTCGCCAGAGAGCATCAGATTCACCTGCTAGCAGTGTATCTCCCAGGAGTTCAAAACTCTCGGGCAGACAGGCTCAGTCGAGTTCTGCTGCCACACGAATGGTCCCTACATTTGGACCAAATAAACCGAATCTTTCAGGAATGGGGGACCCCGGACATAGACCTCTTTGCAAGTCCGTGGAATGCCAAACTTCCCCGGTTCTGTTCCAGAACTCCGTGTCAGGGAGCTCAGGCTACGGACGCCTTTCTCCTGAATTGGAATCAGGCATTCCTATATGCCTTTCCACCCATTCCTTTGATTCCCAAGACTCTGTTCAAACTCCAGAGGAATCATGGAACTATGATCCTCATAGCTCCACGCTGGCCACGCCAAGTGTGGTTCCCTCTACTTCTACAGCTCTCCCAGGGATCCTACTTGGATCTGGGAGCTGCGCCAGACCTCCTGTCTCAGGAGGAGGGGACTTTGTGGCACCCAAACCCCAAATCCCTTCACCTCAGTGCTTGGTTACTGAAGGCTTAAGCCTTCAAGACTTTCATCTTTCCCAACCAGTGAAAGATATCCTTTCTGCCTCTAGGAAACCCTCTACCAGGCGTTCCTATGCTTTCAAATGGAAACGTTTTTCCATTTGGTGTGCTCAGCAGGGTCTTGACCCTCTGGCACTTCCCTTGAATTCTCTTCTTGATTATCTCCTGCATCTATCCAATGCAGGCCTCAAGACGAATTCGGTAAGAGTCCATTTAAGTGCTATTGCAGCATCCTTGAAACATATAAATGGACAACCTATCTCCTCTCATCCTCTTGTTGCAAGATTCATGAGAGGCCTGACTCTCACTAAACCTCCCATCAGACCACCCCCGGTCGCATGGGATTTGAATCTAGTGCTCGGTCAACTTATGAAGCCACCTTTTGAGCCAATGTTTTCCACCTCCTTGAAATTTCTTTCCTGGAAGGTCATCTTCCTCATTGCAGTCACTTCGGCTCGCCGCATCAGTGAGCTGCAGGCTTTAGTGGCTAATCCACCTTACACAAGATTTCATCATGATAAGGTGGTCCTTAGGACGAATCCCCACTTTATGCCTAAAGTGGTCTCGCCTTTTCATCTTAATCAAGAGGTATATCTACCTGTCTTTTTTCCAGCTCCTCATGCATCCAATGCAGAGAGGAACCTTCATACTCTGGATTGTAAAAGAGCTCTCGCTTTTTACCTTAATAGGACTCAGCCACATCGAAAGTCTTCTCAACTTTTTGTGGCCTTTGATCCTTCCCATTTGGGACTTCCAGTCTCCAAGCGTACACTTTCCAATTGGATTGCTCAGTGTATTTCTTTTGCTTACCAGAGCAAAAACATTTCTCTGGAAGGCCATGTCACTGCTCACAATGTGAGGGCCATGGCAACTTCTATGGCTCATCTGCACTCTGTTTCCATAGATCAGATCTGTCGAGCCGCTACCTGGGCCTCGGTTCATACCTTCACAGCCCATTACTGTTTGGACAAGGACTCCCGCCGGGATGCCTTGTTTGGCCAGGCTGTCCTCAAGCACCTGTTCCATTCCTAAACAACTCCTGCCCACCTTCCCAGAATGGATGCCTGAGATCCATACGAAGATGGCGAACCTTTACAGGGGATCCCATGCATCTAAGCTAGGGAGTCCCCATATGTGAGGACTTATTCCTGCTTGTTCCTGGAGATAGCACAGTTACTTACCTGTAACAGGTGATCTCTGGGAACAGCAGGAATTAGTCCTCACAACCCACCCACCTCCCCTAGGAGTTGTATCTTTTATCTATCTATCTTCCTGTCCTCTCTCTGTTGACTCAGCTATAAACTCGAAACTGAGGAGAGCTGTTCAGGAAGGCGGGAAGGCAGTGCGCATGTGCAGTGGGAGGTCCCAAAAGCTTCTATTCTAAGAAGCTGGGGAGCTTTCCCGCACGGGCTCCGTCGGTACCGACGTACCCATATGTGAGGACTAATTCCTGCTGTTCCCAGAGATCACCTGTTACAGGTAAGTAACTGTGCTTACCCAGGTATCACAGTGTCCCACTGGTTGTCCTCCTTCCACCATGTCTCTGATATTCCAATCACATCTAACCTCTCATTTAGTGCTAAATATTCTATCTCTCCCATCTTATTTTTTAGACTTCTAGCATTTGCATACAAGCATTTTAGAGACTGTATTTTATTCATATTAATTTGGCTATTGGTAGACATGGGTAATTTGGGATCTTTGAGCTGTGTCTGCTCCATATTGGAGGGCATTTGAGCTACTTCACTCTTTTTTTGGAACCTCTCTGCTTTTGGTAGTATTCTTCAAGGATACATTCTTCCGAACCATCCGCTGTTGGGCGACTGTCGGCTTTCCCCTATTATCTAGATTAAAAGCTGCTCTGTCTCCTTTTTAAAGGTTAATGCCAGCAGCCTGGTTCCATCCCGGTTAAGGTGAAGCCCATCCCTTCGGAAGAGCCCCTCCTTTCCCCAGAATGTTCCCCAGTTCCTAACAAATCCAAACCCCTCATCTCTGCACCATTGTCTCATCCACGCATTGAGACTCCGGAGCTCTGCCTGCCTTTTGGGTCCTGCACGTGGAACACGGAGGCATTTCGGAGAACGCAACACTGGAAGTTCTGGATTTCAACTTCCTACCTAAAAACCTTTCGACCGATCCGGGATCTAAAACAGGTCAATTGCTGCCTCAGGGTACCACACTTCCGGATGGAGACTCTACGTTCAGTCATAGCAGCCGTGAGGGGCGGGGAGTTCCTAACGTCCCTCGATTTGACAGAAGCCTACTTGCATATCCCGGTCAGGAAGTCCCACCAGCAGTTCCTGAGATTCGCGGTACCAAGAGGCCACTTTCAATTCCAGGCGCTACCCTTCGGCCTAGCTAGGGCCCCCAGGACGTTCACCAAGGTAATGGTGGTGGTAGCGGCCTTTCTTCGGAAGGAGGGAATATTAGTACACCCTTACTTAGACGATTGGCTGATCCGGGCAAAGTCGGAAGAGGAACGTCACTCGACAACGACCAGAGTGATCCAGGTTCTAGAGGAATTGGGGTGGGTCATCAATCGTGCAAAGAGCAGGTTGACTCCCTCCCAGGAACTCGAGTACCTCGGGGCAAGATTCGACACCAACAGGGGCAGAGTATTCTTGTCACGAACAAGATCAAGGGAGCTAAGACTTCTAGTCACGCAGTTTCTAGGCAGACGAAACCCCTCGGCGTGGCATTATCTTCAGGTTCTGGGAACAATGGCGGTTGCGATAGAGGTAGTACCATGGGCCAGGGCCCACATGCGGCCGTTGCAGCGGTCACTATTACGTCGGTGGTCTTCCCAGCATCATCCTCTGTCACTGCAGTTACCTTGCACTCCGCGGACCAAACAGGCACTCCACTGGTGGCGGTGCCCAAGGAATCTGGATCGCGGGATGCCTCTCGAACCTCCCCAGTGGTTACTATTGACGACGGATGCCAGCCTGTCAGGCTGGGGAGCACACTGTGAGGACCAGTTCGTCCAGGGTCGCTGGACACCGTTGGAATCGCAATGGCCCATCAACAGACTGGAATTGCGGGCCGTCACCCTAGCGCTCAAGGCTCTCGAGGCCGTAGTACAAAGAAGAGCAATTTGCATTCTCTCCGACAATGTCACTGCGGTGGCCTACATCAACCACAAGGGAGGCACCAGCAGCCCCGCCTTGGAGAAGGAGGCGGACGCTCTCTTCCAGTGGGCGGAGGCCCATCTGCAAGCGCTTTCAGCTTGGCACGTGGCGGGCGCGGACAACGTCACAGCCAATTTCCTCAGCAGGTGCAAGATAGACCACAGAGAGTGGGAACTGGAACAGGAGACCTTCAACCAAATAGTGGCCCGATGGGGACTCCCAGTCATGGACCTCATGGCACGGTTCTCGTCAGCCAAGGTGGACAGATTCTTCAGTCGGCGGAAGGAAAGAATGTCCGAGGGCTTGGATGCCCTGTCCCAAAAGTGGCCTTCGGAAGGTCTTCTCTACGTATTTCCTCCTTGGGCTCTGATCGGAAAGGTTCTCCAGCGGGTGGAGTCCCACCAAGGATTGGTAATCCTCATAGCCCCGGATTGGCCTCGCCGACCCTGGTATGCGGATCTGGTGAGGATGATCGCTGACCAACCTTGGCGGCTCCCTTGCAAAAGGGATCTGCTAAGACAAGGCCCGGTGCGGATGCCGCACGTGGATCGTTTCTCGCTTACGGCCTGGCTATTGAAAGGGCACGGCTCCTGAAACGATTTTACTCAGGAGCAGTAGTCTCGACTCTGTTGCATGCTAAGAAGCGCTCGACCTGTATATCCTATGTAAGAGTTTGGCGCATCTTCGAATCCTGGTGTGCGGAGCACCGACGGAAACCCCTTTCGGCCTCAGTCCCGGAGGTTTTGGAATTCCTGCAAGCAGGATTTGACAAGGGTCTGGCACACAGCTCCTTACGGGTGCAGCTGGCTGCCATCGCTTGCTATAGAGGCAAGGTCCGTGGCAAACCCCTAGGGGCCCACGCGGACGTCTCGAGGTTCCTAAGGGCGGTTAGACTGCTACGCCCTCAACGGAGGTCAATCATCCCCCCTTGGGATCTTAACCTAGTGCTAAATGCCTTGATCGGGGATCCCTTCAGGAACACTAATTAGCAGGTAAGATCTAATTACTATTTAGTAGATTTTCTACAAACTGGGATAGAGGAAGGCGTAGACAAGCCTCTGAAAGTAATAGTGTCAGTGGTTAACTGAGCAGCTTGGAGTAAAGTCTCTTTGTTAAAGAGATTCTCTCCAGTGCAAGGAGTATTTCCCAGTCTATCTTGTAGGCATTTGTCCAAGTCTGAAGCTTGGAGCCAGGCTCTACGTCGTGCCCCTATGGCTATAGCAGAGGTTTTGCTAACAGACTCAAAAGAGTCCAGGGAAGCACGAGTAAGGAACCTAGAAATATTTTGAGCATGATTGACTAGTATAGAAAAGTCTGCTCTTTTGGGCTCTTGGAGAAAAGGGGTCAAAAGTAGTAAATCTTTTGTGACCTCCTCAAGAGATAATCCCATATAGAAAATATATGAAAGGATTCTTGCTGAAAACATGGATGCCTGGTAAGTTTGACGTCCAAAGGCATCTAAAGTCTTAGCTTCACGACCTGGCGGATAAGAAGAGTGCATCTTAGTACTCTTAATACGCCTCATTGCTGATTCTACAACAAGAGAATGATGAGGAAGCTGAGGCTTTTGAAAACCTGGAGAAGGGGGCACCTTTGTATAGAAGATCAGTTGCCCTAGAAGGTGGGGATACCGTTAAAGGAGTTTCCCACGTTCTAAATAGGAGATCCTGCAAGGTCTGATGCAAAGGTAACATAATGACTTCCTTTGGATTGCAGGGGATCTGTAGAGGCTGTGGCTTCCCTGGTGCAGGGTCTTGACCAGGTATAGAAATGGCAAGTAACTTTGCCATATCAAGCAGAAACGTTTGAAAAGAAATCTCCTCAGAGGGGAGTCCTCAAGGAAGAGGAGGAAGAAGTAGACCTGTTGAATAACCAGCTCTAGCACCCACCGGTTCATTCAGATCTTGTAGAATGGAAGATCTGGAGGGATAGAGCATCGGATTATCTTTGAAAGATAGTTGTCGGTACCGCTGAAAACCGGTGCCGCAACTCGTCGGTAGCAAATTGTCGATGCTAGGGATCGATTCCAAACTCGGTATGGAAGGAAGCGAGCCGACTGAAGGGAGCATGGGAGGTACCGACACCGATGTTGATGTCGATACCGGTACCGGGACCAGTACCGTCGTTGATACCAACATATGAAAATCATTCTGTGATTGCACTGTCGGTACTGAAGTAACCAAATGTGGCAGACCTTGATCATCGGTAGAATGTCTTCGGTACCGTTTGAAGTCGGTACTGAGACAAGTCGGTACCCAGTCATCCAGACTAGAGATTGATTCTAGACTCGGCATCGAAAGAAGCGAGTCTATCGATGCATGTCTGGAGGGCACCGACGTGGATACCAGCATCGGTAACGGGATCGATACCGATGCGGGAAGATCGGTCGGAAGCGGCTCTAGCGGCACCGAAGATACCGAGAGTGCTCGACTGTGATCATCGGTGTGGAATATTTCATCCAGTACCATTGCTGATGCCGGGGTACCGGCACCGCTCAAAGCGGATACCACCACCGGGCATGGCTCAGGTATGTTCACCGAGGTAAAAACCCCGGGAACAACCTGAAATCCCGTTAATGCTTTGGAGGCCGAAGACTCCCGCCGGGATTTTAAAGCCAATATGTCCTCGGGGGCAAGCCCAGAGGCATCTCTGTGATGTACATGAGATCTACCACCCGAGGACTGGCTAGTCTTTACAGACTTTTGTTTGGTTACCTGATCCTGCGAAAAAGAAGATGTAGCTGGTACCCTCAGACCTGAGGGGAACCGTGTATCGAGTTGAGCTCGATGCTGAAGACTTCTTTTAGAAATAGTAGTGCAGGAGGGACACTCCAGCGGATGGTGTTCAGGTCCCAAACATGGAAGGCACCAATTATGGGTGTCTGAAAGTAATTTGATAGCGCCACTGTTAAAACACGTTCTAGTGGCTGGCATTCCCATGAGGGAAAGTGGAGAGGCCTAGCAGGCCGAAACCTGTCAGGCCCTAAACAGGAAAAAATTCCCTACAAAAGAAAATATTTGTAGAAGAAAAGAAAAAGAAAACACCGGTGGTACCAGTGCATCGAGGGAAGGTAGACGCGACCACAAGAAAGAACAAAAATAAAGGAAGAATTTTCTGCGGTGACAGGAGAACGTCCTGCTGGCTCCGCGGAAAAACGAAAACTGAGGAGAGGCAGTTGGGAAAGGCGGGAAGGCAGCACGCAGGCGTGTTGGGATGCTCTCAAAAGCATTCTGATTGGACGCTGGGGAGCGTTCCCGCGCAGACTCTGTCGGTACCGACGTACCCATATGTGAAAACTCATTGCTGCTTGTTCCTGGAGATAAAGATTTACATCAAGTTTTTTAAAAATACTATCTTGGAAGCCCAACCAGCTGAATTCCATGATTTAAGAAAAGTGGAAGTCCGTCCATAAAATTGCCAGAATAGTTTAAAGGCAAGGTCAGAGAAGCTGTTTTTACCAAAAAAGCATCTTTGAGATAATGCAAAAAGGAGCCAAATGACGAAAACTGGAAATAACATAAGCACTGGCAAGTTAGATGCAAGGCACTGATAAGGCAGGCAAAGAGAGAATTTGAAAAGCAGCTTGCTGTGGAAATAAAAATGCATAATAAAGACTTTTTCAAGCAAATTCTTAGCAAAAAAAACCCTGAGAGAGTCAGTTGGACCATTAGGTAATAGATGGGTAAAAGGGGCACTAAGAGGGGACAAGGCCATAGTGGAGAGACGGAATTAATTCTTTGCTTCGGTCTTTACTGAAGAAGATGTAGGGAATTTGCCCATGTCTACAATGTGATGTAAAGGTGATGACAGAAGAATTGAAAGAAATATCGATACACCGGGAAGATGTATTACAACTACTGATAAACTGATGAGTAGCAAATCACCTGGACCGGATGGTATAAATCCAAGGGTGTTGAAAGAACTGAAATATGAGATTGCAGACCTACTATTAGTAATCGGTGAACTATCATTAAAATCATCAGTAATACCCGAAGATTGGAGGATAGCCAATGAAACACCAATTTTTAAAAAGGGTTCCAGGGATGATCCAGGAAACTACAGACCAATGAATCTGACCGGGAAAAATGGTAGAAACCATTATAAAGAAAACCTTTGACAAGGTCCCGCATCAGAGACTCTTGAAGAAATTAAAAAGTAATGGGATAGGAGGCTGTGTACCATTGTGGATCAGGAACTGGTAAAAAGTCAGAAAGCAGAGGGGTAGGGCTAAATAGCCAATTTTCCCAATGGAGAAAGGGGAATAGTGGAGTACCCCAGGGATCAGTGCTGGGTCTGCTTTTTAACCTATTAATAAATGATCTGGAAATGGGAATAACTAGTGAGGTTATCAAATTTGCAGACAAAATTATTCAAAGTTGATAAAACCCAAGAGCATCATGAAAAATTGCAAGAGGACCTTGATAAATTGGAAGACTGGATGTTCAAACGGCAGATGAAATTTAATGTGGACAACTGCAAAGTTATGCACCTAGGAAAGAACAACCCAAACTATGGGGCATATTTACTAAACCGTCTTAATGTTCCCAGCGTTAGCTCCAGAGATAATGTGAAGAATGCCATAAAAGGAGTGGGCGTTCCGGTCTTAAGGTAGCAATCGCGGGGTATCGCGCGATAAAGTGCGCCACGCACATTATCGCGCGATAGAGAGAGCTGCACACATTAACGCGTGTTAGCCTTAATTAGGCACGCTGACCTGCAAACATAGCAACAGAGGTGTAGTACAATGGTTTATACATTGACTGATGAAACAGGGGTCATGAGTTTGATCCCCCAGTGGGCTTAATGAGTAAGACTGTCCGAGGCATTACCCTTTACTTTAAATCAGTGCTGTCTGAGGCATTTCCTTTTTTAATTTAAATTAGTGCTGCCAGCAAACACACCCTCACAGTGCCGTAACCTAAGGTGCCACATAAGGTGCCCTATAAGGCACTCTAGAGGGCACATTATAAAGTGCACTGTCCACCAAGGCACCTTATAATGTTCCCTATAGGGTGCCTTATAAGGCGCCTTATGAGGTACCTTAAGATTACAGCACTGTGAGGGTGTTTTTGCTGGCAGCACTAATTTAAATTAAAAAAGGAAATGCCTCAGACAGCCCTATCAAATAACACCACTGTGGGATCAAACTCATGACCTCTGCCTCCACAGTCAGTGAAGTAACCAGTGGGCTACATTTCTATAGCTACTAACAAACCCCTGGCTGGCTACAGAAGGACTGCAGGTCACCACACAAAACTGTCTGCTGTGGTTACCAGGATAGGGTTAACCCACCCATACCCATGATGCACTGCACATGCAGATCAGCAGTCTACAGATGCCTACACGGTGGCCATTTTGGGAGCTTCCCGCGCTTCCAGAGCCGCGTGGCTTTACCGTGGCAGCGTTGGCGGTGTCGGGCCGGAGTTTCTCGGTCTAGGCCATGGCTCGGATCAGGCATTTAACTTTTTATTTTATTTTATTTATTTATTTATTTTATTAGCCGGATTTAGTATACCGCTTTATCATTAAATCAAAGCGGTTTGGCACATCAAACAATCAAAGATTTTGTGTGGTCTGTAGCATGCAGTGGAGGATTTGTGCTGTGTGATGTGTAGTGCAGTGTGTTGGATTTTATCTGTGAGCTATATACATAGTGAACGATATATACAAGCATGGTGTCATGATCTGGTATTGGCTTGAATTGGAGTCATTTATGTGAGGTCCTTGAAATGTCTGTAAATAGAGCAGTTTTAAGCAGCTTTCGGAAGTCCTTGAGATTGCTGGTTGATCTTATGTGGTCTGGGAGGGAGTTCCATATAGCGGGTGCTGCCAGGGAGAATGCCCTTCTTGAGGTGGCCTGGTTTGTTTTAGTAAATTCCTTTGGGGTTCTGATGATGTCTGTGGTTCCTTTTCTTCTTGGTTTACTTTCATTTATTTTTAGTTTGTGTCAGCTGCGCAGGAGCGAGGGAGTGGGCGGAGTCTCCTGGTTTTGGGCTTTAGGTTCCTAAAGGCGTTTAGTCTCAAAAAAAAAAAAAAAGCATAAATAACATAATATTTAGTAAAAGTTGTCTTTGGTGCCATCGGGTGCCTGGGTATAGCTAGTTTGCTGCAAGGCAGTACTCCATGTCAGCGTGCCCGCAGTGCATGGTATGCAGGTTGCACAGAGGCACTGTCTCGGACTCCGGAGTGTGCCATGCCTGCGCATCTGCCTCTGCTAGTGTAGAACAGCAGATGGAAGGTAAGGTAGTCCAGGATTTCCAGGCTCTCCCGGAAGGGGGTAAGGGAGAGTCTGGAGGGGTCATCCCGTCGGAGGCACCTTCAGATTAACCAGCGGGACCCTCAGGGACACCGACGACTTCGGGGGTCGAGCAATCTCTGGGGGATTTCTCTCCAGACTTTGTCCTGATCATGCATCAGTCCTTTCGCTTGGGATGTCTAGGAAAGTTGTCGGAGGCTCTACAGGGGGCAGCGGTGTTGCCCTCGCCCAGGTTGGACATAGCAAGTGGTGCCACTGCCATACCGGCTAAGAGGCCTCGCTATTCCGTCGCCCTTCTCTCTGAGATGGAATGGCAGGAGGCGGAGGAGGCGGAACTTGGCCTTGAGTCAGGTCAGGCAAGGATCATACGGGTATTTCGCAAAGAAGAACTCCTGCCGCTCATCACAGAGGCACTTTAGACTCTCAATCTTGCTCCAACGCTGCCGGCGGAGGAGGAGAGATTGGAAGACCCCCTCATCCAAGCGGTTAGAGTCGCAGACGGTGTTTCCGTTTAACCGTGTGGTGGATCGGATGATCCAAAGTGAATGGGATCAGCCGTTAGCGGGCCTGAAGGGGATTAAGACCATGAACAGGCTTTATCCGTTGGCAGATAAGGAGAAAGAAGTTTTGTTCCCTGCGGGTTGATGTGGCTGTGGCAGCGGTTACAAAGAAAACGATGATAACGGTGGAAGGTAGCGCCGCCTTAAAGGATTCGCAGGACAGGAAAGTGGATGGATTACTGAAGCAGGCGTTTGACGCTAATGCCCTTTCTTTGCAGGCCTCTATTTGTGGAGCCTGGATAGCGAGAGCATGCCTTCGCTGATCCCAACATTTAAGACAGGTGGAGCATCTAGATCAGCAGTGTGTGCTGGAGGTGACTCGTCTCGAATCTGGTTCAGCCTATTTGGCGGACGTTCACTATGATCTGATTAGAGCGCTGGCTAACAGCATGGCTTCGCTAGTTTCTGCTAGATGGTCCATCTGGTTGCAAAATTGGGCGGCCGACGGGTCCTCCAAGTCTCGCCTCAGTAAACTCCCCTTCAAAGGTAGATTGTTTGGGGTGGATCTGGATAAGCTCGTTAAGGATTTGGGTGAAGCCAAGGGCGGTGGACTCCCAGAAGATAAGCCTAGACAAGGGAAGTCTGTACCGTCCTCCCGGGGTCAGTTTAGGGACTCCCGGAGGTTTCATACGTCCCACCTAGGTGGTTTTCCTCGGGGAAGGTTTGCTTCTCGATCCCAGGGATTTCGTGGGTTTCGGGGGGCCGGCAGAGGCTTCTCATCAGTCTCCTCCTCCACGTCTAGCTGTAAATCCCAATGAAGTGAGGCGGGCCCCAGTAGGAAGTTTCTCAATTGGGGGGCGGCTTCGAGAGTTCCCTCCTGCCTGGGTCCGAATAACATCTGATCAATGGGTGCTGGAGATCATTCATGATGGCTATGCTCTGGAATTGGTGGGTCCTGTTCGAGACTATTTTGTGATGTCCTCCAGCAAGGGGCGACAGAAGGCTTCGGCAGACCGTAGACCATCTCTTACGACTAGAGGCAGTGGTGCCTGTTCCAGCAGCAGACTTCGGGGTAGGTCGCTACTCCATTTATTTTGTGGTGCCAAAGAAGGATGGATCCCTCCGACCAATCCTGGACCTCAAAGGGGTAAATCGCTGTCTTCGGGTTCCCCATTTCCGAATGGAAACGTTAAGGTCCGTTATCGTGGCGGTGCGTCAAGGGGAGTTTTTGACTTCCCTCGACCTTACGGAAGCATATCTGCACATTCCGTTCAGGGCAGCTCATCGAAGGTTCCTGCGGTTCGCATTGCTGTGGGGGCATTACCAGTTTCAGGCTTTACCCTTCGGTTTGGCAACGGCTCCGCGCACGTTCACCAAGATCATGGTGGTAGTAGCGGCGGCGAAGGGAAGCTTACTAGTTCATCCTTACCTCAATGATTGGTTGATTCGGGCAAAGTCCAGGGAAGAGAGTCTCCAGGCGACAGACAGTCATGAAGCTGCTTCAGAGCCTCGGCTGGGTGGTCAACGAGGTCAAGAGTCAGGTAGTTCCGTCTCAGGTCCTAGAGTATCTGGGGGTTCATTTCAACACGCCGGGCTCTCTTACTTCACGATCTGGTGCGCAGCTTCCTGTGCATTCCGTTGCCGTCCGCTTGGTGGTACCTGCGGGTACTGGGCACCATGGCGGTGACCTTGGAAGTGGTGCTGTGGGCCAGGTTTCACATGCGGCCATTGCAGAGGGCGTTGTTGCGTCGCTGGTCGCCCCAGTATGATTCCCTGAACAAGCGACTCCCTTATCCTATCCAGGTCAGACAGGCTCTTCAGTGGTGGCTGACCCCGGGGTCCCTGAAAGCGGGAATGCCTCTGGAGCAGCCAGTATGGCTCCCCTTGCTGACGAATACCACTCTCGCATGTTGGGGAGCACATTGCGAGGGGTGCCTTGCGCAAGGAGTATGGTCTACTCAGGAGGGAGCCTGATCTATCAGCCTTCTTGAGCTTCGGGCATTCGAAAGCATGGTGATGGGTTGAGCGGTGAGAGTACTGTCGGACAATTCGGCGACGGTGGCCTACATCAGTCGACAGGGAGGAACAGGAAGCGTGGCCATGGAAGAGGAGGCCAAAGCTCTGTTCACCTGGATAGAACCACGGCTGCAAGCCATTTCGGCGGCACATATCGCAGGAAAGGATAATGTGATGGCAGATTTTCTCAGCAGAGTTTGAGTGGATGCCGGGGAGTGGTAACTTCACCCGGCGGTGTTCGCACAGATAGTCCGCAGATGGGGGACGCCTGTGATGGATCTTATGGCAACATTCCAGTCAGCGAAAGTGGGCCGGTTCTTCAGCAGGTGGCGAGAGAGGATGTCCGAGGGCATCGATGCTCGATTCAACCGTGGCTGGTGTGCTGTATGTCTTTCCTCCGTGGGCTCTCATCGGGCGCATGGTGCAGCGCATCGAGGCGCACAGCGGAAGAGTGCTGTTGGTGGCTCCGGACTGGCCACGATGACCGTGGTATGCAGATCTAGTTCGTCTCCTGGACGGGGAGCCTTGGAAGTTGACGATTTCGGCAGATCTGCTGTTGCAAGGTCCTCTTCGCATGCCGCAGGCGGATCGGTTCTCGCTTACGGTCTGGCCATTGAAAGGGCAAGGTTAAGGAAGAAGGGTTATTTGGCGGCTGTTGTCTCCACAATGCTGCGAGCAAGAAAGCATTCTACTTCCCTGGCTTATGTGCGCATATGGCGTATTTTTGAGGACTGGTGTTCGCGTTATCAGACTAGGGTGGCGTCAGTGTCCGTATCCATGGTGGTAAGTTTTTTTTTGCAGGATGGCTTTGATAAGGGCTTAGCGGCCAGCTCGCTGAAAGTCCAGGTGACCGTTCTAACTTGCTATAGAGGCAAAGTCCACGGAATAGCTCTAGGGTCTCACGTGGATGTGCAACATTTCCTTAAAGTGGTTTCTCGGCTTCAGCCGTCACGCAGGATCTTAGTCCTGCCCTGGGATCTCAACCTGGTGTTAGGGGCTTTAACCAAAAAGCCGTTTGAGCCCTTAAGTCAGACGTCGGTTGAAGATTTAACGCTCAAGACAGTTTCTTTGGTGGCCATTTGTTCGGCACGACGGGTCTCGGAATTGCAGGCGTTGTCGTGTAGGGAACCGTTTCTGTCCTTTTCCATGGAGAAGGTGGTTCTGAGACCAGTTCCGTCTTTTCTTCCGAAGGTCGTCTCTCTCCTTTTCATTTAAATCAGTCGGTCTCTTTGCCAGCATTAGGCTCGTTGGCAGGGGCGGATTCGGACCGTGGCTTGCACCGCCTGGATGTATGGAGAGTGTTGAAGCGGTATTTGAAAGTTACGGACGCTTTCTGTAGGTCGGATCGCCTTTTCGTTTTGTTCGGAGGTCCTCGCAGAGGGGAAGCGGCGGTGAAGGCATCCATGTCCAGATGGGTGAGAGAAGCTATTGCCTCTGCTTACATTTTACACGGGTGGTCGGTACCGGTGGACTTGCATGCTCACTCTACTAGGGTGCAAGCGACGTCCTGGGTGGAACACTGTTTGGTTCCGCCAGAGGAGATTTGCAGGGCGGCTACCTGTTCGTCGCTACATACTTTCAGTAAGCACTACCGTCTTGACGTCCTGGCGGCAAAGGATGCCTGCTTCGGATCGGCAGTGTTGTGGTCAGGCAGCAAGGGTCCCTCCCAATGAGTACTGCTCTGTTACATCCCAGTGGTGGAGGACTGAACTGGAGGACCGCTAAGGAAATGGAAATTACACTTACCTGGTAATTGTTCTTCCTTTAGGGACTCCAGTTCAGTCCTCATTCCCACCCGGGGTGTCGGAGCCTTGCCTGCAGTGAAGTTGGTTTCAGGTAGGATGAGTACAGTGTAATAATGCTTGAACCTTCTCATTCTACTATCTGATATTTCTGGTCTTTCTTTTGCTCTCTTTCTCTCGCTTTCTCCCTTTCGCTTTTCTTCCCTATTTCTTCCCTACAGGAGCTCTCTAGATCAACCAACAGTAAAGATTTAAGGTGGGATTTTCCTTGAGCACAGTAGGTGGTTGAACTCCAGTAACCTCTTCAGCTTTGGGAACTGCTAACACCTAATCAGCAGTTAGTGGGCCTGATTACCTGAGAGCATCTGAGGGCCTGAATAAAAGGCTCCAGTGCCCTGCCCTGTTCAGGCTTTCCTACAGGAGCTCTCCAGATCAACCAACAGTAAGGATTTAAGGGTTTGTTTTATTATATTAAATTGTTAGCTCTCTGACTGGGAACTCTTAAAAGGGTTTTTTGTACATTTTTAAAGCAAGGTTACTTTCTTTTTGGTGCTTTGGTGAGACTTTCCTTGAGCACAGTAGGTGGTTGAACTCCAGTAACCTCCTCTGCTTTGGGAACTGCTAACACCTAATCAGGTGTTAGTTCCCTCCCTACCCACCCCGACTCCCACCCACCCCTAGCGAGTAGTCTTGCTTTATAGGGCACCTCCCCATTTGACAAAGCACAGAGAATTGGACCAGCACACTTTGAATATAATTAAGGTGATTTAACTGCTTTTTCTCTGAAAGGACAGCTGGGAAACCGGCTGGTACTTGGTAGATCTCTCTCTTTTGCTTTAACAGATACCTAAGCTCCACGAACAGAACAATGGCTGGGAAAAATCGTATCGCTAAAGCTGTTGCCCCCATTACAGCTTCTGCCTCGGTCCAGACAGAGGTCCTAATGCCATTTGAAGGACCGGTTCCATGTGCAGGGTGCCTGCATGCTGAAGCTCTGAGGAAACAAGTGGAGGAACTCAGAGAGGAGGTGGCGAGGCTGAGGAGCATTCAAGACAGTGAGAAGTACATTGATGAGATGCTTCTTGGAGCAACCAAGCTCTCCAGCAGAGGAGAAGATGGGTGCCAACAGAATGTCGATGGTTGGACACAAGTCACCAGGACCTGCAAAATCACCAATCCAACTTCTCCAGCCCTTGAATTGAAGAACCATTATGCAGCCCTGGTAGTGGAGGAGGTGAAAGCATCCCTGGAAAGGGAAGAACCAGAGCTCAAGTACCCCAAAGTTGCAGAATCAGTGACCACAAGGAAACGAAGGGTAGTGGTGGTTGGAGACTCTCTTCTGAGGGGTACTGAGGCGTCCATCTGCCGACCAGACTTGATGTCCAGAGAGGTATGCTGTCTGCCTGGTGCCAAAATCCAAGATGTTACGGAGAGTTTGCCGAGACTCATCAAGCCCATTGACTATTACCCAGTGTTGCTAATCCATGTTGGAACAAATGATACTGCCAGGTATACCTCGGAACGTATCAAAAGTGACTTCATGGCTCTGGGACAGAGGGTGAAGCAGTTAAGTGCACAGTGGTGTTTTCTTCAATCCTCCCTGTGGAGGGTAAAGGCCAAGGCAGAGAGGCTCGCATCCTGGAGATGAATGCATGGCTGCGTGGATAGTGTCATCGAGAGCGTTTTGGTTTCCTAGACCATGGGATGCTGTTCCAAGGGTTGCAGAGCAGAGATGGCATCCATCTGTCCAAGAAAGGTCAACGCGTCTTCAGTAGTAGACTGGCTAATCTACTGAAGAGGGCTTTAAACTAGATTCGTTGGTGATGGGTGAAGAAAGCCCCCAGGTAAGTGAAAGCCCCCCAGGTAGGTGATACATTAAATAACTTTATGGAAATGGGTAACAGGGGTAACATATGGAAAGCAGTGTGTATAAATGCCCGTAGCATGGGAAATAAGATCCCTGATGTTGAAGCTTTGGTGGGAGTGGCTGACTTGGATTTAGTAGCAGTTACAGAAACCTGGTTCACAGAAAACCATGATTGGGATGTAACTATACCTGGCTATACTTTATTCAGAAAGGACAGGGTAGGAAGTAGAGGAGGAGGAGTGGCACTATATGTAAAAACTACTATTAAAGCTTTGGAGTTACAGAGCTTAAAAGGGAGAGGGGGAGGCATTGTGGGTTAAACTAGAAAGAGGGAAAGAGAAATCTATTTACATTGGTGTGATATATAGACCTCCCTCACAAGAGGAAGAGGTGGACAGAGAGTTAATTGAAGACATGTACAGCATTGCTAGGAAAGGGGAAGCGCTACTGATAGGAGATTTCAGTATGCCAGATGTTGATTGGCACATTCCTGCTGAAGTATCATCTAGAAGTAAGGAGATCCTGGATTCTCTACAGGGAGAACTATTCAGGCAATTGGTAACAGACCCCACACGTGAAGGGGCCATACTGGACTTGGTGCTTACCAATGGTGAAAGTGTTTCTGATGTTGTAGTGGGAGATCATTTTGCATCCAATGATCACCAGATGGTGTGGTTCAGTATTAGGACTAGGGCTGTTAGAATCCATTCAAAGGCGAGGATCTTAGACTTTAGGAAGACTAACTTTGCGAAGATGGGCCAATACCTCAGGGAGTCGTTATTTGGATGGGAACAGGTGAGGGATGTAGAAAAACAGTGGGGAAAAACTGAAAGGGGATATTTTAAGGGCAACCAACCTTTTTGTTAAAATGGTAAATAAAGGTAAAAGGAAAAGGAGACCGCTATGGTTTTCGAAAGAAGTAGCTGAAAAAGTGAAGAAAAAGAGGGAGGCCTTCATGAAATACAAGAGATCACAGAGAGAGGAAGACAGGCATCTGTATTTGGAAAAACTTAGAGAAGCTAGCAAGGTAGTCAAGAAGGCAAAGATTCAAAAGGAGGAGGAAATAGCCAATGCAATAAAATGGGGGGATAAGACATTTTTCAGATATATTAGTGAGAAGAGGAAGGGCAAGAGTGGTATTGTCAGACTCAAGGGTGCAGGGGAGGAATATGTAGAAGCTGATAAGGATAAAGCGGAATTGCTTAACAAATATTTTTGTTCTGTGTTCAGAGATGAAGAACCAGGAGCAGGCCCTCAGAAAACACCCACAAATAGGAACAGAAGAAAAGGACATCTTGAACAATTTTCAAAAGACTGTGTTCGTGAGAAACTATCTCAACTTAAAGTAGACATAGCAATGGGACCGGATGGAATATACCCGAGAATACTGAGGGAACTTGGGGACGTTCTAGCAGCTCCACTGACTGACCTTTTCAATGCCTCGTTGGAGTCGGGAGTGGTGCTAAAGGACTGGAGAGAGGCTCATGTGGTGCCTTTACACAAAAGCGAAAGTAAGGATGTGGTTGAAAACTACAGGCCGGTTAGTTTAACTTCGATGGTGAGTAAATTATTGGAAACGCTGCTGAAAGAGAAAATTAGTGAGGTTTCTGGAGTCCAGCGGATTACAGGATCCAAGGCAGCATGGATTCACCAGAGGCAGGTCTTGTCAGACAAATCTGATTGATTTCTTTGACTGGGTGACCAGGGAGTTGGACCGAGGGAGAGCCCTAGATGTGGTGTATTTAGATTTCAGTAAAGCCTTTGACACTGCTCCTCACAGGCGACTTATAAACAAACTGAGCACCCTAGGGATGGACCCTAAAGTTACTGCTTGGGGTAGAAATTGGTTGGGTGGGAGGCGACGAAGAGTACAAGTAAATGGAGCTCACTCTGAGGAGAAGGATGTTATCAGTGGTGTGCCCCAGGGATCTGTCCTTGGTCCGATTCTTTTTAACATCTTTGTTAGTGATATAGCGGAAGGGCTTTCAGGTAAGGTTTGCCTCTTTGTGGATGATACCAAAATCTGCAATAGAGTAGACACCCAGGAAGGGGTAGATAACATGAGGAGGGATCTAGCTAAGCTTGAAGAATGGTCTAGAATTTGGCAGCTGGGATTTAATGTTAAAAAATGTAAGGTCATGCATTTGGGCTGCAGCAATCCAAGGGAGCAATACAGTCTAGGAGGTGAAGTACTTTTGTCCACTAAAGAAGAGCGGGACCTAGGCGTGGTTGTGTCTGATGATCTTAAAGTAGCTAAACAGGTAGAAAAGGCGACGGCAAAAGCTAGAAGGATGCTTGGGTGCATACGGAGAGGAATGGCTAGCAGAAAAAAGGAGGTGATAAGGCCTCTGTATAAGTCTTTGGTGCGACCTCATTTGGAGTATAGTGTGCAATTCTGGAAACCGCACCTTCAAAAGGATGTGAACAGGATGGAGTCGGTGCAGAAGGTGGCTACTAAAATGATTAGTGTTCTTCATTATAAAGCATATGAGGACAGACTGAAGGATCTTAATATGTACACCTTAGAGGAAAGGCGGGATAGAGGTGATATGATTGAGATGTTTAAATACCTCCGTGGCATAAATGTTCAGGGAGAGAGCCTCTTTCAATTGAAAGTAAGTTATGCTACGTGGGGACATGGGATGAGGGTGAAGGGAGAAAGATTCAGGAGTGATATGCGGAAATATTTCTTTACGGAAAGAGTAGTGGATCCGTGGAATAGTCTCCCAGTGGAGGTGGTAGAAATGAGGACAGTAACTGAATTCAAAAAAGCATGGGAGAAACACACAGGATCTCTAAAGGTAAAAAAGGGACTGTTGTAGTTGTTATGGAAGGACAGACTAGATAGGCCATGTGGTCTTTTTCTGTTGTCATATTTCTATGTTTCTATGTTTCTATTCCTGGGAAGCGGTTCGGTGGGAGAGGGGGCTAACAAAAGTTACAGCACAAGAATAATACATGGAAAGTACACTTACCTGGTAATTGTTCTTCCTTTAGGGACTCCAGTTCAGTCCTCCACCACTGGGTTGTGTACCTCCTCCTGCAGCATGGAGACTGGACCAATCAAATTGTTGAGAGCACTGGATACCTTCTGCTGGTCTTCCCATCAGCCCCCAGTGAACTATTGACAAAGCAAACTCCAAGGAGCAACAAATAAGCCAATAACATAGGTCATATAACATCTAATCTTAGAATTGTAACTGTAAACTGCTAACGAAACGTACTGCCCCCTTGAAAACAAGGGGTAAAGAAATCAAGGCTATCCCCTCATCTCCGCCCCCTCTCCCACCGAACCGCTTCCCAGGAATAGGGAAGAAAAGCGAGAGGAGGAAAGCGAGCGAAATACCAGAAATATCAGATAGTAGAACGAGAAGGTTCAAGCATTATTACACTGTACTCATCCTACCTGAAACCACCTTCACTGCAAGGCTCCGACTGTCTCAGATAGCCTGGGTGGGAATGAGGACTGAACTGGAGTCCCTAAAGGAAGAACAATTACCAGGTAATTGTAATTTCCATTTATTATTATTGTGCTGTAACTTTTGTTAGCTTCCCTGATCTCTTTGAGCATTTCATCATCCATTTGTTCATTCAGGCTAGGAAGTTGATAGTACACTCCCACTGCCATCGCTTTCCTCTTCTCCTTTTTACATGGGATTTCAATCCATAGAGATTCTGTTGTGTATTTTGCTTCCTACAAGACTTTAATCCTTTGTGACTCAATGCCCTCTCTAATATAGAGTGCAACTCCTCCACCAATTTGATCTGCTCTATCATTACGATATAGTTTGTACCCAGGTATCTCCACTGGTTGTCCTCCTTTCACCATGTCTGTGAGATACCAGTCATATCTAACCTCTCTTTTAGTGCCATATATTCTAACTCTTCCATCTTATTTTTTAGACTTCCAGCATTTGCATACAAGCATTTTAGTGGCTGTATTTTATTTATATTAATCTGGTTATCGATAGGCAGGGGTAATTTTGAATCTTTAAGCTCTGTCTGCTCTGTACTTAAGGGCATTTGGGTTATTTTTGTCTTTGTTTGTTTCTTGATATACCGCCCTGATGTCATCATCAAAATAAAAATACAAAGTAAGGCTGAAGGCCAGAAAAAGGAAAGGGAACTACAATTTGTGACAGGAAAGAAAAGTCAAGCAAGCATTCAGACAAGACACATTCTCTTATATATTTATTTACATTCTCTTATATACCGCGCTATTCTGCATCAGTGCGGTTTACATTGAACAAACTGAAATTACATTGAACAGGGCATTATAACTTGGAGATAACTATTTTACAGGGACACAGAAGAGAAGTCAATATACATATATAACCAGGTCATGGAGCTGAGTCTGTGAGACTGTCGGCAGTAGAGAAGAGGTATGTTTTGAGTAAGGACTTTAAATTGGAGTAGTTCTGTTCTAAATGGAGTGGGGTGGGCATGGAGTTCCAGAGTGCTGGACCGATGAAAAAGAAAGCTGACTGACGGGTGGACTGTAGATGGTCGCGTGATGGTGAAGGAAGATGGAGATGTTTTACGTGGGATGAACGAAGGTGCGAGTAGGATGTGAAAATGGAGGAGGTCAGCTAAATATTGTAGAGTATGAGTATTGATGATCTGATGTACCTAAATGAGAATCTTATAACGGATGCCAAAATCTATGGGGAGCCAGTGAAGGTGAATCAAAAGAGGGGTAACATGGTCTCTATATGAAGAATGTGTAATGATCCGGGCTGCTGTATTCTGTATAAGCTGAGGTCAATGAAGTTGAGTGTGAGTGATACCAGCAAGAACCGAGTTACAAAAATCAAGATGATAGATGACTATGAACAGGGTGGTTAAGGCTGAGGATGAAAGAAATGGATGGATTGATATGATCTGGCAAAGAAACTAATAGGACTTCTTAGTAAACTGAGAGACGTGATCCCTGAGAGTTAGATCTGAATCCAAAAGAACCCCTAAATACCGGAAAGAGGATACTATAGGAATAGGAGCGTTATCAAGAATTGGAGTTATTGAAGGACAGGGACTTCTAAAAGTGAACCAGATAGATGATGTTTTAGCCAGATTGAGAGGGAGGCAACTGATAGTTAACCAGCCTGCTACTAGGGAAAGACAGGAATTAAGAGGGAACAGATCAGGCTGCAGGGGGCTAGTGTGATGGAATATGACAATATCATCAGTGTAATGAAAAACTGATAATCCGGACTGCTGAATAAGAAGAGCAAGTGGTGCCAAAAATAGATGAAACAAAAGGGGAGCTAGTACCGAGCCTTGAGGGACACAACAGAGAAGAGGGACTGGGCCTGAGAAAGAGTGAGAACTATTGGATGAGAACACTGAGAAGGATCGGGAGGAAAGAAGAGAGTAGAACCAACGATAAACAGAGCCCCGAAGACCAGCTTCTTAGAGATGTGAAAGAAGAATTGAGTGATCAACAAGGTCAAAAGCTGCTGAGAGATCCAGAGACACCGTCACCGAAATAACACCCCTGTCGCATGAGGAATGAAGTTCATTAAGGAATGCTAACAATACTGTTTCCACGCTATGACCCTAGCGAAAACCGGATTGGCGGGAGTGAAGGAAATTTGTGGAGTTAAGATGATGTGAGAGTTGGTTGAAAACTGTCTTCAAAAGAATTTGGGCGAGAAAGGGAAGGTTAGAAAACGGGTGATAGTGTGCTGGGTCAAGAGGATCAAGGGAGGGTTTCTTCAAAAGAGGGTGAACTAAGGCATGTTTCCAAAGGGAGGGAAAGGTTCCAGAAGAGAGGCTGGCATTAATTATAGCAAGAATGGAGGACACCAAGGCAAGGAGGGTTCGAGAAGCCAACTGGAGGAAATTGGATCAAGAGGGCAGGTGGTCTTACGTGTTAAGGAAATGGATTTAATAAGTTCCGAAGTGGTGATTGTATGAAAGGTGGACCAGACATGTGAAAGAGGAGGGGGGGGGGAGAAGGAGGACGAGGACGAGGACGAGGTAAGGGAGGAGGACAGGAGGGAAGCAATGCACGAAGATCAAGAACCTTGGTAGCAAAGAAGGAAGCCAATTGGGAAGGGCTAGAAGTTGGGTGAAATGGAGTTGTAGAAGAGTCTGATTGGAGCGAGGTGAGAGAGCTGAGTACAGATCAAAGCTGTTGAGAAGGATTAGGGGCAGTAGAGATAAGTTTGTAAAAATAGGCTTGTTTAGCCTGATGAGTACAGGAGTGATATTGACGATGGTGTTATTGGAAATGGGCCAGAGCGCACGGTGTGTGGGATTTTTGCCATATATGTTCAGCTCGACGGTGATGAGTGCAGAGAAGACGAAGACTGGGGTGGTACCAGGGGTGATGGGTTCAACGATGAGACAGGCATGGCTATAGGGGTGCCACTTGATCAAGGGTGGAGGCGAGTTGTGAAGTCCAAGGAGAAACCTGCGTGTTAGGGGAAAGGGAAGAAAAATCATCTGGGAGGAGTTGATCAGCTGCTGGGAAGAGTTGGAGAGCATGGGGAGTGAGGCGACGACCCAGACGAATGGAGGTTGCAGGAATACTAGAAGAGGAGGAGCAGTGGGCCTGAGGACTGGGAAGTCGATAAGAAACGTCAGGCAAGATTGTTCAGTCCAGGGGAGAGGACTGACCGAAAGATTTGAGATCCGTAAAGAATAGGAGAACGGAGTGATCACCAGATCTAAGGTGTGACCAGCCATCTCCAGGAACAAGCAGGAATGAGTCTTCACATATGGGGTACGTCGGTACCGACGGAGCCTGCGCGGGAACGCTCCCCAGCGTCCCAAAAAAGGAAAGCTTTTGGGAGCATCCCACAGCGCCTGCGCGCTGCCTTCCCGCCTTTCCTAGCCGCCTCTTTCCAGTTCTTCTTTTCTGCGGAGCCAGCAGGTCGTGTTCCTGTCACCGCTAAAGAAGTTCTTTATTTTATTTTATTTCTTTGGTCGCGTGTCTGCCTTCTTTGACGTCTGACCGGTACCGCCGGTCTTTTCTTTCTTTTTCTTTAAAAAAAAAAAGGATACTTTCCGTTCCACTTCAGTGTATTTTTTTCTTCTTTGGGCCTTGGGCCTAACAGAAAAATTCCTCATGGAAAAGCCCGCCTCCGGGTTTAAAAAGTGCAGCGGTACCATCTCTGTTACCGACACCCATGACTGGTGTCTTAAGTGTTTGGGTCCTGACCATTCCATCACGGATTGTGCGTCCTGCTCCATGATGTCTAAAAGAGGTTTACAGAACCGAGCAGCCAAGCTCAGTACACTGTTTCCCTCTGATGCAGCTTTGGTGGCATCGATGTCATCCAGGGCTGCTGCTTCTTCCTATGGATCTCAGGTAACCAAACATAAGTCCAGCCGGTCCTCGAAGGGTAGATCTCCCTCTAAGCATCGAGATGCCTCCGGGCTTGCCCTCGAGGATCCTGCACCGGCAAAAGTACCCCGGCGGGAAGCTCCGGCTTCCAAAGCTTCTCTATGGGGTCACAGGTTGACATCGATGGCACGGCCTCGACTGATCACCTGTTGCAATGTTCTGGGTTACCGGTGGAATCTGCCGCTACCGACCTCCAGACATTCATGGCGTCGATGGATCAGAATGTTCTGACCATGCAGCGTGCCATTACGGCATTCATACAAACTGCGACGCCGCTGGCACCGCATATCTGTTCCGGTGCTGGTACTGGTTGCATCGACATCGGCTTTGGTGTCGACTGCAGCGGTACCCTGTCCGATGATGCCTATCGGTACCGATTCGGTACCGATGACTCCTGATGTCGATACCACAAGGTATGCGTATCGGGCTTTACAGGAGCATCCAGACAGGCGATACGTCGATTCCTCTGAAGACTCTGATGCATCGGCGGCCTCTGTCGAAGCATCGGTACTTCTTCCTCAGGAGCCCTCTTCTCCAAAAAGAAGAATGTCCCCTCTTGAAGACTTGTCTTTTCAAGACTTCATAAGGGAAGTGGCCAAGGGGCTTTCTATCTCAGTAGCCCCTGAGACAGAGCCTAGAGCCAAAAAATTGGATATTTTGCAATATCCCAAGGCTCCTAAAGAAGCAGCCACTTTGCCAATTCATGAGATCCTTTAGGACCACATGATAGGCATATGGGAGACTCCTCTCACCATCTCTTCTCTTTCTCGTAGGTTGGACACCATGTATCGTGTCCCTCCTTGTCCTGGATTTCATAAAACTCAGCTTCCTCACCATTCTATTGTGGTGGTGTCTGCTATGAAAAAGTTAGAGTGCAAAGAGGCTCCTCCTGGAAGAGAATGTAGAACCTTAGATGCTTTTGGCAGGAAAATCTTCCAGGCCAGTATGCTTGTTGCCAGAATCAACTCCTATAGTCTCTATATGGGGATGTTTCTGAAGGAAGTTACAGATCATCTGCAAACTTTCCTCCCTTTTCTTCCAGAAGATAAAAGGGAAGACTTTCTTACCTGGCTTAAGCATGCCCAGGATGTTTCCAAATTTTCTAACCGTGCAGCCTTTGACTCTTTTGAGGGGGCCAGCAGAGCCTCGGCCATTGCCATAGGTGCACGCAGAATTGCTTGGTTACAAGCTTCTGATTTGGAACCCTGGGTCCAAGATGGATTAGGAAATCTTCCTTGTACAAGTGAAAACCTGTTTGGTAAAGATTGGCAAGCAAAGGCCACTCAAATGGATGCAGAAAATTCTGCTTTGCATAGGCTTTCAAAGTCTACCTCTAATCCTGTCCAGAAGAGGTTGTTCAAAAAGACATATTTTCCCAAGAAGGGAAGATATTATCCTGTTTATGGTCAGCAGACATCTTCTGCAGGTCGTTTTGCTGCGAAGCGTCAACAACCTAAACAGGCCAAGTCTAAGGCTACAAGGCCTACTGTAGCCCAACAGCCTCAGCCTCCTCAGGGCCTTTGACTTGCTGCTAGAGAACTTAGATTTTCTGGCTCTAAAAGAATCAGAGCCCCTCACCATTCCAGGAAGGTTAGCTCACTTTGCTCCCAGATGGGAGCAAATTACAGCAGAGCAGTGGAGGGTACAAACTTCATTTCTTAAACCTTCCTCCTCACACCATGTTGAAACAGTTCAATTCTCCAATATCTCTCCTCGACCTTCTGGGTCAAGAGATTTCTACCCTTCTTGCCCAAGGGGCAATAGAAGAAGTGCCTCTTCTTCAACAGTGCTCAGGGTTCTACTCCCCCTACTTTCTGATTCCAAAGAAAACGGGGTTACAGACCCATATTAGATCTCAGAGAATTGAACAAATTCCTATGCAAGGAGAAAGTCAAGATGATTTCTTTAGGTACTCTCCTTCCATTCCTTCAGAGTCAGGATTGGCCTTGTTCTCTAGATCTCAAGGATGCGTATACTCATCCATCCAGCACACAGAAGGTTCCTTCGGTTCCTTTATCAGGGAAAGCACTATCAATACAAGGTGCTTCCCTTTGGTCTGGCCTCTGCTCCAAGAGTGTTCACAAACTGCATGGCAGTAATAGCTGCATTTCTACGCACTCTATGAATATTTGTATTCCCATATCTGGACGACTGGCTCATCTGAGCTCCATCCCAGTCAGAGGCCCAGACTTCCCTAGCCTGCACAATGCGTGTCCTGCAGTATCTGGGACTGGTTATAAACATTCCAAAGTCCCAACTCACCCCTACTCAGTCTCTAGAGTTCATAGGGGCCTTGCTGGATACCACAACTGCAAGGGCCTATCTTCCCCAGGCCCGTTGCCTACGCTTAGTGCAGTTAGCCTCTCAGATTCAGTTAAAAACTCAACTAACTGCTCGAGAGATGTTACAACTGCTAGGCCCCATGGCATCCACTGTGCATGTGGTCCCTTATGCTCGCCTTCACATGAGGGCAGCTCAATGGATTTTGTCCACCCAGTGGACCCAGGCATCTGGAAGTCTGTCAGACAAAATAGCAACCTCCAGGCGCCTCTTTTGGTCTCTCCAGTGGTGGAAGTCCACTCAAAATCTGTTGCTGGGGTCCCCCTTCCAACAGTTGTTACCCCAAGCAATCCTTACAACAGATGCCTCTCCAAAGGGTTGGGGAGCTCATCTTCAAGACCTCTCCACCCAGGGCATTTGGTCCCCACAGGAGACCTCCCTACATATCAACTTCTTAGAGCTCAGAGCAATCTTCTTGGCTCTCAGAGTCTTCCATACCCTGCTCAGCTACAAGACAGTCCTCGTTCACACGGACAACCAAGTAGCCATGTTCTATGTGAACAAGCAGGGAGGAACTGGCTCTCTGTCGCTTTGCAACGAAGCTCTGAGATTGTGGGCCTTCGCCAGAGAGCATCAAATTCATCTTCTGGCAGTATACCTTCCAGGAGTTCAAAACTCTTGGGCAGACAGACTCAGTCGAGTTCTGCTTCCACACGAATGGTCCCTTCATATGGACCAGATAGTCAGAATCTTTCGAATTTGGGGAACCCCAGACATAGATCTCTTCGCAATTTCGTGGAATGCCAAACTTCCCCGATTCTGTTCCAGAATTCCGTGTCAGGGAGTTCAGGCCAAGGATGCCTTCCTCCTTCATTGGGGTCAAGACTTCCTGTATGCCATTCCACCCATTCCCCTAATTCCCAAGACCCTGTTCAAGCTTCAGAGAGATTGAGGGACTATGATCCTCATAGCTCCACGTTGGCCACGCCAAGTGTGGTACCCTCTACTTCTGCATCTTTCCCAAGCTCCCTCCCTGGACTTAGTCTGCTCCAGATCTCCTGTCTCAGGAGGGGGGAACATTGTGGCACCCAAACCCCCAATCTCTCCATCTCAGGGCTTGGTTGCTGAAGGCTTAGACCTTCAAGATTGGCATCTTTCTCAGCAAGTAACGGATATCCTTCATGCTTCCAGAAAGCCTTCTACCAGACGTTCCTATGCTTTTAAATGGTAAAGGTTTACCATTTGGTGTGCTGAGAAGGGTATTAACCCTCTAGCAATACCTTTGAATTCCTTACTAGAGTATCTCCTGCATATTTCCCATGCAGGCCTCAAGACAAATTCAGTAAGGGTCCATTTGAGTGCTATTGCAGCATCTCTCAAGCCTCTCAATGGACAACCTGTTTCCTCTCATCCTCTTATTGCAAGATTCATGAGAGGCCTTCTTTTAACTAAACCTCCCATTAGACCACCTCCAGTGGCATGGGACTTGAATCTGGTTCTTGGTCAGCTCATGAAGCCACCCTTTGAACCCTTAGCCACTACCTCCTTGAAATTTCTTTCCTGGAAGGTTATCTTTCTTATTGCAGTCACCTCAGCTCGCCTCATAAGTGAACTGCAAGCCTTAGTGGCTAATCCACCTTATACAAGGTTCCATCATGATAAGGTAGTCCTTAGGACCAATCCACACTTTATGCCTAAAGTGGTCTCACCTTTTCATCTTAACCAAGAGGTATATTTACCTGTCTTTTTTCCAGGTCCTCATGCATCAAATGCAGAGAGGAATCTTCATACCCTGGATTGTAAGAGGGCTCTTGCCTTTTACTTGCAAAGGACACAGCATCATAGAAAGTCTTCTCAACTCTTTGTTGCCTTTGATCCCTCATTTGGGACTTCCAGTCTCTAAGAGAACACTGTCAAATTGGATTGCTCAGTGTATTTCTTTCGCCTACCAGAGTAAGAACCTTTCTCTGGAGGGCCATGTCGCAGCTCACAATGTGAGGGCCATGGCAACCTCTATGGCTCATCTAAATTCTGTGTCCATCGACCAGATCTGTCGAGCGGCCACCTGGGCCTCGGTTCATACCTTCACAGCCCATTACTGCTTGGACAAGGGCTCCCGACGGGATTTATTTATTTATTTTATTTAATACACACTTATATACCGCTGCTTCCAGCGATCAGCAGCGGTTCGATTCTTCTTTTGGGGATGTCAATCAGGACAGGGAGGGGACAGTAATTATATAGATCTGAGGGTAGGTCACAGCACACAGGGTTAGTGTCATGGGGGACTTCGTTATACATATTTACATTTATACATAAATATTTACAATTGTACAATTACCCTTCTTTTTGAATTACACCTTTTCCATAATTTATATTCGGAATTATCCTTGTATTATACATCTTCACATATTCCTACATAAAGTGGTATCTAACGCATATAATTGTCTGCTTGCTTTGCTACGACTCGTTGGCACTTGAGAGTCATGGCTGATTATAATAGCATTTGAATAGGTGAGTTTTTAACTCTTTCCTGAAGATTGCAATGTCCGTGATTAAGCGCAGTTCAAAAGGGAGTTGATTCCATATTGTTGTTGGTGCAGAGAATGAGAATGCTCTTCGAGATGTACTTGTTTTTACTGTTCTGATGGTGGTGGGGACCTGTAGGGTGCCCAAGTTGGTATTTCTTCTGTCTCTATTTGCAGGTTGTGTGCTGATAAGGGTGGTCAGGAATGAGGGGGCTATGTTATTGATAAGTTTGAATGCGGTTACTAGCATCTTGTACTGTATCCTTGCTGCAATTGGAAGCCAATGTAGGTTTATTAGTATGGGGGTGATGTGTTCTGCAATGCTTGTTCCCATTATGATCCTGGCAGTTACGTTTTGGGCCAACTGAAGGATATTTATTGATTTCTTGGGCAGACCTTGAAGGATGGCATTACAGTAGTCCAGATGTGGCATAATGAGCGCTTGCGCCACTGATCGGAAGTCACATGGATCTATTATTTTCTTAGCGGTTGTATCACTCTAAGTTTATGGAAGATGGCTTTGTTTGTTTTACGTAGGTGGGTCTCCATTTTTAGGTTGCAGTCGAGTGTGACTCCTAGGTATTTGATTTCATCCTTCACCTTGTACGTGTTATTGCACAGGGTGATTGTATCAGGGGGCTTGAAGTTCGGTTTGCTGGATATATACATGACCTCCGTTTTTTTGTGGTTAATCGTCATGTTATTTTTCTGTAGCCATTGCAACATTTCATCCAGGCAGTTTTCGAGCTGTGTATAATTGGGGTCCGTGGCGTCCAGTTGTGTGTATAACATGATATCATCTGCATAGATGTGGTAGCTGATGTCATGTCTTTTAAAGATTTTACATAGGGGTTGCATGTAAATGTTGAACAGTAGAGCCGAGAGGGCTGATCCCTGTGGAATGCCCTGTGTTTGAGAGAACGGTTCAGCTTGTTCGCCATTGAATTGTACTTGAGGCCTTCTATTCGATATGTAGGAGGAGAACCATTTGAGGGGGGTTCCCCCAACTCCTATGGATTCCAGTTTGTTAAGGAGGATCCCATGATGTACAGTGTCGAAGGCGGCGGAGATGTCAATGAAAATGAGTATAAACATTTTCTTTCTGTCTTCAAGTCCTTTAAGGAGGTTGTTCATTAGCGCTATCAAAAGTGTTTCAACTCCATGATTTCTTCGGAACCCGTATTGTTGTTTGTCTAAGGTATCGTGGTCATCAAGGTGATCTTGCAGTTGTAGGAGCACTGCCTTTTCAATGATTTTTGCAAGGAATGAAATGCTGGATATGGGTCTGTATGAGGTCGGGTCTTCCTTGTTGAGAGTATTGTTTTTTAGGATTGGCCTTATTATCGATCGTTTTAGTTGTTTGGACATTATTCCTTGACTTAGCGACTGATTTATAATGTGGGCTATCTGCTAGTTGATCTCTTTTTTTGCCGCTTTGATCCATGCAGTTGGGCATGGGTCGAGTGGTGAGGTGGTGGTATTTATGGAGGTTAGAATGTTGGTGGTTTGTTGTTCATCAAGGTTATGGAATGTGTTCCATGTTGGTTCTTGCTTCTCTTTTGTTCTTTGGTGCAGTGTGCCTTCCTTTATCGTGGGGGCGGTGGAAGTCAGCTTGCTTGCATAGTGATTTGCCAGTGTTTGTGGATGGATGGGGCTATCCTGATGTTCTGGTGGTGCTGTTTTGGTAAGCGATTTTACTAGTGCGGAAAGTTCACGTGGTTTGATGGCTTTGTTCAGGATGTTGGTATGGTGTATCCTCTTTGCTGTGTTTACTTCTTCTTTGTATCTTGAGAGGAGATTAAGGTATACAGTTCTTAGTTCGGTGGATTTGGTGCGTCTCCACATTCTTTCGTGCTTCCTGAGGTCTCTCTTCATTCTGGTCAATGTTATGTTATACCAAGGTTCTGATGGTTGCTTGGATGTGTTTGGTGTCTGGTTCCCTTGAGTAAGTCTATGTCTGCGTTTGAGTTCTGATATGTGCTTGTGAGTTTCAGATTGTCATTTGCTATTATAAGGACTCCTCCACCTTTCTTGTGGGATCGGGGACAGTTATACAGGTTGTATCCAGGTTTACTGATCTGGTTTAATATGGCTGCATCTGTTTCTGTGACCCATGTTTCGGTTATACATAGGATGTCCGGTTTTTCGTCAGTGATGATGTCATATATTATGTGGGTTTTGTTCCTGATTGAGCGAGCATTTATGAGGATGATATTACAGGCTTCATGCAGGGCCTCCGCATCCCGGTTGCTAGTGTTTAGTGAGGTTGTTTGGTTGATTGCGCGGGGCAATGCTGCTTTGGGCTTGCGGTGTCTCCGATTTCTCGTAGAGGTTTTTGTGGATATCCTGTCCTGTGTGAGTTATAATCTTTCCTGTGAAGTAGTATGGTGGAAGTAGGAGTGGTTGCTGTGTTTGTAAGGTGTAGAGGAGGTAGAATGGGGAGTAAAGATGTGGGAGGGATTGGTATAGGTTTTGATTGAATGCGTAGGCAGGGATTAGTGTGGCCAGGTATATCGCTGCGTACCAGAATAGTGCCATCATTGAGCTGGGTGGTGTTGCCCTTCAGTGCCCTATACTCTGACGGCTGTGTTATTCTACTTGGTAATTGTGTTTGCAGCCTTAACAATGCTGAGTAGCAACAGTGTATCTTGTTTGGTCAGGCTGTTCTCAAACACCTGTTCCATACTTAATCAACTCCTACCCTCCATCCCTGGTTGGATGCCTGTGATCCATGGGAGGAGGTAGAGCCCTTCTCAGGGTCTCACAACCTTGGGGATCTCTTGGGCATCTCTAGCTGGGGAGTCCCCATATGTGAAGACTCATTCCTGCTTGTTCCTGGAGATAGCACAGTTACTTACCTGTAACAGGTGATCTCTGGGAACAGCAGGAATAAGTCTTCACAACCCACCCACCTCCCCTAGGAGTTGTATCTCTCTATCTATCTTTCCTTTCCTCTCTCTCTCTTTGTCTCAGCTTTAAAACTCGAACTGGAGAGAGGCGGTTAGGAAAGGTGGGAAGGCAGCGTGCAGGCACTGTGGGATGCTCCCAAAAGCTTTCCTTTTTTGGGACGCTGGGGAGCGTTCCCGCGCAGGCTCCGTCGGTACTGACTACCCCATATGTGAAGACTTATTCCTGCTGTTCCCAGAGATCACCTGTTACAGGTAAGTAACTGTGCTTTATTGAGTGGGTGAGGCCACGTGCTGTTTGAGGGATAGGTCATGGAGAAGGGTAGTAAAGGAAAGGTTCCTAGAAGAGGAAGGTGAGTCAAAATAAACATTGAAATCTCCCACAATCACCAGATGGGGGAACTGAAGAGAAAGATCAGAAAGAGAGTGAGGGCATCTCACAAATGCAAGTGAAGGGAGGGTGGAGAATAGAGAATCGGGAAATGGGGGGAAGTCTGAAGGCTTAGAAGAAGAGATTCTGGGTAGTGGAACGAGGGGGAAAAAATCTGAGAAATAGGGAGGGTATTATTATTATTATTATTATTACATTCTCTTATATACCGTGCTATTCTGCATCAGTGTGGTTTACATTGAACAAACTGAAATTACATTGAACAGGGCATTATACTTGGAGATAACTATTTTACAGGGAACATGGGCTATGGAGGGTTAAGTGGCTTGCCCAAGACCACAAGGGGAGCACCTGTGGGACTAGAAACCCCAGTCCTGCTTCCCCAGGGTAGCACGGAAGAGTGCAGTGACACCTCCGCCGGTGTGGCCAATATGGGGGACAGAGATGGCGGAGAAACCTGAGGGTAGGCATCTGGTAAGGAGCCATGTTTTGGACAGAAAAAGGAGGTCCAAGGATTTTTGCAGGATGAGATCCTGAATTAGTAAAATTTTTGCTCTTACAGAACGACAATTGACAGCGTCTAACTTAAGGAGAGGAAAAGGCAAGATGTGAGTTGAGGAGACAGGGACGCAGGTTGGCAGGATTACGTGATGAGACTGCTCTAGACAGAAAGTGGGAAGAGGAGCACAGCAGGGACAATTTCCCCACAGGACTGGAATAGCTGACATAGGGGAAGAGACCGAAACAATCGGTTCTAAGTGTCCGTTATAAGTGGAGAATGAAAACTTAATTACCCAAAGCTGTGAGCAGGCACAAGCTGGAGAAAAGGAGCGGAAGAGATACACAAGCAGTAGGATAGTGCTGTGCTCCTTAGGTGTGGGCCCACGAACGCTGCTGAAGCTTGACATTTATAGGGTGAGTTTTGCAGCTGTTTACCTTGGGGAACGCGGCCGCGTCACTTCATGAAGGGGCAGAGCCAACAGTAAGGCAGTGGTAGTTGACCTTGGGGAGACATGTAACAGCACAATCAAAACAAATGATAATAGAAAGCAATACAACATGGAAAAAGCAGCTCTCTGCCCTAACTTCAACTTTCTTTTAATTTGTTTTATTGTAAACCACTCTGCTGCTAGTGTGGGCAGTATATCAAGTTTTAATAAATGTAAACTTAATTGTATTTATATCGTTCCATGGTGAGACCGCACCTTGAAGATTGTGTGCAATTCTGGTCGCCGTATCTTAAAAAGGATATAAGGTTATTAGAAAAGGTTCAGAGAAGAGCCACCAAAATGGTAAATGGGATGGAAGGATACTCCTGTGAAGAAAGGCTAAAAAAGGTTAGGGCTCTTTAACCTGGAAAAGAGACGGCTTAGGGGAGATATGACAGACGTCTATAAATTAATGAACGGAGTGGAACGGGTAAACGTAGATTGATTGTTTACGTTATCAGAATATAGAAACACTAGGGGACATGCAATGAAGCTACAGGGTAAACTATTTAAGACTAATAAAAGAAAATATTTTTTCACTCAACGTGTAATCAAACTCTGGAATTTGTTACCGGAGGATGTAGTAAAGGCTGTTAGTGTAGCTGTGTTTAAAAAAGGTTTGGACAAGTTCCTGGAGGAAAGGTCCATAAACCATTATTAAGAAGCGACCCAGGATATCAATGCTTGACCCAGTACAAGCATTGCGGAACCTGTGTCTTTTGGGGAAACTGCTAGGTACGTATGACCTAGATTGACCACTGTTGGAAACAGGATACTGGGCTTGATGGACCTTGGTCTGACCCAGCATGGCATATCTTATGTTCCTATGAGAGTGATTTGGTTTTTTATCAGCTTTTAAAGAAACACAGAAACATGATGGCAGAAAGACCATATGGTCTATCTAGTCTGCCCTTCCTTATCAACTGTTATAGTCCCTTCTCTTACTTTGGACATCTTCTGTGTTTTTCCCATGCCTTCTTGAATTAAGATACTGTCCTCGTTTTTACTATCTCCACTGGGAAACTATTCCACGCATCTACCAGTCTTTCCGTAAAGAAATGTTTTTAGCATATTACTCCTGATTCTATCCCCTTTCAACTTCATCCTATGTCCCCTCATTACAGAGCTTTCTTTCAATTGTGTTTTTATACCACAGAGGTATTTAAACATCTCTATCATATCTCCTCTGTCCTGCCTTTCCTCTAAAGTATACATATTGAGATCTTTGTCTGTACCCATATGATTTATAACGAAGATCACTGATCATTTTGCTAGCCACCATCTGCACCCACTCCATCCTGTTTATATCCTTTTGAGAGTGTGGTCTCCAGAATTGCACACAATATTCCAAATGAGGTCACACCAGAGATTTATACAAAGGTACTATCATCTCCTTTTTTTTCTGCTGGCCATTTCTCTCCCTATGCACCCAAACATTCTTCTGGCTTTTTCTGTCGCCTTTTCTACCTGTTCAACTATTTTAAGATGATCAGAAACAAGCACGCCCATCCCCTATACTGGTACTGCTCCCTTGGCTTTTTGCAGCCCAAATGCATAACCCTGCATTTTTTAATGTTAAATCAGCTGCCAAATTCTTGACCATTCTTCAAGCTCAGCTAGATCCCTCTTCATGTTATCTGCACCTTCCTAGGTGTATACTCAATTGCAGATTATGGTATCATCCGCAAAGAGGCAAACCTTACCCGACCTTCCGAAGTATCCCTAACAAAAATGTTCTTTTCTTTGATTCAGGCACTGTGAACTTTTGTCATGGAGATTGGTGGTTATCTTCCTTTCTTGGGAGCACTGGTTGGGGGACCCATCTGTCTGTGGTTATTCAGAATGGCTTCCCGGTTCGGGGTGATATACCAGCTGTATCATAAGGTAAAGTAAACTGATTGATTATACAGAAAGCTTAAATAGGGTACATGGAGGACACTGGAGAGTTTCAGCATCATGTGGAAAAGTATCCTAGAGCTCACTGTCCCATGGAAAGCAATTCCATGGACACACTAGTTATATAGTCTGTCATAAGAATATAAAAAATGCCATATTGGATCACATCGAAGGTCCACCAAGCTTAGTGCCTTGTCTTTGATGCTAGTCAATCCAGGTCACTTATACCCAGCAGGGTCCCAAAGAGTGGTTAGAGCAGTGGGCTGAGAACTATGGAAGCCCATTCCATTTGGAATCCCACTGCTGCTCCTAGTGATCTTGGGCAAATCACTTAACTCTCCATTGCCTCAGATACAAACTCAGAGGATGTTTTCTAAGCTGCGCAAACTGTTAATGAGGCAGATAGCGTATGCTATCTGGCCACTTTAATGTATGCAAAATACAAATAGCTACCGGAAGACTGTGTGGATATTCGCTCTGAAGCAGCTCATGTTAAGATGGATTCTCATAATGTATCTTTGGTAGATGTTTTATCTGTTTTATCACGTATTGAGTCTTCTATTTCTTCTTTAGCTATGGTTGCCTCTCAATTTTCAGAGTTTTCCAAAGGATCAGTTGCAAAAATGGCTCAACATGATTCACAAATTGTTGCCTTAGATGCTAAATTTCATAAATTAGAAAAGCAGTATGATTCCTTACAGAAATCGTCTTTATCTTTCATGAAAGATAGTATGACTTTACATATGCAACAGGAATTGTTAGAGAACTCGCTCCGGGCTACTAACATTCGTTGTTTAAATTTTCCTCAAACGAGGTTGATATCCCCTCAGATTTTATTTGATAAATATTTAACTGAAGTTCTGGGGTATGATAACAATTCAAAACCGCTCATTAATAAGCTTTATTATCTGCCTGGGGCTAGAGCTCCTCCTGTTGCTGACCCACTTGCTGTCGTTTCTAAAGTTCAAGCTGATTCTATGGATCTGTCAGCATTCATAGAGTCATCTCAGGATCTGATTTCTTCCCGTGCCACACTTCTTGTATCTTTTACCACAGAAGCGGATAGAATTCTGTGATGAGATTATTTTTTGCTAATAAACGTGCTCTTTTTTGTGGGGCAAAAATAACCATTTTTCCCGATGTTTCTAGACAGACACAGTTGAGGCGTAGGGCTTTTTAAATCTGAAGCCCCGGGTCTTAGCTGTGGGTGCATCATTCTTTCTCAAATTTCCCTGTAAATGCGTGGTGGTCTTAGAGGGAACTAAATATGTTTTTTCTGAAACGTCGTCGTTAGAGACATTTATTATACATCAGGCTCCTTCAAAGCTGTAAGTTTTTCCTTATTATTCTGTTTTCTGTAATGCAAAGTAATTAGAGCTTATGTATTTTTTTAGGGCTGTATTTCCTTCGTTTTCTTGTAAAGTGTATTTTCTTATGTTTTCTTAATGATTCACTTGTACTCCCCCTTAATGTGGACTAGGCTGATTGCTGATATTTCTTTATTTTAAATATTGTTATTTGTTTCTTTGATAACTCGAATAAAAATATAATTGAAAAAAAAAATACAAATAGTTTTTCTGTGCTATCTGAGGAAACACATTTTCTGCGTGAGTAAGCGGGATTAGGACAGAGGGTAGGTGTGTCTGAATCATGTTAGTGTGGGCCTCAACAGCACGAAGTAACCGTTGGATTTGCAGACAGCGCAGGTGCAACTAACGCCACCTCAGCATTAGGTGCTTCCAGGCTGCTGTCAGATTGCACTGTCTTCATTTTCTGTGTGGTATTTTTTATTTATTTACATTCTCTTATATACCGCGCTATTCTGCATCAGTGCGGTTTACATTGAACAAACTGAAATTACATTTTGAACAGGGCATTATAACTTGGAGATAACTATTTTACAGGGAACATGGGCTATGGAGGGTTAAGTGGCTTGCCCAAGACCACAAGAAGCACCTGTGGTACTAGAAACCCCAGTCCTTCCGGCCCAAGGTTGCTGTCCTCCAGTGGGATTTGAACCCCTGACCTTCCGGCCTGAAGTACCTTGCCCCAACCACTAGGCCACTCCTCCACTCACTATTTGTGGGGGAAATTCTGGGCATGTCCTTAAGAGTTACTGCACAGCTTTTGCAGCTAATGCTGCACTATTCATGCAAAAAAAAGTGCATTAGCTGTGAAAGCCTAACATGTTTTAATAAAGTTAACTCTTAGATTGTAAGTTCTTCAAGGGATAATGCTGTGTCTGAATGTAACTTGCCTTGAATTATTTCTGAAAAAAGCATGACCTAAATCCAAAACCCCATCCCCTTCTCCTCCTCTTGTTGCTCACTTCTGGGGATGTTTGTCAAGTCTTCAGTGCATGCTTAATAATGGTTTATGGATTTTTCTCTTTTCGAACTTTTGTTCATATAACCGCCTGGATTACATCTTCCGGCAGCAAACTCCATAGCTTTATTTCATGTTCAGCGAGAAGTTCTTTTTCTGACTTGTTTTAAATGTGCTACCTTATTAGTTTGATGGCGTGTTTGCTTGAGTTAGTACTATTTGAAAGGTTAAACACTAGTTTCCAATTTTCAATTTCCACCTGGCTCATGATATTATAGAACTCTTATTATATCTCCTTTTCAGCCATAATATTCCACAAAACAAAGATGGTACAATGGCTCTTAGAACTCTTATTTATAATATTTATTAGTGTAAATAATTTTGTAGAAAGTTACCCCAGTTATCTCCAAGTTATAATGGCCTGTTCAATGTAATTTCAGTTTGTTCAATGTAAACCGCACTGATGCAGAATAGCGCGGTATATAAGAGAATGTAAATAAATAAAATAAATAAATAGCTCCTGTTTTATTGGAAATACAATGTAGCCCGACTGCATTGTATACGATTCTGTTAAATGTAAACCGCACTGATGGGAATAGCACGGTATAGAAGAGACATTAAATAAATAAATAAATTATTATGATATTATAGAACTTTTATTATATCACGTTTCAGCCATAATATTCCACAAAACAAAAATGGTACAACGGCTCAGACCACTCGTCGACCCAAAGGACTTCAGAACAGTCATGCAGGCTATGACGCTCCCCCACCTGGACTATTGTAATACGATTTATCATGGACTACCCGCCACCCACACCAATCCCCTACGAACAGCCTTTAAACACCACAGCAAGAATCATCCAGAGAGCGAAAAAACATGATCACATCACTCCAATCCTAAGAGAACTCCACATCTTTCCTCTCGAAGCAAGGATTAAATACAAATCTATCCTTCTCATCCACAAAGCCCTCCATCAAATGCAGACTTCTCAACTCCGGGCCTCTACTACCCCAGCCTACCCTCAACAGACCAACCCGTCAGAGCACCAGCAACACACTCACTATCCCCCACGAACGAACTAAGTTCAATCAACAGACCTGCAACAGGGCATTCACTGTATGCACCCTCCCTCTGGAACTCCCTCCCGAACCCGATCCGAAGCAACAGTGACCTCCACATTCCGGAAACAACTAAAAACCATCCTATTTCAAGAATATCTTGGACCAGAAAAAGTCTCTTCTCACTGACTGCACCTCCAGCAGCCCCCCTAACCTACCCTCTCCACCACCAACTAAGAAACATGTCTTCTGTCTAATTTGTTACTTTCTGTTCGAATCATCAATGTTAGCCCTCTTGGTGGCGGCCCCCCCCCTTTTTCTGTCGATGTGATTACTGCCCCCCCCTCCCTTTTTTTGTTAAACCGCTTTGACCCGGTGAAAAGCGGGATATAAATATAGCTAAACAAATAAATAAATAAGAGATGCCATACTGGGATAGACCAAAGAGCCATCAAGCCCAATATCCTGTTTCCAGCGGTAGCCAATCCAGGTCACAAGTACCTGTCCGGTTCCGAAAAGGTAGACAGATTCCATGCTGCTTATCCCAGGGGTGATCAGTTGATTTCTCCAGTCTACTTTAATAATGGATTATGGCCTTTTTTCCAAACCTCTTTTAAACACATCTACACTAATAGCTTTGACTACATACCTTGTAAAGCTATACAAATGGTTATTAGTAGTAATGCATCCTTCAGCAGTGAATTCCAGAATTTGATTATGCATTGAATGAAAAAATATTTTCTTTGAGTTTTAAAAGTGCTAAATTGTAGCTTCATTGGGTGTCCCCTAGCCTTTCTATTTTTTGAAGAAATAAAGAAGCGGTCTACATTTACCTCTCCAATCTACTCATTATTTTATTGACCTTTACCATATATATCCCCTGAAGTCTTTTTTTTCCAAATTGAAGAGCCCTAACCTTTTAAGCCTTTCCTTGCAGGGGTATCCTTCCATCCTTTTTATCATTTTGGTCGCGCTTCTCTGTACCTTTTTTCTATAAGGCAACCAGAACTGCACACACTATTCAAGGTGCACTGGCACCATGGAACGATACAGAGGTATTATTAATATCCTTGGTTTTATTTGCCATTACTTTATTATGATTCTCAGCATTCTGTTTTCTTTCCTGGCTGCCACTGTACACTGGGCAGAGGGTTTCAATGTGTTATCTATGATGATGCCCAGATCCTTTTCCTGAGTGGTGATTCCTAATGTGGAACTTTGCATCATGTAACTGTAGTTTGGGTTGTGCTTACCTAAGTGCATAACTGTGCACTTGTCCATATTATGAAAACTCATTTTTATTAGTATTATCAGGCACATAAATCATATAAAACTGCCAACATACAACCAATATATCGCATAGAATACATAACAGCAACAGGGATCTGCAATACATATACACTCTCAACTATACGCATATCTCGGATTGTACGTTTTCTACTGCAAGCGTGATCCCACCTCCCTCCTCCCTCCACCCCCTCCGTGACCTCCCTCCCTCCTCTCCACCCCCCCTCCCAACCCCCCCTCCCAACCCCTCTACCCCCGCACCCCCCTCACACCCCGAACATTCTTAGCTTCCAGGACTCCCCAAGGGGTCTTCGTCCATTGCCACATGGAACTGGACCCACACCTACCTCCATACCCGGCCTCCCCCCCACCGCCCCTCAGGTGTGCAAACTGTTTTGTCGCCGAACAGGGTCCCATATACGGGCCCACCTATCACAGGCCACCTCCCCCAAATCCAGCAATGCACGCTCCCATTCACCAACGTCTGGCGCTGTGTTCAACAACCAGTGTCTCAGGATGCATTGCTTCACAACCAGGAAACCTTTCTCAGATAACTTACGCTCCCCGCTGGTGATGGGGCTTACTCCCTCCCAAGACCCAAATAGCCCCCATTCTGGGGAGATTTGCACCGGGTAGCCCACCCAACCACTTAATTTGGCCCTCACCTCCTCCCAGAGGTGCTGAATGCGGGGGCAAACCCAAAACCGATGAGCTAATGTGCCGGCTTCGGTCCCACAGAGATTACATGCATCAGTCTCTACCACGCCTGCTCGTGCCGCCCATACATTGGCGCTCCACAGTCCCCACAGACAGATTATCACTCTGCCACCTTCTCGCTAAGCCTTGGAAGTACCCGGTATCCCCCCTAGGTTGGCCCCCGGGGACTAATTCCTTCCATAAAGACCTCACAGTAATTTTCCCTTCCAAGGCCCGAAAAAGCTTCGACATGCTGCCCCGGGACAATACCAGACTATTCTGCCTTTGCAAACCTCAAACATAATGCCGAATTTGCAAGTAGAAATAGAAATCATGGTGGTCCAGCTTATACCTCTCACGCAAGGAGGAATAGGAATCGAGCTCCGCCGCGCCCTGCATTGTCAAATGCCTCAGATACCATTCTGGGCCCAGTCTCGCGCTATGCGCCCCTCCATCCCCGGGACAAAATCCATATTTCCCATTAAGGGAAGGCAATCCGTTGCCCTCCAACACACCCCCCGATACTGGCACATGATCTTCCATGCCTGCCTCGGCGTTCGCAGGCACTCTGAGTGTCTCCAACTCTCTGGCAACTCTTTCTGAGGTGAATGTAACAGCTTAACTCTATGCTGCGAACCCGCCAGATCATCGATCAGATCTAGGGGTAGCACTTCCTCTGTACCATTGACCATGTCCCTAAGAGACCGCATCAAATACATCAAGTTATAAGCCCGGAGGGACGCTAGACCCGCTCCCCCCTCCTCTACCTTTTCCATCAGGATCGCCGTAGCGATACGCGCTCTCCGCCCCCTCCACAGAAACTTTGTTAAATGCCGCTGCAGCAGCAATAAGTCCCTTGTACGTAACCAAATGGGAAGATGTCTTAGCACATAGAACCATCTAGGCACCTCAGCCATATTAAAAAGTGCAATGCGGCCCTTCAATGAAAGAGGCAATTCTCGCCATTTTCTCAGTTTCTCGATCGTGCTGTCCAACAAGGGCTTGATATTCGCCTGATACAGTTGGGATAGCGACCTGGGGATCTGAAGGCCCAGATACCGAAATTGCCCGTCCGCCCAGACCAGGGGAAATTCACCTCTCCACAAACCCCGCACCTTGCCTCCCACATCCAGTGCCAACGACTTAGTCTTATTGATCTTTAGGCCCGAAAACCCCCCCAAAACTCTCAATCTGCTGAAGAACGGTCTCTAACGAACGCTGGGGGTCTGTGAGGCACAGCAGCATATCATCCGTGAAAGCGCTAAGGGTCAGCCCACCCTTCTTCCACTGCATCCCCCGCACACCCTCCAACTCCCTCAGAGTTAATAAGAGCGATTCTAACTGGAGCACAAACAACAAGGGCGAGAGGGGACACCCCTGCCTGGTGCCCCTTTTCAGATCAAAGGAGTCGGACTTCTCCCCTCCCAAAGTAATATACGCCAGGGGGTCCGTGTATAAGGCTTTCACCCACCTTGTGAAATCTCCCTCCAGCCCAAACCTACTCAGCGTTTCAAACATATACGCCCAGGAGACTCTGTCGAAAGCTTTTTCAGCATCTAAACTGACAAAGAGTAGAGGGATTCCTTGTTGCACATACTTCTCCATCCCCAAGAGTATCTTATTGATGATCTTAGAAGCTTCCCTGCCCTTCACAAAGCCTGTTTGATGTTCCCCCACTAACTGCGGCAGAAGAGCCTGCAACCTCTCCGCCAGCACAGATGCCAAAATCTTCATGTCATAATTGATCAAGGAGATTGGTCTATATGCAGCAGGATCCACCGGGTCTTTCCCCGGCTTGTGTATAAGAGAGATGGAGGCCGTCCGCATATCTCTGGGAAAACCCCCCCCACCTCCAAAGCCTCCGCAAACAGGGCAGCCAAGGTCGGCGTCACCTGGGGTTCTAGTACCTTGTAGAATTCGGATGCATACCCATCTAGTCCTGGCGTCTTGTGTGGCTTTCCTCGCCTAATAATTTTTTGGATCTTCCCCCCAGAAATGGGTTTATGCAGCTCCCCTAGCTCTTGCGTGGAGAGATGCGGGAAAGTGACTTTATCCAAGAACGCCCTCTCCTGGGAGCAGCTTTCCTCCTCTGGGGTATACAAAGCCTCATAAAACTGACGAAAAACCGCTGCCACCCGCTTTGATTCACTTTTTTTCCGCCCCTCGCTGTCCCTAATAACTGTAATTGCCCTCACACCTCCACCATCCTTCACTAGCCACGCTAGAAGCTTACCCGATCGATTGCCATAGCGGAATAGCTGATGACGATAATAGTGCATTCGTGATTACACTGCTCTATCCTGAAGCAAGGCGTTCAGTTTTCTCTGCATTCCCAAATACATCGTTAACTTAGTCCCACTAACATCTCCCACCACTTCTCCCTTCAACCTAGCCAGCTCTTGCGTTGATTTAAGAATCTCCTCATCTAATTTCCTCCGCTCTCTGGCCATATAAGCAATGATGTGTCCTCGCAATACCACTTTCTCGGCTTCCCATAACACAGCAACTGAATCACAACTGGCTTCATTAAACTCCAGGAACTCCTGCCACTTCTGCACCAGATAACGTTGAAACTCCTTATCTTGCCATTTGTGCCTGGGGAAAGACCATCTACCTCTGCCTACACCTGCACTCTGCCAATCCATCCACACTATCGCGTGGTCAGAGACTAAGACGGGCCCAATCTCTGCCTTCACTACCCTCCCAAAGTCCCTTTCAGAGACTAAGATGTAATCCAAACGGGACCAGGTCTGATGAGCGCGCGACAGATGCGTGTAATCTCTCTCCCCTTCATGGAGTCTGCGCCAAACGTCCACTAAGTTCCCCCTTTGGCACAAATAACTCACCCGCTTCCGCTTCCATCCCGTTCCCTCCTTTGGGTTAGATTTATCTAATTCCGAATCATGAGGGCAATTAAAGTCTCCTGCTAGTATTACTGGGATCTTTGGGCCAGCCTCCACTTTCTGCAGCAACCGCCGGAAAAAGTCATGATCGTACACATTCGGGGCATACACATTTCCTAGTAGCATCTCCGTCCCACTCAATTTCACATGCAGAAACAAAGGCCTCCCCTGCGGGTCCTCCTCCACCACTAAAACTTCCACTTGTACCCCTTTACGTACTAGGATCGCTGCCCCCCCCCCCCGTTTTTTTACATCTGCTGACGCTGCATAGACCTGTGCCACCCAATCCCTCTTCAATTTAGCATGCTCCACTACATTTAAATGCGTTTACTGCAAAAGAGCCACCTGGGCCTTCGCTTTCTTCAAAGCCTGCAGCACCTTGGTGCGCTTAACCGGAGTGTTTATACTGCCAACATTCCAGGAAACAATGCGTAGGTGCGGCCTCATTGGACTATATGAAGTATGTCACTCCGCTGCAGGCTTTTTCTAGTGGTACTGAAGAATTTCATATTCCCTTGTTTCTCTGGCCAACATGCTAGGGGCCACCCAGCCTCAACCCCCAGCCTCCTTCCCTGCCTTAACACGTTCCCATGGTGCACCACCCTCCCCAAGCAATCCTGCGTGGTACCTATTACTCTCTTCTCCCTCCCTCCCCCCCCTTCCCGGCTACCTGCATCCTTTTCCCTCTATAACCCTTATCCCTCTAAACCCCTTAAAATGCTGTGAATTCTACCCCCCGCCTAGTCCGGCCGAGGCTGCCTTCCGTACAGGACACTGCAGGGCCGCCCCAGCCTCCCCTCCAACTATTAAACTGATTCAATCCCCAGTGCAGATCACTTACGCTAAGAGTACCTTCCCTCCCCGCCAGTAGCCCGGGACAGGGTATCTGGGAATATAACAAAACAGTATTAAACATCCATTTAACAATGCCCCCTCAACTCATGTGTCCCCGCCATGCAACATACAAAAGCAGCAAACTTGCAATAACGAACTGCACACAAGTCCTCACAAATGCAAACACTAAGCTCAAGTCCAACTCCATTCTCAACCACCACCATTCTCTGTTGCTCTTCCACCGCATCTCAACCAGTCTCGGGCAGCTCCAACACGCTGCTGCCGGCAGCACGTCGTTATACACTCAAGTGTCCACCATCTGCACCGATACAGTTGTCTCCAGACCCGCCACGAAGCTCTTTGCTGCACCCGTCGTTTCAAACACATGCTGCCGGCCCAAATGCGTTACCCGGAGCACAGCTGGGAATGCTAAAGTGAAGCGCACGTTCTTCTTAACCAACTCTGCACAGATCGGAGAAAAGGCTTTGCGCTTCGCTGCCACCAGAGCTGAATAGTCCTGAAAAATCAGCAATTTTTGGTTCTCCAGAGTTAAGTCCCGTTTCTTACGGTAGGCTTGCATTAATTGAATCTTATGTTGAAAATTTAAGAGCTTCAGGATCACCACTCTAGGTTTTTGCCCTGCCGCCATTTTGGTCCCGAGTCGGTGGGTCTGCTCTACCCTGAGCTCCCCAATCAAAGCATCCAAGCCCAGCTCCTTCGGGAGCCACTTTTCAATTGGCGGTATCAACATTTGGTCGTTAGTCGACTCCGGCACCCCCACCAGGTGCAAGTTGTTTCTGCGCGATCGATTCTCGAGGTCATCCACCTTGGCCAGCAAGGCCTCTATTTTTGTGGCCTGCGCCTCGTGTTCCTTCGTTCGCTGCCCTTCCTCCTCTTCGATTAGCGCCACTCTTTGCTCCACTTCATCGATTCGGTGGTCCATCTCCACCATCGACGCCCCCATCGACTCCAGCTTTGCTAAAATCTGGTCGAACTTCGGGTCTAGCAGCTTCACAACTTCTCATGCAAGCTCCTCCGATGCCGAGCCCACACTCTCCGCACTCGGAGATGCAGGCTGTGTCTCAGCAGGCATGGCGGCACCAGTTTTCCCCCCTTTCTCCCGATCTTTTCGAGCTGGTAGCGGTATTGTGCTCACGGTCTCCACTTGTCCACTCTCTCTGCACCTGCCTTTGTCTTTTCCTTTCGAGCCACTGACGTGGGAGGACTGAAAATATTGATTTTGAACGATGAAACCTGAGGTGGCCCCGGAGTGAGCAAAGAGACGTCTTCACTCGCTCATGTGTCACCGGAAGTCCTGCACTTGTCCATATTAAATTTCATCTGAACTCCCAGTCTCCCAATTTCTCCTGCAATTTTTCACAATCCTCTTGCGATTTAACAACTTTGAATAATTTTGTGTCATCTGCAGATTCCATCACTTCACTCGTTATTCCCATTTCCTGGTCATGTATGAATATGTTAAGTGGCGGGCCCAGCACAGATCACGCTTCACTTTCTCCATTGAGAAAACTGGCCATTCCATAACATCCTTCTAGACCAGTCCAGACAAGTGGGTTGTGTTCTCCACAGACAAGCAGAGAGATGCAGACGCACTCCATAGGTGTTGTCTCTGATGGCACCTGTGTGCCGGGCTCTCTCTTGGCTCAGAAGTCTTTTGGACTTCTCCGAGTATGCTCACTGCTTCCTGCCCAAATGAGCTCACTCACTTCAGTTTTTCCTCTCACCCAGGTCAAGCTGCTATGGCTCTCCACTGCTCCTTCCGGTTTCTTCATTCGTGGTTTGTTTTATTTTAAATTTTCCCTTCATCCACAATCAGCACAACTGCTTTGCAATCTCCCTCACCTCCTAAAGCTGATTGTGGCCAGAACATTGCTGTACTCGGGGGAGATGGGGGGAGAGACCCTCTCCCCCAGCAAATCTCTCTTAAGGAAAAAAAAAACCCCAAACCCACAGAGAGGAGCTCCATGACACCAGAGCGGCAGCTGGAGTTCTTCTGGTTTATCTCTTTCTTCATCATGACTTCAGCCCCGCACAGTTCAATGTCTTCCTTGAGCCCTATCCTATTGGGCCCAGACTTGGCGCAATTGGGGTACTTTGGGGCGGCCAGAAGCAAACTCTCTACCGGTGCTGGCTTTAATCACCTCAGCCTTCAGTCAAAGGCTGGTGGCTCCAACCCCTCCACCCCTGCGATTTCTCAATGCAGCAGCAGATCTGGGAGCACCATGAGCATGAGCAAAGGCAAAAAGCAAGACAGAATGCCAGAAACCATCAGTGCCTGGAATATCTAGAAGCAGTACAGTGAAAAATAACCTCCAATTGTCCTCCAGCCCAAATGGACCCTGGGGAGCAATCACGAAAGCTGAGACTCGAAGGCCCCACCATGCTCAACAGAGCCTGTGAGACCTAACACCACCCTCATATGCTTTCTCAGACGATGTGTACAGGACAGTGCCGCCCTACTTGGCGCTGCCCCTCTGTCAGGGGTATCTCCCTCGCATAGTACCCTGGACGAGGAACCCATGGACCCTAGGCAGGCATCAGAGCTCTCCCTCATCACCCCTGGTGGGCTGGAGAACTTCACCATTCCTGAGGGATAACTCCTGCTCCCTGCTCAGTGTCCCATTCTTCCATGTGGACACAGGAGTTTCTAGAGCAGACATAAGTTTTATGGACCCCCTACCTTTTACCAGAACCTTCTGAGGAACCACTAGAAGATCTTTCATACCCTAAGTTTCTACAACAAAAATCTCCCTGAGCTCTTTATTTATTTATTTAACATTTTTTATATACCGCACTATTCATCATCAGTGCAGTTTACATTGAACAACAATATACCTGCCAATACATGACTGATCTAGGTTTACATATAACAGGGAAGATAAACTGGGTGTGAACTGGGGATAACTATCTACATAATTATACATAATTATATATACATTGAATAGGTTACATCAAGATTCGATATTTGACAAGAATTCGGCACAAACTACAAGAACTTATCTGTGCTTGTAGTTCTTGTAGTTTGTGCCGAATTTCATCATGTCAGCATTGAGGAATTGTTTTATACTAGAGACCACAAGTCAGAGTGACAATTGATAATTGAAGGACTGAATAGTTCACAACAAGAAAGCATTGTGGTCTACTAGATGTCACAAAGTTTATAAGTATTGATTTTTGATATTATCATCACAAGCCTCTTTAAAAAAAAGGGAACATAAGGGTCCTTGATGCAAAGCAGGGGTTGAGGTACCACAGCAGAGGTATATCTCCTGGGTCCCACCCCATATGAACAAGTCTGAGACCCGTTCCCATGAAAAAGAAAAATTTTTGATCGCAAGTAAAAAAACGAAAGCAAATAGTATTTTTAGGTAAGCATTGGAGTAATTTTTTGTTTGATGCAGTCACTTACTCTAACGAAACCCACAGAATTAGTTCTTTTAAACCTATGGACTCAAGTCTAGAGAGGAGGGTCTTATGATTTTACATTATCAAAAGCAGATGTGATGCCCAGAAATATGAGAATGAATGCTTGTTTGGTGTTGTCCATTCCTTGTATGAGGGTGTCTAATAACGCCAGTCAGAGTGTTTCAACCCCGTAGAATGGTCAGAATCCATACTGTTCGTCTAGCGGAACATATAAGTCTATGAAATCTTGGAGCTGTTGTTGGGACTGCTTTTTCAATGACTGGCTTCAAAGGAGATGCTGGCGATGGATCTATAGTATGGAGCGAATTGTGGATAGTTTGAGCGAGTTCGGCATGATTCCTTGTTTGAGAGATTGATTAACAATGTTTTTTTTAAAAACTGCTGTTTATTAATCCACAACATTACCAGAATACACACACACATTAATACATATCCCCCGCAGGCAGGGTTGTCTCTTATCCACCACCCAGAGGCACACCACAGCCGTCATGGAATTACATTTATTTTATGCCCCCAACCCCCTTCCCCCCCCAACCCACCCCCCCATAGCCCCCCCTCATACCCCTGCCAGGACTGCTACTTATACCTACCCTTCCTCTACTCTCTCGATTGACCACCACCCCGTCCTCTCCTGCCCGATATCCTTCCCCTAGCTCTCCTGAAGAATTTCATTTCGAGTGCGCGGGTTCAAGCTCTGAATATAAGGCTCCCACACCAGCAAGAATATAGGACAGTGTTTGACACTTCCCCTCACCCCCCGTCGCTGTAAAAGCATCAATTGGTGAAAGCTATTGCACCACTCCCAAAAGGTTGGGGCTGCCTGTTCTCGCCATCTATGCAATATCGGTCCCTTCCCCACCAGACATGCCTTCCTCACCAATAGTCTTTCCCACCTCCCCTTGGGCTGAAGAGTTCCAAAACCACCAAGGGCCCCGTCCAGTTAATCTGTTGGAGCAACCCCCCCCCCCCCACATAAGTACTGATTCTCGCCCAGTACCGGTGGATTTTCTGACACCCCCACCACATATGACTAGGATCCGCCAAGGAACAAGAACACTTTGGGCAACCCCCATCTGTGGTAAGGCGACTCCGCAGCGCTCTCCTCGGAGAAAAATGAACCCTGATAATACACTTAAACTGCACCTCTCTCCACCTAGCCCCTTCTGCCAGTCCTGCTATCTGCCCCAATGCCTTATTAATCGCTCCCAGGTCTATCTCCACCCCCAACTCTGCTGTCCAGAGAGCCTCTTCCCTCGAATAATCCTGTGGAGCCCTATACCTATCCAGTTTTTTCTTCAGATCCGAAATAGTGGGAGGAGACTCCTCCCTCAAGCCCAAAAATTCCAAAATCTTCACTGAGCTTTCCACTGCTAGCTCCCCCAATGGAAGAGAGGCCACATAATGGGACAGCTGAGCATAGGCAAACCACTGACGCTTGGGCAAATCATACTCCCTACACAGACTCGCAAACGATTTACATCGCCCCGATGAGTCCACCGCATGACCCACATTCCAAATTCCTAGTTCCCGCCACTTCTCTAGGGTTGCGTTCTCACAGCCCGGAGAGAACTTTTATATTACCCTGCAGGGGTAACCAGCTCGAGACCCTCGGAGACCTCTCCCAAAACCTATTCAATTGTTGCCAAGTTCGTCTTGCCGAAGCCACCAACACGCTCCCCTTTGAACTTGCCGGAAGGTCCGACCCCTCAACGTGCAATACTGCCAACAAAGAATGGGGTGCCACAAAGGCTTCCTCTAAAGCTCATGGAGTATACACTTCCGTGGCCCCCAGCCAGTCCCCTAAATGCCTTGCCTGGCACGCCAATGCATAGAGGAAGAGATCTGGAATACCTATCCCCCCCCCCCCCTGTCATCACCTCCCTCTTAGACGCCTCATCGGGATTCGGGCCCTTGCCCCTCTCCATAAAAACCTCTGAATCTCTATCTCCATGCGCAGTAAATCACGGTGCAACAACCAGACTGGGAAAGTTTGCAACCAGTACAGCACCCTGGGCAAAACCACCATCCCCACCGCCGCCACCCTTCCTAACAAAGACAATGGAAGCGGATTCCTCGCCTGCAGTTGATTCTGCATTTTGAGAAAGATCCTCTCCACGTTCCACTTATACAATTCCTTTGGCTCTCTCGGCAAAAAAATACCCAAATACGTAAACCCATCCTCCGCCCATTTAAGTGGAAAGGTATACCCCCCATTCCCCCTGAATCTGACCCGATACATCCAAGGCCTCTGACTTATCCCTATTAATACGAAATCCCGCAAAACTGCCAAACACCAAAAATTCCTCTAATAACCACGGCAGCGTCCGTTCCGGGGACAGCAGATGTACCAATAGATCATCAGCAAAAGCTGCGATTTTAAACCCATGCGCCCCTATCTGAACCCCCCTGATATCTTTAGAACCTTCTACCTTTCGTACCAGGGGGTCCAAGGAAAGCACAAACAGCGGAGAAAGTGGGGCACCCCTGTCATGTACCTTTCTCCAAGGAAAACTTTTCCGACACCACTTCATTGCATATCACCCCCGCAGTAGGGTTCCTATAGAGAATATTAACTATGTCGCAAAAGGACAGTCCCAGTCCATAGCACAGCAACAAACCTCGCAAATACTGCCAAATCACTTGGTCAAACGCTTTCTCCGTGTCAAAGCTAACCAACCGTGAAGGCGCACCCCGCGCCCGCACCCACTCCAACGCCAAAATCCTCCTCAAATTTCGCACCGCATACCGCCCCTTCACAAACCCCACCTACGACTCATGCACCAGATCTCCCAGCACCGAAGCCAGCCGCTCCGCCAGGACCTTAGACAACACCTTCCAGTCGAAGTTTATCAACGAGATTGGCCTGTAAGAGGCCGCCTGCGTATGATCCTTTCCGGGCTTGGGAATCAATATAATATGGGCATGGTTATCCCCCCACTTACATGAGCCATTCGTAACTCTTCGGTGATACATCGCCAGCAACGTGGGGGACTCACAACTTTCCAATATCTTGTAAAATTCAGCCCCAAATCCATCTGGACCCGGCGTCTTAAAACAATCCGCCCTCTGAGTAGTCTGCTGCACTTCCTGCAACGTTATGGCTTGGTCCAGTTGGGCATGCTGATTATCGCTCAACCGCGGCAACTTTAGGTCATGCAAATATTCTTCCATTCTATTCACCGAGCCATCCCCTTCCTGCATACAACTTTTGATAAAACATTCTAAACACCCGGGCAATCTCCGATCCCTCCTTCTGCAGCTCTCCCTGACTATCTCGCAGCGCCGCCACCATTCTAGTACCCCGACTGCCTTGAAGACATCGCGCCAGTAACTTCCCTGGCTTATCCCCAAAACGATATAACTAATATCGATAATATGCAAACGATTTCTTCGCCCATTTATGCAACAACTCATTCAGAGCTACCTGCGCCTCCCACATCTTCTTTTAATTAGTTGCGTTAGGGCAGCTCACCCACTTCTGCCGCTCTTTAACTGTTTGTCGTTCCATCCTAACAATCTGCTCAGTTAGTACTCTCCGTTTCCGTGACGCATAACCCCGCAAAACCACCTTGGCCGTTTCCCAAAATAGCTTCGGGTCATTAGTATGTTCATTATATTCCGCAAACTCTTGCCACTTCTGCTTCAAAAAGATATGAAAGTCCGTGTCTCTATAAAGGTGTACGGGGAACCTCCAGCATCTAATCTGTGACGCCGCATCATACCAATCAAGCTGTACCCATATCATTGAATGATCGGAGATCTCGGTGGGACCAATCTGTGCTGCCTCAGTTCTGGCGAAAAGCCCCTTTGAAACCAAAATATAGTCTATCCTAGCGCTAGACCCATGTGCCCGAGATTGATGGGTAAAATCTCTTTACGTCAGATGCAGCGATCGCCATGCATCTACCAGATCCAGTCACCTACACAGCCCTTGTAAAACTCTGGCTGTCTGTGTCCTGGTCCGATCTTCACCCCCCCGCGACGTATTGAGGTCTACATCCAGGGCCCCATTGAAGTCTCCCACCAATAACAACGGGGCCTCCAGCAGTTGCTCCACCCAAGATGCTAAACTTGCATACATCCCCCGAACTAACGTATTGGGACTATACAAATTGCCCAACACGATAGGCTTCCCCTCCAGCAGCCCAGACACCAACAAGTGTCTGCCGGCTGGGTCAATGTACAGCTGCTTTTTTATAAATCTGACCCGTTTATGGACCAAGATGACCACCCCCCTTCTTTCCTTTTGCAGGGGCCCCCCCATCCTTGTCCCACCCAAGCTCTCCACAATTTAAGGTGTTCGTCGGCTGTCTGGTGGGTTTCTTGTAATAGGGCAATATCACATTTTATGTCTCACTAGGGCCTGCAAACGTTTGTACCTCTTCTCTGGTCTTCCCAGCCCGCACACATTCCATGAGATTATCTTCAGCCCAAGGGATCTATAACATGCTCATACTTCTCGGCACTGACTGTTACCTATAGAGAGGCCCTCCCAGCCCAGAACCCCTCTTTGTCCTTCCCATCCGTCCCAGAGTCCCCTACCCACCCCCCATCAAGGCTACGACCCCCCACCTTCTCCCATCCCTCCCCCTGCCCCTCACCCCCCCATTTGCTGCCTCCCCTCCCTTTCATCCCCTCCCTTCCAACCCCCTCTCATCCTTAAACCTTCCCTCTCTCCTCCCAGCTGGATCACTAACGATGTGTTCAAGCTTCCCCTCCCCCAACACGTCTCCCCCTTCTAGCCCCCTAACACTCAGCCGTTCCCACCACCCCTATCCCAACTTTGATACCGACGGGCACTATTCCGCAAAGTCCTACTCGTGTTCCCAATTAAAGACTTCCCAATAGGGTATGGCAAAACATTGCTAACTTATTATACAATACTTTGACAAATAAAACAAGAACAATACTGAACAGCCCCCTCCTGCTCCAAACCATACAATAACTCACAACCATTCCTAATATAGTAATTAGTTTTTTTTATCTTCCAACCCTCCCCACCCCCAACATTTTGCTACTCATAGAGTTCCAAGCCTCTTGGCAATGTTCTCCCCACTACTGGATGCAAAAGTAACAGTTCCCCTCAGCGAGGTGTCTTGCATCCAGTCCATCCTCTGCTCCTGTCAGTACCTCCCGGGAGGGATCTTCATTTATCATCCGCCACCTTCCTGGACTCTGCTCAGGGCGCTTCCACCTGTTTCACCGTTGGGCACTCTGCACTTGATCCTCCAAATATTTTGTCGCCTCTGCTGCAGATTCAAACACCCAGTGTGTACCCTCATGGGTAATGTGCAGTCTGGCCGGGTACTGTACCGTAAATCTTATATCGGCCTTATCAGTTTCTGGCACACCGGTGCATATGCTCTCCTTCTCTGGCTCAAAGCAGCCGAATAATCCTGCACCACTCTCACCTTTATGTTATCTTGTACAATAACATCTTTCTTTCTCGCCGCTTCACAGCACATCTTCTTTTTGTGTAAACTGCAAAAACTTTGCCACCACCACTCTAGGCTGGTGATCCCTTACGTGCTTGGGCCCAACTCTGTGTGCTCTCTTGATCACAAATTTCTCTCCCTGCTCTGCTCCCTCCACTATCTGCATCGCCAATTTTCCCACATATTCTGTCAGATCTCTGTCCATTACAGTGCCTGGTATGCCCAAAAAAACGCAGATTTTTCCGCCTGGATCGGTTCTCCATACCATCCAGCTTCTCCTCGTGTGCCTGTAATGCTGCCCACATGCAGTCCATTTCGGTAATCAGCTTTTCCACCACTTCCTCGCTCTGTACGATACGAGCCTCTGCCTCCTGCATCCGGCTGCACAGAGCTGACTGAACTCTGTAAAAGGTCCATTTTACTATTTAAAGCTTCAAACTGCACTGCCAATGCACTTGCCACTGCCGCGAAAATCTCCTCCACAAGTGCAGGTGAAGCCTGCGAACTCAGTTCTGCTGACACGTCCGCCATCTTTTGCTGCCCCACCATGTGGTCTCTCTCCCGTCTCCTGGCTTTTACCGCCGCCGCCATCGCACACTTCCCGCTGAGTATGCCTGCTCTCCACACAATCTCGCCGCCGCACTCACTGTTTCTGCACCGTTCCGTTGGCCACTACACGGTCCTTTATGCTGGTATGAGGGAGGGGAGCCTGGAGCTCAAGCGATCCATGTCCGCTCAAGCTCGCCACATCACATGATCCTGATTAACAATGTTTTACAGGTAACGGTCTATTTCTTTTTTGTTGCCTTGATCCATCAACAGGGCAAGGATCTAAAGGGGAAGTGTTTGTATTGAGTTTCAAAATTATATCTATTTGTCTTGCGTCAATGGTGCTAAATGACTGCCATTCATTGGTATCTGATTGTGTTGTAAAGAAAGGAAGGTCTGTGGCGACCTTGTGTTTTAACTTGTTGACATAGTAATCTGCAAGTATTTGGGGTTGGATTGATATTTTGCTTGAGTCATCATATGGAGGTTTATTAATGATTTGACAATTTCAAATAGTTCTCTTGGTCGGTTGATGGCTTTGTTCAGGACTTTGTGTGGTAGTTTCTTTTAGTATTATTTATTGCATCTTTTTAGTATTTCGATGTCTGTGGTCTTTTTCGATCTCAATTTGCTTTCTATTTTTCTGAGATTTTTTTTTTTAACTTGGCTAGGTCGGGTATATACCACTTTTCAGACTCTGTGTGGTAGTTTTGATGGTTTGGCTGCCGCCACGATTGATGAATTGCATTTTGTTAGTAATTCATTGAGGTCATTTGATGATAAATCGAGCTGGGGTATGGTGGAGTTTATAAAGGTGTCCCTGTCAAAGGGTCTAAAGCGGGTATATTTGATGATGATGCGGAGGTAAAGGGAGGCGATGGTAATGTAAAGGCAAAGCTGACTAGAAAGTGGTCTGACCATGGGATTTGTGATGTTTGTGGGGGTGTGTATGTTAGGTGTCCGGATGTGTGTTTTGGGAAGGAAAACCAGGTTGAGTGTATTGCCCTCAATGTGGGTGGAGCTTTTGACTGTGTGTGTGTGTGTAAGGCACAGGAGGTTAAAATCACCCAGTATATGAGGCTTTCGTATGGTGGAAGCACAGGCTGATTTGAGGATTGTTATAAGGTTTTGGTTATAGGGTGTGTGTGGGGTGGGGGGGGTCTGTACAGTAGGCATATTGCTAAGTTTCTGTTTTTCTATTTTGAGGAATGGCGTGGAACGGGTAAACGTAGATCGATTGTTTACGTTATCAGAATATAGAAAGACTAGGGGACATGCAATGAAGCTACAGGGTAAACTATTTAAGACTAATAAAAGAAAATATTTTTTCACTCAACGTGTAAATAAACTCTGGAATTTGTTACCGGAAGATGTAGTAAAGGCTGTTAGTGTAGCTGGGTTTAAAAAAGGTTTGGACAAGTTCCTGGAGGAAAGGTCCATAAACCATTATTAAGAAGGGACCCAGGATATCACTGCTTGACCCAGTACAAGCATTGAGGAACCTGTGTCTTTTGAGGAAACTGCTAGGTACGTATGACCTAGATTGGCCACTGTTGGAAACAGGATACTGGGCTTGGTGGACCTTGGTCTGACCCAGTATGGCATATCTTATGTTCTTAGTTGAATGGTTACTGGATGTAAGATCTTCTCTGGGTGTGTTCAAGAGAGCACAAGGTGTTACTCTGACTTAAGGGCATTGCTACTAGCCCTGATTAACAACTTTGTACAATGAACGTTCAGGAGTGATTACAGTAGGGAACTATATGAGACTGAAGAGGCAATGCTGTCTAGAATGAGCATTTATATGTTTAAGCATTTATGCTATGGTGAATAAGTATGCAACGTCCTGTAAGGTAGGATAGTAAGGCTATGTTCAGTAAGAACAGACCTGTGTACTTCTCAGTGGGTCTGTGTGCTGCAAATAATTCGAGCTTACGTCTTAGTTCCTTACTGCTGGGCAGACTGTCTGTTGTGTCTGTGACCCTCGATGCTGCAGGGGAGATGGTGCCTTTAAATTTAAAGTTCCTGGCTGCTTCTGATTGAGCTTGTGCCCTGGAGTGTGGAGGAGGCTGCTTTCCTGCTCCCCGGCTCAACTTCGATCAGGAGGAGCTCGTCGGTAGTGGCCCCATAATGTCTCCATGAAGTGGATCAAAAGCACAAAGTCCCATTCCTCAGTGCCACTGGGCAGGGAAGTCCATACCCTCAATTCTCCGGGAACAAACAGGAAGTCAGCCCTCGCGTATGGGTGACGTCGACACCAACGGAGCACATGCGGAAGCTTTTCTGTAACTTTGAAAGAAAGTCTTTGGGAGATGCACCACGAATGCCTGGTCCCCTTCCCACCCAAGAGTGTCGACTTGCTGCAGCCTCTTTTTTTCTGCGGAGCCAACCAGATGTGTGTCAGTTTTCCTTAGAAAAAGTGCTTTATTCCTCTTCGTCTCTCCGGGCCAGTCCAGGAACATTAGGGTTGTCAGCTGAGGACTGAATTCTGAAGTTTTGCTGACATCCTATCCGGCTCCCCCTGGTGCAGAACCTCAGTCTTTCAGTCCTCAGCAGCTGGAAGGAACATGAAGCTGACAGGCTCCCGGAGAAACGAAAAGGAAGTTTAGCAAAAGACAGGTTTTTGTTTTAATTTCTCAGTTGAGAGAACAGTGGTCTGGAGGTGGGGGACCCTAGCAGGGAACTTCACCGAAGAGACTGGGGTTACTTTACTTTAAAAAAAAAAAAAAAAAAAAAAAAAAGATTGGCTGCCGTGTTTTGCACGGAGGGCAGTGGAGGCAGAGCCTGTCTCAGACAGCAGCTCCTTTTACCAGGCTAGAGCAGGGAGAGGTTCTGGGAGCCCCAGAGACCATTTGGCCATCTCCAGAATCAAGTACACTCTACCGCTAGCAGCGGGAGTGAGTGACTTGCATAAGAAGCAGCACGGTTTTTCAGGCAGTGGTGTTCCAGGTATGTCGGGTTTTCAGTCCGGTAACGGCGTGTGCGGCAGCGGCTGAACAGGGTTGCAGTGTTATTTCTTCAGCGCGGGTTTTCTGCGTTAGATGTGTGATGCGCATGCTGCCGAGTCCGGCGGTGTGCGTACAGTGTAGCTGTCGGCGGGAGCTCTCCGAAGCGGGGCTTTGTCGGCTTTCTGTGAAAAGAGGTCAGATTCTTCACCGTTGGGTTTGCGGCAGCATGGAAGGCAAGCTAGAGGCCTTAGATCCGGTAGAGGGTCTGCAGAGCGGGGCAGAAAAAGCAGGAATGGCGGCCATTTTAGATAAGGCTCCCGTTCCTGTATCTAGTCAGGAAAAGCCCGTGAAGAGAAAGTCGAAGTCGAAAAAGTCTGTTCAGGTGGAGGATGCTTCTTCACAGCCTTTGTCCTCAGTGCAGGAGGGATTAGAGTCTGTTTTTTCAGCAGACTTTATACTGGCACTGTGGTAGGCGATGGCCTATATAGATGGGAAAGGCCTGTAAGATTGGCTTGGATTCTAACCCCCACCTTCCTGTTGTTAGAGTAAAGAATTAAAAGTAAGAAAAATCAGTTTATGACAAAGCTTGCACAATACTTCCATACTAAATGGATACTGTTGCATTCCTCGAGCTAGATATGACCTTGCAGTAGAAGTGTAGTCATAACATAGAACTGTGCTTTTGTTAGACTAGTCTGAGAAGGGTGAACAGGGAGCAATAGCCCAGTGAGGGTCCCCGATTGGATAGGTGCAGGGGGCGTTGGGACCAATAGAAAGTCTGCCTATATCAAACTGTGAAGCTTGTATATAAGGAAGTTGTTCCTGTTCGCCATTGCTCAGTCCTTTGATGCTTGGGCCATGTGCACATTAAACTTGGCTTGGATCCTTGAACTGATTCCGGGTATTATTTGTTGCATGCTATCAGTGCTGCCACATGTCTTGGTTTCCTTACCGGGAAGTGTGAGTAGTGTGATTGGTATTCACGTAAATATACCACGACTTCTCGCCTCAAAAGTTTTTGTCCGGCCTGGAGCTGCCCCTGGCTGTTTGCAGGAGAGCCTTCGGCGCCACCCATCCTCTTGTATCGGGGAGGGCTCCTCCTTTCCTCCGCAGGTTGCCTGTTCCGGCCGGCCTACACCTCGAACCTCGAGGGGAGTCCAGGATTCAACCCATGATCCTGTGAGTAGAACTGTTCTGCTAATCAGTCAGTCTGGAATAAGCGCTTGAGAGTCTGATCACCTCTCTCATAAGAACATAAGAACATAAGATATCAGGGTCACGTCAGGACATGCTAGGGAGATAAAGTTCCTAGATGAAATAAATGACTGCTTCTTGGAGCAGCTGGTTCATGAACCGACCAGAGGGGAAGCCATATTAAACCTAGTCCTTAGTGGAACACCAGATCTAGTGCAAGAGATAAGGTTGTTGGGGCCACTTGGCAATAGTGATCATAGCATGATCGCCTTTGATTTAATTAGTGGAGGAGGGATAGTAAGGAAATCCACAGTACTACCTTTTAACTTTCGAAAGGGAGACTATGATAAAATGAGGAAAACGGTTAAGAAAAAACTAAAAGGAGCAGTTTCAAAGGTTAAAAATGTACATCAGGCATGGCTGTTGTTGAAAAATACTATCTTGGAAGCCCAGACCAGCTGTATTCCACGCTTTAAGAAAAGTGGAAGGAAGTCCAAAAAACTGCCAGCATGGTTTAAAGGTGAGGTCAGAGAGGCTGTTGCCAAAAAAGCATCTTTCAGGAAATGGAAAAAAGAACCAAATGACGAAACCCGGAAACAGCACAAGCACTGGCAAGTCAAATGCAAGGCATTAATAAGGCAGACAAAGGGAGAATTTGAGAAGAAGCTTGCTGCGGAAGCAAAAACACAAAGTAAAGACCTTTTCAAGTACGTTTGTAGCAAAAAACCCGTGAGAGAGTCAGTTGGTCCATTAGATGATAAAGGGGTTAAAGGAGCACTAAGAGGCGACAAGGCGATAGCGGAGAGATTGAATGAATTCTTTGCTTCAGTCTTTACTGAGGAAGATGTAGGGATGTTACCCATGACTGAAGTGGTATTTAAAGGTGCGGAAGAATTGAAGGAAATATCGATACATCGGGAAGATGTATTACAGCTATTAGATAAACTGAAGAGTAGCAAATCACCTGGGCCGGATGGTAAACATCCAAGGGTGTTGAAAGAACTGAAATATGAGATTGCAGACCTGCTATTAGTAATCTGTGAACTATCATTAAAATCATCTCTAATACATTGGCGATTCTCCAATCTTCAGGTAACACCAATTTTTAAAAAGGGTTTGAGGGGTGATCCGGGAAACTACAGACCGGTGAGCCTGACATCAGTACTGGGATAAATGGTAGAAACCATCATAAAGAATAAAATTACTCAGCATGTAGATAGTCATGACCTAATGGAGACAGCCAACATGGCTTTAGACAAGGAAGATCTTGTCTTACTAATCTGTTATGTTTTTTTGAAGGAGTGAATAATCAGGTGGACAAAGGTGAGTCGGTTGATATTGTGTATCTGGACTTTCAGAAAGCCTTTGGCAAGGTCCCTCATCAGAGACTTTTGGCAAAACTAAGAGTCATGGGATAGGAGGCAGTGTACTATTGTGGATCAGGAACTGGTTAAAAGATAGAAAGCAGAGGGTAGCGCTAAATGGAAAATTTTCCCAATGGAGAAAGGTGAGTAGTAGTGTACCCCAGGGATCTGTGCTGGGTCCGCTGCTTTTTGACATATTCATAAATGACCTGGAAAGTGGAATAATGAGTGAGGTTATCAAATTTGCAGATGACACAAGACTATTTAAAGTTGTTAAAACCCAAGAGGATTGTGGAAAATTGCAAGAGGATCTTGATAAATTGGAAGACTGGGCATCAAAATGGCAGATGAAATTTAATGTGGACAAGTGCAAGGTTATGCACCTAGGGTAGAACAACCCAAACTATGGTTACACGATGCAAGGTTCCCCATTAGGAACCACCACCCAGGAAAAAGATTTAGGCGTCATTGTGGATACCATGTTAAAACCCTCGGCCCAGTGTGCAGCGGCGGCCAAGAGAGCAAATAGAATGCTAGGTATGATAAGGAAAGGAATGGAAAATAAAACAAAAGATATTATAATGCCTCTATATCGTTCCATGGTGAGACCGCACCTTGAATATTGTGTGCAATTCTGTTCGCCGTATCTTAAAAAGGATATAGCGATTTTAGAAAAGGTTCAGAGAAGAGCCACCAAAATGGTAAAGGGGATGGAAGGATACTCCTATGAAGAAAGGCTAAAAAGGTTAGGGCTCTTTAACCTGGAAAAGAGACGGCTGAGGGGAGATATGATAGAAGTCTATAAATTAATGAACGGAGTGGAACGGGTAAACGTAGATCGATTGTATACCTTATTAGAATATAGAAAGACTAGGGGCTGCAGCAATCCAAGGGAACAATACAGTATAGGAGGTGAAGTACTTTTGTCCACTAAAGAAGAGCGGGACCTAGGCGTGGTTGTGTCTGATGATCTTAAAGTAGCTAAACAGGTAGAAAAGGCGACGGCAAAACCTAGAAGGATGCTTGGGTGCATACGAAGAGGAATGGCTAGCAGAAAAAAGGAGGTGATAATGCCTCTGTATAAGTCTTTGGTGCGACCTCATTTGGAGTATGGTGTGCAATTCTGGAGACCGCACCTTCAAAAGGATGTGAACAGGATGGAGTCGGTGCAGAGGGTTGCTACTAAAATGATTAATGGGCTTCATTATAAAGCATATGAGGACAGACTTAAGGATCTTAATATGTACACCTTAGAGGAAAGGCGGGATAGAGGTGATATGATTGAGATGTTTAAATACCTCCGTGGCATAAATGTTCAGGGAGAGAGCCTCTTTCAATTGAAAGCAAGTTCTGCTATGAGGGAACATGGGATGAGGGTGAAGGGAGATAGATTCAGGAGTGATATGTGGAAATATTTCTTTACAGAAAGAGTAGTGGATCCATGGAATAGTCTCCCAGTGGAGGTGGTAGAGATGAGGACAGTAACTGAATTCAAAAAAGCATGGGACCAACACAGAGGATCTCTAAAGGTAAAAAGTGGACTGTTGTAGTTGTTGTTATGGAAGGACAGACTAGATAGGCCATGTGGTCTTTTTCTGTCATCATGTTTCTATGTTTCTATGTTTTTCTGCCGGAAGACAGTACGAAAGATTTTGAGGCAAGTAACAGCGTTTTTACGCCGGAAAGCTCCAACGGCGTGGTGCTACTTACAACCTCTGGGTTCCATGGCAGCGGCCTTGGATCTGGTACCCTGGGCAAGGGCACACATGCGTCTGCTGCAGTAGGCATTGCTGACAAGGTGGTTGCCTCAGGATCATCCCCTGGATCGAAAGTTGGAATATTCACAGAAAGTCATCGACAGTTTGCAGTGGTGGTTGGATCCCGCCCATCTTCGAGCAGGAGTTCCATTAGAACAGCCGGATTGGGTGCTCATCACCACAGATGCCAGCCTCTTCAGCTGGGGAGCGCATTGTCGGTCGCACATGGCTCAGGGGTGCTGGCCACCAGAGGTGACAGGTTGGTCCATCAATCATCTGGAACTGAGAGCGCTGCATCTTGCACTTCACGAGTTTCTCCATCTCGTGGAAGGAAAAGGGGTACGAGTGTTCTCCAACAATGCGGTGACAGTGTCATATATCAATCGGCAAGGGGCAGCAGGCAGTGCAGCCTTGCTAGAGGAGAGTCAGCGGTTGATGGGCTGGGCAGAGACTCATCTGTTAGCTTTTTCGGCGGTGCATGTAGCAGGATGGGACAATGTGCAGGCCGATTATCTCAGCTGACATGTGATAGATCCGGGGGAATGGGAGTTAAACGCAGCGGTTTTCGCGACCTTACGCGGCGATGGGGGCAGCCGGTGATGGACCTGATGGCCACCCTCGACAATGCCAAGGCCGGTCGGTTTTTCAGCAGGCGCAGAGAGCGTATGTCGGAAGGCCTCGACAGCTTGGCTCTACCGTGGCCGTCGGGAGTGTTGCTTTGTCTTTCCACTGTGGCTGATGATCGGGCGAGTCATTCAGCGGATAGAGCGTCACGAGGGTCAGGTGATTCTCATTGCCCCAGACTGGCCCAGGAGAGCATGGTATGCGGACCTAGTCTGTCTCCTAGTGGATAGTCCCTGGAAGCTACCCACTCAGGCGAACCTCTTGTACTAGGGCCCACTGCTCATGCCGAACGTGGATCGCTTCTTGCTTACGACTTGGATCTTGAAAGGGAGAGGTTAAGTCATAAAGGTTACTCAACGTTGGTGGTAGCCACAATGTTGAAGGCCAGGAGGCAATCTACTTCCATAGCTTATATTCATATTTGGCATATCTTTGAGCGCTAGTGCGAAGAGCGTGGCCTTCAACCATGCAACGCTTTGGTACCAGAGGTGTTGTCTTTTCTGCAGGAGGGTCTGAATAAGGGGTTAACCCTAAGTACTCTCATGGCTTAATTGGTGGTCCTAGCGTGTTTTCGAGGCAAGGTACGGGGGGGTTTTCTGTCCGGGCATCCTGATATTCTACGTTTCTTGAGAGCGGTGAAGAACATGCGTCCCACGGTTAGACTGGTGGTTCTGGCCTGGGATCTGAACTTAGTCCTGGAAGCATTGACGGGACCTCCCTTTGAACTGGCAAGGGGAGTATTGCTCAGAGAATTGTTATGGAAAACCGATTTCTTAGTAGCATTGTGTTCGGCGAGAAGAATTTCGGATCTCCAGGCACTTTCGTGTAGAGAGCCGTATATCCAGTTTTCCGAGGAGAAGGTAATGTTGCGGCCGGTTCCCTCCTTTCTCCCGAAGGTAGTGTTGACGTTTCATGTGAATCAGCCTATTTCTCTACCGACTTTTAGGGGCCAGGGGGGAAAGCCCATAGATGGTGCTCTGAATAAGTTGTATTTAGGGAAAGTGTTCCGGAGATACCTTAGGAGAACGAAACCTTTTCGAAAGACAGACAGGTTGTTTGTACTATTTGGGGGACCTCAAAAGGGTGAAGTGGCCTCCAAAGCCTCGATTGCTCGATGGGTAGAACACGCCGTATCAGCGGCGTATGAAGCGAGCAGGAAAATGCCCCCAGAGGGGCTCCGTGCTCATTTGACTCAAAGCCAGGCGACGTCCTGGGCCGAGTTCACTTTGGTTCCACTGGTGGATATATGCCGGGCGGCTACTTGGTCATCTCTTCACACTTTTGCAAAACATTATAGATTGGATGTTCAAGCCAGAGGAGATGCAAATGTGGGGGCTTCGGCCATCATAGTGGGCCTACCGGGTCCCTCCCAGGGTTAGGTACTGCTTTGGTACTTCCCTAATGTTCCTGGACTGGCCCGGAGAGACGAAGAGGAAGAAGAAATTAGACCTTACCTGCTAATTGTCTTTCCTTGAGATCTCTCCGGGCCAGTCCAGGACCCACCCAAATCATTTGCGGATTGAACGAATTTTGGCGAGAGTCTGGTACGTCCGCTGTCCATGTTTTACGGGGCATAGGGACGTTGGCATTACTGGGCGGGGGACTCAGAAGAGTTTATTATTGGTCTTCCGCCCAGGAAGTCGGGGGCTGTTTGGTCTATGGGGCTCCCTGGTACTAGCAGGGGGTTAGCTATAGAGTAATCTTGAAGGATAAAAAAAAAAAAAAAAAGAGGAGCTGGCTAAGTTTTAGGTAGGCACTGGATGTTCATTTTGATTTGTTAGCGTTGGTTATAATGGTTTTGAATCAGGGAATAAGATATGTTCGCAGACTGCTTTGACAGTGGTAGACTGAGGTTCTGACACCAGGGGGAGCCGGATAGGATGTCAGCAAAACTTCAGAATTCAGTCCTCAGCTGCTGGAGAAGGTTGACAACCCTAATGTTCCTGGACTGGTCCGGAGAGATCTCAAGGAAAGACAATTAGCAGGTAAGGTCTAATTTCTTCTTTCAACTTGTTTTTTTTGTCTTCTCTGGTTGCGTACCCATTCCTTTCCTGCCCCCGAGCTCGCTTGCCTTGGCATCGTCTCTTGGGCTCGTGTTTTTCTTTTTCCTTTTTCTTCTTTCGATTGGCGTGGTTTCATGCCCTATTTTTCCCTGACAGGGCCTCAGGTTTTTGTCCTTGCTGGGGCCCTCTTTCCCCCATGGCTTCTGTTAGCAGTTTTAAGAAGTGTGACCGGTGTTCACGCACCATGTCTCTCACCAACACACATGACTGCTGCCTTCATTGCCTCAGGCCGGACCACAACCCCTTGGACTGTAGCCTCTGTATAAAAAGGTGTCCTCCAAGGCCATTAAGAGTCATCAGCAGCAGCACGAGAAAATATTCCAGAAGTTGGATTCTGCCCTGGAGTCTTCAGTGACACCGTGCTGCAAGGCCCCATCCAGAACCCTGGGATAACCCCGTCACCTTCGAACGAGGAGCACCCCGGAGATGGAACATCAGAAGAAAAAAATCCTCGGGCCACATCCATGGTTGAGTCGGGCTAGACAGGTAATTTCTACACCCGATCCTGCAGTCCACGCTGAGTCCAAGGGTTGGAGTGGGAGCGGCTGACTAAGATCGCCCAACAGGAATCTGCCCCCGGCGATCAGCCTCAGACCCCCGAGGCTATTCTGGTTGAGGACTTCCCCCTCGGATGATCCGGTGTCGGGCCCAAGATCCTCTGTGCCCGTGCTGAAGACTACAGAGCCATCAGGACTGGAAACCAGAATGGCAAGCTTGGAGCGCAGCTTGTCTTCTTTCATGGCCCAAAAGTGTGCTATGATGCCTGGTTCCGCCGGGTCATCCACCCAGACCATCGGGCCCTCAACCTCGAGGATGTCCCTGGACATTGAACCGATCCTCGAGCGCCACCGGCCTCGAGATGATTCTTGACCTCCAATTTCAGTCCTGATCCTCGGGGGCTGAGGTCCTCTCCAGTGAGTGCCCGCGACTCCACCCACAGACCCTCTGGGGGACATGGGCCATCAGGCTTCGGGTCCTAATTTAGAACCTGGACCATCCTTGACTCCTCCACCGATTACGAGTCGGACTGGGAGACTAAGGACGAAGAATTCCCGGACACCCATTGCCACTGTGATGTGCCTTCGAATCCTTCTCCCTCTGAGACCTGGCGCTGGTCCCCGCCTGAGGATATGGCCTTCCTTGACTTTGTCCAGGACCTGGCCAAATCATCTGTAATACCTGAAGATTGGAGGATGGCAAACGTAACGCCAATTTTTAAAAAGGGTTTGAGGGGTGATCCGGGAAACTACAAACCGGTGAACCTGATGTCAGTACCGGGAAAAATGGTAGAAGCCATCATAAAGAACAAAATTGCTGAACATGTAGATAGTCATGGCTTAATGGGAGACAGCCAACATGGCTTTAGACAAGGAAGATCTTGTTTTACTAATCTGTTATGTTTTTTTGAAGGTGTGAATAAATAGGTAGACAAAGGTGAGTCGGTTGATATAGTGTATTTGGACTTTCAGAAAGCCTTTCACAAAGTCCCCTCATCAGAGACCTTTGGCAAGGGATAGGAGGCAGTGTACTATTGTGGATCAGGAACTGGTTAAAAGATAGAAAGCAGAGAGTAGGGCTAAATGGCCAATTTTCCCAATGGAGAAAGGTGAATAGTCATGTACCCCAGGGATCTGTTCTGGGTCCACTGCTTTTTGACATAATCCATAAATGACCTGGAAAAGGGAATAACAAGTGAGGTTATCAAATTTGCAGATGACACAAAACTTTTTAAAGTTGTTAAAGCCCAAGAAGATTGTGGAAAATTGTAAGAGGATCTTGATAAATTAGAAGACTGGGCATCAAAATGGCAGATGAAATTTAATGTGGACAAGTGCAAAGTTATGCACCTAGGGAAGAACAACTCAAACTATGGTTACACGATGCAAGGTTCCACATTAGGCACCACCACCCAGGAAAAAGATTTAGGCGTCATTGTGGATACCATGTTAAAACCCTCGGCCCGGTGTGCAGCGGCGGCCAAGAGAGAAAATAGAATGCTAGGTATCATAAGGAAAGGACTGGAAAATAAAACAAAGGATATTATAATGCCTCTATATCGTTCCATGGTGAGACCACACCTTGAATATTGTGTACAATTCTGGTCGCCGTATCTTAAAAAGGATATAGCGTTATTAGAAAAGGTTCAGAGAAGAGCCACCAAAATGGTAAAGGGGATGGAAGGATACCCCTATGAAGAAAGGCTAAAAAGGTTAGGGCTCTTTAACCTGGAAAAGAGACGGCTGAGGGGAGATATGATAGAGGTCTATAAATTAATGAACGGAGTGGTAAACGTAGATCGATTGTTTACGTCATCAGAATATAGAAAGACTAATGGACATGCAATGAAGCTACAGGGTAAACTATTTAAGACTAATAAAAGAAAATATTTTTTCACTCAATGTGTAATCAAACTCTGGAATTTGTTACCGGAGGATGTAGTAAAGGCTGTTAGTGTAGCTGGGTTTAAAAAAGGTTTGGACAAGTTCCTGGAGGAAAGGCCCATAAGCCATTATTAAGAAGGGAACCAGGATATTAGAAATTAGACCTTACCTGCTAATTGTCTTTCCTTGAGTTCTTTCCGGACCAGTCCAGGAAACTGTAGGGTTGTCAACCTTCTCCAGCAGCTGAGGACTGAATGATCAAAGTCTTGCTGACAAGCTACCCCCCCCTCCCCCCTGGTGTCAGAGGCTCAGTCTACTATTGTCAAAGCAGTCTATTAAATTACTAACTCTAACTTACGTAAACTACCATAAAAACAGCAACTAACAGACAATTTTTTTATTCCAACTCTACGTATATCCTTTTTTTTTTTTCCTTTTTCATATCTTAGCATTCTAGCATGGCCGGTACTGCCTTATTCCCCCTAACCTTCAGGGAGCCCCACAGCCAGCACCCCACCAAAAAACCTTTTGGACGGAAGATAACACAGGCGATTCTTAATCTTCACGTTCCTGCACTATTCTTGCCGAAGACCTCCTGAAAAGATCGTTAAATGCTTGCAAAAACACTTCCCTGAAACTCGCAAATGACCTGGGTGGGCCCTGGACTGGCCCGGAGAGAACTCAAGGAAAGACAATTAGCAGATAAGGTCTAATTTCTTCTTCCTCCTCGTCTCTCCGGGCCAGTCCAGGAAACTGTAGGGAAGTACCAGAGCAGTATCTAAACTTGGGAGGGACCTGCTAGGCCCACCACTATGGCTGCGGCCCCTACATTTGCATCTCCCCTTGTTTGCACATCCAACCTATAATGCTTTGCAAATGTGTGGAGAGACGACCACATAGCTGCCCGACAGATATCCACAGGCGGAACTAAGGCAAACGTAGCCCAAAAGGCAGCCTAGCCCCGTGTAGAATGCACTCGGAGACCCTCAGGAGCCAACTTACCAGCCGCCTGATACGCCTCCCCTACCGCCTGTTTTACCCTTTGAGCAATGGATGCTTTAGAAGCCGCCTGTCCTTTCCGTGCTCCTCCAAAGAGAATGAACAATCTTTCTGTCTTCCTAACAGACGCCAATTTCCAAAGGTACCGATGGAGCACTCTACCAAGATCCAACTTCCGCAAGAACTAACCATTCCTTATCGTCACTCCAGTCCAGTCCCTTTACTTCAGGGTTGCGTAACCCTTCCAGCAGCTTGGAGGCTGAGCCCAACCTTTTTGGAGGTGGAGCGGTACAAATACCACTGAGACCACCCACCAACCCCAGTAATCTCAGCCCCAAGCAGCTGGAGGGTTCCGTAAGCCTAGGGCTTACTGGAGTCCTTATTTTTAAATTTTAAACTTTTAAATTTCTTTACTTTACTTTATTCTTCATTTAATTTCTTTGATTTCCCCTACAGTTTCTTGCTGGGTTTACTTTAACAAGAGCTCTGTCTCTTTAATTTCTCCGGCTCTCTCCTCTCCCTCCTCCACCCGCCCCCCCCCCCTCACCGGATCAGGCGTCGGAGGAGAGCCGCGACTCGCAGCATCGAGGAGGGTTTCTTGCTTCTCTGCTCCCCTGCTGCTGAGACGCGCGGATCGCTGCTGCCTCGCGCCGAAGCCCCACGGAGGCTGAGCGCTTGAGGCAGCATCGCTGGCCTGCCGATACCGCCAGACCCGTCCGGAGACTGCAGGACGCGGCGGCGAAGTCCGGCCCCCCAAGGACCGCGGGGAAAACCTTAGGCGGCGATTCTCACAGGAACAGAGGTTTCAGTCTGCAGTGAGCAAGGAGAGAGTGCGACCGCGACCGGGAGAGAGCCTAAGGGTTCCCCGTCCTGGCTCCACGTGGTGAGGCCCACCACGTGTAGAGCCAACGGGTATGCAGCGCTGAATCGGCTACAGATTCCCAGCACAGCTAACCGCAAGTAGAAGGGATATACCTGTGATTAATTTGAATCCTAATTTTAACTAGCAACAAGTGCTGTTAGCTTTAATTTATTTCTAAATTTTTTTATTTGTAACTTTATTTTAACGCTATTTTTAACTAATGTTTGGCTACAGGGTGCTCCTTCTATTTTAAATCCACTTTATGTTTCATTTAATTGGTTTCCTCTAAATTGATAGCCGGTCTCTTCCCTGGGGGATCCCTTGGGGAGGGGAGAAAAAGGAAAAGAGACCTCTGTTTGGTTGGCCAGGGAGGAGCTAGCCTTCATTGTAGAGAAGGGTAGAGCTAGCCTCCATAGTAGAGAAGAGTCCCTCCCCACGGGCCTGGAGTTCTGGTACGGGAAGGTCCTCAGCCCCGGGTCATGTCAACCAAAGCACGCTGCCTTTCCTGTGGAATCCGCAGGGGTACTTCCGCAGAAACAGGTATCTGCAGGAACTGTACCGCGCTGGCAGCCTCGGCAGAGCAGGACATTACCTTAACCATGGCCCAGGCCTCCCAAGGGTCAGACGAACTCCCAGTAGGGGAGAGTGAGATGCAAGCCCCTCCTTCTACGTCCTCGGACTTGCCCACCCCTTCCTTATCCCCCGCCCCTCTCCCGGCAGGGGAGGATGGGGTAGGAGATTTCTTCTCCCCGGACTTCATTCTCTTACTCCACAAGGCATATTGCCTACGTAAGCAAGGTTCAGGGAAAGCGGGTGCGGCGCCCTCGGCAGCGGAGGCCAAGACAGCCAGGCCCGCGAGGGCGGCCAATCCAGATTCCGACGTCCCACCTAAGCGCCTCCGGATGAGCGAAGAGGAGACCCTTTCACAGGGATCTCCGGAAGAAACGCCATCGGACAAGGACTTTGGTGAGGATGAGGAGGAGTTAGAAGAAGGTGAGATTCCAGAAGAAGACCAGGCTAGGATAATTAGAGTATTTCGTCGGGAGGAGCTTCCGGCCTTGATTAACGAGTCCCTGAAGGCCCTCAACATGTCCTCCGATACACCTGCAGAAGAGGAAGCATTGGAGGATCCATTGATCCAGGCCATTAGAAGATCCCAGAAGGTCTTTCCGGTACATAGGGTAGTGAGACAGATGATCCAGGAAGAATGGGACCAACCCGAGTCAAGTCTAAGGGGAGTCCGGTCCATGCTTCGTCTCTATCCCCTCTCAGAGACTGACAAAGAACTGCTAAAGTCTCCCAGGGTAGATGCGGCAGTGTCAGCGGTCACCAAGAAGACCACTATTCCAGTGGAGGGCAGTGCTGCCCTAAGGGATCCTCAAGACAGAAAGTTGGATACTCTCTTGAAGCAGGCCTTTGACGTAAGCGCCCTCGCCTTGCAAGCCTCGGTCTCCGGAGCTTGGGTGGCTAGGGCCTGTTTAAGGTGGTCACAACACCTGCAGTCAGACGAAAGTCCCTCGGAGGAGACGCGGACCAACGCAAGCAGGTTGGAATCTGGAACAGCTTACTTGGCGGATAGTCAGTATGACCTCATCAGGAGCCTGGCAAAGAACATGGCCTCGGTGGTGGCTGCCAGGCGATATCTCTGGTTACACAATTGGGCAGCGGATACTTCCTCGAAGGCTCGCCTGAGTCGCCTCCCCTTTAAAGGGAAACTGTTGTTCGGCGAGGATTTAGAGAAATTGGTAAAGGATCTGGGCGAGTCAAAGGGTGGCAGACTCCCGGAAGATAGACCGAAGCAAAACCGCTCACTTCCCCCGGCACGTACTCAGCCCAGGGATTTCCGGAGATCTCGCCCCGCCAGATCCAGCTCCTTTTCCAGGGGGCGTTTCCCTTCGAGGGGCCAGGGCTTTCGAGGGTTTCGGGGAGCAGGTCGCGGTTTTGGGGCGACCACCTCCTTCTCCTCTTCCTCGTCTTTCAGAAAACAACAATGAAGCCGCGGGGGCCCAGGGGGAAGAGCTGCCCATAGGAGGACGTTTAAGACAGTTCCTTCCCGCCTGGTCCCGGGTCACGTCGGATCAATGGGTACTAGAGGTGATCAGAGAGGGCTACGCCCTCGAATTTTCGAAACCAATAACACCAGCCTTTGTTCTGTCCCCCTGCAGTACCCCCGCAAAGAAGACAGCGGTGGAATCTACCCTCACGCGCTTAATTGCACTCGGGGCCGTGTCTCCAGTGCCCCCAGATCAGTGCGGCTCAGGTCGATACTCGATTTACTTCGTGGTGCCAAAGAAGGAAGGCACCTTCCGACCGATTCTGGACTTAAAACAGGTCAATCGCTGCCTCAGGGTCCCGCACTTCAGGATGGAGACCCTGCGGTCAGTCATTGCTGCCGTAAGGAACGGGGAGTTCCTGACAGCCCTCGACTTGTCAGAGGCCTACTTGCATATCCCGGTCAGAAAATCCCATCAGCAGTTTCTAAGGTTTGCGGTACCAGCGGGTCACTTTCAATTCAAGGCCCTTCCCTTCGGCCTAGCGACAGCTCCACGAACATTTACCAAGGTGATGGTGGTAGTAGCGGCCTTCCTCCGGAAGGAGGGGATCTTGGTTCACCCGTATCTAGACGATTGGCTGATCCGGGCAAAGTCAGAGAAAGAAAGTCGCTCGGCGACGGACACAGTAGTTCGCTTGCTAGAAGAATTGGGATGGGTGATCAACCGAGCAAAGAGCAGGCTGACCCCCTCCCAGAATCTCGAGTATCTCGGCGCAAGGTTCGACACCGGCAGGGGCAGAGTGTTCTTGCCCTCTTCCCGGGCCGGGAACCTAAGGCTTCTGATCACTCGGTTCCTAAGCAGGCGAAACCCCTCAGCATGGCATTACCTTCAGGTCCTGGGCACGATGGCAGCAACGATAGAGGTAGTACCTTGGGCCAGAGGCCACATGCGCCCATTGCAACGATCCCTATTGCGTCGGTGGTCTCCGCAACTTCATCCTCTGACAACACAGTTACCCTGCGCTCCGCGGACCAAACGAGCTCTTCGATGGTGGCAACACCCGAGAAACCTGGAACGGGGAATGCCCCTCGAACCCCCCAGTGGGTCCTCTTGACGACGGATGCCAGCCTGTCAGGCTGGGGGGCACACTGCGAGGACCAGTTCGTTCAGGGATGCTGGTCCCCGATGGAATCTCAGTGGCCCATCAACAGACTGGAGTTACGGGCCGTCACCCTAGCGCTCAAGAAACTCGAGCCCCGGGTACGAAGAAGGGCAATCCGCGTCCTCTCCGACAACATCACAACGGTGGCGTACATCAACCACCAGGGCGGCACCAGCAGCCCGGCCCTGGAAAAGGAGGCAGACACTCTCCTCCAGTGGGCGGAGGTCTACCTCGAAGCGCTTTCGGCCCAGCACGTGGCAGGCTCGGACAATGTCACGGCCGATTACCTCAGCAGGCACAGAATAGACCACGGAGAGTGGGAACTGGAGCAGGCAGTCTTCGAACAAATAGTGGCTCGGTGGGGTCTCCCACTAATGGATCTCATGGCAAGATTCTCTTCGGCCAAGGTGGACCGATTCTTCAGTCGACGAAAGGAGAGGATGTCCGAGGGTCTGGATGCCCTGTCTCAGAAGTGGCCGGCAGAGGGCCTCCTCTATGTATTCCCTCCCTGGGCTCTGATCGGAAAGGTTCTTCAACGAGTGGAATCTCACCAGGGCCGGATAATCCTCATAGCTCCGGATTGGCCCCGCTGCCCCTGGTATGCAGACCTGGTGAGACTATTAGCCGACCACCCATGGCGGCTGCCCTGCAGGAGCGACCTTCTCAGGCAAGGCCCGGTCCTGATGCCTCACGTGGATCGGTTCTCGCTTACGGCCTGGCTCTTGAAAGGGCGCGGCTTCTGAAGCGCGGATATTCGGCGGCAGTAATCTCAACGTTGTTGAGCGCTAAGAAGCGCTCGACGTGTCTCGCCTATGTAAGGGTCTGGCGCATTTTCGAGGCATGGTGCGCGGAGCGCCGTAGGAAGCCCCTGACCGCCTCAGTCCCAGAAATCCTGGAATTTTTGCAAGCAGGGTTCGACAAGGGTCTAGCGCACAGCTCACTTCGAGTACAACTAGCCGCTATCGCGTGCTATAGAGGAAAGATCCACGGCAAGCCGTTAGGGGTGCACACGGACGTCACCAGGTTCCTAAGAGCAGTACGACGGCTGCGTCCCCAGCGGAGGTCGGTCGTACCCACCTGGGACCTTAACCTGGTACTAAATGCACTGATGGGGGAACCGTTTGAACCGGTAAAGAGGGCCTCCTTGAAGGACTTAACCCTGAAGACAGTCTTCCTGGTTGCGATCTGCTCGGCCAGGCGGGTCTCCGAGCTACAAGCTCTCTCCTCCAAGCCCCCCTTCCTGGCCTTCCTCAAGGACAAGGTCGTTCTGCGCACGGTGCCCTCCTTCCTTCCCAAGGTTATTTCTCCTTTTCATGTAAACCAGACTGTCACGCTCCCGGCCTTCCCAACCGGGGGCCTGGCAGGCAAGGATAGCAGGCTGCGGCTATTGGACGTTCAGAGAACCCTAAAGCGCTACCTCTCCCGAACCGCTCCGTTCCGGAAGTCAGACCGGCTGTTTGTCAAGTTCGGAGGCCCCCACAGAGGGGAAGCGGCGGCCAAGGCCTCCATCTCTAGGTGGATTAGGGAGGCGATTGCCTCCGCCTACATCCTGAAAGGCAAGCAGGTTCCGGGGGGGCTGCGGGCTCATTCCACCCGAGCTCAGGCTACCTCATGGGCAGAATTCAGTCTAGTCCCCCCGCTGGATATATGTAGAGCGGCAACTTGGTCCTCCCTACATACCTTCACCAAGCACTACAGGCTGGACGTGCAGAGCTCAGCGGATGCTCGGTTTGGCCTAGCGGTTCTTCAGTCCGGTTTGCCGAATCCCACCCAGAATTGAACTGCTCGGGTACTTCCCTGAAGTAAAGGGACTGGACTGGAGTGACGATAAGGAAGAAGTAATTAGATCTTACCTGCTAATTATTGTTCCTGAAGGAACGACAGTCCAGTCCCTGATCCCACCCGGCTATGTCGGACCTGAAGGCCTGTCGGAAAAGGGCGGAACAGCGAACCGAGCGGGGGACCAGATCGGGGTGAGGGAGGCCAGGAGTAAGTAGGCGAGCAGTCCTCCTTCGGCGCCTTTCCTCCTCTCCCTCCTCTCCCTCCTCTACTCCTTTTTTCCTATTTACTTATGGAAAAAAAAAAAAAAAAGTTTGCATGTTTGTTAGGTTTGATTTTTAGTTGTGACAAGGTTCACTTAGGCTACTTTTTCAGTCGATTACTGGGGTTGGTGGGTGGTCTCAGTGGTATTTGTACCGCTCCACCTCCAAAAAGGTTGGGCTCAGCCTCCAAGCTGCTGGAAGGGTTACGCAACCCTGAAGTAAAGGGACTGGACTGTCGTTCCTTCAGGAACAATAATTAGCAGGTAAGATCTAATTACTTCTTCCAGACCTCTCACGGTCCTTAAAAGTCAGACGTGAAATTGACTGGTTCAAATGAAACCCAGACACTACCTTCGGTAGGAAAGAAGAAACTGGCCGTAATACCACCTTCTCCGCTGAAAACTGAATGTACGGCTCCTTACACGAAAGCACCTGCAGATCCGAGATCCGTCTTGCCGAACACAAGGCCACCAGGAAAGCCGTCTTCCAGGAAAACTCTCTCAGCTGTACCACCCCTGCTGGCTGAAAGGGTGCTCGCGTCAATGCCTCCATAACCAAATTCAAATCCCAAGCTGGAACAACTGTGCGCACCGGAGGCCGCACATTCTTAACTGCTCTTAGGAATCTCAGAACATCTGGATGCAATGACAGGAGGCCCCCCTGCATCTTGCCTCGAAAACATGCTAATGCCACCAACTGAACCTTTAGAGTACTGAGGGCTAGACCCTTATCCAAACCCTCCTGCAGGAACGACAAGATATCCGACACCATTGCAGAAAACGGCCGCACACTACGTCCATCGCACCAACATTCAAATATGGGGGTTAAAGGAGCACTAAGAGGCGACAAGGCGATAGCGGAGAGACTGAATGAATTCTTTGCTTCGGTCTTTACTGAGGAAGATGTAGGGATGTTACCCACGACTGAAGTGGTATTTAAAGGTGTGGAAGAATTGAAGGAAATATCGATACATCGGGAAGATGTCCTACAACTATTAGATAAACTGAAGAGTAGCAAATCACCTGGGCCGGATGGTATACATCCAAGGGTGTTGAAAGAACTGAAATTTGAGATTGCAGACCTGCTATCAGTAATCTGTGAACTATCATTAAAATCATCTCTAATACCTGAGGATTGGAGGATCGCCAATGTAACACCAATTTTTAAAAAGGGTTCGAGGGGTGATCCGGGAAACTACAGACCGGTGAGCCTGACATCAGTACCGGGAAAAATGGTAGAAACCATCATAAAGAATAAAATTACTCAGCATATAGATAGTCATGACCTAATGGGAGACAGCCAACATGGCTTTAGACAAGGAAGATCTTGTCTTACTAATCTGTTATGTTTTTTTGAAGGAGTGAATAAACAGGTGGACAAAGGTGAGTCGGTTGATATTGTGTATCTGGACTTTCAGAAAGCCTTTGACAAGGTCCCTCATGAGAGACTTTTGGCAAAACTAAAGAGTCATGGGATAGGAGGCAGTGTACTACTGTGGATCAGGAACTGGTTAAAAGATAGAAAGCAGAGGGTAGGGCTAAATGGCCAATTTTCCCAATGGAGAAAGGTGAATAGTGGTGTACCCCAGGGATCTGTGCTGGGTCCGCTGCTTTTTGACATATTCATAAATGACCTGGAAAGTGGAATAACGAGTGAGGTTATCAAATTTGCTGATGACACAAAACTATTTAAAGTTGTTAAAACCCAGGAGGATTGTGGAAAATTGCAAGAGGATCTTGATAAATTGGAAGACTGGGCATCAAAATGGCAGATGAAATTTAATGTGGAGAAGTGCAAGGTTATGCACCTAGGGAAGAACAACCCAAACTATGGTTACACGATGCAAGGTTCCACATTAGGAACCACCACCCAAGAAAAAGATTTAGGCGTCCTTGTGGATACCATGTTAAAACCCTCGGCCCAGTGTGCAGCGGCGGCCAAGAGAGCAAATAGAATGCTAGGTATGATAAGGAAAGGAATGGAAAATAAAACAAAAGATATTATAATGCCTCTATATCGTTCCATGGTGAGACCGCACCTTGAATATTGTGTGCAATTCTGGTCGCCATATCTTAAAAAGGATATAGCAATTTTAGAAAAGGTTCAGAGAAGAGCCACCAAAATGGTAAAGGGGATGGAAGGCTACTCCTATGAAGAAAGGCTAAAAAGGTTGGGGCTCTTTAACCTGGAAAAGAGACGGCTGAGGGGAGATATGATAGAAGTCTATAAATTAATGAACGGAGTGGAACGGGTAAACGTAGATCGATTGTTTACCTTATCAGAATATAGAAAGACTAGTGGACATGCAATGAAGCTACAGGGTAAACTATTTAAGACTAATAAAAGAAAATATTTTTTCACTCAACGTGTAATCAAACTCTGGAATTTGTTACCGGAGGATGTAGTAAAGGCTGTTAGTGTAGCTGGGTTTAAAAAAGGTTTGGACAAGTTCCTGGAGGAAAGGTCCATAAACCATTATTAAGAAGGGACCCAGGATATCAATGCTTGAACCAATACAAGCATTGTGGAACCTGTGTCCCTTGGGGAAACTGCTAGGTACGTATGACCTAGATTGGCCACTGTTGGAAACAGAATACTGGGCTTGATGGACCTTGGTCTGACCCAGTATGGCATATCTTATGTTCTTATGTTCTTATGTGCCAAATATGCACATAAGCTAAGGATGTAGACCTTCTCCTGGACTTCAACAATGTGGCTACCACCGCCGCGGAATAACCTCTGCGCCGCAGGTGTTCCCTTTCATGAGCCAAGCCGTAAGTGAGAAGCGATCCACTTGTGGCATGAGAACTGGGCCCTGGTACAACAGGTTGCTCCAGCTGGGCAACCTCCAAGAACGGTCCACAAGAAGCCGCACAAGATCCGCATACCATGGTCTCCTTGACCAATCTGGAGCTATGAGAATCACCTTGCCGTTGTGATGCTCTATCCTCCGGATGACCCTCCCGATCATTGGCCACGGAGGAAACACATAGAGCAGTATGCCTGCCAGCCAAGGCTGAGCCAGACCATCGAGTCCTTCCGACATATGTTCCCTGCATCTGCTGAAGAACCGAGGTGCTTTGGTATTGATGAGAGTGGCCAACAGGTCCATGACCGGCTGTCCCCATCGCACTGTGATGTCGTGAAAGACTGCTGCGTTCAATTCCCACTCTCCCGGATCTAAAACATTCCGACTGAGGTAGTCGGCCTACACATTGTCCCGTCCTGCTACATGAGCCGCCGACAGCACTAACAGGTGGTTCTCTGCCCAGAGCATTAACGTCTGACTCTCCTCCTCCAAACTTGCACTGCCCGTACCTCCTTGTCGATTGATATAAGACACCGTTACGGCATTGTCAGAGAGCACGCGCACCGCCTTTCCTTCCACCAGCGCGCAGAACCCCTGAAGAGCCTTGAACGCACCACTCTCATTTCCAAACGGTTGATTGACCAACCGCTCACTTCTGCTGTTCATCAGCCCTGTGCTACCCGTGCCATACAATGCGCTCCCCAGCCGACCAGGCTGGCATCCGTAGTCACCAGAATCCAATCTGGCTGCTCCAGAGGCATCCCTGCTTGAAGATGTGAGACATCCAGCCACCACTGCAGGCTGTCCCTGACTGCTTCCGAGGTCACTAACTTCCGATTCAGTGGATGATGCTGCGGCGACCATCTGGAGAGCAACGCCTGTTGCAGAGGATGCATATGCGCCTTGGCCCACGGCACCAAGTCCAACGGCGCCACCATGGAACCCAGTAGCTGCAAGTATCGCCACGCCATTGGAGCCTTTATGCGTAAAAATGCTGACACCTGTTTCAACAGCTTCTGTACTCTGTCCTCTGGCAAAAACACCGACCCTACCGCCGTGTCGAACAACGCCCCAAGATACACGAGCCGCTGCACTGGAACCAGCTGACTCTTGGTCCACCCAACCAAGCTGTTCCAGGAAGCCCACCATACGAGCCGTTGCGGCAAGCGATTCCTGAATTGAACCTGCCCGGATCAGCCAGTCGTCCAAGTAGGGATGTACCAGGATGCTTTCCTGGCGCAGCGCTGCTGCCGCCACCACCACCACCACCTTCATGAATGTGCGAGGCGCCGTCGCTAGCCCGAAAGGCAGCGCTCGAAACTGAAAATGCCCCATGAGCACTGCAAATCGTAAAAAACTCTGATGCTCCGGTCTGATGGGAATATGCAGATAAGCTTCTGTCAGATCTATGGACGAGAGTACCTCACCCGGCTTGATGGACCGGATAACCGATCGTATCGTTTCCATTCGAAAATGTGGCACAGTCAAACAGCGGTTCACGTTTTTGAGATTGAGAATAGGCCGAAAAGACCCTTCCTTTTTGGGAACCACGAAATAAATCGAGTATCGACCTAATCCGCACTGGTCTTTCAGAACTGGAACCACCGCTTGAAGACTCAGCAAACGTCGTAGCGTATCGTGTTTCGCTTTGCCTGCGTTCCGCATGGAGACACCACGAAGGCCTCCGCTAACACCCGAGCGAACTCCAGCGCGTAACCGTCGTGGACAATCTCCAGTACCCACTGATCCGCAGATATGGTGGCCCAGACGGAGTGGAAACTGCAAGCGTCCTCCCATCGGAACGTCTGCCTGGACCAACCCCGTCTCATTGCGGTTTCTTTGAGGAGTTCTGCTGGGGATTGAAATATCCCCTTGCCGAAGCCTTGAGCCCCCCGAAAGGGCTGCCCCCTCGACACAAAGTGACCCTGCTGATAAGGACAAACTGCGAACCTCTGAACTTGTGAAACTCTCTACCCTGCACTTTCTTCAGAGCCCCAGGTTTCTGGCCCTTCGTTCGGTCTTCTGGCAACTGACCCCCTTTGGAGTCCCCCAGATCCTTCACAATTTTCTCCAAAGCCTCCCCAAACAGCAGCTTGACCTTATATGGGAGTTTACTAAGACGCGCTTTAAAAGCCACGCCCGCCACCCAACTTCTCAGCCAGAGAAATCTTCTTGCGGCTATCACTGATGCCATGGACTTCGCCAAGATCCCTACTAAATCATAAAAGGCATCAGCGAGGTACGCTGCAGCCGATTCAAGCTTCGCCCCCTCCATGGAAGATCCGCCCTCCCCTTCGGTATTAGACCCCCACCGCTGGAGCCAATGAATGGAGGCTCTTGACACATACGCTCCACAGATGGAGGCCTGCAGCGACAGAGCACTGGTATCAAATGCCTGCTTTAGAAGCGATTCCAACTTTCTATCTTGCAGATCCTTAACTGCTGCTCCACCCTCTACTGACATCGTCGTCTTTGTAACCGCTGACACCAACGCATCCACCTTAGGTATGCGGAGTAACTCTCTCTCTCTCTTCTTGCGGTACAGGGTACAACCTACTGATGGCCTGACCGCCTCTCAGTGTGGCTTCAGGACACTCCCATTCGGACTCTACCATCTGCTTAATCACCCTATGGACTGGAAAACACTGCTGCTCTGCCTTAAATTCTTGAAGCAGCGGGTCCTCCAGCGGTTCTGCCTGCACTGCCGGTAGAGCAATATTCAATGCCGCTAGCGACTGGGCAATAAGAGCCCCCAGCTCTTCCTTCCTAAAAACACTAAAGACATTGGGGTCCTCGCCTGGTGCAATCTCACCTTCCTCTAACTCATCCGTTCAGTGATCTTGTCCTGATTGTGAGAGAATTTCTCCCTCCTCCGCTAAGTGAGACTCCGAGACCTGCTGACTGAAGCCCTCGGCCGCAGCCTCTCCTATCAAAGCACTTCTAGAGGATCCCTCCCCAGGGTCTATGGGTGAACCATCCCCTTTCTGTACCTCGAAGAGGTCAGGAGAAGAGACCTTGGCATGCCCCTGCTCCAACTTTCGACAGTAAGCTTTATGTAGAGACGGGATGAAATCCGGTGAAAAAATTGATTCCAGACCCCCCTGTACCCCTAACAGTGGTCCCTGGGATCCAGACTGTACTGGTGGAGGCCTCCTTGACTTTGTTTTTTTCTTCTCCGGCTTCTCTGGCAGCGCGGGGGAACGGCTGCCTTTTCTAACATGGCCGCCGTTCCCACCTTTTCTCCGGAACTCAAATGGCTGCCCAGAGGTTCTAGCAACGTTTCCCTCACTTCCACGCTCTCCCCGAGCCAACAGGCAACACTACTTCCTCTTCTAAAACAAAAACGGCACAGTCCCGAATCAGATAGCCCCCTGATGGCTTCCACACTGCGCGCATGCTGCCTGCCCCTGCAGCATGCGCTTCTGCTACTACCGCCTGTACACTCTCTGATGGAAGCAGTCCCCTGCAAAGGCCTGCACAATCGCGCGCCCAATACCTGCCCATTCGGAATGTCATGTCGTGAACTACTCTTCGCGCTGCCAGCAGTAGAGTGAGATCGGGTCCCATAGACAGAAGGGGGCTGGAATCTGGAGCTCCCAGTTCCCCCCCCCCCTTCTGATATCCTGGAAGAAAGCCGCACTCCGAGGCTGACTCTGCCTCTGCTGCCTTTCAACTTTGCTATGCAGCCGCCAGGCTCAGTTCCTCTTTTTTTTTTTCTTTCAAATGCTGTCAGTTGCCGTTTTTATGGCAATCGGACCCTGCCAGAGCCCTTCAGCAACAAAAAGAAAGTATTTACTTTTATCCGCTTAACACTATCTAAACTTTCCTCCTTGTCTCAGGTCCTATCCAGCTGCTGAGGACTGAAAGACTGAGCCTCTGACACCAGGGAGGGCTGGGTAGCTTGTCAGCAAGACTTTGATCATTCAGTCCTCGGCTGCTGGAGAAGGTTGACAACCCTACAGTTTCCTGGACTGGCCCAGAGAGACGGTGAGGAACAATGCTTGACCCAATGCAAACATTGTGGAACCTGTGTCTTTTGGGGAAACTGCTAGGTACGTATGACCTAGATTGACCACTGTTGGAAACAGGATACTGGGCTTGATGGACCTTGGTCTGACCCAGTATGGCATATCTTATGTTCTTATGTTCTTACTGGCATTCACCACAGAGTCTGAGGAGGACCCTTGCACGGAGGAACTAGAGATTTTGCAGTATGAGGGCCCTCCGAAAGTGGCACTTAGTGTCTGTTCCCCTGATCCTGGAACGGTTGCTTCTCTGCATGTGGGAAAGACCCACATCGATGCCCATCGTGAGCAGATGGCTGATCTTGATGTATCAGGACCCAGGCTTCCAGAAAGCAAAACTGCCACAGAATTCCATGGTGGTGAAGTCTGCCATGCATAGGCTCAAGAGCCAGAAAACTCCTCGGTACCCCTGGGTAGGGAGGTCTGCACTTTGGATGCCAAGGGCTCGATGCTCATTGGCTGGATCTAGGCATACCCAGCTGTACATGAACATGTACCTGAGAGACCTGAGAAGGAGCTCATTGGGTGCTCAGCTGGCCTCTCCAAGGAACCCCTCCAGAACCTGTCCTCGGCTGTCAGAGAGTGCTCCAAATTCACGAGCAACCTATGACTGCTTTGAGTCAGCTGCTAGAGTATGAGTAGAGTAGAGTAGAGCCAGCAAGCTCCCGGCTCAGCTCTCCCAGGAGGGATTGAGCAGCAGCCTGAGCCCGCCGCCAGCCCCAGCCACGTGCTCTGCCCAATCGGGGCAGAGCAAGGAGCACATTTAAAGGAAGCGCCATCGGGCGCTCATCAGACCACCACCAGCAAGCTCCCGGCTCAGCTCTCCCAGGAGGGATTGAGCAGCAGCCTGAGCCCGCCGCCAGCCCCAGCCACGTGCTCTGCCCAATCGGCAAATCTATCGGGGCACCAATCGGGGCAGAGCAAGGAGCACATTTAAAGGAAGCACCATCGGGCGCGCCCACGCCTGAGGGCCTCGCCAGAGGGCCCTTTGGCGTGGCCCTTAGGCGAAGGCCCTCACCTTCACACCATCCACACTATCCTGAAGCAAGCTGACTACCGGACAGCAACAAGAACATCCACCCCCATCCCAGGAACTCAACAATGTGTGAGCACTAAGCTATATACTAGCCGAATCTGTTAGATTAACCGCTAGAGCGGTCAGCCAATGTGTTATAATCGATTTTGCATAAGAGTTACATCTACTCATATTATCTCTTAGCTACAATAGAATTGTTATAGATTTGCCAATTGAAATGCATAAAGCTAATGTAATCATACTACTCTTGAACCTGAGATAGAATTGCCATGAAACTACTACACATACTGCTCTTGAAGTCATCACCGATCTGCTCCTAGAACTGCCACAAGCGCAAGCCCAAAGCAGCCATCTACAATATACCAAACATCCACATACCTGCACACAAAGCGTCATATATCAGCTGTCAGCTAGCCTAAGCAAAACATCCACTAGATCGACACCCACCCAATCACACAACTCTTGCTGAGTTCGACCACAGGGCCCCGCAAAAACAAGCCCCCCAGAATGGCACCCTCCCTACCTACGTCAGCCTGCTTTTACCTCCTCTACAGCCTTCTCCATACTGCACTCACTCTCACCGCCACTGGAAACCCAATACCAACACTAAGGGGACCCGGGAGAAGATGGGCAGACACATCTCGACACTTTGAGTCAGAACACAAACACAACCACAGCTCACACCTACTCTACATATCACTTCAGCATTCCAAGAAATCCTTGCTCGAAAAATTACCACAACCTAACTACCTGAGCTGCGCCCTTATTAACGCCTGCTCAGTCCGGAAGAAAGAACCAATCATCTCCGACCTAATATCTATCCACAAGCTAGACATTCTATTGATCATGGAGATCTGGCTCACAGACACAGACACAGTCATCCTGAACCAACTCACCCCACCAAACGTTTCTATCCACACCTGCCACAGAACCAGCCGCAGGGGGGGAGGAATTCTTGCCCTCACGAGAACTGACCTACAATTCCAACAGACAGAGGCCAATAGTTCTACACATCTTGACTTCATCACCCTGGAGAATAAGCACATTTCTATCAACTTAATCTACAGAGCTCCATCTGGGGTAGACGACCTCTCAACATTAATCGACCTGGCCTGCAACTCCAAGAGACCACATACACCAAACTGGCTTATGGGTGATTTTAACCTCCTAAACCTCCCAGACGAACATGCTAGCTCCCTCTTGAATGCATTCAGCCAGTTGGGATACGTCCAAGTAATCAATGAGCCTACCCACACAAAAGGAAACAAGCTAGACTTGATTTTTGCCCCACAGTCAGCCACAAACCAGAAACACCCACTTGACATCTCCCTCATGTCAGTCCCATGGTCTGACCACAGCCTAATAAAATTCCGGCTGCCCAACCAGCAGACACAAGCAAGACATCAGTCCCCCACTGACGACTGCCCAAAAGCTAGATTCCGACCCTTCAACAAGGAAGAGATACTCAACAAAATCTTACCCCTGTTCAACATCAGAGACCAACCTCGAGGAAATGCTCTCCACCTGGAACAACAGTCTAAGCTCCATTGTTAACAAACCACACAGTGATGTAACGCCAAGAAAAAGAAATACCTCTCCATGGTACTCTCTCGAACTACGGACGTCCCTCCGACACCTAAGGAGACTTGAACGAAGATGGTGCCGCTCACGTACCACTGATGATCTGGACAAGTACACCTCACACTTGAGAAAACATCGTGCGGAAGTAGCTGAGGCAATGAGGCGGTACCATGCAGAGATACTGCAGAGATCCCTAAACAAACCGAAGGATCTATTCAACCTGGTAAGGACACTGACAAAGGAGCCTTCCCCTACACAACGAAGCCTATTTGATCCACAAGAATATGCGGACTACTTAGAGTCAAAAATAATTAAGACTGACAAAACAGCATCAACTAACCCTGCAAAAGGCCCACCGCACCCATCACCACTATCTACCTTCTCAATACCAACGGCGAAGTACATTGAAGACACTATCAACGCGATTAACACCACTACAGCACCAAATGATCCCTGCCCGGCATTCTGGATAAAGTCACTGTGCAAAGAATTTAGCCCATTCCTAGCCGAACTCATCAAACTATCCTTTGCTACAGGAACATTCCCACAATGCCTGAAGCAAACATCCATTAGACCACTCCTAAAAAAACTGCAAACTAGACGACCAAAAAGTTGACTCATACAGGCCAATTGCGAGCATCCAACTATTGGCCAAAATAATCGAAAAACTCGTTCAACAGCAAATTCAGAACCATATTTATTTATTTATTTTATTTAACAATGATTTATATACCGCATCTTCCACAGTTCAGTTGCAGTTCACAATAAACAACAGTTAACAAATCGGAGTTTGTTTTACATATAACATCATGTGACCAAAAACAATAAGATAAACAACCAGTGTTAGTACAGAACAGTATAGAACAGTGTAAACTATATACATTATGTACAAATACACATTATGTGGGACTTAAGCGTTATTCAAAGTACAGTATCAGCTATGAAGAATTGTATGTGTAGGTCATTTGGGATTTGTTAGATAAAAACTGGTTAGCCATTATCTAAGTCTATTGAGGGATGATCTGAGTTGTTGTAATGTTTAGAAAAGAGATAGGTTTTCACTTTTTTGCGGAATTCGTTCTCGGTTAGCATTCTTAGATCATCTGGGAGGGAATTCCAGATTGTTGGAGCTGCATGAGAAAAAGCTCTATTGTTTGTGAGTTTATTAGCTTTTATGAAGTCTTTGGGAGTTTTTAGTTTATGTTTGTCCTTTTCTTTGAGTAGAATTTGAGTGCTCTTTGCTGATTAGGTTACTTAGGGTGACTGGGGCCATGTCGTTTAGAGTTTTAAATGTGGTTATCAATGTTTTGTATACTATCCTACTTTGTATAGGCAGCCAGTGAAGGGATTCTAGTATTGGTGTTATATGTTGATGTGCATGTACTTTCGTTATTATCCGAGCTGCTGCATTCTGTGCAAGTTGAATTCTTTTAATGTTTTGTTTTGTTATACCCAATAAAATTAGGTTAGCGAAGTCAAAGTGGGGTGTTATGGTGGCTTGAATTATGCTGATGAAATCATGTATGTATACAAGGGGTCTTAGTTGTTTAAGGATTTTGAGTTTGAAATAGATTTTCTTTGTGGTGTTTCTAATGTGAGTGTCTAATGTAAGGTGTTTATCTAGAATAACACCTAGATATCTTACTTCATTTTTTATTTTAATTTCTTGGTTTTGAAGTGTTGTGTGTAGGTGGAGTATAGGATTGGTTTTTGGTGACGATTAGCACTTCAGTTTTGGAGTGATTTATTTGGAGATTGTGGGTATTTAGCCAGGATGTGACTTCATTGAAGCAATCTGACAGAGTTTGCATCGGTAAGTTGGGAATCGTGAACGGAATGTACATCATGATATCATCTGCGTATAGATGATAGAGTACACCACATTTTTTAAAGATATTGCAAACAGGTTTTATGTATATGTTAAATAGAAGTGCTGATAACGCTGATCCTTGAGGTAAACCAGTTTCCAGTTTGTATGAATCAGAGGTTTGATTACCTATTCGTACATTTTGTGTCCTATTATCTAGATAAGAGGAGAACCATTTATGAACTGTGGCATTTATTCCTATTTGACTCAGGCTGTTGAGCATTATGGTATGGTGGACGCTATCAAAAGCAGCTGAAATATCAATAAATAATAGAATGAATACTTGTTTGTGATTGTCGATTCCTCTTAATAGAGTATCTGTTAGAACTGTGAGGAGAGTTTCCACGCCATGCTTTGGGCGAAAACCATATTGCTGTTCGTCGAGTGGGTAAGATGAGTCTAGGTGCTCCTGCGTCTGTATTTGTACTGTTTTTTCTATTACTTTTGCTAAGAATGGTATACTTGAGATGGGTCTATATGATTTTGGTGAGGTTTTATCAAGGGTGCTATTCTTGAGAATTGGTCTTATTTGTACGTGTTTAAGTGTGGGTGGGAGGTAACCTTGGAGTAGTGAGAGATTGACAATGGGAGTATGAATGAAAGAAGGATTGGGAGAGTGTTTTTTATCCAGATTACTGGGCAAGGATCTAGGTAAGAGGTAGTGGTGTTTAGGTTGAGTATGATATTTTTTAATGATGTTTTGGCTATAGGGTGAAATTCTGACCATACGTCTATCAGGTGATGAGGTTTGTGGAAAGAGTCTGGAGTCATGAATTGTAGTTTTGTTTTGTTTTGGTAATAGTTAGCTAATGTTTGTGCTGAGATGTCAGTGATTTCCTTGCTGGAAGTTTGTGAGTTATTAGTTAGGTTACTAACAATGGAGAATAGTTCTCTTGGTCTATTATAAGAATTTGATAGGATGCTGGCATAGTAGTTTTTCTTTGTGCTGTCTAAGGTTTCCTTGTATAATGTGAGGTGGTTATAATATAATTCTTTGTGGATGGTGGATTTGGTTTTGCGCCATTTGGCTTCTAGTTTTCTTAGATCTCTTTTCATATGTTTTAAAGTGCTGTTGAACCATGGGGTGATTTTGATTTTAGTATTGGTTGGCTTTTTATTATTTTGGTTAATAGTGGCTGCGTTGTTGATGGTAGTATGCCAGTTTTTGACTGCTTCATCTAAATCTGTTGGAGATGATGAAAGGTGGGGTATTGTAGAGTCTAGAAATTCAGTTTCAATGAATTTCTTGAATTTTATAGTTTGGTCATTTCTTGTGTGTTTTATGACACCGTTAATGTAGTAAGTGAAGTTTATTTTAATTAGATGATGATCAGACTAGGGTATTTCAGTACATTGTAAGGGGTCTGGGTTGAAAAGTTTAAATAGTGAATGAGGAAGGAGGACAAGGTCAAGTGTACCACCTTTAGTGTGAGTTGGTATGTTTATAATTTGGTGGAAGTCTAAGTCAGTTATGGTTTCCAGGAAAAGGTTGGAATTAGTATTTGCAAGTGATGGGAGGTTGAAATCTCCTAGGATAATTAGGGGGTTTTGTTCTGTTGATGAATTAAGGAGTTCAATTAGTGAGTGAAGACTGTCTGCGTTTTGGTTAGGAGGTCTGTATATTAAGCAGATTCTCAGCTGTCCGATTTCTATTATTAGAGTGTCAATGTTATTGGAGGTGTTAGATAGAATTTTCTTGGCTTTTAGGTTTATTTTTGTCATAACCAGTACACCGCCACCTTTTTTGTTGGATCTATGTGTGTGGGTAATATCGTAATTTAAGTTGTCAAGTTGGTTTAGAAGGACTGTATCAGTATCAGAGAGCCATGTCTCTGTAATACATAGAATATCAGGTTTTGAGTCAGATAACAAGTCATTAATAATTGGGAGCTTATTTTTCAAAGATCGTGCGTTTATAAGGATGCACGATAATGACATTGCATTTTGAGGGGGGTTTGAGTGGACTGTGTGTTGTGAGAGAGTCTGTTTTATTTGAATGAGTCTGGGGGGGTTTATTTTTGATTGGTTGTGAGGGTGATAGTGTCCAATATGGAGATTGTTTCGATTGGATGTATGGATTATAGGGATTGTCATGTGGTTTTTACTGTTGAGACTTAGTGTTAGGTCGATTAGGATTGTTAGAGATATGAAGAGGTAAGAAACTTTTAGCAGCATGGTGTTTGTATCATTATGGTGTATGTTGGTAGTTTGTAGGAGAATTTGATGTGAGCTACTGTTAATAGAGTTATGCAGTTATATACAAGGTTGGATAATTTGAGAAGGCAGTAAGTCGCTGACAAATGAGGCTATGCAGGGTTAAGGGAAAGCTGCTAGAAGCAATATTAAAAATTGAATGAGTGCTACTGACAACAGTATTAGATTTAGTGATAGCTACTGGCTACAGTAGTGAGTAGGGATGCTACTGACAACAGTAATGATGCTACTGACAACAGAAATGACATATATGATAGTTACTGACAACAGTATAGAATGAAGATACGTTATGACAGGATTATTAAAGTAATGTAGGGGAGCTACTGACAACAGTAAATAGTATATTCAGGAAAGTGTATAACAGCTGACAATGAAACCTGATCTAGTTTAACGGTATAAGTATTATAAGAAGATATGCTGCTGACAACAAAAATGTAGGAAAGCTATTGACAACAGTAAATGGTATATTCAGGACAGTATATGACAGTAAACAATGAGACCTGATCTAGCTTATCAGTATAAGCAGAGTGGTAAAGTAAGATCAAGATTTAGGTTGTAAAAGTCAGATAACAAGAGATTGTTGAGGGTATACTTGCTGCGGTGGAAGATCTGTAGATGGGGTGAGGTACGCGAGCTCAACCCTGGGGGAGCTCAGCTGTACTTAGGTGTAGATGCGGATTCGACATTGCATATTTCTTCGTTGTTTCTGTGCAAAAGGGTAGACTAAGCGCCTTAGCCTAAGGGCCGTGCCATAGGGCCCTCTTGCACGGCCCTAATTGTTTGTTTGTTTAATTATTTATTGTTTGTCTTAGTGGTGTGCTAGTTCAGCCTTCTCAGCTGTACTTACCTTGCCTCTCTCAACTAACTGGGCTTTGTGTGGTACCCCCATCCCCCTGCTGAGGGTTCAGGACAGGGTACCTTGTAACTGCCCTCTTTAATAGGACTTATCTCCCTCCCTCCCTCCCTCCCCAGCACCCACCCACCCCTGGGGTAATTGTAGTTTTATAGGTACTTGCACATCTTAGAGGAAAGGGGCTGCTCTCAGGTGCAGCTCTTAATCCAAATCAGTCATACACAGAGGACCTGAGATTAATTAAGCTTCAGGTACACAGGGTGTATTAGGGGTATTAGATACACTTTTATTAGTATAAGCATCTACACCAATCCTTATTATATACCGAATTTAAAAGACCTAAGCACAAGCTTTAAACTAAGGTGCAGACAGAGGTCCAGCAACGAGATGGGGGTTCTCCAGTCTTTTGCATTGAGTGTCACATGTATGATTTTCTCCCAGTTGGTGAGAGGTCCTACATATGCACTAAGTGCAGGGAGCTCTTTGCTCTCAGGGAATGAGTCCGTTCTCTAGAGGCTAGAGTAGCAGACCTGGAAGACATAAAGACAGAGAAGTACATGGACGAGACCTACAGGGATATAGTCCTGAAGTCCCTCCTCCAGTCTGGCAGCATCCCTGTTGCCATGGAGGAGAGAGGTCACGTGACAGGAGAGCATCACCCTGGTGTGGCAGGAAGTGATCCTGTAACTAGGACCTGTCCTCCAGGTGATGTAAAACCCTCTCGCACCGAGGACGTTTCTCCAGGGCCATGTCCCCACGAGGGGAGGGTCAGGACAGCTGTTATAGTTGGTGATTCAATCATTAGGAATGTAGATAGCTGGGTGGCTGGTGGACGTGAGGATCGCCTGGTAACATGCCTGCCTGGTGCGAAGGTAGCAGATCTCACGCACCGCCTAGATAGGATCATAGATAGTGCTGGGGGGGGAGTCTGCTGTCTTGGTACATGTTGGTACCAATGACATAGGAAAATGTGGTAGGGAAGTTCTGGAGGCTAAATTTAAGCTTTTAGGTAGGAAGTTGAAATCCAGAACTTCCAGGATAGCGTTCTCCGAAATGCTTCCTGTTCCACGTGCAGGACCCAAAAGACAGGCAGAGCTCCGGAGTCTCAATGCGTGGATGAGACAATGGTGCAAGGATGAGGGTTTTGGATTTGTTAGGAACTGGGGAACATTCTGGGGAAAGGGGGGGCTCTTCCGAAGGGATGGGCTTCACCTTAATCAGGATGGGACCAGACTGCTGGCATTAACCTTTAAAAAAGAGATAGAGAAGCTTTTAAACTAGAAAATAGGAGAAAGCCGACAGTCACCCAGGAGCGCATGGTTCGGACAAAGGTATCCTTGAAGGATACTACCAAAAGCAGTGAGGTTCCAAAAGGGAGTATAGTAGCCCAAATGCCCTTGAGTAAGGAGCAGACAGAGCATAAGGATTCCCAATTACCCATGCCTACCAATAGCCAGATTAATATTAATAAAATACAGTCTCTAAAATGCTTGTATGCCAATGCTAGAAGTCTAAACAATAAGATGGGAGAATTAGAATATATAGCACTAAATGAGAGGTTAGATATGATTGCACTCTCAGAGACATGGTGGAAGGAGGATAACCAGTGGGACACTGTGATACCTGGATACAAACTATATCGTAATGATAGAGCTGAACAAATTGGTGGAGGGGTTGCGCTCTATGTTAGAGAGGGCATTGAGTCAGAAAGGATTAAAGTTTTGCAGGGAACAAAATTTGCTGTAGAATCTCTATGGATTGAAATTCCATTTATGAAGGGGAAGGTGATGGCAGTGGGAGTATACTATCGACCACCTGGCCAGAATGAACAAATGGATGATGAAATGCTCAAAGAAATCAAGGAAGCTAACAAAAGCCACAACAGAGTAGTAATAATGGGTGATTTCAATTACCCCGGTATCGACTGGGACAGTGTCACAGCAGGACAAGCTAAAGAGATAGTTTCTAGATGAAATAAATGACTGCTTCTTGGAGCAGCTGATTCATGAACTGACCAGAGGGGAAGCCATACTGGACCTAGTCCTTAGTGGAACGCCAGATCTGGTGCAAGAAATAAGGGTGTTGGGACCACTTGGCAATAGTGATCATAGTATGATCATGTTTGATTTAATCAGTGGAGGACAGATAGTAAAGGAATCCACAGTACTACCTTTTAACTTTCAAAAGGGAGATTATGATAGAATGAGGAATATAGTTCGGAAAAAACTAAAAGGAGCGGTTCCAAAGGTTAAAGACTTACAGCAAGCTTGGGTGTTATTTAAAAATACTATCCTCGAAGCCCAGACCAGCTGTATTCCACGCATTAAGAAAAGTGGAAGAAAGTCCAAAAAACTGCCAGCATGGTTTAAAGGTGAGGTCAGAGAGGCTGTTGCTGCCAAAAGAGCAACCTTCAGGAAATGGAAAAAAGAGCCAAATGATGAAAACTGGAAACAGCACAAGCACTGGCAAGTTAAATGCAAAGCATTGATAAGGCAGGCAAAGCGGGAATTTGAGAAGAAACTTGCTACGGAAGCAAAAACACGAAATAAAGACTTTTTCAAGTACATTCGTAGCAAAAGGCCTGTGAGAGAGTCAATTGGACCGTTAGATGATAGAGGGGTAAAAGGGGCAGTAAGAGGAGACAAGGCTATAGCAGAGAGACTGAATGAATTCTTTGCTTCCGTCTTTACTGAGGAAGATGTAGGGATGTTACCCAAGACTGAAGTGGTATTTAAAGGTGATACTGCAGAGGAATTGAGAGAAATATCGCTACACCGGGAAGATATATTACAACTATTTGATAAACTGAATAGTAGCAAATCACCTGGACCGGATGGTATACATCCCAGAGTGTTGAAAGAACTGAAATATGAGATTGCAGACCTGTTATTGGTAATCTGTGAACTTTCATTAAAATCATCTGTAATACCTGAAGATTGGAGGGTCGCCAACGTAACACCAATTTTTAAAAAGGGTTCCAGGGGTGACCCGGGAAATTACAGACCGGTGAGCCTGATGTCAGTACCAGGGAAAATGGTAGAAACCATCATAAAGAACAAAATTACACAGCATGTAGATAGTCATGGCCTAATGGGAGACAGCCAACATGGCTTTAGACAAGGAAGATCTTGTCTTACTAATCTGATCTGTTTTTTTGAAGGTGTGCATAAACAGGTAGACAAAGGTGAGTCGGTTGATATAGTGTATCTGGAGTTTCAGAAAGCTTTTGACAAGGTCCCCCATCAGAGACTTTTGGCGAAGCTAAAAAGTCATGGGATAGGAGGCAGTATACTATTGTGGATCGGGAACTGGTTAAAAGATAGAAAGCAGAGGGTAGGGCTAAATGGCCAATATTCCCAATGGAAAAAGGTGAATAGTGGAGTACCCCAGGGATCTGTACTGGGTCCGCTACTTTTTGACATATTCATAAATGACCTGGAAAAGGGAATAACTAGTGAGGTTATCAAATTTGCAGATGACACAAAACTGTTTAAAGTTGTTAAAACCCAAGAGGATTGTGGAAAACTGCAAGAGGATCTGGATAAATTGGAAGACTGGGCATCCAAATGGCAGATGAAATTTGATGTGGACAAGTGCAAAGTTATGCACCTAGGAAAGAACAACCCACACTATAGTTACACGATGCACCACCCAGGAAAAAGATTTAGGAGTCATCGTGGATAACATGTTAAAACCCTCCGCCCAGTGTGCAGCGGCGGCCAAGAAAGCAAATAGAATGCTAGGTATCATAAGGAAAGGGATGGAGAATAAAACAAAGAATATTATAATGCCTCTGTATCGCTCCATGGTACGACCGCACCTTGAATATTGTGTGCAATTCTGGTCATCGTATCTTAAAAAGGACATAGAGTTATTAGAAAAAGTACAGAGAAGAGCCACCAAATTGGTGAAGGGGATGGAAGGCTACTCCTATGAAGAGAGGCTAAAAAGGTTAGGGCTCTTTAACCTAGAAAAGAGACGGCTGAGGGGAGATATGATAGAGGTGTATAAATTAATGAATGGAGTGGAACGGATAAACGTGGATCAATTGTTTACGCTATCAGAATATAGAAGGACTAGGGGACATGTAATGAAGCTACAGGGTAAACTATTTAAGACAAATAGGAGAAAATATTTCTTCACTCAACGTGTAATCAAACTCTGGAATCTGTTACCGGAGGATGTAGTAAGGGCTGTTAGTATAGCTGGGTTTAAAAAAGGTTTGGACAAGTTCCTGGAGGAAAGGTCCATAAACCACTATTAAAAAGGGACCCAGGATATCAATGCTTGGCCTAGTACAAGCACTGCAGAACCTGTGTCTTTTGGGGAAACTGCTAGGTACGTATGACCTAGATTGGCCACTGTTGGAAACAGGATACTGGGCTTGATGGACCTCGGTCTGACCCAGTATGGCATTTCTTATGTTCTTATGTTCTTGCACGGCCCTCAGGCGCGGGCACGCTTAGAGGTTCGCTCTTTTCAGGCCCGCAGAGGGCAGTCCTGATTGGTCGGATGAGCGGCTGGAGGCGGAGCGCAGGATCGCCGATGGGGTCGGTGGTGCTTGATCACACGTGAAGGGCCTGCCTCTGCCCCGATTGGGCAGCGGAACGGCGGGAAAAAGCTGCTGGTCCCGGTTTGAAGCAGCCCCAGCTGCTCGATCTCCGGCTGAGAGAGCTGCTGCGGGCTGAGCTGGGCAGCGAAGAGGACCCTGTGCTGGGATGGAGCTCTTTTAAAGGGCCTGCCTCTGCGCCGATTGGGCAGCCGAACGGCAGGAAAAAGTTGCTGGTCCCGGTTTGAAGCAGCCCCAGCTGCTTCAAACCTAAGTATTGACGACACTGCCCCATTAGACCCATGCCAACATGGTTTCAGAGAAGCGCACGGCATTGAGACACTCCTGACTATACTCCTCAAACACCTTAACCACTGGCATAGATAATGCCAAAAGAGGATATGCCCTAATCTTCTTAGACATCGCAGCAGCCTTCGACTCTGTCGACCACAAACTGCTCTTGGCACGCCTGGCAGAGAAAGGGATCCAAGACACAGCCTTGAGATGGTGCAAATCGTATTTCTCAGACAGATGGCAGCATGTGAGGACAGGGCTCTCGACCTCCAAATCATTCCAGCAGAAACAGGGAGTTCCACAGGGTTCCTCTCTCTCAGCGCTGTTTTTCAATATATATATGCAGCCCATCTGCACACTCGCCCATTCTTTCGGCATCTCATGCCTTATATATGCCGATGATGTGCTACTGTACATGCAATTTATGACCAACCAGCCGGATTTCTCTCCATTAACCGCTTGCTTTGATGCCATAACGGACTGGCTTCAAACCCAAAACCTCAGGATAAATTTCAAGAAAACAGAGGCTCTATTCATTAATAGGGACCAGTCATTTGTCGCACCATCGACACTAAAAGTAAGAGGCGCCGAACTCCAAAGCAAGCAGACAATACGCTACTTGGGTGTAACACTGGATCAACAGTTGAATATGAAAGCACATATAAGCAACATGGTCAAGGCAGTATACTTCAAGATTCGGACAATCCGTCACTTGCGACCCCTTCTGGAACCAGATGACTTCAGGACAGTCTTCCAGGCCTTAGTCATCTCCCACTTCGACTTCGCCAATGCCATCCTACAAGGTCTACCGAAAAACACGCTGTACCCACTTCAGCTGGCTATGAATGCTGCCGCCAGAACACTACATGGTGCCACCAGGAGGGAGCACATAACACCAATCCTGAAGCACCTACATTGGCTCCCAATCTACTGCAGACTTATCTTCAAGATCCTACTACTGACCTTCAAGGCCATCAACAGACTCACTTCCACATCCATATCCGATCTCATTCTTCCCACCCCCTCAAATAGAGCCAGAAGATTGGTTTCAGCCAACACCCTAAGTATCCCTAGCAAGATTACAAAATGCTTACAAACAACAAGAAAAAGGGCCTTCATGTTCTATGCCCCATCGTACTGGAATGCACTACCGCCTGACATCCGGGCAATTACAGACCTTGCACAATTCAGGAAGGCTCTGAAACATCACCTCTTCCTACAGCATTATGGTATCACACAACAACCACTTAATTGCAGTCACCAAGATACATACACCAACCTTCCTACCACGCCCGCACACTGCGCGCCACAGTAGCACTATCAAACCCCATCTAGTGCATGTATACAACAAAATTAAATCCTGCAAACACCTTTAACCCAGAGGTTGTACATAGTTTCCCCAGTTAATCCAAGTTGAATAATCTTGTTCTCTGTAAGTCCAGTACAGGCGTTCCCTGTGTCTGAACAAATCTTATGTTATTTGTAAACCGAGCTGATACTGAAGAGCGCGGTATAGAAAAGACTTTAATAATAATAATAGAGCAGCCATGGTGGGCATCGGTGCATGACGCCAGGCTTGGCTACAGTCGTCCGACCTGGAGCAGTGGGTTCAGGTCAAATTGGTCGATGTCCCCTGCTAGGGAGAGAACCTCTTTGGCAAAGCCATGACTGATAAAGCTGCAGAGTTGGAGATAGAAGAGGCAATGCTGTTTAGAATGAGCATTTATACTGTGGTAATGAGGCTTCTGACAAGCATAGAAAAAGGGCTGGTTTTAAAACTTTTTCTTCTGAGCTAAAGCATGACTCAGGCAGGCATTCATTTAAATCAGCACCTAGAGAGCAAAGCCACATGATTGAGAGTGCTGAGTACAGACCACACCCTGCCTCCATGGCAACACAGAGTGCAAATGAGAAACACCTGGAGGGATGGGGCAAGGAAACGGGTCTCACACTAAAATATTTAAGCTCTCAGGATCAAAGGCAGTTAGAGAGAGAAGCAGGGAGAGAAACAGAGGAAGGAACAGAAGGAGCAGAGTCAAGACGGGAGTCTTGGACAAGGCAGACACGGGAGTCACGGCAGAGAGGCAAGAAGCCAAAGCCAAGAGAGTCACGGCAGATTGGACAGTCTAGGAGAGAACGACTGAGGAGTCTGACCAGAGGCTCTGGAGAATGGCAGAGAAAGTCTGAGCTTCGGCACAGAAGGGATTCTAACAGCTCTTCTACCAGAGACAGCTGTACAGAATTTGCAAGCCCTTGTGAAGGTAGGAACCCAAACTCTGGGAGAACTGTAGAATACAGCTCAGATAGCAGTGAGGCTGCTGAGAATTCAGAAGGAGAGATTTATCCTTTTAGAAAGCCTGAAAGAAAGTTTGTTCCTAGAAGCCAGGGAAGACAGCAGAAACCTGTGGGTGTCTTGCCCAGAAATACAAAGCCGTGCAGCTCATATAGGAAGCCTGAAGGGAGAAAAGGGAATCCTTGGGATGAAATGTTTAAGTTAATGCAACGATTGAAACCTGATTGTGCAGATAAAGACCCAGAGCTGTTTCAGTGTGAAACTGAAGACATGGAGACAGAGTTAACTGGATTGGAGCAGGATACAGAGTCTCTAATGGATTGCTCAACAGCTTATGTTTCATAAGGGGAAAAGCTGAATTGCTAGCTAAAGAGAAAATTCTGAACTGTGATAAATGCTCTGAGGTTTTTGAATCCTGAAAGCAAAAGGAAAGGATTACAAATGTGTTTTGCTTAACACTGTTTGAAGCATTAGTTCCTGTATGCTGAAGAAAGCTACTTGAGTTCATTGTTTCTGTTATACCTTGTTCATGTTCTAAAGAAGATTTACTTTGCTAAAGTCTGATACAAAAGAAAATTAATAAATTTCCTGTGAATTGCCTAAAACTACTCGGACTGCTTATTAACCACAACTACAAAGTCCCAGCAGCATTTGCTCTGGTAATAAGTCAGTTTAACAAGAACAGTTGGCACGCTGCCTCTTATAGGCAACCGCCTAGACAGGGTGCAGCGCCACAATACATTTAGTTGAATGGTTACTGGATGTAAGATCTACTGTCGAGGATCAGGCTCTCCAAGAAGACTGCTGCCCTTCCCCGATGGAAGGCCCCAGGTAAAAAGTCCCCTTACTCGAGGGAATGAAGGGCTTCCTGAAACTACTCTTATTATCGGAGTTCCCAGCAGGGTCAGCAAGCCAAGGGACAAGGGCTTGGCCCTCATAAGCTGAAGAGTCTCAAGACCCAGGCACCTGTTCCGGCACTGCCTGGGGAGAGCTTTTGGCTCCTTGGGCATAGCCTCTCCCCCCCCCCTCTCCCCAGGAGGCCCACCCCACAGGGGACATCTCATTCTATTTGTCCATAGGTGGCCAGACATCACTACCGACACCTGGGCTCTACAGGTGCTCAGAGAGGGCTACCTCCTCCACCTGGAGCAGACACCCTCTCCTTGCTTCCCGGGAGAGCCCACCAGTACTCCCCTCCACCAGACCTTGCTACCGCAGGAGCTTGTAGGCCTTCTTGAGGACAAGGCGGTGGAACCTGTGCCCCCATATCTCTGGGTAGAGGGTTCTACTCCTGGTACTTCCTCATAAGGCCCATTCTAGACCTTTGGGACCTGAACAGGTTCCTGGTGAGGGAGACGTTCAAGATGCTCTCCCATGGAACAGTGCTGCCTTACCTCCAGTGGGGAGACTGGCTATGCTTCTTGGACCTCAAGGACCACCTTAGGGTACTGCAGACTTGCTGTGTCTGCTTCCCTTCTCCTACGTCTGCTGGGCCACATGGCATCCACGAACCATATCACCCTGGATGCCCGCCTCCACATGAGGGTGGCCCAATGATGTCTCCGCTCCCAGTGAATAAACAGGTGGACAAAGGTGAGTCAGTTGATATTGTGTATCTGGACTTTCAGAAAGCCTTTGACAAGGCCCCTCATCAGAGACTTTTGGCAAAACTAAAGAGTCATGGGATAGGAGGCAGTGTACTATTGTGGATCAGGAACTGGTTAAAAGATAGAAAGCAGAGGGTAGGGCTAAATGGCCAATTTTCCCAATGGAGAAAGGTGAATAGTGGTGTACCCCAGGGATCTGTGCTGGATCCGCTGCTTTTTGACATATTCATAAATGACCTGGAAAGTGGAATAACGAGTGAGGTTATCAAATTTGCAGATGACACAAAACTATTTAAAGTTGTTAAAACCCAAGAGGATTGTGAAAAATTGCAAGAGGATCTTGATAAATTGGAAGACTGGGCATCAAAATGGCAGATGAAATTTAATGTGGACAAGTGCAAAGTTATGCACCTAGGGAAGAACAACCCAAACTATGGTTACACGATGCAAGGTTCCACATTAGGAACCACCACCCAGGAAAAAGATTTAGGCGTCATTGTGGATACCATGTTAAAACCCTCGGCCCAGTGTGCAGCGGCGGCCAAGAGAGCAAATAGAATGCTAGGTATGATAAGGAAAGGAATGGAAAATAAAACAAAAGATATTATAGTGCCTCTATATCGTTCCATGGTGAGACCGCACCTTGAATATTGTGTGCAATTCTGGTCACCGTATCTTAAAAAGGATATAGCAATTTTAGAAAAGGTTCAGAGAAGAGCCACCAAAATGGTAAAGGGGATGGAAGGATACTCCTATGAAGAAAGGCTAAAAAGGTTAGGGCTCTTTAACCTGGAAAAGAGACGGCTGAGGGGAGATATGATAGAAGTCTATAAATTAATGAACGGAGTGGAACGGGTAAACATAGATCGATTGTTTACGTTATCAGAATATAGAAAGACTAGGGGACATGCAGTAAAGCTACAGGGTAAACTATTTAAGACTAAGAAAAGAAAATATTTTTTCACTCAACGTGTAATCAAACTATGGAATTTGTTACCGGAGGATGTAGTAAAGGCTGTTAGTGTAGCTGGGTTTAAAAAAGGTTTGGACAAGTTCCTGGAGGAAAGGTCCATAAACCATTATTAAGAAGTGACCGAAGATATCAATGCTTGACCCAGTACAAGCATTGTGGAACTTGTGTCTCTTGGGGAAACTGCTAGGTACATATGACCTAGATTGGCCACTGTTGGAAACATAATACTGGGCTTGATGGACCTTGGTCTGACCCAGTATGGCATATCTTATGTTCTTATGACCCAGGCCATGGGACGGCTGCGAGACAGGGTGATGGTAACTCACTAACTGGCTGACTCCCTAAGCTGGTGGCAAGTTCTGCGGCATCTTCTGGCTGGAAGTCTTAACAGGCCCCTGATCCCCAGAAGGTCCACACCACGGACGCATCCCTGCTGGGCTGGAGTGCTCACTGTGATGGTCTCTGCATCTAGGGTAGCTGGTTGCAGTCAGAAAGCCATCAGCAGATCAACCTGCTGGAGCTTCGGACCATATCTGCAAGGATAATCTACAAAATGCTGGTATCTACATTTTAAAATTATCCACAAAATATCTCCCTCCTTTCTCGATAACCTTATCACCACTCAGCCTGCCAGCAGATCCCGACGAACTCCTAACCTGAACACACTCTGCGTACCCAGCAGCATAAGATCAGTAAAAGAACGTACCAGCAACCGGGCATTCACCTACTCAGCACCCATGCTCTGGAACCAGATGCCACACGAGCTACGGCAGATCAAGGACTTACAGGCCTTCAGAAAAGAGATTAAAACACACCTATTCCAAATACACTACGGCATCACATAGATGGTTTCAACTATCTCCTCCTATGCTGCCCACCTACCTCAAAAGCCTAGGCCTCATATGAACCTAATGCTCATATGATGTCCATTTCCATGATGATCAAAATGTCGATATGTTTATAACCTCTCCTATCATGCCTTTATTATTGCGACTCGATTGTATATTTACTCTGGAGTTCAAACTGTAATTTTTGCCAATGATATATATAACTGTAATTGTGCCGTTGTTAATCACCCCCTTATCTTGTCCCCTCCCCTATGTCTTGTACAATAAGTTGTAATTCACACTGGTGTTTAAACAGTAATTTATTTTTCAATCAATTTTATAACTGTAATCTTCTCGTTGTTGATCCTTCCACTGCCTGTTCCCCTCTCCCTTTACCCCTGTTAGCCAAGTTTCTGTCCCCTGTTATATGTAAACTCATACATGTTAACTGTAATGAGCATTTGTTCCATGTAAACCGCGCTGATGCTGAATAGTGCGGTATATAAGAGACTGTAAATAAATAAATAAATAAAATGTACAACGATGGACCGCTTCTGATCGCTGGAAGGAGCGGTGTATAAATGTATGCCAAATAAATAAATAAAATAATAAATAAATATTTCTGGCTTTCTGAGATTTTCACCATCATCTGCAGCACTAGTCATGCTGGTCCAAACAGACAATCTGGTAGCAATGTTCTGCGTGAACAAGCAGGGGGACACAGGGTACTACTCCCTCTGCAGGGAGGCAGTTTCTCTCTGCTTGTTTGAAAACTGAAATGGGATGCTCCTGCAGACTGTATCTGCCGGGCCAGGCCAGCTTAGCACCCTGGCAGACAAGCTAAACAGGGTTCACCAGTTGCATGGGTAGTGGCTGGACCCCAGAGTGGCCTCTTGGCTCTTCTAACTCTGGGGTGTTCCGCTGATGGACCTCTTTGCGAGTCCGACCAATACCCAGCTGCCCTGCTTCTGCTCCCGCCAGCCGCACCCATCCCAGGTGGCAGTGGATGCATTCTTCATTCCGTGGATGGAAAGCCTTTCTTATGCCTTCCCGCCCATGCAGTTGATTACCAAGACCCTCTTCAAGGCTCGGTGCGACGGGTCATTGCCAAAACGGATTGCCCCCCCAGTGGCCCAGGCAACTGTGATTCCCACTGCTCCTTCACTTGTCTGCAGCACCCCCGATTCCTTTGGGGAGTGCCCCAGGGCTGCTGTCTCAGGAGAAGGGCTCCCTCCTACACTCCAACCTGGGATCCCTTCCCTGCTGAAAGGGTAGCCTTGGCTCCATTGAACCTCTCAGGGGAGGTAGAAGAAGTCCCCCTGGCCTCCTGTAGGGTCTCCACAAGATGGGTCTGCGCCTTCAAATGGCACATATTCTCAGTGTGGTGTGTGGAATGGCAGGTTAACCCATTCTCATGCTCAGTGCAGCTTGTACTGCAATATTTGCTCCACCTGTCACAGGTAGGGCTAAAGTCCAACTCGATCAGGGTGCACCTGAGTGCCCTGGCGGTGCACACCTACCTTGTTGAGGGCAAGCCTCTCTCTGTCTAGCCCCTCGTGACCCGTTTTCTGCAGGGCCTCTTGTTATCCATGCCCCCCATCCGCCCTCCAGCGGTGGAGTGGGACTTCAGTGTGGTGCTTTATAAATTCACTGGTACACTGTTTGAGCCCCTGGATACATGCCACCTGTGATAACTGTCATGGAAGGTCATCTTCTTATTAGCTCTCGCATCTGCTTGCAGAATCAGTGAGCTTCAGGCATTGGTGGCAGATCCCCCTGTTACAAGGTTCTACAAGAACAGAGAGGGGTCCCGCACCCGACCAAGTTTCTTATTTATTTAGCAGTGCTTTAATACCGCTTTTTGGTGGGTCAAAGCAGTTTGCAAACAACTCAAGAGTAACAATGAAACAAAGTTACAGTAAACATGGAGTATACATTTTTATTTATTTATTTATTTGTAACTCATTTTTATACTGCTCCTTCCAGTGATCAGCAGCGGTTCACATTTAACATTTAACTCTGCAAAGTTAGCAGTTACATATAATAGTAATAGGGAACTTTGAACATGGAAAGGGTAACATTAGGTTCAATAACTCAAACTATTTACATAATAGGAGAATACATATGTTAAGACATATATGGTTAATATTAACTATATACAAGGTTTATGGTGTGATACAGTAAGAGATAATCTCCAGGAACAAGCAGGAATGAGTCTTCACATATGGGTATCATCGGTACCGACGGAGCCTGCGCGGGAACGCTCCCCATCGTCCAGAAAGAAAGCTTTTGGGAGCATCCCACAGCACCTGCGCGCTGCTTTCCCGCCTTTCCCAACCGCCTCTCTCCAGTTCTTCTTTTCCGCAGAGCCAGCAGGTCGTGTTCCTGTCACCACTGAAGAAGTTCTTTATTTTTCTTTATTTCTTTGGTCGCGCGTCTGCCTTCTTTTCTTTTCGGACCGGTACCGCTGGTCTTTTCTTTCTTTCTTCTTTAAAAAAACAAACAAACAAAAAAAAAAACCGTTCCCACTTCTGTGCATTTTTTCTTTTTGGGCCTTAGGCCTAGGAAAAATTTTCCTCATGGAAAAGCCCGCTTCCGGGTTTAAAAAGTGCACGAAGTGCAGCGGCACTATTTCTGTCGCCGACACCCATGACTGGTGTCTAAAATGATTGGGTCCTGACCACTCCATCACGGATTGTGAGTCCTGTTCCATGATGTCTAAAAGAGGTTGACAGAATCGAGCGGCCAAGCTCAGTACCCTGTTTCCCTCTGATGCAGCTTCAGTGGCATCGACGTCTTCGAGGGCTGCTTCTTCCTCCCATGGATCTCAGGTAACCAAACATAAGTCCAGCCGGTCCTCGAAGGGTAGATCTCCCTCCAAGTATCGAGATGCCTCCGGGCTTGCTCTCGAGGATTCCGCACCGGCAAAATTACCCCGGTTGGAGGCTCCGGCTTCCAAAGCTTTATCTATGGGGTCACAGGTTGACATCGATGGCTCGGCCTCGACTGATCACCTGTTGCCATGTTCTGGGGTACCGGTGGGTTCCACTGGTACCGACATCCATACATTGGTGGCGTCGATGGATCAGAATATTCTGACCATGCAGCGTGCCATTACGACATTCATACAAGCTGCGACGCCTCCGGTACCGCAACAAACTCAGTTGTCGGTACCGGTTCCGGCACCGGTACCGATATCGGTGCCGGTACCGATTGCATCGACATCGGCTTCGGTGTCGACTGCAGCGGTACCCTGTTCTGTGATGCCCATCGGTACCGAATCGGTACCGATCACTCCCGATGTCGATACCACTCGGTACGCGTATCGGGCTCTGCAGGAGCATCCAGACAGGCGATACTTCGATTCCTCCGAAGACTCTGATGAATCAGAGGCTTCTGTCGAAGCATCGGTACTCCTTCCTCAGGAGCCCTCTTCTCCAAAAAGAAGAATGTCTCCTCCAGAAGACTTGTCTTTTCAAGACTTCATTAGGGAGGTGGCCAGGGGCCTCTCCATTTCAGTGGCCCCTGAGGCAGAGCCTAGAACCAAAAAATTGGATATTTTACAATATCCTAAGGCTCCTAAAGAAGCAGCTACCTTACCAATTCATGAGATCCTTTATGATCACATGTTGGGCATATGGGAGACTCCTCTCACCACCTCCCCTCATTCTCGTAGGTTAGACACCATGTACCGAGTTCCTCCTTGTCCTGTCTTTCATAAGACTGAGCTTCCTCACCACTCTATTGTGGTGGAGTCTGCTATGAAGAAGATAAAGAGTGCAAAAAGGCACTCATCTAATCCTCCAGGAAGAGAATGCTGAACCTTAGATGCTTTTGGCAGGAGAATTTTCCAAGCCAATATGCTTTTATTTATTTTTATTTAACAATCATTTATAGACCGCATCTTCCAGAGATCAGTTGCGGTTTACAATAAAACAACAATCAACAAAGCAGAAGCTTGGTTTTACATTGAACATCTTGTAACAGTAAACATCTTGTAGCAGTAAACAAATATTAGCTAACAGCATATGTTAATACATGTCAAAACAAAAACAGACATTATAAACTATATACATTTACAAGTTTGGGGGCACTTTGAAATTGAATCACGGTCTATTTTCAGCTCAGTATATTATCTGTTTAAGTTGTTGGATTTAATCTGACTCAGTTAAGTGTCTTTTAGCCTTTATCCGAGTTAATTGAAGGATTTTTATTTATTTTTTATTTATTACAGTTGCTTATATACCGCACTATTCAATATCAGCGCGGTTTACAATATAACAGAACGACGAAGACAACAGTCAGTTTGGTTTTACATAGAACAGGCGTATCAACTTGGCTAACAGGGTTGAACTATATACATGAAATAATATTTACAAAGAGCTATGTCAAATGCAGTAATCATTTGGAGGTTAGGAATATATCAACACTAAGAATGGATATCTTCTTAGGTGGGGTTACTTAGATTCCATTGCTGGCTGGGTAGTATTGGAGGAAGAGGTGAAATTTGATTGCCTTCCTGAATTGAGAGAGGTCTACAATGGATCGAATGTCTGGAGGTAGTGCATTCCAACATTTGAGGACATAGAGACTGAAAGCCCTATTTGCAGTTGTACTGTTGCATTTGGTCAAGGCCTTCGGGGTTATTAGCAGGTTTAGGGCTGTTGCCCTTCTGGATCTGTTGGGGGGCACTGTGTGAATGAGCTCCGTAAGTGCCGTGGAAGAGAGGCGATTGATGGTCTTGAATGAGAGGAGTAAAGTTTTAAAGATAATCCTTCCATGTATAGGGAGCCAGTGAAGCTGTTTTAGAATGGGAGTCACATGGTCACTTCTAGAAGCTCCGTGGAGGACCCTTGCTGCGGCATTCATGGCCAGTTGTAACGGGTTCAGTGTAGATTGAGGGAGACCTTGTAAGATGGAATTAGCAAAGTCAAAGTGGAGTAAGATTAGAGCTTGGTATATGGTTCGGAAATCATCAGGGTCCAGTAGGGAGCGCAGATGCCTGAGTGAACGGATTTTGAAATAAACAGCTTTGACTATGTTGCTTATGTGAGATTTCATGTCCAGATGTTGGTCTAGGGTGACACCAAGGTATTTTATTGTTTCTCTGGTTTGCAATTCTGCTTCCTTGACTCTTACATGGGATGGCGGAGTAAAGTCGGGGTCTCTCGAGATGAACAGCACCTCCGTTTTCTTGTACTGGATGCGGAGGTTTTGGGATTGTAACCAATCTGATACCGCATTAAAACACTCCACCAGTGGCGTAAGGTCCATTTGAACTGTTGAGAACGGCATGTATAAGAGTATGTCATCCGCATATATCAAACAGCTCACGTTAAATGATCTGATGATATTGCAGATGGGTTGCATGTATATATTGAAAAGGAGAGATGGTAGAGAGGACCCTTGAGGCACACCTTGTGTTTGATGGAATTGTTTTGATTCTTCTGATCCGGATTTTACATATTGCCATCGTCTATCTAAATAGGACTTGCACCATTCGAGCACAGTATTGCAGATTCCCTTCTCTTTTAGTCGCCCGAGGAGAAGCTCATGATGTACCGAATCGAACGCCGCAGCAATGTCTAAGAAGATGAGCACAAAACCTTGTCAGAGTTTATCAATGCCTGTGATTATATTGTTGAATAGGAAGGTGAGTAGGGTCTCAACTCCATGATACTCTCTGAACCCGTGTTGGCAAAGATCTAGGGGGATTATCTGTGTTGCAGTAGTGCATAGCAAATAGATAGGTTTTCAGTTTTTTACGGATTTCCCTAATCTCGGTTATAGTTCGTAGGTCCTCAGGAAGGGAATTCCAAATGGTTGGGGCTGCGTGTGAAAAGGCTCTGTTATTAGTTAATTTATTTGCTTTTATGAAATCATTAGGGGTCCTTAGTTTATTTGAGTGTCCTTTTCTGTGAGTAGCTATTTGTGGTTCTTTGCTAATTAGTTTACTTAGTGTGATTGGAGCCATGTCATTTAAGGCTTTGAATGAAGTTATTATTGTTTTATATATTATCCTGCTTTGTATTGGTAACCAGTGCAGGAATGCTAGTATTGGTGTTATGTGTTGGAAGGAGTGTACTTTCATTATAATTCTGCTTGCTGCCAGAATCAACTCCTATAGTCTCTATATGGGGATGTTTCTAAAAGAAGTTACAGATCATCTGCAAACTTTATCTCCTTTTATTTCAGAAGATAAAAGGGAGGAGTTTCTCACCTGGCTTAAACATGCCCAGGATGTTTCCAAATTTTCCAACCGTGCAGCCTTTGACTCTTTTGAGTGTGCCAGCAGAGCCTCGGCTATTGCCATAGGTGCACGCAGAGTTGCTTGGTTGCAAGCTTCTGATTTGGAACCCTGGGTTCAGGATGGACTAGGAAATCTTCCTTGTACAGGTGAAAACCTTTTTGGCAAGGATTGGCAAGCAAAGGCCACTCAGATGGATGCTGAAAATTCTGCTTTAGATAGATTTTCAAAGTCTACTTCTGCTCCTGTTAAAAAAAAGGCTGTTCAAAAAGGCTTTCTTTCCCAAAAAGGGGAAATATTATCCTGTTTATGGTCAGCAGGCAACTTCTGCAGGTCGTTTTGCTACAAAGCGTCAGCTACAACCTTAACAAGCGAAGCCTAAGGCTGCAAGGACTGCTACTGCCCAACAGCCTCAGCCTCCTCAGGGCCTTTGACTTACAGCTAGAGAACTTAGCCTTTCTGGCTCTAGAAGAACCAGAGCCTCTCACCATTCCAGGAAGGTTAGCTCACTTTGCTCCCAGATGGGAACAAATCACAGCAGAGCAATGGACCCTCTCCATCATAAGGGAGGGGTACAAGCTTCATTTCTTAAACCTTCCTCCTCACACCATGGTGAGACAGTTCAATTCTCCAACATCTCTCCTCGACCTTCTGGGTCAGGAGATTGCTATCCTTCTTGCCCAAAAGGCAATAGAAGAAGTACCCCTTCTTCACCAGGGCTCAGGGTTCTACTCCCCCTATTTTCTTATCCCAAAGAAAACAAGGGGCTACAGACCCATTTTAGATTGCAGAGAATTGAACAAGTTTCTATGCAAAGAGAAATTCAAGATGATTTCTCTCGGTGCTCTCCTTCCATACCTTCAGAGTCAGGATTGGCTTTGTTCTCTAGATCTCAAGGATGCGTACACCCATGTCCTCATCCATCCAACACACAGAAGGTTCCTTCGGTTCCTTTATCAAGGAAAGCACTATCAATACAGAGTGCTTCCCTTCGGTCTGGCCTCTGCACCAAGAGTGTTCACAAAATGCATGGCAATAGTAGCTGCATTTCTACGCACTCTAGGAATATTTGTATTCCCATATCTGGACGACTGGCTCATCCGAGCTCCATCCCATTCAGAGGCCCAGGCTTCCCTAGCCTGCACAAGGCGTGTTCTTCAGTATCTGGGACTTTTAATAAACATCCCAAAATCCCATCTCACCCCTACTCAGTCATTAGAGTTCATAGGGGCCTTGCTGGATACCACAACTGCAAGGGCCTATCTTCCCCAGGCCCGTTGCCTACGCTTGATGCAGTTAGCCTCACAAATTCAGTTAAAGTCACATTTAACTGCTCGAGAGATGTTACAACTCTTAGGCCACATGGCATCCACCGTGCATGTGGTTCCTTACGCTCGCCTTCACATGAGGGCAGCTTAATGGACTCTGTCCACCCAATGGACCCAGGCATCAGGGTGCCTGTCAGACAAAATAGCAACCTCCAGTCGCCTCTTTTGGTCTCTCCAGTGGTGGAAGTCCACTCAAAATCTGTTGCTGGGGTTCCCCTTTCAACAGTTGTTACCCCAAGCAACCCTTACAACAGATGCCTCTCCAAGGGGTTGGGGAGCTCATCTACAAGATCTCTCCACCCATGGCATCTGGTCTCCACAGGAGACATCTCTACATATCAACCTCTTAGAGCTCAGAGCAATTTTTCTAGCTCTCGGAGTCTTCCACACCCTGCTCAGCTACAAGACAGTCCTCATCCACACGGACAACCAAGTAGCCATGTTCTACGTGAACAAGCAGGGGGGGACTGGCTATCTGTCGCTTTGCAACGAAGCTTTGAGATTGTGGGCCTTCGCCAGAGAGCATCAAATTCATCTCATGGCAGTGTATCTTCCAGGGTTTCAAAACTCTTGGGCAGACAGACTCAGTCGAGTTCTGCTTCAACACGAATGGTCCCTCCATGGGGACCAGATAGCCAGGATCTTTCGAATTTGGGGAACCCCAGACATAGACCTGTTTGCAAGTCCGTGGAATGCCAAACTTCCCCGGTTCTGTTCCAGGATTTCGTGTCAGGGAGTTCAGGCCAGGGATGCCTTCCTCCTTCACTGGGGGCAAGACTTCCTCTATGCCTTTCCACCCATTCCCCTAATTCCCAAGACACTGTTCAAGCTTCAGAGAGACAAGGGGTCTATGATCCTCATAGCACCACGTTGGCCACGCCAAGTGTGGTACCCTCTACTTCTACTTCTGCATCTCTCTCAAGCTCCCTCCCTGGACTTGGGATCTCCTCCAGACCTCCTGTCCCAGGAGGAGGGAACGTTGTGGCACCCAAATCCCCAGTCTTTTCATCTCAGGGCCTGGTTGCTGAAGGCCTAGACCTTCAAGATTTGCATCTTTCTCAGCAGGTGAAGGATATCCTTCATGCTTCCAGAAAGCCTTCCACTAGGCGTTCCTATGCTTTAAATGGAAAAGGTTTACCATTTGGTGTGCAGAGAAGGGTCTTAACCCTCTTGCAATATCTCTGAATTCTTTACTAGAGTATTTGCTGCATTTATCCCATGCAGGCCTTAAAACAAATTCAGTAAGAGTCCATTTGAGTGCTATTGTAGCATCCCTTAAGCCTCTCAATGGACAGCCTATTTCCTCTCATCCTTTTATTGCAAGATTCATGAGAGGCCTTCTTTTAACTAAACCTCCCATTAGACCACCTCCAGTGGCATGGGACTTGAATTTGGTTCTTGGCCAGCTTATGAAGCCACCCTTTGAACCCTTAGCCACTTCCTCCTTGAAATTCCTTTCCTGGAAGGTTATTTTTCTCATTGCAGTCACCTCAGCTCGCCGCATCAGTGAGCTGCAAGCCTTGGTGGCTAATCCTCCTTATACAAGGTTCCATCATGACAAGGTACTCCTCAGGACTAATCCACACTTTATGCCTAAAGTGGTCTCACCTTTTCATCTGAAGCAGGAGGTATATTTACCTGTCTTTTTTCCAGGACCTCATGCATCAAGTGCAGAGAGGACTCTCCATACCCTGGATTGTAAGAGAGCGCTCGCTTTTTACTTACAAAGGACACAGCAACATAGAAAGTCCTCTCAACTCTTTGTTGCTTTTGATCCCTCTCATTTAGGACTTCCAGTCTCTAAGAGAACTCTGTCCAATTGGATTGCTCAGTGTATTTCTTTCGCCAGCAGAGTAAGAACCTTTCTCTGGAGGGTCATGTCACAGCTCACAATGTGAGGGCCATGGCAGCCTCTATGGCTCATCTAAACTCTGTGTCCATCGACCAAATCTGTCGAGCGGCCACCTGGGCCTCGGTTCATACCTTTACAGCCCATTACTGCTTGGACAAGGACTCCCGCCGGGATGCCTTGTTTGGTCAGGCTGTTCTCAAACACCTGTTCCATACCTAATCAACTCCTTCCCCCCATCCCTGGTTGGATGACCGAGATCCATGGGGGAAGGTAGAGCCCTTCTCAGGGACTCACAACCTTGGGGATCTCCCTGGCATCTCTAGCTGGGGAGTCCCCATATGTGAAGACTCATTCCTCCTTGTTCCTGGAGATAGCACTTACCTGTAACAGGTGATCTCTGGGAACAGCAGGAATAAGTCTTTACAACCCACCCACCTCCGCTAGGAGTTGTGTATCTCTATCTATCTTTCCTTTCCTCTCTCTCTTTTTGTCTCAGCTTAAAACTCGAATGGAGAGAGGCGGTTGGGAAAGGCGGGAAGGCAGCGTGCAGGCGCTGTGGGATGCTCCCAAAAGCTTTCTGGACGCTGGGGAGCGTTCTGTGCAAGCTCCGTCGGTACCGACGATACCCATATGTGAAGACTTATTCCTGCTGTTCCCAGAGATCTCCTGTTACAGGTAAGTAACTGTGCTGTACCTCTCCTGACGGCTTCTCCTTGGAGCTCTCCACCTTGGAACTGCTGGCCTCTGGAACTTTCTCTTATCCTGCAACTACAGCCCCTCCGGCTGCCTTTCTTGGTGTTGCTTCGTCGCCTTCTCCCTCTTCTTCTTCCCTTTCTCTCCTTCTAAGCAGGGCTTATAAAGCTGCTTCTCTGTCTGGGTCTCTCTCACTCCCCAAATAAGAACAGAAGCGAGGGACATCTTGAACAATTTTCAGAAGACTGTGTTCGTGAGAAAGTAGCTCAACTTAAAGTAGACAAAGTGATGGGACCGGATGGGATACACCCTAGAATACTGAGGGAACTTGGGGACATTCTAGCAACTCCACTGACTGACCTTTTCAATGCCTCGTTGGAGTCGGGAGTGGTGCCAAAGTACTGGAGAGAGGCTCATGTGATGCCTTTACACAAAAGCGGAAGTAAGGAAGTGGTTGAAAACTACAGGCCGGTTAGTTTAACTTCGGTGGTGAGTAAATTATTGGAAACGCTGCTGAAAGAGAAAATAGTGAGGTTTCTGGAGTCCGGCGGATTACAGGATCCGAGGCAGCATGGATTCACCAGAGGCAGGTCTTGTCAGACAAATCTGATTGATTTCTTTGACTGGGTGACCAGGGAGTTGGACCGAGGGGAGAGCTCTAGATGTAGTGTATTTAGATTTCAGTAAAGCCTTTGACACTGTTCCTCACAGGCGACTTATAAACAAATTGAGCACCCTAGGGATGGACCCTAAAGTTACTGCTTGGGTTAGAAATTGGTTGGGTGGGAGGCGACAAAGAGTACAAGTAAATGGAGCTCACTCTGAGGAGAAGGATGTTACCAGTGGTGTGCCCCAGGGATCTGTCCTTGGTCCGATTCTTTTTAACATCTTTGTTAGTGATATAGCGGAAGGGCTGTCGGGTAAGGTTTGCCTCTTTGCGGCAAAATCTGCAATAGAGTAGACACCCAGGAAGGTGTAGATAACATGAGGAGGGATCTAGCTAAGCTTGAAGAATGGTCTAGAATTTGGCAGCTGGGATTTAATGTTAAAAAAATGTAAGGTCATGCATTTGGGCTGCAGCAATCCAAGGGAGCAATACAGTATAGGAGGTGAAGTACTTTTGTCCACTAAAGAAGAGCGGGACCTAGGCGTGGTTGTGTCTGATGATCTTAAAGTAGCTAAACAGGTAGAAAAGGCGACGGCAAAAGCTAGAAGGATGCTTGGGTGCATACGGAGAGGAATGGCTAGCAGAAAAAAGGAGGTGATAATGCCTCTGTATAAGTCTTTGGTGCGACCTCATTTGGAGTATGGTGTGCAATTCTGGAGACCGCACCTTCAAAAGGATGTGAACAGGATGGAGTCGGTGCAGAGGGTTGCTACTAAAATGATTAATGGGCTTCATTATAAAGCATATGAGGACAGACTTAAGGATCTTAATATGTACACCTTAGAGGAAAGGCGGGATAGAGGTGATATGATTGAGATGTTTAAATACCTCCGTGGCATAAATGTTCAGGGAGAGAGCCTCTTTCAATTGAAAGCAAGTTCTGCTACGAGGGGACATGGGATGAGGGTGAAGGGAGATAGATTCAGGAGTGATATGCGAAAATATTTCTTTACGGAAAGAGTAGTGGATCCGTGGAATAGTCTCCCAGTGGAGGTGGTAGAGATGAGGACAGTAACTGAATTCAAAAAAGCATGGGACCAACACAGAGGATCTCTAAAGGTAAAAAGTGGACTGTTGTAGTTGTTATGGAAGGACAGACTAGATGGGCCTTGTGGTCTTCTTCTGTCATCATGTTTCTATGTTTCTGTTTCCCCCCAGGTGTGTGTGATCATCCCCTAAGTTTGTAACTACCTCAGGATAGCTTGGGTGTGGCAACTTAACTTCAGACTCTCTGTGCTTACTCCCTCTAGCTGCACTCTGCAGTGTGTGTATTGCAGACCTGTCACATTCTTTAAAGGTACATTCACTAGTTTTTCCTATCTCCATAGGCTCACTAGCATCTTCTTCATCACAGTACCTAGCAGCTTCCCCAAAAGACATAGGTTCCACAATGCTTGTATTGGGTCAAGCATTGATATCCTGGGTCCCTTTTTAATAATGGTTTATGGACCTTTTTTCCAGGAACGTGTCCAAACCTTTTTTAAACCCAGTTACACTAGCAGCTTTTACTACATCATCCGGTAGCAAATTACAGAGTTTGATTACACGTTGAGTGAAAAAATATTTTCTTCGAACTGGAGAGAGGCGGTTGGGAAAGGCAGGAAGGCAGCGCGCAGGCGCTGTGGGATGCTCCCAAAAGCTTTCTTTCTGGACGCTGGGGAGCGTTCCCGCGCAGGCTCCGTCGGTACCGACAATACCCGTATGTGAAGACTTATTCCTGCTGTTCCCAGAGATCACCTGTTACAGGTAAGTAACTGTGCTTTACATGCATGTGGGATTTATAGTTTAATTAATTCATTGAGGATTTTCATATGATAATGGAGGAGTTAAGCTCCATCATATTCGTTTTGTGTATAAATATGCTTTATGTTATTTCTGCCAGATTGTAGTATTCTTGAAGTAGGTGTGTGTGAAGTTTTTTCTGAATGATTTGAGGTCTTTGTTAGCTCTTAAAGTGTTAGGGAGTTTGTTCCATTGTGTGGGCGCTAAGTATGTGAATGCTCTATTGCTAGTATCTATTTTTACTTTGCAAATAGAAAGTGGAATTTGTAGTGCATTTAGATTGTGTGTACGCCTTTTTCGGTCAGGAGGATGAGTTTTAATGAGTGTCGCAAGGTAAGATGGGGCGATATTGTGTATTAACTTGAATTTTGTAATTATTATTTTGTATCTTATTCATGCTTGTATGGGTAGCCAGTGAAGTTCTCTTAGTATGGGTGTGATGTGATCAGAGAATGGTACATTCATCAAAATTCGAGCTGTGACATTTTGGGCCATCTGGAGTATGTTTGTTGTTATTTTAGGAAGTCCTTGTAAGATGCCATTACAATAATCTAGATGTGGGGTGATGAGTGTTTGTATTACTGATCTAAAGTCTGGTAGATCAATAATGTTGCATAAGGGCTGTAAGGTTCTTATTTTGTAGAAAATCGTTCTGTTTAAAAGTCTTAGGTGGGTTTCCATGTTAAGTGTCATATCAAGGGTGACACCTAGGTATTTTAGCTCTTGTTTAATGTTGTAAGCTGAAGAGTAGCAAATCACCTGGGCCGGATGGTATACATCCAAGGGTGTTGAAAGAACTGAAATATGAGATTGCAGACCTGCTATCAGTAATCTGTGAACTACCATTAAAATCATCTCTAATATCTGAAGATTGGAGGATCGCCAATGTAACACCAATTTTTAAAAAGGGTTCCAGGGGTGATCCGGGAAACTACAGACCGGTGAGCCTGACGTCAGTACCGGGGAAAAATGGTAGAAACCATCATAAAGAATAAAATTACTCAGCATGTAGATAGTCACGACCTAATGGGAGACAGCCAACATGGCTTTAGACAAGGAAGATCTTGTCTTACTAATCTGTTATGTTTTTTTGAAGGAGTGAATAAACAGGTGGACAAAGGTGAGTCAGTTGATATTGTGTATCTGGACTTTCAGAAAGCCTTTGACAAGGTCCCTCATGAGAGACTTTTGGCAAAACTAAAGAGTCATGGGATAAGAGGCAGTGTACTACTGTGGATCAAGAACTGGTTAAAAGATAGAAAGCAGAGGGTAGGGCTAAATGGCCAATTTTCCCAATGGAGAAAGGTGAATAGTGGTGTACCCCAGGGATCTGTGCTGGGTCCGCTGCTTTTTGACATATTCATAAATGACCTGGAAAGTGGAATAACGAGTGGGGTTATCAAATTTGCAGATGACACAAAACTATTTAAAGTTGTTAAAACCCAAGAGGATTGTGAAAAATTGCAAGAGGATCTTGATAAATTGGAAGACTGGGCATCAAAATGGCAGATGAAATTTAATGTGGACAAGTGCAAGGTTATGCACCTAGGTAAGAACAACCCAAACTATGGTTACACGATGCAAGGTTCCACATTAGGAACCACCACCCAGGAAAACGATTTAGGCGTCATTGTGGATACCATGTTAAAACCCTCGGCCCAGTTTGCAGCGGTGGCCAAGAGAGCAAATAGAATGCTAGGTATGATAAGGAAAGGAATGGAAAATAAAACAAAAGATATAATGCCTCTATATCGTTCCATGGTGAGACCGCACCTTGAATATTGTGTGCAATTCTGGTCGCCATATCTTAAAAAGGATATAGCGATTTTAGAAAAGGTTCAGAGAAGAGCCACCAAAATGGTAAAGGGGATGGAAGGATACTCTTATGAAGAAAGGCTAAAAAGGTTAGGGCTCTTTAACCTGGAAAAGAGACGGCTGAGGGGAGATATGATAGAAGTCTATAAATTAATGAACGGAGTGGAACGGGTAAACATAGATCGATTGTTTACGTTATCAGAATATAGGAAGACTAGGGGACATGCAATAAAGCTACAGGGTAAACTATTTAAGACTAATAAAAGAAAATATTTTTTCACTCAATGTGTAATCAAACTCTGGAATTTGTTACCAGAGGATGTAGTAAAGGCTGTTAGTGTAGCTGGGTTTAAAAAAGGTTTGGACAAGTTCCTGGAGGAAAGGTCCATAAACTATTATTAAGAAGTAACCGAAGATATCAATGCTTGACCCAGTACAAGCATTGTGGAACTTGTGTCTCTTGGGGAAACTGCTAGGTACATATGACCTAGATTGGCCACTGTTGGAAACAGAATACTGGGCTTGATGGACCTTGGTCTGACCCAGTATGGCATATCTTATGTTCTTATTTAGTGTGATTGTTGGGGGGAATTTAAATTCTGGGTTTTTAGAGATGAACATTACTTCTGTTTTTTTATGATTGATAGTCATGTTGTTATTTTGGAGCCATAGCTGTGCTTCAAGACAAGCTTCTATGTGGCTGTAATCTGGGTTACATATATCCAGTGGTGTATAAAGCATAATGTCGTCCGCATACAGATGATAGTCGATTTTGTATTTTTGGAATATTGTGCAGATGTTTTTTCCTCAGCGGTATATCAAATTCAATAAACATAAACAGATGGGCCTTAGGTATAGGTTAAATAGCATGGCAGATAATGCCAAGCCCTGTGGAATACCTTGTGTCTGTGAGAAGGTATTGGATATGTTTTGGTCAAAGTATACTTTGTAACCTATTAGATATATAGGAAGTGAACCATTTTAAGGGAGTTCCTATTATTCCTATTGATTCCAGTCTCATTAAGAGGGTCTTATGATTCACTGAATCGAAGGCTGCTGTTATGTCAATGAATATTAGGACGAACATTTTCTCGCAGTTTTCAATGCCTCTATAAAGTTTGTCAAATAGTACGAGTAGAAGTGTTTCTAGAATGTAAATAGTTCCCCCAAGTTACCTCCAAGTTAACTCCCTGTTCTATGTAGACGACGGTCCAATATATCTGACCAAGTGTTATATTGTTTAATGTAAACCGCACTGACGACAAAGAGCGCGGTATATAAGAGATGTTAAATAAATAAATAAATAAATAAATACTCCCTGTGATTGTCGAAAACCATATTGATGAGCATCAAGTGCGTTTGTGCTATCTATATGATCTTGTAATTGGTATTGTATGTTTTTTTCAATGGTTTTGTCTATGAATGGTATACTTGATATTGGTCTGTAGGCAGATGGGTCTGCTTTTTTTAGAGATTTGTTTTTTAGTATAGGACGTATAAGAGAACGTTTTAGTTCAGCTGGCATGGTTCCTTATAGTAGGGATAGGTTTACTATGTTTAGTATTATGGGTGCAATTTCTGTTTTTGTAGTCTTAATCCATGAAACCGGACAAGGATCTAGAGGGGAAGTGGTGGTGCTTATGTTAGTAGGCAGTTACTAAACACAGTTACATCTATTATGTGAAATTCTTCCCATAATATTGTGGAATTAATATTTTGTGTTACCTTTTGAGATGTGGTGTGTTCAATTTTATGGGAGATTATTTCTTCATTAGAGTTAAATTTTTTTGAGTAGTGCTCCGCAAGTGTTTGTGCATTTATCGGATATTTTGTATTGGCGTCTTTTAGGGGTTTGGTAAGGGATTTTACAAGCTCAAATAATTCTCTTGGCCTATTTAAAGCATTGTTTAGTGTTTTTTGTGTGGTAATTCTATTTTGCCGTGTTTATTATTTCTTTGTAGGATTTGAGTAACATCAGGTATTGTTCTTTGATCTCTATTGATTTTCTAGTTCTCCATTTTTTTCCATTCTTCTGAGATCTTTCTTTGCTTTGTCTGTCTGCTGTGTACCATGGTTCAGTTTTTATTCTTAGTTTGTTGCTTTCTTTGGGGGCGGTTTTGGGTGGTGGTTTTGAAACAGTTTCTATTCCATTGTTCCATTGTTTTATTAAGTCATCCAGATTTGAAGTTTCTGTATTTACATGGGAAAAAAATCGATTTTATTATTTCTTTGTCTAGGGTTTTAAACATGCTTTTTTGTGCGTTGGTATTAGCTTCTATATTGGGTGATTGTTTTGGCATGTCAAATGTGAATTGTATCAAGTGGTGGTCTGACCAAGGCACCTGCGTTATTTTTGGAGTTGTACTTGTTACTATGTTGTTTGAGTGTTTTTTGGGAAGGAATAACATGTCTAGGACATTTCCCTTGTCATGCGTGGAGTGGAGTGGAGGAGTGGCCTAGTGGTTGGGGCAAGGTACTTTACTTTAGGCCGGAAGGTCGGGGGTTCAAATCCCACTAGAGGACAGCAACCTTGGGCCGGAAGGACTGGGGTTTCTAGTCCCACAGGTGCTCCTTGTGGTCTTGGGCAAGCCACTTAACCCTCCATAGCCCATATTCCCTGTAAAATAGTTATCTCCAAGTTATGACGCCCTGTTCAATGTAATTTCAGTTTGTTCAATGTAAACCGCACTGATGCAAAATAGCGCGGTATATAAGAGAATGTAAAATAAATAAATAAATAAATGCGTGGGTATTTTGATTATTTGTTGGTATCCCATTTGACCCATGGCTTCGATGAATGTGTTAGTGTGTGTATTGTTACGTGATGCGAGGTTTAAGTCCCCTAATATCAACTGGCATTTCTTTATTGAAGTTTCACATATTGTTTCAAGAACTGTTGCTAGGGCTTCATGTTTTGTAGAAGGCGGTCTGTAAATGAGGGAAATAGCAAAGGTGTTATTCTCCACCTTGAGTATGTCTATTCCTTCAAATGATTTCTGAGCGCTGTAAGATAGTGTTAGGTTGTCTCTTGCTATTATTAACACTCCCCCTCCTCTTCTATTAGTACGGGGGCAGGTAAATAGATTGTATCCTGGTTCACTTAATAAGTTGAGGAGGGCCGTATCTGTTTCGGACAGCCATGTTTCTGTGATACATAATATATCTGGCTTTTCGTCAGTAATTAGGTCCTGTATAATATGTGTTTTGTTTTTGATGGACCTTGTATTTATTAGTAGGCATGTTTGGGGGATTAGTGCGGTAGGTTTATAGGGTGGAGTCATAGGGGTAGTTTTAATTGTAATTAGTCTTGAGTGTGGTTTCATTGTTTTTGGGTTATGTTGGAGTATATTCGATTTGATTTTGTTTGGTGTCAAGTGAAAGCATTGTGTTAGTTGATATATGTGAGTGTGGCCTGGGGTGAATATATGGGATATGCATAGGGGTAAGATGAAGATGTTTTTGCATACGCATATTAAGGAATTCCATTGTTTGATTTTGATGTGTTGTGTAGCCCCTGAGTGATTGTGAGGCTAAGGGATTGAGATTGATACTTTGTATGAACTGTGTTGTAGTAGTATTTGGTCTTTGATATTTTGTGTGTTACTGTGTAGACAAAATGTATCTATTAAAGATTCAATATTGTTTCTACTTTTTGAAAATTGTATATTGTATACCCTTTTCATATATATATTTATTTATTTATTTAATTTTATTATTTATTAACAATTCTTTTTTTTTTGTATAATCTGTTTATTGAATAAAACGACAATACAAGATAACCAACAGGTTCACAAAACTGCAGCATAAAATTTTGATATTTCGTTAATCATTACAAGACCCCTCCGGGTGTGGTTGTGTCTGATCCACCACCGGAGGCCAGGAGTCGCACTCAGGCAAAGCAATACGGTGCAGACTACCGCCATTTATCCCCCTCCCCCCCCTTCCCCCCCTCCCCACCCCCCAACCATTACCTCGCACAACTACTAACCCAGAAGCATCGCTATCCAATTTTAAGCACCTCGCTGCGGGCAACAGGACCCAAGGCCTGGACGTAAGGCATCCAGATCAATAAAAAGGAGGCCCAGTGTTTGGGGGACCCTAGTGCTCGGCGTCTCTCAAAAAGCATAAGCTGATGAAAGCAATTGCGCCATTCACAAAATGTGGGAGCCGATGCCTCTCGCCATCTACGGAGGATAGGTCCCTTCCCCACCAGACAAGCCTTACGCACCAGCAAGCGTTCCCAACGCCCCTTAGGGTGGAGTGGTCCCAAGCAATCTAGCACCACGCTTAACCCCGTCCAAGTGACCCGCTGTCGTAGAAGCCCACCTAGATAACTGCTGATGCGATTCCAGTAGGACTGTATCCTGGGGCAGGCCCACCACATATGACCTAAGTCCGCTAGGGGGCACGAGCATTTAGGGCAGCCGCCCGACTCAGCAAGGTGGCTCCGAAACGCTCTCCTTGGGGAAAAGTGAGCTCGAAGGATGGACTTATATTGCACCTCGCGCCATCTGGTCCCTTCCACTAATCGTCGAATCTGTGATAGGGCTGCCAATACAGAGCCCGGGTCGACCGCTCGGCCCAAGTCCCGTGCCCACGCCGACTCCACTGCTGAGAAATCCGTGGAGCGTTCAAGGCAATCAAAGCGCTTCTTCAGCGCGGCAATGGTGGGAGGGTCTTCCGCCCCCAAGCTCAAAAACTCCAGGATTTGAGCAGAGCGTTCCAATTGGAGTTCTGCTTGGGGCAACGAGCTCACATAGTGGGACAGTTGGGCGTGAGCAAAGCTAGAAGCCGGGTGGCTCAAATCATATTCCGCGGTCAGTTCCATCAACGGCTTACATTTCCCGGTCGCATCGACCACATTCCCCAGGCGTGTGATCCCGGCTCTTTCCCAGTGCCGAAAAACAGGCGAGTCGGAGCCGGGGGAAAACTGAACGTTACCCTGTATAGGCAACCACGATGATACCATGGGGTTGCTGTTCCAGAGTTTATTAAGCTGCTGCCAAGTGCGCCGCAGCGCCTGCAGTAGAACACTATTGGTCAGCCGAACCGGCAACTGCGCCCCCGGGAGTTGTAGTGCCGCTTCCAGGGCCGACGGTGCCAGAAGGGCTTGCTCCAACTCCCTAGGGGTATACACCGAAGTGTCTCCTAACCAATCACTCAAGTGTCGCGCTTGGCATGCCAGCGCATATTTCCAAAAATCTGGAATTCCCACCCCTCCCTTACGCCAACCCCCCCGCAGCCGGGATAACGGTATGCGCGCTCGGGCTCCTTTCCACAGAAACCGCCGAATTGCACGCTCCATGCGGAGCACATCACGGCGCAACAACCACACTGGAAGAGTTTGAAGCCAGTAAAGGACTCGAGGGAGAATGACCATTTGCAAGGCCGCCACCCGACCCAGCAGAGACAAAGGTAGCGGCGTCCAGGCCCGCAACTGTGTCTGAAGTTGAAGAAACACTCGATCAAAATTTATTTTATACAACGACTCCGGCCGCCTCGTCATCACTATACCGAGGTAAACAAAGGCCTCATCGGCCCATCGAAGAGGGAACAGGCCCGGCCATTGAGCTCGCAACGCACCCCCCACGTCCAAGGCCTCCGATTTCTCTGTATTAATGCATAGACCGGCAAAGCTCCCATATTGGGAAAAGGCTTCTAACAGACGTGACAGCGAACGTTGGGGCGATGTGAGGTGAACCAGTACATCGTCCGCAAAGGCGGCCACTTTAAACCCCACTGTTCCAATCCGGACCCCTGGAATAGAGGCGGAGTCCTCTACAGTCCGTATCAAGGGATCCAATGAGAGAACAAAGAGTAAAGGAGACAGCGGGCATCCCTGACGTGTGCCCCGCTCTATACGAAAAGGATCAGAAAGCAAACCATTGCAAAGGATGCACGCCATCGGGTCAGCATATAGCAAGGTCACATAGCTACAAAATGTATCTCCCAGTCCATAATACGGCAACAGATCTTTCAAGTAGTCCCAATGCACCTGATCAAAGGCTTTCTCTGCATCAAAGCTGATCAGTAAAGATGGTAAATCCCGGTCCCTCACCCACTCCAAGGATGCCAAAATCTTCCGTAAATTACGGACCGCATACTGCCCTTTAACAAACCCCACTTGGGACTCATGTATCAACTCACCCAGCACCGAAGCCAGTCTATTCGCCAATATTTTCGCCAAAATTTTCATATCAAAATTCAATAGTGAAATAGGGTGATAGGAAGCCGCCCGGGTAGGATCCTTCCCGGGTTTAGGTATGAGGGTAATATGCGCAAGATTAGATCCCCAGGTATAATGCCCAGTTTGCGCCCTGCGACTGTACAGGCCCACAAGAACCGGCGAGACCATATCCCGGAGCACCTTGTAAAACTCAGCCCCAAAACCATCGGGCCCGGGTGCCTTATAACACTGTGCGCTTTGAATGACTGCACACACGTCCTCCGCATTGATCGGGGCATCCAAAACGGCTCGTTGTGTGGGGGTCAGCTTCGGTAATGACAACTTTCGCAAATAGTCCTGCATCGTGGACATACACCCCTCCCGCCGTGCGTAGAGCCCTTGGAAAAAGGAACGGAAGTGCCCCACAATCGCCCGATTGTCCCGGTGCAGATGACCAGCCTCATCTCGCAAGGCAGCTACGGATCGGACACCCCGATTGCCTCGAAGGCAGCGAGCTAAGAGACGGCCGGGTTTATCTCCAAATTGATACAAACAATAGCGATAGTAAAAGTGGGATTTTTTCGTCCGCTGATGTATAAGCTCATTCAGTGATGTTTGCAATTCCCAAAAGCGTTTACGGTTTCCCACCGAGGGATCACCGGCACAGCGACGGCGTGCTCTGACCACCTGCTTTTCCAGAGACACAATTTGCCGTGCTAAACGCCGGCGTTTACGCACCACATATTCAATGATGTTGCCCCGAAGGACCACCTTGGCGGTCTCCCATAACAATTCTGGTTCAGCAGCATGAACCGCATGGTGGTGCATAAAGTCATTCCAGCAGCCCCGCAGATGAGCTTGAAATTCCGGATTGCGGTCCAGGCCGGTGGGGAACCGCCAGATACGTGATGTGTCCGCTACTACCCCCCACGCTAAGTCTATCCAAATCGGGGCATGATCTGACACTGCAGTGGGGCCTATCTGCGCTTCATCCACCTGTGAAAAAGTCCTTTCCGAAACCAGTATATAATCTATGCGGGCATGAGTCCCATGAGCCCTCGATTGATGAGTAAAATCCCTCTCAAGGGGGTGTAACAAACGCCAGGGATCCACGACACCTAAGCGCCGGCAAAACTCCCGAAGGGCCATCGAAGTAGGGGCCCGCCCCCGCTCACCACCCCCGGCGGCCGTATCCATGTCTATATCCAGGACCCCATTCAGGTCTCCAGCCATTATCAGAGGGACATCTGGTAATTGTTCCACCTGGGACGCCAAGCGAGCATAGAAGGCGCGATCCAACACATTAGGGCCATAAAGGTTCCCTAAAACCACTGGCTTACCATCCAAGTGGCCATAGAGTAACAAGTAACGGCCATCAGGGTCTGCGATTTCTTGAAGTGGGTCAAAGCGGGTTGATTTACTGATTAGCGTGACCACTCCACCCTTTCTGCCCTTGGCCGGGGCTCCTCTACTCTGCCCCACCCAGGCCCTTTGTAATTTTACGTGCTCGTCGGCTGTCTGGTGGGTCTCCTGTAACATGGCGACATCACATTTCAATCGTGCAAGAACTTGTAATACTTTGGACCGTTTAATAGGGTTGCCTATCCCGCAGACATTCCAGGAGATTATTCTCAGGCTGGATAGTAGACCCGCAGCAAGTAAATCGTTAACCCGTTAGTATAAGAGAGACGAACCTCCCCAGCCTGAGGTCCTCTCCTGAGTAAGAGGATGCTTCTGGTAGACCCTATGTGCCAAACCCCCCTCCTCTTTACCTTACCCCCCCCTTTCCTCCCCGCTCCCTCCAATCCCCGCCCCCTCCCCTCCTTCCCCCAACCCAACATATTCCTCTCCCAACCCATTAGAGACCCTAGGATGTGAACAGGGCCCCCCTCCCAGCTATACACTAAACACTCCCCAATTGCCTACCCCAGCGAAGGAACCCACTCCCCACCTCGGCATTGGCCACCCACCCCCAGCCGCGCTGCACTCTCTCCTAGCACCCCAACAATACCACGATCAACCACCCTTTAAAGAAGGAAAACAAACAAGGAGGGGGGAGCAAGATAGAAAAACCTCCCAGATCTGAACGCTATATACCCCCCTGCAACTTTAGGAACATACAAGAGGGGGGCTTCGCTCCACTGCCCATGGCGAACTAGCCAGGGATCCCGGGTTACCTCTAGAGCTAGGACCCTCCTCCACCCAGACCGTGAAGGCAGGTCCCATCCATTGCCACGATCAATCCACCATGCCCGATGTGGAACGCTCCCCCCCCCATGCATCTCACGACGGGGCCTAGTCAGGGCCCTCTCGCCGGGGCCTAGGTGGGAAGTCACGGAAGCGGCCCCGGGCCAGCGATCTCCCCCCCAACCCATTGAGGAAGAAGGCTCAATCCGCACGAGCCAGGGGGCCCCGATCATCACAGGAAGGGGGTGATAGCAAAGGCCCGTATAGGCACGGTATCCGCCCTACTCCCCTATTCCCCTTAGGTAAAGACTCCCTCGGAGACCCCCCTCCGGTGGCGAATGTCCCACCCAACCCAGCAATTTAAAGGTTTCAAGGGCCCAAGTAAACCTCCTACCAATCTGACACAAAGCAGCATATATATACAGTAACTGTTACCTCTGGAAGGATACAAACAATGTAACTTTTAGCATGCAGATGGTAACACAGTTGTCTGAGCTCTGCAGTACAGAACACTGTCCTATGCCTCTCGCCTCAAATCCGCTGCCTGTGGAAGGGAGAGGTTCGTGGGAGAGATCGCCGGCAGCCGGCCTCACCGGCCTCACTCGTTGGGCAAGCCAGTCTGGTCCGTCACTGGCGATGTAAGCCGGTCAACATATGCCGCAGCTTCGTCCGCTGTTGCAAAGCTTCGGCGGGTCCCCTCGTGCCAAATCACCAGGCGTGCCGGGTATTGGACCTGGAACCGAATGTTGGCAGTAAGTAGTTTCTGGCAGAGGGAGGAGTAGGCTTTCCGGCGCTGACTCAGCGCGGCTGAGTAATCTTGGGTGACTCTGATGCGCATGTTGTCCCACTCCACCGCGCCCTTTTGTCGCACAGTTTTGAGCAGCTCCTCCTTTTGCGGGAAGCTGAGAAAGCGTGCCAAGACCACTCGAGGACGGCGATCTGTCGCTGACTGCTTGGGCCCGATCCTGTGAGCACGCTCCACAGTTATCGGACCCTGTGCTCCGGTATTCGAGCATAGCGAGGTTGCCAGATCCTCCACAAACCTCGGTAAATCTTTGTCTGGGATTGTATCAGCGACCCCTAAAAATCTTAAATTGTTTCGCCGGGATCTATTTTCCAAATCGTCCAACTTGGATGCCTGGTCCACGGCTAATTTTTTCACCGTCTGTAGTTCCTGCCGGAGCAATGCCAGGTCGTCCTCAGTCTTTGTGATACGGGTCTCAGCCTCCTGCACGCGGGACCCCAGTCCTCCCAAGATGTTATGGATCGCATCCATTTTTGCGTGTAGGGCATCGAATTGGCCTGACAACGCCGTGGTCACCGCCTCCACTGTCAAGGCCGCCGGTGGAGGGGACCCGGTCCTTTTCGGGGGAGAGTCCACCATCTTGGGTGCCCCGGCGCCACGATCCTTTTCTCTGCGACCGAGTTTGACTGCGGATGCCATGGCGGTATCGAGGCAAGAGCCGTCGTCAGGGAGTGTGCACGTCACCCCTCACTCAGGGGCGGCAATGGTCAGTTTTCACGGTGGATTTCCCTGGTGTAAGGGGCAGGGGGCCCAGAGCTCAGACCAGACACGTCCGTCCAAGCTCACCACATCACGTGGTCCTTAACAATTCTTATATACCGCACTATTAGACATCAGCGCGGTTTACATTAAACAGAAAACATCCAACAGTTTACATCTGTCTGGTCATTACATTTAACAGGAGGTATAACTTGGCGAAATAGGGGAAACTAAATACAATGGTGGTTTATCTATTAGGGGATATCATGGTTAACTATATACAAAGTGTTACCAACAGTGTATGGAACTGTTTGTTATCTACAGAGTAAAGTTGGCCTGTTGCGAGGGTCTATCCTTTTGGCCACTCCTGCTATTCACCTGATGGTTGTGATCGGAGCTGTCAGTGAGATATTTGAGGAAGAGGAAATGTTTTAGCTCCTTTCTGAACTGACTCAAATTGGTCATTGCTCTGATTTGTGCTGGTAAGTTGTTCCATAGGTTTGGGGCGCAGAGTCGGAAGGCTCTGTTAGATGTTGATCTGTTGCATCTTGTGGTTTCTATTGGGATGACCAGCGTGTTCAATTCTGCTGTTCTTCGCGGCCTGTTTGGTGCAAGTGGTTGTATGAGGTTGGAGAGGGAGGAAGAGGTGAGTCCCATAGCCGCTTTGAACGTTAGCAGCAAAGTCTTGAAACTAATCCTTGCTTGGATGGGGAGCCAGTGTAGCTGTTTTAGAAGGGGTGTCATGTGGTCTCTCCTGGATGCCCCAAGGAGTACTCTCGCTGCACTGTTCATGGCCAGCTGCAGGGGGTTCAGGGTGGACTGGGGGAGTCCTTGTAGTATGGAATTTGAGAAGTCGAAGTGGGGAAGTATAAGAGCTTGATAAATGGTCCGGAAATCTTCCGGTTCAAGTAGTGTGCGTAGGTGTCTGAGGGATCTGATTTTAAAGTAGATTGCCTTGACTGTATTGGCTATGTGGTTCTTCATGTCAAGGTGTTGGTCTAGCGTTACTCCAAGGTAACGTATTGCATGTTTCACTTGGAGTTGGGCATCCTTTACGTTAATACAACTAGGAGGAGTGAAGTTGGTGTTCCTTGAGACGAAAAGGACTTCCGTCTTTTTGTGTTGTATTCTCAGATTTTGTGATAGCAGCCACTCTGATATGGTATCAAAGCAGTTAGTCAGCGGAGTGAGGTCTAGGCAATCGAGTGATATTGGCATATATAATAGAACATCATCTGCATATATCATGTAACTGACATTAAAGGATCTGATGATGTCGCAGATGGGTTGAATGTATATATTAAACATCAGTGCAGATAAGGTACCGTCATAAGATATATTAGCTATATACAAATAATTTAACGTCACTTACCCCTGCTCACCTTCAAAATAGTTAAGTTACAGGACTGTAGAGCCAAAGGACAAAAAATGGAAACACAAGCACTGGCAAGTTAGATGCAAGGCATTGATAAGGCAGGCAAAGAGAGAATTTGTGAAGAAGCTTGCTGTGGAAGCAAAGATACATAAAAAAACCTTTTCAAGTACATTCATAGCAAAAAAAACCTGTGATGGAGTCAGCTGGATCATTTAAATGATAGAGGGGTAAGGGGCACTAAGAGGAGACAAGGCCATAGCGGAGAGACTGAATGAATCCTATCTCCAGGAACAAGCAGGAATGTAGTCATCACATATGGGTATCGTCGGTACCGACGGAGCCTGTGCGGGAACGCTCCCCAGCGTCCAATTAGAAAGCTTTTGGGAGCATCCCACAGTGCCTGCGTGCTGCCTTCCCACCTTTCCCAACTGCCTCTCTCCAGTTCTTCGTTTTCCGTGGAGCCAACAGGTCGTCTTCCTGTCACCGCTGAAAAATTTCCTTCTTTTTTGTGGTCGCGTCTGCCTTCCTCGACGCTTTACCGGTACCGCCGGTCTGTTTTTCTTTCTTTTCTTTAAAAAAAATAAAAAAAAAATTCTTAGTACTTTTTTCCATTTTTTTTCCAGGTGCACACGCCATTTTGGACCTTAGGCCCAAGATTTTTTCCATAATAGAAAAACCCTCTTTGGGTTTTAAAAAGTGCACCAAGTGTGGCGGTACCATCTCCGTCACCGACACCCATGAGTGGTGTCTGAATTGTTTAGGTCCTGACCATTCCATCTCGGAATGTATGGCCTGTGCTATGATGTCCAAGAGAGGTCGACAGAACCAAGCTGCCAAGCTCAGTACCTTGTTTCCCTCTGATGCAGCTTCGGTGGCATCAACGTCTTCCAGGGCTTCGTCTTCCTCCCGTGGATCTCATGTAACTAAACATAAGTCTAGCCGGTCCTCAAAGGGTAGATCTCTTTCTTAGCATCGAGATGCCTCTGGCGTTGCCCTTGAGGATTCTGCACCGGCAAAATTTCCCCGGCGGGAGGCTTCGGCTTCCAAAGCATTATCGGGGATCCAGGATGTTTTCGAGGCCTCCACCTCGGCAGAACTACTGGTGCCATGCTCTGGGGTACCGGCGATCTTCTCCGGTACCGTCATCCAGGCATCAGCAGCGTCGATAGACCAGAGGGTCCTGGCTCTTGAACGCAGTCTGACGGCTCTCCTTGCGGCATCGACACCCTCGGAACCGCATCAGACAGTTCAACCGGTACTGACTCCGGCACCGGTATTGGTACCGGTACCGATAGCATCGACATCGGTGTCCGCATTGCCGGCACCCAGTCATTTGATGCCCTCTGGTACCGATACTACGGTACCGATTACTCCTGGTACCGACTTCGGTCGGTACGGATATCGGGCTCTTCAGGAGCATCCGGACAGACCATACTTTGAGTACTCAGAAGAATCTGAGGATTCTGACAGTTCTGTTGATGCAGGAATGCTTCTCCCAGAGCAGCCCTCCTCCCCTAAGCACAGGATGTCTCCTCCAGAGGATATTTCCTTTCAGGATTTTATCAGGGAGGTGGCTCAGGGTCTGTCCATTACTGTGGCCCCTGAAACAGAGCCCAGAGCAAAGGAGTTGGAAATTTTACAATATGCTAAAACTCCTAAGGAGGCAGTTACCTTGCCCATCCATGAGATCTTGTATGATCTTATCTTAAGAATGTGGGAGACACCTCTTACCACCTTTCCCACTCTCGTAGACTGGATACTCTGTATCGAGTCCCTCCTTGTCCTGGTTTCCAAAAAACTCGGCTTCCTCACCACTCTATTGTAGTGGAATCAGCTATGAGAAGGATCAAGAGTGTAAAGAGGCATGCCTCTAATCCTCCAGGACGTGAGTGCAGAACTTTGGATGCTTTTGGACGTCGTGTCTTCCAAGCTTCCATGCTTTCTGCCAGGATCAGTTCCTATAGTCTGTACATGGGAATATTCCTGAAGGAAGTCACAGGTGATTTAGAGGCCTTGAGTCCTCTTCTTCCTGAAGATAGATGACAGGATTTTCTCACATTGGTCAAACATGCCCAAGATGTTTCCAAATTAGTTAACCGTGCAGCTTTTGACTGTTTTGAGTGCATAAGCAAAACCTCTGCCATTGCCATAGGTGCACGCAGGGCCGGCCCTTCCATTGAGCAAGAATGTTTTTTGCACAGGGCCCCGCGTTTCAGGGGGCCCCGCGCAAAAAACATCTTGCATCCCAGCAAAGTTTAAAAAAATCAGAAACCGGCTGCCGCTGCCGCTGCCGCCGTGGCAGTGGCAGAATCGAGAATCAGCCCATTTACAGTCCTTACCACCCCCCCCCCCCATCAGCCCAGCTAAATTTAAAAAACAAAACCCAGAAACCGGCTGCTGCTGCCGCTGCCGCCGTCGCCGTGGCAGCGGCAGAATCGAGAATCCCGCGGGGCCCCCCTGTCCTGCAGTCTTCTATGCGGCCTCAGCGTTGGCTGTCAGAGCTGCGCGAAGAGAGAGAGTTTCTCCTCTCGCAGCTCTGTTAATCACACCGCGGGGCTGATGGGAAATCCCATCAGCCCCGTGGAGGGATTAACAGAGCCGCGAGAAAGGGAAACTCTCCCTTCGCGCGGCTCTGAAAAGCCCGCGCTGAGGCCGCATAGAAGACTGCAGGACAGGGGGGCCCCGTGGGATTCTCGATTCTGCCGCTGCCATGGCGGCAGCAGCAGCCGGTTTCTGGGTTTTGTTTTTTAAACTTAGCTGGGCTGATGGGGGGGGGGGGTAAGGACTGTAAATGGGCTGATGGGATGGGGGGGGGGTAAGGACTGGAACTGGGCTGATGGGGGGGGGGTTAGGACTGGTAATGGGCTATAGGGGGTTAGTACTGGAAGTGGGCTGATGGGGGGGGGTTAAGACTGGGAATGGGCTATGGGGGGTTAGGACAGGTAATAGTCTATGGAGGGGCTAAGACTGGAAATGGGCTGATGGGGGAAGTTATGACAGGTAATGGGCTATGGGGGGCTACGACTACAAGTGGGCTGATGGGGGGATTAGGACTGGAAACGGGCTATGGGGCGTTGGGCTAAGACTAGAAATGGGCTGATGGGGGGTGTTAGGACTGGTAATGGGCTGTGGGGGGCGTTAGGACTGATAATGGGCTATGGGGGGGTTACAGCAGGTAATGGGCTATGGGGAGCTACGACTACAAGTGGGCTGATGGGGGGATTAGGACTGGAAATGGGCTATGGGGGGGTTAGGACAGGTAATGGGCTGATGGGGGGTTACGGGCACAAGTAGAGCAAACGCTCTTGCTGATAAAGTAGGTGTACAAAAGAGGCAAGAGAGATGGATGATCACATGTGCCTTTATTGTGTCCCCTACGCGTTTCGGCGTATGCCTTCCTCGGGGGGATATAAAGGCACAATTGGTTAATGGCCAATAGGCAGAATGATAAAGAGATTCCTTGTATCAAAAATTAAATGAAATGAGCAATTCAATCCCAAGCAAAAGCAAAAAGGTTGTCAATGACCAGGAAGCACGTTCTGTTAGCGTTCAGGACGAGTTAACCAATTGTGCCTTTATATCCCCCCGAGGAAGGCATACGCCGAAACGCGTAGGGGACACAATAAAGGCACATGTGATCATCCATCTCTCTTGCCTCTTTTGTACACCTGATGGGGGGTTACAACAGGTAATAGGCTATGGGGGGGCTAAGACTACAAGTAGGCTGATAGGGGGTTAGGACTGGTAATGGACTGTGGGGGGCGTTAAGACTGGTAATGGGCTGGGGGGCTTAGGACTGGTACTGGGCTATGGGGGGGTTACAACAGGAAATGGGCTAGGGAGCTACGACTACAAGTGGGCTGATGGGGGGATTAGGACTGGAAATGGGCTATGGGGGGGTTTAGGACAGGTAATGGGCTGATGGGGGTTAACAACAGTAAATGGGCAAGGGGGGGCTAAGACTACAAGTAGGCTGATAGGGGGTTAGGACTGGTAATGGGCTGTGGGGGTTTACAACAGGTAATGGGCTATGGGGGGGCTAAGACTACAAGTGGGCTGATGGGGGGTTAGGACTGGTAATGGGCTGTGGGGGGGTTAGGACTGGTAATGGGTGGATGGGGGGTAAGGCTGAAAAAGGGCTGATGGGAAGGTAAGGACGGGAAGTGGGCTGATGGGGGGCTAGGACTGGTAATGGGCTATAGGGGGTTCGGACTGGAAGTGGGCTGATGGGGGAGCTAGGACTGGTAATGGGATGGGGGGGTTGCTAGGACTGGAAATGGGCTGAGTGGAAGGGGGGCTTGAACGGCAAATAGCTGATGGGGAGGGGGCTTGGAATGGAAATGGGCTGTGAGGAGAGGGAGCTAGGACTGGAAATGGGCTGAGTGGGGGGGGGGGCTAGGACAGGAAATGGGCTGATGGAGGGGCCAGGATAGGACTGGAAATGGGCGGTTGGGGGTGCTAAGGTTGGAAATGGGCTGTGGTGGGGGCTTGAATTGAAATGGACTCATGGAGGGGCTAGAACTGGAAGTAGGCTCATGGGGGGCTTGGATTGGAAATGGGCTGAGTGGAGGGGAGCTAGGATTTGACATGGGCTGATGGTGGGGCTAGGAAAGGAATAGAAATGAGCTGATGGGAGGCTGGGATTGGAAATGAGCTGATGGAGGAACTGATAGGACGAAATGGATGGGGGAGCTAGGACTGGAAATGGGCTGATGGTGGGGCTAGGATAGGATTGGAAATGGGCTGATGGGGGACTAGGACTGGAAATGGGCTGATGCAGGGACAAGAAGGGAGCAGATGCTGGGTGAGGCTGGAACTAGAAAGGAGCTAATGTTGGGGGATGATTAGAATGGGATGGAGCTGGGAGAGTGAAATGGAGAGGGAAAAATATTTTGCGTGGGAGGGAAGACAAATCTACAATTGGCCGGATATTGGGAGAGTAAGTGGGGATTGAGGATGGAGGGGTAAAATTTGAGTGGATGAAATAGGAATGAGGAAAGAGCAAAAGGAGAAAGATTAGTATGTTAAAGCAGATGTAGAGAGAGAATGGAAAAAAAAACAAGAAGACAGAAGAAAGGACAAATGGACAGCAGATGGAGAGTTAGCAGAAGACACGAAGAAACCAGAAGAAAGTGGCTGGAACAATTGCAACTGAAAAAAATGCACAAAAGGTAGAAAAATATCTCTTTATTTTGAATTTATTAACTGGAATATGTCAGCTCTGGGAAATGTGCATCATTAATTTTTGCGCTTTGTTTAGTACAAGAGGAAATTAATTTATAGTTTTATTTCTACAGTGTTGTTGTATATTCCAAGTTTGGCTTTTGGGGTTCCCAGTTTAATTATTGTCTTCCTGTTTCTAAATTGTGATTCCTTGTTTGGTGATGGTCTATGTTCTGCATGTGTAACTGAGCTGAGGTATTCTGTTTATATAATTCCTATTTGACATTGCCACTTGTTCTTTCCCCAGTAGGTCATGTATTGTTGTTCTCTGAAATGTATTGGTTTAATATTTGCAGTGTTGCCTTTTGATAAGGTATGGTGCTTTGTGAGTCCTGGTAGTGCTGTTAGGATACGGCTGGTTTGCTATGGGTTCTAAATGGGCAGTGTTTGTAGTAGTTCCTAATGTGCCTGGCGGTTGGTACTGGATTATAGTAATGTAGAAACCTTTTAGTCTTTCTTTATCCATATACTCATTAAGAGGCATGTTTACTAAAAGTTAGTGTAGGGTAACATTATGCAAATATTTATGCAAATGAGGCACCTTATGCAAATGAGGCCCCGCACCGAGTCTCTGCACATGGCCCCGCACCCCCCTTGGGCCGCCCCTGGGTGCACGTAGAATTGCTTGACTCCAGGCATCTGATCTGGAGCTCTGGGTACAAGACAGACTGGGAAATATTCCTTGTACTGTTGAGAACCTGTTTGGTAAAGATTGGCAAGAAAAGGCCAATGAGTTGGATGCTGACAACTCCACCTTGGATAGATCCAAGTCCACAGCTTATCCTGCAAGAAAGAAATCTTTCAAGAAGCCATTCTTTTCTAAAAAGAAAAATTATTATCCTGCTTATTCTCAGCAGGGATGTTCTGCAGGTCAGCTTGTCAGGAAAGGTCAGCAACCACCCAAACAGAGAAAAGCAAAGACTGCCAAGTCTCAGCCTCTACAAGGCCTTTGACTTTCAGCTAGAGAACTTAGCCTTCCTGGCTCTCATTGGACCAGAGCCTTCCACCATTCCAGGAAGGTTGTGTTACTTTGCCCCCAGATGGGGGCAGATAACAGCAGAGCTTTGGACACTCTCCATCATAAAAGAGGGGTACAAGCTTCATTTTTCGAGCATGCCCCCTCCCACAATGATAAGGCAGTTCAATTCTCCGACCTCTCTCATCATCCTGTTAGGTCAGGAGGTTACTATGCTTCTTGCCCAAGGGGCAATAGAAGAAGTACCCATCCATCAGCAGGGTACAGGCTTTTACTCCCCCTATTTCCTTATCCCAAAGAAAACAGGGGGATACATACCTATCTTGGACCTCAGAGAATTGAACAAATTCCTAGTCAAAGAGAAATTCAAGATGATTTCTCTCAGAACTCTGCTGCCATACCTTCAGAGTCAGGATTGGCTTTGTTCTCTAGATCTCAAGGATGCGTACACCCATGTTCTCATCCATCCACTCAAAGAAGGTTCCTTCGGTTCCTTTTTCAAGGAAAGCATTACCAATACAGGGTGCTTCCTTTTGACCTGGCCTCAGCGACAAGGGTGTTCACGAAATGCATGGCTGTGGTAGCAGCATTTCTCCGCACTCTAGGGATATTCGTCTTCCCCACTTAGACGACTGGCTCATTCGAGCCCCAAAAGAGTCAGAGGCCAGGACTTCTTCTCTGTCCTGCACAATGCGTGTCCTTCAGTATTTGGGTCTGGTAATAAACATCCCAAAATCCAGTCTAACTCCCACTCAGTCTTTAGTCTATACCAATGTATATAGTTTTCCCGTTTCTCCAATTTCTACTCCCTGTTAAATGTAATGACCAGACATTTGTAAATTGTCTGATGTTTCTGTTCAATGTAAACCGCGCTGATGGATAATAGTGCGGTATATAAGAATTGTTAATAAATAAAATAAATAAATAAATAGGAGCTTTCCTGGATACGAGAAAGGCAAGGGCCTATCTTCCTTAGGCCCGTTGCCTTCGCATGGTGCAGTTAGCTTCTCAAGCAGTGCTAAAGCCTCATCTCACTGCCTGAGAAATGCTACAACTACTAGGCCACATGGCATCTACTGTGCATGTGGTTCCCTATGCTCGCCTCCATATGAAGGCAGCTCAGTGGACTTTATCCACTCAAAACCTATGCTGGGGTCCCCTTTCCAACAACCCTTTCCCCAGGCAACTCTCACAACAGACAATTCTCCGATGGGTTGGGTAGCTCATCTGCAAGACCTCTCCACCCAAGGCACCTGGTCTCCACAGGAGACTCATCTACACATCAATCTCTTGGAGCTTAGAGCAATCTTCCTTGCTCTTCGAGTGTTCCACACCCTGCTCAGCTACAAGACAGTCCTCATTCGTACGGACAATCAAGTAGCCATGTTCTACGTGAACAAGCAGGGGGGAACAGGCTCTCTGTCGCTTTGTAATGAAGCTTTGTGACTATGGGCCCTCGCCAGAGAGCATCAGATTCATCTCCTGGCAGTGTGTCTTCCAGGCATACAAAATTCTTGGGCAGACAGACTTAGTCGAGTTCTGCTTCCACACGAGTGGTCTCTGCATGCAGACCAGGTGGCCAAGATTTTTCATCTGTCCAAGAAAGGTCAACGCATCTTCGGTAGTAGACTGGCTAATCTACTGAAGAGGGCTTTAAACTAGATTCGTTGGGGATGGGTGAAGAAAGCCCCCAGGTAAGTGAAAGCCCCCAGGTAGGTGATACATTAAATACCTTTATGGAAATGGGTAACAGGGGTAACATATGGAAAGCAGTGTGTATTAATGCCCGTAGCATGGGAAATAAGATCCCTGAAGTTGAAGCTTTGGTGGGAGTGGCTGAGTTGGATTTAGTGGCAGTTACAGGACTGGGATGTAACTATACCTGGCTATACTTTATTCAGAAAGGACAGGGTAGGAAGAAGGGGAGGAGGAGTGGCACTATATGTAAAAACTACTATTAAAGCTTTGGAATTACAGAGCTTAAAAGGGAGAGAGGAGGATTTGTGGGTTAAACTAGAAAGGGGGAAACAGAAATCTATTTATATTGGTGTGATATACAGACCTCCCTCACAAGAGGAAGAGGTGGACAGAGAGTTAATTGAAGACATACGCAGCATTGCTAGGAAAGGGGAAGTGCTACTGATAGGAGATTTCAATATGCCAGATGTTGATTGGCACATTCCTGCTGCAGTATCATCTAGAAGTAAGGAGATCCTGGATTCTCTACAGGAAGAACTATTCAGGCAATTGGTAACAGACCCCACACGTGAAGGGACCATACTGGACTTGGTGCTTACCAATGGTGAAAGTGTTTCTGATGTTGTAGTGGGAGATCATTTTGCATCCAGTGATCGCCAGATGGTGTGGTTCAGTATTAGGACTAGGGCTGTTAGAATCCATTCCAAGGTGAGGATCTTAGACTTTAGGAAGACTAACTTTGCGAAGATGGGCCAATACCTCAGGGAGTCGTTAGTGGGATGGGAACAGCTGGGGGATGTAGAAAAACAGTGGGCAAAACTGAAAGGGGGTATTTTAAGGGCAACCAACCTTTTTGTTAAAATGGTAAATAAAGGCAAAAGGAACAGGAGACCGCTATGGTTTTCAAAGGAAGTAGCTGAAAAAGTGAAGAAAAAGAGGGAGGCCTTCATGAAATACAAGAGATCACAGAGAGAGGAAAACAGGCATCTGTATTTGGAAAAACTTAGAGAAGCTAGCAAAGTAGTCAAGAAGGCAAAGATTCAAAAGGAGGAGGAAATAGCCAATGCAATAAAATGGGGAGATAAGACATTTTTCAGATATATTAGTGAGAAAAGGGAGGGCAAAAGTGGTATTGTCAGACTCAAGGGTGCAGGGGGGGAATATGTAAAAGCTGATAAGGATAAAGCGGAATTGCTTAACAAATATTTTTGTTCTGTGTTCACAGATGAAGAACCAGGAGCAGGACCTCAGAAAACACCCACAAATAAGAACAGAAGCGAGGGACATCTTGAACAATTTTCAGAAGACTGTGTTCGTGAGAAACTAGCTCAGCTTAAAGTAGACAAAGCAATGGAACCAGATGGGATACACCCTAGAATACTGAGGGAACTTGGGGACGTTCTAGCAGCTCCACTGACTGACCTTTTCAATGCTTCGTTGGAGTCGGGAGTGGTGCCAAAGGACTGGAGAGAGGCTCATGTGGTGCCTTTACACAAAAGCGGAAGTAAGGATGTGGTTGAAAACTACAGGCCAGTTAGTTTAACTTCGGTGGTGAGTAAATTATTGGAAACGCTGCTGAAAGAGAAAATAGTGAGGTTTCTGGAGTCCAGTGGATTACAGGATCCGAGGCAGTATGGATTCACCAGAGGCAGGTCTTGTCAGACAAATCTGATTGATTTCTTTGACTGGGTGACCAGGGAGTTGGACCGAGGGGAGAGCTCTAGATATGGTGTATTTAGATTTCAGTAAAGCCTTTGACACTGTTCCTCACAGGCACCTTATAAACAAACTGAGCACCCTAGGGATGGACCCTAAAGTTACTGCTTGGGTTAGAAATTGGTTGGGTGGGAGGCGACAAAGAGTACAAGTAAATGGAGCTCACTCTGAGGAGAAGGATGTTACCAGTGGTGTGCCCCAGGGATCTGTCCTTGGTCCGATTCTTTTTAACTTCTTTGTTAGTGATATAGCGGAAGGGCTGTCGGGTAAGGTTTGCCTCTTTGCAGATGATACCAAAATCTGCAATAGAGTAGACACCCAGGAAGGTGTAGATAACATGAGGAAGGATCTAGCTAAGCTTGAAGAATGGTCTAGAATTTGGCAGCTGGGATTTGATGTTAAAAAATGTAAGGTCATGCATTTGGGCTGCAGCAATCCAAGGGAGCAATACAGTATAGGAGGTGAAGTACTTATGTCCACTAAAGAAGAGTGGGACCTAGGCGTGGTTGTGTCTGATGATCTTAAAGTAGCTAAACAGGTAGAAAAGGCGACGGCAAAAGCTAGAAGGATGCTTGGGTGCATACAAAGAGGAATGGCTAGCAGAAAAAAGGAGGTGATAATGCCTCTATATAAGTCTTTGGTGTGACCTCATTTAGAGTATGGTGTGCAATTCTGGAGACTGCACCTTCAAAAGGATGTGAACAGGATGGAGTCGGTGCAGAGGGTTGCTACTAAAATGATTAATGGGCTTCATTTATAAAGCATATGAGGACAGACTTAAGGATCTTAATATGTACACCTTAGAGGAAAGGCGGGATAGAGGTGATATGACTGAGATGTTTAAATACCTCCATGGCATAAATGTTCAGGGAGAGAGCCTCTTTCAATTGAAGGCAAGTTTTGCTACGAGGGGACATAGGATGATGGTGAAGGGAGATAGATTCAGGAGTGATATGCGGAAATATTTCTTTACAGAAAGAGTAGTGGATCCATGGAATAGTCTTCCAGTGGAGGTGGTAGAGATGAGGACAGTAACTGAATTCAAAAAAGCATGGGACCAACACAGAGGATCTCTAAAGGTAAAAAGTGGACTGTTGTAGTTGTTGTTATGGAAGGACAGACTGGATAGGCCATGTGGTCTTTTTCTGTCGTCATGTTTCTATGTTTCTAAATTTGGCGAACCCCGGACATAGACCTCTTTGCAAGTCCGTGGAATTTATTTATTTATTTTATTTATTTATATTCTCTTATATACCGTGCTATTCTGCATCAGTGCTGTTTACATTGAACAAACTGAAATTACATTGAATAGGGCATTATAACTTGGAGATAACTATTTTATAGGGAACATGGGCTATGGAGGGTTAAGTGGCTTGCCGAAGAACCGGGGAAGTGGAATGCCAAACATCCGGCTCAGGGGGCTCAGGCCAGGGATGCTTTCCTCCTTTACTGGGGTCAAGACTTCCTGTATGCCTTTCCACACATTCCCCTAATTCCCAAAACCCTGTTCAAGCTTCAGAGAGACAGAGGCCGTATGATTCTCATAGCTCCACATTGGCCACGGCAAGTGTGGTACCCTCTGCTTCTACATCTCTCTCAAGCTCCCTCCCTGGAGTTAGGGTCTGTTCCAGATCTCCTATCTCAGGAGGACGGAATGTTATGGCATCCCAATCCCCAGGCTCTGTATCTGAGAGCTTGGTTGCTGAAGGCCTAGATCTCCATGATCTTAACCTCCCTCAGCAAATAAAGGATATCCTTTATGCTTCCAGGAAGCCTTCCACAAGACGCTCTTATGCTTTCAAGTGGAAAAGGTTTACCATATGGTATTCGCAGAAGGGACTTAACTCCATTGCCATACCTCTGGAATCATTACTGGAGTGCCTCCTTCATTTATCCAATGCAGGACTTAAGACAAACTCAGTGAGGGTCCATTTGAGTACTATTGCAGCTTCCTTCAAGCCTCTAAATGGACAACCTAATCTCCAGGAACAAGCAGGAATGAGTCTTCACATATGGGTACGTCGGTACCGACGGAGCCTGCGCGGGAACGTTCCCCAGCTTCCCAAAAAAGGAAAGCTTTTGGGAGCATCCCACAGCGCCTGCGCGCTGCCTTCCCGCCTTTCCTAACCGCCTCTCCTCAGTTCTTCTTTGCCCCAGAGCCAGCAGGTCGTGTTCCTGTCACCGCTGAAGAAGTTCTTTGTTTTATTTTATTTCTTTGGTCGCGTGTCTGCCTCCCCCGACTCGGACCGGTACCGCCGGTTTTTCTTTCTTTTCTTATAAAAAAAAAAAAAGAACATATTTTTCCCTCACTTAGTGTGTTTTTCTTCTTTTGGGCCTTAGGCTCCACAAGGAATTTTTCCTCATGGAAAAACCAGCCTCCGGGTTTAAAAAATGCACTAAGTGCAGCGGTACTATTTCTGTTACCGACACCCATGAATGGTGTCTTAAATGTTTGGGTCCTGAACACTCCATCTCAGATTGTTCGTCCTGCTCTTTGATGTCTAAACGAGGTTTACAGAACCGAGCAGCCAAGCTCCATGTGCTGTTTCCCTCTGATGCAGCTTCAGTGGCATCGATGTCTTCCAGGGCTGCTTCTTCCTCCCATGGATCTCAGGTAACCAAACATAAATCCAGCCGGTCCTCGAAGGGTAGATCTCCTTCCAAGCATCGAGATGCCTCCGGGCTTGCTCTCGAGGATTCCGCACCGGCAAAACAACCCCGGCGGGAAGCTCCGGCTTACAAAGCTCCTCCTATGGGATTACAGGTTGACATCGATGGCACGGCCTCGACCGATAACCTGTTAGAATGCTCTGGGGTACCGGCGCAACCTTCCGGTACCGAATTCCAGGCATTCATGGCGTTGATGGATCAGAATGTTCTATCCATGCAGCAGGCTATCAAGGCCTTCATCCAAGCTGCGACGCCGCTGATACCACAACAAACCCCGTTGTCGGTATTGGCTCCGGTACCGGCACCAGGGTCGGTACCGGTACCGACTGCATCGACATCAACCAGGATGCCGACTGCAGCGGTTCCCTGTCCAGGGATGCTCATCGGTACCGAACCGGTACCGATGACGCCCGATGTCGATACCGCGCGGTACGCGTATCGAGCTTTAGAAGAGCACCCGGACAGGAGATACTTTGATTCCTCTGAAGATTCTGATACATCGGAGGAGTCTGCTGAAGTATCCATAGCCCTTCCTGAAGAGCCGCCTTCTCCAAAAAGAAGAATGTCTTCTCCTGAGGACTTGTCCTTTCAAGACTTCATAAGAGAAGTGGCTAAAGGACTTTCTATTTCAGTAACCTCTGAATCAGAGCCTAGAGCTAAAAAATTGGATATTTTAGGTTATTCTAAGGCTCCTAAGGAGGCAGTCACCTTGCCAATTCATGAGATTCTTTATGAGCACATGATTGGCTTATGGGAGACTCCTCTCACTATCTCTCCTCATTCTCGAAGATTGGACACTATGTACCGTGTCCCTCCTTGTCCTGGTTTTCATAAAACATGGTTTCCTCACCATTCTATTGTGGTGCAGTCAGCTATGAAAAGGATAAAGAGTGCAAAAAGACACTCCTCTGCCCCTCCAGGAAGAGAATGCAGGACCTTGGATGCTTTTGGTAGGAAAATCTTCCAAGCCAGTATGCTCATTGCCAGAATCAACTCCTATAGTCTTTACATGGGTATGTTTCTGAAAGAAGTTGCAGATAAACTGCACACTTTCCTCCCTTTTAGGGAGGAGTAGCCTAGTGGTTGGGGCAAGGTACTTCAGGCCGGAAGGTCGGGGGTTCAAATCCCACTAGAGGACAGCAACCTTGGGCCGGAAGGACTGGGGTTTCTAGTTCCACAGGTGCTCCTTGTGGTCTTGGGCAAGCCACTTAACCCTCTATTGCCCATGTTCCCTGTAAGTATTAGTGTATGTGTCTCATATCCCCGCGTGTTAAATGTATCCCCCAATTGTGTTGTGACCGCTTTGATTGAAGGATAAGGCGGTATACAAAACTCTCTAAATAAATAAATAAAGAACACTTTTCTTCCAGAGGATAAAAGGGAAGAATTCCTTCTTTGGCTTAAGAATACTCAAGACATTTCAAAGTTTTCCAACCGTGCAGCTTTTGACTCCTTTGAAGGTGCCAGCAGAGCTTCGGCCATTGCCATAGCTGCTCCCAGAATTGCTTGGCTCCAAGCTTCTGATTTAGAACCTTGGGTCCAGGATGGCTTAGGAAATCTTCCCTGTACAGGTGAAAACCTGTTTGGCAAAGAATGGCAAATAAAAGCTACTCAAATGGATGCAGAAAATTCTGCTCTGGATAGACTTTCAAAGTCAACCTCCATTCCTGCCAAGAAAAAACCTTTCAAGAAGTTTTTTTTCAAAAAGGGCAGATTTCCTTCTACTTCTGGCCAACAATCATCTACAGGTCGCTTTGCTACTGAGCATCAGCAACCTAAACAGGCCAGGCCTAAGTCTACAGGGGCTGCTGCAACTCAGCAGTCCCAACCTCCTCAGGGTTTTTGACTTGATGCTAGAGAACTTAGCCTTTCTGGCTCTAAAACAGCCAGAGCCTCTCACCATTCCAGGAAGGTTAGCTCATTTTGCTCCCAGATGGGAGCAAATTACAGCAGAGCAGTGGACCCTCTCCATCATAAGAGAGGGCTACAAACTTCATTTCTCAAACCTTCCTCCTCACACCATGGTGAGACACTTCAATTCTCCAACATCTCTTCTCGACCTTCTAGGTCAGGAGGTGGCTACCCTTCTTGCCCAAGGGGCAATAGAAGAAGTATCTCTTCTTCAACAAGGGTCAGGGTTTTACTCCCCCTATTTTCTCATTCCAAAGAAAACAGGGGGCTACAGACCCATATTAGATCTCAGGGAATTGAACAAATTTCTATGCAAGGAGAAATTCAAGATGCTTTCCCTGGGCACTCTCCTTCCATACCTTCAGAGTCAGGATTGGCTTTCTTCTCTAGATCTCAAGGATGCGTACACACATGTGCTCATCCATCCATCTCACAGAAATTTCCTCCGTTTTCTTTTCCAAGGAAAGCATTAACAATACAGGGTGCTTCCTTTCGGTCTGGCCTCTGCTCCAAGAGTGTTCACCAAATGCATGGCAGTAGTAGCTGCATTTCTACGCACTCTGGGAATATTTGTATTCCCATACCTGGACGACTGGCTCATCCGAGCTCCATCTCAGTCAGAGGCCCAGACTTCCCTGGACCGCACAAGGCACATTCTGCAGTATCTGGGACTTGTGGTAAACCTCCCAAAGTCCCAGCTCACCCCTACTCAGTCTCTAGAGTTCATAGGGGCCTGGTTAGATACTACCACTGCAAGGGCCTATCTCCCTCAGGCCCGTTGCCTACGCCTAGTGCAGTTAGCCTCCCAGATTCAGTCAAAGAGCCATTTAACTGCCCGGGAGATGCTGCAACTGCTAGGCCACATGGCATCCACAGTGCATGTGGTCCCTTATGCTCACCTTCACATGAGAGCAGCTCAATGGACTTTGTCCACCCAGTGGACTCAAGCATCTGGGGCTCTGTCAGACAAAATAGTAATCTCCAGGCGCCTCTTTTGGTTTCTCCAGTGGTGGAAATTCACCCAAAATCTGTTGCTGGGGTCCCCCTTTCAACAGTTGTTGCCCCAGGCAATCCTCACAACAGATGCCTCCCAAACAGGTTGGGGAGCTCATCTACAAGACCTCTCCACTCAGGGCACTTGGTCTCCACAGGAGACCTTTCTTCATATCAACCACTTGGAGCTTCGAGCAGTTTTTCTAGCTCTCAGGGTCTTTCATATCCTGCTCAGCTACAAGACAGTCCTCATTCATACGGACAATCAAGTAGCCATGTTTTACATAAACAAGCAAGGAGGAACTGGCTCTCTGTCACTTTGCAACGAAGCTTTAAGATTGTGGGCCTTCGCCAGAGAGCATCAAATCCATCTCCTGGCCGTATACCTCCCAGGAATCCAAAACTCTTGGGCAGACAGACTCAGTAGAGTTCTGCTTCCACACGAATGGTCCCTGCATATGGACCAGGTACTCAGAATCTTCCAAGAATGGGGAACCCCGGACATAGACCTCTTTGCAAGTCCGTGGAATGCCGAACTTCCCCGGTTCTGTTCCAGAATTCCGTGTCGGGGAGTTCAGGCCAAGGATGCCTTCCTCCTTCACTGGGGTCAAGGCTTCCTGTACGCCTTTCCACCCATTCCCTTTATTCCCAAAACTCTGTTCAAGTTCCAGAGGGATCTATGATCCTCATAGCTCCACGCTGGCCACGCCAAGTGTGGTACCCTCTACTTTTACATCTCTCTCAAGCCCCCTCCCTGGACTTGGGAGCTGCTCCAGACCTCCTGTCCCAGGAGGAGGGGACTTTGTGGCACCCAAACCCCAAGTCCCTTCACCGCAGAGCTTGGTTACTGAAGGCCTAGACCTTCAGGATTGGAATCTTTCTCAGCAAGTGAAGGATATCCTCCATGCTTCCAGAAAACCTTCTACTAGACGTTCCTATGCTTTTAAATGGAAAAGGTTTTCCATTTGGTGTACTAAGAAGGGTCTTGACCCTCTAGCACTACCTTTGAATTCTCTATTGGAATATCTCCTGCATCTCTCCAATGCAGACCTTAAGACAAATTCAGTAAGGGTCCATTTGAGTGCTATCGCAGCATCCCTTATGCCTATCAATGGACAGCCTATTTCCTCTCATCCTCTTATTGCAAGATTCATGAGAGGCCTAACTTTAACTAAACCTCCCATTAGACCTCCTCCGGTGGCATGGGACTTAAATCTGGTTCTTGGTCAGCTTATGAAGCCACCTTTTGAACCCTTAGTCACCACCTCCTTGAAATTTCTTTCCTGGAAGGCTATTTTCCTCATTGCAGTCACCTCAGCTCGCCGCATCAGTGAACTTCAGGCTTTAGTGGCTAATCCACCTTATACAAGGTTCCATCATGATAAGGTAGTCCTTAAGACCAATCCACACTTTATGCCTAAAGTGGTCTCACCTTTTCATCTTAATCAAGAGGTGTATTTACCTGTCTTTTTTCTAGGTCCTCATGCATCAAGTGCAGAGAGGAATCTTCATACTCTGGATTGTAAGAGAGCTCTTGCCTTTTACTTACAAAGGACACAGCAACATAGAAAGTCTTCCCAACTCTTTGTTGCTTTTGATCCCTCTCATTTGGGACTTAAAGTCTCTAAGAGGACACTGTCCAATTGGATTGCTCAGTGTATTTCTTTCGCCTACCAGAGTAAGAACCTGTCTCTGGAGAGCTATGGCACAGCTCATAATGTGAGGGCCATGGCCACATCTATGGCTCATCTAAATTCTGTGTCCATCGATCACATCTGTCGAGCGGCCACCTGGGCCTCGGTTCATACCTTCACAGCCCATTATTGCTTGGACAAGGACTCCCGCCGGGATGCCTTGTTTGGTCAGGCTGTTCTCAAACACCTGTTCCAGTCTTAATCAACTCCTACCCTCCTTCCTGGAATGGATGCCTGAGATCCATAAAAGGAGGTAGAGCCCTTTCCAGGGTCTCATAACCTTGGGGATCTCCCAGGCATCTCTAGCTAGGGAGTCCCCATATGTGAAGACTCATTCCTGCTTGTTCCTGGAGATAGCACAGTTACTTACCTGTAACAGGTGATCTCTGGGAACAGCAGGAATAAGTCTTCACAACCCACCCACCTCCACTAGGAGTTGTATCTTCCTTTCCTCTCTCTCTCTTTGTCTCAGCTTTAAAACTCGAACTGAGGAGAGGCGGTTAGGAAAGGCGGGAAGGCAGCACGCAGGCGCTGTGGAATGCTCCCAAAAGCTTTCCTTTTTTGGGAAGCTGGGGAGCGCTCCCGCGCAGGCTCCGTCGGTACCGACGTACCCATATGTGAAGACTTATTCCTGCTGTTCCCAGAGATCACCTGTTACAAGTAAGTAACTGTGCTTTTCCTCCCATCCTCTTATAGCAAGATTTATGAGAGGCCTTCTGCTAACTAAGCCTCCGATTAAGCCACCTCCTGTGTCATGGGACTTAAATTTTGTTCTTGGTCAGCTCATGAAGCCACCTTTCGAACCCTTAGCTACTACCTCCTTGAAATTCCAAAGGTGGTCTTGCCCTTTCATCTAAACCAAGCGGTCTACCTACCTGTGTTCTTTCCAAGGACTCATGCATCAAATGCAGAAAGGAACCTTCATACTTTGGACTGTAAAAGAGTTTTAGCCTTTTACCTACAAAGAACACAGCAACATAGAAGGTCCTCTCAACTCATAAGAACATAAGATATGCCATACTGGGTCAGACCAAGGTCCATCAAGCCCAGTATTCTGTTTCCAACAGTGGCCAATCTAGGTCATATGTACCTAGCAGTTTCCCCAAGAGACACAAGTTCCACAATGCTTGTACTGGGTCAAGCATTGATATCTTTGGTCACTTCTTAATAATGGTTTATGGACCTTTCCTCCAGGAACTTGTCCAAACCTTTTTTAAACCCAGCTACACTAACAGCCTTTACTACAAATTCCATAGTTTGATTACACGTTGAGTGAAAAAATATTTTCTTTTCTTAGTCTTAAATAGTTTACCCTGTAGCTTCATTGCATGTCCCCTAGTCTTTCTATATTCTGATAAGGTAAACAATCGATCTACGTTTACCCGTTCCACTCCGTTCATTAATTTATAGACTTCTATCATATCTCCCCTCAGCCGTCTCTTTTTCAGGTTAAAGAGTTCTAACCTTTTTAGCCTTTCTTCATAGGAGTATCCTTCCATCCCCTTTACCATTTTGCTGGCTCTTCTCTGAACCTTTTCTAAAATCGCTATATCCTTTTTAAGATACGGCGACCAGAATTGCACACAATATTCAAAGTACGGTCTCACCATGGAACGATATAGAGGCATTATAATATCTTTTGTTTTATTTTCCATTCCTTTCCTTATCATACCTAGCATTCTATTTGCTCTCTTGGCTGCCGCTGCACACTGGGCCGAGGGTTTTAACATGGTATCCACAATGACGCCTAAATCTTTTTCCTGGGTGGTGGTTCCTAATGTGGAACCTTGCATCGTGTAACCATAGTTTGGGTTGTTGTTCCCTAGGTGCATAACCTTGCACTTGTCCACATTAAATTTCATTTGCCATTTTGATGCCAAGTCTTCCAATTTATCAAGATCCTCTTGCAATTTTTCACAATCCTCTTGGGTTTTAACAACTTTAAATAGTTTTGTGTCATCTGCAAATTTTTTGCTTTTGATCCTTCTCATTTGGGACTTCCAGTCTCCAAGAGAACACTAACTGGATTGCTCAGTGTATTTCCTTTGCCTATCAGAGTAAGAATATTCCTCTGAGGGCCATGTCACAGCTCACAATGTAAGAGCCATGGCAGCTTCAATGGCTCGTCTGCACTCTGTCTATTGACGACATCTGTCGAGCAGCCACCTGGGTCTCGGTTCATATCTCCACAGCCCATTACTACTTGGACAAGGACTCCCGCCGGGATGCCTTGTTTGGTCAGGCTGTTCTCCAACACCTGTTCCATACTTAATCAACTCCTACCCACCATCCCTGGTAGGATGCCAGAGATCCATGGGGGGAATTGGAGCCCTTCTCAGGGACGCACAACTTTTGGGGTCTCTCTCTGGCATCTAAAGCAATGGAGTCCCCATATGTGATGACTACAATCTCCAGCAACAAGCAGGAATGAGTCTTCACATATGGGTACGTCGGTACCGACGGAGCCTGCGCGGGAATGCTCCCCAGCGTCCAATCAGAAAGCTTTTGGGAGCATCCCTCAGCGCCTGCGTGCTGCCTTCCCGCCTTTCCAACTGTCTCTCCTCAGTTTTCGTTTTTCCGCGGAGCTGGCAGGACGTTGTCCTGTCACCGCAGAAAATTTTTTTCTTTAATTCTTTGTTTTCTTGTGGTCGCGGCTGTTTCCCCGACTCCACCGGTACCGCCGGTGTTTTTTTCTTTTCTTTTTCTTAAACTCAGGGAATTTTTTTTCTCTCAGTTTCTGTCTTAAACCTTTTGGGCCTTTAAGGCCTCTCCATTATGGAGCCGCCTTCTCCTAAGAAGTGCCTTAACTGTTGAAGTACAGTTTTCTTTTTAGACTCCAATAACTGGTGTCTAACCTTTTTGGGTCCTGACCTTTTTCCTCCGGAGCCATTAGGCTACAATATTATGAGAAGAGAATTTTCATTTCGAGTTTCCCTCGATACCGAGTTCCCTTCCAGTGTCAGGGCACCGACCATTTCTTCTCTACAGGATCAGGTAACCCACAAACTGTCTGTTAAGTCTAGCCAATCCTTGAGTGGTAGATCTCATGCCAAGCATGATGACGGCTCCGGCTTTGCCCTCAAGAGTCTATTGGCTTCAAAACCCTGGCAGGAGTCTTCGGTCTCCAAAGCCTTTCAGGGGTTTCAGGTTGTTACTGGGGCTCACCCCTCACAGAACATACCTGAGCCATGCTCGGTGGTGGCATCCGCTTCGAGCGGTACCGATACCCCGGCATCGGCACTGGTGTTGAGCGATCCACTCCTCACCAGGGATCGTCATCTGGCGTTCTCGGTACCTTCGGGACCGATCGATACGTCCCAGATTGACTTTCCAGTATCGGCAGCACCGCCGATACCACCACCGATGTCGGTACCCTCTAGACATGCATCAATAGACTCGCTTCCTTCGATGCCGAGTCTGGAATTGATATCTAGTCTGGAAGACTGGGTACCGACGCTTCTCGGAACCGACGCTTACTGATTCCGGATGCGCGTTACCGAAGATAATCACCAAGGGTTTTTAGTTACCTCAGTACCGCTTGAGCAGCCTCCGATGACTGCTTCGATGTCGGTATCGCCTTCGATTCCAGCACAGCTACCGGTATCGGTATCAATGCCGGTACCTGCAGTAATATTGGGACCAGCTCCTTCCATGCCTTTTTCACTAGGCTCGCCCCTTTCTATACCTAGTTTGGAGTCGATACCTGGCATGGACGATGCAGTACTGACTGTCTCAGGTCATAACTGCCAATACCAGTATCTATCCATTAGGGATCCCTTTCTGCACCGGACAAGTACATCTTCCGGTGCCCAGGCTAGTTCTTCGAGTTTAGCCTGACCAGGGATTGTTCCCATTGGAGATCCTTCTTTTCAGAAATTTCTCCTTGATATGGCAACATTCCTTGCTATTCCTATCCCTGGCTATGATCCTACACAAGGCTATTCTGGAGAAAAGGGAAAATATAATGCTTCCTTTACATCTGTCTTTGCAGGATCTTCTTCTGAGAATATGGGAAACACCTTTAAGGGTTTCCTCACCTTCTACAGCAACTGATCTTCTGTATCAGGTGCCCCCCTCTCCAGGGTTTCAAAAGACTCAACTTCCCCATCATTCCATTGTAGTGGAATCAGCAATGAGGAAGGTAAAAAGCAAGAAGAAGCATTCTTCTTAACCGCCAGGTCGTGAATCTAGAACACTGGATGCCTTTGGACGTCAAACCTTCCAAACATCTATGCTGGCAACAAGGATTCTCTCATATTTTTTATATGAGTCTATCCCTTCAGGAGGTCACAAAGAAATTCTCTTTTGACTCCTTTTCTATCAGAGCCCAAGGCTGCAGACTATTCCTTACTTCTTAGTCATAGCCAAAATATCTCTTCGTTTCTTTCTCGTGCTTCCCTAGACTCTTTTGAGTCTGTTAGCAGAACCTCTGCTATAGCCATAGGAGCACGACGTAGAGCCTGGCTCCAAGCTTCAAACTTGAACAGATGGGCACAACAAAGACTGGGTAATACTCCTTGTACTGGAGAAAATCTCTTCAATAAGGAGTCTTTACGTCAGGTTGCTCATTGCTCCACTGACTTCCCTGTTTCTGAGGGCTATCCTAAGCCTTCTCCTTCCCCAGTAGGTAGGAAATGCCCTACCAAACCTTCTTTTCCTAAAAGAAGAAGGTTTTATTCTTCTCCTGCCCATCATACGGATGTTCCCAAGCAGGGGAAACCTCGCCCTGGTCTGAAGAATCCAAACTCAAGCCAGGAAAAATAAACCCTGCTATAGGGTTCTAATTAATCTCTTTATAACCTACAGTTCACTTCTTCTCAGCAGAAGTTTTTTCACTGTTTTTTCATTTAAAACTCTACACATGGATTCCTGTTCCAGGACATCCACTTGCTCTTAGGTATGCTGAGCTGTCAGGATATTCATGTCTGTGGGTCACAGAGTTCTTCCTCCTCTTCCTACCATGAAGAGAGGTTTACCAACTATCCCATGATAGTTTTTCTGTACCAACATGACTTTTTTCCTTCTACAGACTTACCATATGGCAAGTCACCCTTCAGCTCCTATTTTTCTTTACCCTCTTTTCCAGGGTTTCCCCTGTAAGAGTGGTACCATACCACTGGAAGGCTTTCTTAGCCTTTCTAGTCTTCCTTTCCTTTCCACTGTGGAGTTTTTTCTTTGGAGTAATCTCTCTTCTTTCATTTGGGCAGCTCATCAGACAAGAACAGGATTTTCCCCTCTTGTTCTGTCTGTTCTCTCTGTTAAAAACAGAAAGATTCTCTCCGCTGTTCTATTCAGCAGCTGCCCAGGCAGTAGTTCCAGTGATTGGACTACTGGTACTTTTCTACAAGTTCCAGTCTTGTCTTCCACTACTTTTTGTCTAGCCTTAGTAGTGCTTCCAAGATAGTGCTTCATCTGTCTTGGATAATCCTTATCGCTTCTTTTCTGCCATCTCCAAATCCCTGGAGTTGGCAGCATAGTTGAAGTGGCAGCTGGTTTTCTCCAACAGCCAATTTTATTTCCCAATTATCCTGCATAATGCTCTCTGCAATCCTACAGAGAAGCTTTCCACTATGGGCCCTTGCTAGAGAGCATGGGTTTTTTTCTCATATATGGTTGAAAAAGGCTTCCTCAGTCATTCCTCATGACTGGGTGGGTTCTTACACCCTTCTATCTCCTTTTAATATAAAGGACATAAGCCTTCCCTATGTGACAGTCTAAAGAGTTACTCATTTCCTACAGGAAATATGCTCTTTTTCCTTGCAGCTTGTCCTCATGGTATCCTAATCCTTCATGGACAGCACATATTTAACTAAATAACGCATGATACCCCCTTTGTCCCACAAGTGGGTCAACCTGGTATCTCATCCTATGCGTTTTCTGTCCATTCACCATGTTAGAGTTCTAACGGACTCAGGACTTGCTGTTTACAGACTGATGATATCCTCTGTTTTTCACGCAACCATCCTGGTTATTTCACTTGATAGCATTCCTGCTCCATCTTAACCAGAGGGAACAGATTCTCTATATCTTCTCAAGTAGGTTCCACCCTCTTGTTATTAGATGAATCGTTCCTCTTCACATCTCCCATGTGAATGCTCTTATAGACATGTCTCTGTCTGTTTAACTGCAGACAATTATCTTTAGACCTATATATTCATATATGTATATATATCTATATACATTTCTATAGATACATAAGTCTGTCAGCTGCGTGTGCATATGTTATGTCCCTCTGGATCTCGCCATAAACATATATATATATATCTATATACATAAATATATGTGTGTATCTGTCGAGATACTTCCTTATAGATAGATATGTATTTACATACTTATCTCTCTAGCTGTCTGTGCTCATAAAGGTTTTTTCCTTCCTGTATGTTCCAGACAGTGGGCTTGCACATGTTCATACTATTCCACAGTATGTTTAGGCTATTATGCACACAACCACTGCTGTGGTACTGACAGCTCTTACCATAACCCTAGGTTCAGGTATCCCTGAAGCTCCACACTCCAATATCTTCCTACCTCTCATCAGTTAGGAAAGACATGGTGGATCTTCAATACATCTGAGGTTTCAACTCCTCAGACATCTGTCCTTCTTGGGAATACGGGGTTTCTCCCATACCCCTTCTTCCCTCAAGGACTAGGCCAGTTGTCCAAATCGGTCAGTCTTCCTCTTCTGCTCCTGACTATGATTAACTCTGTAGCCAAAAGAGTTTTCAGCTTTTTCCATAAAGCTTCCCACTAAAGACCTACCGTTTTTGTACTACCCCAGTTGAATCCTGGAGTCACCTGTCACTACCAGATTTTGACCTTCACCTTCACTTCAGTGAGGTCACCTTGAAGATTCCTCTACTGGATCCCCAGTAGATTCCATCAGCCTCTCTACTTCCTGCACTCCAGTAGGTGAGGTCCATATTGTGATTGTTCATTTCAATATATTTCATGATGATTATCATACATACAAGGACTCCTTGCCTGTAGTCCTATCTTAGGTCAGCTGTTTCCTACAGCTCCTCTCCTTTCAACTCCTACCCTCCATCCTCAGGATGCCTGGCCAGGTGTAGCATGTTTCAATCTCCAACATGTTAGGGCTCCAGGCATCTTAGCTTGGGAGTCCCCATATGTGAAGACTCATTCCTGCTTGTTCTTGGAGATAGCACAGTTACTTACCTGTAACAGGTGATCTCTGGGAACAGCAGGAATAAGTCTTCACAACCCACCCAGCTCCCCTAGGAGTTGTATCTCTATCTATCTTTCCTTTCCTCTCTCTCTCTCTTTGTCTCAGCTATAAAACTCAACTGAGGAGAGACAGTTGGAAAGGCGGGAAGGCAGCACGCAGGCGCTGAGGGATGCTCCCAAAAGCTTTCTGATTGGACGCTGGGGAGCGTTCCCACGCAGGCTCCGTCGGTACCGACGTACCCATATGTGAAGACTTATTCCTGCTGTTTCCAGAGATCACCTGTTACAGGTAAGTAACTGTGCTTTCCTGCTTGTTCCTGGAGATAGCATAGTTACTCATCTGTAACAGGTGATCTTCGGGAACAGCAGGAATTTAGTCCTCACAACCTATCCACCTCCCCTGGAGTTGTATCTCTCTATATCTCTTTCCCTTTCCCTCTCTCTCTCTCTTTGTCTCAGCTTTAAAACTCAGCTGGAGAGAGGCAGTTGGGAAAGGCGGGAAGGCAGCATGAAGGCGCTGTGGGATGCTCCCAAAAGCTTTCTAATTGGATGCTGGGGAGCGTTCCTGCACAGGCTCCATCGGTACTGACGATACCCATATGTGAGGACTAAATTCCTGCTGTTCCCGGAGATCACCTGTTACAGGTGAGTAACTATGCTTTACTGCGGAAGATGTAGGGATGTTACCCATAACTAAAATGGTATTTGAAGGTGATGCCGCAGAAGAATTGAAAGAAATATCAATATACCGGGAAGATGTATTACAACTATTGATAAACTGAAGAGTGGCAAATCTCCTGGACCAGATGGTATACATCCAAAGATGTCGAAAGAACTGAAATATGAGATTGCAAACCTACTATTAGTAATCTATGAACTATCATTAAAATCATCTCTAATACCTGAAAATGGAGAATGGCCAATGTAACGCCAATTTTAAAAAGGGTTCCAGGGGTGATCTGCGAAAGTACAGACCAGTGAGCCTGACGTCAGTACCTGGAAAAATGATAGAAACCATTATAAAGTACAAAATTACTGAACATGTAGATAGCCATGACTTAATGGGAGACAGCCAACATGGCTTTAGCCAAGGAAAATCTTGTCTTACTAATCTGTTATCTTTTTTTGAAGGTGTAAAATAAACAGGTAGACAAAGGTTGATATAGTGTATCTGGATTTTCAGAAAGCCTTTGACAAGGTCCCTCGAGAAACATTTGGCAAAATTAAAAAGTCATGGGAAAGGAGGCAGTGTACTATTGTGGATCAGGAACTGGTTAAAAGATAGAAAGCAGAGGGTAGGGCTAAATGGCCAATTATCCTAATGGAGAAAGGTGAATGGTGGAGCACCCCAGGGATCTGTACTGGGTCCGCTGCTTTTTAACATTCGTAAATGACCTGGAAATGGGGATAACAAGTGAGGCAGTCAAATTTGCAGGTGACACAAAACTCTTCAAAGTTGTTAAAACACAAGAGGATTGTGGAAAATTAAAAGAGGACCTTGAAAAATTGGAAGGCTGGGTATCCAAATGCCAAGTGGAATTAAATGTGGACAAGTGCAAAGTTATGCACCTAGGAAAGAATAACCAAAACTATGCTTACACGATGCAAGTTTCCACATTAGGAACCACTACCCAGGAAAAAGATTTAGGCGTCATCCGCCCAGTCTGCAGCGGCGGCCAAGAGAGCAAATAGAATGCTAGGTATCATAAGGAAAGGAATGGACTGTAATGCAAAGGATATTTATAATGTCTCCGTGTTGTTTCATGGTGCGACCGCACCTTGAATATTGTGTGCAATTCTGGTCGCTGTATCTTAAAAAGGATATAGTATTATTACAAAAGGTACAAAGAAGAGCCACCAGAGAGCCTAAAAAGGTTAGGTTTGTTCAATCTGTAAAAGAGACGGCTGAGGGGAGATATGTTAGAGGTCTATAAATTAATGAATGGAGTGGAATGGGTAAAAGTAGATCGATAGTCTTTCTATAGTTTGATAGTGTAAACTATGGGACATGCAATGAAGCTACAGGGTAACCTATTTATGACTAATAAGAAAATATTTTTTCACTCAACGTGTAATTAAACTTTGGAATTTGTTACCGGAGAATGTAATAAAAGCTGTTAGTGTACCAGGTTTTAAAAAAGTTTGGACAAGGTCCTAGAGGAAAAGTTCATAAAGCATTATTATAGGGGACCCAGGATATCCACTGTTTGACCCAATACAAACATTGTGAAACTTGTCTCTTTTGGAGAAACTGCTAGGTACTTGTGACCTAGATTGGCCAGTGTTGGAAACAGGATACTAGGCCTGATGGACCTTGGTCTGACTTAGTATCTTATGTGCTTTTAAGTCTTTGACTGCTTCCTGAACGAGGGAAGGTCTTTGATGTTCCTGATGGTGACGGAAAAGGAGTACCATAGGTCTGGTATGTATAGGTCAAATGCCCTTGAGCAGGCCTGCTGGGTGCTCTTGGTTTTTGAGTGTAGGACAGTCAGGGTGTTGCTGCTGTTGGCTGGCTCTGCTTGGTTGAAAGGGATGGAGAAGACTGAGGAGGTGGGAGGAGGAGAGGCCAGATAGTGCTTTGTGGGTTGTCATCAGTGTTTTGTATTTGATGCAGCTGTTGAGGAGGAGCCAGTGAAGTTTCTTGAGGATGGGGGTGATGTGTTCTTGTCTAGGGGCTGCCAGGAGGGTACCAGCAATAGTATGGAGGACCGTCTGTAGTCAAAGGGTGGTCAATTGTGGGAGTCCTTAATGAGAGAGTTACAGTGGGTGAGAATAGGGAGGATTGCTAATTAGAGTGCTGTTCTGAAATCGGGAGGGTCTAGGATTGGGCAATGGTGTTGAAGCGTGCAGATCTTGTAGTAGTAGATTGAGTTTGCCATATTTTTCACTTGTTGCTTAAAGGTGAGGCTGTGATCCAGAGTGATACCAATATATTTTATTTCTTGTTGTATTTTGATATGAGGAGTGTTAGAGTAATGGTTGCAGGGGGAGCAAAGGTGATATCCTTGGTGATGAAGAGGACTTCGGTTTTCTTATAGTTGATAGAGAGGTATTGCTTGTGAGCCATTGCAAAACTTCAGAGAAGCAGCACTGTAGCTTTGCATATGTGGGTTGATTGGTGTCAAAGGGGGTGTAGATCAGGATGTCGTCAGCATAGAGGTGGTAGAGTAGGTTCTGGCATTTGATTATTGAGCAGAGTGGCTGTAAATATATGTTAAAAAGCAGGGCAGAGAGGGTGGAGCTTTGTGGAACACCTGAGATTGGGTGAATGGGGTGGAGAGGACGTCTCCCATTTTGATTTGCTGCTGGTGGTTAGACAGGAAGGACTGGAACCAGTTCAACATGGTATTCTGGATTCCAATAAATTGGAGGCCTTGAAGGATGTGGTGGTTTACTGAGTCAAATGCAGCCACGATGTTGAGAAAAACAAACTAAAATATAATCTTGTTGCACAGACTGAATGCCTTGGATAAGTATGTTTAGGAGGAAGAGAGGAGGGTTTCGACCTCGTAGTTGGGGTGGAAGCCATGTTATTGGGGGTCAAGTGGAGCATGTGTTTCAATATGATCTTGGAGTTTTTGGCATACAGCGTAGTTACTCGCCTGTAACAGGTGATCTCCGGGAACAGCAGTTATTTAGTCTTCACATATAGATGACGTCAGTACCGACGGAGCCTGCGTGGGAACACTCCCCAGCATCCAATAGGAAAGCTTTACGCAGCATCCCACTGCGACTGTGTAGCTGCCTTCCCGCCTTTCCAACTTTCTCTCTTCAGTTGAGTTTGCAGCTGAGATAAAGATAAAGGAGAGAAAAAAAGAATACCTACAACTCCTAGAGGAGAGAGAGGGTGGGTTGTGAAGATTAAATTCATGCTGTTCCCCGAGATTACCTGTTACAGGTGAGTAGCTACGCTATCTCCAGGGACAAGCAGGAATGTAGTCTTCACATATGGGAGTCCCTAGCTAGAAAATGCGAGAAAAATGATCTCAGAACAGGCGGTAGCTTGCCTTGGAGTAAGCTTAAAGAGGTCATGGATCCTCCATGAATGTCTGGTATCAAATTCCGGGATAGATGCTGGAGAACAGTCTGGCCAAACATGGCATCCTGGCGGGAGTCCTTGTCCAGATAGAAACATAGAAATATGACGACAGAAAAAGACCACATGGCCTATCTAGTCTGTCCTTCCATATCAACAACAGTAGTCCCCTTTTTTCCTTTAGAGATCCTCTGTGTTTGTCCCATGCTTTTTTGAATTAAGTCACTGTCCTCATATCTACCACCTCCACTGGGAGACTATTCCACGGATCCACCACTCTTTCCGTAAAGAAATATTTCCGCAAATCACTCCTGAATCTATCCCCTTTCACCCTCATCCCATGTCCCCTCGTAGCAGAATTTGCTTTCAATTGAAAGAGGCTCTCCCCCTGAATGTTTATGATACGGAGGTATTTAAACATCTCAATCATATCACCTCTATCCCACCTTTCCTCTAAGGTGTACATATTAAGATCCTTAAGTCTGTCTTCATGTGCTTTATAATGAAGACCACTAACCATTTTAGTAGCCACCCTCTGCACCGACTCCATCCTGTTCACATCCTTTTGAAAGTGCGGTCTCCAGAATTGCACACTATACTCCATAGTAGTAGTGAGCAGCAAAGGTATGAACTGAAGACCAAGTTGCTGCTTTGTAAATTTCATCAATAGCTACAGAGCATAGATTTGCCATGGCTCGAACATTACGGGCAGCGACATGACCCTCGAAGGAGAGTCCTGCCGCATAATAAGCACAAGTGATGCAATCTGCTATCCATTTGGAGACTGGTAAACCTAGGTGACTAAGGTCAAAGGAGATGAACAATTGAGGAGCCTTTCGGTGCTCTAGAGTCCTCTGAAGATAAAATTCTAAGGCATATTTACAATCAAGAGTGTGGAGAGTTGCCTCTGCCCTAGATGAATGTGGTCTAGGGAAAAACACAGGAAGATAAACAGACTGGTTTAGATGGAAAGGCGAGACCACCTTCGACATGAAGTGAGGATGAGTCCTAAGGACTATCTTATGGTGGAGCCATGTGTAAGGTGGGTTGATCACCAAGATGTTAAGCTCACTAACGCGTCTTGCTGAAGTGAGGGCAAAGAGGAAGACGACATTTGCTATACATTTCAAACAAAGGTGAGAATTTGTGATTTTTAAATTGCTAGCTCTCTGACTGGGAGCTCTTAAAAGGGTTTTGGTACATTTTTAAAACAAAGCTACATTCTTTTTGGTGCTTTAGTTTAAAAGGAGAAATATTTTCTTTAGTGGGGTAGGTTTAAAACTCTGCTTTAGTAACTTTCTCAGCTCTTTGGGGCTACTGGGTGGGTGGGAGTTAGGGGGGTAGTTCCCTCCCTACCCCCTAACTCCCACCCACCCCTAGTGAGCAGTCTTGCTTTATAGGGCACCTCCCCAATTAACAAAACACAGGGACTTGGAACAGCACATTTTGAATATAATTAAAGATATTTGACTGCTTTTTCTCTGAAAGGACAGCTGGGAGACTGGCTGGTACTTTGGTAAATCTCTCTTTTGCTTTAACAGATACCTAAGCTTCACGAACAGAACAATGGCTGGGACAAATCGTATTGCTAAAGCTGTTGCCCCGTTACAGCTTCTGTCTCTGTCCATACAGAGGTCCCAATAGCAATTGAAGGACCAGTTCCATGTGCAGGGTGCCTGCATGCTGAAGCTCTCAGGAAACAAGTGGAGGAACTCAGAGAGGAGGTGGCGAGGCTGAGGAGCATTCAAGACAGTAAGAAGTACATTGATGAGATGCTTCTTGCTACAACCAAGCTCTCCAGCAGAGGAGAATATGGGTGCCTTCAGAATGACGAAGGTTGGACACAAGTTACCAGGGCCTGCAGAATCACCATTCCAACGTCTCCAGCCCTTGAACTGAAGAACCATTATGCAGCCCTGGAAGTGGAGGAGGTGAAAGCATCCCTGGAAAGGAAAGAACCAGAGCTAAAGTACCCTGCAGTTGCAGAATCAGTGACCACAAGGAAGCGAAGGGTAGTGGTGGTTGGTGACTCTCTTCTGAGGGGTACCGAGGCGTCCATCTGCTGACCAGACTTGATGTCCAGAGAGGTATGCTGTCTGTCAGGGGCCAAAATCCAAGATGTTACAGAGAGTTTTCCGAGATTCTCATCAAGCCCACTGACTATTACCCAATGTTGCTAATCCATGTCGGAACAAATGATACAGCCAGGTATCCCTCTGAGCGTATCAAAAATGACTTCATGGCTCTGGGACAGAGGGTGAAGCAGATAGGTGCACAGGTGGTGTTCTCTTCAGTCCTCCTTGTTGAGGGTAAAGGACAAGGCAGAGAGGCTCGCATCCTGGAGATGAATGCATGGCTGCGTGGATGGTGTCATTGAGAGCATTTTGGTTTCCTGGGCTATGGTTTGCTGTTCCAAGGGTTGCAGAGCAGAGATGGCATCCATCTGTCCAAGAAAGGTCGATGCATCTTCAGTAGTAGGCTGGCTAATCTACTGAAGAGGGCTTTAAACTAGATTTGTTGGGGATGGGTGAAGAAAGCCCCCAGGTAAGTGAAACATTAAATGTTGTTGTTAAGTGCCGTCGAGTCTGAGTCAACTCATGGCGACCCTCTGGATAGCTATCCTAAATTGTGTTCGGTCTTCAGTCAGGCAGCTCATTGTTGACAGACTGGTACCCGTAGCTTCTGTTATTGTATCGATCCATCTCATTGTTGACCTTCCATCTTGCCAAGCATGATGTCTATCTCCAGGAACAAGCAGAAATGTAGTCATCACATATGGGTATCGTCGGTACCGACAGAGCCTGCGCAGGAATGCTCCCCAGCGTCCAATTAGAAAGCTTTTGGGAGCATCCCACAGCACCTGCGTGCTGCCTTCCCGCCTTTCCCTACTGCCTCTCTCTTTTTCCGTGGTGCCAGCAGGTCGTGTTCCTGTCACCGCAGAAGAATTCCTTTTTGTGGTCGCGTCTGCTTTCCTCGACACTCTACCGGTACCGCCGTTTTTTTCTCTTCTCATTTCTGTAAAAAAATTATATATTCTCTTTTCTTTTTCTTCAGGTGCAAGCGCCTTTTTGGGCCTTAGGCCCAAAAACGTTTCCTTACCATGGAGAAACCTGCCTCAGGTTTCAAAAAGTGCACCAAGTGTGGCGGTACCATTTCCGTCACCGACATCTATGAATGGTGTCTAAAATGTTTAGGTCCTGACCACTCCATCACGGATTGTATGTCCTGCGCCATGATGTCTAAAAGAGGTCAGCAGAACCGAGCTGCTAAGCTCAGTACCCTGTTTCCCTCTGATGCAGCTTCGGTGGCATCGACGTCTTCCAGGGCTGCTTCTTCCTCCCGTGGATCTCAGGTAACTAAACATAAATATAGCTGGTCCTCAAAGGGTAGATCTCCTTCTAAGCATCGAGATGCCTCTGGCGTTACCCTCGAGGATTCTGCACTGGCAGAATTACCCTGGCGGGAAGCTTCGGCTTCCAAAACATTTTCGGGGTTCCAGGATGTTCGAGGCCTCGACCTCGGCAGAACTACTGGTGCCATGCTCTAGGGTACCGGCGGTCTCCTCCGGTACCGACATCCAGGCATTGGCAGCGTCGATAGACCAGAGAGTTCTGGCTATTGAACGCAGTCTGGCGGCTTTCCTTGCGGCATTGATGCCCTCGGAACCACGACAGACAATTCCACCGGTACCGGTATCGGTATCGGTACTGATAGCATTGACATCGGCATCGGTGTCTGCTTTGCCAGTACCCAGTCATCCGATGACCTCCGGTACCGATACCCCGGTACCGGTTACTCCCGGTACCGACTTTGGTCGGTACGGGTATCGGGCTCTTCAAGAGCATCCGGACAGACGATACTTCGAGTCCTCAGAAGAATCTGAGGATTCTGACAGTTCTGTCGATGCAGCGATGCTTCTCCCAGAGGAGCCCTCCTCCCCTAAACGCAGGATGTCTCCTCCAGAGGATAGTTCCTTCCAAGATTTTATCAGGGAGGTGGCTCGGGGCCTGTCCATTACTGTGGCCCCTGAAACAAAGCCAAGGGCCAAGGAGTTGGAAATTCTACAATATCCCAAACTCCTAAGGAGGCAGCTACCTTGCCCATTCATGAGATTTTATATGGTCTCATGTTAAGGATGTGGGAAACACCTCTTATCACCTCTCCTCATTCTCGTAGACTGGATACTATGTATCGAGTCCCTCCTTGTCCTGGGTTCCAGAAGACTCAGCTTCCTCACCACTCTATTGTAGTGGAGTCAGCTATGAGAAGGATCAAGAGTGCAAAAAGGCATGCCTCTAATCCTCCAGGACGTGAGTGCAGAACCCTGGATGCTTTTGGACGTCGGGTCTTCCAAACTTCCATGCTTTCTGCCAGGATCAGTTCCTATAGTCTCTACATAGGAATGTTCCTGAAGGAAGTCACAGATGATTTAGAGGCTTTAAGTCCTTTTCTTCCTGAGGATAAAAGACAGGATTTTCTCACTTTGGTCAAACATGCCCAAGATGTTTCTAAATTTTCCAACTGTGCAGCCTTTGACTGCTTTGAGTGCATAAGCAGAACTTCGGCTATTGCCGTAGGTGCACGTAGAATTGCTTGGCGCCAGGCATCTGATCTAGAGCTCTGGGTATAAGACAAATTGGGAAATATCCCTTGTACTGGTGAGAATCTGTTTGGTAAAGATTGGCAGGAAAAGGTCAATGAAATGGATGCTGAAAATTCCACCTTGGATAGATTATCCAAGTCCACTGCTGATCCTGCTAGAAAGAAATTGTTCAAGAAACCATTCTTTTCTAAAAAGAAACGATTTTATCCTGCTTATGTTCAGCAGGGACGTTCTGCAGGTCAGCTTGCCAAGAAAGGTCAGCAACCACCCAAACAGAAGAAAGCAAAGGCTGCTAGGCCTCAACCGGACCAGCAGGCTCAGCCTCCACAGGGCCTTTGACTCTCATCTAGAGAACTTTGCCTTCCTGGTTCTCGGGGGACCAGAACCTTCCACTATTCCAGGAAGGTTATGTCATTTTGCCCCCAGATGGGGGAAATAACAGCAGAGCATTGGACACACTCCATCATAAAGAAGGGGTACAAGCTTTATTTTTCAAGCCTGCCCCCTCACATAATAGTAAAGCAGTTCAATTCTCCAACCTCTCTCATCAACCTGTTAGGTCAGGAGGTCGCTATCCTTCTTGCCCAAGGGGCAATAGAAGAAGTACCCCTTCATCAGCAGGGTACAGGGTTCTATTCCCCTTATTTCCTTATCCCAAAGAAAACAGGGTGTTACAGACCTATCTTAGACCTCAGAGAATTGAACAAATTCCTTGTCAAGGAGAAATTCAAAATGATTTCTCTCGGATCTCTACTGCCATACCATCAGAGTCAGGATTGGCTTTGTTCTCTAGATCTCAAGGATGCGTACACCCATGTTCTCATCCATCCAACTCACAGAAGGTTCCTTCGGTTCCTTTTTCAGGGAAAGCACTACCAATACAGACACCTGGTCTCCACAGGAGAGTTGTCTACATATCAATCTCTTGGAGCTCAGAGCAATCTTCCTTGCTCTGCGAGTGTTCCACACCCTGCTCAGCTACGAGACAGTCCTCATTCATACGGACAATCAAGTAGCCATGTTCTATGTGAACAAGCAGGGGGGGAACAGGCTCTCTGTCGCTTTGCAACGAAGCTTTGCAACTATGGGCCCTTGCCAGAGAGCATCAGATTCATCTTCTGGCAGTGTATCTGCCAGGCATTCAAAACTCTTGGGTAGACAGACTCAGTCAAGTTCTGCTTCCACACGAGTGGTCTTTGCATGCAGACCAGGTGTCCAGGATATTTTAACTTTGGGGAACCTCGGACATAAACCTCTTTGCAAGTCCGTGGAATGCCAAACTTCCCCGGTTCTGTTCCAGAATTCTGGCTCAGGGTTGTCAGGCCAGGGATGCTTTCCTCCTTCATTGGGGTCAGGACTTCCTGTATGCCTTTCCACCCATTCCCCTAATTCCCAAAACCCTGTTTAAGCTTCAGAGAGACAGACGTCATATGATCCTCATAGCTTCACGTTGGCCACGGCAACCGTGGTACCCTCTGCTCCTACACCTCTCTCAAGCTCCGCTTCTGGAGTTAGGATCTGCTCCAGATCTTCTTTCTCAAGAGGATGGGATGCTGTGGCATCCCAATCCCCAGTCTCTGCATCTCAGGGCCTGGTTGCTGAAAGCCTAGAACTTCACGGTCTTAACCTTTCCTAGCAGGTAAAGGATATCCTCCATGCTTCCAGGAAGCCTTCCAGAAGACGCTCTTATGCATTTAAGTGGAAAAGGTTTACCATATGGTGCTCACAGACGGGTCTTAACCCTCTTGCGATACCTCTGGAATCATTACTGGAGTACCTCCTTCATTTATTAAATGCAGAGCTTAAGACCAATTCAGTGAGAGTCTATTTGAGTGCTATTGCAGCTTCTTTCAAGCCTCTAAATGGACAACCTATTTCCTCTCATCCTCTCATAGCGAGATTTATGAGAGGCCTTCTTTTAACTAAGCCTCCCATTAAGCCACCACCGGTGGCATGGGACTTAAATCTGGTACTTGGACAGCTCATGAAACCCCCCTATGAACCATTAGCCACTACCTCTTTGAAATTCCTTTCCTGGAAGATTATCATTCTCATTGCAATCAGTGAATTGCAAGCATTGGTGGCTGATCCTTCTTATACAGGGTTCCATCACGATAAGGTAGTCCTTGGGACTCATCCACACTTTATGCCAAAGGTGGTGTCGCCCTTTAATTTAAACCAAGCGGTTTACCTTTCTGTATTCTTTCCAAGGCCTCACGCCTCAAATGCAGAAAGGAATCTTCATAGTTTGGACTGTAAAAGAGCTTTGGCCTTTTACTTGCAAAGGACACAGCAACATAGAAAATCCTCTCAACTCTTTGTTGCTTTTGATCCTAGTCATTTGAGACTTCCAGTCTCCAAAAGGACACTGTCCAGCTGGATTGCACAGTTTATATCTTTTGCCTATGAGAGCAAGAACCTTCCTCTTGAAGGCCATGTCACAGCTCACCATGTGAGAGCCATGGCAGCCACAATGACTCACCTTCACTCTGTGTCTATCGACGACATCTGTCGAGCAGCTACTTGGGCTTCGGTCCATACCTTCACAGCCCATTACTGCTTAGACAAGGACTCCCGCCGGGATGCCTTGTGTGGTCAGGCTGTTCTTCAACACCTGTTCCATACTTAATCAGTCCTACCCACCATCCCTGGTAGGATGCCAGAGATCCAGGGGGGGACATGGAGCCCTTTCACAAGGGCACCCAACTTTCTGGGGCCATCTCCCTTGCATCTGCAGCTAGGGAGTCCCCATATGTGAAGACTACATTCCTGCTTGTTCTAGGAGATAGCATAATTACTCACCTGTAACAGGTGATCTCCGGGAACAGCAGGAATTTAGTCTTCACAACCCACCCACCTCCCCTAGAAGTTGTATCTTTCTATCTCTCTCTCTCTTTCTCTCTTTCCCTCTCTCTTTTGTCTCAGCTTTAAACTCAACTGGAGAGGGACAGTTGGGAAAGGCAGGAAGGCATCACGCAGGCACTGTGGGATGCTCCCAAAAGCTTTCCTATTGGACGCTGGGGAGCGTTCCCGCGCAGGCTCCATCGGTACCGAAGATACCCATATCTGAAGACTAAATTCCTGCTGTTCCTGGAGATCACCTGTTACAGGTGAGTAACTATGCTTTACGGAAAGAGTGGTGGATCCATGGTATAGTCTCCCAGTGGAGGTGGTAGAGATGAGGACAGTATCTGAATTCAAAAAAGCATGTGACAAACACAGAGAATCTCTAAAGGTTAAAAGGGGACTGTTGTAGTTGTTAATATGGAAGGACAGGCTAGATAGGCATGTGGTCTCTTTCTGTAGTTATTTTTCATGTTTCTATGACCTTCCATATCAGAAACTTTAAGTGACATAGTGGCTAAAGGTTCGAAAGGCGGCTTGAGAAGTTGCCCTAGAATAACATTCAGGTCCCATGACACTGGTGGTTGTTAATGGGAGGTTTGGTTTATTTTATTTATTTATTTATTAACAATTCTTATATACCGCACTATTAGACATCAGCGCGGTTTACATTGAACAGAAAACATCCGACAGTTTACATATGTCTGGTCATTACATTTAACAGGAAGAATAACTTGGCGAAATAGGGAAACTAAATACAATGCAGGGTTATCTGATAAAGGTTGGTTAGTAGGAGGACTAGAAAACGGGACTGTTATTTCGGGAGAGAGATCTGCAATTGTGAGTATATACTTCTGAGAATTTTCTGAAAGGAATTCTTTCTATTAAAGCTAATTAATCTGTGAACCCACTATTTTTTGTTAAATCAGTCAGGGCCTAGTAGCAGCAGTTTAAATTTAAAACACAGAAGAGAACTTTCTGGTTACATTTCATACCCAGTAGAGAGCTTGTAGTTTAAATTTAATAGTCACTCAGGACCTAGCAGCCGCAAAGTACTTTTAGTTTAAATTTAGAACACAGAAGAGAGCTTGTTTAAATTTCATAGTAAGTTAGAGCCTAGCAGCAGCAAAGAGCTATAATTTAAATAAAATCAGAATATAACTTAGCACAAAAGGCAAAACAGGGTCAGTACTCTTTGAGCAACAAATAAAGTCTTCTAGAGACCTTTACAAAGAGGCCTTCTACCTAGGGGGCAAGAAACCTGTGAAACCTTTTCAATAGGTCAAAAGGCCATTTTGAAAGACTCCGTCTATCCAAGCAAGGACTGTTAATCACCCAGGAATTTGGTCATAGCATACCTCAGCAGCACAGACATAAATAGCTCAACCAGAGCTCTGTGATCCTCAGTCTTGAAGGACTAGAAAAGGAGACTGTTACTTCTGGAGAGAGATCTGCAATTGTGAGTATATACTTCTGGGAATTTTCTGAAAGGAATTCTTTCTATTAAAGCTAATTAATCTGTGAACCCACTATTTTTTAAATCAGTCAGGTTCTAGTAGCAGCAGTTTAAGTTTAAATTTAAAACACAGAAGAGAACTTTCTGGTTACATTTCATACCCAGCTGATAGCTTGTAGTTTAAATTTAATAGGAATAGAAAATAAAACAAAGGATATTATAATGCCTCTATATCTTTGAATATTGTGTGCAATTCTGGTCGCACTAACTTAAAAAGGTATCATCTATTATGCCATATCTTTATGTATATAGTTTCATGTATTCTGAATCTATCCTGAAATATGTAAATATGTAAATAGTTACCCATGTTCTCCAAGTTCTATTCCCTGTTATAATGTAAACTCAATCAGTCTTCTCTGATCTGAGTATGCTTTGTTAAATGTAAACCGCACTGATAAAAAATAGTGCGGTATATAAGAATTGTTAAATAAATAAATAAATAAATATAGCCTTACTGGAAAGGTTTCAGAGAAGAGCCACCAAAATGGTAAAGGGGATGGAAGAATACCCCTATAGAGAAAGGCTAAAAAGGTAGGGCTCTTTAACTTGGAACAGAGACGGCTGAGGGGGGATATGATAAAAATCTATAAATTAATGAACAGAGTGGAACGGGTAAACATAGATCGATTGTTTACGTTATCAGAATATAGAAAGACTAGGGGACATGCAATGAAGCTTGTAATGTTGCTATTACTCCATAGCTTGTGCTAGTGGAAATAAGAAGCCTGATTCCTTATTCAGTTAGTAAAAATGGTGCTTGGGGAAAGCACTGCCTTCTGGGAGTTGAAGTTCTTTCACTATTTGAAATAAGACGAGTTGTGGACTCGAGGGTTCAGGTAAATAACAGGATTTTAATTCCCCTTCCCAAACGGTTTTACAAATGGAAAAATAAAGAACAAAGCCATACAACTTCTGGCATGTAAATCATATAAGAAGATAACTCAAACAGCTTCTTATATCAGCATCACTATAATCAACACAAAGAAAGGGGGAAGGACTAGAAAGGGGGATTGTTACTTCTGAAGAGAAATCTGCAACTGTGAGTACATACTTCTGGTAATTTTCTAAAAAGAATTCTTTGTATTAAAGCTACTTAATCTGTGAACCCACTGTTTTTTGTTGGATCAGTTAGGGCCTAGTAGCAGCAATTAAAGTTTGAATTTAAAACACAGAGGAGAGCTTTCTGGTTACATTTCATACCCAGCAGAGATCTTGTAGTTCAAATTTAATAGTCACTCAGGGCCAAGTAACAGCACAGTACGTTTAGTTTAAATTTAACACACAGAAGAGAGCTTTCTGGTTAAATTTAGTACCCAGCAGAGAGCTTGTAGTTTAAATTTCATAAGAAGTTAGAGCCTAGCAGCAGCTAAGAGCTATAATTTAAATCAAATCAGAATTTAGCTTACCTCAGCAGCACAAGACAGGGTACTGTGTAGCAGCCCTCTTTTAATAAGTGTTATTTCTCTCCCTCCCCTGGGATAATCGTAGCTTTATAGGTACTTACACATCTTAAAAGACAGGAGGTGCTTTCAGGTGAAGCTCATTACCCAAATCAGTCATACACTAAGGACCTGAGATTAATTAAGCTTCAGGTGAACAAGGTATATTAAACGTATTAGGTACAGTTTTATTGGTATAAATACCCATAGCAATCCCTAGTAAGTAAGAACTTAAAGATCTAGACACAAACTTAAAACTATGATGCAGACAGCAGTCCAGCAGCGGGATGCGGGCTTTCCAGTCTTTTGCATTGAGTGTCACATGTATGATTTTCTCCCAGTTGGTGAGAGGTCTTACGTGTGCACTAGGTGCAAGGAGCTCTTTTCTCTCAGGGAACAAGTCCGTTCTCTAGAGGCTAAAGTAGCAGACTTGGAAAACATAAGACAGACAGAGAGGTACATAGACGAGACCTACAGGGATATAGTCCTGAAGTCCCACCTCCAGTCTGGCAGCACCCCTGTTGCCATGGAGGAGAGAGGTCATGTGACAGGAGAGCATCACCCTGGTGTGGCAGGAAGTGATCCTGTAACTAGGACCTGTCCTCCAGGTGATGTAAAACCCTCTCGCACCGAGGAAGTTTCTCCAGGGCCATGTGCCCATGAGGGAAGGGTTAGGACAGCCGTTATAGTTGGTGATTCAATCATTAGGCATGTAGATAGCTAGGTGGCTGGTGGACGTGAGGATCGCCTGGTAACATGCCTGCCTGGCGCGAAGGTAGCGGACCTCACGCGCCACCTAGATAAGGTCTTAGATAGTGCTGGGGAGGAGTCTGCTGTCTTGGTACATGTCGGTACCAATGACATAGGAAAATGTGGTAGGGAGGTTCTGGAGGCAAAATTTAGGCTTTTAAGTAGGAAGTTGAAATCCAGAACTTCCAGGGTAGCATTCTCCGAAATGCTTCCTGTTCCACGCGCAGGACCCAAAAGGCAGGCAGAGCTCCGGAGTCTCAATGCGTGGATGAGACAATGGTGCAGAGATGAGGGTTTTGGATTTGTTAGGAACTGGGGAACATTCTGTGGAAAGGAGGGGCTCTTCCGAAGGGATGGGCTTCACCTTAACCGGGATGGAACCAGGCTGCTGGCATTAACCTTTAAAAAGGAGATAGAGCAGCTTTTAAACTAGATACTAGGGGAAAGCCGACAGTCGCCCAAGAGCGGATGGTTCGGAAGAATGTATCCTTGAAGGATACTACCAAAAGCAGAGAGGTTTGTGATAAGGAAGCTTATCATAGCTCAGGAAGGAGCTATAGAAAAGGTGAAGTGTCTCTGAACAAGCAACCTGTCAGTGCTGGTAGAAATGAGAAAACAGAATTTTGCCATAAAAGACTACCAGTCCAAGAATGCACCAGGTTTCCAAGAGCCATTAGAGGAGCTGAAGTAGGGAAACGTGTGTTCAATCAGGAGGGCTATGAGGTAATCCCTAAGCACTCATCTCAAAGGGCAGGGCCTGATTCAGCACAGCTGCGCTGTGTTAGGCAGGATCACTCATCTAAGCAGAATAAGAGTAGAGTTTATTCAACAGGGGACGAGCTTCATGATCACCTTGGATATTCAGAGAATTGTCCTCAGTATCCTGAGAATCAGCTTGAGTTTGATCATCAGTTTCATCTGAAGGATCAGCAGAAGCAGAAGCCAAACCGGACGGATAGAGAAGGAAAGAAACCCTCTGGAAGGAAGAGGAGAAAAGCCTTTGAGAGGTCTAGAAGAGTCCAAGGCAGTACGTATACTGGGAGGTATTCCAAGGGCCTGCATAGACCATTGGACTGGGGAAAGGCAGAGGAATGGTGCTGCAGAACAAGGAATCACCAGAGGCTACCTGTGAGGGAGACGGCTGCACGTGGAAGGGACTCTAAGACCTATGCCAGAAGGTATGTGAAGAGAGATCCAGTGTCCAGGGATCAGGATTGGAAGGCTGGACATAAGAACTGGACTACATACTGGCCAGGCTATATAGAGAGGAACTATAGCAACAATGGAAGCTCAGGTATGAACACTGATCTATGCCCTAGCTATAACCTTGAAAGACAGCAGGGAAATAAGTGTTCTCCTGAAAGTGCTCCATTGAAAGATTCATCTGTGCCAATTCATGATAGTGACCCTATGCTTGTTGATGAAGGGGAAATAATAGCAGATCAAGATATTGTTTATATGGACTGCTCTCTATCCAAACTCCGTTGGTAACTTTCTGTGATAAAGCACAGCAGCCATCACAAAGAAATATAACTTTGTTCTTTATTCCACTAAGAAAAGCTCCTGAAGCAGGATTTGACTCACACAGTAGGAAGCCAGCCTGCTAAAGGGTTTCAGCTGGATAACTGATAGCAATTGAGCTGCACCTAATTGCTTGTGAGCTAGGAGAGAATTACTTCTGGATCTGTGTGGAAAGTAATCAGAAGTTAACCTTACAAGAACAGTTTATTTCTTTCTTTGTGGCTTTTCGTTTGTTAGAGATATGCTAAGAAAACATTAGCTAATTGCCTGACAAGTTTGAAGGTTGTTTTCCTGATTTTGATTTTTGACTTTGTTTTACCAAGTTAAACACTGCAAGCAAGTAACCTAATTTATGTACTACCAAGCATATCTGTGCTGGGAGAAATAACCCCATAAATAAAGAAGTATCTTATTGGCTTTAACACTTGTGCACAACTAAATTATTGTCAGCAGCTGTGTCTGGTGTGAATGAACTACATTACCCAGAATACCTTGCAAAAATCATATAAATATATGCATTGTCAAGACTGAAGATTCTCACCCAGGCAGCCGTCTGACAGGTTCCACAAAAGAGTAAAGTAGCCCAAATGCCCTCAAGTATGGAGCAGACAGAGCTTAAAGATCCCAATTTACCCATGTCTAACAATAGCCAAATTAACATGAATAAAATACATTCTCTAAAATGCTTGTATGCAAATGCTAGAAGTCTAAAGAATAAGATGGGAGAGTTAGAATATATAGCACTAAATGAAAGGTTAGATATGATTGGAATATCAGAGACATGGTGGAAGGAGGACAACCAGTGGGACACTGTGATACCTGGGTACAAACTATATCGTAATGATAGAGCTGATCAAATTGGTGGAGGGGTTGCGCTCTAAGTTAGAGAGGGCATTGACTCAGAAAGGATTAAAGTTTTGCAGGAAACAAAATCTGCTGTAGAATCTATATGGATTGAAATTCCATATAAAAGGAGGAAGGCAATGGCAGTGGGGGTGTACTATCGAGCACCTGGCCAGAATGACCAAATGGATGATATGCTCAAAGAAATCAAGGAAGCTAACAAAAGTTACAGCGCAGTAATAATAATGGGTGATTTTAATTACCCCAGTATCGACTGGGTCAGTGTCACGTCAGGACATGCTAGGGAGATAAAGTTCCTAGATGAAATAAATGACTGCTTCTTGGAGCAGCTGGTTCATGAACCGACCAGAGGGGAAGCCATATTAGACCTAGTCCTTAGTGGAACACCAGATCTAGTGCAAGAGATAAGGGTGTTGGGGCCACTTGGCAATAGTGATCATAGCATGATCGCCTTTGATTTAATTAGTGGAGGAGGGATAGTAAGGAAATCCACAGTACTGCCTTTTAACTTTCGAAAGGGAGACTATGATAAAATGAGGAAAACAGTTAAGAAAAAACTAAAAGGAGCAGTTGCAAGCCCAGACCAACTGTATTCCACGCTTTAAGAAAAGTGGAAGGAAGTCCAAAAAACTGCCAGCATGGTTTAAAGGTGAGGTCAGAGAGGCTGTTGTTGCCAAAAAAGCAGCTTTCAGGAAATGGAAAAAAGAGCCAAACGACGAAACCTGGAAACAGCACAAGCACTGGCAAGTCAAATGCAAGGCATTGATAAGGCAGGCAAAGAGAAAATTTGAGAAGAAGCTTGCTGCGGAAGCAAAAACGCGAAATAAAGACCTTTTCAAGTACATTCGTAGCAAAAAACCTGTGAGAGTCATTTGGTCCATTAGATGATAAAGGGGTTAAAGGAGCACTAAGAGGCGACAAGGCGATAGCGGAGAGACTGAATGAATTCTTTGCTTCGGTCTTTTACTGAGGAAGATGTAGGGATGTTACCCATGACTGAAGTGGTATTTAAAGGTGCGGAAGAATTGAAGGAAATATCGATACATCGGGAAGATGTCTTACAACTATTAGATAAACTGAAGAGTAGCAAATCACCTGGGCCGGTTGGTATACATCCAAGGGTGTTGAAAGAACTGAAATATGAGATTGCAGAACTGCTATCAGTAATCTGTGAACTATCATTAAAATCATCTCTAATGCCTGAAGATTGGAGGATCGCCAATGTAACACCAATTTTTAAAAAGGGTTCCAGGGGTGATCCGGGGAACTACAGACCGGTGAGCCTGATGTCAGTACCGGGAAAAATGGTAGAAACCATCATAAAGAATAAAATTACTCGGCATGTAGATAGTCACAACCTAATGGGAGACAGCCAACATGGCTTTAGACAAGGAAAATCTTGTCTTACTAATCTGTTATGTTTTTTTGAAGGAGTGAATAAACAGTTGGAGAAAGGTGAGTTGGTTGATATTGTGTATCTGGACTTTCAGAAAGCCTTTGACAAGGTCCCTCATGAGAGACTTTTGGCAAAACTAAAGAGTCATGGGATAGGAGGCAGTGTACTATTGTGGATCAGGAACTGGTTACATAGTGACATAGTAACATAGTAGTTGACGGCAGATAAAGACCAGCATTGTCCATCCAGTCTGCCCAGCAAGATTTTATTTATTTATTTTATTTATTTAAAAGTATTTCTAAGCTGTCTTATCATAAAAATCAAGGCGGTGTCACAACAATGCAATCAGATGAAGTGCTGGGGGGGTCATGCAGTGTAGGAGGAATAGTGTGAGGGGGGGGATCATGCAGGAGGAATAGTGTGCGGGGGGGGGGGAGTTCATGCAGTGGGGGCAGTGATGTGAAGTGCGTGTGAGGAGGGAGATTCTAGATTAGGGTGGGCTATGTACAGTGTGCGCTATAATACAGCATGTTCTATAATACAAGGTACTGTCCAGATAGGGCTTGAGCTAGATCCTGTGCCGATATACAATCTCTTGATGGCAAGAGCAGGTGCACGTGTTGCTCCACGCAGGCCACCCGTCCCCATATCCTTGTTCAGGGGTAAACCTACCACTCCATGTAGGACACCCCTATTTGTTGAGACGTTATATGGTTCAGAAGTTAGATGGTACTGTTTATTTTGTTTTTATCCTATTGCTGTAAAGGTTAAAAGATAGAGAGATTAGAAAGATAGAAAGCAGAGGGTAGGGCTAAATGGCCAATTTTCCCAATGGAGAAAGGTGAATAGTGGTGTACCCCAGGGATCTGTGCTGGGTCCGCTGCTTTTTGACATATTCATAAATGACCTGGAAAGTGGAATAACGAGTGAGGTTATCAAATTTGCAGATGACACAAAACTATTTAAAGTTGTTAAAACCCAAGAGGATTGTGAAAAATTGCAAGAGGATCTTGATAAATTGGAAGACTGGGCATCAAAATGGCAGATGAAATTTAATGTGGACAAGTGCAAGGTTATGCACCTAGGGAAGAACAACCCAAACTATGGTTACACGATGCAAGGTTCCACATTAGGAACCACCACCCAGGAAAAAGATTTAGGCGTCATTGTGGATACCATGTTAAAACCCTCGACCCAGTGTGCAGCGGCGGCCAAGAGAGCAAATAGAATGCTAGGTATGATAAGGAAAGGAATGGAAAATAAAACAAAAGATATTATAATGCCTCTGTATCGTTCCATGGTGAGACCGCACCTTGAATATTGTGTGCAATTCTGGTCGCCGTATCTTAAAAAGGATATAGCGATTTTAGAAAAGGTACAGAGAAGAGCCACCAAAATGGTAAAGGGGATTGGAATGATACTCCTATGAAGAAAGGCTAAAAAGGTTAGGGCTCTTTAACCTGGAAAAGAGACGGTTGAAGGGAGATATGATAGAAGTCTATAAATTAATGAACGGAGTGGAACGGGTAAACGTAGATCGATTGTTTACCTTTTCAGAATATAGAAAGACTAGGGGACATGCAATGAAGCTACAGGGGAAACTATTTAAGAAGAACATAAGAACATAAGATAAGAACATAAAATATGCCATACTGGGTCAGACCAAGGTCCATCAAGCCCAGTATCCTGTTTCCAACAGTGGCCAATCTAGATTATACGTACCTAGCAATATCCCCAAAGACACAGGTTCCACAATGCTTGTACTGGGTCAAGCATTGATATCCTGGGTCCCTTTTTAATAGTGGTTTATGGACCTTTCCTCCAGGAACTTGTCCAAACCTTTTTTAAACCCAGCTATACTAACAGCCCTTACTACATCCTCCGGTAACAGATTCCAGAGTTTGATTACACGTTGAGTGAAAAAATATTTTCTCTTATTTGTCTTAAATAGTTTACCCTGTAGCTTCATTACATGTCCCCTAGTCTTTCTATACTCTGATAGCGTAAACAATTGATCCACGTTTATCCGTTCCACTCCATTCATTAATTTATAGACCTCTATCATATCTCCCCTCAGCCGTCTCTTCTCCAGGCTAAAGAGCCCTAACCTTCTTAGCCTCTCTTCATAGGAGTAGCCTTCCATCCCCTTCCATCTCAGGCAGCCCCTCACTATACCCTATCAGCATGAGTGCTGGGTCTAGTGTCAAAGCCTCTCCCATGATCTTTTGAGCACCCTTTCCATGGCATTCTCAAACCACCAAAACCTACCCAGGTCCATCTGATAAGTTGAAAACAGGTCTCCCTGAGTCATATATGCCAATCGCGATCTGCTCACGTCAAAGGCTATCTTCTTAGTGATTCTCTGCCAAGAATCCATCGTGGGCCCCTCAATAGGGTGCAACTGAACTCTATCTCTGCACCCTAATGAAGCTGAGAAAGGTAACGCCCCCAGACTAGGCAGGCCTACTTGAGCTGCTTCTAAAGGGATCCAATGTTGATGTGGGTAGGCTTTCCACCAAAAATAAACTGACCTTAGTTGCTCTGCCCAATAGTACAACTTGCAGTTTGGAAGTGCTAAACCCCCTGCTGCTCTCGAGGCCGTCAAAGATCTCAAATTAACTCTCACCCATTTCCTATTCCATATAAACATTGCAATGAGCCTGTTCAATTCTTTAAAATAGGCATCAGGTATTTTGCATGGCAGCATCAGGAATAAATGCGTAAGCCTCGGAAGCACCCTCATTTTCACCACATTAGTCTTGACCAGTAGGGAGGGAGCCAAAGTGGACCAGGTATGTACTTCCTCTTGAATTTTCTGTAGTAACGGGGGTAGTGCAACTGAAAGAACTGGGAGATCTGAGTTGGAATTTCCACTCCTAAGTAGCCTGAACACTTCTGCTCCCACTGTTATGGATACAGCCCTTTCAAGTGCTCCCTAGTATCCGGGTGCACATGAAATGGAAGTATTATTGATTTAGAAACATTCAACTTGTAGTCTGACATCCTTTCATGTTCTCGGTACTCCTGCTGAAATACTGCTAAGGAGCTTTCCAAACTGGACATAAATAGGAGCATGTCATCAGCATACATTGCCACCTTATGTTCGACTTCTCCCACCCATATACCCTGAATTCCTGGGTTCAGACAAATCACCTGTGCAAAGGGCTCCAGCGAAAGAGCAAACAGCAATGGGGAAAGGGGGCACCCCTGCCGTGTCCCTCTATGCAACTCAAAACTGGAAGAAAGTGCCCCATTAATTCACAGTCTTGCCATGGGTCTACTATAAAGCACTGAGATAACCCGCAAAAAACTCTGTCCAAAATTATAAGCACACAACACATTCTGCAGGAACGGCCACTCGACCTGATCAAAAGCCTTTTCTGTGTCCAAGGCCAGTAAGGCGGCTGGTTGCGGTTCAAGTTCCGCACATTGATATACTATACCTAGAAATCTCCTTACATTATCAACCCCATTCCGGCCCACTATGAAACCAGTTTGGTCTATATGTATAAGCTCTGGAGCCAGCTTATTAAGACACAGCACGAAAAGTTTAGCTAATAGCTTTGCATCTGTGTTGAACAGCGAAATCGGTCGATATGACCCAGGGCTACAAGGGTCCTTCCCCTTCTTATGAATCAGGGTAATGTGCGCTTCAAAAAACAATGCCGGCACACAACCCTCCTCTCTGGCCCTATTGAAAACTGTACACCAAATTGGAGGGAGTATATTTCCAAACACTTTATAATACTCTGGTGGAAATCCATCAGGGCCCACGCAAGGGCAGGCCCTGTATGGCCGTCATCACCTCCGCCACTGTCACTGGACTATCCAGCTCCTTCCGCTGCTTTTCCGACAGGCCCTGAACAGTCTTCCCTGCAGGTACTCTTCTACCTTCTCCTCCACCTCCCCAAACTCAAACACATATAATTTAGTATAGTATTGCACAAAGACCTCCTCTATACTCCCTTGGTCTTGTCTCAACCACCCCTGTGCATCTCTCACCTGTAAAATGATGATCTGTGCTTATCTCTGTTTCAACTGGTGCGCCAGCAAGCAATCTATCTTCCCCGCTCTGGCATAATATACACAATTGGTCCACCTAACTTGCACCTCTATCTCCTTTCTATTAAGCTCACCCCGTTTAAGCGCTAGAGCACTCGCCACCCCCTCTGAGGGGGTCTGCGCATGCACGCTCTCCAGCTTCTTAATTTCTGCCTCTAATTCCTCCTTGTGTTTGCACTTCTCTTTCTTCCGAAGGGATCCACGAGCTATAAGCAGTGTCTGTATTATCGCCTTTAAAGTCCCACAGAATCGGCGAGGGGATTCCTTCAATGTCATTTATACTGCAAATACTCTTTAATTACTGCCGCTATTTCTTTTTCTCCCTCTCCTCTCGCTATCAGAGAGACGTTTAACCTCCAGGTCCATCTTGGCCTAGCTAATGCTCCATCAAGTCCCTGCCACAAATGCAGCTGCGCATGATCCGACCAAGTAATACTACCTATTTCACATTGGTCCACCCGAGAACATACTGGAGCCTCCCCCAGAAAGTGTTCTATGCGAGAGTAAGACCCATGCACTGCTGAGAAGCACGTTTACCCCTTCTTCCCAGGATTCCGCCATCGCCATATATCCACCACACTGACCCTACCTAACAATGCTCCAATTGAAACCCCCTCTCCCCGAGAGGTAGCAGTCTGCAACAGTTGATCCTCATCCCTGCTAATTACCGCATTGATGTCTCCCCCATATAGAATCGGATAGGTGGTCCAGCTCCTAAGCTTCTGAAAAAGATGCAGCAAAAAGCCCCTCTGCCCCGTGTTAGGTGCATATATTAAGCAGACAAAAACATAATCCCTGGAGCGGCATCTCCAATGCCATCACCCTACCCTGTGTATCTTTCCACTTCCTTTTAATTTGATATTGAAGGCCTCTCCTAAGCACCACCGCCATCCCAGCACTATTAGACTTCCCAGAAGAATGGTACACTTCAGTAGCCCAGTTAATATGCAACCTACCCAGATCTTGCCTAGTCAGATTGAGTTTCTTGAAGGAAATATATATCAGCAGAGTGGGTGGGCAGCTCCTGAAGTACCAATCTCCTCCTCCACGGGGTCTGCATCCCTCTAACATTGAGGATGTTATTTTAATACTCATTGGCTTTCCTCACAGTCTATCCTATCCCTCCCCTACCCACCCCCCCACCCACTGCATGCAGAGAGCCCACAGAGATCCACATAAACATTACAATTCGTCTTCACTCCACCCATCGTTCTCTTCGGTCTGTCCATCTGAACCGCATGTCCCTTCCCTCTCCATCACAGGCTCATCTGGAATCCACCCATTCTTCTGCTTTCTTCTTCTTAGGCCCTCGACTCTGGAACTCGCTTCCCCTTGCCCTCCGCCTAGAACCCTCCTACAAAACCTTCAAAACCATGCTAAAGTCCCATCTATTTTGCACAGCTTTTAACCTCCCTCCTCCCCCTGCCCTCTCACTTCCCCCACCCCGTTGAACTCAGTCGTTCTCAACCCGCTTGCCTTGTTGCTCTATTCTCCTCTCCTATTCTATCTCGTATCTTCCTTTCCTTTTATTTATGGCGTTCTTTTTCTTTTTCAGCAGCCCTATTACTTTTGCTATTGTAACCCACTCTGGTACCGTGAGTGTGAGCGGTATATAAAATGTATTGATAAAGATAAAGATACAAACATATAACCTAACTCACTTGCAACTCGATCCGACATTGGAGGGCACCCTCCTGGAGGTGTCAGTGAGCCTGCCCCATCTCTGTTTACCAACACTGGTCCTGACAACCTCCCGGGGTGCAGTTTACACAAATCCTCCTCTGGTGACCTGAAAAACACAATCAGGTTCCAGCAGCTTATTGCCTGGATCGAATAACTGTCCATTGAGGATCACGTGAAGACCAGCAATCCCCTTTCTTAGCCCTGCCCCTCCCGGCTACGCTAGCCTCTTTCCAACATACCAGACCAAAAGCCAAAAATACCTGCCTCCCCCTCACCATGGCTTACAGATTTAAAAATACTGACATAAGCACTTCACTTCAAGTCAGTTCAGGGCCGAAGCTGCTGATTTGCTGCCTTCTCCATCATTCTGCGCAAATGCTTCCACCACCCTGCGGTGATTCCTTTCATAATTACGCATGAGGGCATCATCATTAAGTTCGCGCTTCCTCCCCTCTCTGCTCCTCGGCCTCTCTTCAGCAAGCGGGGGATCATCCGGAAAATGGTGCTGCAGGAATTCCTTCCCTTCCTGAGGTTCCTCAAAATAAATCCGTTCTCCTTTCCAGTCCACCTGCAGCTGCTCTGGGTAAAGCAGCGCCTGAGCTTCTCCATGGCTAGTTAGGCGCCGCTTAATGTCTCTGAAGGCCTGATGCTTCTTATCCAGTTCAGCACTATAATCTGGAAATAGCCACACTTTCTTGTTATGGTACAAAATAGGCCCAACCTTCCAGACCTGCCGCAAAATCCAGTCCCAATGACGATGGTTCAGGATTTTAGCCAGCACTGGTCGCGGTCTGTCCCAGGGCTGGGTCCTACCCGCAGTTTCTCTGTGAGCCCGCTTGACTTTAAGCCACTTTCATGCTGTCTGCTTTTGCCGCCATACTTCCCCTCACCGGCACTCATCTTTCAGCAGGTATTAACTATAAATTGTCAGCACTACGCCAGCGGGGCCCAGTAGAGCAGCCGCTATGCTTCATCCTCTGAGCCCAACATCACATGACCCTCCCCACACTCTTTGAGATATGAAGATGATCAGTACATCATTCCTAACATTAAAATCCAGCGAGGAATATTTCAGGCAGATTCCCTGTCGCCATTTCTGTTTTGTTAATCCATTGAGTGCTCTCAACTCTTTGGGGTATGGATTTAACCTGAATTCTAAAGACTGTACCAACCCAGAAGCAACTTCCCATATGCTATTTGTAAACGATCTGAAACTCTACAGTTCCAGTGACCAAGAATTAGCAGAGCAGCTTCATGTGGTGAAAAACCTTTCTGACGACATCAGGATGACTTTTGGCCTGACAAATGTGCTAAGGCAACTTTTTTCAGAGGAAAATTGAACAAAACCGAAAACATCATCCTTGCTGAGGGCTGTGACTTCAATGACCTTGAACAGGAAGTCGTATATAAGTATCTTGGAATAGAGGAAGGAATGACACTCGAGCATAAGCTACTAAGAGAGATGATCAGTAAAGAATATTACAGGAGATTAAAAATGTTATTAAAGTGCTTTAACATCACAAAATAAGATACAAGCCATCAATCAGCTGGCAATTCCTGTACTCTCCTACAGTTTTGAGATTGTGGATTGGCCTCATAAAGAGCTTGAAAAACTGGATGTGCGAACAAGAAAATTCCTCCATGCTCACAAAATAATTTACAAGAATCAGTGTATGCCAAGATTGTACATCCCTAGAACTGAAGGAGGGCTAGGACTTATAGAGGTTGACTACAGAGCTACTATCATAGGCCTCCAAGCCTATCTGACAGCATCATTGGATCTAAATACACAAAAAGTGTTGAAATATGAAAGTAAACGTCCAGAATCTGTCTCCATCGTCAAACTTGGACAAGTATTCCGACAATTAGAAGGAATGAGCGAGAATCCACAGGCATGAATGGGAAAGGAAGTAACAGAATTTGCAAAACAAGAGAAAAATCTCATCTCCAGGAACAAGCAGGAATGAGTCTTCACATATGGGTATCGTCGGTACTGATGGAGCCTGCGAGGGAACGCTCCCCAGCGTCCAGAAAGAAAGCTTTTGGGAGCATCCCACAGCGCCTGCGGGCTGCCTTCCCGCCTTTCCCAACCGCCTCTCCCAACCGCCTCTCTCCAGTTCTTCCCAACTGCCTCTCTCCAGTTCTTCTTTTCCGCGGAGCCAGCAGGTCGTGTTCCTATCACCGCTGAAGAAGTTCTTTATTTTCTTTTATTTCTTTGGTCGCGCGTCTGCCTTCTCCGACGTCGGACCGGTACCGCCGATCTTTCTTTCTTTCTTATTCAAAAAAAAAAAAACCTACCGTTTCCCACTTCTGTGCATTTATTCTTCTTTGGGCCTTAGGCCTAGGGAAAATTTTCCTCATGGAAAAGCCCGCTTCCGGGTTTAAAAAGTGCACGAAGTGCAGCGGCACTATCTATGTCACCGACACCCATGACTGGTGTCTAAAATGTTTGGGTCCTGACCACTCCATCACGGATTGTGAGTCCTGTTCCATGATGTCTAAAAGAGGTCGACAGAATAGAGCGGCCAAGCTCAGTACCCTGTTTCCCTCTGATGCAGCTTCAGTGGCATCGACGTCTTCCAGGGCTGCTTCTTCCTCCCATGGATCTCAGGTAACCAAACATAAGTCCAGCCGGTCCTCAAAGGGTAGATCTCCCTCTAAGTATCGAGATGCCTCCGGGCTTGCAAAATTACCCCGGCGGGAGGCTCCAGCTTCCAAAGCTTTATCTATGGGGTCACAGGTTGACATCGATGGCTCGGTCTCGACCGATCACCTGTTCCCATGTTCTGGGGTACCGGTGGTTTCCACTGGTATCGACATCCAGACATTGGTGGCGTCGATGGATCAGAATATTCTGACCATGCAGCGTGCCATTACGGCATTCATACAAGCTGTGATGCCTCCGGTACCGCAACAAACTCCGTTGTCGGTACCGGTGCCGGTACCGATTGCATCGACATCGACATCGGCTTCGGTGTCGACTGCAGCAGTACCCTGTTCTGTGATGCCCATCGGTACCGAATTGGTACCGATCACTCCCGATGTCGATACCACTCGGTACGTGTATCGGGCTCTGCAGGAGCATCCAGACACTTCAATTCCTCCGAAGACTCTGATGAATCAAAGGCTTCTGTCGAAGCATCGGTACTCCTTCCTCAGTAGCCCTCTTCTCCAAAAAGAAAAATGTCTCCTCCAGAAGACTTGTCTTTTCAAGACTTCATTAGGGAAGTGGCCAGGGGCCTCTCCATCTCAGTGGCCCCTGAGGCAGAGCCTAGAGCCAAAAAATTGGATATTTTACAATATCCTAAGGCTCCTAAAGAAGCAGCTAAGAACATAAGAACATAAGATATGCCATACTGGGTCAGACCAAGGTCCATCAAGCCCAGTATTCTGTTTCCAACAGTGGCCAATCTAGGTCATATGTACTAGCAGTTTCCCCAAGAGAGACAAGTTCCACAATGCTTGTACTGGGTCAAGCATTGATATCTTCGGTCACTTCTTAATAATGGTTTATGGACCTTTCCTCCAGGAACTTGTCCAAACCTTTTTTAAACCCAGCTACACTAACAGCCTTTACTACATTCTCCGGTAACAAATTCCAGAGTTTGAGTACACGTTGAGTGAAAAAATATTTTCTTTTATTAGTCTTAAATAGTTTACCCTGTAGCTTCATTGCATGTCCCCTAGTCTTTCTATATTCTGATAAGGTAAACAATCAATCTACGTTTACCCGTTCCACTCCATTCATTAATTTATAGACTTCTATCATATCTCCCCTCAGCCGTCTCTTTTCCAGGTTAAAGAGCCCTAACCTTTTTAGCCTTTCTTCATAGGAGTATCCTTCCATCCCCTTTACCATTTTGGTGGCTCCTCTCTGTACCTTTTCTAATAACGCTATATCATTTTTAAGATATGGCGACCAGAATTGCACACAATATTCAAGGAGCGGTCTCACCTTAGAACGATATAGAGGCATTATAATATCTTTTGTTTTATTTTCCATTCCTTTCCCTTTGATACCTAGCATTCTATTTGCTGTCTTGGCTGCCTCTGCACACTGGGCCGAGGGTTTTAACATGTTATCCACAATGACGCCTAAATCTTTTTCCTGGGTGGTGGTTCCTAATGTGGAACCTTGCATTGTGTTACCATAGTTTGGGTTGTTCTTCCCTAGGTGCATAACTTTGCATTTGTTCACATTAAATTTCATCTGCCATTTTGATGCTCAGTCTTCCAATTTATCAAGATCCTCTTGCAATTTTCCACAATCCTCTTGGGTTTTAACAACTTTAAATAGTTTTGTGTCATCTGCAAATTTGATAACCTCACTCGTTATTCCACTTTCCAGGTCATTTATGAATATGTCAAAAAGCAGCGGACCCAGCACAGATCCCTGGGGTACACCACTATTCACCTTTCTCCATTGGGAAAATTGGCCATTTAGCCCAACCCTCTGCTTTCTATCTTTTAACCAGTTCCTGATCCACAGTAGTACACTGCCTCCTATCCCATGACGCTTTAGTTTTGCCAAAAGTCTCTGATGAGGGACCTTGTGGAAGGTTTTCTGAAAGTCCAGATACACTATATCAACCGACTCACCTTTGTCCACCTGTTTATTCACACTTTCAAAAAAACATAACAGATTAGTAAGACAAGATCTTCCTTGTCTAAAGCCATGTTGGCTGTCTCCCATTAGGCCATGACTATGTACATGCTGAGTAATTTTATTCTTTATGATGGTTTCTACCATTTTTCCCGGTACTGACGTGAGGCTCACCGGTCTGTAGTTTCCCGGATCACCCCTGGAACCCTTTTTAAAAATTGGTGTTACATTGGCGATCCTCCAATGTTCAGGTATTAGAGATGATTTTAATGATAGTTCACAGATTACTAATAGCAGGTCTGCAATCTAATATTTCAGTTCTTTCAACACCCTTGGATGTATACCATCTGGCCCAGGTGATTTGCTACTCTTCAGTTTATCTAATAGTTGTAATACATCTTCCTCAGTAAAGACCGAAGCAAAGAATTCATTCAGTCTCTTCGCTATCGCCTTTTCACCTCTTATGCCCCTATAACCCCTCTATCATCTAATGGCCCAACTGAATCTCTCACAGGTTTTTTGCTACTAATGTACTTGAAAAAGTCTTTATTGTTTATTGTTTACAGAACATTTGATATACCGCCCCCCATTACATCGGGGCGGTTTACAATAGGAATAAAACATTAGTAGGAAAAAGAAAAGAAATTATAACAAATCCGAGGAAAGGAGAGATGGAGGGAGGGTATAAAGATGGAAAGGAGAGTAAGGATTAGGGATGTCATAGAGGGTCATGAAAGGCGGAGGAGAAAAAATGGGTTTTGAGGAGAGAACGGAATTTAGGGTAGGATTCTTCTAGGCGGAGGGCCGTGGGTAGTGAATTCCAGAGGGAGGGACCGAGATAGAAAAAAGCTGATTTGCGGGTGGATTGGAGGTGTGCACGGGAGGGGGCTGAAAGGTGGAGGCGGTTGACATGAATAGACCGAAGGCTGCGAGTAGGGACGTGGAAAGTGAGCAAATCTGAGAGGTATTGGGGCCTATGGAGGTAAATAGCACGGTGTACTAGAGTGAGTATTTTGAAGGGAATCTGGAACTGCAGTGGTAACCAGTGGAGATGCTGTAGCAGAGGGGTGATGTGGTCGCGTGGGGAGGCGTTTCTGCTTCTGCAGCAAGGTTCTTCTCAAATTCTCCCTTTGCCTTCTTTATCAATGCCTTGCATTTGACTTGCCAGTGCTTGTACTGTTTCCAGGTTTTGTCGTTTGGCTCTTTTTTTCCATTTCCTGAAAGATGCTTTTTGGCAACAACAGCCTCTGACCTCCCCTTTAGACCATGCTGGCAGTATTTTGGACTTCCTTCCACGTTTCTTAAAGTGTGGAATATAGCTGGTCTGGACTTCCAAGATAGTATTTTTCAACAACACCCAAACTTGATGTAAGTCTTTAATCTTTGCAACTGCTCCTTTTAGTTTTTTCTTAACTATTTTCCTCATTTTATCATAGTCTCTCTTTCGAAAGTTAAAAGATAGTACTGTGGATTTCCTTACTATCCCTCCAGTAATTAAATCAAAGATTATGCTATGATCACTGTTGTCAAGTGGCCCCAACACCCTTATCTCTTGCACTAGATGTAGTGTTCTATTAATGACTAGGTCTAATATGGCTTCCCCTCTTGTCGGTTCATGAACCAGCTGCTCCAAGAAGCAGTCATTTATGTCATCTAGGAACTTTGTCTCCCTAGCATGTCCTGCCGTGACACTGACCCAGTCGATACCAGGGTAATTGAAATCACCCATTATTATTACTGCGCTGTAACTTTTGTTAGCTTCCTTGATTTCTTTGAGCATTTCATCCATTTGTTCATTCTGGCCAGGCGGTCGATAGTACACCCCTACTGCCATCCCTACTGCCAGGCGGTCGATAGTACACCCCTTTTTACATGGAATTTTAATCCATAGAGATTCTACAGCAGACTGGAGGTGGGACTTCAGGACTATATCCCTGTAGGTCTCGTCTATGTACCTTTCTGTCTTTCTTATGTTTTCCAAGTCTGCTACTCTAGCCTCTAGAGAAAGGACTCGTTCCCCGAGAGCAAAGAGCTTCTTGCACCTAGTGCACACGTAAGAGCTCTCACCAGCTGGGAGAAAATCATACATGTGACACTCATTGCCTTGTAGGTGATCCTGCATTGTAACGGTAGCCAGTGTAGTTCCATAAGTATGGGCGTGATGTGATCTCTTCTGGATATGCCGCTGAGAATGCGGGCTGCTTCATTCATCGCCATCCCTAACCCACCAATGCAATTAATAACTGAATGCTTTAATGAACTCACAATATGGCTAAAAGAACATAATCTGCACATCAACTACTCGAAAACAGACATCTTATTTGTAACAAAAAATCAATCATACATTCCACCAACATCCATCACACTACAGAATCATGAGATCAAAACAAAAAATGCGGTGAAATACCTAGGCATGATTCTAGATAAGAATCTCAATATGGATTCCCACATTAAAAACACAACAGAAATATCCACTACAAGCTTAAAATACTGAAACAACTACGCCCACTAGTACATTTAAACGACTTTGAGTATAATACAAGCTATTATTACACCCCACTTTGACTTTGCCAACACAGTTCTCCTAGGAATAACAAAACAGAATCTTAAAAAACTGCAGCTAGCCCAAAACGTAGCTGCCAGAACCATCACAAAGGTACATACATTTGAACACACCACCCATACTAGCCAACCTGCATTGGCTACCAATCTATTTTTTATTTATTTATTTATTAACAATTCTTATATACCGCACTATTAGACATCAGCGCGGTTTACATTGAACAGAAAACATCCGACAGTTGTAGGATTGTAGGATAAACTAAAAAATCCTCATAACCACATTTAAAGCATTAAACAATATGGTTCCACTGACACTAGGTAATCTCATTAATATGGAATCATCTAAAATTACTCATAGGAGAGGTAATACAAACAAGATAACGATTCCGAAAGACTTTATAAAGGCCAGAAAGCCAACTAACAACAAAGCATTCTCACACTCAGCCCCCACACCATGGAATTGACTACCTGAAGAAATCAGAACTCTAACTGATATCAAGGAATTCCGTAAGAAATTAAAAACTCATTTATTTATGGCACACTGGCAAACACAATATCCCTTAATGACAATGGATAATAGAAAATAATTATTACATCTTAATCCAAGTAACAACATACAAGTAAAACTAACTCATTTCTCTAATAACGGCTACAGAATCTTCACACTTGATGTCTTGACTGCCAACTGCACTGAAATGTATTCAGCCCACACAATGTAACACATTTTATGTACATAGTTTGTCACGCCCATAGCCCCTTACATATGTATGGAGTGGCGTGCTTGTTATATAGGATTCACCATTTTGGCAATGTTCCAGACTGACTATCTTGCAAAGGATCATGGTAATGGTAGTCCAGTCATGCGGGCTTGCCTTTGAGGTAAATGAAGACTATGGTAGTTGGCTCGACAGAAGTGTTAAGGCAATGACAGAATTTATTTATGAGGTAAATCAAAATGCACACAGATTCACTTGGTGACACCTTAGGATGTCTTCTCCAGGATTTATATTCAAAATAACAATACAACTGAAAGCTTATGCAAGTAGCTTGTAAAGTCCATTAAACAACGGAAAGTCTTTCTCTCAGCACTACTTACAAACCTGTTCAGCAGTGCTGGTGTAGAGCAAATCAAAAATGAAAGCTTCTTCACAAAACAGCTTTTCTTTTCACATTCAAAGAACGTTTTATATCCAATGTGTGCACAGCCTGAGCTGTGCTCTGCTTTGTTATCAGCTGGTTAACAAGCTTCAATCAACAGCTTTTCTCCTTCTCTGCACAAGTATTTTACTTCCCCCAAAACCTTCTTTCTTTCCACACAAACTTTCTGGTGTGTCAGTTACTAGAACGTTTCCTTTTTATGTTTGATCCCACTTTCAGGATTTCTCTGTGCTAGCAACTTTGCCTAAAGAACAGTCCATGAAAGTATCGTCTTCCTCTGTAATTATATCTTGTTCTTCTATTTGCATAGGTTCTATATCGGGGTCTGGATCAGAGGGCTTTACTAACTGACCTCCATTAGGACAGGAACTGTTTCTAAGCACTTTGCCTTGCTCTAGGTTAGACAAACATCCAAAGTTCATACCTGAGTTAAAGCTGGCATTAGGCTGTCCTCTTAGATACTCTGGCCAGTATGCATTTGAGCTTTTATGACCTGTCCTCCAGTCTGTATTCCTGGACCTCGGGGCATCTGCTCCATACCTCTTCCAAAAGGTATTCGAGTTCCTTCTCCCTTCAGCTGCTTTGGTCCTCTTATCGGCTGCTGCTTTAGGGTTCCTAGCTGAAGTCCTCCAAACCTCTGGATTTCTCCAATTCCTTGAAGCTGGTTTCTCACAGGAATCTCTCCAAGAACACGAATCTCTCTGAGCTCCTCTCTCCTTCTCTTTCTCCCTCCTTTTCTCCTTCCTCTTCTCCTTTTCTGAATATTCTGTAATAGTTTTAAAGTTCCCAGTTTCTAACCCCTCCCTTTCACTCCTCAGGTGTTGGTGGTCAAACTCCCTCCTGGCAGCTGAGGAATTAGGAGTGACGCAAGGGTTTCTCAATCTGGGCTTATACTCCTTCACCTCATCTCCACTAGGGGCTCTCTGCAGGCCATTGCAGCCTGGAATAACCTGTCTTTTAGGAAAACATGCAGTTTTATTCCTGTGACCTGACAAAACAGGTCCCTTGATTAGGGTAAATTCTTTTCCTTTGTCACTATTCTCTGGGCTTTGATAAGGAAGCTTATCACAAGTTGCAATGCACTCTGTAAAAGGTTATTATGTATATAGTAGTTGTCCATTGTTATAGCTCCGGTTTAATGTATTAAGGCATAGGCCTACTGTACATAGTACGATGATAATTTATTTAAGAAGAACATTTTATGTTTTATGTAAGAAGAACAGACTTTATATTCACTTCTGCTTCTTTACTTTGTTTATTGTAAACTGCACCTGATCCATGGGAAAGTGCGGTATATAAGTGTTTTATTAAATAAATAAAAAAATAAATCTGTAGTGGATTGAGGGTGCTGTTAGGGAGGCTGTGTAGGATGATGTTGGCATAATCAAAATGAGGCATTACAAGCATCTGGAATATTGTTCTGAAGTCATCTGGGGTTAGTAGCAGTCTTAGGTGTCTTAGGGGCTTGTTTACAAAGCCGCGGTAGCGATTCGCGATTGTTATCGGAGCCACGACCCCATTGAAATCTCGCACCTTCAGTGAAGTGGGGGGAGAGAAGTTCTTGTTCTTGGTTATGAATAGTACCTCAGTTTTCTTAAAGTTTATGTGTAGATTCTGTGATAAGAGCCAATCAGTGATTGCATTGAAACACTCTATTAGTGGGGAGAGGTCAGGGTGCATGATTTTGATTGGTGTGAATATCAAGACATCGTCTGCAGAAATCAAACTGGATATATTAAAGGAGCAGATTATATCACAAATAGGTTGTATTTATATGTTGACAAGTAAAGCAGATAGGGAGGATCCTTGGGGTACTCCCTGTTGTTGATGGAATGGTTCAGATGTTGATGGTCCTATCCGTACATGTTGCCAGCGGTCAGCTAGATAGGATTTGCACCATTCCCAGGCAAAGCCATGAATTCCCTTTTCCTGAAGACGAGAGAGGATTTGCTCATGGTTAACAGAATCAAATGCAGCAGCGATATCGAGGGCAGCCCAGTGGACTTTATCCACTCAATGGACCCAGGCATCAGGTTGCCTGTCAGACAAAATAACAAACTCAGATTGTCTTGTTTTGTCCTCCAATGGTGGCAGTCACCCCAAAACCTTTTGGTGGGGTCCCCTTTCCAACAACCCCACCCCAAGCCACTCTGAGAACAAATGCCTCACAGGTGGGTTGGGGAGCCCACCTGCAAGGCCTCTCTACCCAGGGTACCTGGACTCCACAGGAGACCTATCTACACATCAGTCTCCTGGAACTCAGAGCAATCTTCCTTGCTCTTCGAGTATTCCACACCCAGCTCAGCTACAAGACAGTCCTAGTTCAAACGGACAATCAGGTAGCCATGTTCTATGTGAACAAGCAGAGCGGAACAGGCTCTCTGTCGCTCTGCAATGAAGCTTTGCAACTATGGGCCCTCGCCAGAGAGCATCAGATTCATCTCCTTGCCGTGTATCTTCCAGGCATTCAAAACTCTTGGGCAGACAGACTCAGTCGAGTTCTGCTTCCACACGAATGGTCTCTTCATGCAGACCAGGTGGCCAAAATTTTTCAAATTTTGGGAACCCCAGACATAGACCTCTTTGCAAGTCCGCTGAATGCCAAACTTCCCCGGTTCTGTTCCAGAATTCCGGCTTAGGGTTGTCAGGCCAAGGATGCTTTCCTCCTCCATTGGGGCCAGGACTTCCTGTGTATGCCTTTCCACCCATTCCCCTAATTCCCAAAACCCTGTTTAAGCTTCAGAGAGTCAGAGGTCATATGATTCTCATAGCTCCACATTGGCCACGGTAAATGTGGTACCCTCTGCTCCTACATCTCTCTCAAGCTCTGCCTCTGGAGTTAGGATCTGCTCCAGAACTCCTTTCTCAGGAGGATGGGATGCTGTGGCATCCCAATCCCCAGTCTCTGCATCTCAGGGCCTGGTTTCTGAAAGCCTAGAACTTCATGGTCTTAACCTTTCTCAGCAGGTAAAGGATATCCTTTATTCTTCCAGGAATCCTTCCACAAGACGCTCTTATGCTTTCAAATGGAAAAGGTTTACCATATGGTGCTCGCAGAAGGGTCTTGACCCTATTGCGATACCTCTGGAATCATTACTGGAGTATCTCCTTCATTTGTCTAATACAGGGCTTAAGACCAATTCAGTGAGAGTTCATTTGAGTGCTATTGCAGTTTCTTTCAAGCCTCTAAATGGGCAACCTATTTCCTCTCATCCTCTCATAGCGAGATTTATGAGAGGCCTTCTTTTAAATAAGCCTCTCATTAAGCCACCACCGGTGGCATGGGACTTAAATTTGGTTCTTGGGCAGCTCATGAAGCCGCCTTTTGAACCATTAGCTACTACCTCTTTGAAATTCCTTTCCTGGAAGGTCATCTTTCTTATTGCAATCACATCAGCACGTCGCATCAGTGAATTGCAAGCATTGGTGGCTGATCCTCCTTCTACAAGGTTCCATCATGATAAGGTACCCACCATGCCTGGTAGGATTCCAGAGATCCATAGGGGGAAGTGGAGCCCTTTCACAGGGGCACATGACTTCTGGGGCCTTCTCCCTGGCATCTGCAGCTAGGGAGTCCCCATATGTGAAGATTACATTCCTGCTTGTTCCTGGAGATAGCATAGTTACTCACCTGTAACAGGTGATCTCCGCGAACAGCAGGAATTTAGTCTTCACTACCCACCCACCTCCCCTAGGAGTTGTATCTCTCTATCTCTCTCTCTTTCTCTGTCTCCGCTTTAAACTCAACTGGAGAGGGACAATTGGGAAAGGCGAGACGGCAGCACGCAGGCGCTGTGGGATGCTCGCAAAAGCTTTCCTATTGGATGCTGGGGAGCGTTCCCGCGCAGGCTCCATCGGTACCGACGATACCCAAATGTGAAGATTAAATTCCTGCTGTTCCTGGAGATCACCTGTTACAGGTGAGTAACTTGCTTTACTGCAGGGCTGGTTTGGGAGTGCAGCCAGATGACTGAAAAAGAATGAGGCATAGAGTCATCATTGCCACTAAAGGGACAACAATAGGGAGGAATTTTATCTATCATAAATATATTAAAAAGCTACTATATATGGATGTCAAGTAAATCCACAGAAGAGTCATTAAATACACTTAACACGCAGTCACACTCTGAGATAGCATGAAACTCTTGCTTATCTTTGTTATATGGTCCCTTTCAACACAATGGCTAATTGTTTATTCTCATCAGCATACATTAAGGACCTGAGATTAATGTACTTTGTTCGCCGAAAATGTAATTAAACGTATTAGGTATAGTTTTATTAATGTAAGTATGATTGAAGGATAAGGTGGTATACAAAACTGATTAAATAAATAAATAAATAAGTATCGCCAGCAACCCTTAGTAAGTAAAGAACTTAAATATCTAAACACAACCTTAAAATGAAGATGGAGATAGCAGTCAAGCTGCGAGATGGGGGCTTTCCAGTCTTTTGCACTGAGTGTCTCCCAGTTGGTGAGGGATCTTACATGCGCACAAGGTGCAAGGAGCTCTTTGCTCTCAGGGAATGAGTCTGATTTCTGGAGGCAAGAGTAGCAGACTTGGAAGACATAAGGAAGACAGAGAGCTACATAGACGAGACCTACAGGGATATAGAAACATAGAAACATGATGACAGAAAAAGACCACATGGCCTATCTAGTCTGTCCTTCCATATCAACAACTACAACAGTCCAATTTTTACCTTTAGAGATCCTCTGTGTTGGTCCCATGCTTTTTTGAATTCATTTACTGTCCTCATCTCTACCACCTCTGGGAGACTATTCCATGGATCCACTACTCTTTCCGTAAAGAAATATTTCCGCATATCACTCCTGAATCTATCTCCCTTCACCCTCATCCCATGTCCCCTCGTAGCAGAACTTGCTTTCAATTGAAAGAGGCTCTCTCCCTGAACATTTATGCCACGGAGGTATTTAAACATCTCAATCAAATTATCTCTATCTCTCCTTTCCTCTAAGGTGTACATATTAAGATCCTTAAGTCTGTCTTCATATGCTTTATAATGAAGCCCACTAATCATTTTAGTAGCCACCCTCTGCACCGACTCCATCCTGTTCACATCCTTTTGAAGGTGCGGTCTCCAGAATTGCACACTATACTCCAAATGAGGTCGCACCAAAGACTTATACAGAGACATTACCTCCTTTTTTCTGCTAGCCATTCCTCTCCGTATGCACCCAAGCATCCTTCTAGCTTTTGCCGTCGCCTTTTCTACCTGTTTAGCTACATTAAGATCATCAGACACAACCACGCCTAGATCCCGCTCTTCTTTAGTGGACAAAAGTACTTCACCTTCTACACTGTATTGCTCCCTTGGATTGCTGCAGCCCAAATGCATGACCTTACATTTTTTAACATTAAATCCCAGCTGCCAAATTCTAGACCATTCTTCAAGCTTAGCTAGATCCCTCCTCATGTTATCTACACCTTCCTGGATGTCTGTTCTATTGCAGATTTTGGTATCATCTGCAAAGAGGCAAACCTTACTCGACAGCCCTTCCGCTATATCACTAACAAAGATGTTAAAAAGAATCGGACCAAGGACAGATCCCTGGGGCACACCACTGGTAACATCCTTCTCCTCAGAGTGAGCTCCATTTACTTGTACTCTTTGTCGCCTCCCACCCAACCAATTTCTAACCCAAGCAGTAACTTTAGGGTCCATCCCTAGGGTGCTCAGTTTGTTTATAAGTCGCCTGTGAGGAACAGTGTCAAAGGCTTTAGTGAAATCTAAATACACCACATCTAGAGCTCTCCCTCGGTCCAACCCCCTGGTCACCCAGTCAAAGAAATCAATCAGATTTGTCTGACAAGACCTGCCTCTGGTGAATCCATGCTGCCTCGGATCCTGTAATCCGCTGGACTCCAGAAACCTCACTAATTTTCTCTTTTAGCAGCATTTCCAATAATTTACTCACCACCGAAGTTAAACTAACCGGCCTGTAGTTTTCAACCACTTCCTTACTTCCGCTTTTGTGTAAAGGCACCACATGAGCCTCTCCTCCAGTCCTTTGGCACCACTCCCGACTCCGAGGCATTGAAAAGGTCAGTCAGTGGAGCTGCTAGAATGTCCCATAGTCATGAAGTCCCACCTCCAGTCTGGCAGTATCCTTGTTGCCATGGAGGAGAGAGGTCACGTGACATGAGAGCATCACCCTGGTGTGGCAGGAAGTGATCCTGTATCTAGTACCTGCCCTCCAGGTGATGTAAAACACTCTTGCACCGAGGAGGTTTCTCCAGGGCCATGTGCCCATGAGGGAATGGTTAGGACAGCCTTTATAGTTGGTGATTTGATCATTAGGCACGTTGATAGCTGGGTGGCTGGTGGACATGAGGATTGCTTGGTAACATGCTTGCCTGGTGCGAAGATAGCGGGCCTCACGCACCATCTAGACAAGGTCTTAGATAGTGCTGGGGAGGCGTCTGCTGTCTTTGTACATGTCGGTACCAGTGACATAGGAAAATGTGGTAGGGAGGTTCTGGAGAATAAATATAGACTTTTAATAACACTTATTAAAAGAGGGCTGCTACACAGTACCCTGTCTTGTGCTGCTGAGGTAAGCTATATTCTGATTTGATTTAAATTATAGCTCTTTGCTGCTGCTAGGCTCTAACGTTTTATGAAATTTAAACTACAAGCTCTCTGCTGGGTTCTAAATTTAACCAGAAAGCTCTCTTCTGTGTTTTAAATTTAAACTAAAAGTACTTTGCTGATGCTAGGCCCTGAGTGACTATTAAATTTAAACTACAAGCTCTTTGCTGGGTATGAAATGTAACCAGAAAGTTCTCTTCTGTTTTTTTAAATTTAAACTTAAACTGCTGCTACTAGGCCCTGACTGATTTTGTAGCAGCAAAGCGCAGACAAACCAATGATACCAGGAGTCTATTCAGAAGGTCCAAATCATTTATTTGTGCACAAGTCTCAAGCAAGTCAATTTCAAAATGGCTGAGCAAAGTTTTCAAGCATTACAATAACTTTTATAGACTTCTGTTCCATTCTAGGTATAGAAAAACATTTCATTGGTCCCGGTAACCTCCCGTACCTCCCGTACCTCTTCTATTGGTCCCGGTACTGATAAGTTTATCCAATTATGTCCCTTCTGTGGGCATGACACCTGCCTGCCCCCCTTCTAGTCCCAATTACAATGGTCAGTTCATCAACTTGTTACTTTCACACTCTCAAGGTTATGGGACCAATTTGTGCGTGCAGAAGAGCAAGGTTCTGTAACTCATCTGTCAGCACTCCTCATTATTTCTCTGCAGATGTACTTTTTCTTATCAGTAACTTTTAAATATGTCTTTTCTGTATTTTTCCATTTCTTAGTTCTGCAGTTCTGCTTACCTAAGCTAATTCAATACTTCTACTGAATTCTATCTTACAATAGCAGCATGTTGGGGGATGTGCAATCCTATATGCCTCTCCACAGGCCTCATTTACAGGTCAAGCTAGCCATGCTGGCCTGCCTATGTCAGACACCGTGGATCACAGGCCTGCACCTGCCACAATTTAACAAAAAATAGTGGGTTCACAGATTAATTAGCTTTAATACAAAGAATTCCTTTCAGAAAATTCCCATAAGTATATACTCACAATACTCAAAAGTGGACTGTTGTAGTTATGGAAGGACAGACTAGATAGGCCATGTGGTCTTTTTCTGTCATCATGTTTCTATGTTATTTTTACTTTTTGTATTAATAAAGCATATTTAGAAAGATTTTTTTTGACTGGTGAGGATTTTGCGCACTTTCTGCTAAGCAGGATCCATTGTGGATTCAAGGGACATACTGAGGTCTTTTCCTCTTAATATATATTTTTTTATTTATTTAGCAGTGCTTATATACTGCTTTTTACTGTGTCAAAGTTGTGTACATTCAGGTACAGCATATATTTCCCTTGTCCCCGAAGGGCTCACAATCTACATTTTGTACCTGAGGCAATGGAGAGTTAAGTGGCTTGCCCAAGGCCACAAGGAGCGCCTGTGGGTCTAGAAACCCCAGTACCTCCGGGCTTGGCCTGAGGTTGTTGTTCTCCAGTGGGATTTGAACCCCCTAGCCCTCTGGCCTGAGGCAACTTGCCCCAACCACTAGGCCACGCCTAATTTTTGGTGATAGTCATCACTGCATTTATTTATAATTTTTGGAACAATAAAGAATACAGAATAAAGAATTCCAAGTTATAATGCCCTGTTCAATATAATTTCAGTTTGTTCATTGTAAACTGCCTTGATATCATGAAAGGCGGTATATAAGAAATGTTAAATAAATAAAATAAAATACCGGGAGATTTCAGCAGGTGATTTGGTATTTTTGTGTTTATGTATAGTGCCACAGAAAATTCTTACAGATCATCCTGGCACAATCTTGATAGTACTGGGACACAGTGTGGGTGTTCTGCCTAACTCTGTGGATTAGTCAGGATATATTCAGGCTCTCAGCATATTACTACTACTACTACTACTACCACTATTACTAATCATTTGTATAGCTCTACAAGATATACACAGCCCTATTGACACTGAGTATATGCAAAATATGTAAATGTCATGGTTTAAAAAATCACTGTCCATGAAGTTTAAATATTGACTCATGTTTATTTGTCTTGCAGTCTGATTATAGCTGGTAGAAAGAACAATGTGATCCTGCCTTTTCTCTAATTATATCTAATGGAAAAAGTGTGTCAGTCCTTTCTCCTCCCCCTTATGTTGCCTTTGCTGCAGAGAGCATTTTGGTCCTTTCACCTTTCTGATTGCATCTAGTAAAGAGAGCTCAGGTCTCTTCTTTTTTTCTTCTAGGCAGAAGCACAGAGTCCACGCTATGGTGGTGAACTTGTGGCAGAGGTGCTGCAAGCCCATGGAGTTCGGTTTCTCTTCACCCTCGTGGGGGGCCATATTTCACCTATTCTGGTGGCCTGTGAAAAGCTGGGAATCCGTATTGTTGACACTCGCCATGAGGCTACAGCTGTTTTTGCAGCTGATGCAGTTGCCAGACTTTCAGGTATCTTACATGTATTGATTTCGTAAACAAGGTAAAATGCTGAGACAAGTAATGAGATGCAGGTGACAGGTCAGATTCATAAGTACACGGTGAGACATGGATATAATAGGGAATAGTCTCTCTTATAGATCTTTAATAAGAGACAGGTAGGATATGGTCAGACCCTCCAGGAAATGATGAGAGCTACAGATGGAGCAGTCAGAATTCCATGCTCTGAAGGAGCGAAAAAAAAATATGGAATTGGACTTTTCTGTCAACAAGCAGGATTGAGTCAGCACACAAGTGGGTGATGTCATCTGACAGTGCAGGGATGGAAGAGCTCACCCAGCGCTCAGAATTAGTGTAAAGTTCTGAGTATACGCATGCCCTCATGGATCTTCTCAGTTGCTTAGTTTTGTTTTCTGCTTTCCCAAAGCAGCTATGAAAGTGAAGTCTCCCATGTTCAAGACTTTTTACCTCTGCGTGTATTTGACTTTTTAAATTTTTATTTTGGGAGATTATTCGGTGGCGGTGGCAGTTAGCACTGTTAAAGAGATTAGCCATCACCGCTGTAAACTGAATCTGGATTTTCAATGCCAGGGTTGTATCTGGCAACCTATATTGAATAGTCCTGGTTGACTGAATTGCGATTTTGTAATTTGGTCAGTGGCGATAATCAGCTGCTGGCTGGACTGCAGAAGTGACTAAAGTTAGGACAGTCATTTAGCTGTAGGATAATCGGCTGGCCACTAGCTGGTTATCCTCGGGTGCTGCCTCCGCTCCGCCTCCTGGCACTTAGTGACTGAAACCAGAGATATTCAGCAGCATTATTTATTTATTTTTATTTATTTATTTGACCAGTTTTCTATACCGCCTTATCCGTCAATAAAAGCAGTTTACATTATGTAATTACTGCAGGCAGGTACTGGATACATTTCCTTGCCCCAAAGGGCTCACAATCTATGTATACCTGAGGCAACTGAGGGTTAAGTGGCTTGCCCAAGGCCACAAGGAGTGTCTATAGGACTAGAAACTCCAGTCCCTCCGGCCTGAGATTGCTGTTCCCAGGTGGGATTTGAACCCCTCCAGCCTGAAGTACCATGTCCTAACCACTAGGCCACTCCTCCCGTTAGTGCCACTGAATATTCTGGTGAATAGCATTTAGGCGGTTTGCAGGCCTGCAAACTGCCTAAATGCCTTGGAATACTCCTGCTTAGTTTTTCAGCTTTCTCTGTGGAGATGTCGCAGACAAAGTCAGGGTTCCGCTTTTACCTACAGCATAGGAGAAACATCCAGAGCGTTGATACTTGGTCCAGATGCCTAATTTGTCTGGGTTCAGGCCATAATCAGGTAGACTGTAAACACTGTGGAAGGATGTCTCCATGAGCCTTGAAGAAAGGTAATGGGAACTGGATATAGTGCATGCCTTTCTCAGAAGTTCAAGGTGAATTACATTCAGGTACAGTAGTTACTGTCTTGTCCCCAGAGGGCTTCCACTCTAAGTTTTGTTCATGAGTCAATGAAGGATAAAGTGACTTGCCCAAGATCACAAAGAGCGGCAGTGGAATTTGAACCTGGCTTCCCTGGTTCTCACCTCACTGTTCTAATCAGGCCTTGACAAATTTTGTTTGTACTTCAGTGAAAGTGTACTCTGCACCTCCCCTCACCGGTAACAGACCAGGGCTCTTGGGTAACGGAAATCCACACACAAAGCAATGAGAAGGGAATCTGTAAATCAGTAAATAATATACAACACACTTATATTATTTAAGAAAACAACCAAAGCTTTGGGAGAGCAAACCAAGTTACCACCTTGTTTACTCTGCCATATTAGCTTTCAGCCACTTTATTTATAGGTAAATATTCCATTACACAGCATGATTTCCACCTTATTGTTCTATGTCAAGCATTGCCTATATCCATAACATGCATCTCTATATTTCTACGTCATAGGTCAATTCTTATTAACATAGGTCATCATGAAGAGACATACACATATTCCCAGACATAACGTTTTAGACACTTGCAGTTTGATATCTCTGAATGGAGACTCTGAGACTGGGAAGCAACTTCTCCCTTTACTTAAATTTATTATAACAAGACTAGTGTCTTTTGTTGTTAGAAACCTTCAGCCTAATTATTTTAGCAGAGTCTTTCAAGGTTCTTGCTGAATAATAAGCTCTGGAATAATATTAACTCTTTCCTAGGGCTGTTGGTAATATAATGTCATTAAGTACCCTAACCATGTACACAGCCCTGTATAGACAAGCTTACTTTCACTGAGGAGCCTTGCACACCCCCCCCATTGCCTCCATTCTCCACTGCCATTCCTCCATTTGCAAACTTGTGTTTTTGGGTTGTTTGGAAGAGTTTGAAGAGAGAGGTTAAAATGTGTCTTAGTTCGGTAGGTAGCAGGGGTTGTATGAGGAATCATTTTAAACAGAAATATGTAGAAAGTGTCTGTGTGTGCTTGTGTGGTGCAATGTTGGTTTGCCTATCTATGCATGGGATGTGGCAGTGGATGCCTTTGTGTAGGTGGGGTGCAGGGCTGCGGTACATGTGCTGCAGAGCTGGGGTGCCTGTGTGTGTGTCTGTGTGTGAGAAAACTGTGTGATGTGGAGGTGAGGTACCTATGTGTGTGGCATGTGTTTGTGCGTCTGTGATGCAGAGGTGGGGTGTGCGAATGTGAGTGTCTATCGTGTGGGGGTGGGGTGCTTGTGTGTTCCTGGTGTAGGAATGCACTTTTTGCCATTTATACATATTGTGCTCTTTTGTCTCTATATTCATCCTTTTAACCTTCAACACCTTGCACTCTTCCCTCTCCCCAGGCTTTGTTCCCTTTCCAGTCTCTCTCCCCTTCTCCCTTCTTCCCCTTAGCACTTCCACCCCCTGCCATCCATTACCTCCATCATCCTCTTTTTTTTTTTTAATCATTGACTGCTCCTTTAAATGTTTGCTGTCTAAATCCCCCCCCTTTCCCATCTAACCTTTTTTTTTTTCAGCAGGCCGCAGATCTGACTGTCCTGCTCCCACGGGGATGGTATCCCCATGGGCAGCCTACCGCCTTCCAGGCCACGATTGAGCCTTCCCATCCTCTACTGCATACATACATACATACATGCTGCCTTGTGATATCCTCCAGTGAAGCCCAATGAGTATAGAGCCCTGCTTCAGTTGAAAGTAAATCCTAGACTTTCTCTGCACCTGCACCCTTCCTTCCTGCTCATTCCACGTCAGCATTCCTGCTGTCAGTCTGTTGCTTTCCACATTGTAGTAAAGTCAGGGCCCTTTTCCACATGTCTCACCTCAACGTATTCTTTTTTTCTATGTTTGACGACAATCCTCATGGTTAGTCTGCAGCAGTAATTTGGTGAGAAAACACGTTTGAATAAAATCAGTAGCTTCCTTATTGTTCCTCCAGTCCACTAGCAGCTTGGAGATTGAGCATGTCATGATTGAAGACATCGGGATATACATACCGGTGGTACATATAAGAACATAAGAACATAAGATATGCCATACTGGGTCAGACCAAGGTCCATCAAGCCCAGTATTCTGTTTCCAACAGTGGCCAATCTAGGTCACATGTACCTAGCAGTTTCCCCAAGAGACACAAGTTACACAATGCTTGTACTGGGTCAAGCATTGATATCTTCGGTCACTTCTTAATAATGGTTTATGGACCTTTCCTCCAGGAACTTGTCCAAACCTTTTTTAAACCCAGGTACACTAACAGCCTTTACTACATCCTCCGGTAACAAATTCCAGAGTTTGATTACACGTTGAGTGAAAAAATATTTTCTTTTATTAGTCTTAAATAGTTTACCCTGTAGCTTCATTGCATGTCCGCTAGTCTTTCTATATTCTGATAAGGTAAACAATCGATCTACGTTTACCCGTTCCACTCCGTTCATTAATTTATAGACTTCTATCATATCTCCCCTCAGCCGTCTCTTTTCCAGGTTAAAGAGCTCTAACCTTTTTAGCCTTTCTTCATAGGAGTATCCTTCCATCCCCTTTACCATTTTGGTGGCTCTTCTCTGTACCTTTTCTAAAATCGCTATATCCTTTTTAAGATATGGCGACCAGAATTGCACACAATATTCAAGGTGCGGTCTCACCATGGAACGATACAGAGGCATTATAATATCTTTTGTTTTATTTTCCATTCCTTTCCTTATCATACCTAGCATTCTATTTGCTCTCTTGGCTGCCGCTGCACACTGGGCCGAGGGTTTTAACATGGTATCCACAATGACGCTTAAATCTTTTTCCTGGGTGGTGGTTCCTAATGTGGAACCTTGCATCGTGTAACCATAGTTTGGGTTGTTCTTCCCTAGGTGCATAACCTTGCACTTGTCCACATTAAATTTCATCTGCCATTTTGATGCCCAGTCTTCCAATTTATCAAGATCCTCTTGCAATTTTTCACAATCCTCTTGGGTTTTAACAACTTTAAATAGTTTTGTGTCATCTGCAAATTTGATAACCTCACTCGTTATCCCACTTTCCAGGTCATTTATGAATATGTCAAAAAGCAGCGGACCTAGCACAGATCCCTGGGGTACACCACTATTCACCTTTCTCCATTGGGAAAATTGGCCATTTAGCCCTACCCTCTGCTTTCTATCTTTTAACCAGTTCCTGATCCACAATAGTACACTGCCTCCTATCCCATGACTCTTTAGCTTTGCCAAACGTCTCTGATGAGGGACCTTGTCAAAGGCTTTCTGAAAGTACAGATACACAATATCAACCGACTCACCTGTGTCCACCTGTTTATTCACTCCTTCAAAAAAACATAACAGATTAGTAAGACAAGATCTTCCTTGTCTAAAGCCATGTTGGCTGTCTCCCATTAGGTTGTGACTATCTACATGCTGAGTAATTTTATTCTTTATGATGGTTTCTACCATTTTTCCCGGTACTGACGTCAGGCTCACCGGTCTGTAGTTTCCCGGATCACCCCTGGAACCCTTTTTAAAAATTGGTGTTACATTGGCGATCCTCCAATCTTCAGGTATTAGAGATGACTTTAATGATAGTTCACAGATTACTGATAGCAGGTCTGCAATCTCATATTTCAGTTCTTTCAACACCCTTGGATGTATACCATCCGGCCCAGGTGATTTGCTACTCTTCAGTTTATCTAATAGTTGTAAGACATCTTCCTGATGTATCGATATTTCCTTCAATTCTTCCGCACCTTTAAATACCACTTCAGTCATGGGTAACATCCCTACATCTTCCTCAGTAAAGACTGAAGCAAAGAATTCATTCAGTCTCTCCGCTATCGCCTTGTCGCCCCTTAGTGCTCCTTTTACCCCTTTATCATCTAATGGACCAACTGACTCTCTCACAGGTTTTTTGCTACGAATGTACTTGAAAAGGTCTTTATTTCGCGTTTTTGCTTCCGCAGCAAGCTTCTTCTCAAATTCTCTCTTTGCCTGCCTTATCAATGCCTTGCATTTGACTTGCCAGTGCTTGTGCTGTTTCCAGGTTTCGTCGTTTGGCTCTTTTTTCCATTTCCTGAAAGCTGCTTTTTTGGCAACAACAGCCTCTCTGACCTCACCTTTAAACCATGCTGGCAGTTTTTTGGACTTCCTTCCACTTTTCTTAAAGCGTGGAATACAGCTGGTCTGGGCTTCCAAGATAGTATTTTTCAACAACACCCAAGCTTGATGTACGTCTTTAACCTTTGCAACTGCTCCTTTTAGTTTTTTCTTGACTGTTTTCCTCATTTTATCATAGTCTCCCTTTCGAAAGTTAAAAGGTAGTACTGTGGATTTCCTTACTATCCCTCCTCCACTAATTAAATCAAAGGCGATCATGCTGTGATCACTATTGCCAAGTGGCCTCAACACCCTTATCTCTTGCACTAGATCTGGTGTTCCACTAAGGACTAGGTCTAATATGGCTTCCCCTCTGGTCGGTTCAGGAACCAGCTGCTCCAAGAAGCAGTCATTTATTTCATCTAGGAACTTTATCTCCCTAGCATGTCCTAACGTGACACTGACCCAGTCGATACCGGGGTAATTGAAATCACCCATTATTATTACTGCGCTGTAACTTTTGTTAGCTTCCTTGATTTCTTTTAGCATTTCATCATCCATTTGGTCATTCTGGCCAGGTGCTCGACAGTACACCCCCACTGCCATCGTCTTCCCCCTTTTATATGAAATTTCAATCCATATAGATTCTACAGCAGATTTTGTTTCCTGCAAAACTATAATCCTTTCTGAGTCAATGCCCTCTCTAACATAGAGCGCAACCCCTCCACCAATTTGATCAGCTCTATCATTACGATATAGTTTGTACCCAGGTATCTCAGTGTCCCACTGGTTGTCCTCCTTCCACCATGTCTCTGATATTCCAATCATATCTAACCTTTCATTTAGTGCTATATATTCTAACTCTCCCATCTTATTCTTTAGACTTCTAGCATTTGCATACAAGCATTTTAGAGAATGTATTTTATTCATGTTAATTTGGCTATTGTTAGACATGGGTAAATTGGGATCTTTAAGCTCTGTCTGCTCCATACTTGAGGGCATTTGGGCTACTTTACTCTTTTGTGAAACCTCTCTGCTTTTGGTAGTATCCTTCAAGGATACATTCTTCCGAACCATCCGCTCTTGGGCGACTGTCGGCTTTCCCCTAATATCTAGTTTAAAAGCTGATCTATCTCCTTTTTAAAGGTTAATGCCAGCAGCCTGGTTCCATCCCGGTTAAAGTGAAGCCCATCCCTTCGGAAGAGCCCCTCCTTTCCCCAGAATGTTCCCCATTTCCTAACAAATCCAAAACCGTCATCTCTGCACCATTGTCTCATCCACGCATTGAGACTCCGGAGCTCTGCCTGCCTTTTGGGTCCGGCGTGTGGAACAGGAAGCATTTCGGAGAACGCTACCCTGGAAATTCTGGATTTCAACTTCCTACCTAAAAGCCTAAATTTTGCCTCCAGAACCTCCCTACCACATTTTCCTATGTCATTGGTACCGACATGTACCAAGACAGCAGACTCCTCCCCAGCACTATCTAAGACCTTATCTAGGTGGCGCTACCTTCGCACCAGGCAGACATGTTACCAGGCGATCCTCACGTCCACCAGCCACCCAGCTATCTACATGCCTAATGATCAAATCACCAACTATAACGGCTGTCCTAACCCTTCCCTCATGGGCACATGGCCCTGGAGAAACTTCCTCGGTGCGAGAGGGTTTTACATCACCTGGAGGACAGGTCCTAGTTACAGGATCACTTTCTGCCACACCAGGGTGATGCTCTCCTGTCACGTGACCTCTCTCCTCCATGGCAACAGGGGTGCTGCCAGATTGGAGGTGGGACTTCAGGACTATATCCCTGTAGGTCTCGTCTATGTACCTCTCTGTCTGTCGTATGTTTTCCAAGTCTGCTACTTTAGCCTCTAGAGAATGGACTTGTTCCCTGAGAGAAAAGAGCTCCTTGCACCTACTGCACACGTAAGACCTCTCACCAACTGGGAGAAAATCATACATGTGACACTCAATGCAAAAGACTGGAAAGCCCCCGTCCCGCTGCTGGACTGCTGTCTGCATCTTAGTTTCAAGTTTGTGTCTAGATCTTTAAGTTCTTACTTACTAGGGGTTGCTATGGGTATTTATACCAATAAAACTGTACCTAGTACGTTTAATATACCTTGTTCACGTGAAGCTTAATTAATCTCAGGTCCTTAGTGTATGACTGATTTGGGTAATGAGCTTCACCTGAAAGCACCTCCTGTCTTTTAAGATGTGTAAGTACCTATAAAGCTATGATTATCCCAGGGGTGGGTGGGAAATAACACTTATTAAAAGAGGGCTGCTACACAGTACCCTGTCTTGTGCTGCTGAGGTAAGCTAAATTCTGATTTGATTTAAATTATAGCTCTTAGCTGCTGCTAGGCTCTAACTTCTTATGAAATTTAAACTACAAGCTCTCTGCTGGGTACTAAATTTAGCCAGAAAGCTCTCCTCTGTGTTTTAAATTCAAACTTTAATTGCTGCTACTAGGCCCCAACTGATCCAAAAAAAAAGCAGTGGGTTCACAGATTAAGTAGCTTTAATACAAAGAATTCTTTTTAGAAAATTACCAGAAGTATATACTCACAGTTGCAGATTTCTCTCCAGAAGTAACAGTCCCCCCTTTCTAGTCCTTCAAGTACCTCCCACCAGAACCAGTATCTCAGTCTCCAAGCAGCTGGAGTGAGGTGATTCCATAGGAAAGGACTCGCTAAAGGAATGAATAAGGATAGATTAAAAAAATAATAATAAAGAAATACAATTGGTTTAATGGGCTCTTAGATTTTTTTGCTATAGGGTTTTAATTGGTAGATAAAGTTCACAAAAAAAACAAACAAAAAAACAGAAATGAGAAAGGAACTGTGAGGCTTAATTTCTGCTGGGGCAAACTCAGGGGATACCAGAGACCTAGGGACTCAGGCAGGCAGAAGGCACTTCAGGGGAGAGAAAAATCACTTCTGCAGCCCTTCTGCAATGCTAGCTGAGTCCGTGGTGAGCCGGGTGGTAGCAGTCAGCAAGCCTCATCTTCAGAGCACTCCCGACGATGCCAAAGCTCTACCGGCAGCTCAGCGTTGGGTCAGAAGTGCAGATGGCAACGCGGTTTGAGCTGTATGGGCGGTGAGTCCGTATGCAGCTTCAGAATCGTGAAAGCAGGCAGTGAGTTTGTCAGCAGTCTCCTGCTCAGAGCGGGGAAGGCTGCCATTTGTAAGCCATGGGTTTCTTTTCTTTTCAAGCAGGTTTTTTTTCCTTTCATAAGCTGGTGGCTATGTTTGGGGTAAGAGCAGGATACCAGGCATTGGACAGACTCCAGGGCAGCTACAATTGCGCTTTTTGATTCTCCAGGAACAAGCAGGAAGTCAGCCCTAACTTATGGGTGATGTGTACACCAACGGAGCCCGCGCGGAGCAACTCCCCAGCTTTCAAAGAAAGCCTGTGGGATTCCTGCCATGCATGCGTGGTCCTCTTCCCGCCCAAGGGTGCCATCTTGCTCAGTCTCCCTTTTTCCGCGGAGCACTTCGGACGCAAGTCCTCGTCCCTCGGAAAAAGTTTTGGTTTTTTCGCCTTAACAGGCTCTGTATTTTCCAGTTGCACCAATCCTCTACCTGTCCTTCCCTTGCTCTATTTTTTAGAGCTATCGGAGATACTCCTTTTCTTTTCATTTTTCGTTACGGGCTCCGTGCCCTTTTTTTCTTTCATAACCGCTGGCCGCGTGGGTCTTTGACCTTGCAGGGGCCATTTTTGCCTCCATGGACCACCGGATTTAAAAAATGCAATAGATGCTCTAGGAACTGTTGTCTGCGGTGCCTCGGAGCTGACAATTATCCAGAGTTCTGTTCACTCTGCAGGAAAATGTCCTCTTAGGCTCTGCTCAGCCGTAAGTAGAAGTCCGAAGACATTTTCCGAAAGGCCGCCTTGGAGTCCCCGGTGGCGCCCTCGGTCGTCTCTCCTCTGCTGGGTCCCCCCTCTACAGCCCCACATTCTCAGCGGCACTCCGACCAGGGGTCCCCTGAGGTGGAGCAGTGCAAAAAGAAGGTGGCCTTGAAGTTGCTGTCCAGGGCTCCCGACAAGCACGAGCGCTCTTGCGCCCGGTCGCTTAGCCCCCTTTGGCGTTCCCGAGAGTTGGACAAGGAGCGGTCCTGCAAAGTACCCTGCACGGAGGTGGAGGCCTCTGGCGAAGGCGCCCAGTCTCCTGAGGGCCGTCCCAGTGAGGAACCCTGCCCTCGTCGCCCGACCCGGTGACCCCAGAATCAGCGTTGCAGGGCCCCACACCTGCGTGGGAGTCCCGCATGCTGGCGCTGGAATGCAGCATTTCTTTGTTCATTGCTTCCCAGCAGGCGCTCATGGCCATCTTTGCTGACTCGCACCCAGAGACCTTGGGTCCCTCACGTGGGACATCCCAATCCCTCCAGGAAACCCCTGAGAGCCGCTGGCCCCAGGCCTCATGAGGGTCCTCAACGTCTGTCTCGCTCGCCCTCCCGTTCCTTGGAGACGTGCTCGTCCAGGGCCTCCGGCACCAGACCACCAGCCATTGGACAGGGCAATCTGCCTGGCTCATACTCCTCAAAATGGGAGTCAGATGGGGACACCTCCCTGGAACCCGTACCCACCGGGATCTTCCATTGGACCCCTCACCGCCCGCATTCCAGTGGCGCTCGCCACCCGAAGCCACCTCCTTCCTGGTGTTCATTCAGGACATGGCATGGGCCCTTAACCTGGCCACCCAGGCTGAGGAGAACCCTCATACTCAAGAACTCAACATTCTTCAGTACGAGTCCCCGCCTAGGGAATTCTTCACTGTGTCTGTACCTCCTATTCTATCTTGGTTGCTGCTCTGCATGTGGGAGGCACTGGCCTCAGTTCCCATCATGAGCAAGCGCCTTGACACGATGTACAAGGTACAACGTGGACCAGGCTTTCGAAAGACCCAGCTCCCACACACCTCGATGGTGGTGGAATCGGCCATGAGGAATCAAAAGAGCCCAAAATCGCACTCGTCGGTACCACCCGGCCGAGAGTCGAGGGCCCTGGATGCCCTGGGCCGCAAGGCCTACCAACGCTCCATGCTCTCTTGTCACATCCAGGCATATCAACTGTACATTGGTATGTTAATGTGCAATTTGGCTAAGGAACTCGGGGGTTTCTCCACAGGCCTCGAAGGAGAGCCCCTCAATAGGTTCTGCACCCTGCTAAAGTCTGTTACGGACTGCTCGAAGTTCTTCTCCCGAGCCTCCTATGAGGGCTTCGAGACATCGGCTCGGGTGGTGGCTGTGGGCATTGGCGCCCGCCGCCAAGCATGGCTTCAATCCTTGGATTTAGAGCAATGGGTGCAGGAGAAGCTCCTGGACGTGCCCTGTCTTGGTGAGCAGCTCTTAGGTAAGACAATGGAGGGGAAGGCCATGGAAATTGAGAAGGAGTTTGTCACGAGAACCCATCTCAACCGCAAAACCTCCTCCCTGCCTCGGAAGTATTGGGGCGATCAGCCATATCCAGCTACCCCCATGCCGACCACTCTGGCGCCGGGAAAATCTGGCCAGGGGCATCGTAAGCCAAAGGGACTGAAAGTCCAGACGCCGGCTCTCCCACAACCCACTCAGGGGTTTTGACGCCATCGGCATAGCCCCTCACCATCGGATGATGCAGCAGTGGGGGAACACCTGTCCCGCTTTGCCCCAGCATGGGCTTCCATCACCTCGGACACTTGAGTCCTCCAAGTCGTCCGAGAGGGCTGCTACCGCCACTTCGACAGGCTTCCACTCCCTTTCTCCCCGGCGGAGCCTCCTCGACTCCCTGCACATCAGTTTCTGCTGCAGCGGGAATTAAACACTCTCCTCGCCCAACGGGCAGTCAAAGGTCTCTCCCCCACCTTTTCGAGGTCGAGGCTTCTATTCCTGATACTTTCTTTTCCCAAAGAAGACGGGGGGTCTGCAGCCCATCCTTGACCTCCGCAGGCTAAACAAGTTCCTGGTGCGGGAGAAATTCAAGATGTTAACTCTTGGTATTCTGCTGCCCTTCCTCTGGCAGGGCGACTGGCTTTGCTCCTTGGATCTAAAGAACGCTTATGCCCACAACTGATCCGGCATCACCATAAGAACATAAGTTATGCCATACTGGGTCAGACCAAGCCCAGTATCCTGTTTCCAACAGTGGCCAATCTAGGTCATATGTACCCCAAAAGACACAGGTTCCATAATGCTTGTATTGGGTCAAACAGTCATAAGATAAGAACATAAGATATGCCATACTGGGTCAGACCGAGGTCCATCAAGCCCAGTATCCTGTTTCCAACAGTGGCCAATCTAGGTCATACGTGCCTAGCAGTTTCCCCAAAAGACACAGGTTCCACAATGCTTGTATTGAGTGAAGCATTGATATCCTGGGTCCCTTTTTAATAATGGTTTATGGACCTTTCCTCCAGGAACTTGTCCAAACCTTTTTTAAATTCAGCTACACTAACAGTCTTTACTACATCCTCCAGTAACAAATTCCAGAGTTTGATTACACGTTGAGTGAAAAAATATTTTCTCTTATTAGTCTTAAATAGGTTACCCTGTAGCTTCATTACATGATCCCTAGTCTTTCTATATTCTGATGACATAAACAATCGATCTACGTTTACCCGTTCCACTCCATTCATTAATTTATAGACCTCTATCATATCTCCCCTAATTTTTTTAGCCTTTCTTCATAGGGGTATCTTTCCATCCCCTTTACCATTTTGGTGGCCCTCCTCTGTAGCTTTTCTAATAATGCTATGTCCTTTTTAAGATATGGCGACCAGAATTGCACACAATATTCAAGGTGTGGTCGTATCATGGCACGATACATTGGCATTATAATATCCTTTGTTTTATTTTCCATTCCTTTCCTTATGATATCTAGCATTCTATTTGCTCTCTTGGCTGCCGCTGCACACTGGGTGGAGGGTTCTAAAATGTTATCCACGATGATGCCTAAATCTTTTTCCTGAGTGGTGGTTCCTAATGTGGAACCTTGCATCGTGTAACCATAGTTTGGGTTGTTCTTTCCTAGGTGCATAACTTTGTACTTGTCCACATTAAATTTCATGTGCCATTTCGATGCCGAGTCTTCAAATTTATCACGATCCTCTTGCAATTTTACACAATCCTCACAGGTTTTAACAACGTTAAATAGTTTTGCGTCAAGTGCAGATTTGATAACCTCACTCGTTATTCTCATTTCCAGGTCATGTATGAATATTGTGATAAGGAAGCTTATCATAGTTCAGGAAGGAGCTATAATAGAGGTGAATTGGCTCTGAACAAGCAACCTGTCTTTGCTGGTAGAAATAATAAAACAGAATGTTTTCATAAAAGACTACCAGTCCCAGAATGCACCAGGTTTCAAACAGCCACTAGAAGAGCTGAAGTGGGGAAACGTGTGTTCAATCAGGAGAACTATGAGGTATTTATTTATTTATTTATTTATTTATTTAGCAAACACTTATATACCGCTACTTCCAGCGATCAGAAGCGGTCTGATTATAGTTTTGGGATATGTCACAAAATCAAGACAGAAAGTTTGGGGCATAGATAGCAAGAAGAGGGGTAATACACAGCACACATCGCAGGGTCTACATATAGACCTTCCGGAACTATCATACATATGTACAAAAGCGCTTATCCTTTAACTATTTACATTTGACAAACGGCTATTCGTTTCTTTTTATCTTGTTGGATTCACATCTGGCCATAGTGGCAGTTGAATAGATGAGTTTTTAATTTTTTCCTGAAATCGAGTAGGTCATTTATTGCTCTCAGCTCATGTGGTAGGTTGTTCCATAAAGTGGGGGCAGAGAAGGAGAATGCTCTGCGACTAGTGCTGGATTTTACATGTCTGATGCTGTTTGGGACTATAAGTGTGTCTGCGTTTATGGTTCTCCTGCTTCTTGTGGTAGGTTGCAAGGCGATCAGGGTGGAAAGGAATGATGGGGCCAGGTTGTGAATTAGCTTGAATGTCGTTACCAATGTTTTGTATTGGATCCTGGCAGCGACTGGGAGCCAGTGTAGTTCCATCAATATAGGTGTGATATGTTCGGTGACGCTTGTTCTCATGATGATCCTTGCTGCTACGTGTTGTGCCAGTTGTAATCTGTTAGTCGTTTTCTTTGGTAGACCCTGTAATATGGAGTTACAGTAGTCGAGGTGGGGCATGATGAGCGCTTGAGCAACTGAACGGAAGTCACATGGATCTAGTACATTCCGTAGGGGTCGTAGTACTCTAAGCTTGTGAAAGATAGTTTTGTTGGTGTTGCTGAGGTGTTTTTCCATTTTCAGTTTGCTGTCGATTATGACTCCTAAATATCTAATTTCCTTCTTAGTGTTGTAAGTATTGTTGCACAATGTGATTGTTGGTGGCGGTTCAAAGTCAGTTTTACTGGATATAAACATAACTTCAGTCTTCTTATGATTAATCGACATGTTGTTTTGTTTTAGCCATCCCAACATCTCTCCCATGCAGGTTTCCAATCACTCATCTCCAAGGGCAGGGCTTGATTCAGCACAGCTGAGCTGTGCTAGGGTGGAGTATCCCTCTAAACAAGTTAAAAGTAAAACACATTCTACACAGAATCAGAGGGAGAAGGAGTGGAAGATCAGGAAGCAGCAGCAGCCACAGCGTGGAAGAAAGAAGAGAAAAACATCTTGGAGGTCTAAAGAAGGAGCCCATAGCAGTACGTGTGTTGGGAGTCATTCCAGAGGCAAGCATACTCCATTGGACTGGAGGAAGCCAGAAGAGTGGGGTTACAGAGCCAGGAATCCCCGGACGGCACCTGTGAGGGAGACGGCTGCATTTGGAAGGGGCCCTAAGACCTGTGCAAGAAGGTATGTGAAGAGAGACCCAGTGTCCAGGGATCTTGATTGGAAGGCTGGACATAAAAGCTGGACTACTTATTGGCCAGGATATCTGGAGAGGAGCCCTAACAGCAAAGGAAGCTCAGGTATGAACACTGATTTATGCCCTAGCTCTTCCTTGGAAGACAGCAGGGAAACAAGTATTGTCCTGAGAGTGCTCCATTAAGGAATTCCTCTGAGCCAGACCATGATATTGATTCTATGATAGTTGAAGAAGAAGGAGATATTTTAAATGATCAGAGTGATTACATGGATTGCTCTCTGTCTAGGCTGCTGTGGTAAAATACTTTCACAAATACAACAACCATCAAAAAGAAATATAACTTGTTCTTTTATCTACCCAGAAAAGTTTACAAGAAAGCTTTAGGGTAGGATTTGAGCCACGTATAGAAAGTAAACCAGCCAAGAGGTTTGCAGCTGGTCAATTGTTGGCAATTAAGCCTTGCATAATTGCACGTGAGCTCTGAAAGGGAACTACTGTTTGTGTGTGAAAATACAAGAAAGTTATCCTTGAAAAAGAACAGTTTTTGGTTACTTTTTGGGTTTTGTTTTATTTTTGGAGATCTGCTAAAAGGTATTAGCAGGAGCCCTCAGAAAGACCTTTCTGTTCCCCATCAAGGTCTTTATTGTTTGATTGATTGCTTAAGAAGTTCAGTTGTTCATATCATGATTTGTTTTTCCTAATATAATACTGAAAGCAAGTATCCTTTTGTGTTACCAAGTAAATCTGTGTGGGAGAAATAACCCCATAAATAAAATATATTTTCTTTGCTTACACTCGAGCAACACAACTCATTATTTTGTGAACGGCTGATTCTGGTATGAATGGACTACATTCCCCACAATCCTTTGCAAGTCATAATAGTATTTGCCTTTGCCAAGACTGTGGACATTCTCACCCAGCGCCCCCGTTTACAATATGTTAAAAAGCAGCAGACCCAGGACAGATCCCTGGGGTACTCCACTATTCTCCTTTCCCCATTGGAAAAATTGGCCATTTAGCCCTACCTTCTGCTTTCTGTCTTTTAACCAGTTCCTTATCCACAGTAATGCACTGTCTCCTATCCCATGACTTTTTAGTTTTGCCAAAAGTCTCTGATGAGGGACCTTGTCAAAGGCTTTCTGAAAGTCCAGATACACTATATCAACCGACTCACCTTTGTCTACCTGTTTATTCACACCTTCAAAAGAACAATCTCCAGGAACAAGAGGGAATTTAGTCTTCACATATGGGGTATCGTCGGTACCGACGGAGCCTGTGTGGGAACGCTCCCCAGCTTCCAAAAGGAAAGCTTTTGGGAGCATCCCACAGCACCTGCGTGCTGTCTTCCCGCCATTCTAACTCTCCCTCTTCAGTTCTTCATTTTCCACGGAGCCGACAGGTCGCGTACGCTGTCATAAGAGCATAAGATATGCCATACTGGGTCAGATCAAGGTCCATCAAGCCCAGTATCCTGTTTCTAATAGTGGCCAATCTAGGTCATACGTACCTAGCAGTTTCCCCAAAAGACACAGGTTCCACAATGCTTGTATTCGGTCAAGCAGTGATATCCTGGGTCCCTTTTTAATAATGGTTTATGGACCTTTCCTCCAGGAACTTTTCCAAACCTTTTTTAAACCCAGCTACACTAACAGCCTTTACTACATCCTCCGGTAACAAATTCCAGAGTTTGATTACACGTTGAGTGAAAAAATATTTTATTTTATTAGTCTTAAATAGTTTACCCTGTAGCTTCATTGCATGTCCCCTAGTCTTTCTATATTCTGATAACGTAAACAATCGATCTACGTTTACCCATTCCACTGCATTCATTAATTTATAGACTTCTAACATATCTCCCCTCAGCTGTCTCTTTTCCAGCTTAAAGAGTCCTAACCTTTTTAGCCTTTCTTCATAGGGGTATCCCTCCATTCCCTTTACCATTTTGGTGGCTCTTCTCTGAACCTTTTCTATTAATGCTATATCCTTTTTAAGATACAGCGACCAGAATTGCACACACTATTCAAGGTGCGGTTGCACCATGGCACGATATAGAGGCATTATAATATCCTTTGTTTTATTTTCCATTCCTTTCCTTATGATACCTAGCATTCTATTTGCTCTCTTGGCCACCGCTGCACACTGGGCGGAGGGTTTTAACATGTTACCACAGAAAATTCTTTGTTACTTTGATTTTTGTGGTCGCATCTGCCTTCATTTGACACCTACCGGTACTGCCGGTTCTCTTTACTTTAAAAAAAAAAAAAAAAAAATCTTTGCTGAAGTACTACTTCACGGGCCTTTTTCCTCTCAGTTGTGGCGCCATTTTGGGTACTAGGCCCATTCTTATTTTACAATGGGAAAAACCAGCTAGTCGTTTTAAAAAATGTTCTAAGAGTGGCTGTACCATATCCGTCACTGACACCCATGACTGGTGTTTCAAATGGTTAGGACCTGACCATTCTCCATTGGATTGTCTCTCCTGTAGAAAGATGACCAAGAGGGGCCTTCAGAACAGAGCTGCAAAACTCAAAACCCTTTTTGCCACAGATGTGATGTCCGTTGCATCGACCTTTTACAGGGCTTCATCTTCCTGCCATGGATTTCAGGTAACTAAACATAAGTCTTCAAAAACTAGCCGGTCCTCAAAGGGTAGATCTCCTTCAAAGTATTGAGATGCCATCGGCGTTGCCCTTTAATGAAAGTTCACCGGCAAGACAGTCCCGGCGAGAGGCTTCGACTTCCAAAGCACTAATGGGGCTCCAGGATGTTCTCGAGGCTTCCACCTCTGCAGAACTACTGTCGCCATGCTCTGGGGTCCTGGCCACTTCTACCGGTACCGACACCCAAGCATCGGCAGGAGCGATAGATCAAAGATTTATTGCTATCGAAAGTAGTCTTGCTGCTCTTCTAACAGCTTCAGTACCGCTGAAACCGCTTCAGACCGTTCAATAGTCACCGGTACCGATGGCACCGGCCTCGGCAGGTATACCCCCCCATGCCGAGTCTAGAGTCAATCTCCGGTATCGAAAGATTGGTACCGAGACACCTCGATACTGACGTCAATCAATACCGGTACCGTGCCTTGCACGAACATCAGGATCAGAGATATTTTGAATCTTCCGATTTCGATGACTCTGCCGATACCAGAGCACTTCTTCCAGAGGATCCATCTCCTTCTCCTCAGTGTAGAATATCTCCTCCAGAGGACATGTCCTTCCAGGATTTCCTACGTGATGTGGCTCGAGGCCTTGCAATCACGGTGGCTCCTGAAAAGGAGCCTAGAGCAAAAGAGTTAGAAATTCTTCAATACCCTAAAGCTCCTAAAGAGGCAGCTACTCTGCCCATTCATAAGATCCTTCATGATCTCATGCTGAGAACGTGGGAAACTCCTTTAACAAAATCTCCACGCTCTCGGAGAGTCAATACTATGTACCGAGTTCCACCTTGTTCTGGCTTTCAGAAGACTCAGTTGCCACACCATTCAATGGTAGTGGAATCGGCCATGCGTAGGATAAAGAGTGCAAAAAGACATTCTTCCAATCCTCCAGGCCGCAAGTCCAGGACTCTCGATGCTTTTGGGCATCGATGCTTCCAAGCTTCCATGCTCTCAGCTAGAATCAGCTCATACATCCTATACAAAGAAGTTACAGGAGACTTGGAGCTTATGAGCCCCCTTCTACCTGATAAGACAGGATTTTCTTGCTCTGGTCAGACATGCCCAAGATGTTTCCAAGTTTGTCAACCATGCAGCCTTTGATTGCTTTGAATGCATCAGCAGAACCTCTATCTCCATTGATGCAAGTTGTATTGCTTGGCTTCTGGCATCAGACTTGGAAATTTGGGTACAAGATAAACTGGGAAACATTCCTTGCACAAGAGAAAATCTCTTTGGCAAGAATTGGCAAGAAAAATCTGAAGAGATTGACTCTGACAACATCACCTTGCACAGTTTGTCAACGTCTACAGCCAACCCAGCAAAGAAAAGATCTAATAAACACTTTTTCAACAAGAAAACAAAGTTTTATCCTTCTTATACCCAGCAGGGTCACTGTCCAGACCATGCTGCCCAAAAGGGACAGCAGCAACAAATTAGACAACAGAAGAAACCGGAAGTCCCAAGAGCTCAGCCAGCTCAGCCTCCTCGACTCTTTTCTAGAGAACTTAGTCTTCCTGCCCCTGCAGGATCCAGAACCCTCTACCATCCCTGGCAGGTTATGTCATTTTGCCACCAGATGGCACCAAATAACATCAGAAAATTGGACTCTGTACAAGAGGGGTACAGACTTCATTTTCACAGCATGCCCCCTCCTACAATCATAAGACAGTTCAATTCTCAAATGCCTGTCGCTAATCTTTTGAGTCAGGAGGCCACAATACTTCTTGCTCAAGGAGCAATAGAAGAGGTACCCATACTCAACAGGGTACAGGGTGGTTCTCCCCCTATTTTCTCATCCGAAAGAAAACAGGAGGACACAGACCCATTTTGGACCTCAGAGACTTGAACAAATATCTGTTCCAAGAAAAATTCAAAATGATCTCTCTCAGAACACTTCTGCCATTCCTTCAGAGTCAGGATTGGCTATGTTCTCTAGATCTAAAGGATGCATATACTCATCATCCAGATCGCAGGAAATTCCTTTGATTCTTTTTCCAGGGAAGACACTTCCAATACAGGGTTCTTCCCTTCGGTCTGGCTTCTGCCCCAAGAGTTTTCACAAAATGCATGGCAGTAGTAGCTGCATTCCTATGGACTCTGGGGATATTCGTCTTCCTTACTTGGACGACTGGCTCATTTGAGCACCCACAGCTCCAGAAGCCAGCTCCGCTCTTTCTCGCACAATGCAAGTTCTGCATTATTTGGGATTGGTCATAAAACTTTCAAAATCCCATCTCACTCCTTCTCAATCCCTAGAATTCATAGGAGCTCGCCTAGATACCAGACACTCAAGGGCTTTCCTTCCACAGCCCTGCTGTCTTTGTATAGTGCAGCTAGCCTCCCAAGCAGCGGTAAAAGCCTCCCTAACTGCTCGGGAAATGCTTCAGCTACTGGGACATATGGCATCCACTGTACATGTGTTTCCCTATGCTCATCTTCACGGCACGACAAACGTGGTATCCTCTGCTTCTACGTCTCTCTCAGGCTACACCTCTGGAGTTGGGATTTGCTCCAGATCTTCTCTTCCAGGAGAGTGGGACGCTATGACACCCAAATCCCCAGTCCCTGCATCTCAGGGCCTGGTTGCTGAAAGCCTAGAACTTCAGGATCTGAACCTTTCTCAACAGGTAAAGGATATCCTTCAGGCTTCCAGAAAACCCTCCACAAGGTGATCATATGCCTTCAGGTGGAAACGGTTTACTATATTATGTTCTCAAAAGGGACTTAACCTTCTTGCGATACCTTTGGAATCATTATTGCAGTATCTCCTTCATTTTCTTTATTTAATTTGGAAACTTTTATGTACCGCCCCGTCCAAAGATCAGGGGCGGTTTACATGGAACAAAGGAAACATATATAGAACATTATGCAAAATTGCAACTATTTACAAAAAAGCAATATAAACATAGTAAATATTTATAACTTGCAACATAACTGTGCACTATTTACAACTTGCATCATAACTTTAGGGTTCAGGATTAGACATAGATAATTATTTTTGTGTAAGGTGAAAAAATGTTTGTCAGGGATTCAGTGGGTGAGATTGTAATTGTATGGGATGGGTAATTAGGTAGGCTGGGGGGGGGGGGGGGCTGGATCCGAGCAATGTTATTGTTGTTAAGTGCCGTCGAGTCGGAGTCAACTCATGGCGACCCTCTGGATAGCTATCCTAAATTGTGTTCGGTCTTCAGTCAGGCAGCTCATTGTTGACAGACTGGTACCCATAGCTGCTGTTATTGTATCGATCCATCTCATTGCTGGCCTTTCTCTTTTGCATTGACCTTCTGTCTTGCCAAGCATGATGTCTTTCTCTAATGATCTCTCTCTTCGCATGATCTGTCCAAAGTATGAAAGTCGAAGTCTTCTCATCTGAGCTTCTAAAGAAAGCTTAGGTTTGATCTCCTCTAGTACCGACTGGTTTGTTCTTCGGGCAGTCCATGGTATACACAGTATTCGCCGCCAGCACCATAATTCAAAGGCATCAATTTTCTTCCTTACTATCTTTTTCACTGTCCAGCTTTCACATCCATATGATGTTATTGAAAATACCATGGCTTGAACAAGTCGAATCTTTGTATGGAGAGAGACATCTCTGCTCTTGAGAATCTTATCTAGGTCTTTCATAGCCATTCTGCCAAGAGCAATGCGTCATTTGATTTCTTGGCTGCTTGTTGCTTCTTTATTGATAGTTGATCCAAGTAGGTTAAAGTTGTTCACAATTTCAATTTCTTCTCCTTCAACGATGAACCTGTTGATTATGCCAGTTGTCATGATCTTTGTCTTCTTTACATTAAGGTGCAGGCCCATTTTGAGACTATGTTCTTTGATTGTGAGAAGCAAATGTTTCAGATCATCTTCACTTTCAGCCAGTAATGTAGTATCATCAGCATAGCGAAGGTTGTTGATGAATCTTCCACCAATCTTCACACCTCTGTTGTCTTCATACAATCCTGCTTCTCTGATGATTTGATCTGCATATAAATTAAACAGATAGGGGGAAAGTATGCAGCCTTGTCTTACACCTTTGCTTATTTTAAACCATTCTGTTTCTCCTTGTTCCGTTCGAACTGTTGATTCTTGATCAATGTACAGATTGCGCAAGAGAACGATTAGGTGTTCTGGTATACCCATTCTTCTTAATGTTTCTCATGGTTTACACAGTCAAAAGCCTTGCTATAGTCGATAAAGCACAAATAGTTATCCTTTTGGTATTCTTTAGTCTTTTCAAGGTTCCATCTTACATCCGCAATGATGTCTCTCGTTCCTCGTTCTTTCCTGAACCCTGCTTGCACTTCAGGTAGTTCTTGTTCCAGGTATGGTTGTCTCTTTTGAATAATCTTCAGTAGAATCTTGCTGGCATGCGGGATCAGAGCGATTGTTCGATAATTTCCATAGTCATTTGGATCACCTTTCTTTAGTATTGGTATAAACACAGATCTTTTCCAGTCAGTTGGCCATGATGTTGTCTTCCATATTTCTTGGCAGAGCCTTGTAAGTATGGTAACAGCTGCATCAGATTGCTGCAATACTTCTATAGGAATGCTGTCAATGCCTGGTGCTTTGTTCTTTGATAAGGCTTTCAATGCTGCTTCAACTTCTTCTTTCATCACCAATGGTTCCCGATCATAATATACAGGTTGAAACGGCTGTTGGTCCACTTGATCTTTATCATATAAAAACTCTGTATATTTCTTCCACCTTTTCTTGATGATCTCAGCATCATTCAACATAGAACCTTGAGCATCTTGTAACATTCCATTTCGAGGATGGAACTTTTTCTTTAACTCTCGTAGCTTCAGGAAAGCCGATCTTGTTCTTCCTCTAATAGTTTCTGCTTCTATTTCCTTGCAAGTGTCATTGTAGTACTTTTCCTTGTCCTGTCTTGCTGAACATTGGAAATCTCTGTTGAGTTCTGCGATTGTCTTTCTTTCTCCTCTGGCTTTAGCTTCTCTGCGTTTCTTGGCAATTTTCAGAGTTTCTTCCATCATCTATTTTGGCCGTTTTTGCTTTTTCTCCTTTTGTAGAGACTTCTCGCTTTCTTCCAACACAGCCTTCTTGATGTCATTCCATAACTCTTCCGGAGCTCTGTCATTTGTATCTAAAGCAGCAAATCGATTTTGCAGGCAGTCTTTAAATTCCAGTGGTATATTCTCAAGGTCATATTTTGCTGCATTCATGAGTGGTTTGCTCTTTTTCAACTTTAGCTTGAGTTTGCATACTAGTAGTTGATGATCTGTACAACAGTCAGCTCCAGGTTTTGTCTTTGTTGATGTTATAGAGATTTTCCATCATTGACTTCCACAGATGTAGTCAATTTGATTTTTATACAATCCACTGGGTGAAGTCCATGTGTACAGTCGCCGCTTGTGTTACTGGAAGAAGGTGTTTGAGATGAATAGATCATTGGTCTTGCAGAATTCTATCCGTCTTTCTCCAGTTTTATTTCTGTTGCCAAGTCCATATTTTCCAACTACTTTGCCGCCTTCTTTGTTGCCAACCTTTGCGTTCCAGTCACCCATGACTATCAGGGTATCCTGTTTGCATGTTCTGTCAATTTCAGCTTGTACTTGTTCATAGAACTCTTCAATTTCATTCTCTTCTGCAGCTGTTGTTGGGGCATATACTTGAATTATAGTTGTGTTGATAGGCAATCCTCGTAGAAGAATAGAGATTAAGCATTTGCTGACTGCATTGTATTTCATTACAGTTCTTGCAAGTTTCTTCTTTATTATAAATGCAACACCATTTCTTCTGTGTCTTTAATTTCCAGCATAGTAGACCATGTGATCATCTGATGCAAAGTGCCTGATGCCAGTCCATTTCAGTTCGCTGACACCCAACAGATCAAGTTGTACACGTTCCATTTCATTCTTGACCACCTCCAACTTCCCTTGGTTCATGCTTCGTACGTTCCATGTTCCAATGTGTAAGACATCTTTACAGCTTGTAAACGGGGGCGCTGGGTGAGAATGTCCACAGTCTTGGCAAAGGCAAATTCTATTATGACTTGCAAAGGATTGTGGGGAATGTAGTCCATTCATACCAGAATCAGCCGTTCACAAAATAAATGAGTTGTGTTGCTCGAGTGTAAGCAAAGAAAATATATTTTATTTATGGGGTTATTTCTCCCACACAGATTTACTTGGTAGCACAAAAGGATACTTGCTTTCAGTATTATACTTAGGAAAAACAAATCATGATCAGCAACTGAACTTCTTAAGCAATCAATCAAACAATAAAGACCTTGATGGGGAGCAGAAAGGTCTTTCTGAGGGCTCCTGCTAATACCTTTTAGCAGTGCTCCAAAAACAAAACAAAACCCAAAAAAGTAATCAAAAACTGTTCTTTTTCAAGGATAACTTTCTTGTATCGGGAACAGCAGGAATTTAGTCTTCACAAACCACCCACGTCCCCTAGGAGTTGTCTCTGTCTCTCTCTCCTTCTCTCCTTTGTCTCAGCTATAAAGTGAACTGAAGAGGGAGAGTTGGAATGGCGGGAAGGCAGCACACAGGCGCTGTGGGATGCTCCCAAAAGCTTTCCTATTGGACGCTGGGGAGCGTTCCCGCGCAGGCTCCGTCGGTACTGACGATACTCCATATATGAAGACTAAATTCATGCTGATCCCGGAGATCACCTGTTACAGGTGAGTAACTATGCTTAAAAAATTAGTAAGACAAGATCTTCCTTGTCTAAAGCTATGTTGGCTGTCTCTCATTAAGCCATGACTATCTACATGTTCAGTAATTTTGTTCTTTATGATGGTTTCTACCATTTCTTCTGATACTGACATTAGGCTCACCGGTATGAAGTTTCCCGGGTCACCCCTGGTACCCTTTTTAAAAACTGGTGTTAAATTGGCCATCCTCCAATCTTCAGGTATTATCCACAGCAAGCTTCTTCTCAAATTGTCTCTTTGCCTGCCCTATCAATGCCTTGCATCTAACTTTTGACAGTGCTTGTGCTGTTTCCATTTGTCATTTGGCTCTTTTTCCATTTCCTGAAAGATACTTTTTTGGCAACAACAGCCTCTCTGACCTCACCTTTAAACCATGCTGGCAATTTTTGGACTTGCTTCCACTTTTCTTAAAGCGTGGAATACAGCTGGTCTGGGCTTCCAAGCAATACCGAAGCTTGATGTAAGTCTTTAACCTTTGCAACTGTTCCTTTTAGGTTTTTTTTCTTAACTATGTTCCTCATTTTATCATAGTCTCTCTTTTGAAAATTAAAGCATGGTACTGTGGATTTTCTTACCATCCTTCCTCCATTAATTAAATCAAACGCGATCATGCAATGATTACTGTTGCCAGGCGGCCCCAACACCCTTATCTCTTGCACCAGATCTGGTGTTCCACTAAGGGCTAGGTCCAAAATGGCTTCTCCTCTGATTGGTTCATGAACCTGCTGCTTCAAGAAGTAGTCATTTATTTCATCTAAAAACTTTATCTCCCTAGAATGTCCTGCCGTGACACTGATACAGTCAATACCGGGTCTTTCAAGGTTGACTGCATGTTATATGCAGACGATGTCCTGCTTTACATTCCCTTCTCTACCGAGCATCTGGACCTCTCCCCATTGACGAGTTGCTTCAATGCAATATCTGACTGGCTCCTGTCTCAAAACCTCAGAATACAACATAAGAAAACTGAAGTACTCTTCGTAACAAGGAATCCCAATTTTACCCCCCCACAATATCTTAAAGTAAAAGAAGCGGAGTTGCAATCCAAATCCTCAATACGATATTTGGGAGTCACACTAGATCAACGCCTAGACATGAAAGCCCACGTAGGAAACATAGTCAGATCAGTGTACTACAAGATCCGCTCACTTAGACACCTACGTTCCATGCTTGACCCAACCGATTTCCGGACAATCTTCCAGGCGTTGGTTATACCCCATTTCGACTATGCCAACGTCATATTACAAGGTCTTCCCCAATCTACATTAAACCCGCTTCAGCTAGCCATGAACGCGGCAGCAAGAGTCATCCATGGAGCCTCCAGGTACGACCACGTTACGCCCCTGCTGATACAGTTGCATTGGCTTCCTATTCAAGCTAGAATAGTTTTCAAGACCTTGACAATTACTTTTAAAGCTGTCAATAATCTCACATCGGCATCCTTATCCTTACTCATCCATAGCACATCTCCAGATAGAGCAAGGAGATCCATGGCTATAAACTCCCTCAAAATCCCGAAGGAACTTACTACTTGCACTAAATCGACAGCCAACAGAGCCTTCAGTCTCAGTGCCCCAATATGCTGGAATGCACTACCCCCTGATATCCGGGCTATTAGGACCCTGACACAGTTTAGGAAAGCCCTCAAATGCCACCTCTTCAACAAATACCTTTTAGAACCCAATGGAATCACCTAGAGCCCAATAACACCCACTGATACCAGTCCCAGATAAATCTAGGGTATATCAACAACTCACCAAGTGTGATATTCATTGCTATAGTGGACTGGTTTTTCTATGTATCTTCTGTGTATATGATTCCATGTAGTATGTTTTGTAAATAGTTACCCCGGTTATCCAAGTTGTTTATACCCTGTTACCTGTAAACTCATACTTGTTAAATGTACTGAGCATTTTGTTCCATGTAAACCGCGCTGATGATGAATAGTGCGGTATATAAGAGACTGTAAATAATAATAAATAATAATAATAATAAATAATAATAATTGAAATCACCCATTATTACTGTGCTGTAAATTTTGTTAGCTTCCCTGATTTCTTTGAACATTTCGTCATCCATTTGTTCATTCTGGCCAGTGGTCGACAGTACACACCCACTGCCATCTCCTTCCCCTTTTGACATGGAATTTCAGTCCATAGAGATTCTAGAGCAAGTTTTGTTTCATGCAAAACTTTAATCCTTTGTGACTCAATCCCCTCTAACATAGAGGGCAACCCTTCCACCAATTTGTTCAGCTCTATTCTTATGATATAGTTTGTACCCAAGTATCACAGTGTCCCACTGGTTGTCCTCCTTCCACCATGTCTCTTAGATACCAATCATATCTAACCTTTCTTTTAGTGCTGTATATTCTAAGTCTCCCATCTTATTTTTTTGACTTCTAGCATTTGCTTATAAGCATTTTAGAAACTCTATTTTATTCAAATTAATCTGGCTATCCGTAGGCAGGGGTAATTTGGAATCTTTAAGCTCTGTCTGCTCCGAACTCAAGTGCATTGGGGCTACTTTTGTCTTTATGCTGATATGACCTAACTTCATTCTTTAGGTAGTATCCTTCAAGGATACATTGTTCCGAACCATGTGCTCTTATACGACTGTCGGCTCTCCCCTATCATCTAGTTTAAAAGCTGCTCTATCTTCTTTTTAAAGGTTAATTTATTTTATTTATTTATTTACATTCTCTTATATACCGTGCTATTCTGCATCAGTGCGGTTTACATTGAACAAACTGAAATTACATTGAACAGGGAATGCCAGCAGCTTGGTTCCATGCTGGTTAAGGTGAATCCCATCCCTTCGGAAGAGCACCTACTTTCTCCAGAATGTTCCCCAGTTCCTAACAAATCCAAAACCCTCATCCTTGCACCATCGTCTCATCCTCGCATTAAGACTCTTTAGCTCTGCTTGCCTTTTGGATCCTGCGTGTAGAATGGGAAGCATTTAAGAAAATGCTACTCTGGAAGTTCTGGAATTCAACTTCCTACCTAAAAGCCTAAATTTAGCCTCCAGAACCTCCCTACCACATTTTCCTATGTCATTGGTACCGACACCTACCAAGATATAGCAGACTCCTCCCCAGCACTATCTAAGACCTTGTCTAGGTGGCACGTGAGGTCCACTACCTGCGCACCATGCAGGCATGTTTCCAAGCAATCCTCATGTCCACCAGCCACCCATCTATCTACATGCCTAATGATTGAATCACCAACAATAACGCCTGTCCTAACCCTTCCCTCATGGGCACATGGCATTGTAGAAACTTCCTTGGTGCAAGAGGGTTTTACATCACCTGGAGGACAGGTCCTAGCTACAGGGTTACTTCTTGCCACACCAGGGTGATGCTGTCCTGTCACATCACCTCTCTCCTCCATGACAACAGCGATGCTGCCAGACTGGAGGTGGGGCATCAAGACTATATCATAGAAACATAAAAATATGACGACAGAAAAAGAGGACATGGCCTATCTAGTCTGTCCTTCCATATCAACAACTGCAACAGTTTCCTTTAGAGATCCTCTGTGTTTGTCCCATGCTTTTTTGAATTCAGATACTGTCCTCATCTCTACCACCTCCACTGGGAGACTATTCCATGGATCCACCACTCTTTCCGTAAAGAAATATTTCTACATATCACTCCTGAATCTATCCCCTTTCACCCTCATCCCATGTCCCCTCGTAGCAGAACTTGCTTTCAATTGAAAGAGGCTCTCCCCCTGAACATTTGTTACAGAGGTATTTAAACATCTCAATCATATCACCTCTATCCCGCCTTTCCTCTAAGGCCGGGGTCTCAAACACTTTGTGCGGCCCGTGACAGAGGGAAACAAAAAAAAAAACCTGGCTTCTGCTGCTGCCGCTTCCGTCATGAACATAACATAAGAACATAAGATATGCCATACTGGGTCAGACCAAGGTCCATCAAGCCCAGTATTCTGTTTCCAACAGTGGCCAATCTAGGTCATATGTACCTAGCAGTTTCCCCAAGGGACACAGGTTCCACAATGCTTGTATTGGTTCAAGCATTGATATCCTGGGTCCCTTCTTAATAATGACTTATGGACCTTTCCTCCAGGAACTTGTCCAAACCTTTTTTAAACCCAGCTACACTAACAGCCTTTACTACATCCTCCGGTAACAAATTCCAGAGTTTGATTACACGTTGAGTGAAAGACTATTTTCTTTTATTAGTCTTAAATAGTTTACCCTGTAGCTTCATTGCATGTCCCCTAGTCTTTCTATATTCTGATAAGGTAAACAATCGATCTACGTTTACCCGTTCCACTCCGCTCATTAATTTATAGACTTCTATCATATCTCCCCTCAGCCGTCTCTTTTCCAGGTTAAAGAGCCCTAACCTTTTTAGCCTTTCTTCATAGGAGTATCCTTCCATCCCCTTTACCATTTTGGTGGCTCTTCTCTGAACCTTTTCTAATAACTCTATATCCTTTTTAAGATACGGCGACCAGAATTGCACACAATATTCAAGGTGCGGTCTCACCATGGAACGATATAGAGGCATTATAATATCCTTTGTTTTATTTTCCATTCCATTCCTTATCATACCTAGCATTCTATTTGCTCTCTTGGCCGCCGCTGCACACTGGGCCGAGGGTTTTAACATGGTATCCACAATGACGCCTAAATCTTTTTCCTGGGTGGTGGTTCCTAATGTGGAACCTTGCATCGTGTAACCATAGTTTGGGTTGTTCTTCCCTAGGTGCATAACCTTGCACTTGTCCACATTAAATTTCATCTGCCATTTTGATGCCCAGTCTTCCAATTTATCAAGATCCTCTTGCAATTTTCCACAATCCTCTTGGGTTTTAACAACTTTAAATAGTTTTGTGTCATCTGCAAATTTGATAACCTCACTCGTTATTCCACTTTCCAGGTCATTTATGAATATGTCAAAAAGCAGCGGACCCAGAACATATCCCTGGGGTACACCACTATTCACCTTTCTCCATTGGGAAAATTGGCCATATAGCCCTACCCTCTGCTTTCTATCTTTTAACCAGTTCCTGATCCACAATAGTACACTGCCTCCTATCCCATGACTCTTTAGTTTTGCCAAAAGTCTCTCATGAGGGACCTTGTCAAAGGCTTTCTGAAAGTCCAGATACAAAATATCAACCGACTCACCTTTGTCCACCTGATTATTCACTCCTTCAAAAAAACATAACAGATTAATAAGACAAGATCTTCCTTGTCTAAAGCCATGTTGGCTGTCTCTCATTAGTTCATGACTATCTACATGCTGAGTAATTTTATTCTTTATGATGGTTTCTATCATTTTTCCCGGTATTGACGTCAGGCTCACCGGTCTGTAGTTTCCCGGATCACCCCTGGAACCCTTTTTAAAAATTGGTGTTACATTGGCGATCCTCCAATCTTCAGGTATTAGAGATGATTTTAATGATAGTTCACAGATTACTAATAGCAGGTCTGCAATCTCATATTTCAGTTCTTTCAATACCCTTGGATGTATACCATACGGCCCAGGTGATTTGCTACTCTTCAGCTTATCTAATAGTTGTAATACATCTTCTCGATGTATCGATATTTCCTTCAATTCTTCTGCACCTTTAAATACCACTTCAATCATGGGTAACATCCCTACATCTTCCTCAGTAAAGACTGAAGCAAAGAATTCGTTCAGTCTCTCCGCTATCGCCTTGTCGCCTCTTAGTTCTCCTTTAATCCCTTTATCATCTAATGGACCAACTGACTCTCTCACAGGTTTTTTGCTACGAATGTACTTGAAAAGGTCTTTACTTCGCGTTTTTGCTTCTGCAGCAAGCTTCTTCTCAAATTCTCCCTTTGCCTGCCTTATCAATGCCTTGCATTTGACTTGCCAGTGCTTGTGCTGTTTCCAGGTTTCGTCGTTTGGCTCTTTTTTCCATTTCCTGAAAGATGCTTTTTTGGCAACAACAGCCTCTCTGACCTCAACTTTAAACCATGCTGGCAGTTTTTTGGACTTCTTTCCACTTTTCTTAAAGCGTGGAATACAGCTGGTCTGGGCTTCCAAGATAGTATTTTTCAACAACAGCCAAGCCTGATGTACGTCTTTAACCTTTGCAACTGCTCCTTTTAGTTTTTTCTTGACTGTTTTCCTCATTTTATCATAGTCTCCCTTTCGAAAGTTAAAAGGTAGTACTGTGGATTTCCTTACTATCCCCCCTCCACTAATTAAATCAAAGGCGATCATGCTATGATCACTATTGCCAAGTGGCCCCAACAACCTTATCTCTTGCACTAGATCTGGTGTTCCACTAAGGATTAGGTCTAATATGGCTTCCCCTCTGGTCGGTTCATGAACCAGCTGCTCCAAGAAGCAGTCATTTATTTCATCTAGGAACTTTATCTCCCTAGCATGTCCTGACGTGACACTGACCCAGTCGATACCGGGGTAGTTGAAATCACCCATTATTATTACTGTGCTGTAACTTTTGTTAGCTTCCTTGATTTCTTTGAGCATTTCATCAGCCATTTGGTCATTCTGGCCAGGTGCTCGATAGTACACCCCCACTGCCATTGCCTTCCCCCTTTTACATGGAATTTCAATCCATATAGATTCTACAGCAGAGTTTGTTTCCTGCAAAACTTTAATCCTTTCTGACTCAATGCCCTCTCTAACATAGAGAGCAACCCCTCCACCAATTTGATCAGCTCTATCATTACGATATAGTTTGTACCCAGGTATCACAGTGTCCCACTGGTTGTCGTCCTTCCACCATGTCTCTGATATTCCAATCATATCTAACCTTTCATTTAGTGCTATATATTCTAACTCTCCCATCTTATTTTTTAGACTTCTAGCATTTGCATACAAGCATTTTAGAGAATGTATTTTATCCATATTAATTTGTCTGTTAGACATGAGTAATTTGGGATCTTTAAGCTCTGTCTGCTCCATACTTGAGGGCGTTTGGGCTACTTTACTCTTTTGTGGAACCTCTCTGCTTTTGGTAGTATCCTTTAAAGATACATTCTTCCGAACCATCTGCTCTTGGGCGACTGTCGGCTTTCCCCTAATATCTAGATTAAAAGCTGCTCTATCTCCTTTTTAAAGGTTAATGCCAGCAGCCTGGTTCCATCCCGGTTAAGGTGAAGCCCATCCCTTCGGAAGAGCCCCTCCTTTCCCCAGAATGTTCCCCAGTTCCTAACAAATCCAAACTCCTCATCTCTGCACCATTGTCTCATCCACGCATTGAGACTCCGGAGCTCTGTCTGCCTTTTGGGTCCTGTGCGTGGAACAGGAAGCATTTCGGAGAATGCTACCCTGGAAGTTCTGGATTTCAACTGCCTATCTAAAAGCCTAAATTGAGCCTCCAGAACCTCCCTACCACATTTTCCTATGTCATTGGTACCAACGTGTACCAAGACAGCAGACTCCTCCCCAGCACTATCTAAGACCTTATCTAGGTGGCGCGTGAGGTCCGCTACCTTTGCACCAGGCAAGCATGTTACCAGGCGATCCTCACGTCCACCAGCCACCCAGCTATCTACATGCCTAATGATCGAATCACCAACTATAACGGCTGTCCTAACCCTTCCCTCATGGGCACATGGCGCTGGAGAAACTTCCTCGGTGCGAGAGGGTTTTACATCACCTGGAGGACAGGTCCTAGTTACAGGATCACTTCCTGCCACACCAGGGTGATGCTCTCCTGTCACGTGACCTCTCTCCTCCATGGCAACAGGGATGCTGCCAGACTGGAGTTGGGACTTCAGGACTATATCCCTGTAGGTCTCGTCTATGTACCTCTCTGTCTGTCTTATGCTTTGCAAGTCTGCTACTTTAGCCTCTAGAGAACGGACTCGTTCCCTGAGAGCAAAGAGCTCCTTGCACCTAGTGCACACGTAAGACCTCTCACCAACTGGGAGAAAATCATACATGTGACACTCAATGCAAAAGACTGGAAAGCCCCCATCCCGCTGCTGGACTGCTGTCTGCATCTTAGTTTTAAGTTTGTGTTTAGATGTAAGTTCTTTACTTACTAAGGGTTGCTATGGATATTTATACTAATAAAACTGTACCTAATACGTGTAATATACCTTGTTCACCTGAAGCTTAACTAATCTCAGGTCCTTAGTGTATGACTGATTTGGCAGCGGCAGAATCAACTGTCAATTAAAAAAAAACAAAACTAAAACCTGGCTTCTGCTGCTGCAGCCGTGGCCCCTTCTCCTCTGCCCGGAAGAGTCCTGAGTCTGCTCCATCAGCGGCGTGCTTTTCAAGCCACGAAGAGAGTATTTCCCTCTCGCGCGGTTTAAGCCTATTCACTTTTCAAGCCGCGCGCGAGGGAAATACTCTCTTCATGGCTTGAAAAGCCCGCCGCTGATGGAGCAGACTCAGGGCTCTAACGGGCAGAGGGGAAGGGGCCACGGGACAGCTGATTCTGCTGCTGCCACGGCTGCAGCAGCAGCAGAAGCCAGGGTTTTGTTTTGTTTTTATTTACCTGGGCTGATGGGGGGGGGAGGGGGAGTTAGGACTGGAAATGGAAATGGGCTGATGGGGGTTAGGAAGGACTGGAGGTGGGCTGATGGGGGGGGTAAGGACTGGAAATGGGCTGATGGGGGTTAGGAAGGACTGGAGGTGGGCTGATGGGGGTAGTTAGGACTGGTAATGAGCTATGGAGAGGCTAAGGCTGAAATGGGGTAATGGGGGGTTAGGACTAGAAGTGGGCTAATGGCAGCGGGGGGGGGGGGTTAGGACTTGTAATGGGCTATGGTGGGGGCTAGGACTGGAAATGGGCAGATGGGGGTTAGGACTGGAGGTGGGCTAATTGATGGGTTAAGACTGGTAATGGGCTTATTAAGGGGGGCTAAGAATGAAAATGGGGTGATGGGAGCATTAGGACTGGTAATGGGCTATGGGGGGGCTAGAAATGGTAATGGACTGGGGGGGTTGCTAGGACTGGAAATGGGCTTAGTGGGGGGGAGCTAGGACAGGAAATGGGCTGATTGTGGGGCTAGGATAGGACTGGAAATGGGCTGATGCGGAGACTAGAAGGGAGCGGATGCTGGGTGGGGCTAGAACTAGAAGGGAGCTGATGTTGGGGAAGGATTAGAATGGTATGGGGCTGGGAGAGTGAAATGGAAAGGGGAAAAATATTTTGTGTGGGAGGGGAGAAAAATCTGCAATTGGCCGGGTATTGGGAGAGTAAGTGGTGATTGAGGATGGAGGGGTAAAATTTGTGTGGATGAAATAGGAATGAGAAAGGAGCAAAAGGAGAAAGATTAATATATTAAAGCAGATATAGGGGGAGAATGGAAAAAAAAACTAGAAGAGAGAAGAAAGGACAAATGGACAGCAGACGATGGAGAGTTAGCAGAAGACACGAAGAAACCAGAAGAAAGTGGCTTGAACAATTGCAACTGAAAAAAATGCACAAAAGGTAGAAAAATATCTATTTTGAATTTATTAACTGGAATATGTCAGCTCTGGGAAATGTGCATCATTAACGTCTGCGCTTTGTATGGTAACGTTATGCAAATATTTATGCAAATGAGGCCCCACGTCTTATGCAGCCCGCAGGTTACTCTACAAGTCCTCATTTGGCCCTCAAAGCAATTTGAGTTTGAGACCCCTGCTCTAAGGTATACATATTAAGATCCTTAAGTCTGACCTCATATGCGTTATAATGAAGACTACTAACCATTTTAGTAACCACCCTCTCTACTGACTCCATCCATATGCTTTATAATGAAGACTACTAACCATTTTAGTAACCACCCTCTCTACTGACTCCATCCTGTTTATATCCTTTTGAAGGTGCGGGCTCCAGAATTGCACACTATACTCAAAATGAGGTCGCACCAAAGACTTATACAGAGGCACTATCACCTCCTTTTTTCTGCTAGCCATTCCTCTCCGTATGTACCCAAGCATCCTTCTAGCTTTTGCTGTCACCTTTTCTACCTGTTTAGCTACTTTAAGATCATCAGACACAGCCACGCCTAGGTCCCGCTCTTCTTTAGTGGACAAAAGTACTTCACCCCCTATACTATATTGCTCCCTTGGATTGCTGCAGCCCAAATGCATGACCTTACATTTTTTAACATTAAATCCCAGCTTCCAAATTCTAGACCATTCTTCAAGCTTAGCTAGGTCCCTCCTCATGTTATCTACACCTTCCTGGGTGTCTACTCTATTGCAGATTTTGCTATTATCCGCAGAGGCAAACCTTACCCGACAGCCCTTTCGCTATATAACTAACAAAGATGTTAAAAAGAATCGGACCAGGACAGATCCCTGGGGGACACCACTGGTAACATCCTTCTCCTCAGAGTGAGCTCTATTTATCTGTACTCTTCATCACCTCCTACCCAAAGAATTTGTAACCCAAGCAGTAACTTTAGGGTCCATCCCTAGGGTGCTCAGTTTGGTTATAAGTCGCCTGTGAGGAACAGTGTCAAAGGCTTTACTGAAATTTTAATACACCACATCTAGGGCTCTCCCTCGGTCCAACTGCCTGGTCACCCAGTCAAAGAAATCAATCAGATTTGTCTGACAAGACCTGCCTCTGGTGAATCCATGCTGCCTTGGATCCTGTATCCGCTGGGCTCCAGAAACCTCACTATTTTCTCTTTCAGCACCTTTTCCAATAATTTACTCACCACCGAAGTTAAACTAATCGACCTGTAGTTTTCAACCACATCCTTACTTCCGCTTTTGTGTAAAGGCACCACATGAGCCTCTCTCCAGTCCTTTGGCACCAGTCTCGACTTTAACGAGGCATTGAAAAGGTCAGTCAGTTGGAGCTGCTAGAACGTCCCCAAGTTCCCTCAGTATTCTCAGGTGTATCCCTTCCGGTCCCATTGCTTTGTCTACTTTAAGTTGAGCTAGTTTCTCACAAACACAGTGTTTTGAAAATTGTTCAAGATGTCCCTCGCTTCTGTTCCTATTTGTGGGTGTTTTCTGAGGTCCTGTTCCTGGTTCTTCATCTGTGAATACAGAACCGAAATATTTGTTAAGCATTTCTGCTTTATCCTCATCAGCTTCTACATATTCCTCCCCTTCACACTTGATTCTGACGATACAATTTTTGCCCTTCCTCTTTTCACTAACATATCTATAAAATGTCTTATACCCCCATTTTATTGTATTGGGTATTTCCTCCTCTTTTTGAATCTTTGCTTCCCTGACTACTTTGCTTACTTCTATAAGTTTTTCCAAATATAGATGCCTGTCTTCCTCTCTTTGTGATCTCTTGTGTTTCATGAAGGCCTCCCTCTTTTTCTTCACCTTTTCAGCTACTTATTTCGAAAGCCATAGTGGTCTCCTTTTCCTTTTACCTTTATTTACCATTTTAACACAAAGGTTGGTTGCCCTTAAAATATCCCCTTTCAGTTTTGCCCACTGTTTTTCTACATCCCCCAGCTGTTCCCATCCCGTTAACGACTCCCTGAGGTATTGGCCCATCTTGGCAAAGTTAGTCTTCCTAAAGTCTAAGACCCATACCTTTGAATGGATTCTAAGAGCCCTAGTCCTAATACTGAACCACACCATCTGGTGATCACTGGATGTAAAATGATCTCCCACTATAACATCAGAAACACTTTCACCATTAGTAAGCACCAAGTCCAGTATGGCTCTTTCACGTGTGGGGTCTGTTACCAATTGCCTGAATAGTTCTCCCTGTAGAGAATCCAGGATTTCTTTACTTCTAGATGCTCAAATGCTCACACTTGAAGAGGGTGATTTTATATACCTTTTTCACACATAAAAGGGATCTTATGAAATAGGTCACACCTAGAAGTATGCATGGAGCAAACCAGGAGGTACTTTTAGAGAGTAGGTATGCTCAGAGGAGGAGATGACTCAAGCATGGGTGAGTCACAATTTACATGCATATTTTCTAAACTATGCACATAAAGTACACGCTAACATTTATACCTGCTCTCAAAGCAGGTGTAATGTATGCTCTTTCTATCTAGGCACCATTTCTGTGTGAATTGCGCAAGCATTTTCTGAATGTCTTTATAAATATGGTGTCTGCCGATTTAATAGAGGAACCCTGTTATAAGATCCACAGCAATCTTGAGGAAGAAAAGTTCAGGCCTATTGAGTGTCTGATGAACTCCATACGTGAGTTGGAGCGAGGTGAAATTTTGGGAAGTTTAGGACAAATCTCAGATGTTGGAGTACCGTGATGGTGTGACGAAGGGAAAGTTTTACCTCCTGAGGGGAGTCTCTCCTGATTAGCCAGTCGTCTAAGAAAAGGAAGACGAAGACCCCCAAAGTGCGGAGATAGGCAACCACTACTGTAATGCATTTTGTGAATACTCGCAGTGTAGAGGCTAAGCCGAAGGGCAGCCCCCCGGTATTGCTAGTGATTCCACTGAAATATGAAGCGCAGATACTGAATGTGCCGAGGATGGATCAAGTGCAAGTACGCCTCCTTTAGGTCTAGATAACATAGCCGATCTTATCTCTGGAGGTATGGGAGAAGAGTTTCCAGGGAAATCAGTTTCAATTTTTCTCGGACCAGGAACTTGTTTAGGTCTCTGAGATCCAAGATGGGCCTGAATCCTTCTGTTTTCTTTGGAATGAGAAAATATGTAGAGTAGAAGCCCACCCCTTCTTGAGGAGGAGCAACTCTTTCTATTGCTCTTTGGGATAACAGGGTGGACACCTCTTCTCTTATGAGAGAGTGCTTTGAAGAGGATGAGTGGGATAGTCCCCTGTGAAGCAGATACGCCCTTTAAATCCAACATCCACCGTTTTGAAGTTATGAGGTGCTATCTGTGAGCATAGGAACAGAGTCTGTCTGTTATGTGGAGGGGCTGGGGACCCTCCAGAGGCAGAGTGGCAATGCTCTCTAGGAAGGAGTCTAGAACCAGGCGCAGGTTGTGCCTGAGCTGCTGGTTGAGGATTAGGAGCCTTTTTAGGTTAGCAAATGCCCTGCCGCCGCTGCTGAGGCTGGTAAGCAGCTGAAGGTGGGTTTGAAAGGTTAATATCTCTTCTTAGAATAGAAAGGTTTCTTAGGAAGAGCCTTCCTTTTGGAGGGGTCAGCAGTTTTTCTAGAAAGGTCTCAATCTCCCCAGCCTTTTCTCTCCGACCTTTTCCCATACATGGGATGTTGGCCAGCTTGTCCTGGACCCACTGTTCGAGATCTGATGCCCGTAACCAGGCCATCCTACAAGCTCCAATGCAGAGTGCTGAAGCTCTGCTCATGGACTCAAAGGCATCAAAAGATGCAATGGTGAAAATTTTTGAAGTATTCTGACCTTGCCTGATGAGTGTCTGGAAAGCATAGTTACTTACCTGAAACAGGTGTTCTCCAGGGACAACAGGAATCAGTCCTCATATAGGGGCGACATCAGCACCGATGGAGCCCATGTGGATTCACTCCCCAGCTTTCAAAGAAAGCCTTTGGAAGCTAAACCTCACATGCACGGTCATCTTCCCGCCCAAGGGTGCTATCTTACCTCAGTATGATGGCATAGTTCAATCAAGCATAAAAAAAAGAAAAAAAACACTTCACGGGGAGGAGGGAGGGTGTGAAGACTGATTCCTGTTGTCCATTGAAGTGAGTAACTACACTTTCTCCTGGAACAAGCAGGAAGCCAGTCCTCACATATGGGACTCCCAAGCTACCTCCTCCATCGCTACTGGTCAACAACATAGAATTGAAGTCCAAACCCACAATCCGATATCTCGGCATCACACTGGACCAGTACCTGGATATGACAACGCATGTGAAGAATGTGACAAAGACTATATATCATAAGATCAGAACACTACGCCACCTCCGCCCCCTACTTGATTCTACTGACTACCGATCAACCTTCCAGGCATTAGTCCTCCCACACCTAGATTTTGCGAACATCATCCTCCACGGTATCTCTCAATGAACTTTAAATCCGCTTCGCCTGGCTATGAATGCAGCTGCAAGAGTCCTCTCTGGGTCACCAAGATCTGCCCACATAACGCCTATCATGAAAGATCTGCATTGGCTACCTTTACAAGCCAGACTCCACTATAAGTCATTAGTCCTTACTTTCAAAGCCTTGAATAACTACCCACCTACACCAATCAGCAAGCTAATTCACAGCACCTTCGAAAATAGAAACAGGAGGCCTACTGCTATGAACACCTTAATAGTTCCTAGGATGATGACATCATGTACTAAGGCTACTTCAAACAGAGCTTTCTCAGTATTCGCTCCTTTAAACTGGAATGCACTTCCCCATGAAATCCGTGGCATCAAAAGCCTAATACTATTCCGAAAAGCTTTGAAACACCATCTGTTCACAAAATGTTACCCAGAAGTCATCCTGGACACTCACACATCTGGCAAGCTTCCCACATACCCCAGACGCCTTGGCACCTTAATACAACCAGAAAATGGTTAGCCTACACAATAGCCCACATGATAACCATTTACCTGCACCATCCACACGAAATCACTTACAATATCCAAATGAGTTTAGAGTATTGTATATAGTTTAAAGTATATAGTATAAAGTTAACCTGTACATAGTTCTCCCGGTTATCCCATGTGTTATTTTTCCCTGTTCTTTGTAAACTCAATGTTGCCTGTATGCATTGCAGTATGTTTTGTTCAATGTACACCGCGCTGATTTTAATAGCGCGGTATAGAAGAAATGTTAAATAAATAAATAAATACTGAAAAAACCTGTAGGAGCCCCGGACAATGCAAAAAAGCAAATCATGCAGGGCAGCAAGGAGCGCTGAATGGCTTGAAGTCCAGAGACACAGCTGCAGCATCGAGCATGGAATCACCTCGCTGGTAGCATGAATACAACGGGCCGAAGGGAAGGAGTTGCACTATTCCCCAAAGAGGTGACGAAGTACTGCCTGTGCAAATGCGCTGTCATGCTGTGAGTTTTCGTCCAAGCAGTATTGCACTGCAAAGATATCCACCTAAGACCAGGTGACAGCCCGACAGATGTCCAGCAGAGGGACCGAACACAGATGGGCCACTGAGGCCGCCATAGCGAGAACATTATGTGCGATAATGTGAGGCTCCAAGGAAAGTCCAGCCTTCTCATATGTGAAGGAGATGGAGTCTGCCACCCAGGTATACAAGGTACACTTGGAGACTGCAACCTGTTAGGAGATGAACAGCTGCGACAAGTCGCCATGGGCTTGTGTCCTCTGATGGTAGAAGGACAGGGCCCTCTTGCAATCTAGGGTGTGTAAAGCGTAGTTACTTAACTGGAACAGGTGTTCTCCAGGGACAACAGGACTCAGTCCTCACATATGGGCGACATCAGCACCGAAAGAGCTTGCGCGGAACATTTCCCCAGCTTTCAAAGAAAGCCTTTGGCAATGCCACCATGCATGCGTGGTCCTCTTCCCACCCAAGGGTGCCATCTTGATCAGTCAGATGACATAGCTCGGGCAAAAAAGAAAAAAATACCAAGAACAGTGGGCAATTCCAAGGGGAGTTAGGAGGGTTGTGAGGACTGATTCTTGCTGTCCCTGAAGAACACCTGTTACAGATGAGTAACTACGCTTTCTCCAGGAACAAGCAGGAAGTCAGTCCTCACATATGGGAATGCCCTGCTACAAGCTACCGAGGACCTTTAAAAAAACACCCACAGCAAACCGTGAGCAGTCACTGGTAACCGAAGACAGCCAGAGGACCCAGAGTCCCCAGAAGATCACACTCCTGGTAGCTGCAGAAGAAGGGTCGGAGGGCAGGAGTTGCTTAAACCCCGAACAAATTACGGAGTACGGTCTGGCTGAAGGTGCTGTCCTGACAAGACTCCCTCTCCAGGCCATAGTATGTCGCAAAGGTATTAGCCAAGGAACAGGTGGAAGTTCGGCAGATGTCCACCAGCAGCTTGGAGCGCAAGTGGGCCACTGACACCGCCCTTGCACGAACACCATGCGCCATGACTCGGTAGCCCGGCCTGAGTCTGGGCAAAGACGATGCAGTCTGCCACCCAGATGGAAAGAGTTTGCTTAGTGATCGCAAGCCCCATGCAGGCAGGGTCGTAGGAGATGAAAAGCCGCTCAGACCTGTGGTGAACCCGCGTACATTGCAGTTAGAAGGAGACAGCCTCCTGCAGTCAAGGGTGTGGAGGACCACAGATGCCCGGTCGAGTGGGGCTCCGGGAAGAAGGACAAACACAGTGGATCCCTTTACAGCAACAGGATAAAAGCAAAATAAACAGTACCATCTAACTTCTGAACTATCTAGCGTCTGAACAAATAAGGGTGTCCTACATGGAGTGGTGGGTTCACCCCTAAACAGAAACAAAAACATGGGGAGGGGTGGCCTGCACAGAGCGACAGGTGCACCTACCCTTGCCATCTTGCTGGGCAGACTAGATGGACCATGCTGGTCTTTATCTGCCGTCACTTACTATGTTACTATGTTACTATGTATGTCGGAAGCACTATCTCCTGATTGAGATAGAAATCAGAGACAACCTTCAGGAGAAATTTGGGGTGCATTCTGAGAACCACCCAGTTCCCATAGAAACTCGTGTAGGGGGCGTCAGCCATCAGGGCCTGAAGCTCACTGACCCTCCGGGCTGAGGTGACAGCCACCAGAAAAAACACCTTCCAGGAAAGGTGTTGAAGCGTTGAAGTGCGACTGAGTTAGCTACGTGAGAATGACATTGAGGACCCACTCCACCGGAGGTGGCCAGATGGGGGGGCCTGGAAAGGAGCAGCCTGCGTCATTTAGCAGGAAACCATTGGTTAACCCGAGAGGGGTCTGCCCCTGACAGGGTGGTGGTTAGCGAGATAGCGCCCAGGTGGACACTGACTGATTTGAACTTCAAGCCCACCTGCGAGAGATGGAGAAGGTACTGCAGGACGAAGTGGGTAGGGCAAGAGATCAGGTCGGCCTGTATCTCCGAGCACCACACTGAGAACCGACACCACCTGAAGGCATAAACCCTCCTAGTCAAGTCCTTGCACGAGGCCAGCAGTATGTCCTCGACCGGGAGATGAAGGGGGGCTAAAGCGACCCATTCAGCCACCAGGCCATGATGGATAAGGACCTCAAGTTCGGGTGAAGCAACAGACCTCCTCCTGCATCAACAAGCCCAGTGTGTTGCTGAGGGGGAACTAGGGGCTCCGATGAGAGGTGGAGCAGCAGCAGGAACCAGGGCTGCTGAGGTCACTGCAGGGCCATGAAAATTACCAAGGCCCCGTCCCGCTGTATTTTGAGGAGAGTCTGTGCTATGAGCAGAGTGGGAGGAAAAGCATACAGGAGGCCGTGCATCCACGACAGGAGGAAAGCATTGGGGGCATCCTTGTTCGGGTGGGGAACTAGGCCGCAGAACTATGGGAGCTGTAAATTTGCAGGTCTGGCAAAAAAGACTGGAGTCCCTAAATGCCGGAACAGCCGCTGTGCCATCTGCACGCAGAGGCGCCACTCATGCGGCTGGAGGAGCCGGCTTAGCCTGTCTGCCAGGATGTTGTCCTGGCCCGGGAGATAGGTGGACCATGAGGCCCTGGCAAACTTCAAAGAAACATAGGGCTACCGCCTCCAGGCAGAGGCTGTAAGAGCTGGGGCTCCCTTGCTTGTTCATATAGAACATTGCCACCGGGTTGCCCGCCTGGACGAGCACCGCCCTATGGTGAACAAGATGCTGAATGCCCGGAGGGCGAGGAGGACCACCCAGCGTTCGAGGAGGTTGATCGACTGCCTGGACTGTATTAGGTACAGTTTTATTGGTATAAATACCCATAGCAACCCCCTAGTAAGTAAGAACTTAAAGATCTAGACACAAACTTAAAACTAAGATGCAGACAGCAGTCCAGCAGCGGGATGGGGGCTTTCCAGTCTTTTGCATTGAGTGTCACATGTATGATTTTCTCCCAGTTGGTGAGAGGTCTTAGGTGTGCACAAGGTGCAAGGAGCTCTTTGCTCTCAGGGAACAAGTCCGTTTTCTAGAGGCTAAAGTAGCAGACTTGGAAAACATAAGACAGACAGAGAGGTACATAGACGAGACCTACAGGGATATAGTCCTGAAGTCCCACCTCCAGTCTGGCAGCACCCCTGTTGCCATGGAGGAGAGAGGTCACGTGACAGAGTATCACCCTGGTATGGCAGGAGGTGATCCTTTAACTAGGACCTGTCCTCCAGGTGATGTAAAACCCTCTCGCACCGAGGACGTTTCTCCAGGGCCATGTGCCCATGAGGGAAGGGTTAGGACAGCTGTTATAGTTGGTGATTCGATCATTAGGCATGTAGATAGCTGGGTGGCGGTGGACGTGAGGATCGCCTGGTAACATGTAAACCGCGTTGATGCAGAAGAACGCGGTATATAAGAAAGTTAAATAAATAAATAAATAAATAAATAAATAAATAACATGCCTGCCTGGTGCGAAGGTAGCAGACCTCACGCGCCACCTAGATAAGGTCTTAGATAGTGCTGGGGAGGAGTCTGCTGTCTTGGTACATGTCGGTACCAATGACATAGGAAAATGTGGTAGGGAGGTTCTGGAGGCAAAATTTAGGCTTTTAGGTAAGAAGTTGAAATCCAGAACTTCCATGGTAGCATTCTCCGAAATGCTTCCTGTTCCACGCGCAGGACCCAAAAGGCAGGCAGAGCTCCGGAGTTTCAATGCGTGGATGAGACAATGGTGCAGAGATGAGGGTTTTGGATTTGTTAAGAACTGGGGAACATTCTGGGGAGAGGAGGGGCTCTTCCGAAGGGATGGGCTTCACCTTAACCGGGATGGAACCAGGCTGCTGGCATTAACCTTTAAAAAGGAGATAGAGTAGCTTTTAAACTAGATATTAGGGGAAAGTCAACAGTCGCCCAAGAGCGGATGGTTCGGAAGAATGTATCCTTGAAGGATACTACCAAAAGCAGAGAGGTTCCACAAAAGAGTAAAGTAGCCCAAATGCCCTCAAGTATGGAGCAGACAGAGCTTAAAGATCCCAATTTACCCATGTCTAACAATAGCCAAATTAACATGAATAAAATACATTCTCTAAAATGCTTGTATGCAAATGCTAGAAGTCTAAAGAATAAGATGGGAGAGTTAGAATATATAGCACTAAATGAAAGGTTAGATATGATTGGAATATCAGAGACATGGTGGAAGGAGGACAACCAGTGGGACACTGTGATACCTGGGTACAAACTATATCGTAATGATAGAGCTGATCAAATTGATGGAGGGGTTGCGCTCTATGTTAGAGAGGGCATTGACTCAGAAAGGATTAAGGTTTGCTACTTCTGGAGAGAGATCTGCAATTGTAAGTATTTACTTCTGGGAATTTTTCGAAATCTTAGGGAAAAAGGAATTCTTTAGATTAAAGCTGATTAATCTGTGAACCCAGTGTATTTGTTAAATCAGTCAGGGCCTAGTAGCAGCAAAGAGCTTTCAGTTTAAATTCAAAACTCTTTCTCGTTAAATTTAGACCCCAAGACACTCTTTATCCAAACAAGGGCTGTGGGACTTCCCCTGGAAATTGTTCACAGATTACATTAAAAGCAGAGGACAGGGTACTGTGTAGCAGCCAGTTTTTAATAAGTCTTCTTTCCCTCCCTCCCCGACACCTACCCACCCCTGGAACAATCGTAGCTTTATAGGTAATTAAGTTATTTATGTATTTATTTAACAGGTTTTATATAGCGCTTCATCATTTCAATCAAAGCGGTTTACATTGAAACTTAAACTTGTTAATATACATTAAACAGGGATATTGATAACTTGGATTTTTTTGAGGCAATGGAGGTTTAAGTGACTTGCCAAAGGCCACACGAAGTGCTAGTGGGAATTGAACCCTGGTCTCTGGATTCCCAAGCCAGTGTTCTAAACCATTAGGCTGCTTCTCCACTCCACTTAAAGGAAAGGAGGTGCTATAATCACTCTCAGATGCAGCTGTTTATCCTAATCAGGCATACATTAAGGACCCAAGATTAATTAAACTTTAGGTGAACAAAGTACATTAAACGTATTAGGTATAGTTTTATTAGTATAAGTATCCCCAACAACCGTTAGTAAGTAAAGAACTTACAGTAAATATCTAAAAGTAACCTTAAAACTAAGATGAAGATAGAAGTCCAGCAACGAGATGGAGGCTTTCAGTCTTTTTAGAGTGTCACATGTATGATTATCTCTCAGTTGTTGAGGGGTCTTACGTGTGCACTAGGTGCAAGGAGCTCTTTGCTCTCAGGGAACGAGTCCCATCGGCTGAGGGGAGATATGATAGAAGTCTATAAATTATTGATCGGAGTGGAACGGGTAAACGTAGATCGATTGTTTACGTTATCAGAATATAGAAAGACTAGGGGACATGCAATGAAGCTACAGGGTAAGCTACAGTATTTAAGACTAATAAAAGAAAATATTTTTTCACTCAACGTGTAATCAAACTTTGGAATTTGTTACCTGAGGATGTAGTAAAGGCTGTTAGTGTAGCTGGGTTTAAAAAAGGTTTGGACAAGTCCATAAACCATTATTAAGAAGGGACCCAGGATGTCAATGCTTGACCCAGTACAAGCATTGCGGAACCTGTGTCTTTTGGGGAAATTGCTAGGTACATATGACCTAGATTGGCCACTGTTGGAAACGGGATACTGAGCTTGATGGACCTTGGTCTGACCCAGTATGGCATATCTTATGTTCTTATCTCTGCAGGCTAGAATAGCAGACTTGGAGGAGATAAGGAGAGGTACACAGACGAGACCTACAGGGATATTTTTAAAACAAAATTGCATTCTTTTTGGTGCTTTAGTAGAAATATTTTCTTTAGTGGGGTGGGTTTAAAACTCTGCTTTGGTAACTTTCTCAGCCCTTGGGAACTGCTGGCACCTAATTAGGTGTTAGTTCCCTCCCTACCCCTACCCAGCCCTAGTGAGCAGTCTTGATTTATAGGGCACCTCCCCATTTAACAAAGCACAAGGACTTGGAACAGCACATTTTGAATATAATTAAAGAGATGTAACTGCTTTTTCTCTCAAAGGACTGCTGGGAAACCTGCTGGTACTTTGGTAGATCTCGCTCTTTTGCTTTAACAAATACCTAAGCTCCACGAACAGAACAATGGCTGGGAAAAAACATATTGCTAAAGCTGTTGCCCCCATTACAGCTTCTGCCTCTGTCCAGACAAAGGTCCCAATGCCAGTTGAAGGACCAGTTCCATGTCCAGGGTGCCTGTATGCTGAAGCTCTCAGGACACAAGTGGAAGAACTCAGAGAGGAGGTGGCGAGGCTGAGGAGCATTCAAGACAGTGAGAAGTACATTGATGAGATGCTTCTTGCAGAAACCAAGCTCTCCAGCAGAGGAGAAGATGTGTGCTGACAGAATGGCGAAGGTTGGACACAAGTCACCAGGGCCTGCAGAATCACCAATCCAACTTCTCCAGCCCTTGAATTGAAGAACCATTATGCAGCCCTGGAAGTGGAGGAGGTGAAAGCATCCCTGGAAAGGGAAGAACCAGAGCTTAAGTACCCCAAAGTTGCAGAATCAGTGACCACAAGAAAGCGAAGGGTAGTGTTGGTTGGTGGCTCGCTTCTGAGGGATACTGAGGCGTCCATCTGCCGACCAGACTTGATATCCAGAGAGGTATGTTGTCTGCCTGGTGCCAAAATCCAAGATGTTATGGAGAGTTTGCCGAGACTCATCAAACCCACTGACTATTACCCAATGTTACTAATCCATGTTGGAACAAATGATACTGCCAGGTATCCCTCTGAGCGTATCAAAAGTGACTTCATGGCTCTGGGACAGAGGGTGAAACAGTTAGGTGCACAGGTGGTGTTCTCTTCAATCCTCCCTGTTGAGGGTTAAGGACAAGGCAGAGAGGCTCGCATCCTGGAGATGAATGCATGACTGCATGGATGATGTCATCGAGAGCGTTTTGGTTTCCTAGACCATGGGATGCTGTTCCAAGGGTTGCAGAGCAGAGATGGCATCCATCTGGAGTGGAGGAGTAGCCTAGTGGTTGGGGCAAGGTACTTCGGGCCGGAAGGTCGGGGGTTCAAATCCCACTAGAGGACAGCAACCTTGGGCCGGAAGGACTGGGGTTTCTAGTCCCACAGGTGCTCCTTGTGGTCTTGGGCAAGCCACTTAACCCTCCATAGCCCATGTTCCCTGTAAAATAGTTCTCTGTGTGCTGTGCTTTCCTGTCTAATCAATGTGTTTATACCTCAAAAAATTTCCTGTCATGATTTGACAATTTCCAATCTGTAATCAAAAACCGCTGCTGATCGCTGGAAGTAGCGGTATACAAATGTATACTAAATAAATAAAAATAAATAAAATAAAATCTGTCCAAGAAAGGTCGACAAGTCTTCAGTAGTAGACTGGCTAATCTACTGAAGAGGGCTTTAAACAAGATTCGTTGAGGGTGGGTGAAGAAAGCCCCCAGGTAAGTGATACGTTAAATACTTTTATGGAAATGGGTAACAGGGGCAGGGGCGGCCCAAGGTGGATGCGGGTCCATGTGCGGAGATTAATTGCGGGGCCTCATTTGCATAAGAAACCTCATTTGCATAAATATTTTCATCATGTTAATATGCGCTTTTAGTAAACATGCCTCATCTCCAGGAACAAGCAGGAATGAGTCTTTCCATATGGGTATCGTCGGCACCGACGGAGCCTGCGTGGGAAGGCTCCCCAGCATCCAATCAGAAAGCCTTTGGGAGCATCCCACAGCGCCTGCATGCTGCCTTCCCGCCTTTCCCAACTGTCTCTCCTCAGTTCTTCTTTTTCCGCAGAGCCAGCAGGTCGTGTTCCTGTCACCGCAGAAGAATTTCTTTATTTTTCTTTATTTCTTTTGTGTCGCGTCTGCCTTCTTCGACGCTCTACCAGTACCGCCGGTCTTGTTTCTTCTTGTAAAAAAACAAAACAAAACAAACCTTTTTTCTTCAGGTGCACTTGCGTTTTGGGCCTTAGGCCCAAAATCTTTTTTCCTTAACATGGAAAAGCCTACCTCAGGATTTAAGAAGTGCACAAAATGTGGTGGTACCATTTTCGTCACCGACACCCATGACTGGTGTCTAAAATGTTTAGGTCCTGACCATTCCATCACAGATTGTACGAGGGTTGCTATTTATATTTCTGGCCTTAGCAACAGTAAGTGTTGCCAGGCGCCATCCAATGGTTCCATTGGAACACTGACATTGTTGAACATAACCTTATTCATAACATTTTATCATTTGAGCGCGATTTGTTGTTTACAGTAACTTGAAAAATTCATCTCGGGCGAAAAATGGAATTAACTCGTGAACATTTTTGTGCGATTATTTTTCATAACTTTCGACGTGGATTATCAAGACAAGAGTGCATCGATGAACTTAATTTTTTATATGGCGATAAAGCACCATCCTACAGCACTGTAAAAAACTGGTATAACGAATTCAATTGTGGCCGACGTTCGCTCCAGGACGAATTCAGTCAGGGTCGTCCAAATTCGGTGGTTGTTCCAGAAAATATCGATGCTGTGTGAAGTGATAAAGCAAGATCATCATGTGACATACCGTGAGATTGAGGCATCTTTGGGCATTAGTATGACAAGCATCAATAAGATATTGCATGATCATTTGGCCGTAAAAAAGATTTGTTCGCGTTGGATCCCGCATAATCTGACAAATGCTCAAAAGAAGGCTCATGTCGATTGGTGCAAGGAAATGTTGAAAAAATACGTTCAAGGTGCATCAAGGACAGACTAGATAGGCCATGTGATCTTTTTCTGTCGTCATATTTCTATGTTTCTATGTTTCTATCAAAGACTGTGTATAACATCTACACAGGTGACGAATCATGGATCTATGCATATGAGCCTGAAACAAAACAGCAATCGACTGTATGGGTCTTCCAAGATGAGCCAAATCCAACAAAAGTTGTTCACGGAAGAAGCACATTGAAGCAAATGGTTGCCTATTTCTTCGGCATTACCGGTCACATGGCGACAGTGCCGTTAGAGCAACTTAGGACAGTCAATTCTGAATGGTACACGACCATTTGTTTACCAGAAGTCTTCGGAGAAATTCAGAAAAAGTCGAAGAAGAGGCGAATAATTCTTCATTATGACAATGCGAGCTCTCACACATCGGCTCAAACAAAGGAATTTTTGACCGGCCAAAACATCGAATTGATGGGTCATCCACCGTACAGCCCTGATTTGGCACCCAATGACTTCTTTTTATTCCCGCACATCAAAAACAAATTAAGTGGTCAACGATTTTCAACACCCGAAGATGCGGTTGATGCATTCAAAATGCATGTTTTGGAGTTACCTCAATCGGAGTGGAAAAAGTGCTTCGAAAATTGGTTCAAACGCATGCAAAAGTGTATTGATCTTCATGGAGAATATTTTGAAAAACAATAAAACCAATTTCGATCATAAATATTTGTTTCATTATTAGGCCAGAAATATAAATAGCAACCCCAGAGCATGGCACCAGGAGATCTGTGGAGGGCAACGCCAGAGGCATCTCGATGCTTAGAAGGAGATCTACCCTTCAAGGACCGGCTGAATTTATGTTTAGTTACCTGAGATCCATGTGAGGAAGAAGAAGCCCTGGAAGACGTCGATGCCACCGAAGCCGCATCAGAGGGAAACAGGGTACTGAGCTTGGCTGCTCGGTTCTGTCGACCTCTCTTGGACATCATGGCCCTCGAGGATTCTGCACCGGCAAAATTACCCTGGCTTTAGAGGCTTCAGCCTCTAAAGCATCATCATTGGGGTTCCAGGATGATCGCGGCGTGGCCTCGACAGATCTCCTGGTGCCATGCTCTGGGGTACCAGTGGCTTCCACCGGTACCGACTTCCAAGCATTGGCGGCGCCGATGGATCAGAGGATTCTGTCCATAGAACACAGTCTGGGGGCTTTCCTTGTAGCATCGACGCCCGTGGTACCGCAACAGACTATCCCACCGGTACTGGCTCTAGCATCATCGGTACTGATCCCGGTAACGGTGGCATCGGCATCGGTGTCCAGTACTCTGTCCTCTGAAGCCCTCCGGTACCAGTATCCCGGTACTGGTTATTCCCGATACCGATCCCGGTCGGTACGGGTATCGGGCTTTGCAAGAGCATCCGGACAGACGATACTTCTATTCCTCTGAAGACTCTGAGGATTCTGAAGAATCGGTCAATGCTGTGATGCTTCTTCCACAGGAGGAGTCCTCTCCTAAACGAAGGATGTCTCCTCAAGAGGACTTTTCTTTTCAAGACTTCATCAGGGAGGTGGCTCGGGGCCTTTCCATCACGGTGGCCACTGAGACAGAACCCAGAGCCAAGGAGTTAGATATTTTACAATATCCTAAAACTCCTAAGGAGGCATCTACCTTGCCTATTCATGAGATTTTGTATGATCTCATGTTGAGGATGTGGGAAGCACCTCTGACCATCTCCCCTCATTCTCGCAGGTTGGATACCATGTATCGTGTCCCTCCTTGTCCTGGTTTCCATAAAACTCAACTTCCTCACCACTCTATTGTGGTTGAGTCTGCTATGAGAAAGATTAGAAATGCCAAAAGACATACCTCTAAGCCTCCAGGACGTGAATGTAGAACCCTGGATGCTTTTGGAAGAAGAGTCTTCCATGCTTGCTGCGAGAATTAATTCCTATAGTCTTTATATGGGAATGTTCTTAAAAGAAGTCACTGATGATTTGCAGACTTTAAGTCCTTTCCTTTCTGAAGATAAAAGACAGGACTTTCTCACTTGGCTCAAACATGCCCAAGATATCTCCAAATTCTCCAACCGTGCAGCTTTCGACTCCTTTGAATGCATAAGCAGAGCCTCAGCTATTGCCATAGGTGCACGTAGAATTGCTTGGCTTCAAGCATCTGATTGGAGATCTGGGTTCAAGATGAATTGGGAAATATCCCTTGTACAGGTGAAAACCTGTTTGGTAAAGATTGGCAAGCAAAAGCCAATCAGATGGATGCTGAAAATTCTGCCTTGGATAGACTATCCAAATCCACAGCTGCTCCTGCTAAGAAAAGGTTGTTCAAGAAAGCACCTTTTTCTAAAAAGGGAAGGTTCTATCCTGCTTATGGTCAGCGGGCATCTTCTGCAGCTCAGTTCCCTACCAAACGTCAGCAATCATCCAAACAGAGCAAAGCAAAGGCTGCTAGGCCTCCTCCAGCCCAGCAACCTCAGCCCCCTCAGGGCCTTTGACTTTCCGCTAGAGAACTTAGCCTTCCTGGCTCTGGAAGGACCAGAGCCCTCCACCATTCCAGGAAGGTTATGTCATTTTGCTCCCAGGTGGGGGCAAATTACAGCAGAGCATTGGACACTCTCCATCATAAGAGAGGGGTACAAACTTCATTTTTCAAGCTTGCCCCCTCTCACAAGAGTACACCAGTTCAATTCTCCAACCTTCCTCCTCAACCTGTTGGGGCAGGAGGTTGCCACCCTTCTCGCCCAGGTGGCAATAGAGGAAGTGCCTCTTCAACAACAGGGCACAGGTTACTCCCCCTATTTTCTTATTCCAAAGAAAACATGAGGCTACAGACCTATCTTAGATCTCAGAGAATTGAACAGATTCCTAGTCAAGGAAAAATTCAAAATGATTTCTCTGGGAACTCTGCTGCCATACCTTCAGAGTCAGGATTTTTTTTTGTTCTCTAGATCTCAAGGATGCGTACACCCATGTTCTTATCCATCCAACTCACAGAAGGTTCCTTCGGTTCCTTTTTCAAGAGAAGCACTATCAATACAGAGTGCTTCCTTTTGGTCTGGCCTCTGCACCAAGGGTGTTCACGAAATGCATGGCAGTGGTAGCTGCATTTCTGCGCACTCTGGGAATATTCGTCTTTCCTTATCTGGACGACTGGCTCATTCGAGCTCCCACTCAGTCAGAGACCAAGAGTTCTCTAACCTGCACAATGCGTATCCTTCAGTATTTAGGGCTGGTAATAAACATCCCAAAATCCAATTTGACCCCTACTCAGTCCCTGGAGTTTATAGGGGCGTTGCTGGATACCACAAGGGCAAGGGCCTATCTCCCCCAGGCCCGTTGCCTTCGCTTGGTGCAGTTAGCTTCTCAAGCAGAGTTGAAGCCCCACTTAACTGCTCGAGAGATGTTAGTTACTAGGCCACATGGTACCATATGCTCGCCTTCACATGAGGGCAGCTCAGTGGACTTTATTCACCCAGTGGACCCAGGCATTAGACTGCCTTTCAGACAAAATAGCAAACACAAGTTGCCTCATTTTGTCCCTCCAGTGGTGGAAGTCCCCTCAAAACCTGTTGCTGGGGTCCCCCTTTCAGCAGTCTCTACCCCAAGCAACTCTCACAACAGATGCTTCTCCAATGGGGTGGGGAGCTCATCTGCAAGACCTCTCCACCCAGGGCATCTGGTCCCCACAGGAGAGTTGTCTACATATCAATCTCTTGGAACTCAGAGCAATCTTCCTTGCTCTGCGGGTGTTCCACACCCTGCTCAGCTTACAAGACAGTCCTTATCCACACGGACAATCAGGTAGCCATGTTCTATGTGAACAAGCAGGGCGGAACTGGCTCTCTGTCGCTTTGCAATAAAGCTTTGTGACTGTGGGCCCTCGCCAGAGAGCATCAGATTCATCTTCTGGCAGTTTATCTTCCAGACGTTCAAAACTCTTGGGCAGACAGGCTCAGTCGAGTTCTTCCACACGAGTGGTCCCTACATGTGGACCAGGTGTCCACGATTTTTCAGATTTGGGGAACCCCGGACATAGACCTCTTTGCAAGTCCGTGGAATGCCAAACTTCCCCAGTTCTGTTCCAGAACTCCGGCTCAGGGAGCTCAGGCAAGGGATGCTTTCCTCCTTCACTGGGGTCAAGACTTCCTCTATGCCTTTCCACCCATTCCCCTAATTCCCAAAACCCTGTTCAAGCTTCAGAGAGACAGAGTCCACATGATTCTCATAGCTCCACATTGGCCACGGCAAGTGTGGTACCCCCTCTGCTTCTACATCTCTCTCAAGCTCCCTCCCTGGAGTTAGGGTCTGCTCCAGATCTCCTATCTCAAGAGGACGGAAAGTTATGGCATCCCAATCCCCAGTCTCTGCATCTCAGGGCTTGGTTGCTGAAGGCCTAGATCTCCAGGATCTTCATCTTTCTCATCAGGTGAAAGATGTTCTTTATGCTTCCAGAAAACCTTCCACAAGACGTTCTTATGCTTTCAAGTGGAAGAGGTTTACTATCTGGTGTTCTGGGAAGGATCTTAACCCCCTTGCCATACCTCTGGAATCTTTGCTGGAGTATCTCCTCCATCTGTCTAATGAAGACCTTAAGAAAAATTCAGTAAGGGTCCATTTGAGTGCTATTGCAGCTTCCCTTAAGCCTCTAAATGGACAACCTATTTCCTCTCATCCTCTTATAGCAAGGTTCATGAGAGGCCTCCTTTTAACAAAGCCTCCCATTAGACCACCTCCGGTGGCATGGGACTTGAACCTGGTTCTTGGTCAGCTTATGAAGCCGCCTTTTGAACCTTTGGCCACCACCTCCTTGAAATACCTTTCTTGGAAGGTCATCTTTCTCATTGCAATCACATCAGCACGGTTCCATCATGACAAGGTAGTCCTTAGGACTCATCCACACTTTGTCTAAGGTGGTCTCACCTTTTCACCTCAACCAGGAGGTCTACCTACCTGTCTTTTTTCCAGGACCTCATGCATCAAGTGCAGAGAGGAATCTTCATACCCTGGACTGTAAAAGAGCTCTGGCTTTTTACTTACAGAGGACACAGCAACATATAAAGTCCTCTCAGCTCTTTGTTGCCTTTGATCCTTCTCATTTGGGACTACCAGTCTCCAAGAGAACACTATCTAACTGGATTGCCCAGTGCATTTCTTTCGCCTATCAGAGTAAGAACCTTTCTCTGGAGGGGCCATGTCACAGCTCACAATGTGAGAGCCATGGCAGCCTCAATGGCTCATCTGAACTCTGTGTCTATTGATGACATCTGTCGAGCAGCTACTTGGGCCTCGGTTCATACCTTCACAGCCCATTACTGCTTGGACAAGGACTCCCGCTGGGATGCCTTGTTTGGTCAGGCTGTTCTCAAACACTTGTTCCTTACTTAATCAACTCCTACCCTCCATCCCTGATAGGATGCCAGAGATCCATGGGAGGAAGTGGAGCCCTATCTCAGGGACACACAACTTCTGGGGTCTCTCCCTGGCATCTAAAGCTAGGGAGTCCCCATATGTGAAGACTCATTCCTGCTTGTTCCTGGACATAGCACACTTACCTGTAACAGGTGATCTCTGGGAACAGCAGGAATAAGTCTTCACAACCCACCCACCTCCCCTAGGAGTTGTATCTCTCTATCTCTCTTTCCTTTCCCTCTCTCTCTCTCTCTTTGTCTCAGCTTTAAAACTCAACTGAGGAGAGACAGTTGGGAAAGGCGGGAAGGCAGCACGCAGGCGCTGTGGGATGCTTCCAAAGGCTTTCTGATTGGACGCTGGGGAGCGTTCCCGCGCAGGCTCCGTCGGTACCGACGATACCCATATGTGAAGACTTATTCCTGCTGTTCCCAGAGATCACCTGTTACAGGTAAGTAACTGTGCTTTGAGTGTCATAATAAAGATAGACTAATAGATTTCTACATTACTATATTGCCAGTGACAACCACCAGGCCCATTAGGAAGTACTACAAACACTGATCATTTAGAACCCATAGCAAATCCACCGAATCATGACAGCACTATCAGGACTCACAAAGCACCAGACCCTACCTATCAAAAGGCAACACTGCAAATATTAAAACAGTACTTCTCAGAGAATACCAATATATCTCCTACTGGGGAAAGAGAACAAGTGGGACTGTCAAATAGAAACAGTATGAACAGAATATCTCAGCTCGGTTACACATGCAGAACACAGACTATCACCACACAAAGAACAAGTGATCACAATTTAGAAATAGGAAGATGATAATTAAACCGGGAACCCCAAAAGCCAAACATGAAATGTACAACACTGGAGAAATAAAACTATAAATTATATTTCCACTTGCACTAAACAAAAACATGAAGATGTTAGCAATACACATTTCCCAGACCTGACATATTCCAGTTAATAAATTCAAAATAAAAGTATTTTTCTACCTTTTTTGGGGGGATTTTATTTTTCAGCTGCAATTGCTCCGGTCACTTTCTTCTGGTTTCTTCGTGTCTTCTGCGAGCTATCCATTTGTCCTTTCTTCTCTTTTAGATTTTTTCCATTCTCTCTCTATATCTGCTTTAACAGACTGATCTTTCCCCTTTTGCTCTTTCCCCCTTTTCTTTCCTTATTTCTTTATCATCCACTCAAATTTCAACCTTCCATTCTCAGTCTCCACTTACTCTCCCAATACCCAGCTCATCATAGACTTTTCTTCCACACAAAATATCTTTTCCCCTCTCCATTCTCATTCCCCATCCCCAACCATTTCTAGTCCTCCCCCATCAGCCAATTTCCACTCCTCCCCCCATCAGCCAGTTTCCACTCCTCCCCCCATCAGCCAGTTTCCACTCCAAGCTCCACCATCAGCCCATTTCCAGTCCTAGCCCCCTCGTCAGCCCATTTCTAACCTTATTCCAGCCCCATCAGCCCATTTCCAGTTATATTCCAGCCCCCATCAGTTCATTTCCAGTCCTAGCCCCCAATATGCTCTTTTCCAGTTCCATTCCAGCCCCTAGCAGCCCATATCCAGTACTATTCCAGCCCCCATCAGCCCATTTCCACTCCAAGATCCCCCATCAGCCAATTCCAGCCCCCTCGTCAGCCAGTTTCCAGTCCTAGCCCCCCATCACAGCCCATTTTTCCAGTCCAAGTTTCCCCCACATCACACCCCAGTTCCAGTTCTAGCCCCCCACACCATTACAGCCCATTTGCAGTCCTAGCCCCCCATAACAGTCCATTTCCAATCCAACATACCCCCCCATCATCCAGTCCTAGCCCCCCCCCCCCCCAAGAGCCCCGCAGCCATCTAAAAGGCTGCAGAGGGAGCTAGGGAAGCCCGCGCGATGTCCCGGCTCCCTCTGCACAGCCGCCAGCGTGAGGAGTCCTTTCCCTCACACTGGCGGCTGTATCTGTGAAGAGGTGGACAGAGTTAATTGAAGACATACGCAGCATTGCTAGGAAAGGGGAAGTGCTACTGACGGGATTTCAATATGCCAGATGATGATTGGCACATTCCTGCTGCAGTGCATATGGTCCAATTGCATATTGTGGTGTATTGTGTTATGCCAGTGCCAAATGCTCAGCGACTTGGGAGATACCCCAATGGACAAAATAATCTTCTTAGCCAGCATCCAGGCACCCTGGAGCCAGCTACTGCGTTCCCAACCTTCCATGTTTCAGAGAGTGGAACAGTGCCTTCTTGGTAAGCAGGACCCATTGACAACGTAGGACCTGTTCTATGTATGCATACATTTCTTTCCAGGATTGTTGGATGAGGGGGCATTGCCAAGGCATATGACTCAGAGAAGCCGCAGACTGGCCCACACTTTGGGCAGTCCGCTGTTTCTGAGCACTCCATCACATAGGCACAAATCGGCAGTATGTATGCTCGTCAAACAATTTGGTCCTGCATATCTCGCAGAGATACCAACTGGTAGACTTGGGAATCTTCACAAGAAGATTCAACAGTCTCTCTCCCGCCAAAGCTGTAGTCAGCTCCGCATTATGTCTTACAGCCAAAGCATCACAAATGGCCAAAGCAGTAACTCCCACAAATGAATTATGGACTCGAGAGACTGTAATTCGGGCCAAACACTCAGCTAGGAAAAAATCTTCTAGATCTGTACATAAATCACTGGAAAGATTCTCCCCCACTAATTTTCCTACATAACTGTGAAGCTGAAGATATGAAAACACATCGCTAGAAGCCAAGTCATATTGAACCCAAAGTTCTTAAAAGGACAAGAGTCTGCTATCTTTCATCAAAACCTGATCCAACTGACCAAGCTTTTTCCTTCACCAAACATGAAAGCCCTTAGTAAAGAGTCCTGGAGTAAAATCTGCTTTACCTTGAATAGAAATAAATGACTATTTCTTGGAGCAGCTGGTTCATGAACCGACAAGAAGGGAAGCTATTTTGGACGTAGTCTTTAGTTGACCACAAAATCTGCTGCAAGAGATAAGGATGTTGTGGCCACTTTGCAATAGTGATCTCATAGCAGGATCACATTTGATTTCATAAATGGATAAAGGATGGCAATGAAATCCACAGTACTACCTTTTAACTTTCAAAAGGGAGACTATGATAAAATGAAGAAAGTAGTTATGAAAAAACTAAAAGGAGGGCAGCTGCAAAGATTAAAGATTTACTTTAAGCATAGGCATTGTTTAAAAATACTATCTAGTGAGCCCTGACTGGATGTGTTCCACGCTTTAAGAAAAGTGGAAGGAAGGCCAAAAAACTGCCAGCATGGTTTAAAGTTGAAGTCAGAGAGGCTGTTGTAGCCAAAAAAGCATCTTTCAAGAAATGGAAAAAAAAAGTCAATTGGCAAAAATTATAAACAACATAAGCACTGGCAAATTAGATGCAATGAATTGATAAGGCAGTCAAAGAGAGAATTTGAAAAAAAGCTTGCAGTAGAAGCAAAAACACATAATAAAAACGTTTTCAAGTACATTCGTAGCAAAAAACCTGTGAGGAAGTCAATTGGACCATTAGAATGATAGAGAAGTAAAAGGGGTGCGAAGGGAGGAAAAGGCCATAGCGTTGAGTATGAATGATTTCTTTGCATTGTTCTTTATCAAAGAAGATTTATGAATGATAGCTATGCCTGAAATGTACTTAAAGTGATGTATTGAAAAAATTGAAAGAAATAAAACTGGAAAGATGTCTTACAAGTATTTGATAAATTGAAGAGTAGCAAATCACCTGGACCAGATGGTCCAAAGGTGTTGAAAGAATTGAAATATGAGATTGCATACCTGCTATTACAGTGGTGTGCAAAAGTCTGAAATCACTTATAAATTTGACGTTTTTTCAACTTCGTGACCTTATATCTTAATTTTCTTCCTCCCAGTGGCTTTTTTTGTGTATCTCATGATAAGTGATAGATTTTATTAGGGCCAACTTTTAGTATTGGTTTGGCCCCTATTTTCTGAGTTTGTTCCCCATAGTTGTCCTGTTGATAGATTTTCTGTAAAAATCATGTAATGTACATCTTTGGCCAACGATATATTATTGCAAGTATGCTTTAAAATATTATGGATGCACGCCAGGTTTCCTTCAAATTAATGTATGTGGCCTTGAAAAAGGCCGTTTTTATGTGTCAGTGATGGCTCAGTATTTGATGGGCCACCCTTTGTTCTTGATCATCTGACTGTACCTTGTTGGCATTGAATGAACCATTCTGACAAGGTGATCGTTGGTGACAACGCGGTTCCAAGCTGCAGTGAGTGACTCAGTCAGCTGATGTCAGATGCCTCTTGGATATTTCCAAGGCCACCTTGTGCCACAGGTTCTCGATTGGATTCAGATCTGGAGACTTGGCAGGCCAGTCCATTGGCTTGATGATGTTCCGCTGCTTCCAGCTGATCACCTGTCTGGAGCGATGGCAGGGTGCATTGTCATCTTGGAACAGGAACTGGCCAGGAAACAGCTGGTGTGCTGATGGCACCATGCACTTTTGCAGTATGGTGATGTACTTGGCCCCATTGACCATTCCATTGACGATGTGAAGATGTCCAACGCCACTGGCAGCCATGCAGCCCCAGCCCCAGACCATGACCTTCAAAGGATGCTTCACAGTGAGGTTGAGACACTCAGGCTTGAATTCCTCTCCATGAAATCTCCTCACATAGGTGTGGGCCTGGTTACCAAACAGGCAGAAGGTGCTTTCATCACTGAATAGCACCTTTTCAGACATTTCAGTCGACCAGGTTGAGTGCTTTCTCGCCCACACGATCCGGTTGCACCTTTGTATTTCAGTCATCAGTGGCTTATTCCGTACTTTGCAGCCCCGGAGACCAAACTGCAGGCACCGGCGACGAACTGTTGATGAGCTGACACTGACCTCACTCTTGTCTGACCATTCTCGAAGTAGCTGAGGAGAAGTCAACTTTAATTAATTAATTTATTTTTCTTATATACCGCACTCTTAAAAATCAGTGCGGTTTACATAAAACGGTGTTGTGCCATAAGAGCACTTACAATGAACAGGGAGGAATAACTTGGATTAAACTGGTGGTAACTATATACAACAATTTACATCTATTTACTTGCGATTTAGTCACTGAAATGCGTCGTAGTGTGCGGTCCTGGCGTGATGGCACATGGACGATCTGAATGAGACTTGTCCACCACTGAACCCATTTCTTTCTTCTTCTGTACAATTTTAACAACAGCGCTCTGACTGCAGCCAACTTTCCTGGCTATCTGATGGCTTGAAAATCCTTCCTCACTCATAAAGGACACACGAACACGCTCCTCCAACGTCAGGGTCTGAGTCATCTTCATGGTCAATCCAGAAAGCGTATGAAATTCAAAAATTCTGTGCATTTTTATAGCTGCACTGTTGGCTAGATATCTGCATTGTGATTGGTTAGTGAAACCAGCCTCCTGATTGGTCAGAAATAATGTGTGCATATTGGATAATATCAATCCAGTTTTGGCGCAGGATCCACAAAAATCACAGTAGCTATCTCCCAGTGTCTGAAAAGTATTTAAATTGGAAGCAAGGAATGCAAAAAAGTCAACTCTAATAGCCAAATGTATCCCATTTAATGTAGTAGAAAGACGAATATGCTGGGCTAACACAAAATTTAAAAAAAAATATTAGAAAGTACGAAAAACGCAAAACTCACAAGTGATTCCAAACATTTGCAGACCACTGTAATAATCTGTGAACTATCATTAAAATCATCTATATATATATAATGATTAAAGCTGGCTGAGACATTACCTTTTTTTCTGTCATCATGTTTCTGTTTCTATAAATGTTCAGGGAGAGAGCCTCTTTCAGTTGAAAGCAAGTTCTGCTACGAGGGGACATGGGATGAGGGTGAAGGGAGATAGATTCAGGAGTGATATGCGGAAATATTTTTTTACGGAAAGAGTAGTGGATCCATGGAATAGTCTCCCAGTGGAGGTGTTAGAGATGAGGACAGTAACTGAATTCAAAAAAGCATGGAACCAACACAGAGGATCTCTAAATATAAAAAGTGGACTGTTGTAGTTGTTGATATGGAAGGGCAGACTATATAGGCCATGTGGTCTTTTTCTGTCGTCATGTTTCTATGTTTCTAATACCTGAAGATTGGAGGATGGCCAATGTAACGCCAATTTTTAAAAAGTGTTCCAGGGGTGATCTGGGAAACTATTGACCAATGAGACTGACAGGCAAAATGGTAGAAACCATTATAATGGTTTAATTGGTGAAATCCAACATGGATTTAGCCAAGGAAAGTCATGTCTTACTAATTATTATTATTTTAGAAGGTATGAATAAACAGGTAGACAAAAGTGAGCCGGTTGAAATAGTGTATTCTGGATTTTCAGAAAGCTTTTGACAAAGTCCCTCTTCAGAGAATCTTGGCGAAATTAAAAAGTCATGGGATTTGAGACCGTGTACTATTGTGGATCAGTAACTGGTTAAAAGATAGAAAGGAGAGAGTAGGGCCATAAGACCAATTTTCTCAATGAAGAAAGGTGAGCAGTGGGGATCTGTGCTGGGCCCACTGCTTTTTAACGTATTCATAAATGACCTAGAAATGGGAATAACGAATGAGGTGATCAAATTTGCGATGACACAAAAATATTCAAAGTTCTTAAAACATAAGAGGATTGTGAAAAATTGCTAGAGAACCTTGATAAACTAAGACTGGACAGGTCCGCTGCTTTTTGACATATTCATAAATGACCTGGAAAGTGGAATAACGAGTGAGGTTATCAAATTTGCAAATGACACAAAGCTATTTAAAGTTGTTAAAACCCAAGAGGATTGTGGAAAATTGCAAGAGGATCTTGATAAATTGGAAGACTGGGCATCAAAATGGCAGATGAAATTTAATGTGGACAGGTGCAAAGTTATGCACCTAGGGAAGAACAACCCAAACTATGGTTACATGATGCAAGGTTCCACATTAGGAACCACCACCCAGGAAAAAGATTTAGGCGTCATTGTGGATAGCATGTTAAAATCCTTGGCCCAGTACGCAGCGGCAGCCAAGAGAGCAAATAGAATGCTAGGTATCATAAGGAAAGGAATGGAAAATAAAACAAAAGATATGTTAATGCCTCTATATCGTTCCATGTTGAGACCGCACCTTGAATATTGTGTGCAATTCTGGTCGCCATATCTTAAAAAGGATATAGCGTTATTAGAAAAGGTTCAGAGAAGAGCCACCAAAATGGTAAAGGGGATGGAAGGATACTCCCATGAAGAAAGGCTAAGAAGGTTAGGGCTCTTTAACCTGGAAAAGAGACGGCTGAGGGGAGATATGATAGAAGTCTATAAAATAATGAATGGAGTGGAACGGGTAAACGTAGATCGATTGTTTACGCTATCAGAATATAGACAGACTTGGGGACATGCAATGAAGCTACAGGGTAAACTTTTTAAGACTAATAAAAGAACATATTTTTTCACTCAACGTGTAATCAAACTCTGGAATTTGTTACCGGAGGATGTAGTAAAGGCTGTTAGTGTAGCTGGGTTTAAAAAAGGTTTGGATAAGTTCCTGGAGGAAAGGTCCATAAACCATTATTAAGAAGGGACCCAGGATATCAATGTTTGACAGAGTACAAGCATTGCGGAACCTGTGTCTTTTGGGGAAACTGCTAGGTACGTATGACCTAGATTGGCCACTGTTGGAAACAGGATACTGGGCTTGATGGACCTTGGTCTGACCCAGTAATGGATGTCTTATGTTCTTATGTTCTTTTCCAAATGGCAGATGGATTTAATGTTGTTAAAGTGTAGTTACTCATCTGTAGCAGATGATCTCCAGCAACAGCAGGAATTTAGTCTTCACATATGGATGATGTCAGTATCGACGGAGCCCGCGTGGGAAAGCCTTTGTGAGCATCCCATTGTGCCTGTGTAGCTGCCTTCCCATCTTTCCACTGCTCTCACCTCAGTTGAGTTTGTAGCTGAGATAAAAGGAGAGAAAGAAGACGACCTACAACTCCTAGGGGAGAAGGGTGGGTTGTGAAGACTAAATTTCTGCTGTTCCCGGAGATCACCTGTTACAGGTGAATAACTATACTATCTCCAGGAACAAGCAGGAATGTAGTCTTCACATATGGGACTCCATAGCTAGAAGATGCCAGAGAAATGACTTAAGAACTGATAATGATTTACCTCAGGATAGGCTTAAAGAGCTCATGGATCCTCCATGGATGTCTGGTATCGAAGATTCCGGGATGGAGGGTAGGAGTTGCTGTAAGTCTGAAAGAGATGCTGGAAAACTACCTGTCCAAACTGTCCTTGTCCAGACAGTAGTGAGCAGCTAAAGTTTGGGCTGGAGACCGTTACTGCTTTGCTGATCTCGTCAATAGCTACAAATCGAAGATTTGCCTTTGAGGTAGCCATAGCTTGAACATTATGGGCAGTGACATGACCCTCGAGGGAGAGTCCTGCCTTCTCATAAGCAAAAGTGATGCAGTCTGCTATCCACTTGGAGAGAGTACGTTTGGAGACTGGCAACCCGAGGTGACTAGAGTCAAAGGAGATGAACAGCTGAAAACCCTTTTGGTGCCCTCGAGTCCTGAAGATAAAAGGCTAATGTATATTTACAATCCAGATTGTGGAGGGCTGCTTCTGCCCTAGATGTATGTGGTCTAGGGAAAAACACAGGAAGGTAGATTGGTTCAAATGAAAGAGCGAAACCACCTTCGGCATGAAGTGAGGATGATTCCAAAGGACCTCCCACCCTCACCATCTGGACCCTTCCAGTACTCCCACCACAATCCCTACCGCCTCAGTCCACCTGCCAATAGTCGACAAATGGATCCCTAGTGATATGACCAGACCCCACCCCCCATCACAACAAATAGATTTGTCTCTTCCAGGTCCAGCCTTCTATCACCAACACCGTAATGAATTATGCATCCCCCAATCAAGAGTTCCATCAAATCGCTCTACCACCTTCCCCCCTTCCCCCCCACCCACTGCCAGACACACTTCAGAGAACCCATCTCACCCCTCAGTAGGATAGGCTTAAAGAGGTCATGGATCCTCCATGGTTGTCTGTTATCGAAGATTCTGGGACAGAGGGTATGAGTTTCTCTAAGTCTGAAAGAGGTGCTGGAGAACAACCTGGCCAGACATTCCATCTCTCAGTAGCATAAAGACTGGCCTAACCACCACAGTAAGTATGTCCCTTCCCCCACAGTCATCCTTATATCCATGCATCGCAAACCCACACACCCATAGAGACACCTCCCCTCCCTCCTCCACAGACACCTCACCCCCATACATACCCTTGAAAAAATTAACAGCACATTCAAACAACCCTAATAAGTATAGCAGAAACTGGACAAAGCAAAAAAGGGGCTACATATCTGAGGGGCCATGGCCCACCATAGAAGAGTCTGAGGCTCAGAGTGGAGCTGGTGCAAGTCCAATAGTTGATAAAAGGCTAACGTATATTTATAATCCAGAGTGTGGAGGGTTGCTTCTGCCCTAGATGAATGTGGTCTAGGGAAAAACACAGGAAGGTAGACAGACTGGTTCAAATGAAAGGGCGAAACCACCTTTGGCATGGAGTGAGGATGATTCTAAAGGACTACTTTGTCATGGTGGAACGTGTGTAAGGTGAGTTGGCCACCAAGGCCTGGAGCTCACTAATGAGCCTTGCTGAAGTGAGGGCAATGAGGAAGATGACCTTCCATGTCAGAAACTTAAGTGACATAGTGGCTAGAGGTTCAAAAGGCGGCTTGAGAAGCTGCGCTAGAACGACATTGAGATCCCATGCCACTTGTGGTGGCTTAATGAGAGGCTTGGTTAATAGAAGACCCCTCATGAAGCGTGCTATGAGCGACTGAGGAGATCGGTTGGCCATCTAAGGGCAGGTGAGAGGCTGCAATTGCACTTAGGTATACTCTGTTCAAATTGGTTTTGAATCCAAAAGAAGATAGATGGAGGAGATACTCAAGCAGCGCCTTCACCGGAGCTGAGAAGGGATTAAGATTCTTCTGAACACACCAGATAGAAAACCTACGCCAATTGAAAGCATAGGATTGTCTGGTGGCTGGCTTTCTAGAAGCTAAGAGGATGTCCTTAACCTCTTGGGGAAGGTTAATACCTTGGGAGGTTATGCTTTCAACAGCCATGCTTTGAGATGGAGAGACTGCGGATTGGGATGGAGCAGTGTCCGCCCCATCCTGAGAGAGGAGATCTGGAGCAGATCCCAGATCTATGGGTTGAGTATGAGACAGACATATCAGGAGAGGGTACTACGGCTGACATGGCCAGAACCGATCGGCATCAGCAAAGGGAGTAGGAAGGGAAGCTCCTTCCTGCTCCTCTTCACCAAGGCCAGTCAGGCCGAGGAGGACCACCAGCAGGAAAATCTCAATAACTTTAAAGCACCAGTACTCCAGGCGCGCCCGCAGTCCCGCACCCAATCAACATCAGCAAAGGGAGCAGGAAGGGAAACTCCTCCCTGCTCCTCTTCACGAAGGCCAGTTGGGCCGAGGAGGGCCACCGGCGGGAAAATCTCAATAACTTTATTCTCAAGGTCATATTTTGCTGCATTCATGAGTGGTTTGCTCTTTTTCAACTTTAGCTTGAGTTTGCATACTAGTAGTTGATGATTTTCTTACCACAGTCAGCTCCAGGTTTTGTCTTTGTTGATATTATAGAGCTTTTCCATTGTTGACTTCCACAGATGTAGTCAATTTGATTTTTATACAATCCATTGGGTGAAGTTCATGTGTACAGTCGCCGCTTGTTTTGCTGGAAGAAGGTGTTTGAGATGAATAGATCGTTGGTCTTGCAGAATTCTATCAATCTTTCTCCAGCTTCATTTCTGTTGCCAAGTCCATATTTTCCAACTGCTTTGCCTACTTTGTTGCCAACATTTGCGTTCCAGTCACCCATGATTATCAGGATATCCTGTTTGCATGTTCTGTCAATTTCAGCTTGTACTTCTTCATAGAACTCTTCAATTTCATCCTCTTCTGCAGCTGTTGTTGGGGCATATACTTGAAGTATAGTTGTGTTGATAGGCATTCCTCGTAGACGAATAGAGATTAAGCGTTCGCTGACTGCATTGTATTTCATTACAGTTCTTGCAAGTTTTTCTTTATTATAAATGCAACACCATTTCTTCTGTGTCTTTCATTTCCAGCATAGTAGACCATGTGATCATTTGATGCAAAGTGCCCGAAGTCAGTCCATTTCAGTTTGCTGACACCCAGCAGATCAAGTTGTACACGTTCCATTTCTTTCTTGACCACCTCCAACTTCCCTTGGTTCATGCTGCGTACGTTCCATGTTCCAATGTGTAAGACATCTTTACAGTTTCTGACTCTCGTTTCATGCGCAGCTACATCAGCAGTCAGACGTCCCGAGGGTTTTGATCCAGCCACATCATAAATGCTGGCTTTACTCTGAAAAGTCTTCAGCTTTTCCCCAGTAGCTAGCTGAGTGCCTTCCAACCTGGGGTTCTGATCTTCCAGCACTAAGACTTTCTCAATACTCTCTTCTTTCATTCTACCCTTAGTGAACCTATCCTTACAAAAAGGCTACTTACCACCATCTCTCAAACACGTTCAAATACGACCTATACTTAAAAATAACACATTAGATAAATTATCCCCAAAATCATACAGACCCATATCAAGTATTCCTTTTATGGCCAAACTTATTGAAAAAATTGTACAAATTCAACTACAAGACTTTATTGACACATTAAACCTCCTTGATGAACATCAATATGGCTTTAGACCCTTCCATGGAGTAGAAACCTTGCTAACGATCCTTTATGACACAATATTAAGAGGTATTGATAATCCTAAACAAGCCTTTATTCTTGTTTTCCTTGACATATCAGCTGCATTTGACAGTGTTAATCACTTAACAATGTTAAACAGACTTCAACAAATTGGAATTACATCTACTGTTTATAATTGGTTCAAATCATATCTATCAAACAGAACTCAAACAGTAAGAATCCACACCCAAATTTCTAACACCTTCAAACAAACTCAGGGTCTCCCGCAGGGTTCTGCATTATCTGCGCTATTATTTAATATTTACTTACAACCAGTTTGTAACATCTTTAAACGTCACAATGTTTATTATCATATCTACGCTGATGATATAATGTTCTACCTCCCATTTGAAATCCCACACCCACCTCTTCAAAAAATAACAGAATGTTTCAATGAACTAACTGAATGGCTCAAAGAACAAAATCTACTTATCAACTTTACTAAAACTGATATATTATTCATCACTAAAAATCAAACATACATACCCCCAAACACGATCACACTAGATACTCATGAAATAAATACAAAAAAAGAAATAAAATATTTAGGTGTAATACTTGACAATAATCTAAATATGGATTCACATATAAAATATCTAACTAAAAAAATACATTACAAACTCAAAACACTAAAACAATTAAGACCATTGATTCATCTACAAGACTTTATTAATATAATTCATGCTATCATCACCCCACATTTTGATTATGCAAACACAATACTTAATGGCATTTCAAAACAAAATATTAAAAAGATACAAATAATTCAGAACATAGCTGCCAGGATGATTATGAATATAAGCCCACTTGAACATGTTACACCAATTTTGGCTGAACTTCATTGGCTACCTATTTACTCCCGAATCAAATATAAAATTCTTGTCACTACATTTAAACTTATAAATAATCTCGCACCATCGGCACTCAATACACTGATTAATATAGACATCGATAAACGATCCCAAAGAAGCAGAAACTTAAATACCTTAACAATACCAAAAGATTTCACAAAAGCCAGAAAACAAACAAATAAGAGAGCTTTCTCACACTCTGCTCCAATTCTTTGGAACAATCTACCTGACAACATTCGCCTGCTATCTGATATAAAGGAATTTAGAAAAAAATTAAAAACTCACTTATTCATATTACACTACAATACACCCTCAGAACAGAATACTCAAATAGATACAGGCTAACATTTATACATTATTATTACATACTCTATTTTCAAAATAAATATCACTAATACACTATTAACCATACCACACTCTCATTCACATGATGATTATAGATTTAAACTAACAATGTATATATGTTCTAATATGTTATACCTTTAATGTTACAACATTCCTTGTAAATTATAATTATCTGTTCTATGTAAACTGACTTGGTATATTACATACCAATTAACCTACTGTTCCATGTAAACCGCACTTGATACTAGGGAAAGAGCGGTATATAAATAACTGTTAAATAAATAAATAAATAAATAAATAACACAATTTGTTTTGTTTTAACTATCCATTGGGTTTTCATGGCAAGATACAGAAGTAGATTGCCGGGCCTTTCCTCCGCGCAGTTTAAGTTTGATGTTGTTGCCGTTGTCACAGAAAGGTGTTCCTCCGCTGTCAACACTATCCCATTCTGCTGCTGCCCAGATGGTTGGTTTGTCTTGGTCTGGCACCTCAGCTGAGACCTGTCCATCTTGGGAGACCCTGCCAGTAGTTAAACTACTGATAGTTTAGCTCTCAGCATCACTGATGCACACAAGCCCTCACAGCACGACAAGCTGCAAACCAAGTGAGGGAACACTCCCTAATCTCCTCTCGCCTCGATTACTGCAACCTACTCCTCACTGGCCTCCCCATGAGCCACCTCCTTCCCCTTCAATCTATACAAAATCGCGCTGCTCGACTAATCTTCGGCCATCCTCGCCATGCCCACACTACTCCCCTTCTCAAGTCGCTTCACTGGCTCCCTGTGCAATTCCGCATTCAGTTCAAACTTCTCCTACTGACCTACAAATGCATTCACTCTACGGCCACTCAATACCTCTCATCTCTTATCTCTCCCTACGTCCCCTCTCGAAACTTGTGCTCCGCTAACAAATTACTTCTATCAGTGGCTTTCACCCGCACCTCGAACTCCCGACTGCGCTCCTTTCACCTTGCTGCACCATACGCCTGGAACGGTCTATCTGCATCTGTGCGCCAGGCATCCTCCTTGGCCCTCTTCAAATCCAGGTTGAAGACCCCCCTCTTCACCATTGCATTCAGATACTGACTCCATCCTCATCTTACCCTAACCCCGTCAACGTTTATGACCAAACTATACCTCACCATACCTTGCGCAGAACTGACTAATGCTCTGTACTGTTCTAATTAGATTGTAAGCTCCGATGAGCATGACTCTGATGGGCAGGAACTGTCTCTGTATGTTGGCTAGCTCTTATAGGCTAGCTGTGCAGCGCTGCGTGCCTGGCACTTTATAAGTGCTGAATAGTAGTAGTAGTATTAGTAGCATGGGACTATAAGGAAGAAGGGGAGGAGGAGTAGCACTATATGTAAAAACTACTATTAAAGCTTTGGAATTACAGAGCTTAAAAGGGAGAGAGGAGGCATTGTGGGTTAAACTAGAAAGAGGGAAAGAGAAATCTATTTGCATTGGTGTGATATACAGACCTCCCTCACAAGAGGAAGAGGTGGACAGAGAGTTAATTGAAGACATACGCAGCATTGCTAGGAAAGGGGAAGTGCTACTGCTAGGAGATTTCAATATGCCAGATGTTGATTGGCACATTCCTGCTGCAGTATCATCTAGGAGTAAGGAGATCCTGGATTCTCTACAGGGAGAGAACTATTCAGGCAATTGGTACCAGACCCCACACGTGAAGGGGCCATACTGGACTTGGTGCTTACCAATGGTGAAAGTGTTTCTGATGTTGTAGTGGGAGATCATTTTGCATCCAGTGATCACCAGATGGTGTGGTTCAGTATTAGGACTAGGGCTGTTGGAATCCATTCCAAGGTGAAGATCTTAGACTTTAGGAAGACTAACTTTGCGAAGATGGGCCAATACCTCAGGGAGTCATTAGTGGGATGGGAACAGCTGGGGGATGTAGAACAACAGTGGACAAAACTGAAAGGGGGTATTTTAAAGGCAACCAACCTTTTTGTTAAAATGGTAAATAAAGGCAAAAGGAACAGGAGACCGCTATGGTTTTCGAAGGAAGTAGCTGAAAAAGTGAAGAAAAAGAGGGAGGCCTTCATGAAATACAAGAGATCACAGAGAGAGGCAGACAGACATCTGTATTTGGAAAAACTTAGAGAAGCTAGCAAAGTAGTCAAGAAGGCAAAGATTCAAAAGGAGGAGGAAATAGTCAATGCAATAAAATGGGGGGATAAGACATTTTTCAGATATATTAGTGAGAAGAGGAAGGGCAAAAGTGGTATTGTCAGACTCAAGGGTACAGGGGGGGAATATGTAGAAGTTGATAAGGATAAAGCGGAATTGCTTAACAAATATTTTTGTTCTGTGTTCACAGATGAAGAACCAGGAGCAGGACCTCAGAAAACACCCACAAATAAGAACAGAAGCGAGGGACATCTTGAACAATTTTCAGAAGACTGTGTTCGTGAGAAACTAGCTCAACTTAAAGTAGACAAAGCGATGGGACCGGATGGGATACACCCTAGAATACTGAGGGAACTTGGGGACGTTCTAGCAACTCCACTGACTGACCTTTTCAATGCCTCGTTGGAGTCAGGAGTGGTGCCAAAGGACTGGAGAGAGGCTCATGTGGTGCCTTTACACAAAAGCGGAAGTAAGGATGTGGCTGAAAACTACAGGCCGGTTAGTTTAACTTCAGTGGTGAGTAAATTAATGGAAACGCTGTTGGAAGAGAAAATAGTGAGGTTTCTGGAGTCCAGCGGATTACAGGATCCGAGGCAGCATGGATTCACCAGAGGCAGGTCTTGTCAGACAAATCTGATTGATTTCTTTGACTGGGTGACCAGGGAGTTGGACCGAGGGAGAGCTCTAGATGTGGTGTATTTAGATTTCAGTAAAGCCTTTGACACTGTTCCTCACAGGCGACTTATAAATAAACTGAGCACCCTAGGGATGGACCCTAAAGTTACTGCTTGGGTTAGAAATTGGTTGGGTGGGAGGCGACAAAGAGTACAAGTAAATGGAGATCACTCTGAGGAGAAGGATGTTACCAGTGGTGTGCCCCAGGGATCTGTCCTTGGTCCGATTCTTTTTAACATCTTTGTTAGTGATATAGCGGAAGGGCTGTCGGGTAAGGTTTGCCTCTTTGCGGATGATACCAAAATCTGCAATAAAGTAGACACCCAGGAAGGTGTAGATAACATGAGGAGGGATCTGGCTAAGCTTGAAGAATGGTCTAGAATTTGGCAACTGGGATTTAATGTTAAAAAATGTAAGGTCATGCATTTGGGCTGCAGCAATCCAAGGGAGCAATACAGTATAGGAGGTGAAGTACTTTTGTCCACTAAAGAAGAGCGGGACCTAGGCGTAGTTGTGTCCGATGATCTTAAAGTAGCTAAACAGGTAGAAAAGGCGACGGCAAAAGCTAGAAGGATGCTTGGGTGCATACGGAGAGGAATGGCTAGCAGAAAAAAGGAGGTGATAATGCCTCTGTATAAGTCTTTGGTGCGACCTCATTTGGAGTATGGTGTGCAATTCTGGAGACCGCACCTTCAAAAGGATGTGAACAGGATGGAGTCGGTGCAGAGGGTTGCTACTAAGATGATTAGTGGTCTTCATTATAAAGCATATGAGGACAGACTTAAGGATCTTAATATGTACACCTTAGAGGAAAGGCGGGATAGAGGTGATATGATTGAGATGTTTAAATACCTCCGTGGCATAAATGTTCAGGGAGAGAGCCTCTTTCAATTGAAAGCAAGTTCTGCGACGAGGGGACATGGGATGAGGGTGAAGGGAGATAGATTCAGGAGTGATATGCGGAAATATTTCTTTACGGAAAGAGTAGTGGATCCGTGGAATAGTCTCCCAGTGGAGGTGGTAGAGATGAGGACAGTAACTGAATTCAAAAAAGCATGGGACCAACACAGAGGATCTCTAAAGGTAAAAAGCGGACTGTTGTAGTTGTTATGGAAGGACAGACTAGATGGGCCTTGTGGTCTTTTTCTGTCATGTTTCTATGTTTCTATAAGAATCATAATGCCCCTGTCCTCTTGGAGTTTGAAAAGAGTCTTGGGAATTAGGGGAATGGGCGGGAAGGCATAGAGGAGGCCGCGTCCCCAGTGGAGGAGAAAAGCATCCATCTGTTGACTGTCCGAGGTAGGTATCCTGGTGCAGAAGCGAGGGAGCTTGGCATTCTGAGGTCTTGCAAAAAGGTCTATCTCTGGAGTACCCAGATCTGAAAAATGTAGGAGACTGTGTCTACATGAAGAGACCATTTGTGGGGGAGAAGGATTTGACTTAATCTGTCCGCTAAGTCATTGTGTACAATCAATAAAATCAAAAGATGGCCAAAGGCTGCAAAAAGGAAAAATAAATTACAAGGTAAGAGGTCAGAGAGCAGAGCAATCAAGCCGACCAGACAGGAGAGACGGACGACACAGAAAAGGTCACATGGGAGGGGGGCAGAGAGGTCAAAGGCAGAGGAGAACAGATAGGGTTTTAGAAGGGATTTGAAGGTGCGGTAGTTTTGCTCCAGCTCAAGTGTGGTGGGAAGTAAATTCCTTAGTGCAAGGCCAATGAAGAAAAAGGCAGAGTTACAGGTGAATTGCAGATTTATTTATTTACTTATTTATTTACTTACTTTTTTTTATATATCGCGCTCTTTAGAATCAGTGCAGTTTACATATAATGAGAAAAAAAGAACAGTTTACAGAGAACAGTTTCCATAGAACAGTTTACATTGAACTTAAAATAACCATAACAATAAACAGCTTATATAAAACAGAACAATTTACATTGAACTGAGAAAATGGAATTTATTTATATATTGTTTTTTTTTATATACCGCGCTATTACAGATCAGTGCGGTTTACATTAAACATATGAACATGCTTTACAGGTAACATTTGAACATGTTTTACATATAACATAATAACTAAGTTCCATAGTTTACATATAATTTACATATAATTTGCAACAAGTTGGTAAATGCTAGGGTAGTAATGACATAGGCCTTGTTTATGGTGGCTGGTTGTAAGCTTGTTGGAACAAGTATGTCTTTAATGCCTTCCTAAAGGATATCAGATCAGTGATGGCTCGGATTGTTGGGGGTCAGTGTTCCCTCTAACCTGCGCTGGGTCTGCCGTCAACATTCCTGCCGGCGGACCCAGTGCAGGTTAGAGGGAACATTGTTGGGGGTAGAGTGTTCCAGTGGGTTGGGGCGTATAAGGAGAAAGCACAATTCTTGGTGGATTAGATATATGTTCTTATTGATGAGCGAGTTCACCATGCATGACCTCCTCGTTCTGGTCTCAGGGTTACGCTGTGTGAGTTCTGTGAGGGAGGTTGCAGATATGCCATGAAGAGCCTTGAAGGTGAGGAGGGAGGGCCTTATATATCAGGCAGTTTGTTACAGGGAGCCAGTGAAGCTGAATCAAGAGGGGTGTGATGTGTTTGTATCTGGATGTAGACAGGAGTTTTCGGGCGGCTGTGTTCATAGCCAGTTGTAATGGTTGGAGAGAGTGCTTTGGCAGGCCATGCTAAATTTTGTTGGAGTAGTTGAAGTGGGGAAAGATGAGGGCTTGGCATACTGTGCGAAAATCTGACGACTCGAGAAGAGGTCGTAGGTGCCGGAGGGTTCTTAGTTTATGGTAGACTGCCTTAGTAACATTTTGTATGTGGACTTCCCAATTCAGGTGTTGGTCCAATGTGATTCCAAGATAACATACTTCTTGTTTTGCCTTGAGATTGAAATCTTTCAATCTGAGGGAAGTAGGTGGAGTGAAAGTTTTGTCTTTAGTTATGAATAAGACTACTGCTTTCTGGTTGTGGGTGGCGAGCCAATCTGAGACCGCTTTGAAGCACTCTGTGATGGAAGAGTAGTCAGGGTTTTCTATGGAAAAAGGGGTGTAGAGCAAGACATCATCAGCATAAATATGGTAGTAAATCTTGAACAATTGTATACATAGTAAATGACTGCAGATAAAGACCAGTATGGTCCATCTAGTCTGCCCAGCACAATGTCAAGAGTAGGTACACCTGTCGCTCCGTGCTGGCAACCCCTCCCCATGTCTTTACCCAGGGGTGAACCCACCACTCCATGTAGGACACACCTATTTGTTGAGGAATTTGATGGTTCCATTTATTTTGATATTTTCTTGTTGCTGTAAAGGGATCCACTGTGTCTGTCCCATGCCCTTTTGAACTCCGTCACTGTGTTTGCCCACCACTTCCATCAGGAGGGCATTCCAAGCATCCACCACCCTTTCAGTGAAAAAGTATTTCCTGATATTGCCTTTCAATTTACCCCCATGTAGCTTCATGTTATGCCTTCTAGTTTTGTAGCTTCTCTGTCTTTGGAAGAGGTTTGTTTGTTCATTATTTTCCTTTAAGTATTTAAAGATCTGAATCATATCTCCCCTGTCCCTCCTCTCCTCCAAAGTGTACATGTTTAGGTCTTCAAGTCTCTTGTCATAAGGCTTCTGACGCAGGCTCCAAATCATTTTGGTCGCCTTCCTCTGGACAGTTTCCAGACTTTTTACATCCTTTGCAAGATATGGTCTCCAAAACTGAACACTGTATTCCAAGTGAGGCCTCACCAATGACTTGTACAGTGGCATAATTACCTCTTCCCTTCTGCTGGTGATTCCTCTTCATATGCAGCCCAACATCCTCCTGGCTTTTGCCACCGCTTTGTCGCATTGTTTTGCCACCTTGAGATCTTCAGAAATAATCACTCCAAGGTCTTTCTCCTGATCTGTGCACACCAATCTCTTGCCCCCTATCGCGTACCTTTCCCTTGGATTTCTGCTACCCAAGTGCATGACTCTGCACTTCTTCGCATTAAATCTGAACTGCCAAGCATCAGATCATTCTTCCAGCTTTTGTAGATCATTCCTCATGTTAACCACTCCCTCGGGGGGTATAATGGTGCAGATTGGTGTTGTGACCTTTCTCAGGGCAGGCCCTCCTTTACCTAGATTTTTAGGCTTACCTGGCCCTTTTAACAGGAAGTTAAAAACAAGACACACAGAAAACCAATCATATTAAGTTCTAGAGCTCTAGAAGGAAGGCTGTCGGGGGGGGGGGGGGGTGGGGGGGGGGCAAAGCAGGACTCCTCCTCCGACTACCTTCAAAAATCTTCTGCTAGAGATCTGTCTTTTATTAAGAATTTTTGGCTGACATAGTTAAATTTTACATTGAAACATAGAAATATGATGACAGAAAAAGACCGCATGGCCTATCTAGTCTGTCTTTCCATAGCAACTACAACAGTCCTCTTTTTACCTTTAGAGATCCTCTGTGTTTGTCCCATGCTTTTTTGAATTCAGTTACTGTCCTCATCTCTAACACCTCCACTGGGAGACTATTCCACGGATCCACTACTCTTTCCGTAAAGAAATATTTCCGCATATCACTCCTGAATCTATCTCCCTTCACCCTCATCCCATGTCCCCTCGTAGCAGAACTTGCTTTAAATTGAAAGAGGCTCTCTCCCTGAACATTTATGCCACAGAAGTATTTAAACATCTCAATCATATCACCTCTATCCCGCCTTTCCTCTAAGGTGTACATATTAAGATCCTTCAGTCTGTCCTCATATGCTTTATAATGCTTTCTAATTAACATCGGATGATAATCATGTTACAAAATTATAGGTTTGGAATAAAATCTGCTTACAGGATCACTTTTTTGCTGATGCTTTGCAAAAGTCATATAAAAGCGGAAGTTACAAGGCCATGATCATAATCACAAAACGACAGCAGGTGTCGCTACAGTTCTTTCATCAAACAAGAGTTGATTAGTTACACGTATAATTTCTTTCTTAAATTCTACTGATTTCTCAAGCTTTTATTTGATTTCCAGTTATATGTTGACCTAAGGTCTCTGATTCTTGGAACGTTCATGCAATAATGCTGACATTAGTTGTTATCTAAATTTTGACCTATCATTTACCACAAGAAGGGAGGAGGGATTGTCTGTAACACACAAAGTCGGGGAATGAAAGAAGAGTATCTTCCGCAAACAGACAACCAGGGGGGACCAGCGGAGGAAAGACCACAGCCTACCAGATGATATTATTAATAATTCTTTATTAGGGACCCAACTAAACAAGTTTCGGCCGCAGCCTTCGTCAGGGGTCTAAAAAACAAGAGTACATTAAATCAAACATAAAATTACAAACAAAAAAATTTTTCAAACAAAAAAATATAGGCGTAACACTTGACACATTAGACTGTGTTAACATATTACCAGGAAACCACACAGATAAAACGTCTATGTGGTGTAGTGGACAATCTTCCCAATCTGTAAGAAGTATAAAAATAATAGCCATAAATGAAAGAATTATAAGAAATCGTATGATATATACATATAAAAAATCATATAAATGATGGAGGATTATCAATTATATGATGAAAACAGGCAATTAAAATTAAATGGTTAAAAATAAATATAAAAGACCAATATAAAAATAGACAACATTGAGCCATTCATTATCTAAAAATAATGCAAAATGAAGCTAGAGAGATAGATTAATACATGAATATAAAAATATAAAGATACAATATAACAAACAGTATAGTGAAGGGAGATATAATGTAACATATAGCGTAATAACGTAGATAATGTACCAATATGTGATATATACAAATTACTAAACTGTTGTATATTAAAGGCTAAAACCATCTCATTATCTAAATAAATAAATAAATAAATCGATAAAAATGTGAGGGTTACATTAGAATAATAATAATAATAAACAATAAACATAAAAGGGATAAAATGTAATTTTTTATTTATTTATTTATTTAACATCTCTTATATACCGCACTATTATCATCAGCGCGGTTTACATGGAACAAACATATACATACAGAAAAACTGTAGTGCATTTTTACAAGTAACAGGAATTTGAACTTGGTAATAAAGGGAAAACTATGTACACTATATAACTATATACAATAGTCTATACACATTAGTCAGTTGAAGTTGTCTTGACCTGGTTATGGATGTAGTGTTTCTCTTGTGTAAAACTAAATTGGGAAATAGCTTAAGAAGAGGTGGTGTTTGAGACTTTTTCTGAAATGTGTTAGGCTGCTTATGGCTCTCAGTTCTGGTGGGAGTGCATTCCAAGCTATTGGGGCATGAATACTGAAGGCTCTTTTAGATGTTTCCTTATTGTATCTGACTGTTTGTCTTGGGATTGTTAATGAGTTTATAGTAGTTGATCTTCTGGATCTATTGGGAGTCTGTGTGTGTAAAAGGTTGTCGATCGTTGATGGTGCTTGATTGTTTAAGGCTTTGAAAGTAATGATTAGTATCTTGTAGTGGATTCTTGCTTTGGTTGGTAGCCAGTGGAGTCTTTTTAGAATTGGAGTTATGTGGTCTGTTTTTGATATTCCTTCGAGTACTCTGGCAGCGGTGTTCATCGCCAATTGTAGAGGATTTAAAGATGATTGCGGGAGACCATGTAGAATTGCATTTGCGAAGTCGAGATGAGGCATCACCAAGGCTTGGTAGACAGTTCTGAAGTCTGTGGGTTCAAGTAGAGGTCTTAAGTGGCGTAGTGTGCGTATCTTGTGATATATTAGTTTTGTTATGTTTTTTATGTGGGTCTTCATATTGAGGCGCTGGTCAAGGGTAATACCTAGGTATCGTATCGTAGGTTTTACTGTCAATTCCTTGTCCTTTATTTTTAAGGTAATGGGAGGTGTGAAGTTTTGGTCTCTTGTAATAAACATCACATCGGTCTTGCTATGGTTGATTCTTAGGTTCTGTGAGAGGAGCCACATTAATGCCTATTGCTACATTAATAATAATGAATAAAATGAATAAACTATTATAAATAAATAGAGTCATCAATACCCATGCAAAAATAAAAAAACTGTAAAACATAAATAAAGCATAACACTATCCATATTTAATAGATAAAAATGCTAACCTTAGGTTGCATAAGAACAATAAATAATGAGCAGGGGCATAGGTAAAAGAGTTACATTGAGTTTATCTGTAAATAACAGCATCAAAAGACTGGTACAAGAAAACATGGAAAATATAGGGGAGGAATAATAACTTTGGATAGTGACCGTTGACAAAAAAGGGGGATTTTAAGGACCTTTGATATAACTATATGAATATAAGGAATTGTGTTGTGGACCTTTGAAATACAATTTATTAGAAAATAACAGTAACCGTTTGTGCATAAACTGAAAAAAGGTTGCAAACTGGAGATGCAACATATAAATGGTAAGATAATCCATGCAGGAGAAACCTTGGAATGTAATAAAAGAGAGTGGTTGAGCTGTATATGTAGCAATCACAAAAACGCCGATTTTACACGTTTAAAAAAAGGCGGGAAAAAAACGTTGAGAGGTGAGAGCCGCTGAGGATTTAAAGTAACCAACCTGAAAACAAGGGGAGGGAAAAAAATGTTTTTGCCAAAGTGATTAAGCTATGTATCCATAGCGATCATAAAGCTGCCGAGATCGCTCTACTGAATAAACAGGAAAAAACTTCATCGTTGGGAAATGGAAAGGCATCGGTCATTAGGAATAACGGTATGAAGGAGGGAGGGAAAAAAAGAAGAATTGTACCACAAATGGGTAAGCAGTATCTGTGTACTGCAGAGAAACATTAAATATAGAACCTATTTAAAAGCTCATTGTAAAGATGTTATTGATTGTCTGATGTGCATTGTGCAAAGAATTATAAAAAGAGGATAAAAAAGAAAAAAAGTAAGCATAAAAAGAAATTGTACTCAAGGGATTAGTTTGTAAGCATACAAGATGCCGGCGAGAGCAACCATGTAACACAAACTAATTTAAAAAACGTTATTAAAAATGCCTTAGAAAATGTAAGAGAAATCTTATCAAAGATTGTAGGGGATATCAAAACAATACAGGACTAAAGACCATCATATGGGAATGCTATAACATTGAAGGAGTTGTCCAGAGGTGTAATAAATAAACGGCAAAAATAACAGAGGGGGAACATACCTGCACATGAAGTCAGAAACAGGAAATGGCGCGCAGAGACACATGGGTGCTATTTAATAAAGAATTATTAATAATATCATCTGGTAGGCTGTGGTCTTTCCTCCGCTGGTCCCCCCTGGTTGTCTGTTTGCGGAAGATACTCTTCTTTCCTTCCCCGGTTTCTTGAAGACCACCATGGCCTACACCAAATGGGATAATATCTTCAGTTATTCTGAAGACCATCTCAATCGCCTCCTGCAGGAACCTCCCCTGGTAGAGGATGCAGCTGAGGATATAAGCCTCGCAGACCGTTGGATTGATATGATTCGTACCAGGAAGGCTGTGATTCGATATGAACTCCATTATGCAAGTCTATTACAGTATTGTAGAGTGAAAAGAATCCCACGTGGTTTAAGAATGACCAGAGAACCTAATATGTTCCGTGACGACAAAGCTTTTATTGATCGATGGTGCGCAATCCTCAACAAATGCTCTCTCGACCTCATGGTCCTTTTAGCCGAAACCTCCAAGAAGAAAGCTGACAAGATCAAGGAAGAAGCGGATAGAAAGATGGATTCCCTCAAATCTGACGATAGACATTTTAATAGACTTATAGATGATTATAATATTAAACTAGAAGAATACCGTAAAGAAGTGAAAAAGGGTAAACTCGATAAACATAGACGAGATGAATTAGATTACAAAAATGGAAATGTTTATTTGTGGCTGAAATCATCTTCCTCCTCTTCATCTAATAGCTCACGTCAAGTCAGCTTTAAGGATACCCATTTAGAAGATCATAAATCTAGACAATACGACTCTAACACATTCAGACAGGAAGATCCCACTACCTCTCATGGATATCGCTCTCCCTTGCGCAACAATGCAGCTACACGTAAGAAAAAGTATTCACCAACACGCAGAACTAATGACACATACGAGAGGCATACTAAACGTATCAGAAGTGAATCTGAAGAATTGTTTGCCTCCCCTGCTTCTACCCCTCTTCCTCAGTCCCCCAACACATCACAAGATTTTTTAATCGAGGATCTTTGGGAGAAAGAATCAATGCGACGCCCCCCCAAAAAAACTTCATTTCCGCCTATGGAGTTCAGGGGAAGAGGCAGAGGCAGAGGCAGGGGCAGTTCATTTCGACCCCCCTACAGCCGCTCATACGACCAATATTAGCTCCACATTCACATACCAATGAACCTAGTGGTTCCAATGATCTCCCTGTTTTTAATCTGTCCTCCGTTACTCTTACCATATCAGAATTAGCACTTTTACAAAAAGGTTTTTCTTTTGTGCCCACTGCCAAATATGACGCCTTCCAGACCAGGCTTGACCTCCAAAAATTTTTTCGCAAATTACGGATTAAATTGTTTTTTTTCTGACAAACCTTCAGTGTCTAATGATCCATCGGTTATACGGAATAAGTCACGCTGGTACCCGCCTGGACCTGTCGATAGTGCCCTGCAATCCTTTATGGAATGCGTTCTTCGTGATGTCACATCCCTGGAACAAAAATCTAAATGTCGGTATAATAATCTCACTCGCGATGAGTGGTCAGCCTTGCACACACTCAAGGAACGACAAGATATCATTATCAAGCCAGCAGACAAAGGTGGCGGTATTGTTGTTATGGACCGGGCCTATTATATAGAAGAACTTACTAATCAACTTACAGATGCTAATTTCTATCGGATACTTCCACATGACCCTACCCCAACCCTTAAAAAAGATATTGAGACTCTGCTAATGTACGGTTTCAATGCCGGTTTTTTGACACCACGTGAATATTCATATTTGCAGGTTTCGCATCCCACCATTCCTACCATTTACACTATTCCAAAGATCCATAAGTCCCTTCAATCCCCTCCCGGCAGGCCCATAGTGTCCGGCATCGGTTCAGTTCTTGAACCCCTGCCCCAATTTATAGATATCTTTTTACGTCCCTTCGTACCACTTATCGCCACGTATGTCCGAGATTCAGCACACATTATCAATTTTTTAGACACTTTTCATGGCAATCATACAGACATCATTTTGGTTTCTTTTGATATTGAGTCACTTTACACCAATATCCCACAGGATGGGGCCATTGCTGTTATTACTAAATATCTTGATCAACGCACTCCACCCGTCCGTATCCCGACCCATTTTCTGGTCGAATTGGCTCATATAGCACTTACAAAAAACTATTTTCTGTTTGACGGCCGCTTCTTTCAGCAAATAAAGGGTACAGCTATGGGTGCAGCCATGGCACCCGATATAGCAAATTTATATGTGGCACAATTTGAAGACTCTTACTTACAGGATTGTCCATTTGCATCTTTCATTGTCTCCTGGAAGCGATATATCGATGACATTCTGGTATTATGGAAAGGCAGTGACTCTCAGTTACACCAGTTTCATGAATGGCTCAACAATTTAGATACCAATTTAAAATTCAAGATGCAATTCAGCGCCACAGAACTTCCGTTTCTTGATATTCTCATAGGTAAATCACAGCAAGGATTTACCACTACCATCTACCGTAAACCCACCGACCGTAATAAACTTCTTCGCTTCGACAGTTTTCATAATAGTCACCTTAAAAAAAACCTCCCTTTGTCACAGTTTTTGCGATTGCGCCGCCTATGTTCTAGCAAAGATGATTTCAAAGAAAAATCATCCCATATGGCAACACGTTTCTACAATAGGGGATACCCCAAAGAATGTGTCCAGAAGGGCCTTGCACGGGCTCGTTCTACCTCCAGAACACAGTTACTTCTACCCAAAGATAAGCAATCTGATGACAAATTTGTTTGCGTACTCCGATTTTCCCATCTCTCTTCTAAGATACAAAGAACCCTGAGAGTCCATTGGCATATTTTACAAACACGTCCTTGTTTTTCAAACTTACATCTTACAATAGCTCACAGCAGACAACGCAACTTAGGTGATATGTTAGTTTCTTCATTCATGCCCCCGGTTCCCACGTCTCATCAGAAAATAAAAGGTCACTATAAATGCAACAGATGCAGCATCTGCAAACATGCCATTGAAATAAAAGATTCTTTTACGCATCCTTCTACCAATGTCCAATATCCATTACAGGCCTATACCAACTGTCTGTCAACTCATGAGGTGTATGTCATAATGTGCCCTTGTCCTCTCTTGTATGTTGGTAAAACTATTCGTGCTGTTCGTACTCGCATTCAAGAACATAAAAGTTGCGTAAAAAGACGTATTGTCACTGCTCCTTTGGTATCACATTGGATTGAATCCCAACACCATATTAATGATATAAAGTTTTTTGTCATCAGGAGATTGTTTTCCTCCCCTCGTGGGGGAAATCTTAATATTAAACTCATTCAAGAAGAACAAAGATACATTTTCTCACTTGATACTGTTTTTCCAAAAGGATTGAATAAAGAAATCGAATATAATGCATTCCTTTGAAGTTCCCGTGATGCCATCACTTACGCTACCTCGCGCATTATTTATTTTTTATTTTTTTAATATCATCAAATTTTCTCATCTGCAAAAAATTTTTTTATCATTAATTATGGTAATTTCATTTTTATTTTCATTTAGTCTATTATGCTTAATTGCATACTATTTATTATATTTAATGTTTTTAATTTTTAATTTTTAATCCTTCTTTTGGGCTCTATGCACAATAGTGTGTAATGTTTATTCCTATATGTCTAATATTCCCACGTAGTTCCCTATATGTTTTTTATCACAACTTCCACTTTTTTACCAATATCATTTCAGCTTGATGAACTCCATCCGTTTTATCACCTCTGTTAATTCATTATGATATTATGGCTGTCATTTTTAAGTGATGTCGTCAAAATTTTCTAATTTTTATTTTTATTTTTATTCGTAATTGTATCATTTATTTTTAATTATATTTTATGATCATATGTTAGAATGCTAGTAGGGTGAGCCCTTGCTAAATAGGAATAAATACCTCAACTTTTGAAGGCTGTTTGTACCTAACGCCAGTAAGGGGAGCCCTCCACCCCTTTAAATAGCACCCATGTGTCTCTGCGCGGCCATTTCCTGTTTCTGACTTCATGTGCAGGTATGTTCCCCCTCTGTTATTTTTGCCGTTTATTTATTACACCTCTGGACAACTCCTTCAATGTTATAGCATTCCCATATGATGGTCTTTAGTCCTGTATTGTTTTGATATCCCCTACAATCTTTGATAAGATTTCTCTTACATTTTCTAAGGCATTTTTAATAACGTTTTTTAAATTAGTTTGTGTTACATGGTTACTCTCGCTGGCATCTTGTATGCTTACAAACTAATCCCTTGAGTACAATTTCTTTTTATGCTTACTTTTTTTCTTTTTTATCCTCTTTTTATAATTCTTTGCACAATGCACATCAGACAATCAATAACATCTTTACAATGAGCTTTTAAATAGGTTCTATATTTAATGTTTCTCTGCAGTACACAGATACTGCTTACCCATTTGTGGTACAATTCTTCTTTTTTTCCCTCCCTCCTTCATACCGTTATTCCTAATGACCGATGCCTTTCCATTTCCCAACGATGAAGTTTTTTCCTGTTTATTCAGTAGAGCGATCTCGGCAGCTTTATGATCGCTACGGATACATAGCTTAATCACTTTGGCAAAAACATTTTTTTCCCTCCCCTTGTTTTCAGGTTGGTTACTTTAAATCCTCAGCGGCTCTCACCTCTCAACGTTTTTTCCCCGCCTTTTTTTAAACGTGTAAAATCGGCGTTTTTGTGATTGCTACATATACAGCTCAACCACTCTCTTTTATTACATTCCAAGGTTTCTCCTGCATGGATTATCTTACCATTTATGTTGCATCTCCAGTTTGCAACCTTTTTTCAGTTTATGCACAAACGGTTACTGTTATTTTCTAATAAATTGTATTTCAAAGGTCCACAACACAATTCCTTATATTCATATAGTTATATCAAAGGTCCTTAAAATCCCCCTTTTTTGTCAACGGTCACTATCCAAAGTTATTATTCCTCCCCTATATTTTCCATGTTTTCTTGTACCAGTCTTTTGATGCTGTTATTTACAGATAAACTCAATGTAACTCTTTTACCTATGCCCCTGCTCATTATTTATTGTTCTTATGCAACCTAAGGTTAGCATTTTTATCTATTAAATATGGATAGTGTTATGCTTTATTTATGTTTTACAGTTTTTTTATTTTTGCATGGGTATTGATGACTCTATTTATTTATAATAGTTTATTCATTTTATTCATTATTATTAATGTAGCAATAGGCAATGTATTACATTTTATCCCTTTTATGTTTATTGTTTATTATTATTCTAATGTAACCCTCACATTTTTATCGATTTATTTATTTAGATAATGAGATGGTTTTAGCCTTTAATATGCAACAGTTTAGTAATTTGTATATATCACATATTGGTACATTATCTACGTTATTACGCTATATGTTACATTATATCTCCCTTCACTATACTGTTTGTTATATTGTATCTTTATATTTTTATATTCATGTATTAATCTATCTCTCTAGCTTCATTTTGCCTTATTTTTAGATAATGAATGGCTCAATGTTGTCTATTTTTATATTGGTCTTTTATATTTATTTTTAAACCGTTTAATTTTAATTGCCTGTTTTCATCATATAATTGATAATCCTCCATCATTTATATGATTTTTTATATGTATATATCATACGATTTCTTATAATTCTTTCATTTATGGCTATTATTTTTATACTTCTTACAGATTGGGAAGATTGTCCACTACACCACATAGACGTTTTATCTGTGTGGTTTCCTGGTAATATGTTAACACAGTCTAATGTGTCAAGTATTACGCCTATATTTTTTTGTTTGAAAAATTTTTTTGTTTGTAATTTTATGTTTGATTTAATGTACTCTTGTTTTTTAGACCCCTGACGAAGGCTGCGGCCGAAACTTGTTTAGTTGGGTCCCTAATAAAGAATTATTAATAATATCATCTGGTAGGCTGTGGTCTTTCCTCCGCTGGTCCCCCCTGTAACACACAAAGTCCCCAAAATTTGCAGAAGCTAACCTTTGGTAACAGTAGCTGTGTACACAACTTTGTTAGTTAATCTCTTTTGCAATAACTGTCAGCAGTTTTTGCAGGGACAGAAGCTTCTATATAAAATGTATGTCCTGCAATTTAGTCTTACATTACAATAAGCATATATTTCTACCTGATTAGAAGTATGGCTATAGCCACCTTCACAGCCCTGTATCTTCGTCACTATCTGTGCCTTCATTACTGTCTATATCTATATCAAGAGTACCATAAATGGGGTCATCACTATCCATTTCTAAATCAAGTTTGCCATAGACAGAATGATTTATACTAGTGTAAGTTTCCTTATTACACAAAGGCTCATCAGTTTCTGCTATAGTGTCTAACTTTGTTCGGAGGCCTTGGCCTGCCCCTCCTTTCCCACAATTGGCTGTATATAAATGTTGAAGAGCAGGGCGGAGAGGGATGAGCCCTGTGCGATTCCTTGTGTCTGCTGTAAAGTTCTGGATGTTTGTGTTTTTATGCAGACTTGTTGCTGGCGATTAGACAGGTATGATTTTAACCAGTTGAGGGCCAGGTTCCTTATACCTTTTTGATGTAGGCGGGTGAGTAGGCGATTGTGATTGATGGTGTCGAAGGCAGAGGCGATGTCCGTGAATATCAGGGTGAATCCTTGTTTCTTCTTGTCTAGGCCTGTGGAGAGTCTATCCAGAAGCGTCGCCAGTAGGGTTTTCACACCGTGTTGCAGGCGAAACCAATGTTGCTATGTAGGAGTCAGTGGTCCTGGGTTTGTTGGTGAATAATCTTTTCTAGAATTTTGACCTAGAGGGGGAGGTTAGCAGGTCTGTGCTGGCAGTGGGTAGCGGTACTATACCAGTTTGATGCAGACAGTTGGTAGCAGTTCAATGTAGACAATGGGTAGTAGGTTCTAACCGGGTAATGGAAGGGAAGAACAATGCCAGCAGTGGGAAGCAAGTCGATGGAGAGATACATGAAGGTAAAGGAGTGGTGCTCGTGAGACGGTGGTGGTCAGGAGGCAAAGTGTGGAGGAGCGGTCGGAGCTGCTCGACCCTGGCAGCTATGGAGATTTGGGGAGCAGAGTTAATGGCCCACGCCTAAGGGCCATGCCAAAGGACTGGCCCTCAGGTGCGGGCCTGCCAGATGCGGGCCGCCTGCGGCGGCAGCAGCAGTGAGCTTTAAAGCCCAGGGAGGGCTGCGGTGATTGGTTGGTTCGGTGAGGAGCAGGGAGGAGCTTACTTTCCCACTCCCTGCAGGGCTGGCTGACCTTAGGTGGCCGGTGTGGTGGAGAGGGTTTCCCTGCAGTGGCGGCGAGCTTTAAAGCTCAGGGAGGGCCGCGGTGATTGGTCGGTCCGGTGGGGAGCGGGGAGGAGCTTACCTTCCCGCTCCCTGCAGGGCTGGCTGGTCGTCTGTGGCCAACATGGTGGAGAGGGTTTCCCTGCGGCGGCGGAGAGCTTTAAAGCCCAGGGAGGGCCTCAGTGATTGGTCGGTCCGGTGGGGAGTGGGGAGGAGCTTACCTTCCCGCACCCTGCAGGGCTGGCTGGTCATTGGTGGCTGGTGGCTGGAGTTTTAACAACTTTAAATAGTTTTCTGTCATCTGCAAATTTGATAACCTCACTCGTTATTCCATTTTCCAGCTTATTTATGAATATGTCAAAAAGCAGTGGACCCAGCACAAATCCCTGGGGTACACCACTATTCACCTTTCTCCATTGGGATAATTGGTCATTTAGCCCTACCCTCTGCTTTCTTTTAACCGATTCCTGATCCACAATAGTACACTGCCTCCTATCCCATGACTCTTCAGTTTTGCCAAAAGTCTCTGATGAGGGACCTTGTCAAAGGCTTTCTGAAAGTCCAAATACACTATATCAACTGACTCACCTTTGTCTACCTGTTTATTCACACCTTCAAAAAAACATAACAGATTAGTAAGACAAGATTTTCCTTGTCTAAAGCCATGTTGGCTGTCTCCCATTAAGCCATATCTATCTACATGTTCAGCAATTTTGTTCTTTATGATGGTTTCTACCATTTTTCCTGATACTGACGTCAGGCTCACCGGTCTGTAGTTTCCTGGATCACATTCGCCATCCTCCAATCTTCAGGTATTACAGATGATTTTAATGATAGTTCACAGATTACTAATAGCAGGTCTGAAATCTCATATTTCAGTTCTTTCAGCACCCTTGGATGTATATCATCCGTTCCAGGTGATTTGCTACTCTTCAGTTTATCATATAGTTGTAATACATCTTTTCGATGTATCAATATTTTCTTCAATTCTTCCGCACCTTTAAATACCACTTCAGTCATGGGTAACATCCCTACAGCTTCCTCAGTAAAGATCGAAGCAAAGAATTCATTCATTCATTCTCTCCGCTATTGCCTTTATTTATTTATTTATTATTTTATGTATTTATTTACTTCTCTTATATACCGCGCTATTAAAATCAGTGCGGTTTACAATTGAACAAAAAACATACTGCAATGTCACAGGACAATTGAGTTTTTACATTGAACATGGACGAGATAACCTGGAGGTAACAGGGGTAACTAATTACAGAGTAATTATTCATGGAGTATGGTGAGAAATTATACATATAGTATAGCTTGGTTTCAACATATTTATAAGAGGTTTAATCAATAAGATGTGTGATCAGTACCAATAATAAATAAGAGAGGGGATATGGTGGTAGAGCTAGTCATTTTCTTTATGGTGTTGGATTTTGGGTGGGGTGGAGTAGGGTGTAGGATGTGAGGATGGGTGGATGTTTCTGGGATTGGATTCTGGGTAATGGATGAGGAAAAGGTGTTGTTTGAGGGCTTTTCTAAATGACAATAGGTCTGGGGTGGAACGGAGCTCAGTGGGGAGGGCATTCCAGGTCATGGGTGCAAATAGGGAGAAGGCTCTATTGGCAGTAGCCTTTTTGCACTTAGTTAGAATGTTGGGGATCTCTAGAGTGTTTGCTTGATTAGATCTCCTGATCCTGTTGAACGGCCGTCTTTGAATGAGTTTGCTGATGGGTGAGGTGATCTGGTTCCTTAGGGCTTTGAATGTTAGTACTAGGGACTTATAATGGATTCTAGCCTTGTCGCCTCTTAGTGCCCCTTCAACTCCTGTATCATCTAATGGACCAACTGACTCTCTCACAGGTTTTTTGCTACAAATGCACTTGAAAAAGTCTTTATTACGCGTTTTTGCTTCCGCAGCAAACTTCTTCTCAAATTCTCCCTTTGCCTGCTTTATCAATGCCTTGCATTTGACTTGCCAGTGCTTGTGCTGTTTCCAGGTTTCGTCGTTTGGCTCTTTTTTCAATTTCCTGAAAGATGCTTAGGGATTACATTAATGAGCACCTCATTGGTATGATATGGAAATCCCCTTCCCCCCCCAAATCGACATTTTGCATATAGACTTCTGCCAGTGGTACATTGACCTTGTCTTGCAGTAATTTAAATAATTCATTGTTAAACCCGTCCATGTCAGGGGCACGGGTAGTATGTAGATCACTGGATCACTTATAATCTTGACCAGCTGAAACCCAAGGTATTGCGAGAAGTACTACCACTCCTGCCTTTTTACACCACCGAGAAAGCCTCATAGAGTGAATCCACTCACTATCGCTATAATGTGGTATGTTCCATTGTTGTCATATGAGTTTTCTGAAAGAAGGCTATTTTAGCATGCTGTTCCTGCAAGACTTTAAGGATCTTATGGCACTTAATGGGAGAGTCAAATCCACATACATTCCAGGACACTAGCCGCACTCTGTTTCTTCACGTCACCCGCTCCTGATGGTATTATCCAGAGCCTTCTCACAGTCTAATGGTGTAAAATCAGGAGTGAAAGAATCAGTCCATCGTACAAGCTGAGGGGTCCTCCCAGCCTAAGACCACCTCCCCTTCTCTCGTTGACCCTGCAGGACAGATATAGCACCATCCTGTCTCTCCAAGCACCCTGAAACTAAACAAATACAGAAAAGACCCAACCCCCCACCTAAAACCTCCCACCCCCACCCTGGACCCTTCCAGTACTCCCACCACAATCCCTACCGCCTGAGTCTACCTGCTGACAGTCAACATATGGGTCCCCAGTGTTATGACCAGGCCCCCCCCCCACCCCCTTCGCAACAAAGAGATTTGTCTCTGCCAGGTCCACCCTCCTATCACCAACACCGTAATGAATTATGCATTCCCCAATCAAGAGTCCCATGAAATCATTCCACCACACTTCCCCCCTTCCCCCCACTGCCAGACACCCTTCGGAGAACCCATCTCACCCCTCAGTAGGATAGGCTTAAAGAGGTCATGGATCCTCCATGGATTTCTGGTATCGAAGATTTCGGGACGGAGTGTATGAGTTGCTCTAAGTCTGAAAGAGCTGCTGGAGAACAACGTGGCCAAACATGCCATCCCGGCAGGAGTCCTTGTCCAGACAGTAGTGAGCAGCAAAAGTATGGGCCGGAGACCAAGCTGCTGCTTTGCTGATCTCGACAATAGCTACAGATCGAAGATATGCCATTGAGGTAGCCATGGCTTGAACATTATGGGTAATGTGGACAATTAAAGTTATGCACCTAGGGAAGAACAACCCAAACTATGGTTACACAATGCAAGGTTCCACATTAGGAACCACCACCCAGGAAAGAGATTTAGGCGTCATTGTGGATATCATGTTAAAACCCTCAGCCCAGTGTGCAGCGGCGGCCAAGAGAGCAAATAGAATGCTAGGTATCATAAGGAAAGGAATGGAAAATAAAACAAAAGATATTATAATGCCTCTATTTCGTTCCATGGTGAGACCTCACCTTGAATATTGTGTGCAATTCTGGTCGCCGTATCTTAAAAAGGATATAGCGATTTTAGAAAAGGTTCAGAGAAGAGCCACCAATATGGTAAAGGGGATGGAAGGATACTCGTATGAAGAAAGGCTAAAAAGGTTAGGGCTCTTTAACCTGGAAAAGAGACAGCTGAGGGGAGATATGATAGAAGTCTATAAATTAATGAACGGAGTGGAACGGGGAAACGTAGATTGAATGTTTACGTTATCAGAATATACAAAGACATGCAATGAAGCTACAGGGTAAACTATTTAAGACTAATAAAATAAAATATTTTTTTCACTCAACGTGTAATCAAACTCTGGAATTTGTTACCGGAGGATGTAGTAAAGGCTGTTAGTGTAGCTGGGTTTAAAAAAGGTTTGGACAGGTTCCTGGAGGAAAGGTCCGTAAACCATTATTAAGAAGGGACCCAGGATATCAATGCTTGACCCAGTACAAGCATTGTGGAACCTGTGTCTTTTGGGGAAACTACTATGTACATATGACTTAGATTGGCCACTGTTGGAAACAGAATACTGGGCTTGATGGACCCTGGTCTGACCCAGTATGGCATATCTTAATTCTTATGTGACATGACCCTTGAGAGAGAGTCCTGCCTTCTCATAAGCAAAAGTGATGCAGTCTGCTATCCATTTGGAGAGAGTATGTTTGGAGACTGGCAACCCAAGGTGACTAGAGTCAAAGGAGATGAACAGCTGAGAACCCTTTTGGTGCCCTCGAGTCCTGAAGATAAAAGGCTAACGTATATTTACAATCCAGATTGTGGAGGGCTGCTTCTGCCCTAGATGTATGTGGTCTAGGGAAAAACACAGGAAGGTAGATAGACTGGTTCAAATGAAAGAGCGAAACCACCTTCGGCATGAAGTGAGGATGATTCCAAAGGACCTCCCACCCTCACCATCTGGACCCTTCCAGTACTCCCACCACAATCCCTACCGCCTCAGTCCACCTGCCAATAGTCGACAAATGGATCCCTAGTGATATGACCAGACCCCACCCCCCATCACAACAAATAGATTTGTCTCTTCCAGGTCCAGCCTTCTATCACCAACACCGTAATGAATTATGCATCCCCCAATCAAGAGTTCCATCAAATCGCTCCACCACTTTCCCCCCTTCCCCCCCACCCACTGCCAGACACACTTCAGAGAACCCATCTCACCCCTCAGTAGGATAGGCTTAAAGAGGTCATGGATCCTCCATGGTTGTCTGTTATCGAAGATTCTGGGACAGAGGGTATGAGTTTCTTTAAGTCTGAAAGAGGTGCTGGAGAACAACCTGGCCAGACATTCCATCTCTCAGTAGCATAAAGACTGGCCTAACCACCACAGTAAGTATGTCCCTTCCCCCACAGTCATCCTTATATCCATGCATCGCAAACCCACACACCCATAGAGACACCTCCCCTCCCTCCTCCACAGACACCTCACCCCCATACATACCCTTGAAAAAATTAACAGCACATTCAAACAACCCTAATAAGTATAGCAGAAACTGGACAAAGCAAAAAAGGGGCTACATATCTGAGGGGCCATGGCCCACCATAGAAGAGTCTGAGGCTCAGAGTGGAGCTGGTGCAAGTCCAATAGTTGAGAGTCCTTGGGAACATTAAGGGCTATGCCCAAAGAACAGGTTGAACCCACCTTGCCCTCACCCAATTGCACCAAGTTCCTGTCTCATACTCACACCTATTGCACCCCTCCCCACAACTAACCTGACATCCGTTTACCACAAAGTTCTACACACACACCAGTTGAACCACTCACCCCCTCCCCCTACCCATGCGCACTCACAGAGAATAAAACGGCACATGCAAACAACCCCAACAGGCAAAACAAGAATGGAATGAAAAAGGGTAGAGATCCGAGGAACTGTGGTCTCTCACAACAAAGTCCGGGGCTCACAACGCAACTAGTTCATAGTCCCAAAGGAACCAGTCTTAAATCAGTGAGGGAAGTGCTGGACCCTGCTCCATTTGTCAAGGACCCCACCTGAAGAAGAATCGTCTACCAAAATGCAGCCTCAAGTCCACATCGGGACGGATGTCCAAGTCACTGGTACAGAATAGAGAGCAATGCAGAGTGGGGCCACACCATCAGCAAACCCACAGAAGCATCCCTCCGAGCCCAGATAAGGCTCTGCAAGCCACCAGAAGCAGAGGATCGGGGCTTGGCTGCTGGTCGTGGTTCTCCCAACCATTGTTCCTTGCAGAACCTTTTGGCTGCCTCTGTCGCCCCAAAAAGAGTGAGGTATGCCTTTGTGGTACAGCCACAGTTTGGCAGGATATTTCAGCACAAAATCTATCTGATGATTAAAGAGCTAGGAACACCCTGGTGAGAGAGCTTTCCGCCACTGCACGTCCTGCATGGGATAGTCCTGGAAAATCAAAATGCGCTGTCCCTCTTGCAGCACTGAGTGCTCTCTGCGGGCCATGCGGAGCTCTTCCTTTCTCCAGGTTGAGGAACCAGGCTATAACTGCCTGTGATCTGCCTCCTGCTTCATACTGCACGCCTAAAAGGGTGTGCATGCTCAATCTGTATGGGGCCAGATAATTGGCTCGGCTTCAAGGCGAATGGCAGTCATGTCTCAAAGAAGTCCCGCAGCTCTTGATCTGTGATATTTTCAGGCACTCCTATAAATTGTAGGTTATTGCGCCTCGATCAATTCTCTAGATGATTGATCTTTTCGGATTGCTTAATCACAATTTCATTTAAGAGCTGCAAAATCCCAGGTCACCATCTTCATTTTCGCTCACTCGCTGCTCTCAGTTACAAGGCTCTGAAAGTCTCCAGGGACACTGACATGTCAGATATCTTAGTGTACAGCTGATTAAATTTTGAGTCGAGGGTGGCCACAACTGCCTTAGTTACCTCCCCCACCAGATTACTGGAGGCCTGGGGCAGGCTCGTGGTTAGATGTTCTGTTGCAATCTTAGAGCCAACAAGCCACACTACTTCCTTTTCTTTACATGGGGTTGGGTTGCCATTCATTGTGAAAAAGATACCAGGCTACAGCAGACCGCAGCGGGCCCGGGGGGGTGGGGGAACAGCAGGTCCCATTGGGTGATGAAATATGCGAACATTTATAACATTATAATAGAAAGTCATGGGGAGGGCCTAGGAGCTCCGCGGCTGTGCTTCTGCCTGTGCTCACCATATCACGTGACCTCAGCTAGGTGAATTTTAAAGTCCATTTTATTATTTTTATTATGGAACTTAATTTTCAGAAGTAAAACATATGTCCATAGAATTTTTCTTCCTTCACTTTTAACTCACAGATCAATTACTATATGCAGTCCCCGACAAAATCGCTTTTTAAACCACAATAGTTATAGTTATTCATTCTCCATGTAAGCCTCAGATATCACTGAAACACTGATATTATCACTAGCATCTTTATCAAGTTTTGTCACTGGTATTAACCACTGATGTTAATGTTATAGCTTCTCTTTCAATCTATAATCTCCATTTATACAGCTATCATTGAAACCCTGGTTTTAATGCTACAGTTATAGTTTTAGTTTGTCATTTTTCATAAATTACAATTATACTGCTATCACTGAATAGTTTCTCTTTCACCCTGTAAGCTGCAATTATACTACTATCACTGAAACAATGGTATTAATGTTAAGTTACTCTATCTCAATATAAGCCTTAGTAATACTACTATCACTGAAACTCTAGTATCATCACTAATATCATTATTACAGGTAATATCACTAATATTAATTAACAACACTATTCTGTTTTATTGGAACTCTACTAATTAAAACATAAAAAGTAAAACTAAATACAAAACAAACAATGCATAAACAATTCCTTTCTCCCATCAAAACTATACTTATTAGTATCACAATCCTGACACTGATAAATCTAATAAAATCCATAGATAATAAGAATAATAGACCAATCCCCATAATACAAAGCATATCAAAACTTGATAATCTAACAAACCCATTCAAAATAGGAACCAACCTTAGATCCAGACAATCTAGACTTATATATATAACAACAACAAAAATATGCAACACACCACACCCACCTCATATACAAAACTACACAAATCTTACCTGCCAACTCATTAATGCAAGATCTATGAAAAACAAACTACCAATTTTTATAGACATTATCAAAGATGATAAACCAGATATCCTTTGTATAACAGAGACCTGGCTCAAAGATACTGATTCAGTATTCTTAAACCAACTAAAGACACCTGAATATGAGATCTTCCATACTCACAGAATACAAAAAAAAGGAGGAGGAGTACTTATAATATTAAAGAAAAACCTCAATGCAAAATTAATATCATCTAATAATATAGACAATGTTGACATACTCACCATAAAAATTAAAAACATAAATATATCACTAATATATCGACCACCAGAATACTACATAGATAAAATTTACAACTTAATTGAATTACTAGCATCATCCACAGACACAAATCCTGTAATACTTATGGGAGACTTTAACCTTCCATCAACACCCAATAATCATTCTAATCACTTCTTAGAAATGATAAATAATTTGGATTTTCACCAAATAATAACTGAACAAACACACAATAAAGGAAAAACACTTGATATGGTCTTCCTACCAAACTCTATATACAACCTATATAACTCTGAATCCCTCTCAAACATTCCAGTCCCCTGGTCTGACCACTATCTTTTAAAATTCAATATAACCTTCACATACAACAATCATACTAAAAAACCACAACCTCCTCAAACTAAAAGATTCAGAAAATTCAATGAAGAGGAATTTTTAGATCAAATAATACCACACCTTACACAAACACCCACAAATCTCGAAGAATCTATCAAAAACTGGAACAATATAATCTCCAAAGCAGCAGAAAATAACCCAAATCAATCAAACCAAAATATAAACAATAAAATTGAAAAAAGACATACTCCATGGTTTAATACATCTATCAAAACATTAAAAAGACAGCTAAGAAAAGAGGAAAGGAAATGGAGACAATCAAAATCATTAATAAATTATGAGAATTACACTAAAACACTACAAATTTATAAACAAACAATAAACAACTCCAAGCAAAATTATTATTCTAATATAATATCAAGAGCCACTAATCGACCAAGAGAACTATTCTGTATAGTACAGAAATTAACAAACAAAACTCTAAATAATGATGAAATATCAATAGATATCTCCCCACAAGAATTAGCTCAATACTATAGCAACAAAACAAACCTACAAATAACACCATCAAATATTACTCAACCACAAATTAAAACACAATTAAAGCAAACTACAGTTGATAACTGGACCAACTTCAACTTAATATCAAAAACTACTCTCAAAACTACAATAACTAACATTAATACAACAACTTCATACCTTGATCCATGCCCAGTTGATTGGATAAAGAAGACTTTCCCAATACTCTCTTCTTTCATTCTACCTTTAGTGCATCTATCCTTGCAAAAAGGCTATTTACCACCATCCCTCAAACATGTTCAAATACGTCCTATACTTAAAAATAACACATTAGATAAACTATCCCCAAAATCTTACAGACCTATATCAAGTATTCCTTTTATGGCTAAACTTATTGAAAAAATTGTACAAATTCAACTACAAGATTTTATTGACACATTAAACATTCTTGATGAACATCAATATGGCTTTAGACCCTTCCATGGAGTAGAAACCTTACTAACGATCCTTTATGACACAATATTAAGAGGTATTGATAATACTAAACAAGCCTTTATTCTTGTTTTCCTTGACATATCAGCTGCCTTTGACAGTGTTGATCACTTAACAATGTTAAACAGACTTCAAAAAATTGGTATAACATCTACTGTTTATAATTGGTTCAAATCCTATCTATCAAACAGAACCCAAAATGTAAGAATCCACACCCAAATATCTAACACCTTCAAACAAACTCAAGGTCTTCCGCAGGGATCTGCTTTATCTGCACTATTATTTAACATTTACTTACAACCAGTTTGTAACATCTTTAAACGCCACAATGTCTTTTATCATATTTACGCCGATGATATAATGTTCTACCTCCCATTTGAAATCCCACACCCACCTCTCCAAAAAATAACAGAATGTTTTAATGAACTAACTGAGTGGCTCAAAGAACAAAATCTACTTATCAACTTTACTAAAACAGATATTTTATTTATCACTAAAAATCAAACATATATACCCCCAAACACGATTACACTAGATACTCATGAAATTAATATAAAAAAAGAAGTAAAATATTTAGGTGTGATACTTGACAATAATCTAAATATGGATTCACATATAAAATATTTAACTAAAAATATACATTACAAACTCAAAACACTAAAACAACTAAGACCTTTGATTCTTCTACAAGATTTTATTAACATAATTCATGCTATTATTACCCCACATTTCGATTTTGCAAATACAATACTTAATGGTATTTCGAAACAAAATATTAAAAAGATACAAATAACTCAGAACTTAGCTGCTAGAACGATTATGAATATAAGCCCACTTGAACATATTACACCAATTTTAGCTGAACTTCATTGGCTACCAATTTACTCCCGAATCAAATATAAAATTCTTGTCACTACATTTAAACTTATAAATAAACTTGCACCATCTGCACTAAATACACTGATTAACATTGACATTGATAAACGATCTCAAAGGAGCAGAAACATAAATACTTTAACAATACCAAAAGATTTTACAAAAGCCAGAAAACAAACCAATAAGAGAGCTTTCTCACACTCTGCTCCAATACTCTGGAACAATTTACCTGACAACATTCGCCTACTGTCTGACATAAAAGAATTTAAAAAAAAATTAAAAACTCACTTATTTACATTACACTATAATACACTCCCAAAACAGAATTCTCAAAGGGATACAGGCTAACATTTATTTTTAATATTATATACCCTATTTTCAAAAATAAACGACACTAATACACTAATTTAACCATACTACACACTCATTTACATGATGATTAATAATTTAACTAGCAATGTATATATGTTCTAATATGTTATACTTGTAATGTTACAATTTTCCTTGTAATTTATAATTATCTGTTCTATGTAAAATGTCCTGGTATATCTCATTTTTTATTTATTTATTTATTTATTACAAATTCTTATATACCGCGCTATTTGGCATCAGCGCGGTTTACATTATAACACAACAACCATAACAACATGCTGTTTGGTTTTACATCGAACAGGGGTCCAAACTTGGATAACAGGGGTAACTATATACATGAGATTTTTACATAGTAAAGAGTAGCTTGGATAACAGGGTTGATTATATGCATGAGATATTTACATGGCAATGAGTAGGTGAAATAACATAATGAACGTAACCTACTGTTACATGTAAACCGCACTTGAAACATGGGAAAGAGCGGTATATAAATAACTGTTAAATAAATAAATAAATAAATAACAAACACATTTTCAGTTCCACTTCAGGGAAAAATTATGCATCACCGTACTTACTAAGACCTTGACAAAATTTGTGTGGATTTAGGAGCCAGGCCAGAATCTTAGGAGCCAGTCCTTGTGACTTCCTCATTTCCCCCCCCCCCCCCCCCTCCCGGTCGTCTCTTACACTGGTCTCATGTTGTCAAGTATTGTGAGACCAGCATCAGAGTTCCTACACCGCGTGGCATCATCAGATAACAACAGTTACAGCTTCAGATAGCAAGTGTGAGTGGTGCAAAGGTGGGGTGCCTGTTTGTGCTTGGGATGTGGCAGCGGGTGCCTTTGTGTGAGTAGAGTGTAGAGCCTGTGGTGCTTGTGTGTGTGCATGTGGTGTGGAGATGGAGGGGGTGTGTTTGTGGTGTGGCGGTGGGGGGTATGGGGGGGATGTGTGTGTGTGTGTGGTGTGGAGGAGGGATGTGTGTGTGTGGTGCGGAGGCGGAGGGCTGTGTGTGTGTGGTGCGGAGGCGGGGGGTGAGCTGCAGAGGTGGGGGGTGCCTGTGTGTGCATGTGCGCTGCAGAGGTGTAGAGGCTGTGGTGTTTGTGTGTGTGGTATGGAGGTGGGGGGGAGGGGGGGAGGGGGGTGCCTGTGTGTGTGCGCTGCAGAGGTGAGGTGCCTATGTGTGTGCATGGTTATGTAGTGTGGAGCTGGGGTGCATGTCTGTCATGCAGAGGTGGGGGGTGCCTGTGTGTGTGCATGGTTATGTAGTGTGGAGCTGGGGTGCATGTCTGTCATGCAGAGGTGTGGGGTGCCTGTGTGTTTTAGGGGGAAGGGAATACACCTTTTGGCAAATATACATTGTGCCCTTTTGTCCCCTTGCATTCATCCCTTTAACCTGTGACATCTTCTTCTCTTCCCCCCCCCCCCCCACGACTCCTCCCCATTCTCTGTTTTGTTTCTAGATTCTCTCCCTCTAACCTTTGTTTTTATTTTTTCAGGCCCTTTTCTGGCTTGCTTCTTCTGTCCGCTGAAGATTGGATCCCTGCAGGCAGCTTGTTGCCTTGTTTCCCTTCTGTTCTGCCAGCGGAGATCCAGTCTCCTGTGGGCAGCCATAAAGGGACTTTGCCAAGATCACAGATTTCTTTGCCCTTCTGCCCATGGGAGATGAGATCTCTTTGGGAAGCCTCCTTTCATCTGGACCGTGATTGTGGCCTTCCCCCTCCTTTTTTGCCCATGGGGATCCAGTCTCCCATGGGCAGAGAGAAAGGGTCTTTGCTACAATCCCCTTCTCTACTGCCTGTGGGAGATCGGATCTCCTGCCTGCAGAGCGTAAGGGGAAACGACTGTCTTGTGCCCCGGGATCACTGCTGCAGCTTTTTCTTTGGGTTTTTTTTGTTGTTTTTTTAAAGGGGGCAGGGGCAAGAAAATCCCAGGCTCCATGTGCAAATTTCTGGTCGCCATGGTGACCTGGAACCTGGGATTTGTCAAACCCTGATTTATCTACCTAGATCTTCAATAGTTGTTTGACTGCAGGCTTCATTACCTCTCCATATTTCATAAATCCTTTTGAGGTATTTGTTAGAAGAGTAGACCTGCTGGGTTATTTATATGTTAAGTATACAAACAAGGGATATCAGAATAGCAGGCAGCATTAGGTGCTTAATTTTGAGGACACACGGAACCAGTCTGATTTTCAAATATAAGATACATGCACCATTGATGCTGAAGATCATGTTCTTATACAGCAAAGTCTACATTGCAAAAAGGAGTTAAAGTTATGTATATGTAAGCCCTCTCCCTGTGGAAGGCAGGGTGTTACAGCAGATTCAGACTTCTACTGATGCTACCGTTGTAGTCGATGGGCCAAGGGATACCTCAGAGTCTGAAGTTCTCACAGGGGGAGGCTCACAGAAATTCACTAACCTCGATTTATCTCTCCTCTCACTTAAATGAAGGATAGAAAAGATGAAAATTTTAAATTCTAATTTGCAAATAATTGTATAACCAGATCAAGGTGGTGATACAATTTTAGCCTGAGGAATATAGAAAATAAATATACTGAAATACCTTTCTCAGTATAATAGGAATAACATTTATTTAAATACTGATAATAAAAAAATTCACTACTGCCTATATTTGTTAAACAACAATTTGAAACATCCCAACATGGTTTTTACTCCATTCCTTATTTTTCTCATCTACAATCTTAACAAGAAAATTTGTCACACAAGAATCTTTTGAGTTAAAAATTTCACCAGTTTACAACTCTGCTTTCATGTACCTTCACCCTTCTTTGCTTTCTATATATTTTTATCAAAAGGATTTTTCCTCTAAGTTTGTTTTGTTTGAAGGAATTACCCTTTTAACAGGAAAAGTCCCTTCACGTCAGACTAAATTTAAACAGATTTTTACTTAAGAAATTTGTGTTCAGTTTAGTGAATGTGCACATGTGATTCACAAATGTTTTTATTCAGCGCTCTTGGGGTCCATAGGTTTTCCAGGTTCTCCGGATCTCCAGTGTATTCTTCATGACCTTCAGCGTTTCAGATAGTAGTTGTGCAGTTGCAATTCTTCTGTCTGGATAAACATACTACGTAACTTCAAAAATCAATAAGGCAAAACCCTGAATAATATAGGGGCTCACAGTCCATCAGGAGAAAGCTTAATGGACTGTGATACTGTCCCTGTCTAAAAAAAATAAAGGTTAATTAAATAACCCTGTCTAAATTTTATTAACCTAAACACCCTCACACACCAATTACTTTTTTAAAACAATAGCAGATTATCTCAGGAATCTCAGCTCTTAACTCCAGACCTTCAATGACCTCTATCACAGCCTGTCAGTTTCCAACATGCTATTCCACTAAAGCTCAGACCTCTGACAAGATTTTTCATACAAATTTTACTCTCCTCAAACAGTGGCTCTGTTTTCCCCGAACAATATATAAACTTTCTTTAGATTCTGATTTTTCTAAATAATTTCTCAGAAATTACAGAGATTTTCTTCAACTTCCTTTTTAAAACAACTCCAGAGCAGAGCAGCCAGTTTCCAATGTCAGGCACAGATTTAAAGGTTTCCAGGAGTATTATATAGGAATATCACTCCGTCTTATGTAAATTAGGAATCAATATCTTGTAAATCACATATGAATTTCTACCACTAGCTATAGATTCCTTCTGATTTCAGTTTCTCAAACCCTGAATTCAAAAGAATTTTCTAACCTGTGCCACTATTGATTACCAGATTTTTTTATTCTTCCTTCTATTAAATCAGGAAAAATTAAAGTTTTTCCTGCTAGAACTCAGTATAAACCAAGTTTATACTAGCTACTCTTCACCAAAATTTCTTATACAAATCCCAGTCTTACAGACTATTTTTTCTTGACCAGCACTAAAATAAAACCCTAAATTCAGCTTTCACTTCCTCTCAAACATATAGCTCCTCTCCTCTTCAATCACAGCCCCCAACTGCCAAAGTACAAACACCTACATTCCAATTAGTAGCATCAGTGTCCTTCCTCTTGCACAACTTCAAGAAGTTACCCAAATAAGCATCTTTTGTTTACCTTAAAAGCTTATCATTTCAGCTCAATATTATTTATTTATTTATTTTATTTACATTCTCCTATATACTGCGCTATTCTGCATCAGTGCGGTTTACATCGAACAAACTGAAATTACATTGAACAGGGCATTATAACTTGGAGATAACTATTTTACAGGGAACATGGGCTATGGAGGGTTAAGTGGCTTGCCCAAGACCACAAGGAGCACCTGTGGGACTAGAAACCCCAGTCCTTCCGGCCCAAGGTTGCTGTCCTCTAGTGGGATTTGAACCCCCGACCTTCCGGCCTGAAGTACCTTGCCCCAACCACTAGGCCACTCCTCCACTCCTATATTAATCCTTATATAAAAGCTGGACCGCTTCTGCTTTTCCTAAAACATTCCTGTAAATTTTTATCTACATTTTTATTTTTGTGTACCTCATAAGCATCATCTTTATTATAGTTATGATTTTAAAAGTAGATCCCTACACTTCTTTACCACTTTATAACGTGGTCTCTGGAAACGGAACTAGTTTTCTATATGAACACACATTTTATCACTTCAATAAATTTATATTGGGTTCAAATTATAGAATTAACTTTCCTTAAATGTAACTAAAGTTCCTAATTTGTTTTTCTTCAGGGGTATAAATTCCTGCCCCCCCCCCCCTCAGGGAAACTTAATCTTTTTCTAGCTACCCATATAATTTTTTTCTAAAACAAACAACATTTTTGTGGAGTGCATAATCCCTGCACCTGATTTCTGATCTTGAAATTGTTGAAATTTTAACTTAAAAAATGGCTAAAAATTGTATTTTTTTTCTCTATGGGCTGACATCACTCTGAAGCTTCTGAGCATCATTTGCATATAGCCTGCACAGTTTTCAAGCAAATCTGAAGCCTCTAGCTTCATTTACCTCCAGTTTTATTTTAAATTAAGGGTTAATTAATCCAAAAACCAATATTGAGGCTTCTTTAGCCTCTTCCCAACCTGGGAAGCACATTTTTAATTTTTAAATTTATTTATTTTAACTCTGCCCCATTTTTAAGGATTGATTTTTTTTATGAAAGGGGCTATTGGCTCACTTTATACAATCAAGACCTCTGGTCCCTTCTGTGTGTTCCTCCTTTCTCTTTTAATTAATTTTGGGCCCCTCTGTGGCCTCCAATAAACGTTAAGGCCTACTAGGCCCAAGTCCAAAGCCCCTTACCTTGAGTAATTAAAATTTGGCCTCCGTGGCCACTGTAGTAAAGGCTCTGTGCCCTCATCCTGGCCCCTGAAGGGTCCGTTAGCATTGCCAGGGCACCTCCTCCATAGATCAGGCATGTTCTGGCCCAAGATATCTTTTCAAGGCCCACCCCCTTTTACCTTTAGCTGGGCTCTCTATACTCCAGGATCCCCCTCCTTAAATTCAGGCTCTCCATGGCCCTTTCCTTGCCTCCAGGAGTCCCCCCTCCATTTCCCTCCTGCATCTGGGACAAGAATGGCAAAGGCCGCCACCCTCCCCAATGGCAGGAGGGGAAACTGCAGCCTCTCTCTCCTTCATCAGGGACAGCTGCAACTCTCTCCGATGTCCCCAGGCTACCCCAGCAAGCAATCTGAGCAGCCATGTAAAGCCGTGGCTGCACCAAACACCTGCCGGCACACCTCCCCATACTCCTGGGGTCAGCCGTGCACATGCGGCTGCCCCAACACCTGCTGCCTGCCTTCCTTTGCTCCGGAGCGGCCCCTGCAGCCCCAAATTCAACTTTTATTAAATTTTAAAATCCTGCTGCCTCTTGCAAATGGACCGCTGAACAACCCCAACATAAAAAAACAAAACAGCACGGAGCACTCAGGGGACCCTCAGAGCTTCCGAGGACAGGTTAGAAAAAACAAAACATTTTTTCACTCTGGCTACATATATAAATAGCATGTTATGTTCATAAATTTATAAAGAATTAGTTTTCACGCCATAAATCCTCAAAAATACTCTGTTTTGTACAAGGGTATTTTTGCATCAAATTTATGTATTTTTTGACCAGTGCTTGAATAATCCTAGGCACCTGGTCACCATCACAACTAGAAATTTCCATCTGGCATCTGAATTTGAAACCGCACTCACCATGGCCGGAGCACAAACTTCTACTCTCTGCAGCGTGTGATTCTGTATCTGTCTGAGCCATATGCTGCAGAAACTTTCTCACATGTCTTGCTAGACTTACTTATTTATTAGGTTTTTTTATACTGCTTTATTTCAATCAAATTAGTTTACATTGCCACTTAAACTGAGGCAATGGAGGGTTAAGTGACTTGCCCAAGGCCACAAGGAGTGCTAATGGGAATCAAACCCTGGTCTCTTGGTTTCCAAACCAGTGCTCTAACCATTAGGCTACTCCTCCACAGGCTTGACAATCTGAGGCCAGTGCAAGAGTTCCTGCACTGCATAGCTCAAACACACATAGCTGTATGGTACCCTGAATGAGCTTGATCTTAGGAACTAAGTAGAGTCATGTTTGCTAGTACCAGGTGCTGTAGAGTACTGTGCGGAAGAAAGGCCTGTCACACTTCTCCAAGAAAACCTAGGGACTGGGTCGCCAGGAGTCAACATTAACTTGACATTACGCACACTCACTTTACTAGTCTTTCTTTTCCCTTGAAAATGGAATGGTAAATAGCCTTTGTAAATCTAGGCCCTAAAGGAGCTGTAGTGGACCTCTGAAGAAATATCCTCCGATCCTCAACTTCACTGGTGGTGGGGGGAGGTCTCAACCACACTTTTCCAAGTCCAAAGAAGATTTCTCAAGGCCTGTTTTAGACTATTGAAAATTGTGTACATATTGTGAGAGCCAGAAGGGAAACAGTTAACGCAAAGAACATCTAAAATGTGTCCAAATTGCTGGCATTTGTACTGCATGTGCGTTAAAATGTGTCCAAATGAAAGAGAAAATCCAGATGCCTGGAATTGAAAACAAAGGGGACTGTTTGGAAAGAAAACTATATAACAGGACAGAACTTTTAAAGATTGGGAATTTACACCCCATTTTCTGAAGAAGGTGGTTTGTAAATTTCCACTCTGTCTGCTAATGAGTGAGTGAGTATGTGTGTTTTTGTGAAAGGGTTTCCCTAGTTTATCTTTGAGTGTAGCTAGGAACTATGTATCATTTTCTCACTGTCATATATCCTTCTCTTTCACTGTGCTAGGATCTGTGGATGAACAGGAAAACTATTAATTACTTTATAGCTGTAAACTTGTAAGTAGAGGGTGAAGTAATTCTCCAAGATACTTTGTATTTAGCTAATTTTGGTTGTGCTTCCTGTATGTTTGTTTCTGTGATATAAGAAAGAAATAAAAGATTTTATTTGTAAGAAGAATCTGTGAGAATTTTGTGCCAGGTACGAGTATAATTTTTATTTATTTAAACAGATTTGTATACCACCTTTTCCTTCAATCAAGGTGGTCACGTCACATGACAGAGTGTTACATTTAACATTAGGGTACGTGTACATAATTAGACAATACAGTTACTTTACAGCATTTAGACAATACAATTGAGATGACATTTAACATGAAGGTATTTAATCCCTTGGTGTTGTAGACTTGTGTGTGTGGGTATGTGTTTAGTTGGCGGAGGTAGTGGTATTTCTATTTGGGTAGGGGGTGTTGCCTGAATGCTCATAAGTTTCTATGAATAAGCATGTTTTGAGGTCTTTGCGGAAGTCTATGAGGTCATCAAACGCCCTTAGGCTCTTTGGGAGGGAGTTCCATAGTGTAGATGCCAGTAGTGAGGGCGCTCTTTTTGAAGTTGTCTATTACATAGTGTGATAAGGAAGCTTATCATAGCTCAGGAAGGAGCTATGGAAAAGGTGAAGTGACTCTGAACAAGCAACCTGTCAGTTCTGGTAGAAATAAGAAAACAGAATTTTCCCATAAAAGACTACCAGTCCCAGAATGCACCAGGTTTCCAACAGCCATTAGAGGAGCTGAAGTGGGGAAACGTGTGTTCAATCAGGAGGGCTATGAGGTAATCCCTAAGCACTCATCTCAAAGGGCAGGGCCTGATCCAGGACAGCTGCGCTGTGTTAGGGAGGAGCACTCATCTAAGCAGAATAAAGGTAGAGTTTATTCTACAGAGAAGCAGCTTGAGCTTGATCATCTTCATCATCAGAAGGATCATCAGAAGCAGAAGCCAAACCGGACGGACAGAGAGGGAAAGAAACCCTTTGGAAGAAAGAGGAGAAAAGCCTTTGAGAGGTATAGAAGAGTCCAGAGCAGTACGTATACTGGGAGGCATTCCAAGGACCAGCATACACCATTGGACTGGGGAAAGCCAGAGGAATGGTGCTGCAGAGCTAGGAATCTCCAGACGGTACCTGTGAGGGAGACGGCTGCACGTGGAAGGGACCCTAAGACCCGTGCCAGAAGGTATGTGAAGAGAGATCCAGTGTCCAGGGATCTGGATTGGAAGGCTGGACATAAGAACTGGACTACATACTGGCCAGGCTATATAGAGAGGAACTCTAACAGCAATGGAAGCTCAGGTATGAACACTGATCTATGCCCTAGCTATAACCTTGAAAGACAGCAGGGAAACAAGTATTCTCCTGAAAGTGCTCCATTGGGAGATTCATCTGTGCAAATCCATGATATTGAACCCATGCTTGTTGAAGAAGAGGGGGTGATAGCAGATGAAGAATCTGTTTACATGGACTGCTCTCTGTCTAAACTCCTCTGGTGATTTTCTGTTATAAAGTACAGCAACCATCACAAAGAAATACAAACTTGTTCTTTAATCTACTCAGAAAAGCTCCTGTGTAGGATTTCTAGCCACGCAGTAGAAAGCAAGCCAGCTAAGGGGTTTCAGCTGGATAACTGCTAGCAATTGAGCCTTACCTAATTGCTTGTGGGCTCTGAGAGAATCACTTCTGAATCTATGTGGGAAGATATAAGAAGTTTACCTGAAAAGAACAGTTTTTTTCTTTCTTTGTGGCTTTTGGTTTGTTTGATATGCTAAGAAAACATTAGCTAATGCCTACAGAAAAGACCAGTTTGTACCAACCAGGTCTTATTTCTTTTGCTTTGCTTGCCTGACAAGTTTAAATGTTTCCTTATTTTGTTTTTTCTAAGTTAAACACTGAAAGCAAGTAACCTGATTTATGTGCTACCAAGCATATCTGTGTTGGGAGAAATAACCCCATAAATAAATATCTTATTGGCTTTACCCAAAAGCACAACTAATTATTGTGAGCAGCTGTGTCTGGTGTGAATGAACTGCATTGCCCACAATCCCTTGCAAATCATATAGATATATGCTCTTGCCAAGACTGTGAGGATTCTCACCCAGGCAGCCGTCTGACAATAGAAACATAGAAATATGATGACAGAAAAAGACCACATGGCCTATCCAGTTTGTCCTTCCATATCAACAACTACAACAGTTCCCTTTTTACCTTTAGAGATCCTCTGTGTTGGTCCCCATGCTTTTTTGAATTCAGTTACTGTCCTCATCTCTACCACCTCCACTGGGAGACTATTCCATGGATCCACTACTCTTTCCGTAAAGAAATATTTCCGCATATCACTCCTGAATCTATCTCCCTTCACCCTCATCCCATGTCCCCTCGTAGCATAACTTGCTTTCAATTGAAAGAGGCTCTCTTCCTGAACATTTATGCCACGGAGGTATTTAAACATCTCAATCGTATCACCTCTATCCCGCCTTTCCTCTAAGGTGTACATATTAAAATCCTTCAATCTGTCCTCATATGCTTTATAATGAAGACCACTAATCATTTTAGTAGCCACCCTCTGCACCGACTCCATCCTGTTCACATCCTTTTGAAGGTGCGGTCTCCAGAATTGTACACTATACTCCAAATGAGGTCGCACCAAAGACTTATAGAGAGGCATTATCACATCCTTTTTTCTGCTAGCCATTCCTCTCCGTGTGCACCCAAGCATCCTTCTAGCTTTTGCCGTCACCTTTTCTACCTGTTTAGCTACTTTAAGATCATCAGACACAACCACGCCTAGGTCCCGCTCTTCTTTAGTGGACAAAAGTACTTCACCCCCTATACTATATTGCTCTCTTGGATTGCTGCAGCCCAAATGCATGACCTTACATTTTTTAACATTAAATCCCAGCTGCCCAATTCTAGACCATTCTTCAAGTTTAGCTAGATCCCTCCTCATGTTATCTACACCTTCCTCGGTGTCGACTCTATTGCAGATGTTGGTATCATCCGCAAAGAGGCAAACCTTACCCGACAGCCCTTCCGCTATATCACTAACAAAGATGTTAAAATGAATCGGACCAAGGACAGATCCCTGGGGCACACCACTGGTAACATCCTTCTCCTCAGAGTGAGCTCCATTTACTTGTACTCTTTGTCGCCTCCCACCCAACCAATTTCTAACCCAAGCAGTAACTTTAGGGTCCATCCCTAGGGTGCTCAGTTTGTTTATAAGTCGCCTGTGAGGAACAGTGTCAAAGGCTTTACTGAAATCTAAATACAACACATCTAGAGCTCTCCCTTGGTCCAACTGCCTGGTCACCCAGTCAAAGAAATCAATCAGATTTGTCTGGCAAGACCTGCCTCTGGTGACTCCATGCTTCCTCGGATCCTGTAATCCACTGGACTCCAGAAACCTCACTATTTTCTCTTTCAGCAGCATTTCCAATAATATACTCACCACCGAAGTTAAACTAACCGGCCTGTAGTTTTCAACCACATCCTTACTTCCGCTTTTGTGTAAAGGTTTGGTTTTGTGATAGCCTGCAGGTGTGCCGATCATGTTGTCATTATTACGTCGTCTTGGTCTATTGCTGATGTCCCTTGTTATAACGTTTTGGAGTACGTCTGCTGAGAGATGGTGAATGATCATGAGTGTTTTGTATTTAGCTCTTGCCACCATTGGGAGCCAGTGTAGTTGTTGTAGGACGGAAGTGATGTATTCAGTCCTTGGTTTGTCTGTGATGATGCGTGCTGTGATGTTTTGTACCATCTGTAGTGGGTGGAGTGTCTGTTGCGGAAGGCCTTGGTATAGTGAATTTCCATAATCAAGCAGTGGTGTGATGAGTGCTTGGCACACTGTGCGGAAGTGGTCTTGACGGAGCATTGGTTTGATTTGTCGGATTGTTTTCAATCGATGATATGCCTTGTTTGCGGTTTTGGTGATGTGGGCTTTAAGTTCAAGGCTCTGTCCAGTGTGATGTCCAGATATTTAACTTCTTCTTTGACTACTATGTGTTTATCTAGGATGCTGATAGTTTGTGGAGGTATGAAGGTGGGGTTCCTGGTGACGAACATAGCCTCAGTTTTATCGTAGTTGACTGTTAAGTTGTTGGCTATGAGCCAGTCATTCATATCTTCGAGACATTTTGTTATTGCTGTGGTGTTTAGTGCTAGAAGATTGATTGGAGCGTACACCATGATGTCGTCAGCATAAATGTGATAATGTAGTTTGTGATGCTTGATGATGTTGCATATGGGCTGTATGTAGATGTTGAAGAGCATTGATGATGGGGCTGAGCCTTGAGGTATTCCTTGCGTGACGGGGAATTGTAGTGATTTCTTTTGGTCGCATTTAACTTGTTGCGTTCGCCCTTCTAAGTAGGATGTAAACCACTTCAGGGTATTCTTGCATAGTCCCATCTGTTATAAGCGTTGTAATAGCTTAGCGTGTGACACAGTGTCAAAGGCTGTCGAGATGTCCATGAACACTAGCAGGTATCCGTTTTTTATGTTGTCTATGCCTCTTAGGAGATTGTCGAAGAGGGAGGTGAGTAGTGTTTCCACGCCGTGTTGGGGCTTAAATCCTTGCTGATATATGTCAAGTGGGGCGTTGATATCTTTATGGTCCTGAAGTTGCTTTTGCTCTGCCTTTTCCACGATTTTAGCAAGGAATGGCAGGCTGGAGATGGGACGATATGATTTCGTCTTGGATGGGCTCAGATTGTTACTTTTACGTATTGGTCGTATCATTGCGTGCTTTAGGGTTTGCGGCATGTATCCTTGTTGGAGTGAATCTTTGACAATTTTATGAATGTGGTGAGAGAGCTGGCTTTTTGTAGCTTTGATCCAATTCATTGGGCATGGGTTTGATGGTGAAGTTGTTGTGTTTAGTCCAAATATAATGTCTTCTACTTGCTTCTTTGTTGGTATGTTGAATTTCTCCCATGTTTGATGTTGCTTTTTTGTCATGTGATCGTTTGTGATGATGTAGAGCAAGTTTGGTTGGAATTTTTTTACTTCAGGTAGTCTGCATATTTTTGTGGGTCAAGATGGTGGGTACTTTGTTGGCGTGTCATCCTTGATGAGCTTTTGGACAATGCTGAAGAGTTTTCTTTGTCTATTAGTAGATTTCATGATTAGGTTGGTACAGTGTTGCTGTCTACGCTCATTTATAAGATTTTTATAATCTCCAGGAACAAACAGGAATGTAGTCTTCACATATGGGTATCATCGGTACCGACGGAGCCTGCGAGGGAATGCTCCCCAGCGTCCAATTAGAAAGCTTTTGGGAGCATCCCACAGCACCTGCGTGCTGCCTTCCCGCCTTTCCCAATTGCCTTTCTCCAGTTCTTCGTTTTCTGCGGAACCAGCAGGTAGTTTTTCCTGTCACCGCAGAAATTATCCCATTTTTTTATTCTTTTTTGGTAGTGTCTGCCTTCCCTGGATGCTATACCGGTACTGCCAGTTCGTTCTTTCTTCTAAAAAAAAAAAAAAAAAATTGTAATCTTTTTTTCTGGAGTTTCCAGCCTTTTTTTTTTTTCGGGTGTCACGCGCCATTTTGAGCACTAGGCCCAATTTTTCCTCAACAATGGAAAAACCCGCTTCAGGCTTTAAAAAGTGTTCCAAGTGTGGCGGTACCATCTCTGTCACCAACACGAGTGGTGCCTCAAATGTTTAGGTCCTGACCACTCCATCTCGGAGTATGTTGCCTGTGGAATGATGTCGAAGAGGAGTCGGCAAAACCAAGCTGCTAAGCTTAACACCCTTTTTCCCTCCAATGCAGCCTCTGTGGCATCGACGCCTTCCAGGGCTTTGTCTTCCTCCCATGGATCTCAGGTAACTAAACATAAATCTGGCCGGTCCTCAAAGGGTAGATCTCCTTCCAAGCATCGAGATGCCTCTGGCATTACCCTTGAGGGACTTGTACCGGCAAAATTGCCCCGGCGGGAGGCTTCGGCTTCCAAAGCACTATCGGGGCTCCAGGATGTTCTTGAGGCCTCAATCTCAGCAGAACTACTGGTGCCATGCTCTGGGGTACTGGCCGCTTCGTCCGGTACCGATACCCAGGCATCGGCAGCGTCGATAGACCAGAGATTCTTGGCTATTGAACGCAGTCTGGCGGCTCTCCTTGCGGCATCGGTGCCTTCGGGACCGCTTCAGACAGTTCAACCTGTATCGGTACCTGTACCAACAGCATCGACATCGGCGAGTGTGTTACCGACACAGAGTCATGCTATTTCCTCTGGTATCGACAGGCCGGTACCAGACCCCTCCGGTACCGACTTCGATCGGTACCGGTATCGTGCTTTGCAGGATTAACTGGACAGGAGATATTTTGAATCCTCCGATGAGTCTGAGGACTCTGACAGTTCTGTCGGTACCGGAGTACTTCTCTCTGAGGAGCCGCCTTCTCCTAAACGTAGGATGTCTCCTCCAGAGGACATATCCTTTCAGGATTTCATCCGGGAGGTGGCTAGAGGTCTTTCCATCACAGTGGCTCCTGAAACAGAGCCCAGAGCAAAGGAGTTGGAGATTTTACAATATCCTAAAGCTCCCAAGGAGGCAGCTACTTTGCCTATTCATGAGATCTTGCATGATCTCATGTTAAGAATGTGGGAAACACCTCTTACCACCTCTCCTCATTCTCATAGGCTTGATACCATGTATCGAGTACCTTCTTGTCCTGGATTTCAAAAAACGCAGTTACCACACCACTCCATGGTGGTGGAATCAGCTATGAGAAGGATCAAGAGTGCAAAGAGGCATGCCTCTAATCCTCCAGGACGTGAATGTAGAACTCTTGATGCCTTTGGACGTCGAACTTTCCAAGCTTCCATGCTTTCTGCCAGGATTAGTTTCTATATTCTATATATGGAAATGTTCCTTAAGGAGGTTACAGGAGATCTAGAGCTTATGAGCCCTCTCCTTCCTGATGATAAAGGCAAGATTATCTTACACTTGTCAAACATGCCCAGGATGTTTCCATGTTTTGTTAATCGTGCAGCTTTTGACTGCTTTGAGTGCAAAAGCAGAACATCTGCCATTGCCATAGGTGCTCGTAGGATTGCCTGGCTCCAGGCATCTGACTTAGAACTCTGGGTACAGGACAAACTGGGGAATATCCCTTGCACAGGAGAAAATCTCTTTGGCAAAAATTGGCAAGAGAAAGCTAATGAGCTGGATGCTGTTGACACCACTATCATAGACTATCCAAGGCTACAGCTGATCCTGCAAGGAGAAAATCCTACAGGAAACCATTCTTCACTAAAAAGAAGAGGTTTTACCCCTCCTATACCCAGCAGGTGCATTCTGCAGGTCAGTCTACCTGAAAGGGACAGCAGCCACCAAAACAAAGGAAAACAATGACTGCTAAGCCTCAGCTGGCCCAGCAGACTCAGCCTCCACAGGGGCTTTGACTCCCATCTAGAGAAATTGGCCTGCCTGGCCCTCAACGGGCCAGAGCCTTCCACCATTCCAGGAAGGTTGTGTAATTTTGTCCACAGATGGGGGCAGATAACAGCAGAAGAATGGACTCTTTCCATTGTAAGATAGGGTACAAGCTTCATTTCCTCAACATGCCCCCTCCTACAGTTGTAAGACGGTTCAATTCTCAGACTTCACTCGACAGTTGGGTCAAGAGGTCAGTTTACTTCTTGCCCACGGGGCAATAGAAGACATACCCATTTCTCAACAGGGTACAGGGTTTTACTCCCCCTATTTCCTTATTCCAAAGAAAACAGGAGGACACAGATCCATTTTAGACCTCAGAGAATTGAACAAATTCCTGTTCAAAGAGAAATTCAAGATGATTTCTCTGGGAACTCTTCTGCCATACCTTCAGAGTCAGGATTGGCTTTGTTCTCTAGATCTCAAGGATGCATACACTCATGTTCTCATCCATCCAACTCACCGAAGATTCCTTTAGTTTCTATTTCAGGGGAAGTACTACCAGTACAGGGTTCTTCCTTTTGGCCTGGCCTCAGCACCAAGGGTGTTTGCGAAATGCATGGCTGTGGTGGCAGCATTTCTTCGCACTCTAGAAATATTCTTCTTCCCTTACTTAGACGACTGGCTCATTCGAGCCCCATCAGAGTCAGAGGCCAGAATTTCTCAATCTTGCACAATGCGTATCCTTCAGTATTTGGGCCTGGTCATAAACATCCCAAAATCCAACCTAACTCCCACTCAGTCTCTAGAGTTTATAGGAGCTATGCTGAATTACCAGGAAAGCAAGGGCCTATCTTCCACAGCCCCACTGCTTTTGCATTGTGCAGTTAGCTTCCCAAGCAGTGTTAAAAACTCATCTCACTGCTCAGGAAATTACTAGGCCACATGGCATCTACCGTGCATGTGGTTCCCTATGCTCGCCTCCATATGAGAGCAGCCCAATGGACTCTATCCACTCAGTGGACTCAGGCATCAGGCTGCCTATCAGACAAAATAGCAAACACAAGTCACCTTATTTTGTCCCTACAGTGGTGGCAGTCAACCCGAAACCTGTTGGTGGGGTCCCCTTTCCAACAGCCCCCACCCCAGGTCACTCTAACAGATGCCTCACAAGTGGGTTGGGGAGCTCACCTGCAAGATCTCTCTACCCAAGGCACCTGGACTCCACAGGAGACCCATCTACATATCAATCTCTTGGAACTCGGAGCAATCTTCCTTGCTTTTCGAGTGTTCCACACCCAGCTGAGCTACAAGACAGTCCTAATTCAGACGGACAATCAAGTAGCTATGTTCTATCTGAACAAGCAGGGAGGAACAGGCTCTCTGTCACTTTGCAACGAAGCTTTGTGACTACGGGCCCTCGCCAGAGAGCATCAGATTCATCTCCTTGCGGTGTATCTGCCAGGCATTCAAAATTCTTGGGCAGACAGACTCAGTCGAGTTCTGCTTCCACATGAATGGTCTCTCCGTGCAGACCCAGGTAGCCAATGTTTTTCAGATTTGGGGAACTCTGGACATAGACCTCTTTGCTAGTCCACTGAATGCCATACTTCCCCGGTTCTGTTCCAAAATTCCGGCTCAGGGCTCTCAGGCCAGGGATGCTTTCCTCCTCCATTGGGGTCAGGACTTCCTATATGCCTTTACACCCATTCCCCTAATTCCCAAAAAGCTTATTCAAGCTTCAGAGAGACAGAGGCCAAATGATTCTCATAGCTCCACATTGGCCACGGCAGATGTGGTACCCTCTGCTCCTACATCTCTCTCAAGCTCCATCTCTGGAGTTAGGATCTGCTCCAGATTTCCTGTCTCAGGAGGACGGGATGTTGTGGCATCCCGATCCCCACTCTGCATCTCAGGGCCTGGTTGCTGAGAGCCTAGACCTTGTGATAAGGAAGCTTATCATAGTTCAGGAAGGAGCTATAATAGAGGTGAATTGGCTCTGAACAAGCAACCTGTCTTTGCTGGTAGAAATAATAAAACAGAATGTTTTCATAAAAGACTACCAGTCCCAGAATGCACCAGGTTTCAAACAGCCACTAGAAGAGCTGAAGTGGGGAAACGTGTGTTCAATCAGGAGAGCTGTGAGGTAATCCCCAATCACTCATCTCCAAGGGCAGGGCTTGATTCAGCACAGCTGAGCTGTGCTAGGGTGGAGTATCCCTCTAAGCAAGTTAAAAGTAAAACTGATTCTACACAGAATCAGTTGGAGCTGGAGAAGGAGAGGAGGAATCCAGAGCTCGAGGACAGAGAGAGCAAGAAGCAGCAGCAGCCACAACGTGGAAGAAAGAAGAGAAAAACATCTTGGAGGTCTAAAGAAGGAGCCCATAGCAGTACGTGTGTTGGGAGTCATTCCAGAGGCAAGCATACTCCATTGGACTGGAGGAAGCCAGATGAGTGGGGTTACAGAGCCAGGAATCCCTGGACAGCACCTGTAAAGGGGACGGCTGCATTTGGAAGGGGCCCTAAGACCAGTGCAAGAAGGTATGTGAAAAGAGACCCAGTGTCCAGGGATCTTGATTGGAAGGCTGGACATAAAAGCTGGACTACTTATTGGCCAGGATATCTGGAGAGGAAACCTAACAACAAAGGAAGGCTCAGGTATGAACACTGATCTATGCCCTAGCTCTTCACTTGGAAGACAGCAGGGAAACAAGTATTGTCCTGAGAGTGCTCTATTAAGAAATTCCTCTGAGCCAGACCATGATATTGATTCTATGATAGTTGAAGAAGAAGGAGATATTTTAAATGATCAGAATGAATACATGGATTGCTCTCTAAATAAGCTGCTGTGGTAAAATACTTTCACAAATACAACAACCATCAAAAAGAAATATAACTTGTTCTTTTATCTACCCAGAAAAGTTTACAAGAAAGCTTTAGAGTAGGATTTGAGCCACGTATAGAAAGTAAACCAGCCAAGAGGTTTGCAGCTGGTTAATTGTTGGCAATTAAGCCTTGCATAATTGCACGTGTGCTCTGAAAGGAAACTTCTGTGTGTGTGTGGAAATAGAAGGAAGTTATCCTTGCAAAAGAACAGTTTTTGGTTACTTTTTGGGTTTTGTTTTGTTTTTGGAGCACTGCTAAAAGGTATTAGCAGGAGCCCTCAGAAAGATCTTTCTGTTCCCCATCAAGGTCTTTATTGTTTGATTGCTTAAGAAGTTCAGTTGTTGATCATGATTTGTTTTTTCTAAGTACAATACTGAAACAAGATGTCCTTTTGTGCTACCAAGTAAATCTGTGTGGGAGAAATAACCCCATAAATAAAATATATTTTCTTTGCTTACACTCGAGCAACACAACTCATTATTTTGTGAATGGCTGATTCTGGTATGAATGGACTACATTTCCCACAATCCTTTGCAAGTCATAATAGTATTTGCCTTTGCCAAGACTGTGGACATTCTCACCCAGCGCCCCCGTTTACAACCTTCATGGTCTTAACCTTTCTCAACAAGTAAAGGATATCCTTTATGCTTCCAGGAAAACTTCCACAAGACGCTCTTATGCTTTCAAGTGGAAAAGGTTTTCCTTATGGTGTTCGCAGAAGGGTCTTGACCCCCTTGCGATATCTCTGGAATCATTACTCGAGTATCTCCTTCATTTATCTAATGCAGGGCTTAAGACTAACTCAGTAAGGGTCCATTTATGTGCTATTTCAGCTTCTTTCAAGCCTTTAAATGGTCAACATATTTCCTCTCATCCTCTCATAGCAAGATTTATGAGGGGCCTTCTTCTAACTAAGACTCCCATTAGGCCACCACCGGTGGCATGGGACCTAAATCTGGTTCTTGGGCAGCTCATGAAGCCGCCTTTTGAACCATTAGCTACAACATAAGAACATAAGATATGCCATACTGGGTCAGACCAAGGTCCATCAAGCCCTGTATTCTGTTTCCAACAGTGGCCAATCTAGGTCATATGTACCTAGCAGTTTCCCCAAGGGACACAGGTTCCACAATGCTTGTATTGGTTCAAGCATTGATATCCTGGGTCCCTTCTTAATAATAGTTTATGGACCTTTCCTCCAGGAACTTGTCCAAACCTTTTTTAAACCCAGCTACACTAACAGCCTTTACTACATCCTCCGGTAACAAATTCCAGAGTTTGATTACACATTGAGTGAAAAAATGTTTTCTTTTATTAGGTCGTGACTATCTACATGCTGAGTAATTTTATTCTTTGATGGTTTCTACCATTTTTCCCGGTACTGACGTCAGGCTCACCAGTCTGTAGTTTCCCGGATCACCCCTGGAACCCTTTTTAAAAGTTGCTGTTACATTGGCGATCCTCCAATCTTCAGGTATTAGAGATGATTTTAATGATAGTTCACAGATTACTAATAGCAGGTCTGCAATCTCATATTTCTGTTCTTTCAACACCCTTGGATGTATACCATCCGGCCCAGGTGATTTGCTTCTCTTCAGTTTATCTAATAGGTGTAATACATCTTCCCGATGTATCGATATTTCCTTCAATTCTTCCGCACCTTTAAATACCACTTCAGTTATGGGTAACATCCCTACATCTTCCTCAGTAAAGACCGAAGCAAAGAATTCATTCAGTCTCTCCGCTATCGCCTTGTCGCCTCTTAGTGCTCCTTTAACCCCTTTATCATCAAATGGACCAACTGACTCTCTCACAAGTTTTTTGCTACGAATGTACTTGAAAAGGTCTTTACTTCGTGTTTTTGCTTCCGCAGCTAGCTTCTTCTCAAATTCTCCCTTTGCCTGCCTTATCAATGCCTTGCCTTTGACTTGCCAGTGCTTGTGCTGTTTCCAGGTTTCGTCGTTTGGCTCTTTCCATTTCCTGAAAGATGCTTTTTTGGCAACAGCCTCTCTGACCTCACCTTTAAACCATGCTGGCAGTTTTTTGGACTTCCACTTTTCTTAAAGCATGGAATACAGCTGGTCTGGGCTTCCAAGATAGTATTTTTCAACAAAAGCCAAGCCTGATGTACGTCTTTAACCTTTGCAACTGCTCCTTTTAGTGTTTTCTTAACTGTTTTCCTCATTTTATCATAGTCTCCCTTTCAAAAATTAAAAGGTAGTACTGTGGATTTCCTTACTATCCCTCCTCCACTAATTAAATCAAAGGCGATCATGCTATGATCACTATTGCCAAGTGGCTCCAACAACCTTATCTCTTGCACTAGATCTTGTGTTCCACTAAGGACTAGGTCTAATATGGCTTCCCCTCTAGTCGGTTCATGAACCAGCTGCTCCAAGAAGCAGTCATTTATTTAATCTAGGAACTTTATCTCCCTAGCATGTCCTGACGTGACACTGACCCAGTCGATACCGGGGTAGTTGAAATCACCCATTATTATTATTGCGCTGTAACTTTTGTTGGCTTCCTTGATTTCTTTGAACATTTCATCATCCATTTAGTCATTCTGGCCAGGCGGTCGATAGTACACCCCCACTGCCATCGCCTTCCCCCTTTTACATGGAATTTCAATCCATATAGATTCTACAGCAGATTTTGTTTCCTGCAAAACTTTAATCCTTTCTGACTCAATGCCCTCTCTAACATAGAGAGCAACCCCTCCACCAATTTGATCAGCTCTATCATTACGATATAGTTTGTACCCAGGTATCAGTGTCCTACTGGTTGTCCTCCTTCCACCTTGTCTCTGATATTCCAATCTTATCTAACCTTTCATTTAGTGCTATATATTCTAACTCTCCCATCTTATTTTTTAGACTTCTGGCATTTGCATACAAGCATTTTATAGAATGTATTTTATTCATATTAATTTGGCTATTGTTAGACATGGCTAATTTGGGATCTTTAAGCTCTGAATGCTCCATACTCGAGGGCATTTGGGCTAGTTTACTCTTTTGTGGAACCTCTCTGCTTTTGGTAGTATCCTTCAAAGATACATTCTTCCGAACCATCCGCTCTTGGGCGACTGTCGGCTTTCCCCTAATATCTAGTTTAAAAGCTGCTCTATCTCCTTTTTAAAGGTTAATGCCAGCAGCCTGGTTCCATCCCGTTTAAGGTGAAGCCCATCCCTTCGGAAGAGCCCCTTCTTTCCCCAGAATGTTCCCCAGTTCCTAGCAAATCCAAAACCTTCATCTCTGCACCATTGTCTCATCCATGCATTGAGACTCCGGAGCTCTTCCTGCCTTTTGGGTCCTGTGCGTGGAACAGGAAGCATTTCGGAGAACGCTACCCTGGAAGTTCTGGATTTCAACTTCCTACCTAAAAGCCTAAATTTAGCCTCCAGAACCTCCCTACCACATTTTTCTATGTCATTGGTACTGACATGTACCAAGACAGCAGACATCTCCCCAGCACTATCTAAGAACTTATCTAGGTGGCACGTGAGGTCTGCTACCTTTGCACCAGGCAGGCATGTTCCCAGGTGATCCTCACGTCCACCAGCCACCCAGCTATTTACATGCCTAATGATTGAATCACCAACTATAACTGCTGTCCTAACCCTTCCCTCATGGGCACATGGCCCTGGAGAAACCTCTTCGGTGCGAGAGGGTTTTCCATCACCTGGAGGACAGGATCACTTCCTGCCACTCCAGGGTGGTGCTCTCCTGTCACGTGACCTCTCTCCTCCATGGCAACAGGGATGCTACCTTCTTGAAATTCCTTTCCTGGAAGGTTGTCTTTCTCATTGCAATCACATCAGCACGTCTCATCAGTGAGTTGCAAGCATTAGTGGCTGATCCTCCTTAAACGAGGTTCCATCATGATAAGGTAGACCTTAGGACTCATCCACACTTTATGCCAAAGGTGGTCTCACCTTTTCATTTAAACCAAGCCGTTTACCTGCCTGTATTTTCTCCAAGGCCTCATGCTTCAAATGCAGAAAGGAATCTTCATACTTTGGACTGTAAAAGAGCACTTGCCTTTTCTCCAGGACCAAGCAGGAAGTCAGTCCTCATATATGGGTGATGTCGGCACCGACGAAGCCCCCGTGCGGAGCATTTCCCCAGCTTTCAAAGAAAGCCTTTGGGAATGCAGCGTTCATGCGCGGTCCCCTTCCCACCCAAGGGTGCCATCTTGCTCAGTCTTCTTTTTTCCGTGGAGCCTGACGGACGTGTTTCGTTTTCACCCGAGGAAAAAGTTGATTTTCATTCTTCGTGGACCCGTTTTCTTCGGTTCGACGCCGGTTTCCCTTTCCCGCCTGGGCCCGATACATCGGTATCGAGCCCGGACTTCTTTTTTCGGTTTTTGTCCTTAGTGGCTAGCGTAACGCGCCAGCTTTCTATTTTCTATGGCAGCCCTGTCTTTTGACCTCGCAGGGGCCCTTTTTCCCCTGATGACTGCTAGCGGGTTTAAAAAGTGTGATCGGTGTAAGAAACTTACGTCATTCACCGACACACATGACTGCTGCCTCCGGTGCCTCGGACCCGATCATGACCCGATGATCTGTGGCCCGTGTGGGAAAATGTCCTCGAAGGCGTTGAGTCGGCAGCACCCAAAGGAAAAAATCTTCTCTGACTCTGCTTCCGGACGGGCCCGGACTTCGTCAGAGGCCTCGACATCTCTGGACTCCGGCCCCGAACAGCGCCGAGGCTCCTCTGAGAGGGGGTCTCCCTCGTGGGAGCATTACAAGAAGAAAAAACGCGAGAAGGCGGCGTCGGTGGACGCACTTGGCTTCTCGAGGGCCAAGTCGAATAGCTCCGAGCGCAGTCCTGGGTCTTCGGAGTCGGAGAGGCCTACAGAGCAACCTCATGTGGAGATGGTGTCCCCAGGTCACGTGAGTACTGTAGTCCTCATGGACTCTGCTCCATGGGAGCCAACGTCAGGCCCGACATCGTCGGGGCCCGAGTCGTGGGCTGCTGTGTCTCCTGAGCTCGGCCTCAGGTTGACGGCCTTGGAGTGCAGCTTGGCTGCTTTCATGGAACAGCAGCGGGCACTGATCACTGGTCTCACCGGTGCATCTGCCCCGACCACCAGGACATCGACGTCCAAGTCAACCCCGGAGGCCGAGCCGATCCTCAAGTCCATATGCACTCGAGTCGATCCTCAGCCAAGGTCTCCTCGGCCTCCCGCTCGGGACCGAGGTCATCGACGCCAGTACCCTCAGCGTCAGGGCGGATGGCATCGGTGCCTGCCCGACCGGAGCCGCTTGATTCCTCCTCCGAGGGGTCCGGCTGGGAAACAGAGGATGAGGAGTCACCCGACACCTTTCGGACTCTGTGTGTCCCATCGGACTCTCCGGAGTCCGAGCCTCAGAGACGGTCCCCACTGGAGGATACCCAGTTCTCGGACTTCATGCGGGATATGGCTAAGGCCTTGGCCTTCCCCGCGGATCCCGAGGAGGAACCTCGAGTCGAGGAGCTTGAGGCCCTACCGTATGACTCTCCCCCAAAGGAGGCCTTTACTGTACCGGTTCCTCTGATGCTGGAACGGTTGCTCTTCCGCATGTGGGAGGCGCCGGCCTCAACACCGGTTTTGAGCAAGCGGGTCGATTCCATCTATCGAGTCCGCAAGAGCCCCGGGTTCCAAAAGGCACAATTACCGCACCACTCCATGGTTGTTGAATCGGCCATGCATTGTCTGAAGAGTCAGAAGATGCAGTCCTTGGTGCCTCCCGGCCGGGAGGCCCAGAACCTGGATGCCCTCGGTAAGAAGTGCTTCCAGGGCTCTATAATCTTTGCTTATTCCTTATCTCATCTCGTAATTTCGCTGCACGAGTGACCATCTCCCTCTCAGAAACTACATAATTCTTAGAACAAACAAGGGGAGACGTCGGGAATACACCTGGAACCCTTCCAGCTCCAATTGCAGCCACCTCTGCATCATACTCTGGAGAAAAAATGACTGGGACCTTCCCTGCCCAGTCATTACCATACTCTTTCTCCTGTGGTCCACTCGTTTTACCAGCATTCCCTAAAAAAAAAATCATTTTTCATAACATTTGCCATTCGCTGCCACCAACCAAACACCAGCCCTTCACGGGCATCACATACTCTGTGTTTAGCCTGCAAAGCACATTTCAGATAACGAAGCTTATCTATAGAAAATGTTCCCTCTAAAGGAAACTGTAAAAGCACATTAGCATTAGTCACTGCATACCAGTGCACAATATAATTAGTAGCTATATCCCCATACTTCTCACACATACAATAAGAAGGGCTAACTTTCTGAAGAGCTAAAACAATAGCCTTAACATGCCATTCACACAATTGAGACAAATCCTGTTCACCCAACAGATTGCTCATTGCTGGCACCATACAATACTCACAAACACCTTCCGCCCTTGCCAGAAATGTTGAAATCTGCAGAATGGCACGGCACCAACTGTGGGCTTAGACTAGCCCTCTCCTCACCAGCAACCTTGCAGGGCTCTTGGAGCTACAGAAGACTACATTCAAAACAATGGGAAGGTAATCTAAAAGACAGCAATAAAATACACACATCTATATACATACACCAAAGCTTTAGTGGAGAGAAACAAACAGAAACAAAGTTCTCTTTGTTTACTCTAACTGATAGCCATGGTTCACGTTATTTATAAGGCTCTTTTGGATGATACAGCATAATTTCACTTTATTATGACACGTCAATTATTACGTCTCTATCACATCATAGGTCAACTTTTAATCAGTGTAGGTCAGTTTGAGGAGACATACATGGATTCCAAGACATAATTGTTTACCGCTACATAGGTCAGTATGAGGAGACATACACATATTCCAAGACATAACTGTTTACTACTGACTGCTTGGTATCTACTAACCCTGAGACTGCAAGGCTAGAGTACAACCTGCCCTTTCTTGTTTACAGGACATGTACCTCTTCACCTACTTAGTAAGCATTTATATGAAGTTTATTTCTAAGCAGGGTTCTGAACAGAATTAACTCTTTCTCAGGTTTAGTCAGTCTAATAGTGTACACCACCCTGTACAAACAAACATGCTTTCACTTATCATCAAAATGGAGATTGGCTATACTCCCTAGATGCTTACTGCCACATACAGATACATACCACTCATAGGAAGTATCTCAGATTCGTCCTGAGGGGCCAACACTTTCAGTACTGGGTTTTGCACTTTGGCCTAACATTAGCTCCACATGTTTTTACAAAATGCCTCACAGTAGTAACATCTTACATCTGGATGCTGTGAGTGTTTCTTTCCCTAATTTGGACGATTGGCTGATCAAGAGTACCACTCTAAAAGGAGTTCAAGAATCAACGCGGTTGACCATTTGGGTGCTGGAATTACTAGGGTTTGTCATAAGTTACCTGAAATTCCATCTGTAGTCTACCCAACAATTGGAATTCATAGGAGCCCTGCTCGACACTACTTGGGCAAGAGTCTTCCCCCCACATGACTGACTCCACAGATTGAGTCTTCCACACTAACGTTGTTAATTGAGTCAGCAGGTCACAGCTCACAATATGTTAACTGTATTAGGGCATATGACCTCTACAGTTCATGTAACACCCTTGGCACATCTTCATCTAAGACAGGCTCAGTGGACTGTGAAGACCCAGTGGACCCAGGCCACAGGTAGTCTCGGGGACCGTCTATATGTCACCAATCCACTAGTTCAGTCATTGGAATGGTGGACAATCCATCAAAATGTGCTTGAAGGTTTTTTTTCAGCTTCTTCCACCCCAAAAGGTTTTGCCAACACTCATCCAAACTGGGTTGGGGAGATCATCTAGATGGGTTCCACACTCAGGGCGATTAGTCCTGCCAAGAAATTCTCCACCAGATCAACTCCTTGCAGTTGAGCCACAGCAAACACTCTAAAGGCTTTCAGTACAAGCATTGTTGAACCTATGTCTTTTGGGGAAACTGCTAGGTACGTATGACCTAGATTGGCCACTGTTGGAAACAGGATACTGGGCTTGATGGACCTTGGTCTGACCCAGTATGGCATATCTTATGTTCTTATGCTTGCTTGCCGTGTCCAGACCTACCAGCTGTACATGGGCATGTACCTTTGAGACCTGTCAAAGGAGATTGCCGGGTTCTCTGCTGGTCTCTCCGAGGAACCTTTGCAGAAGTTCAATGCTCTGTCCTCGGGTATTCGTGAGTGCTCGAAGTTTATATCTCGAGTAGCCTATGATGGCTTCGAGGCTTCGGCCTGAGTAGCCACGGCCAGCATCGGTGCACGCCGTCAGGCCTGGCTACAGTCATCGGACCTCGAGCCATGGGTGCAGGACAAGTTGGTCGATGTCCCCTACTGAGGTGAAAACCTCTTTGGCAAGCCCATGGCTGAAAAGGCTGCAGAACTCGAGACCAAGACTCTTACCCGGACAAGGCTGTCCAGGAAAACCCCTGCCCCTTCTCTAAAGAAGAAGGGCTCGGGAAAAAATACCTTTTACCCGAGGAAGTCATCTGCCTATAAACAGTACCCTCATTTTCAGGCCTCGGTAGCTCCCAACAGGGTCAGCAGGCCAAGGGGCAGGGACATGGGCCCCGTAGGCAGAAAACCCCCAAGCCACCAGCTCCGGCTCCTGCACAGCAGGGAGCGGGGTTTTGATTCCAGTGGCATAGCCTCTCCTCCTCAGCTGGCCCCTATCAGCACAGGAGGCTGGCTGGCCCTGTACGCCCACAGGTGGCCAGCCGTAACAAGGGACACTTGGGTACTAAGTATAGTCCAGAAGGGCTATCTCCTCCTCTTCCACCAGGTACCCCCTCCTATATTCCAGGGGAGCCTCCAAGACTTCCTCTGCACAGGGACTTACTCCTGCAGGAGTTAGCAAGTCTTGTAAAGGAACAGGCAGTGGAACCGGTGCCCTACTACCTGAGAGGTCAAGGCTTCTATTCCAGGTGCGAAGGTAGCAGACCTCACGCACCGCCTAGATAGGATCACAGATAGTGCTGGGGAGGAGTCTGCTGTCTTGGTACATGTTGGTACCAATGACATAGGAAAATGTGGTAGGGAAGTTCTGGAGGCTAAATTTAAGCTTTTAGGTTGTTGTTAAGTGCCGTCGAGTCGGAATCGACTCATGGCGACCCTCTGGATAGCTATCCTAAATTGTGTTCGGTCTTCAGTCAGGCGGCTCATTGTTGACAGACTGGTACCCGTGGCTGCTGTTATTGTATCGATCCATCTCATTGCTGGCCTTCCTCTTTTGCGTTGACCTTCTATCTTGCCAAGCATAATGTCTTTCTCTAATGATCTGTCTTCGCATGATGTGTCCAAAGTATGAAAGTTGAAGTCTTGTCATCTGAGCTTCTAAAGAAAGCTTAGGATTGATCTCCTCTAGTACCGACTGGTTTGTTCTTTGGGCAGTCCATGGTATACACAGTATTCGCCGCCAGCACCATAATTCAAAGGCATCAATTTTCTTCCTGTCTATCTTTTTCACTGTCCAGCTTTCACATCCATATGATGTTATTGAAAATACCATGGCTTGAACAAGTCGAATCTTTGTATGGAGAGAGACATCTCTGCTCTTGAGAATCTTATCTAGGTCTTTCATAGCCATTCTGCCAAGAGCAATGCGTCGTCTGATTTCTTGACTGCTTGTTGCTTCTTTATTGATAGTTGATCCAAGTAGGTTAAAGTTGTTCACAATTTCAATTTCTTCTCCTTCAACGATGAACCTGTTGATTATGCCAGTTGTCATGATCTTTGTCTTCTTTACATTAAGGTGCAGGCCCATTTTGAGACTATGTTCTTTGATTGTGAGAAGCAAATGTTTCAGATCATCTTCACTTTCAGCCAGTAATGTGGTATCATCAGCATAGCGAAGGTTGTTGATGAGTCTTCCACCAATCTTCACACCTCTGTTGTCTTCATACAATCCTGCTTCTCTGATGATTTGTTCTGCATATAAATTAAACAGATAGGGGGAAAGTATGCAGCCTTATCTTACACCTTTGCTTATTTTAAACCATTCTGTTTCTCCTTGTTCCGTTCGAACTGTTGCTTCTTGATCAATGTACAGATTGCGCAAGAGAACGATCAGGTGTTCTGGTATACCCATGCTGCTTAATGTGGCCCAGAGTTTCTCATGGTTTACAAAGTCAAAAGCCTTGCTATAGTCGATAAAGCACAAATAGATATCCTTTTGGTATTCTTTAGTTTTTTCAAGGATCCATCTCATATCTGCAATGATGTTTCTCGTTCCTCGCCCTTTCCTGAACCCTGCTTGCACTTCAGGTAGTTCTTGTTCCAGGTATGGTTGCAGTCTCTTTTGAATAATCTTCAGTAGAATCTTGCTGGCATGTGGGATCAGAGCGATTGTGCGATAATTTCCACAGTCAGTTGGATCACCTTTCTTTAGTACTGGTATAAACACAGATCTTTTCCAGTCAGTTGGCCATGATGTTGTCTTCCATATTTCTTGGCAGAGCCTTGTGAGTACGGTAACAGCTGCATCAGATTGCTGCAATACTTCTATGGGAATGCTATCAATGCCTGGTGCTTTGTTCTTTGATAAGGCTTTCAATGCTGCTTCAACTTCTTCTTTCATCACCAATGGTTCCCGATCATAAGGTACAGGTTGAAACGGCTGTTGGTCCACTCGATCTTTATCATAAAGAAACTCTGTATATTCCTTCCACCTTTTCTTGATCTTCTCAGCATCATTTAACATAGAACCTTGAGCATCTTGTAACATTCCAATTCGAGGCTGGAACTTTTTCTTTAACTCTCGTAGCTTTAGGAAAGCCGATCTTGTTCTTCCTCTAATAGTTTCTGCTTCTATTTCCTTGCAAGTGTCATTGTAGTACTTTTCCTTGTCCTGTCTTGCTCTCACGTTGGAAATCTCTGTTGAGTTCTGCGATTGTCTTTCTTTCTCCTCTGGCTTTAGCTTCTCTGCGTTTCTGGGCAATTTTCAGAGTTTCTTCTGTCATCCATTTTGGCCGTTTTTGCTTTTTCACCTTTTGTAGAGACTTCTCGCTTTCTTCCAACACAACCTTCTTGATGTCATTCCATAACTCTTCCGGAGCTCTGTCATTTGTATCTAAAGCAGCAAATCGATTTTGCAGGCAGTCTTTAAATTCCAGTGGTATATTCTCAAGGTCATATTTTGCTGCATTCATGAGTGGTTTGCTCTTTTTCAACTTTAGCTTGAGTTTGCATACTAGTAGTTGATGATCTGTACCACAGTCAGCTCCAGGTTTTGTCTTTGTTGATGTTACAGAGCTTTTCCATCGTTGACTTCCACATATGTAGTCAATTTGATTTTTATATAATCCATTCGGTGAAGTCCATGTGTACAGTCGCCGCTTGTGTTGCTGGAAGAAGGTGTTTGAGATGAATAGATCATTGGTCTTGTAGAATTCTGTCAGTCTTTCTCCAGCTTCATTTCTGTTGCCTTCCATATATTCCAACTACTTTGCCTTCTTCTTTGTTGCCTACTTTTGCGTTCCAGTCACCCATGACTATCAGAATATCCTGTTTGCATGTTCTGTCAATTTCAGCTTGTACTTGTTCATAGAACTCTTCAATTTCATTCTCTTCTGCAGCTGTTGTTGGGGCATATACTTGAATTATAGTTGTGTTGATAGGCAATCCTCGTAGACGAATAGAGATTAAGCGTTTACTGACTGCATTGTATTTCATTACAGTTCTTGCAAGTTTCTTCTTTATTATAAATGCAACACCATTTCTTCTTTGTCTTTCATTTCCAGCATAGTAGACCATGTGATCATCTGATGCAAAGTGCCCATGCCAGTCCATTTCACTTCGCTGACAACCCACAGATCAAGTTGTACACGTTCCATTTCATTCTTGACCACCTCCAACTTCCCTTGGTTCATGCTTCGTACGTTCCATGTTTCAATGTGTAAGACATCTTTACAGCTTCTGACTCTCATTTCATGCGCAGCTACATCAGCAGTCAGATTTCCCGAGGGCTTTGATCCTACCACATCATAAATGCTGGCTTTACTCTGAAAAGTCTTCAGCTCTTCCCCAGTAGCTAGTTGAGTGCCTTCTGACCTGGGGGTCTCATCTTCCAGCACCATAGCACAATTTGTTTTGTTGTAACTATCCAAGCTTTTAGGTAGGAAGTTGAAATCCAGAACTTCCAGGATAGCATTCTCCGAAATGCTTCCTGTTCCACGTGCAGGACCCAAAAGACAGGCAGAGCTCCGGAGTCTCAATGCGTGGATGAGACAATGGTGCAAGGATGAGGGTTTTGGATTTGTTAGGAGCTGGGGAACATTCTGGGGAAAGGGGGGGCTCTTCCGAAGGGATGGGCTTCACCTTAATCAGGATGGGACCAGACTGCTGGCATTAACCTTTAAAAAAGAGAGAGAGCAGCTTTTAAACTAGAAAATAGGGGAAAGCCGACAGTCACCCAGGAGCGCATGGTTCGGACGAAGGTATCCTTGAAGGATACTACCAAAAGCAATGAGGTTCCAAAAGGGAGTATAGTAGCCCAAATGCCCTTGAGTAAGGAGCAGACAGAGCATAAAGATTCCAAATTACCCATGCCTACCAATAGCCAGATTAATATTAATAAAATACAGTCTCTAAAATGCTTGTATGCCAATGCTAGAAGTCTAAACAATAAGATGGGAGAGTTAGAATATATAGCACTAAATGAGAGGTTAGATATGATTGCACTCTGAGACATGGTGGAAGGAGGATAACCAGTGGGACACTGTGATACCTGGATGCATACTATATCGTAATGATAGAGCTGATCAAATTGGTGGAGGGGTTGCGCTCTGTTAGAGAGGGCATTAAGTCAGAAAGGATTAAAGTTCTGCAGGGAACAAAATTTGCTGTAGAATCTATATGGATTGAAATTCCATTTATGAAGGGGAAGGTGATGGCAGTGGGAGTATACTATCGACCGCCTGGCCAGAATGAACAAATGGATGATGAAATGCTCAAAGAAATCAAGGAAGCTAACAAAAGTCACAACAGAGTAGTAATAATGGGTGATTTCAATTACCCCGGTATCGACTGGGTCAGTGTCACAGCAGGACAAGCTAAAGAGATAAAGTTTCTAGATGTAATAAATGATTGCTTCTTGGAGCAGCTGGTTCATGAACCGACCAGAGGGGAAGCCATACTGGACCTAGTCCTTAGTGGAACGCCAGATCTGGTGCAAGAAATAAGGGTGTTGGGACCACTTGGCAATAGTGATCATAGTATGATCATGTTTGATTTAATTAGTGGAGGACAGATAGTAAAGGAATCCACAGTACTACCTTTTAACTTTCAAAAGGGAGACTATGATAGAATGAGGAATATAGTTAGGAAAAAACTAAAAGGAGCGGTTCCAAAGGTTAAAGACTTACAGCAAGCTTGGGTGTTATTTAAAAATACTACCCTCTGGGCTTCCGGTGAGCCCGCTGTGTGATGGCAGCACTCTAACTGAGCTCCCGCTCCAAATACCACAAACCTTAAGATAACATGCGCTAGCAGCAGCGATTTTCCCCACCTTTGCCTGCCCCGGATCAGCTCAAACCTGCGGTGTTCACTGAAGCCCGGGTAAGCCGCCCGGTAAGCATTTTGGAGGCCGAGAAGTCGAGGTGTCCATACCCATGAGCGTGGCCTGCTGTGTGCCTCGTGGCGACGCCTGCCTCGGGCCTGCATATCCTCGCAGCTGATTTCTCACAATCTGAGGGACTCGGACGGCTCCTGGGCAAGCCCTCTCGGGGCTGTGCTGCAAGACCCTTTGCGCCAGATCGGAGAATGTGCTGCGAACCTCTGCCGGGTGGAACATCATCCCCAAGTGTAATTTGAGCACTTCTCTGACAACTCGCCCCTCCGGGAGGGCCCAGAGCAGCTCTCTTCACATTGCTCAGCAGTTCCCTTGGATCCAGCGCGGCTGAAGACCGCCTGACAGACTCCTGCAAGCCCTCCGGGCTGGGTCCCTTTCTGCTGCCTGCAGATCGAGTGGCGCTCCGTTCATCGGAAGGGGGAGCGCACTCTCCAGCCTGTGGTGTTTGGCGGCAACGCTGAAGATCTGTTGGGGAGGCCTGCCGAGACCGCGTGGTACCCACGTGGCAATTGCCGGCACCTGTCATCCTGCCCCGCTAACGTGAGCCAACTAGAGGGGGGTAAGTTTGAATGCTGCCCCTTCTCCTGCATGCCCTTTGAACTGCAGTTGGGGCTGGTGTCCGGGGCTAACTTTCTTCAGCAGCCCAGTGTCGCACTGGGGCTCCCGCTCTCCTGTGTGAATCCGGGGTGCCCTGCAGGCCTGCAAATGCGATCTCTTGGGCCCCAGGCACCTCATTGAAGCTCTCCACTTTACACCTACGGGCTTTTTCTGGTTCAGCCCCACACCGCTTTACGGCGCCTCCTGATCCTCGCCTGTGCCAGGCTGTTTCTCCAAGGGGGCTGGGGGCAGCTTACCACTCTCTGCCCCCCTGTCGCAACAGTGTTTTCTGCTTTGACATTGCTTGAATACATCTCCTGACACTGTGTAACGGTGGCAATTTTGCGGCCTGGCCTGTCCTCGAACACCGTTATCTTTCTGGTGCCTTCACTGTTGCTGACATTGGCTCTACCCCTCTCCTAACACTGTGTGAGCTGAGTGACTCTATGTGATGACTGCTAAAATTAAAAATTCTGAAACTCGGGAGGGGATGCGCTCCTCCCAACGGCTGCAGAATAAGTCTGGAGCCTCAAGCAGCCCACGAGGCCAATCTCCCCCATTGGGCTCCAACGATGAGACTGTAAGTGAAGAGGAACTGGATTCTCATAAGCAACTCTCCTCAGCTCAAATTAAACAAGAGCTCCGTAGGGGCTTTGCAGAATTAGCCAACGAGTTCCGCTCGCTACGGGAAGACCTGTTGAAAGACGTCGCAGAACTCCGTACCGACATTAAAGAACTGGGAGCCCGAGTAGAGGACGTGGAGACCAAAGTGGTCGATCATGATGGAACTCTGATGGATTTACAATGCGCTCTCGACAGGCAGCGTGCACAGGCAATGGAGCTGACATATAAAATTGATGACATTGAAAACCGCTCCCGCCGCAACAACGTACGCTTTCGTGGAATTCCAGAGGCGGGGGGCGGCGGCGAAGACTTGCCAACCGTGCTCAAGCTGCTAATAGCGGAGCTGCTTCCGGCGGAGGAGCTGGCTATGAACGCTTCTGGAATGGAAATTGAGCGGGTTCACCGCGCTCTGGGAAAACCTCCCAACAATCAACCACGAGATGTCATTGCGAGATTTTTGCGCTATACTGATGCTGAGCTCCTTATACGTCGCGGCCGTGAGAAGAAGACGTTACGCTTCCAGGACGCGACAGTCTCCATTTACCAAGACCTCTCAACGTTCACTTTGGCGCGCCGGAGAGAGATGAAACCAGTCTCGGCGGTTTTGACCAGCAAGGGGATTCGCTATTCTTGGTCCTTCCCCTTTAGGATGAACTTCCTGTTGGGCAATAAAAAGATTTCTGCAAAGGACTGCTCAGAGGCTTGGCGAGCTTTTCGCCAGGCGGGCCTAGTTGATGATAATGCTCAGCCTCATCCGCCGCCCCCTAAGCCCCCCAGCACTCTAAGTGGACCCGGGTGGGCAAGTCCGCCTGATGCTTTTGCAGAATTGCAAAGCTCCCCTAACTTTTTCTTCTTCTTTTTTTTTTTCTAGGGAGCCTAAACCAGTGGGTCTCCTGATTTTTGGATAAACGGTGGCAAGGCTTAGCTTGGGGTCCCCACCTCATTATCCATGGGGGGCGGCGGTTGATCTGCAAATGTTATATTGCTGTTATTGTTCTGATGGGGGGTCATGAAGGGATTGATGATCCGGGGTGGGTGGGGGAACAGTGGGGGGAATGCTTTTCTATGTTTAGGTTGAGTTTTCACTTTGTGGGGATCTGGAGGGTACGGGGTGTGTGGTCAGTTTACCGTGTCCTGTATTATCCTAGACAGGCAGGTGGTATTGACGGGAAGGGGGGGGGTGATAGATGGGAAGGGGGGTTTTCTAAGATGGAGCTGGGGGATATGTTTGGGCTGGGGAGGAGGGTCTATGGCTTTTGTTCTTAGAGGGTGGCATAGGTGGGCCCGATTGACTAATTTCCTGGGTCTGCTGGGGGGAGGAGTCCTTGGGATTTTCTGGGTGGCTGGTGGATGTGTGGGGTTAGGTTGTAATTCTTAATGGTGCGCTTTATCTCTTTAAATGTTAAAGGTCTTAACTCCCCGAGGAAGCGGTCCCTGCTGTCCTCCGAATTGCGCACTTTGCAAGGGGACATTGTTTATCTGCAGGAGACCCATCTTCAGAACTCCAAGCAGGGCTGGCTGAAGCGATCCCCATATACCGAGCTGCGGGTGGCCTCTGACTCGCAGGGTCGGAAAAAGCGGGGAGTGGCTATACTATTCCACCAGAGCCTCTCCTTGCAGATTGAAGAGATAGAGCGCGATACCCTGGGGAGGTGGCTTTTCCTGAATGTTCGCCTAGACGGACACCTGCTAACCTTAGCTAATGTTTATGCACCAAATACAGGTCAGGGGCCCTTTTTTACACGCTTGAAAGCTCTACTGGCGGATTTTGCAAAGGGTCCCATTGTTTTGGGTGGGGATTGCAACACGCATTTAGTGCCTCATTTGGATTCTACGGGTCGCGCTGGGGGGGGGAATGGGGGGATCGGCAAGAGCCCTTCAACGCTTGATGCTTGACTTGGGTCTACGGGACATATGGAGAGATACACATGCGGAAGAGAGGGGTTATACTTACTACTCTCCGGTCCATCAGGTCCATACTCGCATTGATTATTTTTTACTGGACCAGCGCCTGATGGACGGGAGGGTACAGGCTGGACTTGGAGCACTGACTTGGTCAGATCATGCCCCGTGCTGGCTTACCCTCCCGGACGGCACGTATAGTGAGAATCGCCGTCTTTGGCGCTTAGACGCGAGGTTCCTGCGGCGGCAGGGTGCAGTACAGGATCATGCCCGCTTTATTAAGGAATTCTTTGAGCTTAATGATACTGGGGATGTTCCCCTTCCCACGGTGTGGGATGCCTATAAGGCCACAGCTCGCGGTCAACTTATGGCTGAGGCAACCCGCACGCGCAAACTGTGGACGCGTGAACATGATCACTTGGTGAGGGAGTCTGCTCGCCTAGGTTTGGAGCAGGCCCGAACCGGGTCGAGGCAGGTCCTACGTCAGTGGCGGCAGGTTCGAGCGAATCTGGAGGCGTGTATGCAGAGAGAATTAGATAACAAACGACGGAAATTAAGGCAAACGTTTTATGAACATGGGAACAAAACTGGCCGCCTTTTGGCTTTGCTCCTACGTCAACAGCAGTCCTCGAGAGTGGTCCGCGAATTACGCGACGCTGGGGGACAGAAAAGGGTTATCTCCCGGGAGATCCGTGAACTTTTTGCTGACTTCTTAGAGCGACTTTATAAAGCAGAGCCCGCAGGCAGGGATCACGTGCAGGATTATCTCCAGAGGGCCGCTCTACCGCGTCTTTCTGACTCTGATCGGGTTCAGTTGGACTCGGAATTTACGATTGACGAAGTGGAAAATGTAATCCGGCACCTGAAAACTGGCAGTGCGCCGGGTAGTGATGGTTTTCCGGCAGAATACTATAAGAAGTTTCGAACGCAACTAGCACCATCCCTGACCTGTTTGTTTAATGAGGTCCTGGGGGCAGCTTCCCTTCCCCCGTCCCAGCGTGAGGCATTGATCGTGATGATACCCAAACCCAGCAAACCCTTGCACGATGCGGCGTCGTATCGCCCCATCTCCTTATTAAACGTTGACGTTAAAATCTTTGCCTCTGTGCTGGCTGCGCGTTTGAATCGGGTTCTCCCGGGCTTGGTTCACCCGGACCAGGTGGGCTTTGTGCCGGGTCGCCAGGCCGCCGACAACATTTGGCGTATGTTGCAGATTATTCATGTGGCTCAACGGGACCCGCAACCAGCGTTGCTAGTGGGAATCGATGCAGAAAAAGCATTCGACCGGGTGGATTGGGGATATCTATGGTGTGTTCTGGAGATAATGGGCTTTGGCCCTAACTATATTGGTTGGGTCCGCAGCCTTTACCAGCGGCCTCAGGCGCGCGTTCGGATTAACGGGGGATACTCGAGACACTTTCTCTTGGAGAGAGGCACACGACAGGGTTGCCCCCTGTCGCCTCTGCTCTTTGCCCTAGCGATGGAACCTCTGGCTCAGAGCTTTCGAGATCACCCTGGTTTACGAGGGGTCCGCATTGGACCAGCGGACTATCGGATCGCGCTCTTCGCGGATGATATCATTCTATCCTTGGTGGATCCCTCTGCTTCCCTCCCAATCGTGATGCAGCTGTTCGCGGACTTCTCTCGGGTCTCCGGCTTCAAAATCAATTACACTAAATCAGAGATTTTGAATGTTGGGGTCCCTGGGGCGGTTTGTACGGAGCTCAAAGAGGCTTATCCTCTTCGCTGGGTGACAGGAGCCCTGCGATACCTAGGGGTGAACCTAACTGCGGAACAGGCGGCTCTTTTTAAAGCTAACTATGATCCTCTGCTTCGTCAGGTCCGGCGGGACTTAGAGGTTTGGAACAGCTTGCTTCTCTCCTGGTTTGGGCGCATAGCCGTAGTCAAAATGGTGATTGTCCCCCGCTTCCTTTATTTCTTTCAGGTTCTTCCGCTTTCCATCCCGCGGGCTACCTTGGCGACCTGGCAACAGTTGCTTATGAAGTTCGTGTGGCATTATCGTCATCCGCGATTAGCGCGGCAAGTTTTTTTTGTCTGCACGCGTTCTGGCGGTATGGGAATGCCCAATTTACACTGGTATTAACGCGGCGGCGCAATGTCGGGCGGGGGTGGAATGGATGATCGCCGATAGCACTAAGCGATGGGTGCAGATGGAAATGACTTTGGCGGGGGGAGCGGGGTTAGGAGACTGGCTGTGGCTTGGCCCACAACTTCGCCGCGGCAAGTGCACCAGTAATCCCTACGTTTTTCATACCCTCCGTTGCTGGGACCAGCACTTTCGACCCCGTGATGTGGAGCTATCCCCTTTAGCCCCTATAGTTGATAACGCCTCTTTCCCACCGGGTTTGAGTGACGTAGTATTTCGGCGTTGGGGGCACCTGGGCCTCAGCCGGGTCGGCCAATTCTTTGCTGATGGTCGGCTGCAATCCTTCCGTGCCCTGCGGGACGAATTTGACCTCCCAGCTGGGCATCTTTATCAATATATGCAAGTGACGCACTGGGTCAATTCTAGGTCCGTTCGGCCCCAGGTTGCTCGGGATCTGATGGATCTGGAGCGCTACTGTGAGGGGTGCACTACTACAAAGGGTCTTGTGGCGACACTATACGCTCACTTACAGGGGTCCCAGGCGTGCCCCACACGTCACAGGGTGCTTTGGAACGCTGACTTGAATCTCTCTTATACTGATCAGCAGTGGGAGACAGTGGAAACGCGCCTGTGGAAGAGCTCGGTAGCGACTAATGCCCGAGAAACGAACTATAAATTGCTGTACCGGTGGTATATGACTCCGGTGCGGATAGCACGCATGTATTCCGGGGCTGGGGACCTATGTTGGCGTAACTGTGGGCAACGGGGTACCCTGGGACATATTTGGTGGACGTGTCCCCGTATTTGTGCCTTTTGGAGAGGTGTACAATTTCGGATTCAGTCGCTTCTAGGACTGAGTATCCCTTGGGACCTGGGGATTTTTCCTTTTGGGGCCCCCGTGCCGGGAGCCAGGGCTTTGCAACTTGCCTTACTCCGGCATGGTTTGAATGCGGCCCGACTGTCCCTAGCGGCGGCATGGAAGCGTGCTTTGGCCCCCTCCTTCCAGGTCTGGCTGGAACGCATGTGGGATACATACTCTATGGAACGGGGGGTAGCGGTTAGTAGGATGCGTTTGGCTCGCTTCGAATTGGTGTGGGCGCCCTTTGTTTCTCGTTATGGCGCGTGATTGCGCTGGAAAAGTGGAGGTAATATGCCGACCCCTCAGAAAGTTTGTTCCCTATGAGTGTCTCTTCGCCCACCATTGTCCTGCGCTCTAGCAGTAGCAAGCCATAGTTGGGGGGGTGGGGGGTGGGAGGTGGGGGTGGGGGGCCCCGGGATTGGGGCGACTTTGGGGGGGGAAGGGAGGTTGGGGGGAGGGTGGGGATCCTGGTTTCTTTACTATAAACGTGTAAAAATGAAGACATATTGTAGGTTACTATCATGACCTGATGTTGTGTTGTTACTGATGCATTCTCTTTGAAGATCTTTGTGGTTCTTGTATCTTTGTATTTTTTGGAAGTCTTTCAATAAAAAAAAAAAAAAAATACTATCCTCGAAGCCCAGACCAGCTGTATTCCACGCATTAAGAAAAGTGGAAGAAAGTCCAAAAAACTGCCAGCATGGTTTAAAGGTGAGGTCAGAGAGGCTGTTGCTGCCAAAAAAATAACCTTCAGGAAATGGAAAAAAGAGCCAAATGATGAAAACTGGAAACAGCACAAGCACTGGCAAGTTAAATGCAAAGCATTGATAAGGCAGGCAAAGCGGGAATTTGAGAAGAAACTTGCTACGGAAGCAAAAACACGAAATAAAGACTTTTTCAAGTACATTCGTAGCAAAAGGCCTGTGAGAGAGTCAATTGGACCATTAGATGATAGAGGGGTAAAAGGGGCAGTAAGAGGAGACGAGGCTATAGCAGAGAGACTGAATGAATTCTTTGCTTCGGTCTTTACTGAGGAAGATGTAGGGATGTTACCTGAAAGCATGTATGTTGGTACAGGGTACCGTACACTATTAGACTGACTAAACCTGAGAAAGAGTTAATTCTGTTCAGAACCTTGCTTAGAAATAAAACTTCATATATTTGCTTACTAAGTGAAGGTTTACATAAATAAAGAAAAGGGCAGGTTGTACTCTAGCCTCTCTGTCTCAGGGCTATTAGCTAAAATACTCTCAGGGTTAGTAGATATCAAGTAGTACTCAGGGTTATTAGATATCAAGCAGTCAACAGTAAACAGTTATGTGTATGTCTCCTCATACCGACCTAGTCAGCAGTAAACAATTATGTCAATTAGGTCAATTATGTCTTGGAATCCTGTATGTCTCTTCATAATGACCTATGTAGCAGTAAACAGTTATGTCTTGGACTCCATGTATGTCTCCGCACACTCACCCACATTGAATAAAGTTGACCTACGATATGATAAATACATCATCTTTGACGTATAATGATAAAGTGAAATTATGCTGTATCATCCAAAAGAATCCTATAAATAAAGTGAGCCATGGCTACTAAGGTAGAGTAAACAGGGAGAACGTGTGTCTCTCAGTTTCTCTCCACTAAAGCTTTGGTGTATTTTCTATAGAACAGTGTTGTATTTTATTGCTGTCTTTGATAACCTTCCCATTGTTTTTGAATGTAGTCTTCTGCAGCTTCAAGAGCCCAGTGGGTTGCTGGTGAGGAGAGGGTTAAGTAAGCTCTTCATTACCAAAGACTGAAGTGGTATTTAAAGGTGATACTGCAGAGGAATTGAGAGAAATATCGCTACACTGGGAAGATATATTACAACTATTTGATAAACTGAATAGTAGCAAATCACCTGGACCGGATGGTATACATCCCAGAGTGTTGAAAGAACTGAAATATGAGATTGCAGATCTGCTATTGGTAATCTGTGAACTTTCATTAAAATCATCTGTAATACCTGAAGATTGGAAGGTCGCCAACGTAACACCAATTTTTAAAAAGGGTTCCAGGGGTGACCCGGGAAATTACAGACCGGTGAGCCTGACGTCAGTACCAGGGAAAATGGTAGAAACCATCATAAAGAACAAAATTACACAGCATGTAGATAGTCATGGCCTAATGGGAGACAGCCAACATGGCTTTAGACAAGGAAGACCTTGTCTTACTAATCTGATATGTTTTTTTGAAGGTGTGCATAAACAGGTAGACAAATGTGAGTCGGTTGATATAGTGTATCTGGACTTTCAGAAAGCTTTTGACAAGGTCCCCCATCAGAGACTTTTGGCGAAGCTAAAAAGTCATGGGATAGGAGGCAGTGTACTATTGTGGATCGGGAACTGGTTAAAAGATAGAAAGCAGAGGGTAGGGCTAAATGGCCAATATTCCCAATGGAGAAAGGTGAATAGTGGTGTACCCCAGGGATCTGTGCTGGGTCCGCTGCTTTTTGACATATTCATAAATGACCTGGAAAGTGGAATAACGAATGAGGTTATCAAATTTGCAGATGACACAAAACTATTTAAAGTTGTTAAAACCCAAGAGGATTGTGAAAAATTGCAAGAGGATCTTGATAAATTGGAAGACTGGGCATCAAAATGGCAGATGAAATTTAATGTGGACAAGTGCAAGGTTACGCACCTAGGGAAGAACAACCCAAACTATGGTTACACGATGCAAGGTTCCACATTAGGAACCACCACCCAGGAAAAAGATTTAGGCATCATTGTGGATACCATGTTAAAACCCTCGGCCCAGTGTGCAGCGGCGGCCAAGAGAGCAAATAGAATGCTAGGTATGATAAGGAAAGTAATGGAAAATAAAACAAAAGATATTATAATGCCTCTATATCGTTCCATGGTGAGACCGCACCTTGAATATTGTGTGCAATTCTGGTCGCCGTATCTTAAAAAGGATATAGCGATTTTAGAAAAGGTACAGAGAAGAGCCACCAAAATGGTAAAGGGGATGGAAGGATACTCCTATGAAGAAAGGCTAAAAAGGTTAGGGCTCTTTAACCTGGAAAAGAGACGGCTGAGGGGAGATATGATAGAAGTCTATAAATTAATGAACGGAGTGGAACGGGTAAACGTAGATCGATTGTTTACCTTATCAGAATATAGAAAGACTAGGGGACATGCAATGAAGCTACAGGGTAAACTATTTAAGACTAATAAAAGAAAATATTTTTTCACTCAACGTGTAATCAAACTCTGGAATTTGTTACCCGAGGATGTAGTAAAGGCTGTTAGTGTAGCTGGGTTTAAAAAAGGTTTGGACAAGTTCCTGGAGGAAAGGTCCATAAACCATTATTAAGAAGTGACCGAAGATATCAATGCTTGACCCAGTACAAGCATTGTGGAAACTGCTAGGTACATATGACCTAGATTGGCCACTGTTGGAAACAGAATACTGGGCTTGATGGACCTTAGTCTGACCCAGTATGGCATATCTTATGTTCTTATATTCTTAGGTACTTTCTGGTACCAAAACGAACAGGAGGCCTCAGACCCATCCTAGACTTGCGAAATCTAAACAAGTTCCTGGAGAGGGAAAAGTTCAAGATGCTTACCCTTGGAATCCTGCTGCCCTACCTCTAGCAGGGAGATTGGCTATGCTCCTTAGATTTAAAGGATGCTTATACTCACATCCTCATTCATCCAGACCACAGACAATACCTCAGATTTGTAGTGGGAGGAAACCATTACCAGTACAGAGTACTGCCTTTTGGCCTAACCTCCGCCCCCAGGGTATTCACCAAGTGCCTGGCGGTGGTGGCGGCCTACCTCAGGATTCAAGGCCTTTTCGTCTTTCCATACCTGGACAACTGGCTTATCAGGGGTCAGTCCCCACAAGAGACCAATCAAGCCACCCTCCGCACTGTCGCTCTGCTGCAGCATCTGGGCTTTGTTATAAATTTCGCAATGTCCACTTTGCACCCTTCACAGAACATGGAGTTCATAGGAGCAAGACTGGACACCTTTCAGGCAAAGGCCTTTCTTCCCATAGACAGGGCACACAGTTTGATGGATCTGGCCAGTCAGTTCCACTGCAATTCTCTGGTCTCCACCAGGCAATTCCTGAGGCTCTTAGTCCACATGGCTTCCACTGTCCATGCGACTCCAAATGCCCGTCTACACATGAGGCCGGCTCAATGGGGCCTCAGAACTCAGTGGCACCAAGCCACGGGAAACCTCATGGACAGAGTGAGGGTGTCCACACTACTAGAGTCTTCTCTACAGTGGTGGCTTCATCTTCCAAATCTGGTGCAAGGGGTGTTTTTTCAGACACCTCCACACTCTCAGGTGCTGACAACCGATGCTTCTCTTCAAGGTTGGGGTGCACATTGCCAGGGAGCATGTACTCAAGGCCTGTGGTCTCCTTGGGAGGCCGCACAGCAGATCAATCTCTTAGAACTGAGAGCTATCCTCTTAGCCCTGAGAACTTTCTCCCATCTCATCTCTCACCAGTCCGTCTTGGTTCAGACGGACAATCAAGTTGCTATGTTCTATGTGAACAAACAAGGGGGCACAGGGTCCCGCCTTCTATGTCAGGAAGTGCAGAAACTGTGCTCCTGGGCAGTCAATCATGGCATTCTTCTCAAAGCGGTCTATCTTCCAGGTCAGGAGAATTACCTGATGGACAGATTGAGCAGGATCCTGCAGCCGCACGAATGGCAGTTGAATCCTTTAGTGGTTCAACAGATCTTCCTGAGATGGGGTCTTCCAACCATCGATCTCTTTGCCAGTCCTCTGAACCGTCAACTGCCCAGATTCTGCTCCAGACAACCGCATCCTCTCAGATTAGCAGCGGATGCGTTTCTCATTCCGTGGTCTACAGGCCTCATATATGCCTTTCCTCCCATGCCTCTAGTACCCCAGACACTGTTCAAAGTGCTCCGGGACAGGGCCTCGGTAATTCTGGTGGCCCCCAGATGGCCACGACAGCTGTAGTTCCCGCTTCTTTTACAACTAGCGGTGGACACTCCTCTTCCTCTGGGGATGCAACCAGATCTCCTGTCTCAGGAGCAGAGATCTCTTTTACACCCCAATCTCCAGTCCCTCAATCTGAAGGCCTGGCTGCTGGAAGGGTAGTTCTAGCACACTTACTACTGCCTAGGGAAGTGGAGGACGTGATCTTAGCCTCTAGGAGGCAGTCCACCCAAAAGTCTTATGTCCTTAAGTGGCGTAGATTCTCTACCTGGTGTACGCAACACAATGAGAATCCTTTCTCATGCCTGGTACCAGTGGTGCTGCATTATTTGCTTCATCTGTCCAACCTAGGCCTTAAATCCAATTCAGTTAGAGTTCATCTTAGTGCTTTTTCAGCACACCACTCACCAGTGGAGGGTCAGTCTCTCTCCAGCCATCCTTTGGTGGCTCGCTTCCTCAGAGGCCTGCTTTTGCTTAAGCCTCCAGTGCGTCCACCTGCCCCTGAATGGGATTTAAATGTGGTCTTGCAACGGCTTACATGCCCACCATTTGAATCTATGGCTACTTGCCCTCTGCGTTTTCTCTCCTGGAAAGCATTGTTTTTGGTAGCCTTTACCTCAGCAAGGCGAGTGAGTGAGCTTCAGGCCCTAGTGTCAGATGCACCATATACTAGGTTCTATAGGAACAGAGTAGTCTTACGGACTCACCCGAAGTTCCTTCCAAAGGTTGTCTCCTCCTTCCACCTCAATCAGGAGGTGGTTCTTCCAACTTTCTTTCCGAGGCCCCATGCCAGCCGGGCTGAGATGGTCTTGCATACCCTGGACTGTAGGAGGGCATTATCCTTCTACCTTGACCGTACGCGGGAGCACCGGAGGGCTGTTCAGCTCTTCGTCTCTTTTGACCCCAATAAGTTGGGGTTGGCTGTCTCCAAGCATACTTTGTCCATATGGGTAGCAGACTGTATCACCTGGGCTTACAGGGCAGCAGGCCTCTCCTTGCAGGGTCGAGTTATAGCTCACCGTGTCAGGGCAAAGGCTGCGTCAGTGGCTCATCTCCGCTCTGTTCCGTTGGCAGACATCTGCCGGGCCGATACTTGGTCTCCAAGCCAGACTTCTGCGGCCCACTACTGCCTTGAGAGGGGGTCCCGCAGGGACAGTGCTTTCGGGCAGGCCGGTACTCCATAATCTCTTTGGGGTTTAGGCAACACCTACCCTCCAGCCCTGGTGTTGGCCTACCGTTTGGGGGTGTTATCAGAGAAGATTCTTTTCTTGCATGCTGAGGCTGTAGAATGAGCTCATTTTTCAGCTTTGGGTCTCCGGTAGCCTTAAGCTGGGGAGTCCCATATGTGAGGACTGACTTCCTGCTTGGTCCTGGAGAAAGAGTAGTTACTCACTTGTAACAGGTGTTCTCCAGGAGCAGCAGGAATCAGTCCTCACAACCCTCCCTCCTCCCCTTGGAGTTGCGGTCATATGGTTTATTTTGGTTTTTGCTGTCTTTTAGCTATGTCATCAGACTGAGCAAGATGGCACCCTTGGGCGGGAAGGGGACAGCGCATGCGCGCTGCATTCCCAAAGGCTTTCTTTGAAAGCTGGGGAAATGCTCCGCACGGGGGCTCCGTCGGCTCCGACGTCACCCATATGTGAGGACTGATTCCTGCTGCTCCTGGAGAACACCTGTTACAGGTGAGTAACTACTCTTTATTTACAAAGGACACAGCAACATAGAAAGTCCTCTCAACTCTTTGTTGCTTTCGATCCTTCTCATTTGGGACTTCCAGTCTCCAAGAGAACATTGTCCAACTGGATTGCACAGTGTATTTCTTTTATCTATCAGAGTAAGAACCTTTCTCTGGAAGGCCATGTCACAGCTCACAATGTGAGAGCCATGGCAGCCTCAATGGCTGATCTACACTCTGTGTTTATCAACGACATCTGTTGAGCAGCTACTTGGGCCTCGGTTCATACCTTCTCAGCCCATTACTGCTTAGACAAGGACTCCCGCCAGGATGCCTTGTTTGGTCAGGCTGTTCTACAACATCTGTTCCATACTTAATCAACTCCTACCCACTATCCCCATTAGGATGCCAGAGATCCATGGGGGAAGTGGAGCCCTTTCACAGGGGCACACAACTTCTGGGGTCTCTCCCAGGCATCTGTAGCTCGGGAGTCCCCACATGTGAAGACTACATTCCTGCTTGTTCCTGGAGATAGCATAGTTACTCACCCATAACAGGTGATCTCCGGGAACAGCAGGAATTTAGTCTTCACAACCCACCCACCTCCCCTAGGAGTTGTATCTCTCTATCTCTCTCTTTTCTTTTCTTTCCCTCTCTCTCTCTCTCTTTTTCTCAGCTTTAAAACTCAACTGGAGAGAGGCAGTTGGGAAAGGCGGGAAGGCAGCACGCAGGTGCTGTGGGATGCTCCTAAAAGCTTTCTAATTGGACGCTGGGGAGCGTTCCCGCGCAGGCTCCGTCGGTACTGACTATACCCATATGTGAAGACTAAATTCCTGCTGTTCCCGGAGATCACCTGTTACAGGTGAGTAACTATGCTTTCCCATTGTTTATCTCTGTATTGGTTTAGGAGGTTGTGTGATTTATCCCATCTCCGTTTTCTGAGTGTGTGCTTTGCAACTCTGATTTCATGTGAGTACCATGGGGCTTTGGATCTCTTGCGTGCTTGATCTTCTTTGATAGCTGGGACAGATGCTGCATTGGATATTATTGTGTTCCATTCTTCTATATTTAGGTCCAGGGTGTTATGATCCTGTTTAAGTTGTGGGGTGATGTCGTTTATGAATGAGTCTCTGTCAAATGTTTTGAACTGCTTAGTTATTCTTTCATCTTCTTTGCATTGGGTGGGGTTATTTAGGGTCATGGTGAATTCAATTACATGGTGGTCTGACTAGGGGACTGACGTGATTGTTGGTTTTGTGGTCTTGTTCTGTTCCACTAGTTGCATTGGCATGAATACCATGTCTGGGGTTGTACCATGTTGGTGCGTTGGGGTGTTAATTGTCTGGCAGTATTTTAATGACTCCATGGCTTTTAAGAACGTTGTGGTTTTTCTGGTGGGTGCAGATATTAGGTTGTAGTCTCCCAGTGCAACGAGGGGTTTGTGTCTTCTGTTATGTGCGCATATTGTTTCAATTTCTGTGGATAAGTGTTCCGTTGTGGTTCCAGGTGGTCTGTATGTGAGGGCGATAGTTAGGTACTTGTTGGCTATAGTGAGTGTGTTAGATTTGGTTGTGTTAGTGTCAGCAATTGTTTTGAATCTGTATGTCTTTCTGGTAAGTATTAGTACTCCTCCTCCTCTCTTTTGTGCTCTAATGCACTTAAATGCTGTGTATCCTGCTGGAGTTACTTGGTTTAGTATGATCTGGTCTGAGTCATCTAGCCAAGTCTCAGTGATTCATATTATATCATATTATATCAGTGATGCATATTATTTTTTTGAAAAGCGGTATATAAAACCGTTAAATAAAATAAATATCAAGCTTCTTGTCGTGGATTAGGTTGAGGATAGCAGAGTTAACTTACAGGCAGTGGATTTTCCTGCTATGGCATGGCAGCAGAATCGACTTAGGTGAGGGTTTAGGACGCTGATCCTTGTCCGCTACTTGATCTACTTAATCTGCATGAGGTGTGGTTTATTTGGGAAGAGATGGTAAGCCCTCCCTGTATGTGTATGTAAGGTTTTTGTTTTCCCTTTTGCATGGAGGAGGAGGGGTGGAAATCCGCCTGGGCCCCCCCCCCCCCTCCCTGGTTCCGTACAATATGCATGAACTTTCAGCTAAACTTTTGAAAATGTACCCTTCCTATCTTATTTTTGTACTGCTTTATTTTTCAGGTACCATAGGAGTGGCTGCAGTGACAGCGGGACCTGGGTTAACAAATACCGTAACAGCCATAAAGAATGCACAAATGGCTGAGTCTCCACTGCTACTGATGGCAGGAGCAAGCGCTACACTGCTGCAGGTGAGAGAGAGATGAGAATCAGCTGTACAGCAGCAAAGGAAGGCAGCTGAATTGGTAAATGTAAATTGGTTATTTACTCCTTCAAAATGTGGAAAGACTAGGGGATACGCAATGAAGCCACAATGAAGCCCATTTAAGACTAATAGGAAAAAATACTTTTTCATTCAGTGCATAATCAAAGTCCAGAATTCATTACCAGAGGATGTAGTAAAAGCTGTTAGTGTAGCTGGGTTTAAAAAAGGTTTGGACACGTTTATTAAAGAGGATAAGGGAAACTCACTGCTTACCTCAGGATTTTGTTGTTAAGTGCCATAGAGTCTGTGTCTATTCATGGCGACCCTCTGGATTGTTCTGTCTTCAGTCAGGAGGCTCATTGTTGATAGAGTACCGCCCATAGTTGCTATTGTATCGATCCATCTCATTGCTGACCTTCCTCTTTTGCATTGACCTTCTACCTTGTCAAACATGATGTCTTTCTCTGACAATCTCTCTCTTCGCATGATGTATCCAAAGTATGAAAGTTAAAGTTTTGTCATCTGAGCTTCTAAGGAAGGCTTAGGTTTGATCTCCTCTAGCACTGATTGATTTGTTCTTTGGGCAGTCCATGATATACACAGTATTCGTCAACAGCACCATAATTCAAAGGCATAGATATTCTTCCTGTCTATCTTTTTCATTGTCCAGCTTTCACATCCATATGATGTTATTGAAAATACCATGGCTTGGACAAGTCAAATCTTTGTATAGTAAGAGACATCTCTGCTCTTGAGAATCTTGTCTAGGTCCTTCATCGCTGTTCTGCCAAAAGCAGTGCGTTGTCGGATCCATCCCCTTTACTGGGACCTGTTTGAGCAGGAACTCACAAAACTCTTGGCAGACAGGGCAGTGGAACCTGTGCCCCTCAAACTCAGAGGCAAGGTGTTCTACTTTCTGATACCCAAAAGGGCCGGAGGGTTTTGGCCTATGCTAGACCTGCGAGACTCAAGAGGTTCCTAGTGAGGGAGAAATTCAGGATGCTCTCCCTTGGAACACTGTGCCATACCTCCGGCAGGGAGACTGGCTATGCTCCTTGGATCTAAAGGATGTGTATACACCCATCCTTAGCCACCCCTTTCCCAGGCAGTACCTCCGCTTCATGGTGGGAGGGTCCTTTCCTTCGGCCTAGTCTTTGCCCCTAGGGTCTTCACCAAGTGCCTGGCAGTGGTCACCCTCCTACCTGCGCTTCAAGTGGGGGTGTTTGTCTTCCCATATCTGGATGACTTTATCAAAAAGGGCAGAAAGGTAAATAAATGGAAAAGGAGACCTCTATGGCTCTCAAATGAAGTAGCCGAAAACGTAAAGAAAAAGAGGGAGGCCTTCATGAAATACAAGAGATCACAGAGAGAGGAAGACAAGCATCTATATTTGAAAAAACTTAGAGAAACTAGCAAAGTAGTCAGGAAAGAAAAGGTACAAAAAGAAGAAGAAATAGCCAATGCAATAAAATTGGGTGATAAGACATTTTTCAGATATATTAGTGAGAGGAGGAAGGGCAAAAGTGGTATTGTTGGACTCAAGGGTGCAGTGGTGGAATATGGAGAAACAGATGAGGATAAAGCAGAATTGCTTAACAAATATCGCTGTTCTGAGTCCACAAATAAGAACAGAAGCAACGTGAGGAACTAGCTAAATTAAAAGTAGACAAAGCCATGGGTCCAGATGGGATACATCCAAGAATACTGAGGGAACTTAGCAGCTCCACAGTCTGACCTTTTCAGTGCCTCTTTGGAGTCGGGAGTGGTGCCAGAGGACTAGAGAGAGGCTTCTCCCCACTCCCCACCGGCAGGCCCATTCATCATGGCAGAGGCCACATTTAAAAAGACCAGCCAATCCAAAGAAAAGCTGCTCTCCTCCACCAGAGCCGCAACGATCAGACGTCCCTGTAGGGAGCGGGAAGGTAAGCTCTTCCCCGCTCCCCACCGGCAAGCCCAATCATCGCGACAGATGCCCCATTTAAAAAGAGGGAACTGATGAAGGAAAAAAAAATTCAAGACATTCGACCATCTCACCTCTCATCTGAGGATCCTCCTACAAGACGTAGAAAGAAGCAACTCCTACTCCACTAACATCAGCTCCAGCCCCTCTGCTCCACCTTCAACACACAAGCAACCTCTTCCACGGACCAATAAAGAAGATCACAAACAGTGAGTAGCGTTACCTCTCATGGTAAAAGTCACAGAACCTATGCAGCAACTTGTCCTGCTCAAACACAAGCCTCACAAACCACAAAAGCTGAAATGGATGAACCTCCATATACTATACACTACCATCTTTACTCTGATCTTATTCTCACACCTTACCAGCACTACCTGCTACTATACCACTCTCACAACAGCCTTACAAGCACCACCCAATTACCTAACAATTTACTCTCCACCCTATCTGACCTTCCACAAGCATGCTGCCTACAAAAAGCCTAACAGGAGACCCACCAGACTTATTTGAATACAACCTTCTTCACATATTTTAACACACAACCCACCCACCCAAGCCCCCCCCCCCCATAACTATAGGCCTTATGAATGCAAGATCCATATGCAATAAGATAAATACTATAATCGACTATATACAAGACAACCACATTGATATCCTTTGCATTATAGAATCATGGCTAAAGAGTTCTGACCAAGTCATCCTTAACCAAGTTACGCCCCCCACATTCACGGCATTCAACTGCCCCCGTACTCACAAAAAAGAAGGTGGAGTACTCATCCTAGCCGAGCAGATTTCAAGCTCAAGACATTCAGGTCTAACTGTTGTGACATTATCAGCATAGAAAATAAATACTCATCCATCTGCCTAATATACAGAGCTCCAAATACCCCCTTGGCAGACACATCCAGCATTCTCAAATCCATATACTCAGCAAACTCTCCGCAAAAAACGCTTATAGTACTTGGAGACTTTAATCTTACATCCGCACCTAACAAGGAGGAAGCAGTCTTTCACAAAGCAATGGACTCCATTCAATTAAAGCAAATTCTCCCAGGTCCTTCTCATTGCTCTGGCTCCACCCCAGACTTCATATTTGCCCCAGCAAGCATACTAGAGCATGGACACACAACATCAACAACCACCCCCATACCCTGGTCAGACCACCGGGCCATACTCTTCAAACTCCACCTCAACAAACAACGAAAACCGACAATCCCACCAGACTCTTCAAAGCATTTGATAAGGAGCAATTCCTCAGAGACACCCTCCAATTCTCCAGGACCAAGCAGGAAGTCAGTCCTCACATAAGGGTGACGTCGATGAAGCCCTTGCGGAGCATTTCTCCAGCTTTTCAAGAAAGCCTTTGGGAATGCAGGCACGCATGCGCGCTTCCCTTCCCGCCTAAAGGTGCCATCTTGTTCAGTCTCTCTTTTTCTATGAAGCCCACCGGACGTGTGTCCTAGTCCTCCTGGAAAATAGTTAGATTTTTTGGCGATACTTCGCTAGTTTTTTTACTCCGGTTCGATGCCGGTTCCCCTCCCGCCGGGTTCGGTACACCGGTATCGAGCCCGATCTTCTTTTTTCGGTTTTTGACCTTCGTGGCTGGCGTTCGCGCCCTTTTTTTCTTTTTCCCTGGAAGGCCGGTCCTTTGACCTTGCAGGGACTCTTTTTTTTCCCCCGATGGCTTCCAGTGGCTTTAAAAAGTGTGATCGGTGCAAGAAGCTAATGTCTCTCACAGACACACACACGACTGCTGCCTTCGGTGCCTCGGTCCTGACCACGATCCTAAGACGTGTGGACCATGTGGAAAAATGTCTTCCAAGGCACTGTGAAGTCGTCAGCACCAAAAGGAAAGGCTTTTTTCTGACTCGGCCTTCGGCTGGGCCCGGACCTCGTCTGAGGCCTCGATATCTCGGGAATCGGATCCCGAGCACCGTCGGGGCTCCTCGGACAGGGGGTCATCTGACCGGGAATGAAAGAGGAAGAAGCGGCTCGTGAGGGCGTCGTCGGAAGAGGTCCCTGGCTCCTCGAGGGCTAGGTCTCAGACCCCCAACCTTCGCCCCGGGCCCGTGGAACAGGAGAGGCCTTCCAAAGTACCTCGAGTGGAGCCGGAGTCTGCTGGACACGTAAGTCCTATAGTCCTCGTGGACTCTCCTCCCAGAGAGCCGACGTCGGGCCCAGCGCCACCGGGGGCCCGAGTCGGGGGCTGCTGAGTCTCCTGAGCTGGGTCTCAGGCTGACAGCCTTGGAGAGCAGACTGTCTGCCTTCATGGAACAGCAGCATGCACTGATGGCCAGACTGTCTGGCGCATCTGCCCCGACCACCGGGACATCGACATCAAAGTCGACCCCAGAGACCGAGCCGATACTCGAGACCATAAAGGCTCGAGGTCGACCTCGGTTGCAGTCTCCCTCGACCTCCCGTTCGGGACTGAGGGCATCGACGCCGGTGCCTTCGGCTTCGGGGCGGGTGCTCACAGGCCCCGCGAGGTCGGACCCCGATTCCTCATCGGACGAGTCTGCCTGGGAGACAGAGGATGAGGAGTCCCCCGATACCTTCAGGACTCGGTGCATCCCATCGGACTCACCGCAGTCTGAACCTCGGTCCCCTCCGGAGGATACCTGGTTCTCGGAGTTCGTCCGGGATATGGCCACTGCATTGGCTATCCCTGCGGACCCTGAGGAGGAGCCTCGAGCCGAGGAGCTCGAGGCCTTACAGTATGACTCTCCTCCGAAGGAGGCCTTTACTGTTCTGGTTCCTCCGATGGTGGAACGGTTCCTCTGCGCCGGTTCTGAGCAAGCGGGTCGATTCGATCTATCGACTCCGGAAGAGTCCTGGCTTTCAAAAGGCGCAGCTACCACACCATTCCATGGTGGTGGAATCGACCATGCATTGCCTGAAAAGTCAGAAGATGCACTCCGCGGTGCCCCCTGGCAGGGAGGCCCGGAACCTCGATGGTTTTGGTAGAAAGTACTTCCAGGGCTCGATGCTTGCTTGCCGTGTCCAGTCTTACCAGCTGTACATGGGCATGTACTTGTGAGACCTGGCCAAGGAGCTGGCCGGGTTCTCTGCTGATCTCTCCGGGGAACCCTTGCAGAGGTTCAAGTCCTTGTCTTCGGGGATCCGGGAATGCTCCAAGTTTGTCCCGCGCTGCCTACGATGGCTTCGAGGCTTCGGCCCATGTTGCGGCAGCCGGCATCGCGGCTCGACGCCAGGCATGGCTGCAGTCATCGTACCTCGAGCCATGGGTTCAGGACAAGTTGGTCGATGTCCCTTGCCGAGATGAGAATCTTTTTGGCAAGCCCATGACCGAGAAGGCCGCACAGCTCGAGACCGAGCACCTCACAAGGACAAGGCTGTCTAGGAAGACTTCTGCCCCTTTTCACAAGAAGAAGGGCTCGGGTAAAAAGCCCTTTTACCCGAGGAAGGGCATTGTCTACAAACAGTACCCACAGTACCAGACTGCCCAAGCTGCCCCTCAGGGTCAGCAAGCCAAGGGGCAGGGTAATGGGCCCTGTAGGCAGAGGACCCCCAAGCCTCCGGCCCCTGCTCCCACTCAGCAGGGTGGGGGTTTTTGACTCCCAAAGCATAGCCTCTCCATCCCTGCTCTCCCAACCCTGCACAGGAGGTCGCCTCGCCCTGTTTGCCTACCAGTGGCCACTCATCACTGGAGACAGTTGGGTGTTAGGCATAGTCCACAAGGGCTATCTACTACACTTCCAACAACTGCCTCCTCCATACTTTCCAGGGGAGCCTCCAAGGCCTCCCCTGCACACAGATCTTCTCTTTCAGGAGCTCCAAGGTCTGTTGGTGGACAGGGCGGTGGAGCCTGTGCCTCCCCACTTGCAAGGTCAAGGATTCTACTCCAGGTATTTCCTGGTACCCAAAAGAACCGGGGGCCTTCGACCTATTCTAGATCTCAGAAACCTCAACAAGTTCCTGGAGAAGGAAAAGTTCATGAAGCTTACTCTTGGAACACTGCTGCCCTACCTCCAGCAGGGAGATTGGCTGTCCTCATTAGATCTAACGGATGCGTATACTCACATCCTCATTCATCCAGACCACAGAAAGTACCTCAGGTTCATTGTGGGAGGAAACCATTATCAGTACAGAGTACTGCCTTTTGGCCTCACCTCTGCTCCCAGGGTCTTTACCAAATGCCTGGCAGTGGTGGCGGCCTACCTGAGAAATCAGAGAATCTGTCTTCCCCTATCTGGACGACTGGCTCATCAGGGGTCAGACGTGCCAGGAGGCCAGGCAAGCCACCCTTAGAACTAATGCTCTTCTTCAACGCCTGGGGTTTGTAATAAGCTTCGCAAAGTCCACTTTGCTCCCCTCCCAGAACTTGGAATTCATAGGGGCAAGGTTGGACTCTCGGCTGGCAAAGGCATTCTTGCCAGAGGACAGGGCCCAAAGACTGATAAACTTAGCAAACCAGTTTCTCAGCCGGTCACTGGTCTCCGCCAGACTCTGCCTGAGGCTTTTTGGCCACATGGCTTCGACAGTGCATGTGACCCTTAATGCCAGGCTACATATGAGGCCTGCACAGTGGTGCCTTCGGACTCAGTGGTCACAGGCCACAAGCAGCCTCAGAGACAGGATAAGTGTGTCCAGACGACTTCTGAACTCCCTCAGCTGGTGGCTGCACCCGCCCAATCTGCTGCAAGGGGTACCTTTTCAGATTCCTGGGTTCACAGTGGTGTTGACCACGGATGTCTCCCTGCAGGGCTGGGGTGCTCATTGTCTAGGCAAGTGCACCCAGGGTCTGTGGTCTCCCTGGGAAGCCGCACAGCAAATCAATCTACTGGAACTCCAGGGCTATTCGGTTAGCCCTCAAGAGACTTTCTCAAACCCTGGCTCATCACTGTCCTAGTTCAAACAGACAACCAGGTAGCCATGTTTTAGGTGAACAAGCAGGGTGGAACTGGGTCCAGGCTCCTTTGTCAGGAGGCACAGGACCTTTGCTTGTTTGCTCTGACACAACATGCTCCTCAAAGCAGTATATCTGCCTGGCCAGGAGAACTACCTGGCAGACAGATTGAGCAGAATTCTGCAGCCCCACGAGTGGCAGCTCCATCCTTTGGTGGTTCAGAAGATTTTCCTGAAATGGGGACTTCCATCCATGGATCTGTTTGCCAGTCCTCTGAACAAACAGCTGCCAAAGTTCTGCTCCAGGCAACCGCATCCTCTGCGGATAGCAGCAGATGCTTTTCTGATTCCCTGGTCTCAGGGCCTCCTGTATGCGTTTCCTCCCATGCCCTTGGTGGCCCAAACTATCTTTAAGATTCTTCAGGACAAGACCTCTGTCCTGCTGGTGGCTCCCAGGTGGCCGAGACGGCCTTGGTTTCCACTTCTGCACCAGTTGGCAGTGGATCCCTCACTGCCTCTGGGGTTGCAACCCGACCTTCTCTCTCAGGATCAGGGTTCCCTTCTGCACCCCAACCTCAAAGCTCTCAATTTGATGGCATGGAGACTGCAAGGATAGTTTTGGCTCCCTGGGGCCTACCTCAGGAAGTTGAGGAGGTTGTCCTAGCCTCTAGGAAACAGTCCACTAGGAAAACTTATGCTTTTAAATGGAAAAGGTTTTCCGTGTGGTGTCACCTACGTACAGAGGATCCCTTCTCCTGTACTGTACCAGTAGTGCTTCAGTACTTACTGCACTTATCAAATCAAGGACTTAAATCAAATTCTGTTTGGGTCCACCTCTCAGCTCTAGCAGCTCACCACTCTCTGGTGGAAGGACATTCTCTGTCGGTTCACCCCTTGGTGTCCTGGTTTCTCAGAGGCTTGCTCTTGCTCAAGCCTCCGATCCGTCCTCCTGCTCCTGAGTGATAGTTGATTGTGGTCTTGCAGCAACTGACTCGCCCAACTTTTGAGCCGATGTCTACTTGCCCTCTACGCTTCCTGTCCTGGAAGACGCTCTTTTGATAGCCCTAACCTCGGCCAGACGAGTGAATGAGCTTCAGGCCCTGGTCTGTGACAGGCCTTACACCAGAATCTATAGGAACAGGGTAGTCATCAGGACTCATCCAAAGTTCCTCCCAAAGGGTGTCTCCTCTTTCCACCTCAACGAGGAGGTGGTTCTTCCGACATACTTTCCTAGGCCTCATGCTTGCCAGGCTGAAGCAGTTCTGCATACCCTGGACTGTAGGAGGGCCTTATCCTTCTATCTTGACCATACGTGGGGGCACAGAAGGGCTACTCAGCTCTTCATATCTTTTGACCCTAATAATTTGGGGTTAGCTGTGTCCAAGCGTACCTTGTCCATCTGGGTGGCTGACTGTATCAACTGGGTTTACAGGGCTGCTGACCTTCCTTTGCAGGGTCGGGTCACGGCCCATCGTGTCAGGGCAATGGCAGCCTCACTGGCTCATCTCCGCTCTGTACCGTTGGTAGACATCTGCAGGGCTGCAACTTGGTCCTCAAGCCAGACCTTTGCGGACCATTACTGTCTGGAGAGGGTGTCCCGTAGGGACAGTGCTTTTGGACAGGCTGTACTCCGGAATCTCTTTGAGGCTTAGGCAACTCCTGTCCTCTGTTGGGCTACCGGTGGAGGTTCTGTCAGTGAAAAGCCTTTCTTTGATGCTGGGACTAGAGGAGAGTTCTCTTGTTCAGCCTGGGTTCCTGGTAGCCCAGAGCTAGGGAGTCACACATATGTGAGGACTGACTTCCTGCTTGGTCCTGGAGAAAGAGTGGTTACTCACCTGTAACAGGTGTTCTCCAGGAGCAGCATGAATCAGTCCTCACAACCCTCCCTCCTCCCCTGGGAGTTGCAGTTGTACATAGTTTATTTTACATTTTTGTGTGCTGTTTTTAGCTATGTCATTTGACTGAGCAAGATGGCACCTTTAGACGGGAAGGGAAGCGCGCATGCGTGCCTGCATTCCCAAAGGCTTTCTTGGAAAGCTGGGGAAATGCTCCGCAAGAACTTCGACTTCGATGTCACCCATAAGTGAGGACTGATTCCTGCTGCTCCTGGAGAACACCTGTTACAGGTGAGTAACCACTCTTTCCTGCCCTAAGACTTTACCGATCTAGATAAGGCTGTCAGCATTTGATGTTATTTTGTCAATGTCAATTACATGTAATTTATTATGATTTATTGTTTGAATAATTTCTTGTGAGCTGTCTATTTCTTTTCTCTACTTTCTTTCCTGTCTACCTTTGGCGTTCTTTTCCTGGTTTGTGGTGCAAATTATTTTTAACTGTACACCGCTTAATGCTATTGCTCAAGCGGTATATCAAATTTTAATAAAGATAAAGATAAAGATATGAATACTACCGCATTGAGGCTCTCTACTCGAACCTTCCCACACCACAAAGAAAACAGGACAAAGGACAAATTCAGCTCCTTGGTACTCCGCTACAATAAGAGAATCAAAGAGGAAACTATGCCAACATTATTATTATTAAGCACTTATATAGCGCTGCAAACATATGAAGCGCTTTACAGACATGTAAGAGACAGTCCCTGCTCATCAGAGCTCAGTCTAGTCAAGACAAATTACAAAATAAAATACAAAATACAATTTACAACTCAACATGACAAAATATACACAATGTTTATAAAGAAGTCAGATTACAACACAAGAGTTAGGAACAAAAAGCAATAGTGAAGAGGTGGGATTTCAACCTGGACTTGAAGAGGGCCAGAGAGGGTGGCTGGCGCACAGAGACAGGTAGATTATTCCAGGCGAAGGGTGCAGCCAGGTGAAAGGAGCGAAGTCTAGAATTAGCAGTACGAATAAAAGGCATAGATAAACGAAGACTATTAGAAGAGCGAAGTACCCGAGAGGGGGTGTAAGGAGAGATAAGAGATGAGAGGTACTGGGGGGGGGGGCAGAAGAGTGAATGCATTTATAGGTTAGCAGGAGGAGTTTGAATTGGATATGAAAACGGATGGGGAGCCAGTGAAGCGACATGAGGAGAGGAGTGATGTGGGAAAAACGAGGCTGGCGTAAAATCTGATGAGCAGCAGAATGTTGAACAGACTGAAGAGGAAAAAGATGGTTAGCAGGGAGGCCGGCAAGGAGAAGGTTACAATAATCAAGGTGGGAGGTGATTAAGGAGTGGACAGTCATTTTAGTAGTGTTTTCAGAAAGGAAGGGGCGAATTTTGCAGATGTTGTAGAGAAAGAAACGGCATGTCTTAGCAATGAGCTGGATATGTAAAGAGAAAGAGAGAGAGGAGTCAAAGATAACACCAAGGTTATGTGGCGAAGAGACAGGAAGGATTACAGAGTTATCCACAGAGACAGAAAAAGAGGAAAGAGGAGGGGAGGCGTTCGGGGGAAAGATAAGGAGTTCAGTCTTGGCCATGTTCAATTTTAAACGGCGGTGGGACATCCAGGTAGCAATGTCAGAGAGGCAGCCTGTAATCTTAGCCTGGATATCCAGAGAGATGACAGGCGTAGAGAGGTAGATTTGAGAGTCATCAACATAGAGATGATAGTGAAAGCCAAGGGAAGAGATAAGGGCACCAAGGGATTGGGTATAGAGAGAGAGAGGAGCGGCCCCAAGACAGAACCCTGAGGAACACCCACAGGTAGCGGGGTGGAAGAGGAGGAAGAGCCACTGAAGCACACACTGAAAGAGTGATGGGAGAGATAGGAGGAGAACCAAGATAGTACAGAGCCCCTAAAACCAAGTGAGGACAGGGTGATAAGGAGGTTGTGGTCAACAGTGTCGAAGACAACAGAGAGATCAAGAAGGATAAGGACAGAATAAAAGCCTTTGGATTTTTGCTAGGAACAAATCATTAGAGACTTTAGTAAGAGCTGTTTCAGTGGAATGAAGGGGACGGAAGCCGGATTATAAAGGATCAAGAAGGGTGTGAGAGGAAATTGAGACAGCGGTGGTAGACTGCACGCTCAAGTAGTTTAGAGATGAAGGGAAGAAGAGAGATGGGATGATAGTTAGGACAGGTGGGATCAAGTGAGGGTTTCTTGAGGAGGGGTGTGACCGCAGCGTGCTTGAAGCCAGAAGGGAAGGTTGCAGTGGAGAGCGATAGGTTGAGAATATGAGAGATTGAAGGGACGATAGTGGAGGAGATGGTGCTAAGGAGGTGGGTGGGGATGGGATCAGATGAGCAGGTAGTGAGTTTTGAGGAAGAAAGGAGGAGTGCTGTTTCCTCATTAGAGACCATAGGGAAGGAAGAAAAGGTAGCAGAAGTGAGGGGGGAGAATTGGGAAGTAGGGGGGAGGTAGTAGTGGTGGGGGGAATTGGAGGGTGTTCTTGTGGATTTTGTCATGGAAGTACTCAGCCAAGGTTTGGCCAGGAAGGGAGGGGGGAATCAGAGGAGGAGGCACACTGAGGAGAGAACTGAGTGTGTTAAAGAGATGACAAGGATCAGAGGCAAGAGAGTTAGATGGATGAAGTAGATTTGTTTGGCAAGTGCAATGGCTGACTGGAAGGAGTAAAGCATGAATTTAAAGTGGAGAAGATCAGCATGGGAGTGGGATTTGAGCCAAACACGCTCAGCAGATCAGGCACAGGAGCGCAAATAGCGGGCAATGGGTGAGAGCCAGGACTGGGGAGAAGAACGCCTTACAGGACATGGGGTAAGGGGAGCAAGAGCATCCAGGGCAGAGGAGAGTACAGCGTTATAGGAGGTCACAGCCTCATCAATGGAGTTGGATAACAGAGTGGATGAAAGGGGTGAGGAAATAGTGGAAGAGAGAGCTAAGGGATCAATAGCAAGAATGTTTCTAAATAGGTTAGTGGAGACAGGACAAGGCTGAGGCGGGGGATGATGAATAATAAGACTTAAAAGGTGGTGGTCGGATAAGGGAAGGACTGAGTTACAGAAGTTGGAGGGTGAGCAGTTAGAGAAGAATATCAGGTCGAGGCAGTGACCATGCTGGTGAGTAGGAGCAGTGGAGCAGAGTTGAAGGTCGTACGAGGAGGTAAGGGATAGGAGCTTTAAAACATGGGGATCAGAGGGATCGTCGACGTGAATGTTAAAGTTGCCGAGAACAAGCGTGGGGGAGGAGGGGTCTAGAAAGACAAACAGCCAAGAATCAAAGTCAGAAAGAAAAGTAGAGACAGAAATGTTGGGAAGCCGATAGATAACAGCTACCCGGAATGGGAGAGGAGTGAAGAGGCGGATAGAGTGGACCTCAAAAGAGAGAGGAATGAGAATGAGGTAGGATGAGGGTCTGGAAGTGACAAGAGGGAGAAAGCAGAAGCCCAATACGCCCGCCACGCTCAGTGGGACGAGGAGTGTGGGAGAATTGATAGCCTCCATGACAAAGGGCGGCAATAGAGGCAGTGTCTTAAGGAAGAAGCCAGGTCTCAGTTAAAGCAAGGAGGTGTAGTGTGTGAGAAATAAAAAGGTCATGTGTAAAAGCAAGTTTGTTAGAGATAGAGTGAACGTTCCATAAGGCACAAGAGAAGGGGAGAGCAGAGGGGGAAAGGAGAGGAATGTGAATAAGGTTGGATAGGTTACGTAAAGACCTCGTCCTAACGTGAGAGAAATGCCTAGGGAGGGCAGAAAACTTCAGAGAGGTAAATCTAGGGAGGCCAGGATTAGGGAAGACATAGATAAGGTTAGCCAAATTACGCGAAGACCTCCTCATAACATGAGAGGCAAGACAAGGGCCAAGATTGGGGTTTATATTTCAGATGACAGGAGGAGGCGGAAACGAGGATGGGAGTGGGTTAGTGAGAATGGGGAGGGATTGATGAGGTGGAGAGAGTGGAGAAGCGTAAATGCAAGTGATAGGCTCGGAGGCAGAATGGAGGGAGTGAATAGGATAGCCAGGGAGGGAAGAGAATAAGGAGAATGAGGAAAGGAGAAGAGTGAGATGTAAAGCCACAGAATGAAGAGGAAGGCTAATCAAATGTTATCATGGAAACGTACAATAGGCATGTAGGTTCAGCAGATGTGGAGCATGAGATAATATCAAGCGGAAAGAAAAGAGAACAGATCAGCTTATCAGGAATATGAGAAGGGATGCTGGCCACAGTTCAAGATAATGACATGGCCTGTAGCCACGGTCCCTCACCTGAGGGCCACGCCAAAGGGTCTTTTGGCATGGCCCTTAGGTGAGGGACTGCCAGGCACGGGCGCGCCCGCGCCCGTTGGTGTTCTGCTCTTGAAAAGACGCCGCTCAGCTGATTGGATGGAGGGCTGTGCTTAGGAAGGGGATTCCCTTCCTGCTCCCGTCTAACGCCGATCTGCCGAGCTGCAGTCCAGGAGCGTCGCTCAAAGCGCCCGTTGGTGTTCTGCTCTTGAAAAGACACCACTCAGCTGAATTGATGTGAATGTCAATGGTGTCATGACAAGACTGAATACACACTGAAACAATACCAGACAATGCAACAGTACAACATCCTAATCAACAAACACAAACAACAATATCACACTAACCTCATTCTAAAAGCCTGCAGTAAACCCAAAGAGCTCTTCAACATCGTACGCACTCAAAGGACCCAACTCTGAAGAATGAAAACATGATACCCCCTCAAACCTTGGCTGACTACCTCTTATCCAAAAACAAACCCCTTCAAACCACACCTTACAAGGCCAGGTCTACAAGTGACATCCTCTATCAGTGTGAGCCCCATCATCCCAAGTCATCTGAATAACTTCAGCATCCCGTTGATGAACAAATCGGCCAAATTATAACCAATCTGAACACAACCACAGCACCATCTGATCCCTGCCCGGTCACGTGGTTCAAAACTTCCAAGGAAGTCCTAATCAAATTCATCCAAATGATAATAGGCACCTCACTTACCCAAGGATACATGCCTATGGCACTCAAGCAGGCCACCATCTGCCCTGTGCCAAAGAATAATTCACTTCACAGCACTGACCCATCAAATTACCGCCCAATATCCAGCCTCCCATTCCTCTCCAAAATTATTGAAAAGATTGTTCAGAGACAGCTCCAAGACCACATTGACCTACACGCTCTTCTGGATCCCTACCAACATGGATTCTGCTGAGATCACAGTGTTGAGACACTACTCATCCATCTTTATGCTAATCTGCTCAAAGGAATTGACAACATAAGGAGAGGATTTCTGCTTATCTTTATCGACATCTCATCTGCCTTTGACAGTCTCCCATAATATCCTACTGAAGCGACTAGCAATGATTGGCCTCCAAAACACCACCCTCAAGTGGTTCCAATCGTATCTCGGTGACAGACAACAGAGTTAAATCTGGTCCCCCCTCACCTCAGCTCCTTTCCATACAGACCAGGGAGTTCCTCAAAGGTCTTCGCTGTCTGCCCTCCTCTTTACATCTATGTTCAATCAGTTTCAATATATTCAAGAAGCACAATATACAATACGTTATATATGAAGATGATATTATGGCCTACAGCCCAATTCAGTTAAACACTTCAGGCTTTTCCACAGTGTCAACATGCTTCCATGAAATTATAACCTACCTTACCAGCAATAACATCAATATCAAGAAGACTAAGGCAATCATGACAAGGAACACAGAGTTCATCCCTCCTGCCTCAATCAAAATTGCCAATTCCCAAATTACAATAACAGAGAAAGTCTGTTACCTTGGGGTCATCATTGACGAGCATTTCAACCTACAAGCTCACATCAGTAAGACCTCCAAGTCTGCTTTCCACAAACTTGCAACAATAAGAAGATTAAAGCCTCTGACCTAGATTTCCTAACTTGTTTCTACATTGTTTATCGAGTCTTGCTCCCATAATGTGGACTGTATGATGTTTATATTTCCTTTGATTGATGTAAACGTTTCTTTTTGTTCCTGATTTTCTTTTCATTGTAACTGATCTTTATATTTGGTGAGAAAATAATAAAACTATTTTCACTAAAAAGAAGATTAAAGCCTCTACTTAGTCAAGAACACTTCCGCACTGTATGTCAGTCCATCATAATACCAACACTAGACTACTTTAATGCCCCAAGGTCTGCTCAAACAAACTATTTGACCACTGCAATTAGTCCAAAACACTGCCACCCGAACCATCATGGGATCATCTGAACGTGATCATATAACTCCCCTCTTGTACCAACTACACTGGTTGCCAATTTCTTCACGAGCCAAGTATAAACCAGACCTTACCATCTTCAAAATCAAAAACAAGATAACAGCCAGAATCTTGAAGGAACTTATATGTACCAAACCCAAAAGCAGACCTGAGAGAAGCAGTAACATTAACACCATACCTATACTCTACCTGTTCGCAAAGACCAAAAATTCCATGAGGGCCCTCTCACTTGCTGCTCCATCTATCTGTATCTTTCTCCCAGAAAAACTAAGAACAACCACAGACTTAAAGGACTTTTAGAAAGAGCTCAAGACCCTCCTCTTCATCGAGCATTTCAATTAACACACCTAACTCCACAGCATTCCTTGGATCTCGTGCCCACTCCACATGGTCAATTTCATATATATTTCCTAGTATATAATTAATGTTTTAGCACTCCAAGTACCCCCCCCCCCTTTGCATGCTTTAAAGTTGTCCAGTTATGGTTTAAATTGTTAGCAGTATTTATTGCAAGTTCTCTGTAAAATTTGAAGTTACAATGTAAACCGCCTTAATTATAAGATAAGGTGGTATAAAAAAACCTGTTAACTAAATAAATAAATGTGGACATAAGGATGATATTGAGAACTACAGACCAGTTAGTCTAATCTCTGTGGTTTGTAAATTATTGGAAATGCTACTAAAAGAGAGAATAGTGAAGTTTCAGGAGTACAATGGATTGAAGAATCTGAGGCAGCATGAATTCATCAGAGGCAGGTCTTGCAGACAAATCTGATAGATTTCTCTGACTGGGTGATCAGGGAGTTGGACCGAGGGAGAGCCCTAGATGTGGTGTATTTAGATTTCAGTAAAGCTTTTGGCACCGTTCCACATAGGCAACTTACAAACAAACTAAGCACCTTAAGGTTAGATTCTAAAGTTATTGATTGGGTTAGAAATTGGTTGAGTGGGAGACGACAAAGGTAAATGAAACTCATTCTGAGGAGAAGGCGGATACCAGTGGTGTGCCGTAGGGATCTGTCCTTGGTCTGATTCTGTTTAACATCTTTGTTAGTGATATTGCATAAAGACTTTCAGCTAAGGTTTGATTGTTTGCGGATGATACCAAAATCTGCAATAGAGTAGATACACACAGGAAGGAGTCAATAACATGAGGAGGGATCTAGTTAAGCTTGAATAGTGGTCTAGAATTTGGACGCTGTTATTTAATGTTAAAAAAATGCAGGATCGGGAGCATCTGTCAGCAGTCCGGTGCCCTGTTGAGAGAGGGGCCGGTTCCGAGCCGGGCGAGCAGAGCGGGCAGCCCTGCTGACGTCACCGCAGGCTTAGTTAAAAGACCTTGCTGCTTACCTATCCCTGGGAGCGTCTGTCAGCAGTCCGGTGCCCTGTTGAGAGAGGGGCCGGTTTCCGAGCCGGGCGAGCAGAGCGGGCAGCCCTGCTGACGTCACCGCAGGCTTAGTTAAAAGACCTTGCTGCTTACCTATCCCTGGGAGCGTCTGTCAGCAGTCCGGTGCCCTGTTGAGAGAGGGGCCGGTTCCGAGCCGGGCGAGCAGAGCGGGCAGCCCTGCTGATGTCACCATTTGGCCCCCATATCTCTGAGGCCTTTTCGGCGCTAAGCCGTCGGCGCGTTTTCCAAAGGGGCGTTTTCCAAAGGGGCGTTTTCTCAAGGGGCATGATCACCGCCCCTTGTGAGCCCCTTTGGAGCCTTTTGGAGCATAAGCTGTTGATGCTGTAAGAATGCCTGGTAAACGTAAGAAAAAGCTTCATAAGGATATATCGCAGACCGGTGCCATGGAGAAACATGTGGTGTCCACGCCCAGAAACATCGTCTCAGGTACTGTTCCCGATAATCTCACTGTTGAGGGCGTGAGTCTAAGCTCAGTAGAGCGGACCCCTCCTCTTCCTCCTGGTTTCCTTGAGCTGTCCGCTGAAGTTTCCTTTGATGATCTCTCTTGCACTGTGGATTTGCCGAGAGTGGTGTCTTGGAAACCCCCCTCTGGGCCTCCCAGTGAACTTCCAGTCTCTGAAGTCTCTTTATTGGATATATGGCGTGTGGTAACTCGCACGGAAAATACTTTAACGGCTACTATTTCTTCTCTGTGCCAATTTACAGGTGATACTGTTCAGAAATTTCGCTCTCTAGATTCACAACTTGGGGCTTTACGTTCCACGGTGACAAAAATGGAGCCCCTGGTTTCTACTTCGGTTGAATCAGTTGCTGCATATATGAAGGATAGTCTGTTTTTGCACCAAAAAATTGAGAACCTAGAGAATGCAAATCGCTCTAGGAATTTGCGAATTTTGAATTTTCCTCTATGTATGTTGCTCTCTCCAATGATATTGTTCCGGAAATATCTAAAAGAAGTCCTCCTATTTCCACATGCCGATTCATGTTTAATTCTCAAATGCTATTACTTACCATTAAATGTTTCATCTGGCAATGTGGATCAAGGAGTTACTTCTCCTGTTGATTTAGAGAAGTTTAATCTTACTGCCTTTCTCGAGGAGTCTCAAGACCTTATATCCACTCGTGCTACCTTATTGGTTACCCTTTCTTCAGAAGAAGATAAGGTAAATATTTTAAGAGCTTATTTTAAGAAAAAGGAGATGCAATTTTGTGGAGCAAAGGTCTTGATATTCCCCGATGTTTCACGCTCAACTCAAATGCGCAGGAAAGTTTTTCTTTCTTTAAAATTAAGAGTGGTTGCTTTGGGAGCAACATTTTTTTTGAAATATCCCTGTAAATGTAATATTTCTTTAAATAACGATAGATTTGTTTTTCTTATGCCTTCTGATTTAGAGAAATGGTTACTGGATAGAGAGAAACCAAAGGTTATTGTCAAACCTTGAGTTGGGAGGGCTCATTAAACCGGTGTAGTTGGCTACAGGCTTGCCTGTTTATAGCCTTGTTTTCTTTTTTATTTTGTATTACCTTTTGTATTGGATGGATTTCTCCCCATTGATGTGGGCTATACTCTTATTAATGTATTTGTTTAAGGATATTTTATGCCTCTTGTATTTTGTTTCTCTGAAAGCTAATTTTGTTGTGTTTTCACTGTAAAATTTCATAAATAAAAGATTTAAAAAAAAAAAAAATGCAGGATCTTGCATTTAGGCTGAAAAAAATCCAAAGAAGCTGTATAGTGTAGGATGTGAATTATTTCTGTCCACAAAAAAGAGCAGGACCTGGGCGTAATTGTGTCTGATGATCTTAAAGTAGCTAAACAAGTAGAAAAGGTGACCGAGAAAGCCAGAAGGTTGCGTGGATTTCTCCAGGAACAAGCAGGAAGTCAGTCCTCATATATGGGATGACGTCGGTGCCGACGGAGCCCTCGTGCGGAGCAATTCCCAGCTTTCAAAGAAAGCCTTTGTGATTGCATCACGCATGCGTGGTCCCCTTCCCGCCCAAGGGTACCATCTTGCTCAGTCTCCCTTTTTCCGTGGAGCCCAATGGACGTGGTCCGAATTCCCTCATGGAAAAAGTGTGTCAACTTCTCAGAAGATTCTTGTCTTCGACCCGGTTCGACGCCGGTTCCCCTTCCCGCCTCGGTTCGGTACACCGGTATCGGATCCAGTCCCTGTTTTTTGTTTTTTTTTTCCTTCGTGACTAGCATTCGCGCTCTTTTTCTTTTCTCACTGGCAGCACGGTCGTTTGACCTCGCAGGGGCCCTTTTTCCCCCTATGGCTGCCAGTGGGTTTAAAAAGTGTGATCGGTGTAAAATGTTAATGTCCCTCACCGACACACATGACTGCTGTCTCCGATGCCTCAGGGCCGACCATGACCCGGTAGCCTGTGGCCTGTGCGGCAAGATGTCTTCTAAGGCACTTAGAAGTAGGCAGCAGCAGCGTGAGAGGATTTTCTCAGAGTCCGCATCCACCCGGGTCTGGGCCTCGACATATCAGGAGCTGTCGGACGCCAAGCACCGTCGGGGATCTTCTGAGAGGGGGTCTCTCTCAAGCGAACACCGGAGGAAGAAAAAACTCATGAGGACGGGGTCGTTGGATGCCTCTGTAGGCCTGGTTCCTTGCGGGCCAGGTTTCGGAGTCCTGACCGCCGCCCTGGGTCCTTGGAGTCAGAGCGGCCTGCCAAGGTACCTCGCATGGAGCTGAAGACACCGAGGAAGGTAAATACTGTTGTCCTCGTGGACTCTCCTCCGGGAGAACCGGCGTTAGGACCCGAGCCGGAGTCTGCGGAGCCTTCTGGATTCGGTCTCAGAATGTCGGCCTTGGAGCGCAGCATGGCTGCCTTCATGGAGCAGTAGTGGGCACTGATGGCTGGCCTCACTAGTCCGTCTGCCCCGACCACCGGGACCTCGATGTCCAAGTCGACCCCGGAGACCAAGCTGATCCTCGAGGCTCTTCGAGCTCGAGTCGATCCTCAGACAAGGTCTCCCTTGACCTCCCGTTCGGGACCGAGGTCGTCGATGCCGGTGCCATCGGCATTGGGGCGGTTGAGATCGAAGCCCTCAATTCCGGAGCCCATCGATTCCTCCTTGGAGGACTCGGCCCAGGAGACGGAGGATGAAGACTCCCCAGGCACCCACCGGACCTTGTGTGTCCCATTGGACTTGCCGGGGTCTGAACCTCTGAAAAGGTCTCCCCCAGAGGATACCAGTTCTCTGAGTTCGTACAGGATATGGCCAAGGCCTTGGCCTTCCCAGAGGATGCCGAGGAGGAGCCTCGAGCCGAAGAGCTCAATGCCCTCCAGTATGATTTTCCACTGAAAGAAGCCCTTACTGTACCGGTTTCTCCGATGTTGGAATGACTGTTATTCTGTATGTGGGAATCACCGGCCTCGATGCCGGTGCTCAGCAGGCGGGTCGATTCCATCTATGAAGTCCACAAGAGGCCCTGGGTTCCAGAAGGAACAGCTGCCGCACAACTCCATGGTTGTGGAATCGGCCATGCAAAGGCTCAAAAGCCAGAAAACACACTCCTTGTGCCTCCTGGGCGGGAAGCCTGGAACCTGGACACCCTCAGCAGAAAGTGCTACCAGGGTTCGATGCTGTCATGCCGTGTCGAAACATAGAAGTAGGCTGCAGCAGCGTGAGAGGATTTTCTCAGAATCCGCATCCACCCGGGTGGATTCATCGGCATATACTTACGGGACCTGGCTAAGGAAATTGCTGGGTTCTCAGCTGGCCTCTCCGAGGAACCCTTGCAGAGATTCAAGGCCTTGTCCATGGGGATTCAAGAGTGCTCGAAGTTCATGTCTCGAGCAACCAATGACGGCTTTGAGGCTTCGGCCTGGGTATCCTCAGCCGGCATTGGTGCCCGACACCAGGCATGGCTAATGTCATCAGACCTAGAGTTATGGGTACAGGGCAAGTTGGTCAATGTCCCATGCCGAGGTGAAAACCTGTTTGGCAAACCCATGACTGAAAAGGCTGTGGAAATCGAGTGTGAGTACTTGACCCGGACAAGACTCTCCAAAAAGTATAAGGGCTCAGGTAAAAAGCCCTTTTTCTCAAGGAAGGGTACTGCTTACCGCAACTACCCCACTCACCAGGCCTCCCCGGCTCCCCAACATGGGCAGCAGGCTAAGGGACAGGGGGATGGCCTGCGTAAGAAGAAGACTCCCAAGCTCCAGGCACTAGCTTCCCCCCAGCCGGTTGGGGGTTTTCGACAGCCACTGTATAAAAACATAGAAACATAGAAACATGATGACAGAAAAAGACCACATGGCCTATCTAGTCTGTCCTTCCATATCAACAACTACAACAGTCCACTTTTTACCTTTAGAGATCCTCTGTGTTGGTCCCCATGCTTTTTTGAATTCAGTTAATGTCCTCATCTCTACCACCTCCACTGGGAGACTATTCCATGGATCCACTACTCTTTCCGTAAAGAAATATTTCCGCATATCACTCCTGAATCTATCTCCCTTCACCCTCATCCCATGTCCCCTCGTAGCAGAACTTACTTTCAATTCAAAGAGGCTCTCTCTCTGAACATTTATGCCACGGAGGTATTTAAATATCTCAATCATATCACTTCTATCCCGCCTTTCCTCTAAGGTGTACATATTAAGATCCTTAAGTCTGTCCTCATATGCTTTATAATGAAGCCCACTAATCATTTTAGTAGCCACCCTCTGCACCGACTCCATCCTGTTCACATCCTTTTGAAGGTGCGGTCTCCAGAATTGCACACTATACTCCAAATGAGGTTGCACCAAAGACTTATACAGAGGCATTGTCACCTCCTTTTTTCTGCTAGCCATTCCTCTCCGTATGCACTCAAGCATCCTTCTAGCTTTTGCCGTTGCCTTTTCTACCTGTTTAGCTACTTTAAGATCATCAGACACAACCATGCCCAGGTCCCGCTCTTCTTTAGTGGACAAAAGTACTTCACGTTCTATACTGTATTGCTCCCTTGGATTGCTGCAGCCCAAATGCATGACCTTACATTTTTTTAACATTAAATCCCAGCTGCCAAATTCTAGACCATGCTTCAAGCTTAGCTAGATCCCTCCTCATGTTATCTACACCTTCCTGGGTGTCTACTCTATTGCAGATTTTGGTATCATCTGCAAAGAGGCAAACCTTACCCGACAGCCCTTCCGCTATATCACTAACAAAGATGTTAAAAAGAATCGGACCAAGGACAGATCCCTGGGGCACACCACTGGTAACACCCTTCTCCTCAGAGTGAGCTCCATTTACTTGTACTCTTTGTCGCCTCCCACCCAACCAATTTCTAACCCAAGCAGTAACTTTAGGGTCCATCCCTAGGGTGCTCAGTTTGTTTATAAGTCGCCTGTGAGGAACAGTGTCAAAGGCTTTACTGAAATCTAAATACACCACATCTAGAGCTCTCCCTCGGTCCAACTCCCTGGTCACCCAGTCAAAGAAATCAATCAGATTTGTCTGACAAGACCTGCCTCTGGTGAATCCATGCTGCCTCTGATCCTGTAATCCGCCGGACTCCAGAAACCTCACTATTTTCTCTTTCAGCAGCGTTTCCAATAATTTACTCACCACCGAAGTTAAACTAACCGGCCTGTAGTTTTCAACCACATCCTTACTTCCGCTTTTGTGTAAAGGCACCACATGAGCCTCTCTCCAGTACTTTGGCACCACTCCCGACTCCAACGAGGCATTGAAAAGGTCAGTCAGTGGAGTTGCTAGAACGTCCCCAAGTTCCCTTAGTATTCTAGGGTGTATCCCATCCGGTCCCATCGCTTTGTCTACTTTAAGTTGAGCTAGTTTTTCACGAACACAGTCTTCTGAAAATTGTTCAAGATGTCCCTCGCTTCTGTTCCTATTTGTGGGTGTTTTCTGAGGTCCTGCTCCTGGTTCTTCATCTGTGAACACAGCACAAAAATATTTGTTAAGCTAATTCCGCTTTATCCTTATCAGCTTCGACATATTCCCCCCCTGCACCCTTGAGTCTGACAATACCACTCTTGCCCTTCCTCTTCTCACTAATATATCTCAAAAATGTCTTATCCCCCTATTTTATTGCATTGGCTATTTCCTCCTCCTTTTGAATCTTTGCCTTCTTGACTACTTTGCTAGCTTCTCTAAGTTTTTCCAAATACAGATGCCTGTCTTCCTCTCTCTGTGATCTCTTGTATTTCATGAAGGCCTCCCTCTTTTTCTTCACTTTTTCAGCTACTTCCTTCGAAAACCATAGCGGTCTCCTTTTCCTTTTGCCTTAATTTACCATTTTAACGAAAAGGTTGGTTGCCCTTAAAATATCCCCTTTCAGTTTTGCCCACTGTTTTTCTACATTCCCCAGCTGTTCCCATCCCACTAACGACTCCCTGAGGTATTGGCCCATCTTCGCAAAGTTAGTCTTCCTAAAGTCTAAGATCCTCACCTTGGAATGGATTCTAACAGCCCTAGTCCTAACACTGAACCACACCATCTGGTGATCACTGGATGCAAAATGATCTCCCACTACAACATCAGAAACACTTTCACCATTGGTAAGCACCAAGTCCAGTATGGTCCCTTCACGTGTGGGGTCTGTTACCAATTGCCTGAATAGTTCTTCCTGTAGAGAATCCAGGATCTCCTTACTTCTAGATGATACTGCAGCAGGAATGTGCCAATCAACATCTGGCATATTGAAATCTCCTATCAGTAGCACTTCCCCTTTCCTAGCAATGCTGCGTATGTCTTCAATTAACTCTCTGTCCACCTCTTCCTCTTGTGAGGGAGGTCTGTATATCACACCAATGCAAATAGATTTCTCTTTCTCTCTTTCTACTTTAATCCACAATGCCTTCTCTCTCCCTTTTAAGCTCTGTAATTCCAAAGCTTTAATAGTAGTTTTTACATATAATGCCACTCCTCCTCCTCTTCTTCCTACCCTGTCCTTTCTGAATAAAGTATAGCCAGGTATAGTTACATCCCAGTCATGGTTTTCTGTGAACCATGTTTCTGTAACTGCCACTAAATCCAAGTCAGCCACTCCCACCAAAGCTTCAACATCAGGGATCTTATTTCTCATGCTACGGGCATTTATACACACTGCTTTCCATATGTTACCCCTGTTACCCATTTCCTTAAAGGTAGTTAATGTATCACCTAACTGGGGGCTTTCACTTACCTGGGGGCTTTCTTCACCTATCCCCAACAAATCTAGTTTAAAGCCCTCTTCAGTAGATTAGCCATTCTACTACCGAAGATGCGTTGACCTTTCTTGGACAGATGGATACCATCTCTGCTCTGCAACCCTTGGAACAGCATCCCATGGTCTCTCTCCAGCCAGCCAGGGGTGAGACTTGGCACAGGAGGGAGGCTGGCCCTGTCACCACAGACACCTGGGTCCTGCAAATAGTCCAAAAGGGCTATTTTTTCCACTTCAGCCAGGTGCCCCCCTCCTATTTTCCAGGAGAGCCTCTACGACCTCTTCTACACAGGAGCCTTCTTTTGCAGGAGTTAGCAGGTCTCCTAGAGGATCAGGCGGTGGAACCAGTACCCCACAGCCTGCAAGCGCAAGGCTTCTACTCCAGGTATTTCCTGATAACAAAAAGAACAGGAGGCTTGAGGCCCATCCTCGACCTGCAAAACTTAAACAAGTTCTTGGTGAAGGAAAAGTTCAAGATGCTTTCCCTTGGAATTTTGCTGCCATACCTCCACCAGGGAGATTGGCTATGCTCCTTAGACCTGAAGGATGCTTACACACACATCCTCATACATCCAGACCACAGAGAATATCTCAGATTTGTAGTGGGAGGAAACCATTTCCAGTACAGAGTACTTCAATTCGGCCTAGTCTTCGCCCCGAGAGTGTTTACCAAATGCCTGGCGGTGGTGGCGGGTTTTCTCAGAAACCAGGGTATCTTTGTCTTCCCATACCTGGACGACTGGCTCATCAGGGCTCCGTCGCCTACAGAGGCCCAACAGGCCACAACTCGCATTATCAACATACTGCAGCATCTAAGCTTTGTCATAAATCGGGCAAAGTCCACCTTGCTCCCCACACAGAACTTAGAGTTCATAGGGATGAGACTAGACACCGTGCAGGCAAAGGCTTACCTGCCTCTGGACAGTGCACAGAGGCTTCTGGAGCTAGTGTGCCAGATAAACCACAAGTCTCAAATATCAACAAGACATATCCTGCATCTTTTGGGACACATGGCTTCCACAGTGCATGTGACCCCAAACGCCCAGCTCCACATGAGGACAGCTCAGTGGTGCCTCCGGGATCAGTGGACGCAGGCCACAGGTCAACTCCGAGACAGGATAAGGGTGTCCAAATGACTCCTAAAGTCGCTGGTCTGGTGGCTTCACCTGCCCAACCTGATTGGAGGAGTGTCTTTCCAACCTCCGGTGTACTCAAGAGTCTTGACGACAGATGCATCCCTACTGGGCTGGGGAGCCCATTGTCAGGACTTGCACTCTCAGGGGTTGTGATCTCCCCAAGAGGGGACACAACAGATCAACCTCTTAAAGCAGTGGTTCTCAACCTGTGGGTCGCGACCCCCACAGGTGTCGCCACAGGATTTAGCGGGGGTCACTTCACTCCGCCAAGTTAAAAAAAAAAAAAAAAAAAAAAAGCGCACAAGTTGCTGCCACTGGCAAGTCTGCTTCTCAGCAGCGGCAAACTCACCGCTTCCCTTCTAATGCAGCTGCGACTCCCTGCCTCTTAGGGAACCACGGCTATGCCTGTAAAATCGTTGCAGAGCCTTCCCGTCTCTCGACGGGCTCCGTGCAGCATTGTCCCTCCTCCAAAGGAAGCCGCACAGCAAATCAATCTCCTGGAACTCAGGGCTATTCGGTTAGCCCTCAAGACTTTTTCTCAAACCCTGGCTCATCAGTCTGTCCTAGTTCAAACAGACAACCAGATAGCCATGTTTTATGTGAACAAGCAGGGCGGAACTGGGTCCAGGCTCCTTTGTCAGGAGGCACAGGACCTTTGCTTGTTTGCTCTCAGACACAACATGCTCCTCAAGGCAGTGTATCTACCTGGCCAGGAGAACTACCTGGCGGACAGGTTGAGCAGGATTCTGCAGCCCCACGAGTGGCAGCTCCACCCTTTGGTAGTTCAGAAGATTTTCCTGAAATGGGGACTTCCATCCATAGACCTGTTTGCCAGTCCTCTGAACAAACAGCTGCCAAAGTTCTGCTCCAGGCAACCGCATCCTCTGCGGATAGCAGCAGATGCTTTTCTGATTCCCTGGTCTCGGGGCCTCCTGTATGCGTTTCCTCCCACGCCCTTGGTGACCCGAACTCTGTTCAAGATTCTTCAGGACAAGACCTCGGTCCTGCTGGTGGCTCCCAGGTGGCCCAGACAGCCTTGGTTTCCACTTCTACTTCAACTGGCAGTGGATCTCCCACTGCCTCTGGGGTTGCAACCCGACCTTCTCTCTCAGGATCAGGGTTCCCTTCTGCACCCCAATCTCAAAGCTCTCAATTTGATGGCCTGGAGGCTGCAAGGGTAGTTTTGGCTCCCTTGGGCCTACCTCAGGAAGTTGAGTAGGTTGTCCTAGCCTCTAGGAAACAGTCCACTAGGAAAACCTATGCTCTCAAATGGAAACGGTTTTCTGTGTGGTGTCAGCTACGTACAGAAGATACTTTCTCCTGTACTATACCAGTAGTGCTTCAGTACTTACTGCACTTATCAAATCAGGGGTTAAGTCCAATTCTGTTCGGGTCCACCTCTCAGCTCTAGCAGCTCACCACTCACTGGTGGAAGGACATTCTCTGTCGGTTCACCCCTTGGTGTCCCGCTTTCTCAGAGGCTTGCTCTTGCTCAAGCCTCCTGTCCGTCCTCCAGCCCCTGAGTGGGTGTTGAATGTGGCCTTGCAAAAATTGACTCGCCCACCTTTTGAGCCGATGGCTACTTGTCCTCTCTGCTTCCTGTCCTGGAAGACTCTCTTCCTGATAGCCCTAACCTCGGCCAGGCGAGTGAGTGAGCTTCAGGCCCTGGTCTGTGACAGGCCTTACACCAGAATCTATAGGAACAGAGTAGTCCTCAGGACTCATCCAATGTTCCTCCCAAAGGTTGTCTCCTCTTTCCACCTCAACCAGGAGGTGGTTCTTCCAACATTCTTCCCTAGGCCTCATGCAAGCCAGGCTGAAGCAGTTCTGCATACCCTGGACTGTAGGAGGGCTTTATTCTTCTACCTTGACCGTATGCAAGGGCACAGAAAGGCTACTCAGCTCTTCGTATCTTTTGACCCTAATAATTTGGGGTTAGTTGTGTCCAAGCGTACCTTGTCCATCTGGGTGGCTGACTGTATCACCTGGGCTTGCAAGGCGGCTGACCTTCCTTTGCAGGATCGGGTCATGGCTCATCGTGTTAGGGCAATGGCTGCCTCAGTGGCTCATCTCCGCTCTGTACCATTGATGGACATCTGCAGGGCTGCTACTTGGTCCTCCAGCCAGACTTTTGCGGCCCATTAGAGTCTGGAGAGGGAGTCCCGTAGGGACAGTGCTTTTGACCAAGCAGTACTCCGGAATCTCTTTGAGGTTTAGGCAACTCCTGCCCTCTGTTGGCCTACTGGTGGAGGTTCTGTCAGTGAAAAGCCTTTCTTTGATGCTGGGACTAGAGGGTGTTCTCTTGTTCAGCCTGGGTTCCTGGTAGCCCAGAGCTAGGGAGTCACCCATATGTGAGCACTGACTTCCTGCTTGGTCCTGGAGAAAGAGTAACACCTGGAAAGAGTAGTTACTCACCTGTAACAGGTGTTCTCCAGGAGCAGCAGGAATCAGTCCTCACAACTCTCCCTCCTCCCCTTGGAGTTGCAGTTGTACATAGTTTGTTTTGTTTTTTTGTGTGCTGTTCTTAGCTATGTCATTTGACTGAGGTAAGATGGCACCTTTAGGCGGGAAGGGAACCGCGCATGCGTGCCTGCATTTCCAAAGGCTTTCATAGAAAGCTGGGGTAATGCTCCACAGGGGCTCCATCGATATCGATGTCACCCATATGTGAGGACTGATTCCTGCTGCTCCTGGAGAACACCTGTTACAGGTGAGTAACTACTCTTTCCTGGTGGCCCTCACATATGCGAGGTGAGTGAGTGAGCTGCAGGCTTTGGTTTCAGAAAGACCATCCATACGGTTTTACAGGAATAGGATGGTCCTAAGCACCCACCCTAAGTTCCTCCCAAAGGTAGTCTCGCCATTCCACCTCACCCAGGAGGTGGTTCTTCCGACATTCTTTCCCAGGCCACATTCCAGCCGGGCAGAGGCGGTCCTGCATACCCTTGACTGTAAGAGGGCGTTAGCCTTCTACCTGGAGCGTACGAGGGGACACGAAGGGCTTCTCAGCTCTTAGTCTCTTTTGACCCCAGTAAGCTGGGGCTTCCTGTCTCCAAGCGTATGTTGTCCACCTGGGTGGCAGACTGCATAGCCTGGGCATACAGGGTAGCCTGACCTTCCGTTACAGGGTCAAGTCACGGCCCACTGTGTCAGTTGCTTTCACGGATGTTTTTGGAAAGTCTGAAGAAGAAAAGTGAATGACTGAAGTTGGAGTGTTGGCGTTCTAATTTCATCAGTCGTTGAGAAATGAGGGATGGTTTTGATTCCTTCCCTATGGCTGTCAACTTTTCCAGCGATTCACTCTCTGTAGAAGAGATCTTCCTGATCAGCTAAGTGACTTTTCTTTGATTTATAAAAATATTGAAGGCCTGAAGGAGAATTTTACCAGTGTGTACTAAGGGGTTATTGTCTCCTTAGCACTTGTTGGGGTTGCGTCCCCATTTAAAGAAAAAAGGGAACATCACACTGCGAGAAGAAATAAGTTTTTGTTCTTCATGGTGTAAGCTCCAACAAAAATATGTTAGATTGAGTAATCATGTCCTAGCAATGTCTCAGTTTTATACAATTTCCTTTTTTGATTGGTCTTGTTTTTTTTGTGTGTCAAATATGTGTGCATATATAGTTCAAAGCCATTTCATTGGCCACTTTTATTTTTAGGAGATATTGGACATTAAGGGGTTGAAATGCAAGGGTGCCGTGCCAATAATGTTGATGACAGCTATAAAAAAAGACATGTTCATGCTGGTGTGAGCCATTTTGCTACAGATGTGGGAATGAAAGGGCATATTATTTTGCATGGGAGATAGGAAAGAAGTCAGACTTTTAGGGAGGAGAGAAAAGTAAATGCTGTGGTGCAGTAGTGAGCAGGGCCAGCCTGTCCCATCCCCTAGGCAAACTAGGTGGCCGCCTGTGGCTGCATACCCAGGTAGACTGCTTTGTGCCACTGCTTTGTTGCTTGCAGCAGGCCATGTGCTTAGTCATACATGACCTGCTGCTTTTGATCCCTCTCTCACGCAAGTTATTGTGTATGCTGAACCACGTGGGCTGCTGTGGTAACAGAGTGGCGGCCCAAAGCTTCCGCTTTTGAAATACTGCTGCCCAGTCCCCGCACCAAGCCACCCCTCCCCGATGCTGCCAATTTCATCTTGGGGTGGGGGGGGGGGGGGCGCTGGCAGCAGCAGTATTTTAAAAGCGGCAGCTTTGTGCCTCCCACTTTGTTTCCCATGGAGTGGCGGAAACCCTTGGGCCAACCCTGATAGTGAGGAAGGCTACACAAGAGTGGGCAAGGTTTTTGGAGCATCATCACACTGCTGCATGTAAGAGAGAGGATGGATGACACACTGCTATTGATGAGGCATATGAGAGTGACTTGGCTGCAGGCAAGGTAAAAAAAGTTGGCCACATTTTTGAATGGGAGGGAGGAGACATGAGTCACACTACTGCAGCTGAAGGAGGGAGCAGGTCACACTACTAAAGATGAGGGAGAGGCAGTGAATAGCCTCGCTATCCAAATGGAGAAGAGAGAATAAGAGTTGCTGCAGGTGGCATGAATAGGGGATTCATACTACTGTAAATGAGAGAAAGGAGGGAAAATCACGCTATGACAGATGAGAGGTATAGGAAGATGGTTACATTGATAAATGAACAAGAAGACATGGTGTGTGTGGAGGGAGCGGAGGTCAAACTACAGTAGATAAGGGAAAGAAAGGGTAATACAGGGTAGGGAAGGGAATGAGGTTACACTGTTGTGAATTTATTTATTTATTTAACTTCTCTTATATACCGCGCTATTACATATCAGTGCGGTGTACATTAAACAGAACAATATACCGTGCAGACGGGCCGCATAGTATTTACATTGAACAGGGATTGAAACTTGGATTTTACTGGGGTAACATTTCTACAGTTTATTTACAATGATGACTATGTTTTCGGGGTATCATCTATTCGGGACTTTCTAGCTTGAGTTGGCTATTCTTTAATTTGCTGGGAGTGTTATTAGGGGGCTCTGGATTTTTGATGTGAGTGCTCATTGGTTGGTTTCTATAGCTAGTTTCTGGATAGTGCCTTATGAACAGATGATGCTTCAGTGCCTGCCTGAATGAGAAGAGGAATGTCATCCTATTGTAGGTAAGAAAAAGAAGACATCATAAAACTGGAATTGTGGGAGTAGAGTGATCACCTTGCTTCAGATGACGGAACTGAGGGTAGGTTTACTGCTTTGAGTGAACATGCATAGGGAGGTCTCCATAGCTGCATATGAGAAAAGGCGGGGAATGCATTTTTGTATTGAGGGGAGGGATCTCGGTGCTACAAGTATTGGTAAGGGAAGAAGTTGCTTCACTACAGGCACAGGTAAGTGGAATGAGAAAATGCTACATAAAAGAAAAGGGAAAGTCACGCTTCTCAAGAATAAGATATTGGAAAACATGAATAGCTGTTTTGGATGTATACTATAGAATGCATGCATACTGTACTTTTGGGGATTTTTAAAAATGTTTTGATTCACCTTTACAGGGGCGTGGAGCTCTTCAAGACATTGATCAGCTATCCCTGTTCAAGCCACTCTGCAAGTTTTGTGCCTCTGTTCGGACTGTGCGGGAAATTGTCCCTGTGCTTAGAAGAGCTCTGTCTACAGCTCAGTCTGGGACACCAGGTAATTTATTCCAGCCTCCCTGCCCTGAAACCCACATATGAAGTGCATTGCAGATCCATTCCAGCTCTGTTACACCCATTCTTCTCTGTTGATGCACTTCATTTCTTCTGCTATTCTGACATTCCTATCATATAGCTCTGCCAATGCTGCTCTTGTAGCACCTTTTGTAATGCCATTACTGAGATCAACATACTGCCTTAGTCCTGCACAGTAGTGCTCTCCTTAGTTGCCTTATTCCAGTATGGCAGGTGAGACATAGCATTACCATCACACTTCGTTCCTGCATTGTAGAGTCACCTTTAGCATTCCAGTGCTGAGACTCTCAGAGACTTACCAGTACTCCTCATCATGCATAGTAGCCCCTCCCCAATTGTAGTACTAAGACTCCATGACTTCTGGATTTTCTGGTGATGGTTTGTGGGGTGGAGGGGTAGTTGAAGAGCAGTAGTTTTTGGGGGTGGTGACAGTTTGCAGGGTGGCAGGGTAGGTGTGGGAGGGTATTTTTTAGGGATGGGACAGATTGTGGGATGATGGGGCAGATGTATGGGTATTTTTTGGGGGTGGGGCATATAGCAGAATGATGATACAGTTGTGCTGGGTAGAATTTGGGGGTGGGGCAGTTGACAAGGTGGTGGGGGAGTTACATGAGGTAGGTTATGGGAGAGGACAGTTTGTCGGGTGGTGGAAAAGATGTGGGGGAGTATGTTTTTCTTGGTAGAGCAGTATTAGGGAGTATTTTCGGGGTGGGGTATTTGCTGGGGTGGTAAGGTTGTTGGGTATGCTGAGCTTTTAAGGTGGAGCAGTTGGGGGTGGAGTAGGGTCAGGCCGTTTGAAAGGAGGAATTCCCAAATTGCTGTGTTTCACTTTCTGTAAGTTTCTATGCAACAGAAGCTGGAGCTCCTTCTCCCATAAAATGCATTGGGACATTATTATCTCCAGGAACAAGCAGGAATGTAGTCTTCACATATGGGTATCGTCGGTACCGACGGAGCCTGTGCGGGAACGCTCCCCAGCGTCCAATAGGAAAGCTTTTGGGAGCATCCCACAGCGCCTGCGTGCTGCCTTCCCGCCTTTCCCAACTGTCCCTCTCCAGTTTTTTGTTTTCCGCGGAGCCAACAGGTCGCACATCCTGTCACCGCAGAAAAAACTCCCTTCTGTTCTTCTTTTTTGTGGTCGCGTCTGCCTTCCTTCGACGCTACACCGGTACCGCCGGTTCTTCTTCTTTCTTTTCTTTAAAAAAAAAACTTCTGGAGTCTTTCCAGTAACTTTCTCTCAGGTGCCACGTGCCATTTTGGGCACTAGGCCCAACCTTTCCTTCAGAATGGGAAAATCACGCTTCGGGTTTTAAAAAGTGTTCTAAGTGTGGCGGTACCATCTCCGTCACCGACACCCATGAGTGGTGCCTCAAATGTTTAGGTCCTGACCACTCTATTTCAGAGTGTGTTGCCTGTGGGATGATGTCGAAAAGGGGCCAGCAGAACCGAGCTGCTAAGCTTAGCACCCTTTTTCCCTCCGATGCAGCCTCCGTGGCATCGACGTCGTTCAGGGCTTCGTCTTTCTCCCATGGATCTCAGGTAACTAAACATAAATCTAGCCGGTCCTCAAAGGGTAGATCTCCTTCTAGACAGCGAGATGCCTCTGGCGTTGCCCTTGAGGGACTTTGACTGGCAAAATTGCCCCGGCGGGAGGCTTCGGCTTCCAAAGCAGTAACGGGGCTCCAGGACGTTCTCGAGGCTTCAGCCTCGGCAGAATTACTGGTGCCATGCTCTGGGGTACCGGCCACTTCTTCCGGTACAGATACCCAAGCATCGGCAGCGTCGATAGACCAGAGATTCTTGGCTATTGAACGCAGTCTGGCGGCTCGTCTCACGGCCTCGATGCCCTTGAAACCGCTTCAGACAATTCAACTGGTACTGGTACTGACCCCGGTGCCGGCACCGACTGCATAGACATCGGCAGGTATTCTACCGGGACCGAGTCATGCATATCCATCCGGTATTGATAGGTTGGTACCGGACCACTCCATTGCCGACTTTGATCGGTACCGGTACCGTGCCTTGCACAATCACCCGTATTAGAGATACTTCAAATCCTCGGATGAGTCTGAAGATTCTGATAGCTCTGCCGATACCAGAGTACTTATTCCTGAGGATTCTCCAGGACCAAGCAGGAAGTCAGTCCTCACATATGGGTGACGTTGGCGCCGACGGAGCCCTCGTGCGGAGCCTTTCCCCAGCTTTCAAAGAAAGCTTTGGGAATTGCAGCGCGCATGCGCGGTCCCCTTCCCGCCCAAGGGTGCCATCTTGCTCAGTCTTCTTTTTTCCGCGGAGCCCGACTGACATAGTTCGTTTTTCGCCGAGGAAAAAGTTGATTTCCCTATTTTTTCTTTTTCTCCTTCGGTTCGACGCCGGATCCTTTTCCCACCTGGGCCCGATACGCCGGTATCGAGCCCATTCTCTTTTTTTCAGTTTTTGTCCTTTGTGACTAGTGTTCGCGCCATTTTTCTTTTTTCACTGGCAGCCCGGTCTTTTGACCTCGCAGGGGCCCTTTTTCCCCCCGATGGCTACAAGCGGGTTTAAGAACTGTGATCGGTGTAAAAAACGTATGTCTCTTACTAACACACGACTGCTGCCTCCGCTGCCTCGGACCCGATCATGACCCGATGATCTGTGGTCCGTGTGGCAAAATGTCCTCGAAGGCGTTGAGGAGTCGGCAGCACCAGAAGGGTAGGATCTTCTCTGACTCCGCGTCCGGACGGGCCCGGACCTCGTCAGAGGCCTCGAAGTCTCGGGACTCTGGCCCCGAGCAGTGTCGGGGTTCCTCTGATCGGGGGTCTCCTTCGCGGGAACATCGCAGGAAGAAGAAACCCGCGAGGGCGGCATCGGTGGACGCTCCTGGTTCCTCGAGGGCCAGGTCGCATAGCACCGATAGCTGTCCCGGGTCTTCGGAGTCGGAGAGGCCTGCCAAATATCCTCGTATCGAGATGGAGTCTCCTGGACACGTAAGTGCTGTTGTCCTCGTAGACTTCCCTCCAGGGGAGCCGACGTCGGGCCCAACGCCGTCGGGGCCTGCTGGGTCTCCTGAGCTCGGACTCAGGTTGATGGCCTTGGAGAGCAGCCTCTCTGCCTTCATGGAACAGCAGCGGGCATTGATCGCCGGTCTCACCGTTGCATCTGCCCTGACCACCGGGACCTCGACATCCAAGTCGACCCCGGAGGCCGAGCCGATCCTCGAGTCCATGCAGGCTCGAGTCGATCCTCGGCCACGGTCTCCCTCAGCCTCCCGTTTGGGACCAAGGTCGTCGACGCCGGTACCCTCGGCGTCGGGGCGGATGGCATCGGTGCCCGCCCGACCGGAGCCGCACGATTCCTCCTCCGAGGAGTCGGGCTGGGAGACGGAGGACGAAGAGTCACCCGGCACATATCGGACTCGGTGTGTCCCATCGGACTCACCGGAGTCCGAACCTCGGAGACGATTCCTGCCGGAGGCTACCCGGTTCTCGGACTTCGTGTGGGATATGGCCAAGGCCTTGGCCTTCCCCGCGGATCCCGAGGAGGAGCCTCGAGCCAAGGAGCTTGAGGCCCTCCAGTATGACTCTCCCCCGAAGGAGGCCTTTACTGTACCGGTTCCTCCGATGCTGGAGCGGTTGCTCTTCCGCATGTGGGAGACCGCGGCCTCGACGCTGGTGTTAAGCAAGCGGGTCGATTCTATCTATCGAGTCCGCAAGAGCCCCGGGTTCCAAAAGGCACAATTACCGCACCACTCCATGGTTGTGGAATCGGCCATGCATCGGCTGAAAAGTCAGAAGATGCACTCCTTGTTGCCTCCCGGCCGGGAGGCCCAGAACCTGGATGCCCTCTGTAAGAAGTGCTTCCAGGGCCTATGCTTGCTTGCCGTGCCCAGACATACCAGCTCTACATAGGCATGTATCTCCGAGACCTGGCAAAGGAGATTGCCGGGTTCTCTGCTGGTCTCACCGAGGAACCTTTGCAGAGGTTCCAGGCCTTGTCCACTGGTATTCGAGAGTGCTAGAAGTTTATCTCTCGAGCAGCCTACGATGGCTTCGAGGCTTCGGTCCGAGTAGCCGGGGCCGGCATTGGTGCCCACCGACAGGCTTGGCTACAGTCATCCGACCTCGAGCCATGGCTGCAGGACAAGTTGGTTGATGTCCCCTGCCGAGGTGAAAACCTCTTACGCAAGCCCATGCTGAAAAGGCTGCTGAACTCGAGACCGAGACTCTGACCAGGACTAGGCTGTCCAGGAAAACCTCTGCCCCTTCTCAGAAGAAGAAGGGCTCGGGAAAAAAGACCTTTTACCCGAGGAAGTCGTCTGCCTATAAACAATACCCTCATTATCAGGCCTCTGCAGCTCGTCAGCAGGCCAAGGGGCAGGGTCATGGGCCCCGTAGGCAGAAGGCCCCCAAGCCACCAACACCGGCCCCTGCTCAGCATGGTGGGTTTTTTTGACTCAGACAGCATAGTCTCTTCTCCTCAGCTGGCTCACATCAGCACAGGAGGCCGGCTGGCCCATTTTGCCCACAGGTGGTCAGCCATCACATCAGATACCTGGGTGCTTCATATAGTCCAAAACGGCTATCTTCTCCATTTTCACCAGGTACCTCCCTCCTATTTTCCAGGGGAGCCTTCAAGACTCCCTCTGCACAGGGACCTACTCCTTCAGGAGTTGGCAAGTCTACTACAGGAACAGGCTGTGGAACCGGTGCCCCACCACCTGAGAGGTCACGGCTTTTATTCCAGGTACTTTCTGGTACCAAAAAGAACAGGAGGCCTCAGACCCATCCTAGACTTGCGCAACCTCAACAAGTTCTTGGAGAGGAAAAAGTTCAAGATGCTTACCCTTGGAATCCTGCTGCCCTACCTCCAGCAGGGAGATTGGCTATGCTCCTTAGATCTAAAGGATGCTTATACTCACATCCTTATTCATCCAGACCACAGACAATATCTCAGATTTGTTGTGGGAGGAAACCACTATCAGTACAGAGTACTACCCTTTGGCCTGTCCTCCGCTCCCAGGGTGTTCACCAAGTGCCTGGCAGTGGTGGCGGCCTACCTAAGGCTTCAAGGTCTTTTTGTGTTTCCGTACCTGGACGACTGGCTCATAAGGGGCCCCTCTTCCCAGGAGGCCCATCAAGCCACCCTTCGCACAGTGGCTCTGCTTCAGCACTTGGGGTTTGTCATAAACTTCGCAAAGTCCACTTTTCTCCCTTCCCAGAACTTAGAATTCATAGGAGCAAGGCTGGACACTCTTCAGGCGAAGGCTTTTCTGCCACTGGACAGAGCCCACAGGCTGATGGATCTGGCCAGGCAGTTTCACAGCAATTCCCTGGTCTCTGCCAGGCAATTCCTGAGACTACTCAGCCATATGGCTTCCACGGTTCATGTCACCCCCAATGCCCGCCTGCACATGCGGCCTGCTCAGTGGAGCCTTCGCACTCAGTGGCATCAGGCCACAGTGAGCCTAGCGGACTCAGTAAGAATATCCGACCTGCTAGTCTCCTCTCTGCAGTGGTGGCTTCATCTTCCAAATCTGGTAGTCGGAGTGGGTTTTCAATCCCCTCTGCATTCTCAAGTGCTGACGACAGATGCTTCTCTTCTAGGTTGGGGAGCACATTGCCAAGGGACATGTACTCAGGGTCTCTGGACCCCTTGGGAGGCTGCTCAACAGATAAATTCCTTGGAGCTACGAGCGATAGGCCTCGCTCTGAGAGCCTTCTCCCATCTCGTCTCTCACCAGTCTGTACTAGTCCAGACGGACAATCAAGTTGTCATGTTCTACGTGAACAAACAAGGAGGCACAGGCTCCTTCCTTCTATGTCAGGAGGCACAACGGCTGTGCTCTTGGGCCGTCAATCACGGAATCCTCCTCAACGCTGTTTACCTCCCAGGTCAAGAAAATTACCTGGTGGACAAACTGAGCAGGATCCTGCAACCACACGAATGGAGATTGAATCCGTTGGTGGTTCAGCAGATCTTTCTCAGGTGGGGCCTCCCCACCATGGATCTTTTCGCCAGCCCTCTGAATGGGCAACTCCTGAGATTCTGCTCCAGACAACCGCATCCTCTCAGAGTAGTAGCGGATGCGTTTCTGATCTCGTGGTCCACAGGCCTACTGTATGCGTTTCCTCCCACGCCACTAGTGTCCAGAACACTGTTCAAAGTCCTCAAGGACGGGGCCTCACTGATCCTGATAGCCCCCAGGTGGCCGCGGCAGCCGTGGTTCCCGCTTCTGCTGCAACTTGCGGTGGACACCCCTCTTCCTCTGGGGTTTCAGCACGATCTCCTGTCTCAGGATCAGGGGACTCTCTTGCACCCCAACCTCCAGTCCCTTCATCTGATGGCCTGGCTGCTGAAATGGTAGTCCTGGCTCCCCTACTACTGCCTAGAGAGGTGGAAGATGTAGTCCTGGCCTCTCGGCGTCAATCCACCAGGAAATCCTACGCTCTTAAGTGGCGTAGATTCTCCGCTTGGTGTGCTCAGCACAGCAAGAATCCCTTCTCGTGCTTGGTAGCGATAGTATTGCAATATTTGCTTTACCTCTCCAATCTAGGCCTTAAGTCCAACTCTGTCAGGGTTCACCTCAGTGCTCTCTCAGCGCACCACTCGCCTGTGGACGGCAGGCCTCTTTCCAACCACCCTTTGGTGGCTCGTTTTCTCAGAGGCCTCCTCCTGCTTAAGCCTCCTTTACTTGCACCAGCCCCTGAGTGGGATCTGAATGTGGTCCTACAGCGGATTACTTGTCCGCCATTTGAACCTATGGCTACCTGCCCTCTCCGTTTTCTCTCCTGGAAAACCTTGTTTCTGGTAGCTCTTACCTCTGCTCGACGAGTAAGTGAACTTCAGGCACTAGTGTCTGATCCTCCTTACACTAGGTTCTACAAGAATAGAGTAGTCTTATGGACTCGCCCTAAGTTTCTCCTTAAGGTTGTTTCCTCTTTCCACCTTAATCAGGAGGTGGTTCTTCCGACCTTCTTTCCCAGGCCACATGCCAACCGGGCTGAGATGGTTCTGCATACCCTGGACTGTAGGAGGGCGTTATCCTTCTACCTTGACCGTACGCGGGAGCATCGGAGGGCTGTTCAGCTCTTCATTTCTTTTGACCCCAATAAGTTGGGGCTCCCTGTCTCCAAGCGTACTTTGTCCATATGGGTCGCTGACTGTATCGCCTGGGCTTATGGGGCAGCCGGACTCTCGGGGCAGCCGGCCTCTCATTGGAGGGTCGAGTCACGGCTCATTGTGTCAGGGCGAAGGCTGCGTCAGTGGCTCATCTCCGCTCTGTTCCGTTGGCAGACATCTGCCGGGCCGCTACTTGGTCTTCAAGCCAGACTTTTGTGGCCCATTACTGCCTTGAGAGGGAGTCCCGCAGGGACAGTGCTTTCGGACAGGCAGTACTCCATAATCTCTTTGGGGTTTAGGCAACTCCTACCCTCCGGCCCTGGTGTTGGGCTACCGGTCGGGGGCGTTCTCAGAGAAGATTCCTTCCTTATGTGCTGCTGAGCTAGAGGGAGCTGATTTTTTCGGCTTGAGGTCTCCGGTAGGCTTAAGCTGGGGAGTCCCATATGTGAGGACTGATTCCTGCTTGGTCCTGGAGAAAGAGTAGTTACTCACCTGTAACAGGTGTTCTCCAGGAGCAGCAGGAATCAGTCCTCACAACCCTCCCGCCTCCCCTTGGAGTTGCAGTCCTATGATTTAGTTTTTGCTAATTTTTTGCTGTCTTTTAGCTATGTCATCAGACTGAGCAAGATGGCACCCTTGGGCGAGAAGGGGACCGCGCATGCGCGCTGCAATTCCCAAAGGCTTTCTTTGAAAGCTGGGGAAATGCTCCGCACGAGGGCTCCGTCGGCGCCGACGTCACCCATATGTGAGGACTGATTCCTGCTGCTCCTGGAGAACACCTGTTACAGGTGAGTAACTACTCTTTCCTCGTCTCCTCAGCATAGGATGTCTCCACCAGAGGATATGTCCTTTCAGGATTTTATCCGTGATGTGGCTCGAGGTCTTTCCATCACAGTGGCTCCTGAAAAAGAGCCTAGGGCAAAGGAATTAGAAATCCTGCAGTACCCTAAAACTCCCAAAGAGGAGTTTACCTATTCATAAGATCTTGCATGATTTCATGTTAAGGATGTGGGAAACACCTCTAACCACATCTCCTCACTCTCGAAGACTCGACACCATGTATCGAGTTCCTCCCTGTCCTGGATTTCAGAAGACTCAATTACCACACCATTCCATGGTGGTGGAGTCAGCAGTAAGAAGGATAAAGAGTGCAAAAAGGCATGCATCTAATCCTCCAGGACGTGAGCATAGGATTCTTGACGCCTTTGGACGTCGAACCTTCCAGGCTTCCATGCTTTCTGCTAGGATCAGTTCCTATATCTTATATATGGGAATGTTCCTTAAGGAGGTCACAGGAGATTTAGAGCTTATGAGCCCTCTCCTTCCTGATGATAAGAGGCAAGAGTATCTCGCCCTTGTCAAACATGCTCAGGATGTTTCCAAGTTAGTGAATCGTGCACTTTTGACTGCTTTGAGTGCATAAGCAGAACCTCTGCCATTGCCAATCGGGGCGCCGCCAGAGCCAGTGGACATTTAAAAACGCAGCCGGCGGGAACATCAGCCTCTCTGCACCAGGACACCACACAGCACCGATCCAGTGTTGGGGTGGAGGCAGGAGCTGCTCGCCCCTCCCACTCCCACCACCAAGGCCCAATTGGGGCGCCGCCAGAGCCAGCGGGACATTTAAAAACACAGCTGGCAGGCAGAGGGCCCTTTGGCATGGCCCTTAGGCATGGCACGATGGCGGGGCTCGCCCCCACGGACGCTAGCGCGAAGAGCAACCGAGTGACCCTGATTTCCACCTCTGCAGGGCATGCATCTACCGCATGGTGATGAAACACTAGCAGACTTTTAAATTTAAAACACTCCTAGGTGCGGCACCATGGAATGGTCTCGTTCTCCTCCTCCTCCCCACTCCAACAACTAAGAGCTGATCTGATCTGAGGCAACCGAACCACAAGAAACATCACCATGTAAGCATCCTCTAATGTAACTCTTGATGTGATGAATGTAACCTTTGATGTAATGAATGTAACCCATGATGCCCAGCCTGCAACCTTTGATGTAATGAATGTAACCCATGATGCCCAGCCTGCTTGGAATGTATGTATTTATGTATACTCTGTGTGTAGTAGATGCGCAATAGTACTAGTAGTAGTTATGGGAGACAGCCAACCTGGTTTTGCCCTAGCTAGATTGCTACTCTGTGCATAGTTCTTAATTAGATTGTAATCTCTGATGAGCAGGGACTGTCACTCTCTATTTGTACAGTGCTGCATTCAAGGTAGCGCTATATAAATGTTAAATAGTAGTAGTAGTAGTAGGTGCACGTAGAATTGCCTGGCTCCAGGCATCTGACTTGGAAATTTGGGTACAGGATAAACTAGGGAATATTCCTTGCACAGGAGAGAATCTCTTTGGCAAGAATTGGCAGGAAAAAGCTAATGAGATAGATTTATTTATTTATTTACAGTCTCTTATATACCGCACTATTCATCATCAGCGCGGTTCACATGGAACAAAATGCTCAGTACATTCAACACGTATGAGTTTACAGGTAACAGGGCATAAATAACTTGGATAACCGGGGTAACTATATACAAGACATACTACATGGAATCATATGCACAGAGGTTTCATAGGAAATCACCAGCCCACTATAGATGCTGACAATATCACTTTGGATAGATTATCCAAATCTACTGCTGATACTGCAAGGAAAAAATCCTCTAAGAAACCATTCTTCAGTAAGAAGAAGAAGTTTTATCCCTCCTATACCGAACAGGGGCATCGTTTAGGTCAGTCTGCCCAAAAGGGACAATAACCACCTAGACAAAGAAAGTCAAAAGCAGCTAAGCCTCAACCGGCTCAGCAGACTCAGCCTCCACAGGGGCTTTGACTCCTATCTAGAGAACTTTGCCTTCCTGGCCCTGAACGGCCCAGAACCCTCCACTATACCAGGAAGGTTATGTGACTCTGTCTATTGTAAGAGAGGGGTACAAGCTTCATTTCCTCAGCATGCCCCCTCCTACAATGGTAAGACAGTTTAATTCTCAGACCTCTCTCAATGACCTTTTAGGCCAAGAGGTCACTGTGCTTCTTGCCCAAGGGGCAATAGAAGAGATACCCATTCCCCAATGGGGGTGCAGGGTTTTACTCCCCCTATTTCCTTATTCCAAAGAAAACAGGAGGACACAGACCCATTTTAGACCTCAGAGAATTGAACAAATTCCTGTTCAAAGAGAAGTTCAAAATGATTTCTCTGGGAACTCTGCTGCCATACTTCAGAGTCAGGATTGGCTTTGTTCTCTAGATTTCAAGGATGAGTACACTCCTGTTCTCATCCATCCAACTCATTGAAAGTTCCTTCGCTTTCTGTTTCAAGGGAAGCACTAGCAATACAGGGTTCTTCCTTTTGGCCTGGCCTCTGCACCAAGGGTGTTCACAAAATGCATGGCTGTGGTGGCAGCATATCTCCAGGAACAAGCAGGAATGAGTCTTCACATATGGTTATTGTCGGTACCGACGGAGCCTGCGTGGGAACGCTCCCCAGCGTCCAAAAGGAAAGCTTTTGGGAGCATCCCACAGCGCCTGCGCGCTGCTTTCCCGCCTTTCCCAACCGCCTCTCTCCAGTTCTTCTTTTCCGCGGAGCCAGCAGGTCATGTTCCTGTCACCGCTGAAGAATTTCTTTATTTTCTTTTATTTCTTTGGTCGCGCGTCTGCCTTCTTCGACGCCTGACCGGTACCGCCGGTCTTTCTTTCTTTATTCTAAAAAAACAAACAAACTACTGTTTTTTCTCACTTCAGTGCATTTTTTCTTTCTTCGGCCTTAGGCCTAGGAAAATTTTCCTCATGGAAAAGCCCGCCTCCGGATTTAAAAAGTGCACGAAGTGCAGCGGCACTATTTCTGTCACCGACACCCATGAATGGTGTCTAAAATGTTTAGGTCCTGACCACTCCATCACGGATTGTGAGTCCTGTTCCATATTGTCTAAAAGAGGTCTACAGAATTGAGCAGCCAAGCTCAGTACCCTGTTTCCCTCTGATGCTGCTTCGGTGGCATTGACGTCTTCCAGGGCCTCTTCTTCCACCCATTGATCTCAGGTAACCAAACTTAAGTCCAGCCGGTCCTCGAAGGGTAGATCTCCCTCTAAGTATCGAGATGCCTCCGGGCTTGCTCTCGAGGAATCCGCACCGGCAAAATTACCCCGGCGGGAGGCTCCGGCTTCCAAAGCTTTATCTATGGGGTCACAGGTTGACATCGATGGCTCGGCCTCGACTGATCACCTGTTGCCATGTTCTGGGGTACCGGTGGTTCCCACTGGTACCGACATCCAGACATTGGTGGCGTCGATGGATCAGAATATCCTAATCATGCAGCGTGCCATTACGGCATTCATACAAGCTGCGACGGCTTCGGTACCACAACAAAATCCGTTGTCGGTACTGGCTCTGGCACGGGTACCGATATCGGTTCCAGTGCTGATATCGGTTCCAGTGCCGGTACCGATTGAATTGACATCGGCTTTGGTGTCGACTGCAGCGGTACACTGTTCTGTGATGCCCATCGGTACCGATCACTCCCGAAGTTGATACCACCCGGTACGCTTATCGGGCTCTGCAGGAGCATCCAGACAGGCGATACTTCGATTCCTCTGAAGACTCTGATGAATCAGAGGCCTCTATCGAAACATCGGTAATCCTTCCTCAGGAGCCCTCTTCTCCAAAAAGAAGAATGTCTCCTCCAGAAGACTTGTCTTTTCAAGACTTCATTAGGGAAGAGGCCCCTGAGGCAGAGCCTAGAGCCAAAAAATTAGATATTTTACAATATCCTAAGGCTCCTAAAGAGGCAGCCACTTTACCAATTCATGAGATTCTTTATGATCACATGTTGGGCATATGGGAGACTCCTCTCACCACCTCCCCTCATTCTCGTAGGTTGGATACCATGTATCGTGTTCCTCCTTGTCCTGGCTTTCATAAGACTCAGCTTCCTCACCACTCCATTGTGGTGGAGTCTGCTATGAAGAAGATAAAGAGTACAAAAAGGCACTCTTCTAATCCTCCAGGAAGAGAATGTAGAACCTTAGATGCCTTTGGCAGGAGAATTTTCCAGGCCAATATGCTTGTTGCCAGAATCAACTCCTATAGTCTCTATATGGGGATGTTTCTAAAAGAAGCTACAGATCATCTGCAAACTTTATCTCCTTTTATTTCAGAAGATAAAAGGGAAGAGTTTCTCACCTGGCTTAAACATGCCCAGGATGTTTCCAAATTTTCCAACCGTGCAGCCTTTGACTCTTTTGAGTGTGCCAGCAGAGCCTCGGCTATTGCCATAGGTTCACGCAGAGTTGCTTGGTTACAAGCTTCTGATTTGGAACACTGGGTTCAGGATGGACTAGGAAACCTTCCTTGTACAGATGAAAACCTTTTTGGCAAAGATTGGCAAGCAAAGGCCACTTAGATGGATGCTGAAAATTCTGCTTTAGATAGACTCTCAAAGTCTACTTCTGCTCCTTTTAAGAAAAGGTTGTTCAAAAAGGGTTTTTTTTCCCAAAAAAGGGAGATATTATTCTGCTTATGGTCAGCAGGCATCTTCTGCAGGTCGTTTTGCTACAAAAAGACAGCAACAACCGAAACAGGCCAAGCCTAAGGCTGCTAGGACTGCTACGGCCCAACAGCCTCAGCCTCCTCAGGGCCTTTGACTTACAGCTAGAGAACTTAGCCTTTCTGGATCTAGAACATCCAGAGCCTCTCACCATTCCAGGAAGGTTAGCTCACTTTGCTTCTAGATGGGAACAAATCACAGCAGAGCAATGGACCCTCTCCATCATAAGGGAGGGGGTACAAGCTTCATTTCTTAAACCTTCCCCCTCACACCATGGTGAGACAGTTAAATTCTCCAACATTTCTCCTCGACCTTCTAGGTCAGGAGATTGCTACCTTTCTTGCCCAAGGGGCAATAGAAGTAGTACCCCTTTTTCAACAGGGCTCGGGGTTCTACTCCCCCTACTTTCTCATCCCAAAGAAAACAGGGGGCTACAGACCCATATTAGATCTCAGAGAATTGAACAAGTTTCTATGCAAGGAGAAATTCAAGATGATTTCTCTCGGTACTCTCCTTCCATACCTCCAGAGTCAGGACTGGCTTTGTTCTCTAGATCTCAAGGATGCGTACACCCATGTCCTCATCCATCCAACACACAGAAGGTTCCTTCAGTTCCTTTTCCAAGGAAAGCACTATCAATACAGAGTGCTTCCCTTCGGTCTGGCCTCTGCACCAAGGGTGTTCCCAAAATGCATGGCAGTAGTAGCTGCATTTCTATGCACTCCAGGAATATTTGTATTCCCATACCTGGACGACTGGCTCATCCAAGCTCCATCCCAGTCAGAGGCCCAGGCTTCCCTGGCCTGCACAAGGCGTATCCTTCAGTATCTGGGACTTGTAATAACATCCCAAAATCCCATCTCACCCCTACTCAATCTCTAGAGTTCATAGGGGCCTTGCTGGATACCACCACTGCAAGGGCCTATCTTCCCCAGGCCTGTTGCCTACGCTTGGTGCAGTCAGCCTCCCAGATTCAGTTAAAGTCCCATTTAACTGCTCGAGAGATGTTACAACTGTTAGGCCACATGGCATCCACCGTGCATGTGGTCCCTTATGCTTGCCTTCACATGAGGGCAGCTCAATGGACTCTGTCCACCCAATGGACCCAGGCATCAGGGTGCCTGTCAGACAAAATAGCATCCTCCAGTCACCTTTTTTGGTCTCTCCAGTGGTGGAAGTCCACTCAAAATCTATTGCTGGGGTCCCCCTTTCAACAGGTTTTACCCCAAGCAACCCTTGCAACAGATGCCTCCCCAAGGGGTTGGGGAGCTCATCTACAAGATCTCTCCACCCAAGGCATCTGGTCTCCACAGGAGACATCTCTGCATATCAACCTCTTAGAGGTCAGAGCAGTCTTTCTGGCTCTCAGTCTTCCACACCCTGCTCAGCTACAAGACAGTCCTCATCCACACGGACAACCAAGTAGCCATGTTCTACGTGAACAAGCAGGGTGGGACTCGCTCTCTGTCACTTTGCAACAAAGCTCTGAGATTGTGGGCCTTCGCCAGAGAGCATCAAATTCATCTCATGGCAGTGTATCTTCCAGGGGTTCAAAACTCTTGGGCAGACCGACTCAGTCGGGTTCTGCTTCCACACAAATGGTCCCTCCATGGGGACCAGATAGCCAGGATCTTCCGAATTTGGGGAACCCCGGACATAGACCTGTTTGCAAGTCCGTGGAATGCCAAACTTCCTCTGTTCTGTTCCAGAATTCCGTGTCAAGGAGTTCAAGCCAGGGATGCCTTCCTCCTTCATTGGGGGCAAGACTTCCTCTATGCCTTTCCACCCATTCCCCTAATTCCCAAGACACTGTTCAAGCTTCAGAGAGACAAGGGGTCTATGATCCTCATAGCACCACATTGGCCACGCCAGGTATGGTACCCTCTACTTCTGCATCTCTCTCAAGCTCCCTCCCTGGACTTGGGATCTGCTCCAAACCTCCTATCCCAGGAGGGGGGAATGTTGTGGCACCCGAATCCTCAGTGTCTTCATCTCAGGGCCTGGTTGCTGAAGGCCTAGACCTTCAAGATTTGCATCTTTCTCAGCAGGTGAAGGATATCCTTCATGCTTCCAGACAGCCTTCCACTAGACGTTCCTATGCTTTTAAATGGAAAAGGGTTTACCATTTGGTGTGCAGAGAAGGGTCTTAACCCTCTTGCAATACCTCTGAATTCTTTACTAGAGTATTTGCTGCATTTATCCCATGCAGGCCTTAAAACGAATTCAGTAAGAGTCCGTTTGAGTGCTATTGCAGCATCCCTTAAGCCTCTCAATGGACAGCCTATTTCCTCTCATCCTCTTATTGCAAGATTTATGAGAAGCCTTCTTTTAACCAAACCTCCCATTAGACCACCTCCTGTGGCATGGGACTTGAACTTGGTTCTTGGCCAGCTTATGAAGCCACCCTTTGAAACCTTAGCCACTACCTCCTTGAAATTCCTTTCCTGGAAGGTTATTTTTCTCATTGCAGTCACCTCAGCTCTCCGCATCAGTGAACTGCAAGCCTTGGTGGCTAATCCTTCTTATACAAGGTTCCATCATGACAAGGTAGTCCTCAGGACTAATCCACACTTTATGCCTAAAGTGGTCTCACCTTTTCATCTGAACCAGGAGGTTTATTTACCTGTCTTTTTTCCAGGACCTCATGCATCAAGTGCAGAGAGAGGAATCTTCATACCCTGGATTGTAAGAGAGCTCTTGCTTTTTACTTACAAAGGACACAGCAACATAGAAAGTCCTCTCAACTCTTTGTTGCTTTTGATCCCTCTCATTTAGGACATCCAGTCTCTAAGAGAACTCTGTCCAATTGGATTGCTCAGTGTATTTCTTTCGCCTACCAGAGTAAGAACCTTTCTCTGGAGGGCCATGTCACAGCTCACAATGTGAGGGCCATGGCAGCCTCTATGGCTCATCTAAACTCTTTGTCCATCGACCAGATCTGTCGAGCGGCCACCTGGGCCTCGGTTCATACCTTTACAGCCCATTACTGCTTGGACAAGGACTCCCGCCAGGATGCCTTGTTTGGTCAGGCTGTTCTCAAACACCTGTTCCATACCTAATCAACTCCTACCCTCCATCCCTGGCTGGATGCCTGAGATTCATGGGTGGAGGTAGAGCCCTTCTCAGGGACTCACAACCTGGTTGATCTCCCAGGCATCTCTAGCTGGGGAGTCCCCATATGTGAAGACTCATTCCTGCTTGTTCCTGGAGATAGCACAGTTACTTACCTGTAACAGGTGATCTCTGGGAACAGCAGGAATAAGTCTTCACAACCCACCCACCTCCCCTAGGAGTTGTATCTCTTTTCTATCTTTCCTTTCCTCACTCTCTCTTTGTCTCAGCTTTAAAACTCGAACTGGAGAGAGGCGGTTGGGAAAGGCGGGAAGGCAGCACGCAGGTGCTGTGGGATGCTCCCAAAAGCTTTCCTTTTGGACGCTGGGGAGCGTTCCCGCGCAGGCTCTGTCGGTACCGACGATACCCATATGTGAAGACTTATTCCTGCTGTTCCCAGAGATCACCTGTTACAGGTAAGTAACTGTGCTTTCTTCGCACCCTAGGAATATTCGTCTTCCCTTACTTAGATGACTGGCTCATTCAAGCCTCTTCAGAGCCAGAGGCCAGGGTTGCTCTCTCTCGCACAATGCTCATCCTTCAGTATTTGGGTCTTGTCATAAACTTCCCAAAATCCAACCTTGCTCCCACTCAGTTCCTGGAGTTTATAGGAGCTCTGCTGGAAACCAGACAGACAAGGGCCTACCTTCCACAGCCCCTCTGCCTTCGCATTGTGCAGTTAGCTTCCCAAGCAGTGCTAAAACCTCACCTCACTGCTTGGGAAATGTTAAAGTTGCTAGGCCACATGGCATCCACCGTGCATGTGGTTCCTTATGCACACTTCCATATGAGGACAACCCAGTGGACTTTATCCACTCAGTGGACTCAGGCATCAGGTTGCCTGTCAGACAAAATAGCAAACTCAGATCGCCTTATTTTGTCCCCCCCACCCCAAGCTACTCTAACAACAGATGCCTCACAGGTGGGTTGTGGAGCCCACCTGCATGGCCTCTCTACCCAGGGTAGCTGGACTCCACAGGAGGCATATCTACACTTCAAACTCCTGGAACTCAGAGCAATCTTCCTTGCTCTTCGACTATTCCACACCCAGCTCAGCTACAAGACAGTCCTAGTTCAAACGGACAATCAAGTAACCATGTTCTATGTGAATAAACAGGGCGGAACAGTCTCTCTTTCGCTATGCAACGAAGCTTTGCGTCTATGGGCCCTCTCCAGAGAGCATCAGATTCAACTCCTTGCGGTGTATCTTCCAGGCATTCAAAACTCTTGGGCAGACAGACTCAATCGAGTTCTGCTTCCAAACGAATGGTCTCTCCATGCAGGTGGCCAAAATCTTTCAGGTGGCCAAAATTTTTCAAATTTGGGGAAGCCTGGACATAGACCTCTTTGCAAGTCCGTTGAATGCCAAACTTCCCCGGTTCTGTTCCAGAATTCTGGCTCAGGGTTGTCAGGCCAGGGATGCTTTCCTCCTCCATTGGGGCCAGGACTTCCTGTATGCCTTTCCACGCATTCCCCTAATTCCCAAAACTCTGTTCAAGCTTCAGAGAGACAGAGGTCATATGATTCTCATAGCTCCATATTGGCCATGACAAATGTAGTACCCTCTGCTCCTACATCTCTCTCAAGCTCCGCCTCTGGAGTTAGGATCTGCTCTTAATCTCCTTTCTCACGAGGACGGGATGCTGTGGCATCCCAATCCCCAGTCTCTGCATCTCAGGGCCTGGTTGCTGAAAGTCTAGAACTTCACGGTCTTAACCTTTCTCAGCAGGTAAAGGATATCCTTTATGCTTCCAGGAAGCCTTCCACAAGACGCTCTTATGCATTCAAGTGGAAAAGGTTTACCATATGGTGCTCGCAGAAGGGTCTTAACCCTCTTGTGATACCTCTGGAATGATTACTGGAGTATTTCCTTCATTTATCTAATGCAGGGCTTAAGACCAATTCAGTGAAAGTTCATTTGAGTGCTATTGCATAAGAACATAAGAACATAAGATATGCCATATTGGGTCAGACCAAGGTCCATCAAGCCCAGTATCCTGTTTCCAACAGTGGCCAATCTAGGTCATACGTTCCTAGCAGTTTCCCCAAAAGACACAGGTTCCTCAATGCTTGTACTGGGTCAAGCACTGATATCCTGGGTCCCCCTCTTAATAATGGTTTATGGACCTTTCCTCCAGGAACTTGTCCAAACCTTTTTTAAACCCAGCTACACTAACAGCATTTACAATTCCAGAGTTTGATTACACGTTGAGTGAAAAAATATTTTCTTTTATTAGTCTTAAATAGTTTACCTGTAGCTTCATTGCATGTCCCCTAGTCTTTCTATATTCTGATAACGTAAACAATTGATCTATGTTTACCCGTTCCACTCCGTTCATTAATTTATAGACTTCTATCATATCTCCCCTCAGCCATCTCTTTTCCAGGTTAAAGAGCCCTAACCTTTTTAGCCTTTCTTCATAGGAGTATCCTTCCATCCCCTTTACCATTTTGGTGGCTCTTCTCTGAACCTTTTCTAATAACTCTATATCCTTTTTAAGATACGGTGACCAGAATTGCACACAATATTCAAGGTGCGGTCTCACCATGGAACGATATAGAGGCATTATAATATCTTTTGTTTTAATTAGCAGATCAATATTCTATGTATATAGTTCAATGTATATAGTTTTACCCCCATATTATCCATGTTTATCTTATCCAATTTTATTTTCCTGTTTTATGTAATACCGAACAGCCTGTTGTTCTGGTCTTTGGTTCTCTGTAAACCGCGCTGATTGTAAATAGCGCGGTATATAAAAAATTGAAATAAATAAAAATAAATAAAATAAAAATTTTCCATTCCTTTCGTTATGATACCTAGCATTCTATTTGCTCTATTGGCTACCGCTCTACACTGGGCCGAGGGTTTTAACATGGTATCCACAATGACGCCTAAATCTTTTTCCTGAGTGGTGGTTCCTAATGTGGAACCTTGCATTGTGTAACCATAGTTTGGATTGTTCTTCCCTAGGTGCATAACTTTGCACTTGTCCACATTAAATTTCATCTGCCATTTTGATGCCCAGTCTTCTAATTTATCAAGATCCTCTTGCAAATTTCCACAATCCTCTTGGGTTTTAACAACTTTAAATAGTTTTGTGTCGTCCGCAAATTTGATAACCTCACTCGTTATTCCACTTTCCAGGTCATTTATGAATATTTATTTATTTATTTAACAATTTTTCTATACCGTCTTTCTACAAGTCATGACGGTTTACATAGAACAGTTTTGGCAGTATATTTCAACTGTTTACATGGAACATGATAACAATGGATACATATGGTAACGAGAAGAACTAAATACAAATATCAAAGATCAGCTATTTACATATGAGTTTACAATGAGCCAAATGGTTGTATAATAGAATTTGAGTGTTGGAGGAGGAGTAGGGAGGAAGGTGTAAAGGGTTATGAACTAAGGTGGGAGGGAGAAATGTTCAAGGAAAAGATGGGTTTTTAACTTCTTTCGGAACTCAGAGTGGTTTGAACAGTTCCAAAGTTCATGAGGAAGGGCATTCCATAAGGATGGAGCATAAAGGGAGAAAGCACTGTTATTTATGGATTGTTTGCAGTGTATCTTATTTATAGGGATGGTGAGTAAGTTTTGGTAATAGAGCGGCGTGTTGTTGTGTTATTGGAGGAGAGGGGAGAGGCATGAAGCTGACTCATTAGAAATGATTTTATGTGTAAGAGTGAGGACCTTGAATTTAACTCTGTATTGGATGGGGAGCCAGTGGAGATCATGGAGGACAGGAGTGATGTGGGAACGTCTAGGGTTGTTAGTTATGAGCCGCGCTATCGTATTCTGGGCTAGTTGGAGCAGTTGGATAGTGTTCTTGGGAAGGCCATGATAGATAAGGTTACAATAATCAAGAGAAGGGATAGTGAGGGCCTGGCAGACAGTACGAAAGGAGTTTGGGCTTAAGAGGGGTTTGAGGTTCCGGAGGGTACGGAGCTTTGCGTATATTATATTAGTGGTTTTCTTTATTTGATCAGTGAAGGAAAGGTTCTGATCCAGGATAATACCAAGATATTTCACTTGGTTTTTTATAGTAAGTGTGAGATCACCAATAATAAGAGTGGGAGGTGGGGTATATGCAGGATTGGAAAATACCTGGAGAACTTCAGTCTTGGATTGATTGATTAAGAGGTTATGCTGGGAAAGCCAAGTTTTTAGGTTAGTTAGGCATTCACTCAGTTTAGAAAAGTTAGGGTTAGAAAGGTTAAATGGGGTGAAGCACATCATGTTGTCTGCATATAACTGATACTGAATGCCATAGTTTTGGAAGATCTTGCAGACAGGTTGGAGGAAGATATTAAATAGAAGATCAGAAAGACTGGATCCTTGGGGGACACCTTGTTTTAGGATAAATGGGTGGGAGATATCGTTTCCAATACGAACCTGTTGGGTTCTGTTATCTAGGTAGGAACGGAACCAGTTCAGGATTGTGCCTCTGAGTCCTATTTCATGGAGTCTGTTTAGGAGTTGATGGTGACGGAGGGAGTCGAAAGCAGCTGATAAGTCAAGGAATATGAGAAGACATCCTTGAGAAGGGTTCTGGGTGTGGAGGTATAAGGAATCGAGAAGGGAGGTAAGTAGGGTTTTGACTCCATGGTTCTTTTTGAAACCATGTTGGAATAAGTCGAGGGGGGAGTGATCATCAATATAGTTCTGAAGTTGAGTTTGGACTAGCTTTTTAGTTATTTTAGCCAGGAATGGGATACTAGAGATAGGTCTGTAAGAAGTAGGAGAGGTTGGGTCGAGTTTTGTTCCTTTTAAGATAGGGCGGATAGTAGCACTCTTAAGTGGTGATGGTACAGAGCCAGTCTGGAGGGATGTTTGAACAATATAAAGAATGTATGGGCTGAGAGAGCTTCTGGTAGATTTGATCCAGGGGACAGGGCAAGGGTCTAGGGCAGAGGTAGAGGCATTTAATTCCTTTATGACATTAGATACATTTTCTAATGTAAGGGGGTCAAAATCACCCCTAGAGTTTGAGGGGGTAGGCTCATGTGGATGGGTGCTAAAGTCAGCAAAAGGTTGGGGATTGTAGTCAGCAGCAGATTGGGGGTTATTAGAAGATAGGGGAGGGAGGAATTTGGAAATCAGGTGGTTGGCTAAGGCTTGAGCAGTTATTTTTGAAGGCTGGTCCTGATGTAAGGGTTCAGTAATTAAGGATTTGGTAATAGAGAACAGCTCTCTAGGTTTGTTAAGTGATCATTGAATTATATTTTCATTATATTCTTTTATCTCCAGGAACAAGCAGGAATGAGTCTTCACATATGGGTACGTCGGTACCGACGGAGCCTGTGCGGGAACGCTCCCCAGGAGCATCCCACAGTGCCTGCGCGCTGCCTTCCCGCCTTTCCTAACCACCTCTCCTCAGTTCTTCTTTGCCGCGGAGCCAGCAGGTCGAGCCCTGTCACCGCTGAAGAAGTTCTTTATTTTATTTTATTTCTTTGGTCGCGTGTCTGCCTTCCCCGACTCCGGACCGGTACCGCCAGTCTTTTTCTTTCTTTCTTTAAAAAAAAAAATATATATCTATACTTTTCCTCACTTAGTGTATTTTTCCTCTTGGGCCTCAGGGCCCACAAGAAAATTTCCCTCATGGAAAAACCAGCCTCCGGGTTCAAGAAATGCACTAAGTGTAGCGGTACTATTTCTGTTACAGATACCCATGAATGGTGCCTTAAATGTTTGGGTCCTGAACACTCCATTCCGGATTGTCCGTCCTGCTCTCTAATGTCTAAACGGGGTTTACAGAACCGAGCAGCTAAGCTCCATGTGCTGTTTCCCGCTGATGCAGCGTCGGTAGCATCGACGACATCTCCTGATGGATCTCAGGTAACCAAACATAAATCTAGCAGGTCCTCGAAGGGTAGATCTCCCTCTAAGCATCGAGATGCCTCCGCGCTTGCCCTCGAGGATCCTGCACCAGCAAAACAACCCCGGCGGGAAGCTGCGGCTTCCAAAGCTCCTCCTATGGGGTTACAGGTTGACATCGATGACATGGCCTCGACCGATCACCTGTTAAAATGCTCTGGGGTACCGGCACAATATCCCGGTACTGAATTCCAGGCATTCATGGCGTCGATGGATCAGAATGTTCTGTCCATGCAGCGGGCTATCACGGCCTTTTTAATTGAATTTAATTAGCGAGTTTTTATATACCGCATCTTCCATTGATCAGTTGCGGTTTACATGGAACAACAGTAAACAGGCAAAGCTGCTTTTACAGATAACATTGTGAAACTACAAAGAAATTTAATTTTACAATTAACAGTTTAACTATATACAAAGAACCAAATATTAACTATGTACAGGTATGTATGTTTTTGAAATCGTCGGTTTGGGGCTTTCTCATTTATTCCAGTTCAAAGATGGATATGTCAGCTGGTGAAACTATCCTTTTTCCTGTTGAATAGGTGAGTTCGACAAGGATCCGTAGGTTGTTGAGAATAAGTGAATTTTGAGTTTTTTCCTGAACTCCATGATTTGAGGTAAGGATCTTAATTCCGATGGAGTGTTCCAAATTATAGGGGCAGCATGAGAGAATGCTTTTTTGTTTGTTGATTTTTTGGCCTTTATAAATTCCTTTGGTGTTATAAGTTTGTTTAGTTGGTCTCGCCTTTGGAGATTATGATTGGGTTCTTTGTTAATAAGGTTGTTTAGAGTAAGAGGTGCTGTGTTGTTCAAGACTTTGTAAGTAGTTAAGAGTTTTATAGTGTACCCATCTGGGCAGCAGCAGAATGGGACAGTGTTGACGGCGGAGGATCACATTTTTGTGACAACGGCAACAACACCAAACTTAAACTGCGTGGAAGAAAGGCCCGGCAATCTACTTCTGTATCTTGCCATGAAAACCCAATGGATAGTTACAACAAAACAAATTGTGCTATGGTGCTGGAAGATGAGACCCCCAGGTCAGAAGGCACTCAACTAGCTACTGGGGAAGAGCTGAAGACTTTTCAGAGTAAAGCCAGCATTTATGATGTGGTTGGATCAAAGCCCTCGGGAAGTCTGACTGCTGATGTAGCTGCGCATGAAATGAGAGTCCGAAGCTGTAAAGATGTCTTACACTTTGGAACATGGAACGTACGAAGCATGAACCAAGGGAAGTTGGAGGTGGTCAAGAATGAAATGGAACGTGTACAACTTGATCTGTTGGGTGTCAGCGAACTGAAATGGACTGGCATGGGGCACTTTGCATCAGATGATCACATGGTCTACTATGCTGGAAATGAAAGACAAAAAAGAAATGGTGTTGCATTTATAATAAAGAAGAAACTTGCAAGAACTGTAATGAAATACAATGCAGTCAGCGAATGCTTAATCTCTATTCGTCTACGAGGATTGCCTATCAACACAACTATAATTCAAGTATATGCCCCAACAACAGCTGCAGAAGAGAATGAAATTGAAGAGTTCTATGAACAAGTACAAGCTGAAATTGACAGGATATCCTGATCGTCATGGGTGACTGGAACGCAAAAGTTGGCAACAAAGAAGAAGGCAAAGTAGTTGGAAAATATGGACTTGGCAACAGAAATGAAGCTGGAGAAAGACTGATAGAATTCTGCAAGACCAATGATCTATTCATCTCAAACACCTTCTTCCAGCAACACAAGCGGCGACTGTACACATGGACTTCACCGAATGGATTATATAAAAATCAAATTGACTACATATGTGGAAGTCAACGATGGAAAAGCTCTGTAACATCAACAAAGACAAAACCTGGAGCTGACTGTGGTACAGATCATCAACTACTAGTATGCAAACTCAAGCTAAAGTTGAAAAAGAGCAAACCACTCATGAATGCAGCAAAATATGACCTTGAGAATATACCATTGGAATTTAAAGACTGCCTGCAAAATCGATTTGCTGCTTTAGATACAAATGACAGAGCTCCGGAAGAGTTATGGAATGACATCAAGAAGGTTGTGTTGGAAGAAAGCGAGAAGTCTCTACAAAAGGTGAAAAAGCAAAAACGGCCAAAATGGATGACGGAAGAAACTCTGAAAATTGCCCAGAAACGCCGAGAAGCTAAAGCCAGAGGAGAAAGAAAGACAATCGCAGAACTCAACAGAGATTTCCAACGTGCAGCAAGACAGGACAAGGAAACGTACTACAATGACACTTGCAAGGAAATAGAAGCAGAAACTATTAGAGGAAGAACAAGATCGGCTTTCCTAAAGTTACGAGAGTTAAAGAAAAAGTTCCAGCCTCGAATTGGAATGTTACAAGATGCTCAAGGTTCTATGTTGAATGATGCTGAGAAGATCAAGAAAAGGTGGAAGGAATATACAGAGTTTTTATATGATAAAGATCAAGTGGACCAACAGCCGTTTCAACCTGTACCTTATGATCGGGAACCATTGGTGATGAAAGAAGAAGTTGAAGCAGCATTGAAGGCCTTATCAAAGAACAAAGCACCAGGCATTGATAGCATTCCCATAGAAGTATTGCAGCAATCTGATGCAGCTGTTACCGTACTCACAAGGCTCTGCCAAGAAATATGGAAGACAACATCATGGCCAACTGATTGGAAAAGATCTGTGTTTATACCAATACTAAAGAAAGGTGATCCAACTGACTGTGAAAATTATCGCACAATCTCTCTGATCTCACATGCCAGCAAGATTCTACTGAAGATTATTCAAAAGAGACAACCATACCTGGAACAAGAACTACCTGAAGTGCAAGCAGGTTTCAGGAAAGAAAGAGGAACGAGAGACATCATTGCGGATGTGAGATGGATCCTTGAAAAGACTAAAGAATACCAAAAGGATATCTATTTGTGCTTTATCGACTATAGCAAGGCTTTTGACTGTGTAAACCATGAGAAACTATGGGCCACATTAAGAAGCATGGGTATACCAGAACACCTGATCGTTCTCTTGCGCAATCTGTACATTGATCAAGAAGCAACAGTTCGAACGGAAGAAGGAGAAACAGAATGGTTTAAAATAAGCAAAGGTGTAAGACAAGGCTGCATACTTTCCCCCTACCTGTTTAATTTATATGCAGAACAAATCATCAGAGAAGCAGGATTGTATGAAGACAACAGAGGTGTGAAGATTGGTGGAAGACTCAACAACCTTCGCTATGCTGATGATACCACATTACTGGCTGAAAGTGAAGATGATCTGAAACATTTGCTTCTCACAATCAAAGAACATAGTCTCAAAATGGGCCTGCACCTTAATGTAAAGAAGACAAAGATCATGATAACTGGCATAATCAACAGGTTCATCGTTGAAGGAGAAGAAATTGAAATTGTGAACAACTTTAACCTACTTGGATCAACTATCAATAAAGAAGCAACAAGCAGTCAAGAAATCAGACGACGCATTGCTCTTGGCAGAATGGCTATGAAAGACCTAGATAAGATTCTCAAGAGCAGAGATGTCTCTCTCCATACAAAGATTCGACTTGTTCAAGCCATGGTATTTTCAATAACATCATATGGATGTGAAAGCTGGACAGTGAAAAAGATAGACAGGAAGAAAATTGATGCCTTTGAATTATGGTGCTGGCGGCGAATACTGTGTATACCATGGACTGCCCGAAGAACAAACCAGTCGGTACTAGAGGAGATCAAACCTAAGCTTTCTTTAGAAGCTCAGATGACAAGACTTCGACTTTCATACTCTGGACACATCATGCGAAGAGAGAGATCATTAGAGAAAGACATTATGCTTGGCAAGATAGAAGGTCAACGCAAAAGAGGAAGGCCAGCAATGAGATGGATCGATACAATAACAGCAGCCACGGGTACCAGTCTGTCAACAATGAGCCGCCTGACTGAAGATCGAACACAGTTTAGGATAGCTATCCAGAGGGTCGCCATGAGTCGACTCCGACTTGACGGCACTTAACAACAAGAACAGTGTATCCGGCATTGAATCGGGAGCCAGTGTAGATTCTCTAAAATAGGTGTTATATGTTGGAATGGTGGAGCATTCATGATAGTCCTTGCTGCTGCGTTTTGTGCCAGTTGGAGTTTTTTTATATTTTGTTTTGTTATGCCTAGTAGGGTTAAGTTCGCAAAATCGAAATGGGGAGTTATTATAGCTTGTATTATACGTTGAAAATCCTGTAGATGCATTAGGGGGCGGAGTTGTTTTAAGACTTTTAGTTTAAAATAAACTTTTTTTGTTATATTTCTTATATGTGTGTCCATACTGAGGTGTTTGTCTAGTATTACTCCTAGGTAGCGTATTTCAGTTTTTATATTGATATCATTATTTTGCAGTGTGATGTGTGATGGGGGAATGAATGTTGTGTTTTTATTTACTATTAGGGCTTCAGTTTTTGCATGGTTAATGAATAAGTTGTTTTCATTTAGCCAATTGTTTATTTCATTGAGGCAGGTATTAATAAGTAGAGTAGGAATATTAGGTATTGTGAATGGGACATACATCATTATGTCATCCGCGTAAAGGTGATAGTGCACATTGAATTTTTTAAATATTTGACAGATGTGTTTTAAGTAAATATTAAATAGTAGCGCTGACAGCGCAGAGCCCTGGGGGAGGCCTAGTTCCTGATTGTATGTTTTTGAGGTGAGGTTGCCAATTCGTACCGTTTGAGTTCGGTCACTTAGGTATGATGAAAACCAGTTAAGAAGAGTAAATTAGACTTACCTGCTAATTGTTGTTCCTTGCGGAACTCTAGTCCAGTCTCGGAACCATAGAGTTGTGAACCTCCACCAGCAGCTTTGGAGACTGAATATCTTCATCTCTCTGATCATCCAGGTATATGCAGCCCCAAGGACCGCCCACACATCAGTACCTATTGACAAAGCATACTAAGCAGAGCAACAAATAAGTAGATATAACCATACAGTGGAAAAAAGGATCCTGACCCTAAAGATCCCACTACTAGCGAAAATCTTTTTTTTTTTGTATTTCTTATGAACAATCTCCCGCCTACGGGAAGGCGGACCAGAACAGCCGTGGCGACCCCTGCGCAAAACACAAGCAACAAGAGGCGCCACCGCTCACCCTCCAAATTGGCCCCGAAAGGGAACTAAGGCGTGCTGCAAACAGAGGAGCTCTGACCGAAAGCATAGAGAACAGAAACCCTGGCAGACTCCTATAATGAGTGTATCTTATTTATTTATTATTTATTTATTTATTACATTTTCTTTTATACCGCGCTATTTAAGATCAGTGCGGTTTACAATAAACATTAAATCTACACATCCCAGTTTAGTGATTTGTGCTTACAATAAACAGGTAAAATTAACTTGGGTATACAATAAACAAGACTCTTAACAGGGAGAACATGGTAACTATATACAAGCCAGTTAATGTAACTATATACATGGTTAAGTGCACAGCACGAGCATCTCAAGGTGGGTTAAGTATGGAGGCGGTTAAGGTGTGGTTGCGGGTATTCAGACTACGAGTGTAAGATGCGTGGGCTTGAGGAGCTACCATGAGGTGTGGAGGTACGTGAGTGTGGGGGGGGACTGCAACATCGTAGTGAAGGAGAAAAAGGTGATGCTTCAGTTCCTTCTTGAATTGGGAGAGATCGCTGATGGTTCTGATAGCCGCCGGTAGAGCGTTCCAGCAAGATGGTGGAAAAAAGGCAAAGGCTCTAGCTCTGGTAGCTTGGGAGTACTTGGTGCTTGCCTTAGGTAGAATGAGGGTGTTTGCAGCATTCGATCTCCTTAGCCGGTTAGGAGGTGTGATAGATACTAGGTCGGTAATAGCAGTAGCCGGGAATTTCTTGATGGCTTTATGGGTCATTGTTAGAACCTTGAAGGAGATCCTGGCTTGTATGGGCAGCCAGTGCAACTGTTTTAGTATTGGAGTGATGTGAGATCTTCTGGAAGCTCCATGAAGGATTCTTGCAGCAGAATTCATAGCAAGTTGTAAGGGGTTAGTCGTACTCTTTGGTAGGCCATGTAATATCACATTAGCATAGTCAAGGTGAGGCATTATTAGGGCCTGAAAAACAGTTCGGAAGTCTTCAGGTTCTAACAGCTGACGAAGATGGCGAAGGGTCCGGATTTTATGATAGACCGCTTTTGTTATGTTATTGAAGTGAGCCTTCATATTAAGCTGCTGATCAAGTGTAACTCCGAGGTATCTTACTGTAGTCTTGCATGTGAGCTCTGCGTCACGAACTTTGATGGATAGTGGAGGAATAAAAGCCGGATTCCTGGTGACGAAGAGGGCTTCAGTCTTTTTGAAGTTTAACTTAAGCCTTTGTGCGTCTATCCAGTCGGTGACTGCATCAAAGCATTTGATTAGAGGGGAGAGGTCAAGATGTTCAGTCGAGATTGGCATGTACATCAAAACATCATCAGCATAGTCCAGGCAGTTGATGTTAAATGAGTGGATAAGGTCACAGATGGGTTGCATGTAAATGTTGAATAGTAAGACCGATAAGGAGGAGCCTTGCGGAACACCTTTAGTTTGAAGTAAGGGGTCAGAGGTGGAAGGACCAGAACGGACATGTTGCCAACGGTCTGAGGTAAGACGCGCACCATGATAGAGCTGAACCGTGAACTCCCTTCTCACTGAGGCGTTGAAGGAGAACTTCGTGGTCTGCTGTATCAAAGGCAGCGGCGATGTCCATGAATATTAGAACAAAGCCTTGTCTGATGTTATCCAGTCCTATGGAAAGGGTGTTGAATAGGGTTGTCAGTAGCGTTTCCACACCATGTGCTTCACGAAATCCATGCTGGCAGGGATGAAGGGGTGCGTTGGAATCTATATGATCCTGTAATTGACGTTGTGTAATCTTTTCAATGATCTTCGAGAGGAGAGGTATGCTGGAGATAGGCCTGTAGGACTCCATCAATGAGGGGTCCAGCTTACTGTTTTTTAGGAGAGGTCTGATCGCAGTCTGTTTCAGGCTACAGGGGAATGTTCCAGTAGAGAAGGATACTTCTATAAGCTTGGATAAGAATGGGCTGAGCTCAGAATGGAAGGATTTTATCCAGGGAGCTGGACACGGATCAGAGGGTGCTGTAGTAGTGTTTATATTTAATATAGTGTCTTGAATGACTCTGTTGGATGGGGTAGAGAAGGATGTAAGGGTGTGTTGGGTCTCACTTAAGAGATGATCAAATGAGGGATGAGGGGTGGAAATGGGTGGAGTAGTTGAGATGAGGGGTTTAGCAGGTTGAGCAAGCTGGTTACTTTTGTTACGTAGGTAGTGGGCATATTCCTTGGGATCTGGGTGGAACGAATTCCCCTGAGATGGTTCCTTTGCTAGGGATTTTACAATTTGGAAGAGCTCGTGGGGTTTGTTCAGGGAGCGTTGTAGTCTGTTTGCATGATATTGTTTCATACTTGATGCAACGGCTAAACGATGTTTTCCTAATTGTGCTGTGAATGCTTCGTGGCTCGCGGTTGTTCTTGATCGTCTCCAGTGCCTCTCTAGTTGTCTGAGATGAAGGAGTGATTTGCGTAGTTCTTGGGAGTACCACGGAGCGTTCTTCTTCTTATGGTATGCTTTGTATGTTGGAGGTCTATGGATTACGGCATCTAGGTTTGAGTTCCAGGAGTCGACCATGTCGTCAAGGCTTTGTTCAGGTAGGTCAAGTAGGTTCAGTGTCTTCATTAAAAATCCTCTCTATCGAAAGGATGGAAGCGCTTTAATTGTTCTGGAGTAGGATTATCATCAGTTTTAGTTTTAGCAGATATGGCGCAAGTTGGTATCTGGAATTGTATCAGAAGATGATCTGACCAAGGAACTGAGCTAACATTTAGCTTCTTCTGCTCCCCTGCCGGAGGCTCTATCCCCGTGCCGGGGAGAGCTGCAGATGGTGGTGGGAGCAGGGAGGAGCACGCGCCCGATGGCGCAAACGTCTTGGCTGGCAGCGAGAACCGAGAGACAGGGAGGGATCCGGGACTGGACTAGAGTTCCGCAAGGAACAACAATTAGCAGGTAAGTCTAATTTACTCTTCCTTAGCGTCTCTCTAGTCCAGTCCCGGAACCATAGAGGATGTAACAGAGCAGTATATCTCAACGGGAGGGCCTCGCTAGTCCAGCCTGAAGCACCCGAGAGCCAAACCGCGCATCCGACGCCGCCTGCACATCCAGACGATAGTGCTTAGCAAAGGTGTGCAAGGACGACCACGTCGCCGCCCGACAAATATCCACCGCCGGCACCAAGCTAACTTCTGCCCAAGACGCCGCCTGCGCCCTAGTCGAGTGAGCCCGAAGCCCGGCAGGAACCATCTTGCTGTGTAAAAGGTATGCCGACGAAATCGCCTCTTTCAACCAGCGGGAAATGGAAGACTTAGACGCCGCTTCTCCCTTGCGCGGACCGCCAAAGGCGACAAATAAACGATCGGACTTACGGAAGGACGCCGTTTCCCGCAAATACCGGCGAAGCGCTCGACGGACATCCAACGCGTGCAAGGAGTTATCCGTGTGCTTACCGCGTTCCTTGGCAAACACCGGGAGACACACCACTTGATTCATGTGAAACGCCAAAACTATCTTAGGCAAAAACGCGGGAACCGGTCGCAATACCACCTTGTCAGCCGAGAAAGACAGATAGGGTTCCCTACACGAAAGAGCCTGCAACTCCGAAATCCTGCGAGCTGACGAGATCGCCACCAGAAACACCGTCTTCAACGTCAAGTCCTTCAACGAAGCTTGCGCCCAGGGTTCAAACGGCGAAGCCACCAGAGACCTCAACACCTCAAAGAAAACCACTAGCTCCAGAGCATTCACATTCACTGCCCCTACGCTCTGGAATGACCTCCCAATAGACCTTCGCATCATAAATGACCTCTATCAGTTGAGGAAAGAGCTAAAAACTTACCTCTTTACTGAACACTTTGAAATCCCATATTCCCCCAAAACACCTCCATAACCATGGTATTACACACACGAACCCCCTTACTCAAAACTAAATAACTCACCCCCCCCCCCTGTCTGACACCCCATACACACCCCCGATTTACGTCATAAAAGGAAATAAATTCCAAAATATACACAACACACAACCACTGTAAATATCCAATGTAAATAATTTAATGGTTGTTTGTATTACTAATACATCATGAAGTTGAAGTTTTGTTCAATGTAAATAGTTAAACTTAACCGTTCATTGTAAATAGTTGAATCTGATTGTTCAATGTAAATGTATACATCTGTGTACAATTGTTAAAATGTTCCTTGTAAACCGCCCTTGATCGCTGGAAGGGGCGGTATAGAAAAATATAGATAGATAAATAAATAAATAAATAAAACACCAAATTCAAGTCCCACGAGGGAACTAAAGCCCTGCACGAAGGACGCATAAGCAACACTGCTCGCAAGAAGCGCTTCACATCAGCATGGGACCCCAGTAGCTGGCCCTGAACCTTGCCTCGAAAACACGCAAGAGCTGCAAGTTGTACCCTCAAGGAACTGGCTGCCAGGCCCTTGTCCACCCCTGCTTGCAAGAAGGAGAGGATCCGAGGAACGGAGGTCCGCAAAGGCCGCAATTCGCGATCCGCACACCAGCTCTCAAAAATACGCCAGACCCGGACATACGCTAGCGGCGTGGACCGACGCCGTGCCCGCAACAAGGTAGCAATGACCTCCAGAGAATAACCTTTGGCTCTCATTCGCGCCCTCTCAATAGCCATGCCGTAAGCGAGAATCGAGCCACCTGAGGCATCTGCAGCGGTCCCTGCCGAAGGAGATCCGGCCGAGGAGGAAGCAGCCACGGATCGGCCACACTCAACCGCACCAGATCTGCATACCAAGGCCGACGAGACCAGTCTGGGGCAATCAGAACCACGGGACCCGGATGCCTCTCGATCCGCTGCACCAGGCGACCCACCAGAGCCCACGGAGGAAAGACATAGAGCAGCCCGTACCTTGGCCACCTTTGTGCCAATGCATCAAGGCCTTCCGACATGCGTTCCCGACGCCTGCTGAAGAACCGTTCGACCTGCGCGGACTCGAAGGTCGCCATGAGGTCCATTATCGGCAGACCCCAACGACGGACCAGCAACGCAAATACCTCGGGATGTAGAGACCACTCTCCGGGGTCTACTCTGCGACGACTCAGAAAGTCCGCCTCCACATTGTGAACCCCCGCGACATGCTGGGCCGACAGACATTGAAGATGCCGCTCTGCCCATTCTAGAAGCAGATCCGCCTCCGCTTCCAACACCGCGCTGCCTGTGCCTCCCTGGCGATTTATGTAGGCTACCGTGGAGGCATTGTCAGACAGCACCCTGACCGCCGCTCCCTGCAGCCAAGGCTGAAACGTAGTCAGAGCCAACCACACGGCTCTCATTTCCAGACGGTTGATGGACCACTGGCTCTCCCGCGAGGACCACTGGCCCTGAGCAATCTGACCCTCGCAAGGAGCCCCCCAGCCGTCCAAACTGGCATCCGTCATCAGCAGACGCCAGACGGGAGACTCCAAGGGCATACCGTTCGCCAGAGAGCGCCGACGCAACCAACAGCGAAGGCTGCGCCGAACCCCCAAGGGGCAAACTAACTGACGAGCTAGCGAGTCGGACTGATGACACCATCGACGCAGCAGCGCTTGCTGCAGGGGCCGCATGTGCGCCCTTGCCCACGGAACTACCTCGATGGTCGCCGCCATCGTGCCGAGAAGCTGAAGGTATTGCCAAGCCGAGGATGACCGTCTCGCTAGAAACTGCTCCACCAGCCGCTTCAGGGCCCGCGCTTTGTGCACTGGGAGAAAAACCTTCCCGTTGCCGGTCTCGAAACGCGCCCCCAAATACTCCAAGGTCTGCGAGGGAAGAAGGCTGCTCTTCGCCCGATTGACCACCCAGCCTAACGACTGCAAAATCTGTACGACCCGCGCCGTCGCTCGGAGACTCTCCTCCCTCGACTTCGCCCAGATCAACCAGTCGTCGAGATAGGAATGCACGAGGACACCCTCCTTCCGCAGGAACGCCGCTACCACCACCATGATCTTCGTGAAGACCCGTGGCGCCGTCGCGAGGCCGAAGGGCATGGCTTGAAACTGAAAATGGCCCATCGGCAGTGCAAACCGCAGAAATCTTTGATGTTCCCGACGAATGGGAATGTGCAAATAGGCCTCCGTAAGGTCTAGGGACGTTAGGAATTCCCCCTCGCGGACCGCCGCTATGACCGAGCGCAGCGTTTCCATGCGAAAATGCGACACCCGGAGGCCCCGATTCACACTCTTTAAATCCAGGATTGGTCGAAAGGTGCCCTCCTTTTTCGGCACCACGAAGTAGATGGAGTATCGACCGGACCCTAACTGCCCCTCCGGCATGGGGGCGACTGCCCGGAGCCAAAGCAGCCGGGAAAGTGTATCTGATACGGCTCTTCGTTTCCAGGGAGCGCTGCACGGGGACATAACGAAGGAATCTAGCACCGGTCGATGCAGCTCGAGCGCATATCCCTCTCGTATCACTTCTAACACCCACCGATCGGATGTGATAGCGGCCCAGGCAGGGTAGAAATTCCGTAGTCTGCCCCCTACGGGGATCACCGCCACCGGAGCCGGCCTCGCTTCATTGTGACTTTTTGGGGACCTGCGCCTGGAAGGAGCCAAAACCTCTACCTGCCCCCCGAAATCCGCGGAAACTCTGTCCGCGCCCCGGGTATCTGGAACGCTGGGACTGACCAAAGCGGGAGGCACGAAATCTCCGAAAGGACTGCTGAGACCCCCGGAAGGTGAAGGTCGGCTTCCACTGCTTGGGCTTATCCTCCGGAAGCCGACCCCCCTTAGAATCCCTGAGATATTTTACCAACCTAGCCAAGTCCTCTCCAAATAACTGCCTGCCCTTAAACGGCAGCTTACTAAGGCGAGCTTTAGAAGAACCATCAGCCGCCCAATTGCGTAACCAAAGAGAACGACGCGCTGCTACCACCGACGCCATGCCGTTAGCCAACCCCCTAATGAGGTCATAGTAGATATTCGCCAAATAAGCGGCACCAGACTCCAATCTGGACACCGCGGCCTCCTGTTCCGCCGACTGGGGCCCCTGCAACTGCTGAGACCAGCGGAGGCAGCCGCGCGCCACCCAGGCCCCGGCCACCGCCGCCTGCATTGACAGGGCAGAAACATCAAACGCTTGTCTCAACAAGCTCTCGACCTTTCTATCCTGCGCGTCCTTCAACGCCGCAGCACCTTCCACCGGGATAGTAGTCCGTTTAGTAACCGCGGAAACTGCCGCGTCCACCTTCGGCGAACGAAAAAGCTCTCTATCAGCCTCCGATAGAGGATACAACTTAGGCAACAGTCTAGCCCCGCGCAAGGCGGATTCTGGACTGTTCCACTCCTCCTTAAAAACCCTATGGAGCGGAAAGACACTGTGGGAAGTGCGCACCGCCTGCATCAAGGGATCCTCCAACTGGTCCTCCGCAGCGGAATCTTCCACGGGCATGTTCAATACTTTGAGGGTTTCGGCAATCAGTGCCGGAAGTTCCTCTTTACGAAATACACGCACTATTCTACTACTCTGCTCGTCGTCAAACAACTCGCCGTCTTCTAAATCTTCCGCAGACTCTAGCCCGAGAGCCTCCCCCAGCCCCTCGTGGGACTCATCCCCAGGAGGCGCAGAATCCGCAACACTCGGGGGCCAGCTCATCTTTTGTGGACCGGTGTCTCCCTCTACTGAAAGTGGGCGCTTCAGCCCACGGCGGGGCGGGACCGAACCTCCACCCGCCGGCTGCAAGAGAGCCAGAGCCTCCTGCATGAGAGAGAAAAAGGCGGGTGGAATTCCCAGGGATCCCTCCTGGACGCCCCCCGCCAACAGGCGCTCTGGCACCTCAGAAATCCCCGGATCAAGGACCATCTCTGCCTGCCTTGATGTCCCTTCTGTAGAGACAGGAGGGAGATCCGCACTGGAGCCCTCCAGAGGATCCTCCATGACAGCACCCACAGCAGAACAAGTGGCACAGACTCTGGCTTCCAAATTACTACTTCTACGAATGCCACAAACCAGACACCGAGGACTAGGAGGCATGCCTATGCACACAGCCCTCTACCAGCAAAGCAGAGACACCTTGCTGAAGCAAACAGAGCAGAAAAAAAAATCGCGATTTTAAAAGTGCTCAAAAATGCTCCAAATCGCAGGATTAGATAGAGCTGGGGTCAATTAGCTGATATCTGACCAAAAAATTCAAAAACGAAGCTCCTATCCCTAAAAAAAACACGAAGAAAAAATGACTTTAAAAATCCAAGATGGCTGCCGGACCCGATCCCGCCAAAAAAAGGACTATAAAAAGTACCCAAAAGGTTTAAACAAACTCCCCAGAGCTGATTCCAGGCTACCCCAAGGCCTCTATCACTGCCTTTAGAAATAAAAAGCCCCAAACTCTACTCACCCACACACAGGAGAGGAGGGGGGGTCAAAACTCTGTGAGTGCTGTCCAGCGTGCCTGTCACAAGCTCTGAGTAGCAGTTATCAGAGCCAACATCAGAGTTAATAACCGCTCAGGGCAGCTCGGGGAACCCCTAAATCAGTTAGGGGACCCTCAGAGCCTACTGCTGTATTTAATTGCTGCAGTTAATTGCCTTCAACCTTCTCCTCACCCACCAAGGGGGTTCGGTAGAAAGGAGACCTGTGTCCTTTGCAGCTCCCCTGCTTGTTTGACCTATGGGGAGACTGACAGAGAGAAAGAGAGAAAAAAACAGATCAGATAAAGGCAGAAGGGACACAGCCAAAGAATTCCTCCACAGCAGCAGCCCAGCACCTAAACCTAGAAAATAATAAAACACTAAAGCTCTGCTTATTTGTTCCTAAGGAGCCCAGTTCTGGGCTCTGACTTCCAAGCTGCTTGGAGACTGAGATACTGATGTGTGGGCGGTCCTTGGGGCTGCATATAACTGGATGATCAAAGAGATGAAGATATTCAGTCTCCAAAGCTGCTGGTGGAGGTTCACAACTCTATGGTTCCGGGACTGGACTAGAGAGACGCTAAGGAACCGTGGATTTTATACCTATTTGTCTTAGTTTATTAATCATTGTTGAGTGGTGAACACTGTCAAAGGCAGCAGAGATATCAATGAATATGAGTAGGAATGCCTGTTTTGAATTATCAATACCTCTTACAAGGGTATCAATAAGAACTGTTAATAGTGACTCCACCCCGTGGTGAGGGCGAAACCCATACTGTTGGTCATCCAGGGGGGCTGAGCTATCAATGTATTCTTGGGTCTGGATTTGTACTGCTTTTTCGATTAATTTAGCTAAAAACGGGATGCTTGATATGGGTCTGTAGGATTTAGGAGATGTTTTGGCTCTGGCTCCTTGCCACCTCTGCTATCTTTCTTGGAAGGTAATGCCACCTGGTTGCACTCACCTTCGCTCGTAGAGTTAGCAAGCTTCCGACCTTTGTGGCGGAGGCACCTTATACCAGTTTTTACAAGAACAGAGTGGTGCTTTACCTACACCCCAAGTTTCTTCCATCAACCAGGAAGCAGACAGTCCTTCACACCTTTAAACTAGGAAAGGGGGGTGACGGATGTGGAAGGTCAACATCTGGCTGCCACCCCCAGCAAAAGCAGAACAACATCAGAAACAGCCACACTTTTAAAACCACACATCAAAAACATGTGGGAAGAAGTGGGCAGAACAAAATCAATGCAAAATACACACAAGCCAGGAAAATGCTGAAAAGCAATGAGCACAAATGTGCGAAGCTTAGCCAACAAAATTCCAGACATGGAAGCCCTAATGGTAGAAACAGATTTGGACATTGTGGCCATTACAGAAACATGGTTTAATGAATCACATGATTGGGATATAGCCATAGCTGACTATAAACTATTCAGAAGAGACAGAGAAAATGGAAAAGGAGGAGGAGTAGCCTTGTATGTCAAAAGCAATATTAAAGCTACTGAAATGCAGGGGACATGGGGAAAAGAAGAAGCGCTCTGGATTGCGTTGGAAAGAGGAGATGGCACTGTCATCCATATTGCTGTAGTCTACAGACCTCCGACTCAAATTGAAGAGAGAGACAATGAATTGATTATAGATATTGCCAAGATAGCAACAAAGGGGGAAGCGATCATATTGGGTGATTTTAATCTACCTGATGTGGATTGGATTACTCCTTCTGCACATCTGGAAAGAAGCAAAAAAATTGTGGATGCTCTCCAAGATGCATTATTTAGACAAATGGTGATGGAACCAACCAGGGAAAGCTCAACGCTGGATGTAGTGCTCACCAACGGTGATAGTGTGTCGAATGTCTGAGTGAGTGCCCCTGTGAGCAACAGCGACAATCACATGGTGTGGTTTGAGATAAAAGCCATGGTACAGGCCATGTCATAGCAAGCTCAAAGTCCTAAACTTCAAATACACTGACTTCAATAAAATGGCAGAGTACTTAAAGGAGGAGATGACGGGGTGGAAGGAGATAAAGGAAGTGGCATTGCTATGGGCTAAATTTAAAGGAGGTAATAAAAGGGGCAACAGATAAATATGTAAGAAAAGTAAATAAAAACAAGAGGAGAAGGAAACCTATTTGGTTTTCCAAAGAGGTGGCTGCTCAAATAAAGGCAAAAACCACAACTTTTGCAAAATTCAAAAGCTTGCAAACAGAAGAGTGAGGAGTGGCCTAGTGGTTGGGGCAAGGTACTTCAGGCTGGAAGGTCGGGGGTTCAAATCCCACTAGAGGACAGCAACCTTGGGCCGGAAGGACTGGGGTTTCTAGTCCCACAGGTGCTCCTTGTGGTCTTGGGCAAGCCACTTAACCCTCCATAGCCCATGTTCCCTGTAAAATAGTTATCTCCAAGTTATAATGCCCTGTTCAATGTAATTTCAGTTTGTTCAATGTAAACCGCACTGATGCAGAATAGTGCGGTATATAAGAGAATAAAAATAAATAAATAATAAATAAGAACACAGAAATGAATACAGGATCCAACTCAAAGAGTCTAAAAGAGTAATAAGGAAAGCATAATCAAAGGCAGAGGAAAAGATGGCTAAAGATGTTAAGGGTGGCAACAAAAATTTCTTCAGGTATATTCAGGAAAGGAAGAAGATCAGAGTTGGAATTGCAGGACTCAGAAGTGCTGGGAAAGGACTCGTGGAAAGTGACACTGAAAAAGCGAAATTGCTAAACAAATACTTCTGCTCTGTTTTTACTAAAGAAGATCCTGGAGATGGACCAGCTGCGACTCCCAAATATAAAAATGGAAATGAAGTAGATAAACACCATTCACAGAAGACGAGGTGTTAGAACAACTTGCTAAACTGAAAGTGGACAAAGCCATGGGTCCGGATGGGATACATCCCAGGATACTGAAAGAGCTCAGAGAGGTTCTTGCAGGACCGTTAAAGGATGTCTTTAACAGATCCTTGGAAACAGGAGAGGTTCCTCAGGACTGGAGAATGGCTGATGTTGTACCTCTACACAAAAGTGGTGACAGGGAAGAAGTGTCAAACTACAGGCCCGTGAGCCTTACCTCGGTGGCGGGAAAAGTAATGGAGGCGCTCCTGAAAGAGCGAATAGTGAACTTTCCCAAAACCAGCAGGATGCAAGATCCGAGGCAACATGGTTTTACCGAAGGACGGTCTTGCCAAACAAATCTGATTGAGTTCTTTGACTGGGTGACCAAGGAACTAGATCAGGGGCATGCGATGGATGTCATCTACCTGGATTTCAGCAAAGCCTTTGATACTGTTCCTCATAGGAGGCTTGTTAACAAACTCAGTAGCTTGGGGATGGGTCCCAAGATGGTAAACTGGATTAGAAATTGGTTGACTGACAGACGACAGAAGGTGATTGTACATGGAGCTCACTCGGATGAGAGGAAGGTGATTAGCGGGGTGCCCCAGGGTTCGGTCCTGGGCCCGGCACTGTTCAATGTATTTGTGAGTGATATTGCTGAAGGACTGAATGGAAAAGTCTGTCTTTTTGCAGACGACACAAAAATTTGCAACCGAGTGGACTCCCCTGAGGGAGTGGTTAACATGAGGAAAGATCTACAAAAGCTGGAAGACTGTTCTAATGCTTGGCAACTACGATTTAATTCCGAAAAAGTGCAGTGTCATGCACTTGGGTAGCAGAAATCCAAGGGAAATATACGCGATAGGGGGCGAGAGGTTGGTATGCACGGTTCAGGAGAAAGACCTTGGTGTGATTATCTCTGATGATCTCAAGGTGGCAAAACAATGCGACAAGGCGGTGGCAAAAGACAGGAGGATGTTGGGCTGCATACAAGGAGGGATTACCAGCAGAAAGGAAGAGGTACTTATGCCACTGTATAAGTCACTGGTGAGACCTCACTTGGAATACTGTGTTCAGTTTTGGAGACCATATCTTGCAAAAGATGTAAAAAGACTGGAAACTGTTCAGAGGAAGGCGACCAAAATGATTTGGAGCCTGCGTCAGAAGCCTTATGAGAAGAGACTTGAAGACCTAAACATGTACACTTTGGAGGAAAGGAGGGACAGGGGAGATATGATTCAGACCTTTAAATACTTAAAGAGAAATGATGAACAAACAAACCTCTTCCAAAAGACGGGGAAGCTGTAAAACTAGAGGGCATAACATGAAGCTGCAAGGGGGTAAATTGAGAGGCAATGTCAGGAAATATTTTTTCACTGAATGGGTGGTGGATGCTTGGAATACCCTCCCGATGGAAATGGTGGGGGCAAACACGGTGACGAAATTCAAAAAGGCATGGGACAAACACAGAGGATCCCTTTACAGCAATAGGATAAAAACAAACGGTACCATCTAACTTCTGAACCATATAACGTCTCAACAAATATATAACGTCTCAACAAATAGGGGTGTCCTACATGGAGTGGTGAGTTTACCCCAAAACAAAGACATGGGGAGGGGTGGCCTGCACAGAGCGACAGGTGCACCTACTCTTGCCATCTTGCTGGGCAGACTAGATGGACCATGCTGGTCTTTATCTGCCGTCATTTACTATGTTACTATGTTACTATGGACTGTAAGAGGACTTTATCCTTCTATATCCAACGCACTCATTGCCACCGCAAGGCTATTCAGCTTTCCGTCTCCGACGATCCCAGTAGGCTGGGAGTGGCGGTGACCAAACGTGCGCTGTCCACCTAGGTGGTGGATTATATCACCGTTGCCTATGAGCAGGTGGGGCACCGTGTCAAGGCCATGGCAGCCTCAGTGGCAAACTTGCACTCTGTCCTGATGGTGGACATCTGCTGGGCCGCTACCTGGTCTTCAGTCCATACCTTCTCAGCCCACTACTGCCTGGAAAGAGAGTCCCAACGGGACAGTGCCTTCAGCCAGGCTGTGCTCTATAACCTTTTTGGAGTTTAGACAACTCCTACCCTCCGACCCTTTTGTGTTCAGGCTACTGGAGTGCTGGTTTCATCCGACACAGGGTCCTACTGTGGTCTGTGGATATGGACTAACTTGCTGCTGCTCGTGGCTCCCTGTGAGGGAGTCCATGTTTTTTTCTACGTTTTTTTCGGTAGCCTGTAGCTGGGGAGTCCCATATGTGAGGACAGACCTCCTTCTGCCAGAGAAAGGGTAGTTACACACCTGTAACAGGTCTTCTCCAGTGACAGCAGGAATCAGTCCTCGCAACCCTCCGTCATCCCCTTGGAGTTGCTTCCTTACCATCTTTTATTTTTGGGGTCTTTTAGCTATGTCATCAGACTTAGCAAAATGGTACCCTTGGATGAGAAGGTGACCACATGTGTGGTGGCATCTCCCAAAGGCTTTCTTTGAAAGCTGGGGGGATGCTTCCGCGAAGGCTCCGTCGGTGCCGATGTCACCATAGTACAACAAATTGAAATGCTAATATCAGGCAACGGAGCACTTTCCATAACTTCAGAAGAAGTAACCAAGCTGGAAATCTGCTATCATTCACAGTATTTAAAATATTACTTTTACTAAACCAAAACAAAACTCAGCATATCTAAATCAGAGAGCTACAACATATCTCTGTTTTATAATTTAAACAAAGATCGGGAAAACAAAGTGCACCTCTCTAAAAACCAGGACACATCTTCAACTATAAAAAAACAATTGAAATTACCTTAAAACACAAGAATGAAATGAGAGAAATCTGTGCAGTCTTTACACACTATTGACAGGAAAACAGGCGTTTCAAATATCAATTTGCAAGTCTAGCAGTACGGCTCTGAACACAGCAACTAGCCAGGCTGTTCAAATCTTTTACAACCAGAAAACATTATCCCTTTAAAACATGATGTCATTATACACTTTCTCTTCTAATACAAACAACTTAAGTTTTCACATGTATCATAGACTCACACCATGTAGGACGATACACTCGGGATGAGTGGGTAGCCATCCTTAAACATTGACTGCCATTTTATATTTCAAACATCTAAGCCTCTGAAAAAGTCCCTCTCTAGGGAAATAACAATACTTCATTACCACTAGTCATGCTCCATGGTTTTGCACACATACGGACTGCCTCTCTGAAATGCTAAAGCCCGTGACTGTCTGTATTTCATACTCACAATCCTCTCTGCTTTGTCTTGAATGAAGAGAAATGAATATCCTATCTGGTATGGCACCAAACAGAATGGATCTCTTAGCCTATGGCCTACTTCTGACCAGACAGCAAAACTTAATCTTGGCTTCAGTTCTCTAAATTCAACTGTAAATAAGGAAATACACAAACAGAGAGTTATATAAAAAGTACAACTTAAGCTAAAGTGAGGAATTCACAGGTATGCACATTTGTGCAAGTTCTCATGATTCCCTCCCAAGCTAGGCCATTGCTCCTCCTTTCATTAGGGAAAAACTATTGCATAGTACTCTACGTCAAGCTTTGATTATCTACATATTATAGATCATAACACAGACAGCTCTCAACTCCAGCATTCTGAAAACAAAGTATTCTGTATTGTTCTCACAAACAATGTCACCTCAAAGTACAACATTGGCTTTTATAACACCTCTCTCCAAACTTCTAGGCTTAAGACTGTCAGCAGCATTTCAAGCCATTCTCCATATTATTAAACATTTCAGAGGGCCCTGGCACCCCTCTTCAAGTTACTTTCAACACATATATTTTGTATTCACAGAACCCCCTCCCTCAACAATGGGTGCAGAGCAAAACTAGGACATTCACCAACAGAACTTAATATCTCCAGGAACAAGCAGAAATGTAGTCTTCACATATGGGGTATCGTCGGTACCGATGGAGCCTGCGCGGGAACGCTCCCCAGTGTCCAATTAGAAAGCTTTTGGGAGCATCCCACAGCGCCTGCGTGCTGCCTTCCCACCTTTCCCAACTGCCTCTCTCCAGTTCTTCGTTTTTTGCGGAGCTAGCAGGTCGTTGTTCCTGTCACCGCAGAAAATTCTTCTTTATTACTTTCTTTTTTTGTGGTCGCTTCTGCCTTCTTCGACGCTCTACCGGTACCGCCGGTTTTTCTTTCTTTATTTCTGTTTAAAAAAAAAAAAAAAGATATAGTATCTTTTCCCATTTTTCTTAGGTGCATGCGCCATTTTTGGGCCTTTGGCCCAAAAACTTTTTCCTATAATGGAAGAAACCTGCTTCAGTTTTCAGAAAATGCACCAAGTGTGGCGGTACCATCTCTGTCACCGACACCCATGAATGGTGTCTGAAATGTTTAGGTCCTGACCATTCCATCACGGATTGTATGTCCTGTGCCATGATGTCCAAGAGGGGTCGGCAGAACCGAGCTGCCAAGCTCAGTACCCTGTTTCCCTCTGATGCAGCTTCGGTGGCATCGACGTCTTCCAGGGCTTATTTATTTATTTATTTATTTATTTATTACAGTTTCTTATATACCGCGCTATTTAGAATCAGCGCGGTTTACATCATAACAAAACGACCATTACGACAAACTGTCAGGTTTTACATTGAACAGGAGTACAAACTTGGATAACTGGGTTAACTATATACATAATCTATCTACACTGCAGTGTGCGGGCATTTCATGGATCTCAGGTAACCAAACATAAATCCAGCCGGTCCTCAAAGGGTAGATCTCCTTCAAAGCATCGAGATGCCTCTGGCACTGCCCTTCAGGATTCTACACCAGCCAAATTGCCCCGGCGGAAGGCTTCGGCTTCCAAAGCATTATTGGGGCTCCAGGACATTCTCGAGGCCTCGAACTCGGCAGAACCTTTGGTGCCATGCTCTGGGGTACTGGCTGTCTTCTCCGGTACTGACATCCAGGCATTGGCAGGGTCAATAGACCAGAGTCTGGCGGCTCTCCTTGCGGCATCGACACCCTCAGAATCACGTCAGACAATTCAGCCGGTACCAGTACTGATACTATCTATATCAGTGTCCGCATTACCGGCACCCAGTCAACCGATGACCTCCGGTACCGATACACTGGTACTGATTATCCCGGTACCGACTTCGGTCGGTACGGGTATCGGACTCTACAAGAGCACCCGGACAGAAGATGCTTTGAGTCCTCAAAGGAATCTGAGGATTCCGATAGTTCTGTCGATATCGGAGCACTTCTTCCAGAGGAGCCCTCCTCCCCTAAATGCAGGATGTCTCCTCCAGACGATATCTCCTTCCAGGATTTCATCAGGGAGGTGGCTCGGGGTTTCTCCATTACTGTGGCTCCTGAAACAGAGCCCAGAGCAATGGAGCTGGAAATTTTACAATTTCCCAAAGTTCCTAAGGAGGCAGCTACTTTGCCCATCCATGAGATCTTGCATGATCTCATGCTCAGACCCCTCTTATCACCTCTCCTCATTCTCGTAGACTTGACACTATGTATCGAGGCCCTCCTTGTCCTGGTTTCCAAAAAGCTCAGCTCCCTCACCACTCCATTGTAGTGGAGTCTGCCATGAGAAGGATCAGGAGTGCAAAGAGGCATGCCTCTAATCCTCCTGGACGTGAGTGCAGAACTCTGGATGCTTTTGGACGTCGTACCTTCCAAGCTTCCATGCTTTCTGCTAGGATCAGTTCATATATTTTATGTATGGGAATGTTCCAGAAAGAAGTCACAGGAGGTTTAGAGGTTTTGGGTCCTCTTCTTCCTGAGGATAAGAGGCAGGATTTTCTCACTTTGGTCAAACATGCCCAGGATGTTTCCAAATTTGTCAATCGTGCAGCTTTCGACTGTTTTGAGTGCATAAGCAGAACCTCTGCCATTGCCATAGGTGCACGTAGAATTGCCTGGCTCCAGGCATCTGATTTGGAACTCTGGGTACAAGACAAATTGGGCAATATTCCTTGTACTGGTGAGAACCTGTTTGGTAAAGATTGGCATGAAAAAGCTAATGAGTTGGATGCTGACAACTCCACCTTGGACAGACTATCCAAGGATACAGCTGATCCTGCAAGAAAGAAATCTGTCAAAAAAACCCATTCTTTTCCAAAAAGAAAAGGTTTTATCCTGCTTATTCCCATCAGGGACGTTCTGCAGGTCAACATCTCAGGAATGGTCAGCAGCCATCCAAGCAAAGGAAGGCAAAGACTACTAAGCCTCAACCGCCTCAGCAGTCTCAGCCTCCACAAGGCCTTTGACTTGCGTCTAGAGAACTTAGCCTTCCTGGCTCTAAATGGACCAGAGCCTTCCACCATTCCAGGAAGTTTGTCACTTTGCCCCAAGATGGGGGCAGATAACAGCAGAGCATTGGACACTCTCCATCATACAAGAGGGGGTACAAGCTTCATTTCTTGAGTATGCCCCCTCCCAGAATAGTAAAACAGTTCAATTCTCAGACCTCTCTCATCAACCTGTTAGGTCAAGAGGTCAATATACTTGTTGCCCAAGGGGCAATAGAAGAAGTACCCATTCATCAACAGGGTACAGGGTTTTACTCCCCCTATTTTCTTATCCCAAAGAAACAGGGGGATACAGACCCATTTTGGACCTCAGAGAATTGAACAAATTCCTGTTCAAAGAGAAGTTCAAAATGATTTTTCTAGGAACTCTGTTGCCATACCTTCAGAACCAGGATTGGCTTTGTTCTCTAGATATCAAGGATGCGTACACTCATGTTCTCATCCATCCAACTCAGAAAATTCCTTCGATTCCTGTTTCAGGGGAAGCACTACCAATACAGGGTGCTTCCGTTTGGCCTGGCCTCAGCTCCAAGAGTGTTCACTAAATGCATGGCTGTGGTAGCAGCATTTCTCCGCACTCTAGGCATATTCGTCTTCCCCTACTTAGACAACTGGCTCATTCGAGCCCCATCAGAGCCAGAAGCAAGAGCTTCTCTATCTTGCACAATGTGTATCCTTCAGTATTTGGGTCTAGTTATAAACATCCCAAAATCCAGTCTAACTCTCACTCAGTCTCTAGAATTCATAGGAACTGTGCTGGATACCAAAAGGGCAAGGGCCTATCTCCCCCAGGCCCGTTGCCTTCATATAGTGCAGTTACCTTCTCAAGCAGTGCTAAAACCCTTCCTCACTGCCCGAGAAATGCTACAACTGTTAGGCCACATGGCATCTACAGTGCTTGTGGTCGCCTCCATATGAGGGCAGCCCAGTGGACTTTATCCAGCCAATGGACCCAGGCATCAGGGTCCCTGTCAGACAAAATAGCAAACACAAGTCGCCTTATTTTGTTCCTCCAATGGTGGCAGTCCACTCAAAACTTGTTGCTGGGGTCCCCTTTTCAACAACCCTTACCCCAGGCAACTCTCACAACAGATGCTTCAACAATGGGTTGGGGAGCTCATCTACAAGACCTCTCCACCCAGGGCACCTGGACTCCATAGGAGACTCATCTGCATATCAATCTCCTAGAGCTCAGAGCAATCTTCCTTGCTCTTCGTGTGTTCCATACCCTGCTCAGCTACAAGACAGTCCTCATTCATACTGGCAATCAGGTAGCAATGTTCTATGTGAACAAGCAGGAGGGAACAGGCTCTCTGTCGCTTTGCAATGAAGCTTTGCGACTATGGGCCCTCGCCAGAGAGCATCAGATTCATCTCCTGGCAGTGTACCTCCCAGGCATTCAAAACTCTTGGGCAGACAGACTCAGTCGAGTTCTGCTTCCACACGAATGGTCTCTACATGCAGACCAGGTGACCAAGATCTTTCGTATTTGGGGAACCCCAGACATAGACCTCTTTGCAAGTCCATTGAATGCCAAACTTCCCCGGTTCTGTTCCAGAATTGCGGCTCAGGGCTGTTAGGCCAGGGATGCTTTCCTCCTCCACTGGGGTCAAGGCTTCCTGTATGCCTTTCCTCCCATTCCCCTAATTCCCAAAACTCTCTTCAAGCTTCAGAGAGACAGAGGGTGTATGATTCTCATAGCTCCCCATTGGCCACGGCAAGTGTGGTACCCTCTGCTTCTACATCTCTCTCAAGCTCCCTCCCTGGAGTTAGGATCTGCTCTAGATCTCCTGTATCAGGAGGACAGAATGTTATGGCATCCCAATCCCCAGTCTCTGCACCTCAGAGCTTGGTTGCTGAAGGGCCTAGACCTTCAAGATCTTAACCTCTCTCAGCAAGTAAAGGATGTCCTTCATGCTTCCAGGAAGCCTTCCACAAGACGCTCTTATGCTTTCAAGTGGAAAAGGTTTACCATATGGTGTTCGCAGAAGGGAATTAACCCCCTTGCGATACCTCTGGAATCATTACTGAAGTATCTCCTTCATTTATCCAATGCAGGACTTAAACTAACTCAGTAAGAGTCCATTTGAGTGCGATTGCAGCTTCTCTCAAGCCTCTAAATGGACAACCTATCTTCTCCCATCCTCTTATGGCAAGATTTATGAGAGGCCTTCTTCTAACTAAGCCTCTCATTAGGCCACCACCGGTGGCATGGGACTTAAACCTGGTTCTTGGTCAGCTCATGAAGCCACCTTTCGAACCCTTAGCTACTACCTCATTAAAATTCCTTTCTTGGAATGTTATCTTTCTCATTACAATCACATCAGCACGCCGCATCAGTGAATTGCAAGCATTAGTAGCTGATCCACCTTATACAAGGTTTCATCATGACAAGGTAGTCCTTCGGACTCATCCAAACTTTATGCCAAAGGTGGTCTCGCCTTTTCATCTTAATCAAGCAGTCTATCTGCCTGTGTTTTTTCCAAGACCTCATGCATCAAATGCAGAAAGGAATCTTCATACTTTGGACTGTAAAAGAGCTCTTGCCTTTTACTTGCAAAGAACACAGCAACATAGAAAGTCCTCTCAACTTTTTGTTGCTTTTGATCCTTCTCATTTGGGACTTCCAGTCTCCAAGAGAACACTGTCCAGCTGGATTGCACAGTGTATTTCCTTCGCCTATCAGAGTAAGAACCTTCCTCTGGAGGGCCATGTCACAGCTCACAATGTGAGAGCCATGGCAGCTTCAATGGCTCATCTGCACTCTGTGTCTATTGACGACATCTGTCGAGCAGCCACTTGGGCCTCAGTTCATACCTTCACAGCCCATTACTGCTTGGACAAGGACTCTCACCGGGATGCCTTGTTTGGTCAGGCTATTCTCCAACACCTGTTCCATATCTAATCCACTCCTACCCACCATCCGTGGTTGGATGCCGGAGATCCATGGGGGGAAGTGGAGCCCTTTCACAGGGGCACACAACTTCTGGGGTCTCTCCCTGGCATCTAAAGCTAGGTAGTCCCCATATGTGAAGACTACATTCCTGCTTGTTCCTGGAGATAGCATAGTTACTCACCTGTAACAAGTGATCTCCGGGAACAGCAGGAATTTAGTCTTCACAACCCACCCACCTCCCCTAGGAGTTGTATCTCTCTATCTTTCTCTTTCCCTTTTCCTCTCTCTATCTCTTTGTCCTCAGCTTTAAAACTCAACTGGAGAGAGGCAGTTGGGAAAGGCGGGACGGCAGCACGCAGGCGCTGTGGGATGCTCCCAAAAGCTTTCTAATTGGACGCTGGGGAGCGTTCCTGCGCAGGCTCCGTCAGTACCGACGATATCCCATATGTGAAGACTAAATTCCTGCTGTTCCCCGAGATCACCTGTTATAGGTGAGTAACTATGCTATCTAAAACAAAATATAAAAAATCTGATTCTGGTCATCTCACCAACAACAAACTTCCTTATCACTTCTCCGGGCCAGTCAAGGGAACGTTAGGGTTGTCAATCCCGTTCAGCAGCTGAGAACTGACAGACTTCAAATTCTTGCTGACAGCTTAAGCCACTCCCCCTGATGCCAGTACTCTAGTCTTTCAGTCCTCAGCAGCTGAATAGGACATCAATGCTGACAGCTCCCTGCCAAGGAAAATAGTTGGTTAGTTGTTTTTGTGCTGGGACTTTTGTAGCGGAGTTGCTCTAGCAGGGCTGATCTCTGCTATATTCCCCTTAGCTGATTAAAGTCTAATTGAAAAAAAAAAAGAAAGAGTGGACGTCGACGGCCCGTTTGCTGCCAGCTAAGCAGCAAGGGAGAGCAGAGCCTGCCTTCCCTCAGGCGTAAGTCAGTCTTAGAAGGGGATTGGTCCTGAGAGCCCCTGTTGCCAGCTGCCTTACTGTACCGCCGCATTCTCTCTTCCCCCGCTAGCAGCGGGGTAGCTGGAAATCAGCACTGCGCTACTTGCGCTGATCAGGTGAGCCGTTCGGAGCAGGCAGAGGCCTTTGTTTCATTTCTCCGAGTGTCGGGAGGGGGGGTCCCCGCGGGCGAGATTGTTCTGGCATTAGAAATCTGGGGGCAGAGTTGTTTGGAGCGCTGCAGAGCCGCTTTTCTGTAGCCGCAGGGTTTTTTTGTTGTTCCGTTGAGAGTAAAGGCAGATGGACGGCAAGGCTTTGGCAGAGCCAGATAGGCCTCTCCTCGCCTCAGAAAATGCGGGAACGGCGGCCATTTTAGGGGAGCCATCCGTTGCGCCCTGTCAGACGGCTGCCTGGGTGAGAATCTTCACAGTCTTGTCAAGTGCATATATCTATATGATTTGCAAGGTATTGTGGGCAATGTAGTTCATTCACACCAGACACAGCTGCTGACAATAATTTAGTTGTGCTCTTGGGTAAAGCCAATAAGATATTTATTTATGGGGTTATTTCTCCCAACACAGATATGCTTGGTAGCACATAAATTAGGTAACTTGCTTTCAGTGTTAACTTGGAAAAACAAAGTCAAAATCAGGAAAACAACAAATGAAAAGCCACAAAGCAAGAAACAAACTGTTCTTTTCAGGTTAACTTCTGATTACTTCCCACATAGATTCAGAAGAGATTCTCTCCTAGCTCACAAGCAATTAGGTAAGGCTTAATTGCTAGCAGTTATCCAGCTGAAACCCCTTAGCTGGCTTGCTTTCTACTGTGTGGGTCAAATCCTGCTTCAGGAGCTTTTCTGAGTAGATCAAAGAACAAATTTGTATTTCTTTGTGATGGTTGCTGTACTTTGTAACAGAAAGTTACCAACGGAGTTTAGATAGAGAGCAATCCATATAAACACATTCTTCATCTGCAATCATTCCCCCATCTTCAACAAGCATAGGTTCAATATCATGGATTGGCACAGATGAATCTCTCAATGGAGCACTTTCAGGAGAATACTTGTTTCCCTGCTGTCTTTCAAGGTTATAGCTAGGGCATAGATCAGTGTTCATACCTGAGCTTCCATTGCTGCTAGAGTTCCTCTCTATATAGCCTGGCCAGTATGTAGTCCAGTTCTTATGTCCAGCCTTCCAATCCAGATCCCTGGACACTGGATCTCTTTTCACATACCTTCTGGCACGGGTCTTAGGGTCCCTTCCACGTGCAGCCGTCTCCCTCACAGGTAGCCTCTGGTGATTCCTAGCTCTGCAGCACCATTCCTCTGGCTTTCCCCAGTCCAATGGTGTATGCTGGCCCTTGGAATACCTCCCAGTATGCGTACTGCTTTGGACTCTTCTAGACCTCTCAAAGGCTTTTCTCCTCTTTCTTCCAGAGGGTTTCCTTGCCTCTCTGTCTGTCCGGTTTGGCTTCTGCTTCTGATGATCCTTCAGATGAAACTGATGATCATTCTCTGGATATCCAAGGTGATCATGAAACTGGTCATCTGTAGAATAAACTCTACTCTTATTCTGCTTGGATGAGTGCTCCTCCCTAACACAGTGCAGCTGTGCTGAATCAGGCCTTGCCCTTTGAGATGAGTGTTCCATCCTAGCACAGCGCAGCTGTGCTTAATCAAGCCCTGCCCTTTGCAATGAGTGCTTGGGGATTACCTCATAGCCCTTTTGATTGAACACACGTTTTCTCACTTCAGCTCCTCTCATGGCTGTTGGAAACCTGGTGCATTCTGGGACTGGTAGTCTTTTATGGCAAAATTCTGTTTTCTCATTTCTACCAGCACTGACAGGTTGCTTGTTCAGAGACACTTCACCTTTTCTATAGCCCCTTCCTGAGCTATGATAAGCTTCCTTATCACAGCCCGCGAGCCACCACAAGCAAGGAAAGAGGAAATCAAAGTCTGATAAGGCAGCTCCGATAGTGGTACAGGCTCAGCAGAAGTCTCCTGAAGCTCAGGAGGGGCTTTCTGCGTTGTTTTCCCCTGAATTTATTTTGGCGCTGCATAGGGCGTGTCTGCTAAAATCCTCTCAGGCAAGCCCTTCTGTCTCTGGTTCTCCTCCAGTGCAAGGGTTGCAATTTGACGGGACTGCAGTGCACCTGGGGGAAGGCACTTCCCAGAAGGGGTTAAAGGCGGAGCCCAGGATAGAGCCAGTAGGGACGCTGGCTTCGGACCCTCAGTTATTGGAGGATGGAGAGGTCCTCTCAGAGGCAGGCTTGGATTTTTGGCCAGGAGAGCTGGAGGAAGGTGAGCTTGTGCCGGGCGAGGACCCTTATGTTTTTAGGGTTTTTCGCAAGGAGGAGCTCGGAGCGCTTATCCAATCTTTAGCTGCTCTGAACATTCTGATGCCCTCAGTTTCTCAAGAACCGCTTGAGGATCCGTTGTTGCAAGGCTTCAAAACGAAGCATTGCTGTTTTCCGGTGCAGCACGTCATCAAGCAGATGATTGAGTCTGAGTGGGAATGTCCTGAGGCTACGCTAAGAGGTAGTCGCGCCTTGGGTCGACTATATCTGGTACCTCAGGAAGAGAGTGAATTGTTAAAGATGCCCAAGGTTGATGCCTTGGTGTCTGCTGTAACTAAGAAGGCTACCATTCCCGTGGAAGGAGCGGGGGCGCTTAAAGATCTGCAGGATCATAAGCTGGAGGTTCTCCTGAAGCAGGCTTTCGATTCTAGCACTCTAGCTCTGCGTGCTTCCATTTGTGGAGCTTATGTGTCCAGGGCATCTATCCGGTGGCTCCAAGGGGACATCCAGGCGGATTCAGCAGAGGCCTCTTCCGCGGAGGGGGCAAAATTGGAATCGGCAGCGGCTTACCTAGCTGATGCATTCTGTGATTTGGTAAGGATTGCCGCAAAGTTCGTGGCTTCATTGATTGCGGCCAGGCGCTTCCTTTGGTTACGAAATTGGGCAGCTGACGTCTCCTCTAAGTCGCGCCTCAGTAAACTACCCTACAAGGGTAAGTTGCTCTTTGGGGAAGCTTTAGAGAAGATTGTTAAGGATCTCGGAGACTCCAAGGGGGGTTGTTTACCGGAAGATCGCCCAAAGGTTGCCAGGGGAGGAGCGACGCCACGCGGTCAGGGTAGAGATTTGCGTAGGTTTCGTGGTGCTCAGTTCGCTCCCTATTCCAGAGGCCGTTTCGAATCTAGGGGACAGTCCTTTCGGGGGGCCAGAGGTTTCGGTAAAAGCTATGTCCCTCCTCAACACAATGCAGCTAAAAAGTCGCAATGAAGGTTTGCCGGTCCCGGCAGGAGTCCCTGTGGGAGGCCGCTTACAGGGTTTTCTCTCAGCCTGGACCAGCATAACTAAGGACAAATGGGTGCTAGAGATCATTCGGCATGGATATGCGCTGGAGTTCGCTTGTCGGTTGGCAGAGGCCTTTGTAATGTCTCCCTGTGCTCCGGGGCCGAAGGCGCTTGCCATTGCCGACACGCTAGAACGTCTGTTACAGCTGCAAGCGGTTGTACCGGTGCCTTCCGACCAGAACGGTTTAGTTCGATACTCGATTTATTTTGTGGTCCCCAATAAAGAAGGTTCTTTTCGTCCCATTCTCGATCTCAAACATGTCAACCACTCCTTGCGGGTTCCGCATTTTTGGATGGAGACGCTGAGGTCTGTTATTCGGGCGGTACGGCCAGGAGAGTTTCTCACGGCCCTAGATCTCACAGAGGCATATCTGCACATTCCCATCAGGGCAGAGCATCAGCGCTTTTTGAGGTTCACCGTGCCTATGGGTCACTTTCAGTTTCGAGCGTTACCTTTCGGTCTGGCGACGGCTCCTCGTACGTTTACGAAGGTGATGGTAGTGGTGGCGGCGGCTCTGCGGAAGGAAGGTGTATCCTTATCTGGACGATTGGTTGATCAGGGCAGATTCCCTAGCAAACTCGGTTGCGACGACAGTTCGAGTGGTTCAGGTCCTAGAGCAGCTCGGTTGGGTCATCAACAAAGCAAAAAGTCAGCTGCGACCGGTGAGACAGCTCACTTATCTCGGAGCCTTTTTCGACACGGAACGGGGTTCGGTCTTCCTGCCTGAGACCCGCGTGTTAAAGATTGTGGATCAAGTGTGAGCTTTTTTGCGGATTTCGGCTCCTTCGGCGTGGACCTACTTGCAACTCTTGGGGACCATGGCGGCAGCCCTCGACCTGGTTCCGTAGGCCAGAGCGCATATGCGGCCTCTTCAACGTGCGTTGCTCGCCAGGTGATCTCCGCAGCTGCAGCCTCTGTCTCAGAGGCTGTTCTGTCCAGATTCGGTCTGCTTTGGTAGCTAGATCCCACTCATCTGCGAGCAGGGGTTCCATTGCACGATCCAGTGTGGGTGCTACTGACTACAGACGCCAGCCTCTCGGGCTGGGGGGCTCACTGTCAGTCTCAGGTAGCACAGGGCCTCTGGTCCGAGGAGGAGAGTTCATGGTCGATCAATCGGTTGGAGCTTCGAGCGGTCCGCTTCGCGCTTCTTCATTTCGAACACTTGCTTAAGGGGGCGGCGGTCCGGGTGTTTTCCGACAATGTGGTGACAGTATCTTGTATCAATCGTCAAGGAGGTACCAGGAGTGCCCCTTTTCTAGAGGAGTGCCTAGCCTTGATGAGTTGGGCGGAGACTCATCTGGGGGCGTTGTCGGCGGCGCAGGTGGCAGGCAAGGACAATGTGCAGGCCGATTATCTCAGTCGTCATGTTCTCGATCCCGGGGAGTGGGAGTTGAACGCGACTGTGTTTCACGACGTTACGGTTCGCTAGGGGCAGCTGGTAATGGACCTCATGGCTACTCTCGGAAATGCCAAAGCGTCTCATTTCTTCAGCAGACACAGAGAACGCATGTCGGAAGGTCTGGACGCGCTGGTACAATCCTGGCTGCAAGACACACTGCTGTATGTGTTTCCGCCGTGGCCAATGCTAAGCAGGCTCCTTCAATGGATCGCAAATCACAGGGGCACTGTGATTCTCATTGCTCCAGATTGGCCTTGTCGGCCGTGGTATGCGGATCTGGTTCGACTGTTGATAGATTCTTCGTGGCGCTTGCCGGTCCGGCTCAATTTGTTAAGTCAGGGACCCGTGTTGATGCCGCAGGTGGATTGCTTCTTGCTTATGGCTTGGCTCTTGAGGGGAAGCGGTTAAGGAGCAAGGGTTACTCGGAGACTGTCGTGTCCACCTTGTTGCGATCTAAGAGATCTTCGACTTCGCTGGCGTACATTCGCGTCTGGCGCGTCTTTGAGGATTGTGTGCACAGCGCAGCTTCAAGCCTATGTCTGCTGCTTTGCCTCATCTGCTGGACGTTCTTGAAGATGGTTTGCAGAAAGGGCTGGCTCTCAGCACGCTAAAGGTGCAGTTAGCGGCTCTCTCTTGTTTTAGAGGGTCTGTGCAGAGTCGGCGACTCTCGGCACATGGCGATGTGCAATGGTTTTTTCGGGCGGCCAAGATCATCAGGCCTCCGTTACACACTGTAGTGCCTTCCTGGATTTAAATGTGGTCCTAGAGGCTTTAACGCGGCCACCGTTTGAGTGCCCTTCCGTGTTTCGCTTGAGAAAGTTTTCCTGGAAGACATCCTTCTTGGTGGCATTGTGCTCTGCACGGAGAATTTCAGATTTACAAGCGTTTTCTTGTCAAGAGCCCTACCTTCAGTTCTTGCCAGAGAAGGTGATGTTGCGCCCTGTGCCTTCGTTTCTCCCTAAAATAGTGTCTTCCTTTCATGTAAATCAGTCAGTGGCCTTGCCGATTTTTTCCGATCTATCTGGCTCTCCGAAGGATCGAGCTCTAAGAAGGTTGGATTTAGGTCACGTGTTGAAGAGATATCTCAAGGTCACTAAGTCTTTTCGCAAGTCGGACAGGTTGTTTGTGCTGTTTGCAGGTCAACGTAAGAGTAAGGCAACTACGAAGGCTTCGATTGACCGATAGGTGAAGCGCGCTATAGTGTCGGCCTACGAAGCGCAGGGGAAGGAGCCGCCGGAGGGGCTCAGGGCACACTCTACCCGTTCTCAGGCGACATCTTGGGCGGAGTACGCGCTAGTTCCTCCAGTGGATATCTGTAGGGCGGCCACGTGGTACACTCTGCATACTTTCACTAGACATTACAGGTTGGATGTTCAAGCCAGAGGAGATGCGCAGGTGGGGGCTTCGGCCATTGTAGTGGGTCTTGTGGGTCCCTCACGGTTTTAGGTACTGCTTTGGTACTGCCCTAACATTCCCTGCACTGGCCCGGAGAAGCGATAAGGAAGGAGAAATTAGGTCTTACCTGCTAATTGTCTTTCCTTGAGCGCTCTCTGGGCCAGTCCAGGGCCCACCCCGTTTTTCTCGCTTTTCAGAGTATAAGTCCTCGGCCTATCAGTCTATCTGAACACAAGAGCGGTTATAGATTTAATTGTTTGGATAGGCGTGGCTCTGGGGCTTCTTCCTACTTTTCCGAAGGGTTAATATTCGGGTGGTTTTACAATAAAAAAAAAAAAAAAAAAAAGAGAGCACAAACACTGGAGCATAAGTTTAGTAAGCTGCTCACATTGCTTTGGTGTGTGCAAGCCGTTTCGGGGGAATATAATAAGTTCTCAGTTCTTTTTTGTTTTTAGTTGCGTTACGTTTTTCCACTTTTTGGGTTTTAAGCTGCTTTGTCAACAGGAGACTGGAGTACTGGCATCAGGAGGAGTGGCTTAAGCTGTCAGCAAGAATTTGAAGTCTGTCAGTCCTCGGCTGCTGAACGGGATTGACAACCCTAACGTTCCCTGGACTGGCCCGGAGAGAGCTCAAGGAAAGACAATTAGAAGGTAAGACCTAATTTCTCCGTTCTCCAGTACCAGGCATTTTTTGAACTAAAACAAAAACTTACAACAAAGTCACTGAGGATCTATAGAACAAATCTATGATATCATACAGCACCAACTTCCAAAACTCGCATTAGAAGTCCACCTAAAAAAAGCATCACTGTAAATACTGCAGTGGGCCCTGGAACATCTAGACAGCTATTTGAAAAACTAAATAGAAACATAGAAAAATAACGACGGAAAAAGACCACATGGCCTATCTAGTCTGTCCTTCCATATCAACAACTACAACAGCCACCTTTTTCCTTTTAGAACTAATAGAAAAGGCGGAGGTGTATTAATGATGACAAAAAAGGTACTATGCGCCAAAGCAATCCAATCCAATATCTCTGACAACATAGACACACTATTAATAAATATTGGACTCATGAAACTCTGCTTGGTATATAGGCCCCCAAACCAAAAACCGGACTGCATCGACTCTCTCATTGAACTCCTCAGCTCCTCAACTGAACAACACCCTATAATGATGCTAGGAGATTTCAACCTTCCCTCGCTACCAACATTGGAATCTAAACTATTCTTAGATACTATCTCTGACATGGAATATCATCAAATAATAAACACATCTACACACATCAAAGGTGGAACTCTTGATCTTGTCTTTCTCCCTAACTCACTCTTCAAACTAATCAACCCAAATTCAGTTGAATGCACTCAGATACCATGGTCAGATCACCACATTATTAAACTAAACCTTACATATCCATCCACTAATACTAACAATTGCATCAGAAATGTTCCAACCACAAGATTTAAAAAGTTTAACAATGAAGAATTTATTGACTTAATAATACCCCACCTTGTTTCAACGGAGACGAATTTAGATGACACTGTCAAAAACTGGCATGACACCATCTACAACGCCGCCAAAACTAATCAAATACACAATAAGATCAACCACTCTAATACCAACGCCAAACCATGGTTCAATACTACTTTAAAACAGATGAAAAGGAACCTTAGAAAACTAGAACATAACTGGCGTAAATCCAAATTGACGATACACAAAGAAATATACAATAATCTACTCACTAAATACAAAGAAGCCTTAGACAACACAAAAAAAGAATATTACGCCAAAATACTCTCAAAATCATATAACAGACCAAGAGAGTTATTCTCCATTGTCAGAAATCTAACCAACCCCCAAACTTCTGACAGTGAAATCACTGACATCTCAGTTCATACTCTAGCCCACCATTATCAAAACAAAGCAAAATTGCCATCAATGCATATAAAAGCTATCATCTCGTCACACCAGCATATAGATGAATGGTCAGAGTTCCATCCCATAACTAAAGAGACACTAAAAAACATCATCACCAACCTCAACACCACAACGTCTTATCTAGATCCATGTCCTGTAACATGGATAAAAAACACACTACCAATTTTATTACCCTACATTCTCTCAATAGTAAACCTCTCACTTACCCAAGGCTACCTCCCAACATCTCTTAAACATGCACAAATTCGACCAATCCTCAAAAACAGCAAACTGGATAAAACATCCCCTACGTCATATAGACCTATATCAAGCATACCATTTTTGGCCAAAATAATTGAAAAAGTAGTTCAATTACAAACACAAGATTTTCTAGACTCATCCTACCCTCTCGATGAGCAACAATATGGCTTTCGGCCCCGCCATGGAGTGGAAACACTCCTCACAGTTTTAATAGATGCGCTCCTAAGAGAGATTGACAATCCTAAACAGGCATTTATTTTACTGTTCATCGACATATCAGCTGCGTTCGATAGCGTACACCACACAATAATGCTTAATAACTTAAAACAAATAGGACTAAATTCTACAGTACACAAATGGTTCTCATCCTACCTAACTGATAGAACACAAAATGTAAGAATTGGAAATCAAAACTCCACCACCTACAAGCAAGAAATTGGATTACCACAAGGCTCAGCGCTATCAGCTCTACTTTTCAATATTTACATAAAACCAGTCTGCAACATATTCAAAAGTTTCGGAGTACGATATCATCTCTACGCAGATGATATTATGCTGTATATTCCATTCACAATACCCAACATACCGCTTCAACTCTTATCGGAATGCTATAATGAAGTCACAACTTGGCTAAAAGCACAAAACCTTCACATCAATCATGCTAAAACCGAAGTTCTAATTGTAACCAAGAACAGAACCTATAACCCTCCATCACACATAAGACTCCAAAACCAAGAAATCAAAATAAAAAAGGAAATAAAATATCTAGGTGTTATACTAGATACACACCTTACAATGGAAACACACATCAGCAATACCATAAAGAAAATCTATTTCAAGCTTAAAACTCTCAAACAACTTCGTCCACTAGTTTTCACACAGGACTTTATTAACATAATACAGGCCACAATAACCCCACATTTTGACTTTGCCAATCTAATCCTAATAGGCTTAACAAAACAAAGTATTAAACGATTGCAATTAGCACAAAATGCTGCAGCAAGAATCACATTGAAAATCAACTCCCTTCAACACATATCACCAATACTAGCCTCCCTTCATTGGTTACCAATTCAAAGTAGAATAATTTACAAAATAATAATAACAACATTCAAAACCTTATATGATCTGGCCCCATCCATGTTATGTAACTTAATACACAAAGAACCATCTAAGCCTACACACAGAAAAGGACAACTAAACAGATTAAAAATCCCGAAAGATTTTACAAAAGCTCACAAATCAACAAACAATAGAGCATTTTCGCACATAGCCCCTACTATCTGGAATTCCCTTCAAGAGGACCTACGAAAGCTAACAGAGATCACAGAACTCCGCAAGAAACTGAAAACCTACTTGTTCACCAAGCATTATAACAGAGATAACTCATCATCTACACTAGACAAAGATTAAACAGACAATCGATTACTCCATGCAATAAACCTTTAACCTACACAGTTAGCACCCTCCAATGATGATCCTTTGACCTCCCCTCAAGTATTCCATATATATATTCATAGATAACTTGTATATAGTTTTTCACACTGTTCGGTATTATACCACATTATTTGTTCTATATTTCATGATATTCCTTGTAAATAAGTTCTGTTATATTTCATTGTTCCATGTAAAACAAACTTGATTTGTAAATTATTGTTACCTGTAAACCGCAACTGAACTTTGGAAGATGCGGTATATAAATGTGAATTAAATAAATAAAAAAAAATAGAGATCCTCTGTGTTTGTCCCATGCTGTTTTGAATTCAGATAGTGTCCTCATCTCTACCACCTCCACAGGGAAACTATTCCACAGATCCACCACTGTTTCCGTAAAGAAATATTTCCGCATATCACTCCTGAATCTATCCCCTTTCACTCTCATCCCATGTCCTCTCAGCAGAACTTGCTTTCAATAGAAAGAGACTCTCCCCTTGTGCATTTATGCCACGGAGGTATTTAAACGTCTCAGTCGTTATCATTTCTATCCCGCCTTTCCTCTAAAGTGTACATATTAAGATCCTTAAGTCTCTATCCTCTTATGCTTTATAATGAAGACCACTATTTTAGTAGCCACCCTCTGTACTGACTCCATCCTCGTTGGAGTCGGGAGTGGTGCCAAAGGACTGGAGAGAGGCTCATGTGGTGCCTTTACACAAAAGCGGAAGTAAGGATGTGGTTGAAAACTACAGTTTAACTTCGGTGGTGAGTAAATTATTGGAAACACTGCTGAAAGGGATAATAGTGAGGTTTCGGAGTCCAGCAAATTACAGGATCCGAGGCAGCATGGATTCACCAGAGACAGGCCTTGTCAGACAAATTTGATTGATTTCTTTGACTGGGTGACCAGGGAGTTGGACCGAGGGAGAGCCCTAGATGTGGTGTATTTAGATTTCAGTAAAGCCTTTGACACTGTTCCTCACAGGTGACTTATAAACAAACTGAGCACCCTAGGGATGGACCCTAAAGTTACTGCTTTTGTTAGAAATTGGTTGGGTGGGAGGCAACAAAGAGTACAGGTAAATGGAGCTCATTCGGAGATGAAGGATGTTACCAGTGTTGTGCCCCAGGGATCTGTCCTTGGTCCGATTCTTTTTAACATCTTTGTTAGTGATATAACGGAAGGGCTGTTGGGTAAGGTTTGCCTCTTTGCGGACGATACCAAAATCTGCAATAGAGTAGACACCCAGGAAGGGGTAGATAACATGAGGAGGGATCTAGCTAAGCTTGAAGAATGGTCTAGAATTTGGCAGCTGGGATTTAATGTTAAAAAATGTAAGGTCATGCATTTGGTCTGCAGCAATCCAAGGGAGCAACATAGTATAGGGGGTGAATTACTTTTGTCCACTAAAGAAGAGCGGGACCTAGGCGTGATTGTGTCTGATGATCTTAAAGTAACTAAACAGGTAGAAAAGGCGACGGCAAAAGCTAGAAGGATACTTGGGTGCATATGGAGAGGAATGGCTAGCAGAAAAAAGGAGGTGATAGTGCCTCTGTATAAGTCTTTTTGGTGCGACCTCATTTGGAGTATAGTGTGCAATTCTGGAGACCACACCTTCAAAAGGATGTGAACATGATGGAGTCGGTGCAGAGGCTCTGCTGGCACACTCAAAAGAGTCAAAGGCTGCACGGTTGGAAAATTTGGAAACATCCTGGGCATGTTTGAGCCAGGTGAGAAACTCTTCCCTTTTATCTTCTGAAATAAAAGGAGATAAAGTTTGCAGATGATCTGTAACTTCTTTTAGAAACATCCCCATATAAAGACTATAGGAGTTGATTCTGGCAACAAGCATATTGGCCTGGAAAATTCTCCTGCCAAAGGCATCTAAGGTTCTACATTCTCTTCCAGGAGGATTAGAAGAGTGCCTTTTTGTACTCTATCTTCTTCATAGCGGACTCCACCACAATGGAGTGGTGAGGAAGCTGAGTCTTATGAAAACCAGGACAAGGAGGAACACGATACATGGTGTCCAACCTACGAGAATGTAGGAGAGATAGTGAGAGGAGTCTCCCATATGCCCAATATGTGATCATAAAGAATCTCATGAATTGGTAAAGTGGCTGCCTCTTTAGGAGCCTTAGGATATTGTAAAATATCTAATTTTTTGGCTCTAGGCTCTGCCTCAGGGGTCACTGAGATGGAGAGACCCCTGGCCACTTCACTAATGAAGTCTTGAAAAGACAAGTCTTCTGGAGGAGACATTCTTCTTTTTGGAGAAGAGGGCTCCTGAGGAAGGATTACCGATGCTTCGATAGAGGCCTCTGATTCATCAGAGTCTTCAGAGGAATTGAAGTATCGCCTGTCTGGATGCTCCTGCAGAGCCCGATACGCGTACCGAGTGGTATCGACATCGGGAGTGATCAGTACAGATTCAGTACCGATGGGCATCACAGAACAGTGTACCGCTGCAGTCGACACCAAAGCCGATGTCGATGCAATTGGTACCGGCACCGGATCCGATATCGGTACCGGTGCCGGAATCGGTACCGACAATGGAGTTTGTTGCGGTACCAAAGGCGTCGCAGCTTGTATGAATGCCGTAATGGCACGCTGCATGGTCAGGATATTCTGATCCATCGACGTGTCAGACGGCTGCCTAGGGTGAGAACTTACACAATCTTGACGATGCATATATTCATATGATTCTTGCAAGGTATTGTGGGTATTGTAGTTCATTCACTCCCAAACACAGCTGATGACAATAATTTGAGTTGTGAAACCAAGTGGTAAGATCAATAAAATACTTCTTTTATTGACGGGGTTTAATTCACCCAGCACATGTATGCTTGATAGCACTATAAATGAGGTTACTTGCTTGCAGTGTTTAAAATGGATAACAAAAATCACAAAATAAACCAGAAAACAACCTTCAGCTTGTCAGGCAATTAGCTAATGTTTTCTTAGCAAATAATTACTAAATACCAAGGCACAAAGAAAAGAATAAACTTTGCTGGTTAGGTTAACTTCTGCTTATTTTCCATGCAGATCTCAGCAGTGATTCTCCCTTGCTCACACACACAATCAGGTGCAGCTTTAATTACTATCAATTGACCAGCTGTAAGCCTTTAGCTGGCTGGCTGCTACTGTGTGAACCCAAATCCTGCTTTAAGAGCTGTTTGCAGTGGAAATAAAGAACAAAGTTAGGTTTCTTTGTGATGGCTGAAGTGTTTGCTCATAGAAAGCTAGCAATAGCATTTAGATAGAGAACAGTCCAGGTAAACTGTATTTTCATCTGCTGTATCAATCAGCATATGGTCACTATCATACATTGGCACAGACGAGTCTTTCATTAAGGCACTATCATGAGAATGCTTATTCCCTTGCTGCCATTCTCTATTATAGATAGGGTCTGGATCAGTGTTCATACCTGAGCCTCTCCTGCTATCATTATTTCTCTCTGTATAGCCTGGCCAATATGTAATCCAATTCTGATGTCCAGCCTTCCAATCTTGATCCCTGGACACTGGATCTCCTCTCACATACCTTCTGGCCTTGGTCTGAAAGTCCCTTCCACATGCAGTCTTCTCTCTTCCAGGTAGCCACTGGTGATTCCTATCTCTGCCAATCCATTCCTCTGGCTGAATCCAGTCCAATGGACTCTGCTGGCATTTGGAATACCTCCCAGTATGGGTACTGCCTTGGAATCTCCCAGACCTTCCAATGGCCTTTCTTCTCTTCCTTCCAGAGAGTTTCCTTCTCTCTCTATCTGCTTGGCTTGGCTTCTGTTTCTCCAGGTGATACTGGTGCTTGTAGCCATTGCTGAAGCTCTCCCTTAAGCTCTTTCTGTGGCTTTTGCTGAAGCTGTTCTTGAAGTTCTCCCTGAAGCTGTTATCTGAAGAATAATCTCTATTCTTATTCTTTCCTAATGTGTGCTGCTCCCTAACACAGTGCAGCTGTCTTGAATCAGGCCCTGCCCTTTGAGATGAGTGCTTAGGGATTACCTCATAGCTCTCTTGATTGCACACACACTTTCTCACTTCAGCCCCTCTCATGGCTGCTGGAAACCTGGTGCATTCTGGGACTGGTAGTCTTTTATGTGAAAACTCTGTTTTCTTGCTTCTACCAGAACTGACAGGTTGCTTGTTCAGAGTCACATCATCTTTTCTATAGCTCCTACCTGAGCTCTGATAAGCTTCCTTATCACAGACGCCACCAATGTCTGGATATCGGTATGAGTGGGAACCACCAGTACCCCAGAACATGGCAACAGGCTATCAGTCGAGGCCGAGCCATCGATGTCAACCTGTGACCCCCATAGATAAAGCTTTGGAAGCCAGAGCCTCCCGCCAGGGTAATTTTGCCAGTGCGGATTCCTTGAGGGCAAGCCCGGAGGCATCTCGATACTTAGAGGGAGATCTACCCTTCGAGGACCGGCTGGACTTAAGTTTGGTTACCTGAGATCCATGGGAGGAAGAAGAAGCTCTGGAAGACGTCGATGCCACCGAAGCCGCATCAGAGGGAAACAGAGTGCTGAGCTTGGCTGCTCGATTCTGTAGACCTCTTTTAGACATCATTGAACAGGACTCACAATCCGTAATGGAGTGGTCAGGACCTAAACATTTTAGACACCATTCATGGGTGTCGGTGACAGAAATAGTGCCGCTTGTTCAATTCTCTGAGATCTAATATGGGTCTGTAGCCCCCTGTTTTCTTTGGGATGAGAAAGTAGGGGCAGAGCCTCGGCTATTGCCATAGGTGCACGCAGAGTTGCTTGGTTACAAGCTTCTGATTTGGAACCTTGGGTTCAGGATGGACTAGGAAACCTTCCTTGTACAGGTGAGAACCTTTTTGGCAAAGGTTGGCAAGCAAAGGCCACCCAGTTGGATGCTGAAAATTCTGCTTTAGATAGACTCTCAAACTCTACTTCTGCTCCTTTTAAGAAAAGGTTGTTCAAAAAGGGTTTTTTCCCAAAAAAGGGAGATGATATTCTGCTTATGGTCAGCAGACATCTTCTGCAGGTCGTTTTGCTACAAAGAGACAGCAACAACCAAAACAGGCCAAGCCTAAGGCTGCTAGGACTGCTGTGGCCCAACAGCCTCAGCCTCCTCAGGGCCTTTGACTTGCAGCTAGAGAACTTAGCCTTTCTGGCTCTAGAACATCCAGAGCCTCTCACCATTCCAGGAAGGTTAGCTCACTTTGCTCCCAGATGGTAACAAATCACAGCAGGGCAATGGACCCTCTCCATCATAAGGGAGGGGGTACAAGCTTCATTTCTTAAACCTTCCTCCTCACACCATGGTGAGACAGTTCAATTCTCCAACATCTCTCCTCGACCTTCTGGGTCAGAAGATTGCTAGTCTTCTTGCCCAAGGGGCAATAGAAGAAGTACCCCTTCTTCAACAGGGCTCAGGGTTCTACTCCCCCTACTTTCTCATCCCAAAGAAAACAGGGGGCTACAGACCCATATTAGATCTCAGAGAATTGAACAAGTTTCTATGCAAGGAGAAATTCAAGATGATTTCTCTCGGTACTCTCCTTCCATACCTCCAGAGTCAGGACTGGCTTTGTTCTCTAGATCTCAAGGATGCGTACACCCATATCCTCATCCATCCAACACACAGAAGGTTCCTTCGGTTCCTTTTCCAAGGAAAGCAGTATCAATACAGAGTGCTTCCCTTCGGTCTGGCCTCTGCACCAAGGGTTTTCACAAAATGCATGGCAGTAGTAGCTGCATTTCTACGCACTCTAGGAATATTTGTATTCCCATATCTGGACAACTGGCTCATCCGAGCTCCATCCCAGTCAGAGGCCCAGGCTTCCCTAGCCTGCACAAGGCGTATCCTTCAGTATCTGGGACTTGTAATAAACATCCCAAAATCCCATCTCACCCCTACTCAATCTCTAGAGTTCATTGGGGCCTTGCTGGATACCACCACTGCAAGGGCCTATCTTCCCCAGGCCCGTTGCCTACGCTTGGTGTAGTTAGCCTCCCAGATTCAGTTAAAGTCCCATTTAACTGCTCGAGAGATGTTACAACTCTTAGGCCACATGGCATCCACAGTGCATGTGGTCCCTTATGCTCGCCTTCACATGAGGGCAGCTCAGTGGACTCTCTCCACCCAATGGACCCAGGCATCAGGGTGCCTGTCAGACAAAATAGCAACTTCCAGTCGCCTTTTTTGTCCCTCCAGTGGTGAAAGTCCACTGAAAATCTGTTGCTGGGGTCCCCCTTTCAACAGTTGCTACCCCAAGCAACCCTTACAACCGATGCCTCTCCAAAGGTTTGGGGAGCTCATCTACAAGATCTCTCCACCCAGGGCATCTGGTCTCCACAGGAGACATCTCTACATATCAAGCTCTTAGAGCTCAGAGCAATCTTTCTGGCTCTCAGAGTCTTCCACACCCTGCTCAGCTACAAGACAGTCCTCATCCACAGGGACAACCAAGTAGCCATGTTCTACGTGAACAAGCAGGGGGGGACTGGCTCTCTGTCGCTTTGCAACGAAGCTCTGAGATTGTGGGCCTTCGCCAGAGAGCATCAAATCCATCTCATGGCAGTGTATCTTCCAGGGGTTCAAAACTCTTGGGCAGACAGACTCAGTCGAGTTCTGCTTCCACACGAATGGTCCCTCCATGGGGACCAGGTAGCCAGGATCATCTGAATTTGGGGAACCCCGGACATAGACCTGTTTGCAAGTCCGTGGCATGCCAGACTTCCTCGGTTCTGTTCCATAATTCCGTGTCAGGGAGTTCAGGCCAGGGATGCCTTCCTCCTCCATTGGGGGCAAGACTTCCTCTATGCCTTTCCACCCATTCCCCTAATTCCCAAGACACTGTTCAAACTTCAGAGAGACAAGGGGTCTATGATCCTCATAGCACCACATTGGCCACGCCACGTGTGGTACCCTCTACTTCTGCATCTCTCTCAAGCTCCCTCCTTGGACTTGGGATTTGCTTCAGACCTCCTATCCCAGGAGGGGGGAATGTTGTGGCAATCAAATCCCCAGTCTCTTTATCTCAGGGCCTGGTTGCTGAAGGCCTAGACCTTCAAGATTTGCATCTTTCTCAGCAAGTGAAGGATATCCTTCATGCTTCCAGAAAGCCTTCCACTAGACATTCCTACGCTTTTAAATGGAAAAGGTTTACCATTTGGTGTGCAGAGAAGGGTCTTAACCCTCTTGCAATACCTCTGAATTCTTTACTAGAGTATTTGCTGCATTTATCCCATGCAGGCCTCAAAACAAATTCAGTAAGAGTCCATTTGCGTGCTATTGCAGCATCCCTTAAGCCTCTCAATGGACAGCCTATTTCCTCTCATCCTCTTATTGCAAGATTCATGAGAGGCCTTCTTTTAACTAAACCTCCCATTAGACCACCTCCAGTGGCATCGGCCTCGAACTTGGTTCTTGGCCAGCTTATGAAGCCACCATTTGAACCCTTAGCCACTACCTCCTTGCAATTTCTTTCCTGGAAGGTTATTTTTCTCATTGCAGTCACCTCAGCTCGCTGCATCAGTGAACTGCAAGCCTTGGTGGCTAATCCTCCTTATACAAGGTTCCATCATGACAAGATAGTCCTCAGGATTAATCCACACTTTATGCCTAAAGTGGTCTCACCTTTTCATCTGAACCAGGAGGTTTATTTACCTGTCTTTTTTGCAGGACCTCATGCATCAAGTGCAGAGAGGAATCTTCATACGCTGGATTGTAAGAGAGCTCTTGCTTTATCTCCAGGAACAAGCAGGAATGAGTCTTCACATATGGGTACGTCGGTACCGACGGAGCCTGCACAGGAATGCTCCCCAGCATCCAATCAGAAAGCTTTTGGGAGCATCCCTCGCGCCTGCGCACTGCCTTCCCGCCTTTTCCACTGCCTCTCCTCAGTTTTCGTTTTTCCGCTGAGCCGGCAGGACGTCCTCCTGTCACCGCAGAAACTTTTTTCTTTAAATTCTTTATTTCTTCTTTTCTTGTGGTCGCGGCTGTTTTCCCGCCGCCACCGGTACCGCCGGTGGGTTTTTCTTTTCTTTTTCTTAAACTCAGGGAGATTTTTCCCTCAGTTTCTGTCTTAAATTTTTTGGGCCTGCAAGGCCTCTCCATCATGGAGCCTTCTTCTCCTAAGAAGTGCCTTCACTGTGGAAGCACAGTTTTCTTTTTAGACTCCAGTGCCTGGTGTCTAACCTGTTCGGGTCCTGACCCTTTTTCCCCTGAACAATCAGGCTGCAAAACTGTGAGAGAAACTTCCCTCTTTCGAGTTTCCCTCGATACCGTTTTCCCTCCAGGAGTGAGGGCACCGGCCTTTTCTTCTCTACAGGATCATGTAACCCACAAACAGTCTGTTAAGACTAGCCAATCCTTGAGTGGTAGGTCTCATGCCAAGCATGATGACGGCTCCGGCCTTGCCCTCAAGACCCCATTGGCATTAAAACCCCGGCGGGAGTCTCCGGGCTCCAAAGCATTTCAGGTGTTTCAGGTTGTTCCTGGGGCTCACCCCTCACAGAACATACCTGAGCCATGCTCGGTGGTGGCATCCGCTTCGAGCGGTACCGATACTCCGGCATCCACTCTTCACCAGGTATCGTCATCTGGCGTTCTCGGTACCTTCGGGATCGATCGATACATTCCAGATTGACTTTCCTGTATCTGAGCCATGCTCGGTGGTGGCATCCACTTCGAACGGTACCGATACCCCGGCATCGGCACTGGTGTTGAGTGATCCACTCTTCACCAGGGATTGTCATCTGGCATCCTCGGTACCTTCGGGACCGATCGATACGACCCAGATTGACTTTCCTGTATCGACAGCATCGCCGATACCACCACCGACGTCGGTACCCTCTAGACATGCATTGATAGACTCGCTCCCTTTGATGCCGAGTCTGGAATCGATATCTAGTCTAGATGACTGGGTACTGACGCGTCTCGGAACCGACCCTTATCGTTTCCGGATATGCAGTACCGAGGATATTCCCGAAGCGTTTCTGGTTGCCTCTGTACCGCTTGAGCAGCCTACGATGACTGCTTCGATGGCGTTACCGTCTCCGATTCCGACTCAGCTACCGGTATCGGTATCGATGTCGGTTCCTGCAGTTACATCGGCACCATCGATCCTTTCTATGCCTAGTTTAGAATCGATACCTGGCATGGACAATGCAGTACTCACTGCCTCAAATCGTGACAGCCAGTACCACTATCCATCTAGTGGGGTTCTTTTTCTGCACCAGACCAGTACATCCTCTGGTGCTCAGGCTGCTCCTTCAGCCTTAGTCTACCCAGGGATAGTTCCCATTGGAGATCCCTCTTTTCAGAAATTTCTCTTTGACATGGCAACATTTCTTGCTATTCCTATCCCTGGCTGTGATCCTACTCGAGGCTCTCCTGCCGAAAAGGAAAATATAATGCTTCCTTTACATCATTCTTTGCAGGATCTTCTGAAAATATGGGAAACACCTTTAAGGGTTCCCTCACCTTCTACAGCAACTGATGTGTTCTGTATCAGGTGCCCCCCTCTCCAGGGTTTCAAAAAACTCAACTTCCACATCATTCCATTGTAGTGGAATCAGCAATGAGGAAGGTAAAAAGCAAGAAGAAGCATTCTTCTTATCCGCCAGGTCGTGCATCTAAAGCACTTGATGCCTTTGGACGTCAGACCTTCCAAACATCTATGCTGGCATCAAGGATTATCTCTTATATTTTTTATATGAGTCTATCTCTCCAGGAGGTCACAAATTATATCTATATATAAAGAAATTATATCTTTTGACTCCTTTTCTATCAGAGCCTAAGGCTGCAGACTATTCCTTACTTCTTAGTCATAGCCAGAATCTCTCTTGGTTTCTTTCTCGTGCTTCTCTAGACTCTTTTGAGTCTCTTAGCAGATCCTCTGCTATTGCCATAGGAGCACATCGTAGAGCCTGGCTCCAGGCTTCAGACTTGAACAGATGGGCACAACACACACTGGGTAATTCTCCTTGTACTGGAGAAAATCTTTTCAATAATGAGGCTTTACGTCAGGTTGCTCATTGCTCCACTGACTTCCCTGGTTCTAGGAACCATCCTAAGCCGCCTTCTTCCCCAGGAGGTAGGAAATGTCCTACCAAACCTTCTTTCCCTAAGAAAAGAAGGTTTTACTCTTCTCCTGCCCATCATCCAGATGTACCCAAGCAGGGGACACCTCATCCTGGTCTGAAGAATCTAAACTCTAACCAGTCTGAGCATACCCAGCAACCTTAGGTTCCTGAAGGTTGCAACCTACAGTTAACCTCTTCTTAGCAGAAGTTTGTTCACTGTTTTTTTCTTTAAAGCTCTACACATGGCTTCCTTTCTTCAGGATGTACTGAGCTGTCAGGATATTCTTGTCTATGTGTTACAGATTTCTCCTCTTCTTCCTACCAAGAAGAGAAGTTAACTACTATCCCATGATAGTTTCTGTCCCAACATGAACATTTTTTTCTTCAGCTGACTCACCTTATGGTAAGTCACCCTTCAGTTCCTGTTTTTCTACCCTCTCATCCAGGTTTTTCTCCTGAATGAGTGGTACCATACGGTACACCTTTAATTCCAGTGTAGAGTTTTTTCTTTGAATAAATTCTCTGGACAGCTTATTCCTCTCCCTTTGTCTGTTCTCTCTGTGTTTCACAGGAAGATTCTCTCTGCTTCTCCTTCAGTTGCTGTTCATGCAGGAGTTCCACTTATTGATCTACTGGTACTTTCCCACAAGTTTCCAGTCTGTCTAACCTTAGTAGTTTTTCCAAGATAGTCCTCATCTATCTTGGATGATCCTACTCACTTCAGGCTTCTCACATTATCTTCTTTCTGGCCATCACCATTTCCTTGGATTTGGCAACACAGCTGACCTACAGTCAGTTTTATCTCCCAATTCTCCTGCATAATGCTCTCTGCAATCTTCAGAGAAGCTTTCTACTATGGGCCCTTGCTAGAGAGCATTGAACTTTGTCTCTGATGGCTATTCTTTATAGTAGAAAAGGCTTATCAGTCATTTTCCATGACTCTGAGGGTTCTCCACACCCTCTTGTCTCCTGTTATAATACAGGATATAAGCTTTTTCTGCGTGAATGTCCAAGGAGTTTCCCAATCCTGCAGGAATATGCTCTTTTTTCCTTGCAGCTTGGCCTCATGCTATCCTACTCCTCATGGACAGCACATATTCTACTACTAACGCATGATACCCCTGGGTCCCTCCAGTGGGTCATCCTGGTATCTCCTTCTATGCGCTTTCTGTCCATTTTCCATGTCAGAGTTCTACAGAACTCACGACTTGCTCTCTACAGATTGATATTATCCTCTGTTTTTTCACGCAACCATCCTGGTTATTTCACTGGATAGCATTCCTGCACCCAATTAGCCCGGAGAAATAGATTCTCTATATATCTTTTCAAGCAGGTTCCACCTTCTTGTTATTAGATGAATCTTTCTCCTTCACATCTCTCATGTGAATGTTCTTATGGGGCTTAGTTGCAGGCATGTATCTTCAAACTTACATATTCTTGTATGTATATATCTCTATATATTTCTATACATACATATGCCTGTAAGCTGTGTGTGCATAGGTTATGCCCCTATATATATATATATATATATATATATATATATATATATGTGTGTGTGTGTGTGTGTGTAGATATATATATACATCTACACATATATATATATATATATACACATGTGTATTGTGACACGGAAGATCTGCCCTATGCCTTAAAAACACAGAAATCTGCTGTGTATAGCTCAGATTCTGACAGGCAGGTAGATCAGAAGCTTCCTAGTTACCATAGTCAACCAAAACAAGCTGAGACACGAGGTCTGCAGTCACGCCTAGTTAGCAAACACTCCCCAGTTGATCAGGAAAACAGTTTTCACATGGGCAAGAAAACGCCTCTAAAGCTGTATAAAAAATGTCCAAAGCAGACAGAGTTAGACCGAGACGGAGATCAGGACAGAGACCAGGAAGCTGTGGGAGCTTGGCAAGTTGGAGGAAACTTGCAGGTCTCAGACGGAGGCTCAGAGTACTCTTATACTGACTCTGAACTGCCTGAACCTTGGAGCAGAAAGCCACGGAGGAATTATCAAAAGGAAACAAAGTTACCTTCACCAAGAGAGGTTAGTTACAGGAAACACTCACCTCTGAAGCAGTGTGATTTTCCCAGGCACCGAGCTCAGTGGAAGGAACATGAGGCAGTTGGTAACAAGCCATATATATTTGAGAAGCAGAGCTGCTTAAAATACTTACAACCCTCTGAGAGGGAAAGTAATCCTGTTGAGGATATCTGTATGCTTGATGAGGATGAATGCTGCTGTTCCCAGAGATCACCTGTTACAGGTAAGTAACTGTGCTTTACTTACAAAGGACACAGCAACATAGAAAGTCCTCTCAACTCTTTGTTGCTTTTGAGCCCTCTCATTTTGGACTTCCAGTCTCTAAGAGAACTCTGTCCAATTGGATTGCTCAGTGTATTTCTTTTGCCTACCAGAGTAAGAACCTTTCTCTGGAGGGCCATGTCAGCCTCTATGACTCATCTAAATTCTGTGTCCATCGACCAGATCTGTCGAGCGGCCACCTGGGCCTCAGTTCATACCTTTACAGCCCATTACTGCTTGGACAAGGACTCCCGCCGGGATGCCTTGTTTGGTCAGGCTGTTCTCAAACACCTGTTCCATACCTAATCAACTCCTACCCTCCATCCCTGGCTGGATGCCTAAGATTCATGGGGGGGAGGTAGAGCCCTTCTCAGGGACTCACAACCTGGGTGATCTCCCAGGCATCTCTAGCTGGGGAGTCCCCATATGTGAAGACTCATTCCTGCTTGTTCCTGGAGATAGCACAGTTACTTACCTGTAACAGATGATCTCTGGGAACAGCCGGAATAAGTCTTCACAGCCCACCCACCTCCCCTAGGAGTTGTATCTCTCTTTCTATCTTTCCTTTCCTAACTGTCTCAGCTTTAAAACTCGAACTGGAGAGAGGTGGTTGGGAAAGGCGGGAAGGCAGCGCGCAGGCTCTGTGGGATACTCCCAAAAGGTTTCCTTTTGGACGCTGGGGAGCATTCCCGCGCAGGCTCCGTCGGTACCGACGATACCCATATGTGAAGACTTATTCCTGCTGTTCCCAGAGATCACCTGTTACAGGTAAGTAACTGTGCTTTCTCAGGAGGAGATGAAAGATTTGGTAAGAGACTTGAATCTTCCCAAAGATGCCGCTGAGTTAGTCGGATCAAGGCTGAAAAGCAGGAATTTATTGTTGCCAGGAGTGTCATCTTCATGTTTCAGACATCGTGAAAAGGAGTTTGTTCCTTACTTCGCCCAGGAAGAAAAGTTGTTTTATTGCATCGATGTCAAAGGTCTGATAGGTCAATTTAAAATCCAATATGATTCAGAGCAATGGCGTCTTTTTATAGATTCTTCAAAAAGAAGTCTCAAAGCAGTTTTATTCCAGAACAGTTTTTACGCTTCCATACCTGTAGGTCATTCCGTACACTTGAAGGAAACCTACGAGAACTTAGAATTGGTTCTTCGTAAACTTAAATATGAAGACTATGGTTGGCAAGTGTGTGGGGACTTGAAGGTCTTGTGCATGCTGCTCGGGCAACAAGCTGGGTATACCAAATATCCTTGTTTTCTGTGTCTATGGGACAGTCGAGACCGACAAAATCACTGGACTAGGAAGAGTTGGCAGCCGAGGGTGCTAACAGTCGGTGAAAAAAATGTCCTCCGAGAAACTTTGGTACCTTCTCATAAAGTTCTTCTACCACCTCTCCACATAAAATTGGGATTGATGAAGCAATTCGTAAAATCACTTCCAAGAGATGGAGAATGCTTCAAATACTTGGTCACCAAGTTTCCAGGCCTGTCGGAGGCAAAATTGAAGGAAGGTGTGTTCGTCGGACCAGACATTAGAAGGCTTATAGTTGATCAAGAGTTTAATAGCATGACGGATCCTCAAAAAGAAGGGTGGATTGCATTTAAAGAAGTCGTACAGAAATTTTTAGGCAATAACAAAGATCCTCACTACAAAAAGATAGTCGGACAAATGCTGAAAGCATTTCAAGCTTTAGGTTGCCTGATGAGTTTGAAAGTGCATGTCCTCCAGTCCCACCTTGACTACTTTTCTGAAAATTTGGGAGCTGTGAGTGAGGAACAAGGTGAACGATTCCACCAAGACATTAAAGAGATGGAAAGGAGATACCAGGGAAAATGGAGCATTACAATGATGGCAGACTACTGTTGGAAGCTTCAGAGAGACATTCCAGATGATACTCACAAGCGTAAATGCACAAAGAGGAGCCTCACAAGGAAGAAGAATCGAGTTTAGTCTGTGTAGGTGAGCTCATTTCAGTTCAAAAAGATTTTCATGAAAATATTGTAATAAAACTTTAATTTTATAAGTCTATTTCCATTTATTTTGAGGTATTGCCTTATTTAACATAGCTACCTAAATTGTCAGAAAACGTGATGTCCTATGCAAAATGGAGGTCATTTTCAGATTCAGCGCACCAAAAAACATAAAGATTACATGGAATAACCAAAACAGCTCTTGAAAAAAAAATTATCCAAGTCCCAAGCTGATCCTGCAAGAAAGAAATCTTTTAAGAAACCATTCTTTTCTAAAAAGAAAAGATATTATCTTGCTTATTCTGAGCAGGGACGTTCTGCAGGTCAGCTTGTCAGGAAAGGTCAGCAACCCACCCAAACAAAGAAAAGCAAAGACTGCTAAGCCTCAGCTGTCCCAGCAGTCTCAGCCTCCACAAGGCCTTTGACTTTCAGCTAGAGAACTGAGCCTTCCTGGCTCTCGTTGGACCAGAGCCTTCCACCATTCCAGGAAGGTTGTGTCACTTTGCTCCCAGATGGATCATATCATAGCAAAACGGATGTTCTTTTTGTTACAAGGAATCGTGAGTTCATACCTCCTCCATCACTACTGGTCAACAACATAGAATTAAAGTCCAAACCCACAATCCGATATCTCGGCATCACACTGGACCAGCACCTGGATATGACAACGCATGTGAAGAATGTGACTAAAACCATATATCATAAGATCAGAACACTACGCCACCTCCGCCCCCTACTTGATTACACCGACTACCGATCAACCTTCCAGGCATTAGTTCTCCCACATCTAGATTTTGCTAACATCATCCTCCACGGGATCTCTCAATCAACTTTAAATCCACTTCGTCTGGCTATGAATGCAGCTGCAAGGGTCCTCTCTGGGTCACCAAGATCTGCTCACATAACACCTATCATGAAAGACCTACACTGGCTACCTCTACAAGCCAGACTCCACTATAAGTCACTAATCCTGACCTTCAAAGCCATGAATAATTACCCACCCACACCAATCAGCAACCTAATTCACAGCACCCTCGAAAATAGAAACAGGAGAACTACTGCTAAGAACACCTTAATAGTTCCTAAGATGATGACATCATGTACTAAAGCTACGTCAAACAGAGCCTTCTCAATATTCGCCCCTCTAAACTGGAATACACTCCCCCACGAAATCCGTGGCATCAAGAGCCTAATACAATTCCGAAAAGCCGTGAAACACCATTTGTTCACAAAATGTTACCCAGAAGTTATCCTGGTCACTCACACATCTACCAAGATTCCCACACACCCCAGGTGCATTAGCACTCTAATACAACCAGAAAATGGTTAGACTACAGGATAGCCCACTAGACAACCACTAGACTACAGGATAGCCCACTAGACAACCAAGATGACCAATTACCACGTTACCCAAATGTCTCACCCACATTATCCAATCGAGTTTAGAATATTGTATATAGTTTAAATATATATATATATAATAAGGCAACTGTACATAGTTTCCCCGGTTATCCCATGCATTTATCATCCCTTGTTCTATGTAAACTCAATGTTGCTTGTATGCATTGTAGTATGTTGTGTTCATTGTACACCGCACTGATTTTAATAGCGCGGTATAGAAGAAATGTTAAATAAATAAATAAATAAATAAATAAAAGCAGAGCATTGGACACTCTCCATCATAAAAGAGGGGTACAAGCTTTATTTTTCGAGCATGCCCCCTCCCACAATGATGGCAGTTCAATTCTCCGACCTCTCTCATCAACCTGTTAGGTCAGGAGGTCACTATGCTTCTTGCCCAAGGGGCAATAGAAGAAGTACCCATCCATCAGCAGGGTACAGGGTTTTACTCCCCCTATTTCCTTATCCCAAAGAAAACAGGGGAATACGGACCCGTTTTGGACCTCAGAGAATTGAACAAATTCCTGTTCAAAGAGAAGTTCAAAATGATTTCTCTAGGAACTCTGCTGCCATGCCTTCAGAGTCAGGATTGGCTTTGTTCTCTAGATCTCAAGGATGCGTACACCCATGTTCTCATCCATCCAACTCACAGAATGTTCCTTCGGTTCCTTTTTCAAGGAAAGCACTACCAATACAGGGTGCTTCCTTTTGGTCTGGCCTCAGCACCAAGGGTGTTCACGAAATGCATGGCTGTGGTAGCAGCATTTCTCCACACTCTAGGGATATTCGTCTTCCCCTACTTAGACGACTGGCTCATTCGAGCCCCAACAGAGTCAGAGGCCAGGACTTCTCTATCCTGCACAATGCGTATCCTTCAGTATTTGGGTCTGGTAATAAACATCCCAAAATCCAGTCTAACTCCCACTCAGTCTTTGAAGTTCATAGGAGCTTTGCTGGATACCAGAAAGGCAAGGGCCTATCTCCCCAAGGCCCATTGCCTTCACATGGTGCAGTTAGCTTCTCAAGCAGTGCTAAAGCCTCATCTCACTGCCCGAGAAATGCTACAACTACTAGGCCACATGGCATCTACTGTGCATGTGGTTCCCTATGGTCGCCTCCATATGAGGGCAGCCCAGTGGATTTTATACACTCAATGGACCCAGGCATCAGGATGCCTGTCAGACAAAATAGCAAACACAAGTCGCCTTATTTTGTCCCTCCAGTGGTGGAAGTCCACTCAAAACCTGTTGCTAGGGTCCCCTTTTCAACAACCCTTACCCCAAGCAACTCTCACAACAGATGTTTCTCCAATGGGTTGGGGAGCTCATCTGCAAGACCTCTCCACCGAAGGCACCTGGTCTCCACAGGAGACTCATCTACACATCAATCTCCTGGAGCTCAGAGCAATCTTCCTTGCTCTTTGAATGTTCCACACCCTGCTCAGCTACATAACAGTTCTCATTCATACAGACAATCAAGTAGCCATGTTCTACGTGAACAAGGAGGTGGGAACAGGCTCTCTATCGCTTTGCAACGTAGCTTTGCGACTATGGGCCCTCGCCAGAGAGCATCAGATTCATCTCCTGGCAGTGTATCTTCCAGGCATACAAAACTCTTGGGCAGACAGACTCAGTCGAGTTCTGCTTCCACATGAGTGGTCTCTGCTTGCAGACCAGGTGGCCAAAATTTTCAGAATTGGGGAACCCCAGACATAGACCTCTTTGCGAGTCCGTGGAATGCCAAACTTCCCCGATTCTGTTCCAGAATTCCAGCTCAGGGGGTTCAGGCCAGGGATGCTTTCCTCCTTTACTGGGGGCAAAACTTCCTGTATGCCTTTCCACCCATTCCCCTAATTCCCAAAATCCTGTTCAAGCTTCAGAGAGACAGAGGCCACATGATTCTCATAGCTCCACATTGGCCACGGCAAGTGTGGTACCCTCTGCTTCTACATCTCTCTCAAGCTCCCTCCCTGGAGTTAGGGTCTGCTCCAGATCTCCTATCTCAGGAGGACGGAATGTTACGGCATCCCAATCCCCAGTCTCTGCATCTGAGGGCTTGGTTGCTGAAGGCCTAGATCTCTATGATCTTAACCTCCCTCAGCAAATAAAGGATATCCTTTATGCTTCCAGGAAGCCTTCCACAAGACGCTCTTATGCTTTCAAGTGGAAAAGGTTTACCATATTGTGTTCGCAGAAGGGTCTTAACCCCACTGCCATACCTCTGGAATCATTACTGGAGTACCTCCTTCATTTATCCAATGCAGGACTGAAGACTAACTCAGTGAGGGTCCATTTGAGTGATATTGCAGCTTCCTTCATGCCCCTAAATGGACAACCCTTTTCCTCCCATCCTCTTATAGCAAGATTTAGAGATTTATGAGAGGCCTTCTGCTAACTAAGCCTCCCATTAAGCCACCTCAGGTGGCATGGGACTTAAATTTGGTTCTTGGTCATCTCATGAAGCCATCTTTCGAACCCTTAGCTACTACCTCCTTGAAATTCCTTTCTTGGAAGGTTATCTTTCTCATCGCAATCACATCAGCATCAGTGAGTTGCAAGCACTAGTAGCTGATCCAACTTATTCAAGGTTCCATCATGACAAGGTAGTCCTTAGGAGTCATCCACGCTTTATGCCAAAGGTGGTCTCGCCTTTTCATCTAAACCAAGCGGTCTACCTACCTGTGTTCTTTCCAAGGCCTCATGCATCAAATGCAGAAAGGAACCTTCATACTTTGGACTGTAAAAGAGCTTTAGCTTTTTACTTACAAAGAACACAGCAATATAGAAAGTCCTCTCAACTCTTTGTTACTTTGGATCCTTCTCATTTGGGACTTCCAGTCTCCAAAAGAACACTATCTAACTGGATTGCTCAGTGTATTTCCTTTGCCTGTCAGAGTAAGAATCTTCCTCTGGAGGGCCATGTCACAGCTCACAATGTGAGAGCCATGGCAGCTTCAATGGCTCATCTACACTCTGTGTCTATCGACGACATCTGTCGAACAGCCACCTGGGCCTCGGTTCATACCTTCACAGCCCATTACTGCTTGGACAAGGACTCCCGCCGGGATGCCTTGTTTGGTCAGGCTGTTCTTCAATACCTGTTCCATACCTAATAAACTCCTACCCGCCATCCCTGTTGGATGCCAGAGATCCATGGGGGGAAGTGGAGCCCTGGTTCAGGGACACACAACTTCTGGGGTCTCTCCCCTGCATCTAAAGCTAGGAAGTCCCCATATGTGAAGACTACATTCCTGCTTGTTCCTGGAGATAGCATAGTTACTCACCTGTAATCGGTGATCTCCGGGAACAGCAGGGATTTAGTCTTAACAACCCACCCACCTCCCCTAGGAGTTGTATCTCTTTATCTATCTCTTTCCCTCTCTCTCTCTTTGTCTCAGCTTTAAAACTCTACTGGAGAGAGGCAGTTGGGAAAGGCGGGAAGGCAGCACACAGGCGCTTTGGGATGCTCCCAAAAGCTTTCTAATTGAGTCTTGAAGGACTAGAAAGGGGGGCTGTTACTTCTGGAGAGAAATCTGAAATTGTGAGTATATACTAATGGGAATTTTTCTGAAAGGAATTTTTTTCTTTTAAAGCTAATTAATCTGTGAACCCACTATTTTTTGTTAAATCAGTCAGGGCCTAGTAGCAACAGTTTAAGATTCAATTTAAAACACAGAAGAGAACTTTCTGGTTACCTTTCATACCCAGTAGAGAGCTATAGTTTAAATTTCATAGTCACTCAGGGCCTAGCATCAGCAAAGAACTTTTAGTTTCAAATTAAAACACAGAAGAGAGCTTTCTGGTTAACTTTAGAATCCAGCAGAGAGCTTGTAGTTTAAATTTCATAGTCACTCAGGGCCTAGCATCAGCAAAGTACTTTTAGTTTCAAATTAAAACACAGAAGAGAGCTTTCTGGTTAACTTTAGAATCCAGCAGAGAGCTTGTAGTTTAAATTTCATAGTCACTCAGGGCCTAGCATCAGCAAAGTACTTTTAGTTTCAAATTAAAACACAGAAGAGATCTTTCTGGTTAAATTTAGAATCCAGCAGAGAGCTTGTAGTTTAAATTTCATAATAGGTTAGGGCCTAGCATCAGCAAAGTACTTTTAGTTTCAAATTAAAACACAGAAGAGAGCTTTCTGGTTAACTTTAGAATCCAGCAGAGAGCTTGTAGTTTAAATTTCATAATAGGTTAGAGCCTAGCAGCAGCAAAGAGCTATAATTTAAATCAAATCAGAATATAGCTTACCTCAGCAGCACAGGACAGGGTACTGTGTAGCAGCCCTCTTTTAATAAGTAGAAACCATCATAAAGAATAAAATTACTCAGCATGTAGATAGTCACGACCTAATGGGAGACAGCCAACATGGCTTTAGACAAGGAAGATCTTGTCTTACTAATCTGTTATGTTTTTTTGAAGGAGTGAATAAACAGGTGGACAAAGTGAGTCGGTTGATATTGTGTATCTGGACTTTCAGAAAGCCTTTGACAAGGTCCCTCATCAGAGACTTTTGGCAAAACTAAAGGGTCATAGGATAGGTGGCAGTGTACTATTGTGGATCAGGAACTGGTTAAAAAATAGACAGCAGAGGGTAGGGCTAAATGGCCAATTTTCCCAATGGAGAAAGGTGAATAGTGGTGTACCCCAGGGATCTGTGCTGGGTCCACTGCTTTTTGACATATTCATAAATGACCTGGAAAGTGGAATAACGAGTGAGGTTATCAAATTTGCAGATGACACAAAACTATTTAAAGTTGTTAAAACCCAAGAGGATTGTGAAAAATTGCAAGAGGATCTTGTTAAATTGGAAAACTGGGCATCAAAATGGCAGATGAAATTTAATGTGGACAAGTGCAAGGTTATGCACCTAGGGAAGAACAACCCAAACTATGGTTACACGATGCAAGGTTCCACAATAGGAACCACCACCCAGGAAAAAGATTTAGGCGTCATTGTGGATACCATGTTAAAACCCTCGGCCCAGTGTGCAGCGGCAGCCAAGAGAGCAAATAGAATGCTAGGTATGATAAGGAAAGGAATGGAAAATAAAACAAAAGATATTATAATGCCTCTATATCGTTCCATGGTGAGACCGCACCTTGAATATTGTGTGCAATTCTGGTCGCCGTATCTTAAAAAGGATATAGCGATTTTAGAAAAGGTTCAGAGAAGAGCCACCAAAATGGTAAAGGGGATGGAAGGATACTCCTATGAGGAAAGGCTAAAAAGGTTAGGGCTCTTTAACCTGGAAAAGAGACGGCTGAGGGGAGATATGATAGAAGTCTATAAATTAATGAACGGAGTGGAACGGGTAAACGTAGATCGATTGTTTACGTTATCAGAATATAGAAAGACTAGGGGACATGCAATGAAGCTACAGGGTAAACTATTTAAGACTAATGAAAGAAAATATTTTTTTACTCAACGTGTAATCAAACTCTGGAATTTGTTACCGGAGGATGTAGTAAAGGCTGTTAGTGTAGCTGGGTTTAAAAAAGGTTTGGACAAGTTCCTGGAGGAAAGGTCCATAAACCATTATTAAGAAGTAACCGAAGATATCAATGCTTGACCCAGTACAAGTATTGTGGAACTTGTGTCTCTTGGGGAAACTGCTAGGTACATATGACCTAGATTGGCCACTGTTGGAAACAGAATACTGGGCTTGATGGACCTTGGTCTGACCCAGTATGGCATATCTTATGTTCTTATGGGCGCTGGGGAGCGTTCCCGCGCAGGCTCCATCGGTAACGACGATACCCATATGTGAAGACTAAATTCCTGCTGTTCCCGGAGATCACCTGTTACAGGTGAGTAACTATGCTTTCCAATTGTTTGGATATCTCCGTGCCTGCACATCTACACGCTATAAAATGTGTATGCCATAGGCGAACATGCCCCTGTGGTTTATGCGTATTTCTTTGGACTCTGGTTTATCTGTGCCCATGGCTTTAAAGGTGTCATAAACCCAGATTCCTCATCAAGGAGATCCTGGGTGATTTTGAGATTCTCATGAGTACGGAGGAAACCAAGGGGTTGACTATGAGCAGCAGCAGAGGTGGCTGGCCATATGTAGGAAGCTGAATACCATCTTTAACAACAACTGGTATATAGAGAATGTAAAGAGGAAGTGGCAGAGGTGTGGAGAGACATGTGCAAGAAAGACCGCTGTGTGGGACCAGATGGGCAGGGAGAGTAGCTGACCAACCTGTAACAGCATGTCCTTGCTACGGTGGACCATGCAGCCATGGATGGCATCAGGCAACTGGACACCTCATGGTCTTAACTGGACCCGGGTGATTGCCTACTATATGTTGTCCATCTTCACACACAGGTTCTATCCTGGACCCGTGTCTCTGGTTCAGGCACCACTGCCACTCATCATTGCACTATGCAAATTTTTCCTTCTGTGTGTGCTTGGAGCATGCTAAAGGCATATTGCTTGGATACGTTGGGCTCTGCTGCCTCATTGGGGGGGGGGGGGCTCTGAGGTTGTGGGTCTGTACTGTTGTGTGTGGCTGGGTTCCTGCTTCACACTACTGCATGCCACCCTGGGACACCAGACCCCACTTAACGCTGTTCTCCCATCTCTGTGGTGTCATGTCTTTGGGGTTCTGTGCTATGCTGCCGCTCATGTATGTGTGCTGGGTGTATCATTCAGTGTTGGAGACTTCTTTTCTCCTTCAGTTGTGGGGGTGGCTGATAGTCCTGTGCTGCGGTCTGTGGGGGTGGGGGCATTTGATTTTGTGATGTGGGCACAATTGTGTTCTCTGGATTCACATGGGTGTGATTGTGGGGTGTGTGGGTCTGTTGGGTGGCCTGGGACAGGCATTTGTCAGATCCTGCCTGTGGTACATAAGAAATGTCATACAAGATCAGACCAAGGTCCAGCAAGCCCAGTATCCTGTTTCCAACAGTGGCCAATCTAGTTCAATCTGTGTCTCCCCAAAAGACACAGGTTCCTCAATGCTTGTATTGGGTCAAGCAGTGATATCTCTGGTCACTTTTAATAATGGTTTATGGGCCTTTCCTCCAGGAACGTGATCAACCCTTTTTTAAACCTGGCTACACTAACAGCTTTTACTACATCCTCCATTAACAAATTCTAGAGTTTGATTACACGTTGAGTGAAAAACTATTTTATCTTATTAGTCTTAAATAGTTTACCCTGTAGCTTCATTGCATGTCCCCTAGTCTTTTTAAATTCTGATGACATAAACAATCAACTACATTTACCCGTTCCACTCCATTCATTAATTTATAGACCTCTATCATATCTCCCCTCAGCCATCTTTTTTCCAGGTTGAAGAGCCCTAACCTTTTCAGCTTCTCTTCATAGGAGTATCCTTCCATCTCCTTTACCATTTTGGGGCACTTCTCTGTACCTTTTCTAATAACGCTATATCATTTTTAAGATACAGCGACCAGAATTGCACACAATATTCAAGGAACGATACAGAGGCATTATAATATCCTTTGTTTTATTTTCCATTTCTTTCATTATGATACCTAGCATTCTATTTGCTCTCTTTGCCGCCTCTGCACACTGGGCGGAGGATTTTAACATGTTATTCATGATGACGCCTAAATCTTTTTCTTGAGTGGTGGTTCTCATTGTGGAACCTTGCATCGTGTAACCATAGTTTGGGTTGTTCTTCCCTAGGTGCATAACTTTGCACTTGTCCACATTAAATTTCATCTGCCATTTGGATGCCCAGTCTTCCAATTTATCAAGATTCTGTTGCAATTTTCCACAATCCTCTTGGTTTTAACAACTTTAAATAGTTTTGTGTCATCTGCAAATTTGATAACCTCACGTTATTCCCTTTTCCACGCCATTTATGGATATGTCAAAAAGCAACGGACCCAGCACAGATCCCTGAGGTACTCCACTATTCACCTTTTTCCATTTGGAAAATTGGCCATTTAGCCCCAACTTCTGCTTTTTATCTTTTAACCAGTTCCTGATCCACAGTAGTACACAGCCTCCTATCCCATGACTCTTTAGTTTTGTCAAAAATCTCTGATGAGGGACCTTGTCAAAGGCTTTCTGAAAGTCCAGATACACTATATCAACCGACTCACCTTTGTCTACCTGTTTTTTCACACCTTCAAAAAAACATAACAGATTAGTAAAACAAGCTCTTCCTTGTCTAAAGCCACTTTGGCTGTCTCCCATTAAGCCATGACTACTGTGGTTGCGAAACTGTATTAGAGCCCATGGAAATAGATAAAAGACAAACATTCATCTTCAAGCAAAGGGATAGCCCATAGAGCACTGACTTTCACAGTACAGCCAAAGTGAAAAAAAAACACAAACGGGGCTGCTGAGCTCAGACCATGCCCAAGCTCCAAGGCAACCAAGAGAGGTAATGAGAAGCACCTGGGGGAGGAGTTCGAGGCTGTAGGGCAGCCCCACTCATTTAAGCCTCAGGGAAACAGAAGGCGAGGGGATCACGAGGGAACCAGAAGGAAAGGAATCTTTCAGGGAAGCTGAGAGAGAGAGGTGCTCCAAAGACAGCCTCAGAAGGGATTCCCATTGCAGCCAAAACACAGGAAACTACAGCCCTGAAGGAAGCCCGTGTTGTAGAGGAATTACAGCTAGCCCTGGATACAGAAGCGTGTGGCCTGAGGAAGCTGCAGACTATAAGCAAGGTACGGGAATAGCTGAGCAGGAGCCTGTGGGGAGAGTTTCACTTCTGGAAAGGCCTGTGAAAAGAACTGTTGCTAGAAAGAAGGTGAGCCCATTAGAAGCCTTGAACAGTTTATTGAAAGATAAGGATCTCCATAGCCCATCAAAAACCCCTGAACCTAGAGAGAGGTCTCGCTGGGAAAAGGTTTTAAAATTGTTAGAAGAAATTAAGCCTACGTTCCCACAAGCTGATTCCAGTCAGGAGACAACAGAGCCTGAGTATGAGGGCATGCAGATAATGATTCTGATAATGCCTCTACAGAATCTCAAATGGATTGCTCTTTTTGTATAAAGACAAAATGAAGAACCTATTGGGTTTAAATGTGGAAAGACCCAGAAGCTATTATACCAGTATGTATTGTGCCTAGAGTGCTGACAATTTTTGAAATGAAGTGGCTGGTGTTTTAAAGCAGCTAGAAAATATTCAAAGGCTTGATTTGAATGTTTAAGAAAGAACTATCTGAGTGGGCAGCAGCCAGAAGTAAAAGAAGCTTTAATTTGAATATTACACAGTTTGGAAAAGCAGTTGTTTAAGTCAGAAGTAAAGGAACTATCAAGCTGCTTTATGTAACAGCTGAAGAAGCAATTGCAACTGTTGTCACTGTGAAGTTCTTGATCGGGAAATTCTTTTTCTTTTGTGGGAGAAGTATCCTAATTTTGTTAATATGTGTTTTTGGTGCAAAGGAAGAGAAAAATAAATTTTCCTGTGTTTTTGCCTTCAAACCCTCGGCCTACTCATCATTTCACACAACTACAAGCCCCAAAAGCCTCGGCTCTGGGAACCCATACTAAAAAGGGACATTAGGAGGTACACCCCTGCCTATAGGCAACCGCCTAGACAAGTGGGGGTGCCACAGGTGGCGTAGTTTTAAGGATTTTACCTTTGCCCCACACATAAGCAAGATTTCGGCAACTACAAAGGAGGAAGAAAACTTCTATAAGAGTCACAGTGCTGATATAGAAGCCTACTGAGGAACAAAGACCGGAGTGGCAGCAGGACAGAACTGGACCTGATTACCAAGCCGTGATCTGATGGCTGATAAACTCGAGTCTGCACCTGCATCAGGTAATCCGTGTATAAAGGGGATCGTAAACGGATACCCTCTCACATGGTTTGCAGCTTGTCGTGCTGTGAGGGCTTGCATACATCAGTGATGCTGAGAGCTAAACTATCGGTAGTTTAACTACTGGCAGGGTCTCCCAAGATGGACAGGTCTCAGCTGAGGTGCCAGACCAAGACAAACCACCCATCTGGGCAGCAGCAGAATGGGATAGTGTTGACGGCGGAGGATCACAACACCAAACTTAAACTGCGCGGAAGAAAGGCCCGGCAATCTACTTCTGTATCTTGCCATGAAAACCCAATGGATAGTTACAACAAAACAAATTGTGCTATGGTGCTGGTAGATAAGACCCCCAGGTCAGAAGGCACTCAACTAGCTACTGGGGAAGAGCTGAAGACTTTTCAGAGTAAAGCCAGCATTTATGATGTGGTTGGATCAAAGCCCTCGAAGTCTGACTGCTGATGTAGCTGTGCATGAAATGAGAGTCAGAAGCTGTAAAGATGTCTTACACATTGGAACATGGAACGTACGAAGCATGAACCAAGGGAAGTTGGAGGTGGTCAAGAATGAAATGGAACGTGTACAACTTGATCTGTTGGGTGTCAGCGAACTGAAATGGACTGGCATGGGGCACTTTGCATCAGATAATCACATGGTCTACTATGCTGGAAATGAAAGACAAAGAAGAAATGGTGTTGCATTTATAATAAAGAAGAAACTTGCAAGAACTGTAATGAAATACAATGCAGTCAGCGAACGCTTAATCTCTATTCGTCTACGAGGATTGCCTATCAACACAACTATAATTCAAGTATATGCCCCAACAACAGCTGCTGAAGAGAATGAAATTGAAGAGTTCTATGAACAAGTACAAGCTGAAATTGACACAACATGCAAATAGGATATCCTGATAGTCATGGGTGACTGGAACGCAAAGGTTGGCAACAAAGAAGAAGGCAAAATAGTTGGAAAATATGGACTTGGCAACAGAAATGAAGCTGGAGAAAGACTGATAGAATTCTGCAAGACCAATGATCTATTCATCTCAAACACCTTCTTCCAGCAACACAAGTGGCGACTGTACACATGGACTTCACCGAATGGATTATATAAAAATCAAATTGACTACATATGTGGAAGTCAATGATGGAAAAGCTCTGTAACATCAACAAAGACAAAACCTGGAGCTGACTGTGGTACAGATCATCAACTACTAGTATGCAAACTCAAGCTAAAGTTGAAAAAGAGCAAACCACTCATGAATGCAGCAAAATATGACCTTGAGAATATACCACTGGAATTTAAAGACTGCCTGCAAAATCGATTTGCTGCTTTAGATACAAATGACAGAGCTCCGGAAGAGTTATGGAATGACATCAAGAAGGTTGTGTTGGAAGAAAGCGAGAAGTCTCTACAAAAGGTGAAAAAGCAAAAACGGCCAAAATGGATGATGGAAGAAACTCTGAAAATTGCCCAGAAACGCAGAGAAGCTAAAGCCAGAGGAGAAAGAAAGACAATCGCCGAACTCAACAGAGATTTCCAACGTGCAGCAAGACAGGACAAGGAAAAGTACTACAATGACACTTGCAAGGAAATAGAAGCAGAAACTATTAGAGGAAGAACAAGATCGGCTTTCCTAAAGCTACGAGAGTTAAAGAAAAAGTTCCAGCCTCGAATTGGAATGTTACAAGATGCTCAAGGTTCTATGTTGAATGATGCTGAGAAGATCAAGAAAAGGTGGAAGGAATATGCAGAGTTTTTATATGATAAAGATCAAGTGGACCAACAGCCGTTTCAACCTGTACCTTATGATCGGGAACCATTGGTGATGAAAGAAGAAGTTGAAGCAGCATTGAAAGCCTTATCAAAGAACAAAGCACCAGGCATTGATAGCATTCCCATAGAAGTATTGCAGCAATCTGATGCAGCTGTTCCAGTACTCACAAGGCTCTGCCAAGAAATATGGAAGACAACATCATGGCCAACTGACTGGAAAAGATCTGTGTTTATACCAATACTAAAGAAAGGTGATCCAACTGACTGTGGACATTATCGCACAGTCGCTCTGATCCCACATGCCAGCAAGATTCTACTGAAGATTATTCAAAAGAGACTACAACCATACCTGGAACAAGAACTACCTGAAGTGCAAGCAGGGTTCAGGAAAGGGCGAGGAATGAGAGACATCATTGCGGATGTGAGATGGATCCTTGAAAAGACTAAAGAATACCAAAAGGATATCTATTTGTGCTTTATCGACTATAGCAAGGCTTTTGACTGTAAACCATGAGAAACTCTGGTCCACATTAAGAAGCATGGGTATACCAGAACACCTGTTCGTTCTCTTGCGCAATCTGTACATTGATCAAGAAGCAACAATTCGAACGTAACAAGGAGAAACAGAATGGTTTAAAATAAGCAAAGGTGTAAGACAAGGCTGCATACTTTCCCCCTACCTGTTTAATTTATATGCAGAAGAAATCATCAGAGAAGCAGGATTGTATGAAGACAACAGAGGTGTGAAGATTGGTGGAAGACTCATCAACAACCTTCGCTATGCTGATGATACCACATTACTGGCTGAAAGTGAAGATGATCTGAAACATTTGTTTCTCACAATCAAAGAACATAATCTCAAAATGGGCCTCCACCTTAATGTAAAGAAGACAAAGATCATGACAACTGGCATAATCAACAGGTTCATCGTTGAAGGAGAAGAAATTGAAATTGTGAACAACTTTAACCTACTTGGATCAACTATCAATAAAGAAGCAACAAGCAGTCAAGAAATCAGATGACCCATTGCTCTTGGCAGAATGGCTATGAAAGACCTAGATAAGATTCTCAAGAGCAGAAATGTCTCTCTCCATACAAAGATTCGACTTGTTCAAGCCATGGTATTTTCAGTAACATCATATGGATGTGAAAGCTGGACAGTGAAAAAGATAGACAGGAAGAAAATTGATGCCTTTGAATTATGGTGCTGGCGGCAAATACTGTGTATACCATGGACTGCCCGAAGAACAAACCAGTCGGTACTAGAGGAAATCAAACCTAAGCTTTCTTTAGAAGCTCAGATGACAAGACTTTGACTTTCATACTTTGGACACATCATGCGAAGAGAGAGATCATTAGAGAAAGACATTATGCTTGGCAAGATAGAAGGTCAACGCAAAAGAGGAAGGCCAGCAATGAGATGGATTGATACAATAACAGCAGCTACGGGTACCAGTCTGTCAACAATGAGCCGCCTGACTGAAGACCGAACACAATTTAGGATAGCTATCCAGAGGGTCGCCATGAGTCGACTCCAACTCGACAGACTTCACAACAACAACAAAAGGATACCAGTGCAGGGGGATACAGCAGTGCGCAATAGGAGCTCAGGAGAAAGAGCGCTTATATTTCGTGCCGCACTTGGTGGTTTCTTTCTCTTTTTCTTGTCATTACAGCATCAACCAAGATGAAGCGTGGCGAGCTTCTTAGCTGGATGGCCGAGCAGTTCCAGAAGCAGCAAGAGATGTCTGCGAGGACCCAGGAACACTCAGCAGCCATGATGCAAGCTCAGCAGAAGCCGCTCCTGGAAATGATGGGCGCATGGTTAGGAGCGCAGAAACAAACGACAGAATCCATACGGACAGTAACAGGTTCTCTGGGAGCTGTACAAGGGCTCGGGTTACCTGGTAATGGGACATTTTCATTTGGACAGTTGACCAAGGAAGATGATATAGACGATTTTCTGGAAGCATTCGAGAGGGTAGGTCTCCTAACTGACTGGCCAAAAGACCATTGGGCAGTTTGCCTAGCCACCTCTCTTACGGGGTAAGCGCTAGCGGCTTATAGGGCCATGCCTGCTGCCTTAGCCTCCAATTACGAAGAGCTCAAGAAGGCAATAAGAAACCGCCTGGGCCTAACGCTTATGGTCTATCGCCACCTCTTGAAGAGCTGTAAATTAAAACAAGGTGAAACGCCGCGAGCTCTGTGCCAGCGGATTAAAGGATTGGCATTGAAGTGGCTGACACCTGAGGCTAGGACAGTGGAATCCCTGTTAGACTGTATTGTGTTGGAACAGTTTATCTAGGCAGTTCCAAAAGATCTACAGTCCTTTCTGATCCTACAGCACTGCCGTAACACCAATGAGGCAACCTCACTGGCAGAGTGCTTTTTAGAAGCCGGATTGGTAAGCCAAGTGAAGGTTGGTGTTTCAAATCGGGCAGACGCAGTAGCTTCAGAAAGGAGAGGGAGACCAATGTTTGGCGAAATGACAAAGGTTATGCACATGGCTAAAACTTGTCTCACACGAAGAAAATGCTTTTCATGTGGGGAAGGACACCTAAAAAGAGATTGCAAAGCAAGGACGGCCCTAATGACCGCCCACCCTAGGGAGAGTGGGGAGGGTTTTTTGTTGGCTGTAGAAGTAGAGGGTTTCCCTGTAGAAGCCTTGCTGGACTCCAGAGCAGATCAGTCGATGATCTCGCAGAAGCTCTGGAGAGAAAATCTCAGGATAGTCGGGTCCCTGACCCACCTGAAGGTAGCATAAAAATAAGGTGTGTCCATGGCGCAGCGTCATCATACCCAGTACACACTGTAAGGGTAAAAGGTTTGGGAGTGAAGAGGAGAATATCGGTAGCTCTAGTACCTAGGCTCCCACACGCCTTAGTCCTGGGGAGGGATTGGCCCCAATTCAGGCGAGGGTTAGCTGAGGGTTTACAACACAAGGTAGGCATGACATCTGGAGTGGAGGAGTGGCCTAGTGGTTGGGGCAAGGTACTTCAGGCCGGAAGGTCGGGGATTCAAATCCCACTAGAGGACAGCAACCTTGGGCCGGAAGGACTGGGGTTTCTAGTCCCACAGGTGCTCCTTGTGGTCTTGGGCAAGCCACTTAACCCTCCATAGCCCATGTTCCCTGTAAAATAGTTATCTCCAAGTTATAATTCCCTGTTCAATGTAATTTCAGTTTGTTCAATGTAAACCGCACTGATGCAGAATAGCGCGGTATATAAGAGAATTAAATAAAATAAAATACCCTAGCGCCACCAAAAGCCTTAGAGACAGGGAAAGAGTCTTCACCTGAGCTGGTAGGAGGTTTACCCCTCCCGAAAGATATGGAAGTCTCCTTTAGGGATAGGGGTAATGAGGTGTGTAGCATCCACACAAAAAGCTGAAGCTAGGGCGAGGCCAGTGCCAAATACCTTGTTTGGGACTATGCAGAAACAACGATGCAAGAAACTACCCGGTAAGGAGGAAACAGATACGAAGCCAAAATTTGTCCTCAGATTTTGCCGCACCACTCCTAATGCAAAGGTCCCTAAGCGCGCTTCAGAACAGGCCGCTGGCTTTGATTTGTGCAGTGCGGTAGAAATGATTATTCCCCGACAAGGAAGAGCCTTAGTGGAGACAGGTCTCCAGTTGCAGATACCGCCGGGCTGTTACGGCCGTATTGCTCCGCGCTCAGGCCTATCATGGAAGAATTTTATAGACGTGGGGGCAGGAGTTATAGATCCTAATTATCGGGGGGCGGTTAAGGTGCTATTATTTAATTTCACACAGGAGGACCTCAGGGTAAATATAGGGGACCGAATAGCCCAACTGATATGTGAAAAGGTAGGCTTTCCGCCCCTGGAAGAAGTATCTGAATTAACCACTACCATATGAGGTTCTGGGGGTTTTGGTTCTACCGGAAGATCCGAGATGGAGGGTTTAACCGCAAGCTCTGAGGTAAAAGAGGATGAGGATCTAGGCCCACAGTTGGTAGATTGTAAGGCTGACCCAGTACCCCGGATGGGGGAGGAGCTTTCATGGTCGCAACAGCAGGAATTATTGAAGCTGTTACGGACTTTCCCAGATGTCCTAACACCAGTGCCAGGCAAAACTAGGATAGTTGCCCATGAAGTGGTAACCCCTCCAGGAGAGATAGTACGGCAGAGACCTTACAGGTTAACCGAGGCAAAACAGCGGGACGTGGTGAGCCAGGTGCAGGAAATGTATAAGATGGGGGTAATAGAGGAATCTAGAAGTCCCTGGAATAGCCCCAAAGTGCTTGTTCCGAAACCGGACGGAACAGTGCGGTTCTGCATCGATTTTCGGAAGGTCAATGCTATCTCCCGGTTTGACACCTACCCGATGCCCAGAATAGAAGAACTTTTGGATCGGTTAGGCCAGGCAACATACCTTACCACCCTTGATATGACCAAAGGGTATTGGCAGATTCCGCTCACCCGGGAATCTCGCCCAAAGACCGCGTTTAGCACCCCTATAGGTCTATTTCAGTTTCGCCGAATGCCCTTCGGTTTGCATGGCGCAGCTGCAACCTGCCAAAGGTTGGTTGACCTGGTCCTACTCCCGCACCAACAATACGCAACCGCATACATGGACGATGTCATAATCCACAGCTCTCACTGGGACCAGCATTTGGTCCACGTTGAAGCAGTTTTGAAGGCGATGCGATGCGCCGGCCTCACATTGAACCCTGCCAAATGTATGTTCGGAAGGAAGGAAATAAAGTATCTGTAGCATTTGGTGGGGCACGGCACAGTTAAGCTGTTGTTAGACAAGGTGGAGAGTGTAAAAACATTCCTGAAACATGCAACTAAGAAATAGCTCCGCAGCTTTCTGGGGTTAATAGGTTACTACCGACGCTTTATCCCACGTTTCGTGACGGAAAGTACCCCGCTAACAGAAATGCTGAAAAAGAACGCGCCGAACCAGCTGAAGTGGTCAGGGGTAGCAGAGCAAGCCTTTATGTTATTAAAGGATAAACTCTGCTGTGCGCCGGTATTGCGCAGCGTGGATTTTGACCGGCCATTTACTATACAGACAGATGCATCGGAAACCGGTTTAGGAGCTGTATTGTCTCAGAAGCATGAGGGTGTGGAACATCCCATCATGTTTTTGAGCCGGAAATTATCACCACCGGAGCGGCGATATTCCACAGTAGAGAGAGAATGTCTGGCCATAAAGTGGGCGGTGGAAACACGAAGATTTTACTTGATGGGTCGTAGGTTCTTATTGGTCACTGATCACGCACCATTAAAGTGGTTGAATCAGATGAAGGACCACAACTCACACCTTACTCGCTGGTATATGGCCTTACAGGCTTTTGACTTCCACATAGAACACCGGGCAGGGAAGCTACATACCAATGCAGATGCCCTTTCAAGAATTACGGGCTGTGCAGGGGTTAATATGCCAGCCCGTAATATCTTAAGGGGGGGGGGGGGATGTGTGGTGGCGAAACTGTATTAGAGCCCATGGAAATAGATAAAAGACAAACATTTACCTTCAAGCAAAGGGATAGCCCAGAGAGCACTGACTTTCAAAGTACAGCCAAAGTGAAAAAAACTACACACGGGGCTGCTGAGCTCAGACCACGCCCAAGCACCAAGGCAACCAAGAGAGGTAATGAGAAGCACCTGGGGGGAGGAGTTTGAGGCTGTAGGGCAGCCCCACTCATTTAAGCCTCAGGGAACAGGAAGAAAGGAGACCTCCAGGGAAACAGAAGGCGAGGAGATCACGAGGGAACCAGAAGGAAAGGAATCTTTCAGGGAAGCTGAGAGAGAGAGGTGCTCCAAAGACAGCCTCAGAAGGGATTCCCATTGCAGCCAAAACACAGGAAACTACAGCCCTGAAGGAAGCCCGTGTTGTAGAGGAATTACAGCTAGCCCTGGATACAAGAGCGTGTGGCCTGAGGAAGCTGCAGGTACTGGAATAGCCTAGCAGGAGCCTGTGGGGAGAGTTTCACTTCTGGAAAGGCCTGTGAAAAGAACTGTCGCTAGAAAGAAGGTGAGCCCATTAGAAGCCTTGAACAGTTTATTGAAAGATAAGGATCTCCATAGCCCATCAAAAACCCCTGAACCTAGAGAGCGGTCTCGCTGGGAAAAGGGTTTTAAAATTGTTAGAAGAAATTAAGCCTACGTTCCCACAAGCTGATTCCAGTCAGGAGACAACAGATCCTGAGTATGAGGGCATGCAGATAGATAATTATGATTCTGATAATGCCTCTACAGAATCTCAAATGGATTGCTCTTTTTCTATAAAGACAAAATGAAGAACCTATTGGGTTTAAATGTGGAAAGACCCAGAAGCTATTATACCAGTATGTCTTGTGCCTAGAGTGCTGACAGTGTTTGAAATGAAGTGGCTGGTGTTTTAAAGCAGCTAGAAAATATTCAAAGGCTTGATTTGAATGTTTAAGAAGGAACTATCTGAGTGGGCAGCAGCCAGAAGTAAAAGAAGCTTTAATTTGAATATTGCACAGTTTGGAAAAGCAGTTGTTTAAGTCAGAAGTAGAGGAACTATCAAGCTGCATTATGTAACAGCTGAAGAAGCAATTGCAACTGTTGTCACTGTGAAGTTCTTGATCTGGACATTCTTTTTCTTTTGTGGGAGAAGTATCCTAATTTTGTTAATATGTGTTTTTGGTGCAAAGGAAGAGAAAAATAAATTTTCCTGTATTTTTGCCTTCAAACCCTCGGCCTACTCATCATTTCACACAACTACAAGCCCCAGAAGCCTCGGCTCTGGGAACCTATACTAAAAAGGGACATTAGGAGGTACGCCCCTGCCCAGGGTTCTGTCCTTGGTCCGATTCTTTTTAACATCTTTGTTAGTGATATAGCGGAAGGGCTGTCGGGTAAGGTTTGCCTCTTTGCAGATGATACCAAAATCTGCAATAGAGTAGACACCCAGGAAGGTGTAGATAACATGAGGAAGGATCTAGCTAAGCTTGAAGAATGGTCTAGAATTTGGCAGCTGGGATTTAATGTTAAAAAATGTAAGGTCATGCATTTGGGTTGCAGCAATCCAATGGAGCAATACAGTATAGGAGGTGAAGTACTTTTGTCCACTAAAGAAGAGCGGGACCTAGGCGTGGTTGTGTCTGATGATCTTAAAGTAGCTAAACCGGTAGAAAAGGCGATGGCAAAAGCTAGAAGGATGCTTGGGTGCATATGGAGAGGAATGGCTAGCAGAAAAAAGGAGGTGATAATGCCTCTGTATAAGTCTTTGGTGCGACCTCATTTGGAGTATAGTGTGCAATTCTGGAGACCACACCTTCAAAAGGATGTGAACAGGATGGAGTCGGTGCATAGGGTGGCTACTAAAATGATTAGTGGTCTTCATTATAAAGCATATGAGGACAGACTTAAGGATCTTAATATGTACACCTTAGAGGAAAGGCGGGATAGAGGTGATATGATTGAGATGTTTAAATACCTCCGTGGCATAAATGTTCAGGGAGAGAGCCTCTTTCATTTGAAAGCAAGTTCTGCTACGAGGGGACATGGGATGAGGGTGAAGGGAGATAGATTCAGGAGTGATATGCGGAAATATTTCTTTATGGAGAGTAGTGGATCCGTGGAATAGTCTCCCAGTGGAGGTGGTAGAGATGAGGACAGTAACTGAATTCAAAAAAGCATGCGACCAACACAGAGGATCTCTAAAGGTAAAAAGTGGACTGTTGTAGTTGTTGATATGGAAGGACAGACTAGATAGGCCATGTGGTCTTTTTCTGTCATCATGTTTCTATGTTTTTATGTTTCTATAGGCAACCGCCTAGACAAGTGGGGGCGCCACACTACATGCTGAGTAATTTTGTTCATTATGATGTTTCTACCATTTTCCCTGGTACTGACGTCAGGCTCACTGGTCTGTAATTTCCCAGATCACCCTCGAACACTTATCACTTTTAAATACCACTTTAGTCATGGGTAACTTCCCTAAGTCTTCCTCAATATTTTATTACAAGTTCATTTATTTATTTATTTATTACAAGTTCTTATATACCGCACTATTCGGCATCAGCGCGGTTTACATTATAACATAAAGACCATAACAACAAGCTGTTTGGTTTACATCAAACAGGAGTACCAACTTGGAGAACCGGGTTAAACTATATACATGAGATATTTACATAGAACAGAATAGAGTCATAGTAATATAAAGAACGGAAGGGTGGTTTTCATGAGTGAGTCACTTCTTCTGGTTCAATTGCTGGTAGGGTAGTATTGAAGGAAGAGGTGGTATTTGAGTGCCTTCCTGAACTGGGGTAGGACAGTAATGGCCCTTATGTCGGAGGGTAGAGCGTTCCAGCATTTGGGGGCATATAAACTGAACGCTCTGTTTGAGGTTGTCATGTTGCACTTTGTTGATGCCTTCGAGGTTGTTAGTAGGTTTACGGCTGTTGCTCTTCTGGATCTGTTGGGGGGTACAGTGTGAATCAGATCTGTGAGTGAGGAGGATGAGATACCCTTGATTGCCTTGAATGATAGGACTAGGGTTTTAAAGATGATCCTCCCATGGATGGGGAGCCAGTGAAGCTGTTTAAGAATGGGAGTTACGTGGTCGCTTCTGGATGCTCCGTAGAGGACTCTTGCTGCGGCATTCATGGCCATCTGTAAAGGGCTAAGAGTGGATTGAGGGAGACCTTGTAAGATGGCATTTGCAAAGTCGAAGTGTGGCAGGATTAGCGCTTGGTATATGGTCCGGAAGTCGTCCGGGTCCAACAGGGAGCGTATATGCCTGAGAGAGCGGATTTTGAAGTATACAGCTTTGACTATGTTATTTATGTGATGTTTCATATCCAGACATTGGTCCAATGTAACTCCAAGGTATCTTATTGTTTCTTTAGTTTGTAGGTCAGCTTCCTTGACACTGACGTGGGCTGGAGGAGTGAAGTTGGGGTCTCTGGTGATGAAAAGCACCTCTGGTTTTTTATGCTGAATGCGTAGGTTTTGTGATTGGAGCCACTCAGAGACCGTATTGAGGCAGTCTACTAGTGGTGCCAGGTCTAATTGAGTTGTAGAGAAAAACATATATAAGAGAATGTCATCTGCGTATATCAAGCAGTTGACTTTGAATGATCTTATGATGTCGCAGATGGGCTGCATGTATATATTAAATAGTAGGGAAGACAATGAGGAACCTTGAGGCACACCTTGCTTTTGATGGAAGCGTTTTGACTCTTCTGAACCAGACTTCACATATTGCCATCTTCCATCCAGATAAGAGTTACACCATTCTAATGCACTGTTGCAGATACCTTTCTCTTTTCAGTCGTCCGAGGAGAATTTCGTGGCTTACAGAGTCGAACGCCGCAGCGATGTCTAAGAAGACGAGTACAAATCCTTGTCGGATGTTGTTAATGCCTGTGATAATGTCGTTGAATAGGTTAGTGAGTAGGGTCTCGACCCCATGATATTCTCTGAACCCATGTTGGCAGTGATCTAGGGGAGCTGTGGTGTCTATATGCTCTTGGATTTGCCGTTGTGCCTCCTTCTCAATTATCTTGGCTAAGAGGGGAATGCTAGCTATAGGCCTATAAGATTCGACCTTTTGCGGGTCTAGCTTGGGGTTTTTCAAAAGTGGCCTAATGGAAGTCTGCTTGAGTGCTGCGGGGAAGTAACCTGTTGTGAATGAGAGGTTCATTAGATTTGTAAATAAAGGGGCTGAACACACAACGTAGCTCCTTAATCCAAAAAGCTGGGCATGGGTCCGTTTGTGCAGTGGAGGTGTTGAGAGATGCTATGGTATCCTCGATGCATTTAGTGGATGGAGTGGAGAATTTATTTAGTGAGGTTGCATTCGCTGGTTCTTGGAACGGGACTGTTGACACCTTGTTAGTTTGCATGATCTTGGATTGCATGTAGTCAGCGAATTTCTGTGGATGAATCTCACTGTGTTGTTCGGGAGAAGGTTCCTTTGAAAGGGATTTGACAAGGTTGAAGAGGTCACGTGGTTTATTCAGTGATCTCTTTAGTGTGTCCGTGTGATATTGTTTCATTGTGGTTGTGATTGCTTCACGGTGTGTGGAGAGGTGGGTACGGTAGGCGGTCTGATCTTCAGTAGAAAGCGATCGGCGCCAGCGACGCTCTAGTCTGCGGAGTTGAGTCAGAGAGGATCGCAATTCAGGAGAGAACCATGGGGCGGTGCTTCTTTTTCTCCTCTTTGTGTTATTGGAAATTGGAGGTTGTGATATGGCATGTAGATTGGAGTTCCAGGAGGTGATTAGTTCGTCGAGGTCTGGTACAGTTTTGTTGAGGAGTGATTGGGTCTCAGCCACGATGTGTTCCCTGTTAAATGGTCTAAATCTTCTTGTGGGCGTCCGTGATGTGCTGTGCATGTTTTGGCTTCTGTGCAGCTGCTCGTTGATGATGGGGATCTGGAAAATGATCAGTTTGTGGTCTGACCAGGGTACATCAACGATTGATATTGGTAGGTTGTGGTTTTGCTCGAAGACTGGCTGAGGAGCAAATACCAAATCCAGAATGTTTCCCTTTATATGAGTTGGTTTAGTGATAATTTGCTTGAGTCCCAGGTCTTCCATAGCACCAAGGAAGGCATTTGCGTGGTTTTGGGATAATGATGGGAGATTGAAGTCACCCATTATCCAATTTGGCTTATTGGGATTGAGGGTGCTGGCAGCAAGGTCAATAATGGTTGGGAGGTCATCTGGAGAAGCGGACGGTGTCCTGTATAAGAGGTTGAGGGAGAATTGCTGGTTTGTAATGGAGAGTATGTCTAGATTGTTTGAGCTAGAGGAAGTTAAGGTCCGATTTGGAAGACTATGAGCACCCCTCCTCCTTTTTTGTTTTCTCTATGTCTTGTGTGTATGGCGAAATTGGGGGGTAGAAGTTGGTTGATGAGAACGTTATCTTCCGATGATAGCCAGGTTTCCGTGATCAAGAGTATCTCTAGGTCAGTGATGGCTAACCTTTTTGAGCCCGAGTGCCCAAACTGCCGCACAAAACCAAAGAATTTCCTCAAAGTGCCAGCACGTCATTTGCATAAGTGGTCTTATTTGCATAAATATTTGCATAATGTTACCATACACTAACTTTTAGTAAACATGTCTCTTAATGAGTGTATGGATAAAGAAAGACTAAAAGATTTCTACATTACTATAATCCAGTGCCAACCGCCAGGCACATTAGGAACTACTACAAACGCTGCCCATTTAGAACCCATAGCAAACCCGCCGTATCCTGACAGCATTACCAGGACTCACAAAGCACCATACCCTACCTATCAAAAGGCAACACTGCAAATATTAAACCAATACATTTCAGAGAATACTGGGGAAAGAGAACAAGTGGCAACGTCAAATAGGAATTTCCTCTTGTACCAAACAAAGCGCAGATGTTAATGATGCACATTTCCCAGAGCTGACATATTCCAGTTAATAAATTCAAAATAAAGAGATATCTTTCTACCTTTTGTGCATTTTTTTTTTCAGTTGCAATTGGTCCAGCCACCTTCTTCGGGTTTCTTCATGTTTTCTGCTAACTCTCCATCGTCTGCTGTCCATTTGTCCTTTCTTCTCTCTTCTAGTTTTTTTTCCATTCTCTCTCTCTCTACATCTGCTTTAACATACTAATCTTTCTCCTTTTGCTCTTTCCTCATTCCTATTTCATCCACACAAATTTTACCCCTCCATCCTCAATCCCCAATTACTCTCCCAATACCTGGCCAATTGTAGATTTTTCATCCCTCCTACACAAAATATTTTTCCCCCCTCCATTTTACTCTCCCAGCCCCATCCCATTCTAATCCTCCCCCAACATCAGCTCCCTTCTAGTTCCAGTCTCACCCAGCATCCATTCCCTTCTAGTCCCTGCATCAGCCCATTTTCAATCCTAGCCCCCCCATCAGCCCATTTCTACTCATTTCCTAGCCCCACCATCAGCCCATGTCAAATCATAGCTCCCCTCCACTCAGCCCAATTCCAGTCCAAGCCCCCCCATGAGCCTACTTCCAGTTCTAGCCCCTCCATGAGTCCATTTCAATTCAAGCCCCCACCACAGCCCATTTCCAATCTTAGCTCCCCCCAACAGCCCATTTCCAGTCCTATCCTAGCTTTTCCATCAGCCCATTTTCAGTCCTAGCTCCCTTCCCTCACAGCCCATTTCCATTCCAAGCCCCCTCCCCATCAGCTATTTGCAGTTCAAGCCTCCCCTTCCACTCAGCCCATTTCCAGTCCTAGCAACACCCCAACCCATTACCAGTCCTAGCCCCCCGTCAATCAACTTCCAGTCCTAACCCCCCTCACCCCCTTTTCAGTTTAAAGCCCCCCCCTATAACCCTTTACCAGTCCTAACCCCCCATCAGCCCATTTCCAGTCAGCCCCCCATAGCCCATTGCCAGTCCTAAACCCCCCCATCAGCCCACAGCCCATTACCAGTCCTAACCACATCAGCCCACCTCAAGTCCTAACCCCTCCCCATCAGCCCATTTCCTGTCCTAGCCCCCCCCATAACCCATTATCAGTCCTACACCCCCATCAGCCCACTACCAGTCTTAACCCCCCATAGCCCATTACCAGTCCTAACCCCCCCCATCAGCCCACTACCAGTCTTAACCCCCCCCATAGCCCATTACCAGTCCTAACCCCCCCATCACCCCATTTCCAGACAGCCCTCATCAGCTCATAGCCCATTGCCAGCCCTCATCAGCCCACAGCCCATTGCTAGTCTTAACTCCCCCCCATAGCCCACTGCGTCTTAACCCCCCTCCCCAGCCCACTGCCAGTCTCAACCCCCCTCCCTCCCTAGCCCATTGCCAGTCTCAACCCCCCTCCCTCCCTAGCCCATTGCCAGTCTCAACCCCCCTCCCCCCCTCCCTAGCCCATTGCCAGTCTTAACCCCCCTCCCCCCCTCCCTAGCCCATTGCCAGTCTTAACCTCCCTCCCTCCCTAGCCCATTGCCAGTCTTAACCTCCCTCCCTCCCTCCCTAGCCCATTGCCAGTCTCAACCCCCTCCCTCCCTCCCTAGCCCATTGCCAGTCTCAACCCCCTCCCTACCTCCCTAGCCCATTGCCAGTCTCAACCCCCCTCCCTCCCTAGCCCATTGCCAGTCTCAACCCCCTCCCTCCCTCCCTAGCCCATTGCCAGTCTCAACCCCCCTCCCTCCCTAGCCCATTGCCAGTCTCAACCCCCTCCCTCCCTCCCTCCCTCCCTAGCCCATTGCCAGTCTTAACCCCCCTCTCTCCCTCCCTAGCCCATTGCCAGTCTTAACCCCCTCCCTCGGCTCATGGCAATAAAAAAAAAAAAAAGCTGCCCGCTGCCGCCGCGGCGGCATGGAGTGTCCCGCGGGGCTCCCTCTGCCCGGCGGACTCTCCCGGCGCTGCTCAGCCCCTCTCTGCCGGCTTGCAGAGATGCGAAGGGAGAGAGAGTCTCCCTCGCGTCTCTCTTAAGCCCGCAGGGGCAGATGGGACATGTCCCATCAGCTCCTGCGGGCTTAACAGAGACGCGAGGGAGACTCTCCCTTCGCGTCTCTGCAAGCCGGCAGAGAGGGGCTGAGCAGCGCCGGGAGAGTCCCGCCGGGCAGAGGGAGCCCCGCGGGACACTCCATGCCGCCGCGGTGGCAGCGGGCAGCTTTTTTTTTTTTTTAATGTGCGACCTTCCCGCGTGCCAGCTGCAAGGCCTTCGCGTGCCACAGCTGGCACGCGTGCCATAGGTTCGCCATCGCTGCTCTAGGTTATAGAGGGAGATTGTGTCCAGAACCACAGGCCATTTTTTGCGAATAGAACGCGCATTTATGATGGCACATCTTAGGGGTCGGTAGTTCAGAGGCTTTTCCTGGGTGGGTGTTTTGGGCAGCTGGAGTGCTATGTGTATCAAATGGGAGTGGCGCGTTGTAGGTGTCCCTTCCTGGGTGGGAGTATGGGGGTCCAGACCATCTTTTTCCATGGCTATTTAAGATGGGGATAGTTCCATGGGATATGTAGAGGGCTTGGGAGGTTCCGAGCCAGTGAGTGAGTAGGTAAAAGCTGATAAGGGCGAAGAGCTGGAGGACCATTTTGAGAGTTCTGGTTGTGTGTGTGAGGTACTGTAGATATTTTGCAGTCTAGCAGGACAGAGCAGTGCAGTAGTGAGATACAGAACAGAACAATATAGCAATGTACAACGGTAAATGATGCTACTGACAACAGTATAGGTATTATCCACAATGTTATATAGGCTACTGACAACAGTATAGGTACTATCAACAATGTTATATGGCTACTGACAACAGTATATGAGGCTACAGTTCATAGGATATGTGTGACCATAGAAGAATACTGATATCTGCTTAGTTAGGTGTGCTGGAAGACTCATTTATAGCCAGTGTTTTAGAAGTGGTATACTTGCTGTGATCGATGGGTGGTTTGGTTCAGGGTGGGAGCGAGTTCTGCCATAGGTGCGCTCCAGCTGGAGGTTTGAAGCAGACGGAGATCTTTTTCTGATGATGTTGGTGAGGTTAGTTTCAAACTCGCCAGGCAGTCGAGACACTGATGTGTTATGCGGATTATTTGTGTTTCTTGTCGCGCCCCGCCTAAGGGCCACGCCAAAGGGCCCTCTGGCGAGGCCCTCAGGCGCGGGCCCGCCAGGCGCGGGCGTGCCCGATGGCGCGCTGCTTTTTAAAGTGTTGTGCCGCTCCGATTGGGCAGGAAAAGCTCTGCGGCCCCTCCCGCTGCTGGTGGCTCGATCCCCGGGAAGGGGAGAGCTGCTGGTGGTGGCGGGGGTCTGAAGAGGCCTGCACCCGATGGCGCGCTGCTTTTTAAAGTGTTGTGCCGCTCCGATTGGGCAGGAAAAGCTCTGCGGCCCCTCCCGCTGCTGGTTGGCTCGATCCCCGGGAAGGGGAGAGCTGCTGGTGGTGGCGGGGGTCTGAAGAGGCCTGCACCCGATGGCGCGCTGCTTTTTAAAGTGTTGTGCCGCTCCGATTGGGCAGGAAAAGCTCTGCGGCCCCTCCCGCTGCTGGTGGCTCGATCCCCGGGAAGGGGAGAGCTGCTGGTGGTGGCGGGGGTCTGAAGAGGCCTGCACCCGATGGCGCGCTGCTTTTTAAAGTGTTGTGCCGCTCCGATTGGGCAGGAAAAGCTCTGCGGCCCCTCCCGCTGCTGGTGGCTCGATCCCCGGGAAGGGGAGAGCTGCTGGTGGTGGCGGGGGTCTGAAGAGGCCTGCACCCGATGGCGCGCTGCTTTTTAAAGTATTGTGCCGCTCCGATTGGGCAGGAAAAGCTCTGCGGCCCCTCCCGCTGCTGGTGGCTCGATCCCCGGGAAGGGGAGAGCTGCTGGTGGTGGCGGGGGTCTGAAGAGGCCTGCACCCGATGGCGCGCTGCTTTTTAAAGACCGATGCAAAGAATTCATTCAGTCTCTGCGCTATAGCCTTGTACCATCTTACTGACCCTTTTACCCCTCCATCATCTAATCATCCACCTGACGCACAGGTTTTTTTGCTACAAATGTACTTGAAAAAGTCTTTATTACGTGTTTTTGCTTCCACAGCAAGTTTCATCTCAAATTCTATCTTTGCCTGCCTTATCAATGCCTAGATAAAGGTCTTAGATAGTGCTGGGGAGGAGTCTGCTGTCTTGGTACATGCCGGTACCAATGACATAGGAAAATGTGGTAGGGATGTTCTGGAGGCTAAATTTAGGCTTTTGCGTAGGAAGTTGAAATCCAGAACGTCCAGGGTAGCTTTCTCCGAAATGCTTCCCGTTCCAGACGCAGGACCCAAAAGGCAGGCATAGCTCCGGAGTCTCAATGCGTGGATGAGACAGTGGTGCAAGGATGAGGGTTTTGGATTTTTTAGCAACTGGGGAACATTCTGGGGAAAGGAAGGGCTCTTCTGATGGGATGGGCTTCACCTTAACCGGGATGGAACCAGGCTACTGGCATTAACCTTTAAAAAGGAGATAGAGCAGCTTTTAAACTAGATAATAGGGGAAAGCCGACAATCTCACAAGAGCGCATGGTTCGGAAGAATGTATAAGAACATAAGATATGCCATACTGGGTCAGACCAAGGTCCATCAAGCCCAGTATTCTGTTTCCAACAGTGGCCAATCTAGGTCATACATACCTAGCAGTTTCCCCAAGGGACACAGGTTCCACAATGCTTGTATTGGTTCAAGCATTGAAATCCTGGGTCCCTTCTTAATAATGGTTTATGGACCTTTCCTCCAGGAACTTGTCCAAACCTTTTTTAAACCCAGCTACACTAACAGCCTTTACTACATCCTCCGGTAACAAATTCCAGAGTTTGATTACACGTTGAGTGAAAAAATATTTTCTTTTATTAGTCTTAAATAGTTTACCCTGTGGCTTCAATGCATGTCCCCTAGTCTTTCTATATTCTGATAAGGTAAACAATCGATCTACGTTTACCCGTTCCACTCCGTTCATTAATTTATAGACTTCTATCATATCTCCCCTCAGCCGTCTCTTTTCCAGGTTAAAGAGCCCCAACCTTTTTAGCCTTTCTTCATAGGAGTAGCCTTCCATCCCCTTTACCATTTTGGTGGCTCTTCTCTGAACCTTTTCTAAAATCGCTATATCCTTTTTAAGATACGGCGACCAGAATTGCACACAATATTCAAGGTGCGGTCTCACCATGGAACGATATAGAGGCATTATAATATCTTTTGTTTTATTTTCCATTCCTTTCCTTATCATACTTAGCATTCTATTTGCTCTCTTGGCCGCTGCTGCACACTGGGCCAAGGGTTTTAACATGGTATCCACAATGGCGCCTAAATCTTTTTCCTGGGTGGTGGTTCCTAATGTGGAACCTTGCTTCGTGTAACCATAGTTTGGGTTGTTCTTCCCTAGGTGCATAACCTTGCACATCTCCACATTAAATTTCATCTGCCATTTTGATGCCCAGTTTTCCAATTTATCAAGATCCTCTTGCAATTTTCCACAATCCTCCTGGGTTTTAACAACTTTAAATAGTTTTGTGTCATCAGCAAATTTGATAACCTCACTCGTTATTCCACTTTCCAGGTCATTTATGAATATGTCAAAAAGCAGCGGACCCAGCACAGATCCCTGGAGTACACCACTATTCACCTTTCTCCATTGGGAAAATTGGCCATTTAGCCCTACCCTCTGCTTTCTATCTTTTAACCAGTTCCTGATCCACAGTAGTACACTGCCTCCTATCCCATGACTCTTTAGTTTTGCCAAAAGTCTCTCATGAGGGACCTTGTCAAAGGCTTTCTGAAAGTCCAGATACACAATATCAACCGACTCACCTTTGTCCACCTGTTTATTCACTCCTTCAAAAAAACATAACAGATTAGTAAGACAAGATCTTCCTTGTCTAAAGCCATGTTGGCTGTCTCCCATTAGATCATGACTATCTACATGCTGAGTAATTTTATTCTTTATGATGGTTTCTACCATTTTTCCCAGTACTGATGTCAGGCTCACCGATCTGTAGTTTCCCGGATCACCCCTCGAACCCTTTTTAAAAATTGGTGTTACATTGGCGATCCTCCAATCCTCAGGTATTAGAGATGATTTTAATGATAGTTCACAGATTACTGATAGCAGGTCTGCAATCTCAAATTTCAGTTCTTTCAACACCCTTGGATGTATACCATCCGGCCCAGGTGATTTGCTACTCTTCAGTTTATCTAATAGTTGTAAGACATCTTCCCGATGTATCGATATTTCCTTCAATTCTCCCACACCTTTAAATACCACTTCAGTCGTGGGTAACATCCCTACATCTTCCTCAGTAAAGACCGAAGCAAAGAATTCATTCAGTCTCTCCGCTATCGCCTTGTCGCCTCTTAGTGCTCCTTTAACCCCTTTATCATCTAATGGACCAACTGACTCTCTCACAGGTTTTTTGCTACGAATGTACTTGAAAAGGTCTTTATTTCGCGTTTTTGCTTCTGCAGCAAGCTTCTTCTCAAATTCTCTCTTTGCCTGCCTTATCAATGCCTTGCATTTGACTTGCCAGTGCTTGTGCTGTTTCCAGGTTTCATCATTTGGCTCCTTTTTCCATTTCCTGAAAGATGCTTTTTTGGCAACAACAGCCTCTCTGACCTCACCTTTAAACCATGCTGGCAGTTTTTTGGACTTCCTTCCACTTTTCTTAAAGCGTGGAATACAGCTGGTCTGGGCTTCCAAGATAGTATTTTTCAACAACACCCAAGCTTGATGTACGTCTTTAACCTTTGCAACTGCTCCTTTTAGTTTTTTCTTAACTTTTTTCCTCATTTTATCATAGTCTCCCTTTCGAAAGTTAAAGGGTTGTACTGTGGATTTCCTTACTATCCCTCCTCCACTAATTAAATCAAAGGCAATCATGCTATGATCACTATTGCCAAGTGGCCCCAACACCCTTATCTCTTGCACTACATCTGGTGTTCCACTAAGGACTAGGTCTAATATTGCTTCCCCTCTGGTCGGTTCATGAACCAGCTGCTCCAAGAAGCAGTCATTTATTTCATCTAGGAACTTTATCTCCCTAGCATGTCCTGTTGTGACACTGACCCAGTCGATGCCGGGGTAATTGAAATCACCCATTATTATTACTGCACTGTAACGTTTGCTAGCTTCCTTGATTTCTTTGAGCATTTCATCATCCATTTGTTCATTCTGGCCAGGCGGACGATAGTACACCCCCACTGCCATCGCCTTTCCCTTTTTACATGGAATTTCAATCCATAGAGATTCTACAGCAAATTTTGTTTCTTGCAAAACTTTAATCCTTTCTGACTCAATGCCCTCTCTAACATAGAGCACAACCCCTCCACCAATTTGATCAGCTCTATCATTTCGATATAGTTTGTACCCAGGTATCGCAGTGTCCCACTGGTTGTCCTCCTTCCACCATGTCTCTGATATTCCAATCATATCTAACCTCTCATTTAGTGCTATATATTCTAACTCTCCCATCTTGTTTTGTAGACTTCTAGCATTTGCATACAAGCATTTTAGAGACTGTGTATTTTATTCATATTAATTTGGCTATTGGTAGACATGGGTAATTTGGGATCGTTAAGTTCTGTCTGCTCCATACTCGAGGGCATTTGGGCTACTGTACTCATTTTTGGAACCTCTCTGCTTTTTGTAGTATCCTTCAAGGATACATTCTTCCGAACCATGCGCTCTTGGGCGACTGTCGGCTTTCCCCTATTATCTAGTTTAAAAGCTGCTCTATCTCCTTTTTAAAGGTTAATGCCAGCAGCCTGGTTCCATCCCGGTTAAGGTGAAGCCCATCCCTTCGGAAGAGCCCCTCCTTTCCCCAGAATGTTCCCCAGTTCCTAACAAATCTGAACCCCTCATCTCTGCACCATTGTCTCATCCACGCATTGAGACTCCGGAGCTCTGCCTGCCTTTTGGGTCCTGCGCGTGGAACGGGAAGCATTTCGGAGAACGCTACCCTGGAAGTTCTGGATTTCAACTTCCTACCTAAATGCCTAAATTTAGCTTCCAGAACCTCCCTACCACATTTTCCTATGTCATTGGTACCAACATGTACCAAGACAGCAGACTCCTCCCCAGCACTATCTAAGACCTTATCTAGGTGGCGTGTGAGGTCCGCTACCTTTGCTCCAGGCAGGCATGTTACCAGGCGATCCTCACGTCCAGCAGCCACTACCAAAAGCAGAGAGGTTCTAAAAAAGAGTAAAGTAGCCCAAATGCCCTCGAGTATGGAGCAGTCAGAGCTTAAAGATCCCAAATTACCCATGCCTACCAATAGCCAAATTAATATGAATAAAATACAGTCTCTAAAATGCTTGTATGCAAATGCTAGAAGTCTAAATAATAAGATGGGAGAGTTAGAATATATAGTACGAAATGAGATTTTAGATATGATTGGAATATCAGAGACATGGTGGAAGGAGGACAACCAGTGGGACACTGTGATACCTGGGCACAAAATATATTGTAATGAGAGCTGATCAAATTGGTGGAGGAGTTGCACTCTGTGTTAGAGAGGTCATTGAGTCCGAAAGGATTAAAGTTTTGCAGGAAACAAAATTTGCTGTAGAATCTCTATGGATTGAAATTCCATGTAAAAAGTGGAAGGCGATGACAGTGGGGGTGTTCTATCGACCGCCTGGCCAGAATGGACTAATGGATGATGAAATGCTCAAAGAAATCAAGGGAGCTAACAAAAGCTACTGCACAGTAATAATAATTACTTCAATTACCGCGGTATCGACTGGGTCAGTGTCACGGCAGGACATGCTAGGGAGATAAAGTTCCTAGATAAAGCCCAGTTTAGGAAGGCCTTGAAGCACCATCTCTTTCTCCTTTACTACCCAGCAGACAGTGCTACAATAGCCCCTCCCACTACCTAGCCTATGCAGTACAATTGAATCTTAGTACACAAAACACCCATGACTACGACTAGTGAGATACAACTTGTCATGTTGCCTAAATGTAAATAGTTATCCCTAGTTATCCAAGTTTTAGTACCTGTTCTTTGTAAACACAGTTCAGCCAATGAAATGTGTAAGTTTCTATGTTCCATGTAAACCGCACTGAAGTTTAATAGCATGCTATAAAAGAAACTGTAAATAAATAAATTGTCACAAGCACAACGCCAAAACCACTAGTATTCTAGTTGTTGAGGGCGTGGTGGTTGAGAACCTTCTTTTATCAGCTGTTATATTTATGCTTTAAGTAGAAGGATTGTAGTCGTGTTAAACCAAGGGTAAGGCTTATGACAGAAAAATAATTTTATTTTGAACACAATAGAACAGATCAGGTTCCTGGCACCATTTACAGAATTTTAAATTATAGGATTTTTGCTTAAGGTTCAGCAAGTTGGTGGCAAAACAAACAGAACTCAGCATTTTAATTATTTATTTATTTAACAATCGCTTATATACCACACTTTCCCAATGATCAGGTGCGGTTTACAAAAAACAAGTTAAGGGACAGATCAAAGATCTGTGGTGTTACATGGAACATCAGAGAACTATGTACAATCGGCCTGAACCTTAAACAAAACATATTTACTTACAGTTGAAACTGAGATCAGAGTACAATAACAAAGAACTAAACAACAATAAACTATATAACAACTATATAAAGAATATAGGGTTTATGCTATGTAAAGTTGCCTAGTGTTTGATGGGCTAATTGAGATAAGTTAGGATGGGAAATTGCAGAGGGGGTTAAAGAATGTCGGAATAAAAGGGGGTGGGATAGTCTAAGTTACAGCTATTTTATGTCTTTCTTGGTAGGGCCTTCGTTGTCATTTGTCATTCGTTTTAGTGTCTTTCAGAGTTGGGGATCTGAATTGTTATTAGATTATCCGTTTTCATTGTGGGAGAAAGTGTGTGTCATAGGGTCAAAGTGTGATGTGAAAAGGTGGGTTTTTAGTTTCTTTCTGAGATTCTTAATTTCTGTTACTGCTCTGATTTCCTCAGGAAGGGAGTTCCATAAGATGGGTGCTGCATGGGAAAATGCCTTTTTGTTGGTTATCTTTTTAGCTTTTGTGAAGTCTTTCAGGGTTATAATTTTGTTTGTATAGCCTTTCCTGTGTAATATTTTATTAGTGTCTTTAGTAATAAGCTTGCTTAGTGTTGGTGGAACCATGTTATTTAATGCCTTGAAAGTAGTTATTATAGTCTTATAGTTTATCCTGCTTTGTATTGGCAGCCAGTGTAAGTTATCTAATATTGGTGTTATGTGTTTGAATATTTGAGACTTCATTATGATTCTAGCTGCTGCATTTTGTGCTAGTTGGAGTCTCTGAATGTTTTCTTTTGATGTGCCTAGAAGAATTAAATTGGCAAAGTCAAAATGAGGTGTGATGATTGCCTGAATTATAATCAAAAAGTCTTGTATATGGACAAGCATTGGCTTTTAAAGTCCTCTTCACTGCAGAAGCATAGCCTTTTCACATATAACAAGATGCCACTTTTCTTATTGTTGTTTGTCAATCAGAGCAATAGAAAAACAAACTTTACTTCTTCTTTGGCAAATTTATCTTCACTCAGCCATAATTTCCCCTAGGCTGCACTTCCAGGTGAAGAACCAAACTTAGGTTATGAAATAAGCATTCAGAGTGTCCTCAAGACTCTTATAGCAGGCTTTTTCATATAAGACACAGGAGCAAAGCACAAACACTTCTAGCAACCAATTAACTTTCTCTCCGTTGTAGAGTTTTAACACAGCTGACACAGAAGCATGAATCACAGCCTTACTTCACTAGCCTATGCTGCAATAAATTCCTCCTTTCAAAACACACACAGGAATTTACTTTCTCACTGCTTAGCTCTGAGGTTACTTCCACAAGAGGAACAGTTCTTTCAAGGCTGGCTCTTTTCCACCCTTCAAGTCTAGAGCTTGGCATAAAGAACAATCCATCAACATATCTTCTTCTGCCCCTAGCTCTGACATTGCTTCACCCAATTGCATAGGTTCTGACTCACCCAGTTGATCAGAGTGCCTTGCTGACAACCTCTCTGGTGGCCTGAAAGCTTCTCTCTTTCCTGGCTCCCACCTTTGTTGCAAACGTGATTCAGAGAAATCGCCTCTCTCAGCAATGGGTAGCTCAGCCTGTCTCCAGAAGTTAGCACCTGCTCTGGCTTCTCCAGCATCCCATCGTCCTTGCTGCTCTGAAGTCTGTTCTCTGCTGCTTCCTCTGCTCCTTCTCCAATCACTCCTCTTCCAGCTCCTTCTCCTACTGCTCTCTCCATAATTTAACCAAGGTTTATACTCACTGGGATCCAATCCTTTCTGTCCCAGGTGTTTGTAATCCCCCTGCCTTCTGACATCAGAATAATCAGTGCAGTTACTAGAGTGAGGGTTTTTGTCCTCGTGCTTGCAATCTATCCTTCTTACACTGTCAAGCATTTCCTGGAACTTGTTCCAGCTAGGTTTTTTCTTCCTTTGAACTGTGGCTCTGACCTTTTGACCCTGCACACCTAACAGAGACCCCTTGATTAAGGTGAATTCCTTATGCTGTTCACCTCCCCCATGCTCAAAATGGTTGACATTGCCACAAAATAAAAATAAATAAATAGATGAAATAAATGACTGCTTCTTGGAGCAGCTGGTTCATGAACCGACCAGAGGGGAAGGCATTTTGGATCTAGTCCTTAGTGGAACACCAGATCTGGTGCAAGAGATAATGGTGTTGGGGCCACTTGGCAATAGTGACCATAGCATGATCACATTTCATTTAATTAGTGGAGGAGGGATAGTAAGGAAATCCACAGTACTACCTTTTAACTTTCGAAAGGGCAGCTATGATAAAATGAGGAAAATAGATAAGAAAAAACAAAAAGGAGTAGTTGCAAAGGATAAAGACTTACATCAAGCTTGGGTGTTGTTGAAAACTACTATCTTGGAAGCCCAGACCATCTGTATTCCATGATTTAAGAAAAGTGGAAGGAAGTCCAAAAAACTGCCAGCATGGTTTAAAGGTGAGGTCAGAGAAGCTGCTGCTGCCAAAAAAGCATCTTTCAGGAAATGGAAAAAAGAGCCAAATGACGAAAACTGGAAACAGCACAACCACTGGCAAGTTAAATGCAAAGCATTGATAAGGCAGGCAAAGCGAGAATTTAAGAAGAAACTTGCTATGGAAGCAAAAACGCAAAATAAAGACTTTTTGAAGTACATTCACAGCAAAAAGCCTGTGACAGAGGAAATAGAAAAAAGAGCCAAATTATGGAAACTGGAAACAGCACAAGCACTGGCAAGTTAAATGCAAGGCAGACAAAGGGAGAATTTGAGAAGAAGCTTGCTTCGGAAGCAAAAATGCGTAATAAAGACTTTTTCAAGTACATCTGTAGCAAAAAACCTGTGAGAGAGTCAATTGGACCATTAGAGGGGTAAAAGGGGCAGTAAGAGGAGACAAGGCTATAGTGGAGAGACTGAATGAATTCTTTGCTTCGGTCTTTACTGAGGAAGATGTAGGGATTTTACCCAAGACTGAAGTGGTATTTAAAGGTGATACTGCAGAGGAATTGAGAGAAATATCGCTACACCGGGAAGATGTATTACAACTATTTGATAAACTGAATAGTAGCAAATCACCTGGACCGGATGGTATACATCCAAGGGTGTTGAAAGAACTGAAATATGAGATTACAGACCTGCTATTAGCAAGTTGTGAAGTTTCATTAAAATCTTCTGTAATTCCTGAAGATTGGAGGATCGCCAATGTAACGCCAATTTTTAAAAAGGGTTCCAGGGGTGATCTGGGAAAACTACAGACCGGTGAGCCTGACGTCAGTACCAGGAAAATGGTAGAAACCATCATAAAGAACAAAATTACTCAGCATGTAGTTAGTCATGGCCTAATAGGAGACAGCCAACATGGCTTTAGACAAGGAAGATCTTGTCTTACTAATCTGTTATGTTTTTTTGAAGGTGTGAATAAACAGGTAGACAAAGGTGAGTCTGTTGATATAGTGTATCTGGACTTTCAGAAAGCCTTTGACAAGGTCCCTCATCAGAGACGTTTGGCAAAACTAAAGAGTCATGGGATAGGAGGCAGTGTACTATTGTGGATCCGAAACTGGTTAAAAGATAGAAAGCAGAGAGTGTAGGGCTAAATTGCAAATTTTCCCAATGGAAAAAGGTGAATAGTGGAGTACCCCAGGGATATGTACTGGGTCCGCTGCTTTTTGACATATTCATAAATGACCTGGAAAAGGGAATAACTAGTGAGGTTATCAAATTTGCAGATGAGACAAAATTGTTAAAGTTGTTAAAACCGAAGGGGATTGCGGAAAACTGCAAGAGGATCTTGATAAATTGGAAGACTGGGCATCCAAATGGCAGATGAAATTTAATGTGGACAAGTGCAAAGTTATGCACCTAGGAAAGAACAACCCACACTATGCTTACACGATGCAAGGTTCCACATTGGGAACCACCTCCCAGGAATAAGATTTAGGCGTCATCGTGGATAACATGTTAAAACCTTCTGCCCAGTGTGCAGCGGCAGCCAAGAAAGCAAATAGAATGCTAGGTATGATAAGGAAAGGAATGTAAAATAAAACAAAGGATATTATAATGCCTCTGTATCGTTCCATGGTATGACCACACCTTGAATATTGTGTGCCATTCTGGTCGCCATATCTTAAAAAGGATATAGCGTTATTAGAAAAGGTACATAGAAGACTCACCAAAATGGTAAAGGGGATGGAAGGCTACTCCTATGAAGAGAGGCTACAAAGGTTAGGGCTCTTCAACTTGGAAAAGAGACGGCTGAGGGTAGATATCATAGAGATCTATAAATTAATGAATGGCATGAAACAGGTAATCATAGATCAATTGTTTACGCTATCAGACTATAGAAAGACTAGGGAACATGTAATGAAGCTACATGGTAAGCTATTTAAGACAAATAAGAGAAAATATTTTTTCACTCACCGTGTAATCAAACTCTGGAATTTGTTACCGGAGGATGTAGTAAAGACTGTTATGTAGCTGGGTTTAAAAAAGGTTTGGACAAGTTGTTGGAGGAAAGGTCCATAAACCATTATTAAAAAGGCACCCAGGATATCAATGCTTGACCCAATACAAGCATTGTGGAACCTGTGTCTTTTGGGGAAACTGCTAGGTACGTATGACCTAGATTGGCCACTGTTGGAAACAGGATACTGGGCTTGATGGACCTTGGTCTGACCGATCTTATGTTCTTATGTGCCTGCGTTTTTTTTTCAGGCATTCTGGCTTAGATGTCCCAGATTACATTTGGATGTCCTTTCTTAAAATCCCCCTCGTGTGATATCTTGCCTGGAGGAATATCTGCTTTGAAATCTGATCTGTCCACTCTAGACCTTCAGTTGTCTGTGCACAATATAGACATGGTTGTCATTTGAAATGTCCATGGGAAGAGACTGTTCTGATACAAAGGGGCCTCATGTCCTTACTATTTATTTAGCTGTATTTATATCTCGCTTTTCACCTGGTCAAAGCGGTCAATTGGGGGATACATTTAACCCGAGGGGATATGAGAGACATACATTAATACTTACAGGGGAACATGGGCAATGGAGGGTTAAGTGGCTTGCCCAAGACCACAAGGAGTGCCTATAGGACTAGAAATACCAGTCCCTCCGGCCTGAGATTGCTGTCCCCAGGTGGGACTTGAACCCCCAGCCCTCCGGCCTGAAGTACCTTGTCCTAACCACTAGACCACTCCTCCCTTACTATTAAATCAGCAATGCTGTTTCCCCTAGTGAAGCTTTAAACATGGGATATATTTTCAACCTATCCCACTGATTCTGACTCATCCGTTTAACCTGCATGGCTTGAGTTGAGGGTGATGGTAGTACAACAAAGAATTTGGACATGCTTTTGGATCTTTATGATGGCGGGTTATAGAATAAGTTCTCTTAAGGAAAAGAGTTGGAGATCACCTACATGACTGTGGTATTATTTTGTCCTCGTCTATTTCAGGGATTGTCAATACCTAGCTAGAGATACACCTAAGCTGCTTTAAGGGTATTCATAATTGATATGCATGAGACAAAGTTGCATATAACAGAGGCACAGTATATGCAAATTTATCTAAGATGTTTTTATTATATAGTTATCCTGAAAACTAGACTGATTAGGTGCTCCAAAACACAGGTGAGGCTATTCTGCCACCCTTTTTGTGAGGAAATATTTCAGACAAGAGGAATGCTCAGACTATTGGATGAGGCTGTGGGTTTGAGTTAGACTTTTCTTCTGTAATTGACCTCAGGGAAATGACTTGTAGGGCGTTTAAGTCACTTGAATGTATATGTATTTACAGAGTTAACTAACTTTTATGAAAGTTGTCCCCTCTGCTTGACTAAAAGTAGCTGCAGGCTTCCACAGCATAAATATTTTGCTGTTCAGATCAGAGGGTTTCCCACGGTTAGAAAGATGGTGAATTTGAGAAACAAAGCATGTAGATTGGATTTTGAATTCTCTGTGGTTATTTTCAATAAAAGCAGGTATAGACCCTGTGACTACAATGAATCCATGGACCTTGTTGTCCACTTTCAAATGGAAGCTACCCATGTTTTTTTGGAAATGTGCCCCCTTTATAAGAACATAAGAACAATAAGATATGCCATACTGGGTCAGACCATGGTCTATCAAGCCCAACATCCTGTTTCCAACAGTGGCCAATCTAGGTCATATGTACCTAGCAGTTTCCCCAAAAGACACAGGATCCACAATGCTTGTTTTGGGTCAAACATTGATATCCTGGGTCCCTTCTTAGTAATGGTTTATGGACCTTTCCTCCAGGAACTTGTCCAAACATTTTTTAAACCCAGTTACACTAACAGCCTTTACTACATCCTCCTTGCATGTGCGGGATGTGTAGTTGAAAGCAAATCATTTCTTAATCTGGATTCTCTGGTTAAAAATTGATTTGTTTTATAAAAGTCCTGTACCTAACACTTTCCAGCCTCATGTCTTAATGATTTTTTCTAGTGCAGGCTTGTCCAAGTTCAGTCCTCGAGCACCACAGCAGATTTTTAGGATATCCCTAATGAATATGCATGAGAGAGATTTATTTGCAGTGGGAGTAGTGGGCTTTGCAGATCTATTTTATGCATATTCATTAGGGAAATCCTGATTCTCCAGGACCAAGCAGGAAGTCAGTCCTCACATATGGGTGACGTTTGCGCCGACAGAGCCCTCGTGCGGAGCATTTCCCAAGCTTTCAAAGAAAGCCTTTGGAATGCAGCACGTGACCGCCGTCCCGGGCTCTCGGAGTCGGAACGGCCGACCAAGCACCCTCGCCTGGAGCCGGAATCCCCGAGTCAGGTAACTTCTGTTGTCCTTGTGGACTCTCCTCCGGGAGAACCGATGTCGGGCCCGATGCCATCAGGGCCGAGTCAGGGGCTGCGCAGTCTCCTGAGCTCGGACTCAGGCTGATGGCCCTGGGGAGCAGCCTGGCTGCCTTCATGGAGCAGCAGCGGGTACTGATTGCCGGTCTGACTGGTGCATCTGCCCCGACCACCAGGACCTCAACATCTAAGTCGACCCCGGAGGCCGAGCCAATCCTCGAGTCAATCAAGTCTCGAGTCGATCCTCGGCCACAGTTTCCCTCGACCTCCCATTCGGGGCCGAGGTCCTCGATGCCGGTGCCCTCGGCATCAGGACGGGTGGCATCGAGGCCCACATGGCCAGAGCTGCTCAACGACTCTTCAGAGGAGTCAGCGTGGGAGATGGAGGATGAGGAGTCTCCTGACACCTTCCAGACCCGGTGCATCCCGTTGGGCTCCTCGGGGTCCGAGCCTCGGAGAAGGTACCCCCCCGGAGAATACCTGGTACTCGGATTTCATCAGGGACATGGCCAAAGCTTTGGCATTCCTGGCGGACACTGAGGAGGAGCCTCTAGCCGAAGAGCTCGATGCCCTCCAGTATGATTTTCCTACGAAGGAAGCGTTTACTGTTCCGGTTCCTCCAATGCTGGAATGGCTGCTCTTTTGTATGTGGGAAGCACTGGCCTCAGCGCTGATTCTGAACAAGCGAGTTGATTCCATTTATCGAGTCCGTAAGAGCCCTGGGTTCCAAAAGGCGCAGCTACCGCACAACTTCATGGTTGTGGAATCGGCCATCCACAGGCTGAAAAGTCATAAGAACATAAGATATGCCATACTGGGTCAGACCAAGGTCCATCAAGCCCAGTATCCTGTTTCCAACAGTGGCCAATCTAGGTCATACGTACCTAGCAGTTTCCCCAAAAGACACAGGTTCCGCAATGCTTGTACTGGTTCAAGAATTGATATCCTGGGTCCCTTCTTAATAATGGTTTATGGAACTTTCCTCCAGGAACTTGTCCAAACCTTTTTTAAACCCAGCTACACTAACAGCCTTTATCCTCCGGTAACAAATTCCAGAGTTTGATTACACGTTGAGTGAAAAAATATTTTCTTTTATTAGTCCTAAATAGTTTACCTTGTAGCATCATTGCATGTCCCCTAGTCTTTCTATATTCTAATAACGTAAACAATCGATCTACGTTGACCCGTTCCACTCCGTCAAAAGTCAAAAGATGCACTCCTCGGTGCCTCCTGGCCGGGAGGCCCGGAACCTGGATGCCCTCGGTAGAAAGTGCTTCCAGGGCTCTATGCTCTCTTGCTGTGTGCAGACTTACCAGCTGTACATGGGCATGTACTTACGGGACCTGGCAAAGTAGATTGCCGGGTTCTCGTCTGGCCTTTCCGAGGAACCCTTGCAGAGGTTCAAAGCCTTGTCTTCAGGGATCCGGGGAGTGCTCGAAGTTTATATCTCAAGCAGCCTATGATGGCTTCGAGGCTTCAGCTCGGGAAGTGCAGCCGGCATTGGTGCATGCTGTCAGGCCTATCTACAGTCATTGGACCTGGAGTCATGAGTACAGGACAAGTTGGTCGATGTCCCCTGCCAAGGTGACAACGTATTCGGCAAACCTGTTCCCTGTAAAATAGTTATCTCCAAGTTATAATGCCCTGTTCAATGTAATTTCAGTTTGTTCAATGTAAACCGCACTGATGCAGAATAGCACGGTATATAAGAGAATGTAAATAAAATAAATAAATAAATAAACCCATGACTTAGAAGGCTGCAGAAATTGAGACCGAGACTCTCACCAGGACAAGACTGTCCAGAAAGACTTCTGCCCCTTCTCATAAAAAGAAGGGCTTGGGAAAGAAGCCTTTTTTCTCGAGGAAGGGTGCTGCCTACAAAACCTACCCTCAGTATCAGGCCTCTCCAGCTCCCCAACATGGCCAGCAGGCCAAGGGGCAGGGGCATGGGCCCCGTAGGCAGACAACCCCCAAGCCACCAGCTCCGGCTCCTGCACCTGCACCTGCACAGCAGGGAGCGGGGTTTTGACTCCCACAGCATAGCCTCTCCTCCGCTGGTGGCTCCACTCAGCACAGGGTGTCGGCTGACCATGTACCGCCTACAGGTGGCCAGCCATCACAGGGGACACCTGGGTACTGATCATAGTCCATAAGGGCTATATGCTCCATTTCCACCAACTACCCCCTTCCTACTATCCAGGAGAGCCTCCAAGACTCCCTCTACGCAGGAACCTCCTTCAGGAGTTGGCAAGTCTTTTAAAGGAACAGGCGGTGGAACTGGTGCCACACCACCTGGAAGGGCAAGGCTTCTACTCCATGTACTTCCTAGTACCAAAGAGAACAGGAGGCCTCAGACCTATCCTAGACTTGCAAAATCTGAACAAGTTTCTGGAGAGGGAAAAGTTCAAGATGCTTACCCTTGGGATACTGCTGCCCTACCTCCAGCAGGGAGACTGGCTATGCTCCTTAGATTTAAAGGATGCTTATATGGACATCCTCATCCATCCAGATCACAGACAATATCTCAGATTTGTGGTGGGAGGAAACCATTTTCAGTACCGTGTACTTCCCTTTGGCCTAACCTCTGCCCCCAGGGTTTTTACAAAATGCCTGGTGGTGGTGGCAGCTTTTCTCAGGAATCAAGGGATCTATGTCTTTCTTTACCTGGAAGACTGGCTAATCAGGGGCCAGTCATTCCAGGAGGCCCGACAGGCCACTCTTCGCACTGGCTCTCTTCTTCAGCATCTGGGCTTTGTCATAAACTATGCAAAGTCCACTTTGCTCCCCACTCAGAACGTAGAGTTCATAGGGGCCAGGCTGGATACCCTTCAGGCAAGAGCTTACTTGCCCAAGGACAGGGCCCACGGGCTTCTGGATTTGGTCAACCAGATCGAACACACATCTCATGTTTCCGCTAGGCACTTCCTGCGTCTCCTGGGCCACATGGCATCCACAGTGCATGTGACCCCACATGCCCGTCTTCATATTAGAACTGCTCAATGGTGCCTCAGAGATCAGTGGACACAAGCCACAAGCGACCTCCGAGACAGAGTAAAGTTGTCCAGACGACTTCTGAACTCCTTGCAATGGTGGCTACACCCACCAAACCTTCTTGTGGGTGTACCTTTTCAGTCTCCTGCACAAACAAGGGTGCTGACGACAGATGCTTCTTGAGGGGCTGTGGGGCACATTGCCAGGGCTTATGCACTCAAGGACTCTGGTCCCCTCAGGAGGCCACGCAACAGATCAACCTTTTGGAGCGGCGAGCAATCCGCTTAGCTCTGCAAACCTTCTGTCATGCCCCCTCACAGCAGTCTGTCCTCGTTCAGACGGACAATCAAGTGGCAGTGTTCTTCGTGAACAAACAAGGGGGCACAGGATCCAGGCTCCTATGTCAGGAGGCACTGGGTCTCTGCTCCTTTGCTGTCAAACAGGGTATGTTTCTCAAAGCAGTTTATCTACCTGGTCAGGAGAATTTCCTGGCAGACAAGATAAGCCGGATTCTCCAGCCTCACGAATGGCAGTTGAATCCACTGGTGGTCCAGCCGATTTTCCTCCTTTGGGGGCTTCTGTCCATCGATCTCTTTGCAAGTCCACAAAACCGGAAGCTGCCCAGGTTTTGTTCCAGACTGCCGCATCCCCTGAGGATGGCGGCAGACGCTTTTCTGATCCCTTGGTCTATGGGCCTCCTGTATGCATTTCCTCCCACGCCTCTAGTGGCCTGAACTCTTTTCAAGATCCTTTGGGACAAGGCCTCGGTCATTCTGGTAGCCCCCAGATGGCTGAGGCGGCCTTGGTTTCTGCTTCTCCTGCAGTTGGCGGTGGCAGTGCCTTTTCCTCTGGGGATGCAACCCGATCTCCTATCTCAGGAGCAGGGTTCCCTTCTGCACCCCAACCTCAGGTCCCTCAATCTGATGGCCTGGCTGCTGAAAGGGTAGTGCTAACTCCCTTACTTCTGCCTAAGGAGGTGGAAAAGGTGATATTGGCCTCTAGGAGGCAGTCCACAAGGAAGTCCTATGCCCTCAAGTGGCGTAGGTTTACAGTATGGTGTGCGCAGCACAATGAAGATCCTTTCTCTTGGCTTGTGCCAGTAGTACTGCAGTATCTGCTTCACCTTTCAGACTTAGGCCTTAACTATAACTCTGTTCAAGTCCACCTCAGTGCTTTGACAGCGCACCACTCACCGGTGGAAGGACAGCCTCTGTCAGTTCACCCTTTGGTGTCCAGATTTCTCAGAGGTCTGCTTCTACTCAAGCCTCCGGTTCATCCACCGGCGACTAAGTGGGATTTGAACGTGGTCTTGCAGCAACTTACTCGCCCACCATTTGAGCCGATGGCTACTTGCCATTTGCGCTTCCTCTCTTGGAAAGCGCTCTTCCTGGTGGCCCTTACATCGGCCAGATGTGTGAGTGAGCTACAAGCTTTAGTTTCTGATAGACTGTACACGTGGTTCTATAGGAACAGGGTGGTCCTACGGACCCATCCCAAGTTCCTCCCAAAAGTGGTCTTCTCTTTCCACCTCAATCAGGAGGTGGTTCTTTCAACCTTTTTTCTCAGGCCGCATGCCAGCCGGGCTGAAACAGTCTTGCATACTCTGGACTGTAAAAGGGCGTTGTCTTTTTACATAGAACGTACGCGGGAGCATCGAAGGGCTACTCAGCTCTTCGTCTCCTTTGACCCTAATAGGATGGAGTTACCTGTCTCCAAGCGTACGTTGTCCACTTGGGTAGCAGATTGCATCGCCTGGGTTTACAGGGCAGCCGACCTCCCCTTGCAGGGTCGGGTCACGCCCCACCGTGTCAGGGCAAAGGCCGCGTCAGTAGCTCATCTCCGCTCGGTTCCGTTGGCAGACATCTGCCGGGCCGCAACTTGGTTTTCAAGCCAGACTTTTGCAGCCATTACTGCCTGGAGAGAGAGTCCTGGCGGGACAGTGTTTTTGGCCAGGCGGTACTCCGTAATCTCTTTGAGGTATAGGCAACTCCTACCCTCCGGCCCTTTGTGTTGGGCTACCGTACAGAGTGCGTTCTCAGAGAAAATTCTTATCACGGATGCTGAGGCTGTTGAGAGGGAGCCATTTTTTCAGCTCTGGGTTCATGGTAGCCTAGAGCTGGGAGTCCCATATGTGAGGACTGACTTCCTGCTTGGTCATGGAGAAAGCGTAGTTACTCACCTGTAACAGGGGTTCTCCAGGAGCAGTAGGAATCAGTCCTCACGACCCTCCCTCCTCCCCTGGAGTTGCCGTCATATATTTCATTTTGATTTTTTGCTGTCTTTTAGCTATGTCATCAGACTGAGCAAGATGGCACCCTTGGGCGGGAAGGGGACCGCGCATGCGCGCTGCATTCCCAAAGGTTTTTTTTTGAAAGCTGGGGAAATTCTACGCACAAGGGCTCCGTTGGCACCGACGTCACCCGACTAATTCCTGCTGCTCCTGGAGAACACCTGTTAGAGGTGAGTAACTACGCTAACTCTGGCCTGTTTGCCTTCCTTGAGGACTGAACTTGGACAAGCTTATTCTAGAGCTGTCTTTCTTCCAAAACTACATACCTTTTTTGTGGTGTTAATGCTTTTGAGGTGTTCAAATGTCTTTCCTACAAAGTAAATGTTTCCCTGGTCTTACATTTTCCCAGTCTTGTTTGTTAATCTTTGTTTATATAACCTGTTTGTATTTTTCAGGGCCTGTTTTTGTTGAGTTCCCTATTGACATCCTCTATCCTTATCATTTGGTGCAGAAGGAACTGTCCCCCAAGGGATCTCCTAAGGACATAAAGGGAAAAATCATTAACTGGTAATTAAAGTCACTGGGCATCATGAGAAAAGTATGTTGTGGGTAACGTTATAAGATACTTAAATAGAGTAGCATTTTATACACTCAAATAAGCTCTTATTAAATTGTTATGTATGTATAAAGTAGGAAAACAAGAGCCTTTTACATAATATATTCATAGGTATTTGCAAGGGCTGAAAATGGATGGAACAGGAGTGAGATAATAAAAAAAAAGTGCACATGAGCAGGCTTTTACTTTCACACGCACAATTACATCTAACTTTTTGCAAGTATAAATGTGTGCACCTGAGTTAATTTTATAAAAGCAAATATGTGGTGACACTGCCAAGAAAACCCAGGAGGTTCTGGGTCTCCAGGAGTCAGGACTGACTCGAAGGCATACATTGCATTTGCATGTGCATAGGTTGCCTTTATAAAATAGGCAAAGCATATGCAACTTAGTGCATTTTCTGCCTAGGCCAGGGGTGGGCAATTCCGGCCCCTGTGCACCACAATCCAGTCTGGTTTTCATGATGTCCCTAATTCATGAGATCTATTTGCATCCACTGCCTTCCATTGTATGGAAATAGGTCCATGAATATTCATTAGGAACATCAGGAAAACCAGGCTGGATTGTGGTGCACGAGGGCCGGAATTGCCCACCCCTGGCCTAGGCAACCTATTATAACATTACTCTCTGTGTGTACAGCCTCGGAGTATTGAAAGTCTATTGCACTGATATATGTATATCCTTAGGTCACTCATTGCGGAAAGAGTCTGCTCTAGTTTGTGCATAGTCCTGGGACAGTATGCAGGGAGAGAGTGGGAAGATTCTGGTAGTGGTCTGAATACAAGCTTTGAGGCATTTTGAGAAGAGAAATGTACTAGTGTGAGTACATTCCTGAGGTTGCTTGGGGTCTGGGGTCTGTGCTCTGGCAGGAAGGGTTAGGACTGCAGCTGCTATTAGCAGTTCAATCAGGTTTTAGCTATCTGATGCACTCTATTCACTTTTCCTTGCGATAGTACTTGTAGGCGAGAACATAGATCTACATCAGATATTTTTAAATTATATTCCTTATCGTCCCTCCAGTCCAGTCCCACACCTCTGGGTAGTCAACCCCCATCAGCAGCTTGGAGACTGAGCGTGTCACTTTTTTGATGACATCACCACACTTAGGAAGCTGGTTCCGCCTACCAACTCCAGTAAGCTCAGTCTCCAAGCAGCTGGAGGTGGTGGTCTAGAAGGGCTGGACTCTCTGAAGGGACAACTAAGGCGGCTAGTTAGTGGTTAAGTGAAGGACAGAGGGCCTGCGCTGCTCTTGGACTCGTCCACCTTATATATGAACTCAAGGAGACACTAGATGTGCCTGTACATGGGTTGCTGAAAGAGCTACAGATTAAGATATGGCCAGGAAAATGGACTGCATTTTAAGTAAATTTTATAAAGCATTCCCATATCATCCTGCTAGGCCAGTTCAGACAAGTGGGTCATGTTCCCCCACCAGCAGAGGTGGAGACAGAGAAAAATCCAGAGTCTTCTGATGATCTTATCCTGCACTATATTGGGAGCAGCTTACAACCTCAGTATTTCTGTCTGTAGTAGAGTGTGGACACATTGGAGCAGCTCTGTGAACATTTTGAACAAGATTGTGATTTAGCTCATGAGTAACCACTCTTAGGGGCAACTTCCTCACTTGAGTTTGATGTGGGAGGCACCAGTTGAGTCACCCTTAAAACCTGTGCCCTCCTGGGTTTTCCAAAGAGTAGAGATGTCTGGTTAGTTCCCCCTGCTTTTCCTGTTAAGAGCCAGTTGAACAGCCAGAATTGTTGGATCAGGACCTCCGGAGGAATCTGTTGCACAATCTTAGCACCCTCTTTCCCCTCCTTCTCCCCAGCTCTCCCCCAAGATGGCATAAAGATTCAGAGGTATGTGGCAGCAGACTAGACAGCAGGGAATTAGCACTTAGCCCAGTACTGTTGTTGCTTGGTCTTCCCAGAGGTGAGTACCAGATTTAAGTTGCTGTTTTCTGCACTTCTTTAATATTGTCTGTGGGGGCCCTTCACTTCGCTGTTTAGTAGGATGGTTGTCAGGTGAGGGATTGAAAATGTTGGTATTCATGGTCTATTTCTCATCGGTTCCTGCCTCATTCTGGCATTGGCTATGTCCTCACTGTGCGCTTTGGTACAGGTAGTATGTGTGCACTTCATTGCAAGCTGTGTATGGTTTCATCACCCAGCGTGAGTGCATGCCTTTATTACATGTCAGGAGCAGACATTTTGGAGTGCTATCTCTATAGCATATGGTAGCTCCGTGCTTCTGGTGTGCACACTAAGTGTGGCTTACCTCAGCGTACCTTGTTTGGATGGAAGGATTTGCTTCAGTAAGTCACTCTGTGTGACATAGGTACTTTTCTTCTGGTAGGAGATGCTGCCTTTCTGCCCTCGCTCTGCAGCTTGGCACAGAGGTTTCTGCTCGCCTTTTGGAGGTATCATCTTTACAGTTGATGAACACAGACTTTCTTTTGCCTCTTTAGCTCTGCAGGCGGTAATGGGATCGGCTAGAGAGAGAGAATGCCCCAGCTCAGGATTCCACCGCCCATTCTGCCCGCCAACACCTTCCCAGTGGGATTCCCCAGTGACTGGATGGCCTCCTGCTCTGGGGATGGCCAAGACAGCCAGCCAGTTTTGCTAGTCTCTGGCCTATCTTCTCTAGAATTCTAATTCTTTCGCAAGCATGGGGACAATTTAGACTCATCAGCCTCTGGGCCTTTCTTGTTCCTTCTCCTCGCGCTCAGAGGAAAGTCTCTTGTGGGATGGGCAGGCTTATGTAGAGGCCTTCTCACAGAAGTGTCCCAAGAAGAGAATGGATTCAGGGTGACCCACTCAGCTGTCCTGTGCCAAAGATCTGCCTTGCATTCTTGAGGGATCAGTCGGTGACTTCATGAGTGAAGAAGACAAGCTGCTAATGCTGGGTGACCAGGATAATTCTCTTGTCATTCGTCTGTTTGGAAAAAGGAGCTCATTGATCAAGTTTCCTCTGCACTGCGCTGCCAGATGCTTCACCAAGTACACCTGCAGCAAGAGCTGCAGGTGTACTTCCCTCTGGCAGGGGGATCAGAAAGCCCTCCAGAGCATTTCTTTTCCCGGAGGTCCTGAAGAGCATGTTATGCATGGAATAGGACTTGTCTGCCACCCTGCTGAAAGGCAGGGGCATGGGTTGACTCTGTTCCCTCCTCAGGAAGACTTGTTGCCTAGATACGGTTGCAGCAGGTAGATGTGCAGATGATGGCTGTTGCTAAACATGCCACCATTGTTGTGGAAGGTGATGCAGCCTACAAGGGTCAAGTGAATCACAAGAAAGGAGCCAGTTTTCGGTCATCTCCCTTATTCTCTGAACAATAGTTTGTAGAGGGCATACAGTACAGCTCATGCCCTACTCCATTGGATATAGTCGCTCCCATGGGATGACATTTCAATGCTGCTGGAATTGGCAGTGGTTTTCCTGGTGGAAGCCATGTATGTTTTGGTCCACTTAGTAGCCAAGGATATTGCTTTTCTCCGGGAACAAGCAGGAAGTCAGTTCTCACATATGAGTGACATCGGCATTGACAGAGCCCGAGCGGTAACCGCACCTCAGCTTTCAAAGAAAGCCTTTGGAAGATCCACCATGTATGTGTGGTTGCCTTCCTATCTAAGGATGCCATCTTGCCTCAGTCTCCTTTTTTCCATGGAGCCCATTGGTCGTTCATCTGCACCCCAGAAAAGGTTGATTGTTTCTTTTTCCCTTTCGTTCTTCTTTTCTCTCTCTGGTACGTGCACTGGTTCCTTCTCGCCTCCAGGGACCGTTGCTGCCTTGGCGCTGGGTTTTTCTCAGATCCTTTTTCCCTTCAGGGTTTTTTCTCTTGGTTTGCAGGAACTCTTGTGTCCTCCCTGGCTGGGACTCTTGAGTTTGACCTTGCAGGTGCCATTTTCCATGCTATGTCCTCGGCCAGTGTGTTTAAGCAGTGCGACCGCTGTGGGCACACGATGAACCACACGGATGCACATTACTGCTGCCTTTGGTGCCTCAGTGAGGACCATGATGACGACTCCTGTGGGCTTTTTCAACAAATGACGAGCAAGAGATGGCGGAATTGTGAGAAGCAGCAAGAGTCCATGTTCGGCAAGATCTCCGTTTTAGCCACAACCTCTCTTGCAGAGCCAGTGCTCGCAGTGGCCTCGGTCTCATGTGATGGCCATGCCCACTGTGAGCCCCAAAGTTGCAGGGCATTGGACCAGGGATTGTCCTCTGAGGGCCATCCTCCAAAGAGCCAGAAAGTCTGTGGCATCACTGGGCAATGATGCTGGAACTGTGGGTAAGACCCAGGGTTACCGGCTTCGGAGCCCTGCGTGATGCCAAGGGCAATAGCCAGGAGTAGCCGTCCAAGCTTCCCCAGTGAGAAAAAATGCTATTGGTGTCGGGAGATCAACCTCAGTCTCCCAAGCCCATCCTCGTTGAGGACAACCCCTCGACTGTGTCGGTGCCGGTCCAAACGTCCTTGATGCCTATGCCAGAATGGTGGCTCTTGAGCACAGCCTCACTGCTGTCTTCGCCCAGCAGCGGAAGACCTTGAGATTCTCCAGTACAAGGCTTCTCCAAAGGAGGCACTCACAATGCCGGTTCCCCCTATCCTGGATGGCTTCTCTTCCACATATGGGAATCTCTGGCCTTGCTACCGATTGTGAGCAGGCGGTTCGATTCCATATATCAAGTCTGCAAGAGCCCTGGGTTCCAGAAAGCGCATCTATCTCATAGCTCCATGTTGGTGGAGTTGGACATGCGCAGATTCAAGAGCCAGAAGATGTGCTTTTCTGTGCCCCTGGGCAGGGAGGCCCACACCATGGACACCTTGGCTCGATGCTCATAGGCTAGATCCAGGCTTACCAGCTGTACATGGGCATGTACTTGCGGGACCTGGTGAGAGAGCTTACTGGGTTCTCGGCTGGGCTGTCAGAGGAACCTCTTCAGCAGTTCTGGATCTTGACCTCGATGGTCAAGGAGTGCTCCTAGTTCACTTGTGCGGCCTATGATGATTTCAAGTTGGTGGTCAGAGTAGCTGCACTGGGCATTAGTGCTCACCACCAGGCCTGGCTACATGACTTGGAGGAATGGGTTCAGGACAAGTTGGTCAGTGTCCTCCGCCGGGGAGATAACCTCTAAGGCAAGCTCATGATGGACAAGGCCACCGAGCTGGCGTCCAAGTTCCTGATCAGGCGGTTAAGCAAATATTATAAACATAAACTACCCCAAGTCCCACTTACGGCCTGGTGTCCATCAGGGTGCTGCTAGACACGGTCCAGGCCAGGGCATTCCTCCCTCTTGACAGGTCCCGGTGCCTAGCAGCCCTTGTAAGGGAGGTTCAGGGCTGGAACTCAGCTTCTGCCCAGCTCATGTTGCACCTCTTGGGGCACATGGCTTCGACTGTGCATGTCACAACCCATGCCCAACTACACATGCATCCGGCCAAGTGGGCCCACCTGCTCCCAGTGGTCTCACGTGACGGGGTGCTTGCAGGACAGGGTGACAGTCGCCTTTCTCTTTGCCAAGTCCCTCGGCTGGTGGAAAGAGCTGCAGAACTTGTTGGAGGAAATGCCCTTCCAGGCCCTGACCCCTCACAGGGTCCTCACCATGGATGCCTCCAAGTTGGGTTGGAGAGCCCACTTTGGCAAGCTCCACACTCAGGGCCTGTGGTCGGCATTGGAAAGTCATTGCTTACAGTCTGATTCAGACAGACAATCGGGTGGTGGTGATCTGTGTCAACAACCAAGGGGTCATAGGGTCGTCCCTCCTGTGCTGGAAAACGGTCCGTCTCTGCACTTTCACCAGTGAGAGTGGGATGCTCCTCTGTGCTGTGTACTAAGACATTATCCTGGTGGACCGACTGAGCCAGGTCCTCCAGCCCCATAAGTTGTGGTTCGACCCATGGATAGCCCTCAATTATTCAATCACTGGAGACTTCCTGCGATAGATCTCTTTGCCAGCCCGGCCAATGCTCAGCTGTCCCACTCTAGGGTGCCGCACCCCTGCCAGGTGGTGGCCGATGCATTAATCATCCCATGGACGGAAGGCCTTCTCCATGCCCATCCTCCCATGCCGCTCATTGCAAAGACTCTCTTCAAGATCCAGCTCAACTGGGCCACCGTGATCCTCATAGTCAGATCCATTGTGTGGGAATGTTGCCCACACATGGCCCTCCACCTGCCTGACCAGCTTCAGAGGGAGACGGAGAGGCACAAAGCCCGGCACCCTGGCTCACCTCTGCATAGCTGTGAGAAAGCACGGCATTTTCCTCCTTTCCCGCTGCTCTGTTAAAGTTAAGCTTGCCAACGCATCGAGTGTCTGGAGGGTAAACGAGGGCATTTCCTGTCTTGCACGAGGCAGGAAATGCTCCTGACAATGCATTGGCAGTCTCAATTTTGACAGAGCCACAGGAAAGAAGAAAATGCAATGCTTTCTCGCGGCTCCGAAAAGGTGAGCAGGAGTGCTGGGTCTTGGGCCTCCCCGGCTCCCTCTGAAGCCAGCCAGTCAGGCAGGCACGGGGCTCTTCGGGGGGTGGGACAGGGGGCTAGGACTGAAAATGGGCTGATCGGAAGGGGGGTTAGGACTGGTAATGGGCTGATGGGGGGGCTAGGTCTGGTAATGGGCTAACGGGGGGCTAGGATTGGAAATAGGCTCATGCACTAGGACTGGAAATAGGCTAGAACTAGAAATGGGCTGATGGAGGGGCTAGGACTGAAAATCGGCTGATGGGAGAGCTAGGACTGGAAATGGGAGGAAGGAGGAGAACTGCTGGTCCTGGAAGAAAACTGAGGGCTAGGGCTATAAATGAGCTGACGGGAATGGATGGGAGGAGACAGCTGCTGGTCTTGGAAGAAGACTGGGGTCTAGGACTGCAAATGGGCTGATGCGGAGGAGAGAATGGGACTTGAAGGGAGCGGATGCTGAGAGGGTCTGGAACTAGAAGGGAGCTGATGTTGGGGGAGGTCTAGAAGGGGATGGGGCTGGTGTGAGAAAAAAAGAAGCTGGGGGAGTGAGGATAGAGAGGGGGAAAAGATATTTTGTGTGGGAGGGAAGAAAAATCTACGATTGGCTGGGTATTAGGAGAGTAAGTGGGGATTGAGGATGGAGGATTGAAATTTGAGAGAATGAAAAAGGAATAAAGAAAGAAATGAAGGAAAGATCAAAAGGGGAAAGATCAGTATGTTTGAGCAGTTGTAGAGAGAGAATGGAAAAAACTAGGAGAGAGAAGAAAGGACAAATGGACAGCAGACAATGGAGAGTTAGCAGAAGACAAAAAAAAACAGAAGAAAGTTACTGGAGCAATTGCTACTGAAAAATAAAATGCCCAAACAACAAAAGATAGAAAAATACTTTATTTTGAATTTTTTAACTGGAATATGTCAGCTCTGGAAATGTGCATTGCTAACATCTTTACATTTTGTTTAGTTACAAGAGGAAGTTAATTTGTAATTTTATTTTGCAGCGTTGTACATTCCAAGTTTGACTTTTGGGGTTCCCAGTTTAATTCTTCTCCAGGAACAAGGAGGAAGTCAGTCCTCACATATGGGTGAGATCTGCACCGATGGAGCCTGTGTGGAGCATTTCCCCAGCTTTTAAAGAAAGCCTTTGGGAATGCCACCATGTATGCGTGATCCCCTTCCCGTCCAAGGGTGCCATTTTGATCAGTCTCCCTTTTTCTGCGGAGCCCTTCGGATGCACGTCCCTGTACCTTGGAAAAAGTCTCATAATTGTCTCTCTAATTCCGGTTTTCCAGTCTTCCTGCTATCCCCAGTGCCCCTACCTCGGCAGCGGGCCCTGAGACTTTGCTGTTTTTCATTTATTTCCTTTTTTTCTTCGTGAGTTTGTCTTTAGCACGTTTCGTACTCTTTTCAACCACTGGCCGAGCTGAAGGTTTTGGACCTTGCAGGGATTCTTTTTGCCCCCATGGCCTCTGGTTTCAAAAAGTGTGACAGATGCTCCAAAAACATGTCGCTCACGGACACCCATGATTGTTGTCTTAGGTGTCTAGGAGCAGACCATAACCCGGAACTCTGCTCCCTTTGTAAAAAGATGTCCTCCAGGACCATCCAGAGCTGTAAGCAGAAACTGGATGATATTTTCCGCAAGGCGGCTCCCATGTCCCCAGTAACTTTCTGCCCCAGCGTCACTCTGAGCAAGGGTCCCCTGAAAGGGAGCAGAAGAAGAAGGCCTCGAGGACCCTGTTGGGGGCTCCGGACAAGCGTGAGTGTTCTTGCACTCGGTCCTTCAGTCTCCCTCGGCAGTCTCTCGAGTCTGAAAAGGAGCAACTGTTAAAGGCATCCCGTACAGACATGGAGGCCTCCAGCAATGGCACCTGGTCTCCCGAAGGTCGTCCCAGTGAGGAACCCCTCTCCTCCTCAACTCCTGACCTGGTTACCCCGGCATCTGCCTTGCAAGGCCCCACTCCTGAGTGGGAGGCCCGAATGCTGGCACTGGAGCACAGAGTTTCTGCCTTCCTTGCTGCCCAGCAGGTGCTGGTGCAAGGGCCTGCTGGCACACGCCATGAGATCTCGAGGATGACTCCTGTGATGACTCCACAGACCGCTGTGACAATCCCCAAGAGCCAGGGGTCTCGTGAGAGATCCCGACAGAGGTCTCAATCTCCATCCCATTCTATGGGTGCGAGATCATCTCGAACTAGCGCCTCCTGCTCCAGGCAGGCTTTGGCCTTGAGAGCCCAGCACACAGCACAGGCTCTGCTCGAGCAACCTCGCTCTGAGTCTTCTTTGGAAATTTCGACCTGGGAGTCTGATGGGGACACTTCCCCTGAATCTCGGATTCATCAGGACCTCCCCTCGGATCCTTCTCTGCCTGTTCAGAAGCGGCAGTCTCCTAACGAAGTCAAGTTTGTTATCCGGTTAATTGTAAACTCGGGCACATGTTTTCCTGTCTAATTCTATGTTCTATGTAAACCGCGCTGATGCCGAATAGTGCGGTATATAAGAAAATGTAAATAAATAAATAAACTCCTTTCTGGAGTTTGTGCAGGACATGGCTTGAGCCCTGGCGTGCTCTATGCAATCCGAGGAGGATCCCCATGCAGAGGATTTCGATATCTCCAGGAACAAGCAGGAATGTAGTCCTCACATATGGGCATCGTCGGTACCGACGGAGCCTGCGCGGGAACGCTCCCCAGCGTCCAATAGGAAAGCTTTTGGGAGCATCCCACAGCGCCTGCGTGCTGCCTTCCCGCCTTTCCCAACTGCCTCTCTCCAGTTCTTCGTTTTCCGCGGAGCCAGCAGGTCGTGTTCCTGTCACCGCAGAAAATATTTTTCCTTATTCTTCTTTTTTGTGGTCGCGTCTGCCTTCCTCGACGCTACACCGGTACCGTCGGTGGTTCTTTCTTTCTTTTTCGAAAAAACAAAAAAATATACTATTCTTTTTTCCAAACTTTTCTTTCCAGGTGCACGTGCCATTTTGGGCCTTAGGCCCAAAATTTCCTCCACCATGGAGAAACCTGCCTCGGGTTTTAAAAAATGCACCAAGTGTGGCGATACCATCTCCGTCACGACACCCATGAATGGTGTCTTAAATGTTTAGGTCCTGACCACTCCATCGCCGAGTGCATGGCTTGTGCAATGATGTCCAAAAGGGGTCGACAGAACCGAGCTGCCAAGCTCAGTGCCCTTTTTCCCTCCGATGCAGCTTTGGTGGTATCAACGTCTTCCAGGGCTTCGTCTTCCTCCCATGGATCTCAGGTAACTAAACATAAGTCCAGCCGGTCCTCAAAGGGTAGATCTCCTTCCAAGTATCGAGATGTCTCTGGCGTTGCCCTTGAGGGTTCCATACCGGCAAAGTTGCCCCGGCAGGAGGCTTCGGCTTCCAAAGCATTATCGGGGATCCAGGATGTTCTCGAGGCCTCGACCTTGGCAGAACTACTGGTGCCATGATCTGGGGTACCGGCAGCATCGATAGACCAGAGGTTCCTGTCTATTGAACGCAGTCTGGCAGCTCTCCTTGCGTTATCGACGCCGTCAGAACCGTGTCAGACGATTCAACCGGTACCGGTACCGATAGCATTGACATCGACATCGGTATCGGTTTTGCCGGCACCCAGTCATGCGATGCTTCTGGTACCGATACACCGGTACCGATTACCCCCGGTACCGACTTCGGTCGGTACGGGTATTGGGCTCTTCAAGAGCATCCGGACAGACAATACTTTGAATCCTCGGAAGACTCTGAGGATTCTGATAGCTCTGCTGGTACCGGGATACTTCTCCCAGAGGAGCCTTCCTCTCCTAAACGTAGGATGTCTCCTCCAGAAGATATCTCCTTTCAAGATTTCATCAGGGAGGTGGCTCGTGGGATGTCCATTACTGTGACTCCTGAGACAGAGCCCAGAGCTAAGGAGTTGGAGATTTTACAATATCCCAAAGCTCCTAAGGAGGCAGCTACCTTAACTATCCATGAGATTTTACATAATCTCATGTTGAGAATGTGGGAGACACCTCTCACCACCTCTCCTCACTCTCGCAGACTGGATACCATGTATGGAGTCCCTCCTTGTCCTGGATTCCAGAAAACTCAGCTTCCTCACCACACTTTTGTAGTGGAATCAGCTATAAGAAGGATCAGGAGTGCAAAGAGGCATGCCTCTAATCCTCCAGGACGTGAGTGTAGAACTTTGGATGCCTTTGGATGTTGTACTTTCCAGGCTTCCATGCTTTCTGCCAGGATCAGTTCCTATATTTTATATATGGAAATGTTCCTTAAAGAGGTCACAGGTGATTTAGAGGCTTTGAGCCCTCTTCTTCCTGAGGATAGAAGGCAGGATTTTCTCACACTGGTCAAACATGCCCATGATGTGTCTAAGTTTGTCAACCGTGCAGCTTTTGACTGTTTTGAGTGCATAAGCAGAACCTCTGCCATTGCCATAGGTGCACGTAGAATTACCTGGCTCCAGGCATCTGATTTGGAGCTCTGGGTGCAGGACAAACTAGGCAATATACTTTGTACAGGTGAGAATCTATTTGGCAAAAATTGGCAAGAAAAAGCCAGTGAATTAGATGTTGACAACTCCACTTTGGATAGGCTATCCAAAGGCACAGCTGATCCTGCCAGAAAGAAATCTTTCAAGAAGCCTTTCTTTTCAAAAAAGAAAAGGTTTTATCCATCTTATTCCCAGCAGGGACGTTCTGCAGGTCAGCCTGCCCGTAAAAGTCAGCAACCACCTAAACAAAGGAAAGCAAAGACTGCTAAGCCATCTCAGCAGTCTCAGCCTCCACAAGGCTTTGACTTTCATCTAGAGAACTTAGCCTTCCTGGCCCTCAATGGACCAGAGCCTTCCACCATTCCAGGAAGGTTATGTCACTTTGCCCCCAGGTGGGAGAAGATAACAGCAGAACATTGCACACTTTCCATTATAAGAGAGGGGTACAAGCTGCACTTTCTGTGCATGCCCCCTCCCACAATGGAAAGACAGTTCAATTCTCAGATCTCTCTCATCAACCTGTTAGATCAAGAGGTCACTATGCTTCTTGCCCAAGGGGCAATAGAAGAAGTACCCATCCACCAACAGGGTACATGGTTTTACTCCCCCTGTTTCCTTATCCCAAAGAAAACAGGGGGATACAGACCTATCTTAGACCTCAGAGAATTGAACAAATTCCTGTTCAAAGAGAAATTCAAGATGATTTCTCTAGGAACTCTGCTGCCATGCCTTCAGGGTCAGGATTGGCTTTCTTCTCTAGATCTCAAGGATGCGTACACCCATGTTCTCATCCATCCAACTCACAGAAAGTTCCTTCGGTTCCTTTTTCAAGGAAAGCACTACCAATACAGGGTGCTTCCTTTTGGCCTGGCCTCAGCACCAAGGGTGTTCACGAAATGCATGGCTGTAGTAGCAACATTTCTCTGCACTCTAGGGATATTCGTCTTCCCCTATTTAGATGACTGGCTCATTCGAGTCCCTTCAGAGTCAGAGGCCAGGACTTCTCTATCTTGCACAATGCGCATCCTTCAGTATTTGGGTCTGGTCATAAACATCCCAAAACCCTGTCTAACTCCCACTCAGTCTCTAGAGTTCATAGGAGCTTTGCTGGATACCAGAAAGGCAAGGGCCTATTTTCCCCAGGCCCGTTGCCTTTGCATGGTGCAGTTAGCTTCTCAAGCAGTGCTAAAGCCTCATCTCACTGCTCGAGAAATGCTACAACTGCTAGGCCACATGGCATTTACCGTGCATGTGGTTCCTTATGCACGCCTCCATATGAGAGCGGCCCAGTGGACTTTATCCACTCAGTGGACCCAGGCATCAGGGTGCCTGTCAGACAAAATAGCAACGACAAATCACATTATTTTGTCTCTCCAATGGTGGCAGACCACTCAAAACCTGTTGCTGGGGTCCCCATATCAACAATCCTTACCCCAGGCAACTATCACAACAGATGCTTCTCCACTGGGTTGGGGAGCTCATCTGCAAGACCTCTCCACCCAAGGTACCTGGACTCCACAGGAGACTCATCTGCATATCAATCTCTTGGAGCTCAGAGCAATCTTCCTTGCTCTGCGAGTGTTCCACACCCTGCTCAGCTACAAGACAGTCCTCATTCATATGGACAATCAAGTAGCCATGTTCTACGTGAACAAGCAGGGAGGAACAGGCTCTCTGTTGCTTTGCAACGAAGCTTTGCAACTATGGGCCCTCACCAGAAAGCATCAGATTCATCTCCTGGCAGTGTATCTTCCAGACATACAGAATGTAAATAAACTCTTGGGCAGACAGATTCAGTCAAGTTCTGCTTCCACACAAATGGTCTCTATATGCAGACCAGGTGGCCAAGATCTTTCAAATTTGGGGAACCCCGGACATAGACCTCTTTGCAAGTCCATTGAATGCCAAACTTCCCCAGTTCTGTTCCAGAATTCTGGCTCAGGGCTCTCAGGCCAGGGATGCTTTCCTTCATTCACTGGGGTCAAGACTTCCTTTCTGCCTTTCCACCCATTCCCCTAATTCCCAAAACCCTGTTCAAGCTTCAGAGAGACAGAGGCCATATGATTCTCATAGCTCCACATTGGCCGCGGCAAGTGTGGTACCCTCTGCTTCTACATCTCTCTCAAGTTCCCTCCCTGGAGTTAGGATCTGCTCCAGATCTCTTCTCACAGGAAAACGGCATGTTATGGCATCCCAATCCCCAGTCTCTGCATCTCAGAGCTTGGTTGCTGAAGGCCTAGATCTTCATGATCTTAACCTCTCTCAGCAAGTAAAGGATGTCCTTTATGCTTCCAGGAAACCTTCCACAAGACGCTCTTATGCTTTTAAGTGGAAGAGGTTTACCATATGGTGCTCGCAGAAGGGTCTTAACCCCCTTGCGATACCTCTGGAATTATTCCTTATCGTTCCTCCAGTTTAGTCCTCCACCTCTGGGTTGTGCACCTCCTCCTGCAGCTTGGAGACTGGGCATGCCAAAGTCGTGACATCACTGGATATAGCCTGCTGGTATCTCCCTTCAGCCTCCAGTGTGTCCAATCTCCATGCAGCAGGAGGACATAGTGAGCCTAGCTTCTGGGCTCACTTGGGGGGAACAGATAAGGAGCATTTAGTGTGACAAATTCTATTCTGATTTTACTTTTTATTTTTATTTTTAATTTTACTTTTAATTCAGTTAAATGGCAATCAGGGATTAGTTCCCTTTAGTTATTAGGAACAAATTTCCTTATATTTACAGTAATTTTAAATTTGAGCTCTTTAAATTAGTAGCAGCTCTCGCTTTCCCTCCTTGTCAGTTATTTTCACTTGCTGCAGGCATTCGCCGGTGCAGATCTCTCTCCCATGGACAGTACGGGAGAGAGCTCCGGGACCCGTACAGCCACACTGAAGCTGTCTGAGATGGAGCCTCTCCGTTGCTGCGGGATTTTAATTTTACTCTGTGGAACCGGCTGAGCGATCCTCGCTGCGGCTGCCAGGTGCATCAGCGCGGCTTGAGGATCGGAGGAATTCAAGGCGGTAGGAGCAGGCTGCGTGGCTTTCGGCCCTGCAGGTAAGGCCTTTAGGTTCTGTCAGTCTGCTGAGGCCTCCTTTTTGCAGCGGCTGTTGTTCTTGGCGCCAAAATTCATTGGCGAAGGGGCGGCCAGTTTCTCTCTAGGTATTTGGACCGCATGGCGAGAGTTGCAGGGAGCTGCCTGTGTGAGGAAGACAACAGGCAGAATGGCTAGATTTTTGGGCCTAGTGTTTCTTTCTTTCTTTTGTTTGTAGGTTTTTTGAGGCTCGGGGGGTTTCTCAGCCTTAAGGGGGGCTGTTGTCAGTCCTCTTTATTTTTAAGTTTATTCTTAGTTTTATAGAACAGCAGTTTTGGCATTGATCTCTGATACCACATGTTCCTTCCCTCCTAATCATGTCTCTGAGGAGCATCTGTTAAATCCTGGGATAGTAGGAAAATTGCCAGCTTTTAGGTTCAAGAGCAGAGCCCTAATTTGTAGTTGGAAGGAGGGACAGGCTGGAAGTGTGCCTTTGTGTATTCTATAGTGAAAGTTGCCCAAACGCCTGTGGTTTCACAGGAACAGGTTTAGAAAACCTTAGGATATAAAAAAGTATATAACAGTTAACTGCCAACCAAGAAGTGCCTGTGCTCGGTCTATGGCCACTAGAGGGCAGCTGGTACTCAATAGTGCCTTTCTGTGACCGTGTGTATGCAGCCATATCAGATTGATCATTCTTTGCAAGTCAGGGAAGAAATAACCACAGGGCCACCTCATGGGCTCTCATGGGTTAGTGACTAAACAAGCAACTGACTAAATATTCCTAGCAAATGGTATATAATACATGACCATAGCAGAAGGAAAATCACTATTAGAACATATTGAATAAGACGGGTACAATTTTCCTGAAATATGCAAAAATTAACCCAACTGCAGAATGCAGTAGGCCTTCAAAGGGTTAATTAAAGCTCTTAACTTCTGTATCGTTTGTTGGGCTCTGGTGCCCTAAAGGCCACCGGATGGCAACGCTGCTCATGAAGCACATATAGTATTCAGTGCCCCCATCCCTGGGGGGGGGGGTGGTAAAATACAAAATCGTATTACTCTTCAGGTTTACACAGGCACAGCAACCTCTAAGACCTCCATTTGCAAGGTTGTCGGTGTATCCCACTGCTATTTCTCTGACTGCAGAAAGGCCGGGGGGGGGGGGGGTGCCTGTGTGTTTCATAGCTCCACTTAGCATGCCCTTCCCAGGAAATTCTCATCTATTTCTAGAGCAGGATTTCATTTCATTTCTCTGGTTATGGTTAATGCACAGCTTTAAGGGGCTGTGTTCGACGCTTGGGTCCCACGGACTTCGGTGGGATTTCAAAAAGAAAAAGAAACTCTCTTTAGTGAGAGATAACCTTGTTAATTTTTAGCTAACACTGTTGATTCTAGTCTTGTGAAAAGCGGGTTATAAATACAGTGAAAAGCGGGATATAAATACAGTTAAATAAATAAATAAATAAAAGGGGACTGTTACTTCTGGAGAGAGATCTGCAATTGTGAATGTATACTTCTGGGAATTTTCTGAAAGGAATTCTTTTTATTAAAGCTAATTAATCTGTGAACCCACTATTTTTTGTTAAATCAGTCAGGGCCTAGTAGCAGCAGTTTAAGTTTACCTTTAAAACATAGAAGAGAGCTTTCTGGTTACATTTCATACCCAGCAGAGAGCTTGTAGTTTAAATTTAATAGTCATTCAGGGCCTAGCATCAGTAAAGTACTTTTAGTTTAAATTTAAAACACAGAAGAGAGCTTTCTGGTTAAATTTAGAACCCAGCAGAGAGCTTGTAGTTTAAATTTTGTAATAAGTTAGAGCCTAGCAGCAGCAAAGAGCTATAATTTAAATCAAATAAGAATAGATTACCTCAGCAGCACAGGACAGGGTACTGTGTAGCAGCCATCTTTTAATAAGTTTTATTTCCCTCCCTCCCTCCCCACATCCACCCACCCCTGGGATAATCGTACCTTTATTGGTACTGACACATTTTAACAGACAGGAGGTGCTCTCAGGTGAAGCTCGTTACCCAAATCAGTCATACACTAAGGACCTGAGATTAATTAAGCTTCAGGTGAACAAGGTATATTAAACGTATTAGGTACTGTTTTATGGCAACGCTTAGTAAGTAAAGAACTTAAAGATCTAAATAGAAACTTAAAACTAAGATGCAGACAGCAGTCCAGCAGCGAGATGGGGGCTTTCCAGTCTTTTGCATTGAGTGTCACATGTATGATTTTTTTCCCAGTTGGTGAGGGGTCTTACGTGTTCACTAGGTGCAAGGAGCTCTTTGCTCTCAGGGAACGAGTCCGTTCTCTAGAGGATAGAGTAGCAGACTTGGAAAACATAAGACAGGCAGAGAGGTTACATAGACAAGACCTACAGGGATATAGTCCTGAAGTCTCACCTCCAGTCTGGCAGCATCCCTGTTGCCATGGAGGAGAGAGGTCACGTGACAGGAGAGCATCACCCTGATGTGGCAGGAAGTGATCCTGTAACTAGGACCTGTCCTCCAGGTGATGTAAAACCCTCTCGCACCAAGGAAGTTTCTCCAGGGCCATGTGCCCACGAGGGAAGGGTTTAGGACAGCCGTTATAGTTGGTGATTCGATCATTAGGCATGTAGATAGCTGGGTAGCTGGTGGACGTGAGGATCGCCTGGTAACATGTCTGCCTGATGGGAAGGTAGCGGACCTCACGCGCCACCTAGATAAGGTCTTAGATAGTGCTGGGGAGGAGTCTGCTATCTTGGTACATGTCGGTACTGCCACCCACCCGCTCCCTAAACCTTGAGGATTTCAGGAGGGGCTGGCCTTTGAATGCCCTTGAGGGTTGAGGTTGTACTTGTGTAAGGTCAAGTAGTAAGGCAGGCAAAGAATATTTATTTACATGAGGTTTTATTTCTCCCGCTCCGCAGTTGAAATGCAACAGACGCTATAGAAGGTATAATATCCAAAACAAGAATGAAGCAAAACAGGCTTTTCAGTGCTGTGCTAAATGTCCATTATCAGCTAGGGTTCACATTCAGTGGGCATGTGACCTCTGCTTTAACTAAATAAACCCTGGCAAAACAATAGTGCTCCTGAGGTACAAATAAATTATGCTTTAACTTATTTACTTTTCATAAGCTCTTCAGCATTGCAAACATTCAGGTTACTTCTGGTATATTTCTGCATATAACCTTTCAAGCTTTGCTTTAATTATCTTTCTCAATGAGACAGGTTGAGCAATCCATAGGCTGTTCTTGTTCTATAGATGGCATAGAACAGACTACTGGCATTTCCACTTAGAACTATTTTCAGGCTGTGCTGGCTTATGGCTAGAAATTGCCCGTCTCTCTAGAAATTCTCTGAAGTCATTAAGAAGTAATTCAGCCTGCTTCCTTCAGGTAAGTATTTGTTTGAGTTCCTTATCTCAGGATAATTGGCAATGCTGTATCTGTTAGGACAAGCATTCATTGTGCTGGAAGTATCCCTCCCCCACTTGTCTGTGAATGTAAGTGCCGTGGTAAAAACTTCAGCTATGTTTGGAGAGTCTCTAAAGAGTGCTTCAAACGTAGGACCGTCAGACTTCTCCTGGCTTACGTCTCTGCAATACAAGTCAGCTGTTTTCTTCCTATTAGCTTTCCTGCTAAATGTTTCAGCTGGCTTGTGAGAATAGCTGGGACTGCTTAAACAATTTCCATGCTGCACCCAACTGCCACCATATTGACTGACTCTGTCCTGGGTTTTAAAATCATCTTTCACTCTTTCTGGCTTCACACTATAAAACTTGCTAGCTGTATCAATCACACCGTGTACCTTGTGCTGAGGTTTCTTCCCTGAGAATTCTTTGCCCCTCTGCCTTCTCTTCCACGGCTCTGCTCTGTCCTCCAGAAGCCTGGGCTGTAACCTTGGGTCTCTCAGTGCTCTGGAACTCTCCTGGTCACAGAAGATTCTTTTAGCCCCTGAGTCTCCCAGGTACCTGCTTCTTGAGTTAAAATCCTTCCTCAATGAATCACAGCTGCTCAGTGTTTCTCTCTCCAACTCTTGGACTTCTGAATCCAAATCTCCTCCTTCTCTCGAATCTGAATCTAACTGTTTCTGTTCCTGGCTGCTTAACAAGCTGCCTGTGTACTGCACAGCCCGCCTCCTGCTTGGGCGTGCCCAATCAGGAACTTTGCTTCTCTCCTCTCCTGAGGTGAGCTGTGTTACCTGATTAGTCATGTGTTTCTTTCTCTCAGAAGAGAAAATCCTGCATTCTCCTGCAGTACCGGTTCTCTCCACCGGATCACTATCTGTTTCCATAGCTTCTGGGGAAGCTACCACGTCACAGTACCAATGACATAGGAAAATGTGGTAGGGAGGTTCTGGAGGCTAAATTTAGATTTTTAGGTAGGAAGTTGAAATCCAGAACTTCCAGGGTAGCGTTCTCCGAAATGCTTCCCGCTCCACGTGCAGGACCCAAAAGGCAGGCAAAGTTCCGGAGTCTCAATGCGTGGATGAGACAATGGTGCAGAGATGAGGGTTTTGGATTTGTTAGGAACTGGGGAACATTCTGGGGAAAGGAGGGGTTCTTCCGAAGGGATGGGCTTCACCTTAACCAGGCTGCTGGCATTAACCTTTAAAAAGGAGATAGAACAGCTTTTAAACTAGATATTAGGGGAAAGCTGACAGTCGCCCAAGAGCGGATGGTTCGGAAGAATGTATCCTTGAAGGATACTACCAAAAGCAGAGAGGTTCCAAAAAAGAGTAAAGTAGCCCAAATGCCCGCGAGTATGGAGCAGACAGAGCTTAAAGATCTCAAATTACCCATGTCTACCAATAGCCAAATTAAGATGAATAAAATACAGTCTCTAAAATGCTTGTATGCAAATGCTAGAAGTCTAAAAAAATAAGATGGGAGAGTAAGAATATATAGCACTAAATGAGAGGTTAGATATGATTGAAATATCAGAGACATGGTGGAAGGAGGACAACCAGTGGGACACTGTGATACCTGGGTACAAACTATATCGTAATGATAGAGCTGATCAAATTGGTGGAGGGGTTTGCGCTCTATGTTAGAGAGGGCATTGAGTCAGAAAGGATTCAAGTTTTGCAGGAAACAAAATGTGTTGTAGAATCTCTATGGATTGAAATTCCATGTAAAAAGGGGAAGGCGATGGCAGTGGGGATGTACTATCGACCCCCTGGCCAGAATTAACAAATGGATGATGAAAAGCTCAAAGAAATCAAGGAAGCTAACAAAAGTTACAGCGCGGTAATAATAATGGGTGATTTCAATTACCCCGGTATCGACTGGATCAGTGTCATGGCAGGACATGCTAGGGAGATAAAGTTCCTAGATGACATAAATGACTGCTTCTTGAGCAGCTAGTTCATGAACCGACCAGAGGGGAAGCCATATTAGACCTAGTCCTTAGTGGAACACCAGATCTAGTGCAAGAGATAAGGGTATTGGGGCCACTTGGCAATAGTGATCATAGCATGATCGCCTTTGATATAATTAGTGGAGGAGGGATAGTACGGAAATGCACAGTACTGCCTTTTAACTTTCGAAAGGGAGACTATGATAAAATGAGGAAAACAGTTAAGAAAAAACTAAAAGGAGCAGTTGCAAAGGTTAAAGACTTACATCAAGCTTGGGTGTTGTTGAAAAATACTATCTTGGCAGCCCAGACCAGCTGTATTCCATGCTTTAAGAAAGGAAGAAAGGAAGTCTTAAAAACTGCCAGCATGGTTTAAAGGTGAGGTCAGAGAGGCTGTTGTTGCCAAAAAAGCATCTTTCAGGAAATGGAAAAAAGAGCCAAACGACGAAACCTGGAAAAAGCACAAGCACTGGCAAATCAAATGCAAGGCATTGATAAAGTAGGCAAAGGTAGAATTTGAGAAGAAGCTTGCTGTGGAAGCAAAAACACGAAATAAAGATTTTTTCCAAGTACATTCGTAGCAAAAAACCTGTGAGAGAGTCAGTTGGTCCATTAGATGATAGAGGAGTTAAAGGTGCACTAAGAGGCGACAAGGCGATAGCGGAGAGACTGAATGAATTCCTTGCTTCGGTCTTTACTGAGGAAGATGTAGGGATGTTACCCATGACTGAAGTGGTATTTAAAGGTGTGGAAGAATTGAAGAAAATATCGATACATCGGGAAGATGTATTACAACTATTAGATAAACTGAAGAGTAGCAAATCACCTGGGCCGGATGGTATACATCCAAAGGTATTGAAAGAACTCAAATATGAGATTGCAGACCTGCTATTAGTAATCTGTGAACTATCATTAAAATCATCTCTAATACCTGAAGACTGGAGGATCGCCAATGTAACACCAATTTTTAAAAAGGGTTCCAGGGGTGATCCGGGAAACTACAGACCGGTGAGCCTCACGTCAGTACCGGGAAAAATGGTAGAAACCATCATAAAGAATAAAATTACTCAGCATGTAGATAGTCATGGCCTAATGGGAGACAGCCAACATGGCTTTAGACAAGGAAGATCTTGTCTTACTAATCTGTTATGTTTTTTTGAAATTGGGAATAAACAGGTGGACAAAGGTGAGTCGGTTGATATAGTGTACCTGGACTTTCAGAAAGCCTTTGACAAGGTCCCTCATCAGAGACTTTTGGCAAAACTAAAGAGTCATGGGATAGGAGGCAGTGTACTACTGTGGATCAAGAACTGGTTAAAAGATAGAAAGCAGAGGGTTGGGCTAAATGGCCAATTTTCCCAATGGAGAAAGGTGAATAGTGGTGTACCCCGGGGATCTGTGCTGGGTCAGCTTCTTTTTGACATATTCATAAATGACCTGGAAAGTGGAATAACGAGTGAGGTTGTCAAATTTGCATTTGACACAAAACTATTTAAAGTTGTTAAAACCCAAGAGGATTGTGGAAAATTGCAAGAGAAGCTTGATAAATTAGAAGACTGGCCATCAAAATGGCAGATGAAATTTAATGTGGACAAGTGCAAAGTTATGCACCTAGGGAAGAACAACCCAAACTATGGTTACACAATGCAAGGTTCCACATTAGGAACGACAACCCAGGAAAAAGATTTAGGCGTCATTGTGGATAACATGTTAAAACCCTCGGCCCAGTGTGCAGCGGCAGCCAAGAGAGCAAATAGAATGCTAGGTATCATAAGGAAAGGAATGGAAAATAAAACTAAAGATATTATAATGCCTCTATATCGTTCCATGGTGAGACCGCACCTTGAATATTGTGTGCAATTCTGGTCACCGTATCTTAAAAAGGATATAGCATTATTAGAAAAGGTTCAGAGAAGAGCCACCAAAATGGTAAAGGTGATAGAAGGATACTCCTATGAAGAAAGGCTAAAAAGGTTAAGGCTCTTTAACCTGGATTAGAGACGGCTGAGGGGAGATATGATAGAAGTCTATAAATTAATGAACGGAGTGGAACAGGTAAACGTAGATCGATTGTTTACGTTATCAGAATATAGAAAGACTAGGGGACATGCAATGAAGCTACAGGGTTAACTATTTAAGACTAATAAAAGAAAATATTTTTTCACACAGCGTGTAATCAAACTCTGGAATTTGTTACCGGAGGATGTATTAAAGGCTGTTAGTGTAGCTGGGTTTAAAAAAGGTTTGGACAAGTTCCTGGAGGAAAGGTCCATAAACCATTATTAAGAATGGACCCAGGATATCAATACTTGACCCAGTACAAGCATTGCGGAACCTATGTCTTTTGGGGAAACTGCTAGGTACTGTCGTGACGCCACCCTGGTGGCTAATGGGCACCAAGGTAGGTCGGACACAAATAAAGATAAGGTTGGGATTGGTACGTATTTTTCAGGTCCCAGGGATGTATAGCCTTGGTAGCGTCCTTATTACCCAATACCCAAAGAACACAGGTTTCCAAGTGGAGGGAAATTAAGGCTTTATTTCCCTTGTCTTGCAAAGGTTCAAAGGATCAGTCCCAAAACAATAAAAGAAATGTCCTTACGTCAGGTTAGAAAAAGTAAAACTCAGGTTCAAAGCAACCACTGTTCTCTTCATAGAGGTGATACAAAACAAACATTTCCTATTTTACCAGTTTACTGCTCACATGCTATTCAAGGATTCCAAGTTCCAGTGGTACAATAACTACAGTCCATTTCCTCATCTGAAAGGGATTCTACCAATTCCACTTGCATTGGTTCCTGATCATACGCCTCTGAAACAGGGTCCGTGGTTCTGGGCAACCTATAATTGGGCTTTTCAGCCAAACGCTGTATGACCTCCCAATGCCTTGGGTTCAGAGTGGGGCGTCGGTCATGAACTGTTCTACAAGGCGAATATTCTTCCCTCTTCCTAGGTTTTATATTAGCTTTCTGCAAACATTGCTTATTCAAAAGTCTCTCATTTGATAAAAGCTTTTCATACCTTGTATCATGAGAAATGTTACATGAACAGGGACCTTCTGCTTCCTGTCCTCTCCACAGGCTAGCTCCCTGAAGGCTGTTCCCAACTAAGTGTGGGTTACCTTGTAATGCCGGCTTCTCTCCTTGGGGTAAGGCTTGAGGCCTACTCCTGGTGAGATTCTGCCCTGCTCCTGCAAGCTGGCGTGGGTTTTTCAACCATCCTTCGGTTGACTTCACACAGCTGTCCCAGTACTGCTTTCGTGTTCCCGGATCTCCTGGATCCTTCCGTACTCTCCGTCCTTTCAGGTCTCTCTGGCCTGCTCCTCCTTCCGGCACTCCAGCAGCGTCTGTAGCTTCTGCAGTTTCTGCCACCTCTGCAGCTCCTGCCGCTCCTCCGGCTTCTGCAGGCTCTGTAACTTCTCTGCCTTCTCTGCTGCTCCTGCTGCTACCGCCACTTTCGCTTTTACCGCCACTTCCCCTTCTCCAGTCTTCCAGACTTTCTTTAAAAGGAGTTCCTGCCTTCCTGGATTGGAGGCTGGCTGGCTTTTGGTCACACCCTGTGGGGCGTGGATCCTCAGTCTTCCGGAGGTCCCTCTTGCTCCCCTTATCAGGTTCCTGAAAATACTGCAGCTTGTGCATGCCTTTTTTCGTGTTTAAACTATTTTCTTCTGTTCCCCACTGGTCTGCTGCATCACAGTACATATGACCTAGATTGGCCACTGTTGGAAACAGGATACTGGGCTTGATGGACCTTGGTCTGACCCAGTATGGCATATGTTATGTTCTTATGATTTAGTCGGTGGCCTTTTGCGTCCTGAACCCCAAGGTCGGGACACTGTTTGCCTCCAGGGATTCTACTCTCTATTTTGCTCTTCAGCTCCCTGGCAGGCGCAGCAGGCCTGCAAGAGGTGCGCAACGCGTCCCGCAACGCTGAATCCCTCAGGGTAAGGGGGGAAGGAAAGCTGGGTGCAGCGGGGGCTGGTAGCTTCTTGCAAAGCTATAGGAGCAGTTCGGGTAATTTTAGCTGATCTGCTTTGTTTTCATTGGAGTTGGCGGAAACTTGTTTTTTGGAGTCCTATACTTAAAAAAACAAAAACAAAAAAGAAACAAAAGGGCATAGCTATGTTGATTTACAAGAATCTCCTTCCGCTATCCATAGAAGGTCCTATAAAGCGATAAAGTCGGTTTATAAGGCAGGGTAATATTTTGGCTTAGCTGCTGTGATATAGCGCTAAGATCCGCTGTAAACCTATTCAAGTCAAAAGGAATTATGGTGATAGCTCTCTTGGACAGTTGTAACAGGTGCATGGGTGAGCCCCATGGCCAGTCCACAGATGTGGAATGCTCTACCATAAGCATTATGTCATGAGAGGGGTTTTATAGTTGTGTGGTTTCTTATTGAAAAATATTCCCGTTTAGTTTGGCTTTGCCCAAATTATAAGATTTTACGGTAGATTTGTAATGTCTTAATTTTGGCTATAATGTGGTTTATTCTACATATGGAAAAGGCAGCTCAGCGGAGAGAGGTTGCAAAATATAACTCTGGCCTTTGAAGCTATCTATCCTCCCATTCCATTTATCAGAGGTTCTCCAGTCCGGAGAGTATCTGCTAGTGTTCAGCGAATGCCTTAATGGGGGCCAGAAGCACGCAGCCAGGCTACTTCTCTAGCAGCAATATCAGCAGCTCAGATTCTAGTAGGGCATACATCATATGCTGGGCTTACAAGATGGCTTCCACGCTGATCGGCATCAGCTTAGATGGCTGCCGATTTAGACTGTGAATGTGGAGGCAGCCTGGATGAGGGACCTTGCGTTCTCTGGAAAATGCCCTGCTTACACGGAATCATTTAAATTTGATCAGCTACTGGCAGGACACAATGCACTCTCGCATGCTTTTTTGCTTCAGTGGTCTAAAAGTGGAGTCTTTACCAGGTGATATAATGGGAACTCGTCTGCAGTTTCTTAGCTTCTTTATTGCTGACTCAATTGCCACTGCAGAATGAGAAAGCTGTATTTCCTAACACCAGGTGCTAGTTGAACTTAAAATATAAAGTCCATCTTTGGGCAGTCAGACAGAATGGGGCTTTACTCTAGCAGGAAGGCCGTGGATTAGTATGCCTATGACTCTGAGTTCTTTCTACTTCATATTGCTGGCACGGAAAGAGCTTCTCTTAACATATGCTGAAGGAATTTTTGGTTAAGAGATGTCTTTGTAAAAAAAAAAATATATATATATTCAGCTGTCCAGAATTCGCCTCTTCTTGATTGACATTTTGAGGCTAAGCAGGGGCAGGCCTAGGTACTACATTGGTGGGTGCACACCTTGCAATACCAGGGGGTGTGGACTCACTGTATGGAAGAGAGCCCTAGCAATCTTCTTTAGCGCAAGATAGGAAAGTAGATGGCTCACTGAAGCGATCGTTGGAGGCAATGCTCTGTCCTTACAAGCTCCCATTTGTGGAGCCTGGTGGGGCGAGAGCATGCTTCAGGTGGTCGCAGTGTTTACGGCAGTCTACTCGCCTGGAACAGGAAAGGATCAGGGAGTTGAATCGACTAGAGCCTGATTTGCTTTATGTGGCAAATGTGCATTATGGTTTAATTCGAGCGCTAGCTAATATTATTGGCTTCCTTGGGGTTCACCCGGAGGTGTCTCTGGTGGAGGAATGGGGCGGCTGATGGTTCGTCAAAGTCGAGGCTCAGTAAGCTCCCAGTTAAAAGTCTTTGTCTTGTCCTTTCCCTGTGGGCTCTCATAGGGCAAGTAGTTAGCGTATCGAGACTTTCGGGGAAAGGTACTCTTGGTAGCGCCCGGTTGGACGAGACGGCCATACTTGACTGATCTCATTCGCCTACTCGACGGGCATTTCCTAGAAGTTGCCGGTAGCAGACGTTCTGCTGTGGCTAGGTCCGCGACAAATGTCTCAGATGGATCGGTGCCCGCCTACGGTTTGGCCTTTGAATGGGCGGGGCTGAAGAAGAAGGATTATTCTGCGGCAGGCTTCGCCACCTTATTTTATTTTATTTATTTTTATTTTATTTATTTATTTACTTTCTCTTATATACCGCGCTATTCTGCATCAGTGCGGTTTACATTGAACAAACTGAAATTACATTGAACAGGGCATTATAACTTGGAGATAACTATTTTACAGGGAACATGGGCTATGGAGGGTTAAGTGGCTTGCCCAAGACCACAAGGAGCACCTGTGGGACTAGAAACCCCAGTCCTTCCGGCCCAAGGTTGCTGTCCTCTAGTAGGATTTGAACCCCCGACCTTCCAGCCTGAAGTACCTTGCCCCAACCATTAGGCCACTCCTCCACTCCACACCTTGTTGAGAGCAAGGAGGCAGGCTGCATCTGGTACATAGGTCCGTGCTTAGTGCCTTTTTGAAGGCTGCTGTTCATGGCGGCAAGTCCGGGCGACAAAGGTGTCTGTATCCTTGGGCTGAGTTCTCTGCAGGACAGTGTCTGAAGGAACTAGCGGCCAGTTCCTTAGAGGGTCCAGCTGGCGGCTGTTTCCGGCTGTAGAGGTTCTGTGGAGGGAATAGCACTAGGTGTTCAGATCGATGTGTGGTGTTTCCTTAAGTTGGGATCCGACTGCGCTCCTCAAGGAGAGTTCGGGTGCCGCCATGGGATCCCGATTGGGCCTTAGAGGCATTAACTAAAGAGCCCTTTGATTCTTTACTCCAGGCGTCGGTAAAGGATTTGCTGTTATAGACAGTGGCTTTGATAGCTCTTTGTTCGGCACGATGAGTTTCGGAGTTTCAGGCGTTGTCATGTAATGAGCCGTTTTCACCCTTTCTGGATAGAGGGTGGTGTTTGCGACCAGTCCCGTCGTCCTTCCAAAAGGTGGTATCTGATTTTTCTCCTGAGCCTATTGGTTTCTCTTCCAGTTCGCAGCTTTTCTGGAAGGGGAGGTTGTTATTCGTAGCTTACGCCAATAGGAAACATAAAATGCAGGGTGCGGCGTTCGTTTCTTTGTTTTTGTGTGTTGGTTGGAGGTCCCCGCAAAGGGGAAGCAGCAGCGAAGGCGGCCATTTCGCACTGGTTTAAGGCGGTCGTTGCCTCAGCATTCTGGTGGCGAGGTTGTACGATTCCAGGGGCCTTTCTGACTCTTGCTACCAGGGCGCAAGCAGCTTCATGGGTGGATCACTGTGTCATTCCACCAGGGGGGATTGTTAGAGCAGCTTCCAGGTCGTCTCTTCATTCCCTCAGTAGCAACTACTGCCTAAATGTTCTGGCAGTAAAGGATGCCTGTTCTGGGTCGACAGTGTGGTGAGTTGGCTGGATAGGTCCCTCCCAATGATTACTGCTCTGTTACATCCCAGAGGTGGAGGACTAAATTGGAGGAACGATAAGGAAATAGAAATTACACTTACCTGGTAATTGTCGTTCCTTGAGTGATGACAGTTTAGTCCTCATTCCCGCCCAGGGGTGTGATTTCTTCAGAGTTTATTTTCAGGCGGAGTGGAGCATCAATCTCAAGGAGTAGACAGATCCTTTCAGATTCTAAATCACTGTGAGTATCCCTCTCTGTTGTTTCTTCCTTCTCTCTTATTTAAACGAGGGGATGGTATAGGAAATGTGTTTGCATAGGGGGGACGTGAATGTAAAGTTAAAAAAATATATATATATAAGACTGATAAGGTTAAAAAGGTTCCTTAAGTCGAGGAATGGAGAGTTATTTAAAGCTATGGTATAGTTACTTATTTGTTGTTCCTTTGAGTTTGCTTTGTCAACAGTACACTGGAGGCTGATGGGAGATACCAGCAGGCTATATCCAGTGATGTCACGACTTTGACATGCCCAGTCTCCAAGCTGCAGGAGGAGGTACACAACCCAGAGGTGGAGGACTAAACTGTCGTCACTCAAGGAACGACAATAAGTGTAATTTCTATTTACTGGAGTATCTACTTTATTTAGCCAATGCAGGACTTAAGACTAATTCAGTAAGAGTCCATTTGAGTGCTATTGCAGCTTCTTTCAAGCCTCTAAATGGACAACCTATTTCCTCCCATCCTCTTATAGCAAGATTCATGAGAGGCCTTCTTCTTACTAAGCCTCCCATTAGGCCACCACCGGTGGCATGGGACTTAAACCTGGTTCTTGGTCAGCTCATGAAGCCACCTTTCGAACCCCTAGCTACTACCTCATTGAAATTCCTTTCTTGGAAAGTTATCTTTCTCATTGCAATCACATCAGCACGTTGCATCAGTGAGTTGCAAGCACTAGTGGCTGATCCACCTTATACAAGGTTCCATCATGACAAGGTAGTCCTTAGGACTCATCCACACTTTATGCCAAAGGTGGTCTCGCCTTTTCATCTTAACCAAGCGGTCTACCTGGCTGTGTTCTTTCCAAGGCCTCATGCATCAAATGCAGAAAGGAATCTTCATAGCTAGGGAGTCCCCATATGTGAGGACTGTAAAAGAGCTTTAGCCTTTTACTTGCAAAGAACACAGCGACATAGAAAGTCCTCTCAGCTCTTTTTTGCTTTTGATCCTTCTCATTTGGGACTTCCAGTCTCCAGAAGAACACTGTCTAACTGGATTGCTCAGTGTATTTCCTTTACCTATCAGAGTAAGAATCTTCCTCTGGAGGGCCATGTTACAGCTCACAATGTGAGAGCCATGGCAGCTTCAATGGCTCATCTGCACTCTGTCTATCGATGACATCTGTCAAGCAGCTACCTGGGCCTCGGTTCACACCTTCACAGCCCATTACTGCTTGGACAAGGACTCCCGCCGGGATGACTTGTTTGGTCATGCTGTTCTCCAACACCTGTTCCATACCTAATCAACTCCTACCCACCATCCCTGGTTGGATGCCAGAGATCCATGGGGAGAAGTGGAGCACTTTCACAGGGGCACACAACTTCTGGGGTCTCTCCCTGGCATCTAAAGCTAGGGAGTCCCCATATGTGAGGACTACATTCCTGCTTGTTCCTGGAGATAGCATAGTTACTCACCTGTAACAGGTGATCTCCTGGAACAGCAGGAATATAGTCCTCACAACCCACCCACTTCCCTTAGGAGTTATATCTCTCTGTCTATCTTTCTCTTTCCCTCTCTCTCTCTCTCTCTCTCTTTGTCTCAGCTTTAAAACTCAACTGGAGAGAGGCAGTTGGGAAAGGCGGGAAGGCAGCACGCAGGCGTTGTGGGATGCTCCCAAAAGCTTTCCTATTGGACGCTGGGGAGTGTTCCCGCGCAGGCTCCGTCGGTACCGACGATACCCATATGTGAGGACTATATTCCTGCTGTTCCCGGAGATCAACTGTTACAGGTGAGTAACTATGCTTTACAATACGAGGTTCTGCTGAGAGAATCCCTCATGGTCCCGGTTCTTCCCATCCTAGCCCAGCCGCTCCTCCGCATGTGGGAGACACCTGTGTTTATTCCCATTATCAGTAAGTGCCTGGACACGATGTAGAGGATCCAGCGGGGGCCCGGCTTTAGAAAGGCCCAGCTTCCTCATACCTCGATTGTGGTGGAGTCTGTCATGCAGAAGCAAAAGAGCCCAAAAACTCACTCCTCAGTGCCGCCAGGTAGAGAATCTCACGCCCTCGAGTGTAAAGCCTACCAAGGCTCCATGCTGGTGTGCCACATCCAGGTTTACCAGCTATATATAGGCATGTTCCTTCGTGACCTTGTGAAGGAGCTCGGAGGTTTCCAGGTGGACTCGACTGCGATTACCTCCGCTGTTTTCAGTCCCTCATGAAGTCAGTGGGGGACTGTTCGAAGTCCTTTTCTCACGCTGCATACGACAGCTTTGAGTCCTCTGCTCGGGTAATGGCTGCTGATATCACGGCCAGGCAGCAGGCCTGTCTCCAGTCCTCAGACCTTGAACAATGGGTTCAGGAAAAACTGCTCAATGTACTGTGCCTGTGCAAGCAATTGTTTGGCAAACTGATGGAATAGAAAGCAGCAGAGATTGAGACAGAGTACGCCACTTGGACCCGTCTCTAACAAAAGACTTCCTCTCTCCCATGGAAGAAACGACAGGGCAAGAAGCCTTTCTTCCAGAGGAAGGGTCTTCCTTACCAGGGCTACCCACTTTATCCTCTGGCGCCAGCTGCACGACAGGGCGGATAAAGCAAGAAGGGCCCCCAGGGAACGCATAAGCCTAAGGGACCCAAGAGCCAGATCCTGGCTCTGGCCCAGCCGGCCCAGGTTTCTGACACCAGATGCATAGCCGTTTGCCCTCTGTCGACCAAACTACCGGTGGGAGGGTGACTGGTCCACTTTGCTCTCCAATGGAAGTCTGTCACCTTGGACACCTGGGTCCTGCAGGTTGTCCGGAAGGGTTACCTTCTTCATCTGGACCGGCTTCCTCCACCCTTCTGCCCCACGGAGCCCCCTCGTCTCCCTGTGCACCAGAACAACTTGGCTAAGGAGCTTGCCAACCTCCTCAAGGAATGAGCAGTGGACATGGTTCCACCATGCCTCAGAGGTCGTAAGTTCTATTCCCTCTACTTCCTTGTGCCAGAGCGGATGGGCAGTTTCTGATCTATCCTTGATTTAAGAAATCTCAACAAATATCTGGTGCGGGAGAAAATCAAAATGCTGCCCTTCCTCCAGCAGGATGACTTGTTATGCTCCTTGGACCTTCGGGATGTGTATGCTCACATACTCGTCCACCTCAAATACAGGAAATAATTGTGGTTCAGGGTACAAGGGAAACACTACCAGTACAGGATGCTTCGCTTTGGCCTTGCATCTGCCCCGCGAGTGCCCCGCAAGTGCTTCGTGGTGGCTGCAGCCCTCCTTTTCTTGCAGGGCATCTTCGTCTACCCTTATCTAGATGACTGGCTTGTTATAGGAGAAACGTCTGATGAAGTGCAGCGGGCCAGCACCGTCCACTTCCTTGAGCACCTCGGCTTCATGGTCAATTACCCAAAGTCGCACCTCACTCCAGCCCAATCCCTGGAGTTCATCGGCGCATGCCTCGACACTCTGCAGGTGACAGCCTTCCTTTCCCAGGACAAGGCAGACTACCTCATCGCTCTGGCTTCCGTGGTTCAGTGCCATGGCACAGTATCAGCCTGAGCAATGCTGACTCTCCTCGGTCATATGGCCTCGACAGTTCACATCATCCCCGATGCCCGACTGCACATGTGAGCGGCACAGTGGTGCCTTTGAACTTAGTGGGCTCAGACGACGGGCCGTCTCCGTGATGCTGTCACGATCACTCTCCAGCTGTCCGAGTCCCTCAACTGGTGGAGGGATGCCCAGAACCTGCTTAGCGGCATGCCATTCCAGGCTCCACAGCACGACATGGTTTTGACCGTGGATGCCTCCCTCATGGGCTGGGGAGCACACTGCGACAAGCTCCGCATGCAGGGGACTTGGTCCCTAGAGGAGTCCTGACAGCTGAGCTCTTCGAGCTCCGGACGGTACTCAGGCTCCACGTTCACCACCGGGCAGTGTTTGTCCAGATGGACAACCGGGTGAGAGTGTTCTGTATGAACAAGCAGGGGGGCACCTGCTCTTACAGCCTCTGCTTGGAGGTGGTAGCCCTGTGGTCCTTTGCGATTCGCCAAAGCATAGCCCTACGGGCCACCTATCTCCCAGGTCAAGACAACGTTCTGGCAGACAGGCTGAGCTGGATCCTTCAGCCACACGGGTGGTGCCACTGCCCTCAGATGGCACAGTGACTGTTCCGGCACTGGAGGACTCCAGTCGTGGACCTCTTCGCCAGGCCAATGAATTTGTAGCTCACGCGGTTCTGCGGCCCAGTTCCCCACCTAAACAGGGAAGCCTCCAATGCCTTCCTCCTGTATGTGTTTCTCCCCACTCCGCTCATAGCATGAGCTCTCCTCAAAATACAGCGGGACAGGGCCTTGGTGATTTTTGTGGCCCTAAGGTGGCCTCGGTAGCCCTGGTTCCTGCTGCTGCTCCACCTCTCATCGGAGCCTCCGGTTTCTCTCGGCAGCATGCCCAGCTTATTGACACAGGAGGAGGGTCTACCACTTCATCCAAACTTGAGGTCCTTATCCCTCACAACTTGGCGGCTGAGCGGGTCGCACTAACCCCTATTCATCTCCCGGTGGAGATTGAAGACATATTGCTGGCCTCGTGCAAGGACTCAACTAGGAGGGCTTACGCCTTTATGTGGCGTCTGTAATCTATGTGGTGCTTGGGGATATGGGCCGACTCATTCTCTTGCCCCACCCTCTCGGTCCTGCAGTACCTCCTCCATCTCTCGCAGGCGGGCCTGAAGTCCATCTCAATCTGGGTCCACTTCAGTGCGATCTCTGCCAACCACCACCCAGTCGGGGGCAAACCCCTCTCGGGCCAGCCGCTGGTTTCCCGCTTCATCCACAGGGTGCTTCTTTCCAAACCCCCCATCCGGCCACCTCTAGCGATCTCAATGTCATCCTCACGCGGCTAACCCATCCGCCCTTTGAGCTGAAGGCATCCTGCTTGCTTCGTCACCTTTCCAGGAAGGTGGTTTTTCTTGTGGCCCTTACTTCAGGCCAGAGGGTCACTGAGCTTCAGGCTCTGATGGCTGACGCACCCTAGATGAGATTCTAAGGGAACTGGGTGGTTTTACAAATGCACCCTAAGTTTCTCCTGAAGGTTGTCTTGGATTGCCAGCTCAACCAGAAGATAGTGCTTCGGACCTTTATTCTGAAGCCCCACGCCAACCAGGCATCCACGATCCTACATACCCTTGACTGTAGGAGGGCTCTCTCCTTCTACCTGCAGCTTATGCAGGTTCACCGCAGGTCTGAGCGGCTCTTCATCTCCATTTGGGGCTTGCGGTCATCAAGTGAACCCTTTCCATCTGGGTGGCATACTGCATTGCCTTTGCCCAGGCTCAGGCTGGGCTACTGCTGGACTGCTGAGTCATGACGTACAGTGTTCATGTGAGGGTGGTGTTACTGGCACATCTGTGTTTCATGCCGCTGATGGACATCTGCCAAGCTGCAGCCTCTTCCTCGTCTAATACCTTCATGACACATTACTGCCTGGAGAGGGAGTCCTGTCGGGAAAGTGCCTTTGGCCAGGCTGTAGTCCGTAATCTGTTCAGAGTTTAGGCAACTCTGGCTCGCCGACCCTTCTTCTGCGGCTACCAGGAGAACATGAGAACATAAGAGATGCCATACTGGGTTAGACCAAAGTCCATCAAGCCCAGTATCCTGTTCCCAGCAGTGGCCAGTCTAGGTCATATGTACCTAGCAGTTTCCCCAAAAGATACAGATTCCAGAATGCTTGTATTGGGACAAGCTGTGATATCCTGGGTCCCTTTTAATAATAGTTTATGGGACCTTTCCTTCAGGAACGTGTCCAAACCTTTTTTAAACCCAGCTACACTAACAGCTTTTACTACATCCTCCGGTTGAGTGAAAAAATATTTTCTCTTATTAGTCGTAAATAGTTTACCCTGTAGCTTCATTGCATGTTCCCTAATCTTTCTAATCTCCAGGAACAAGCAGGAATGTAGTCATCACATATGGGTATCGTTGGTACCGATGGAGTCTGCGCGGGAACGCTCCCCAGCGTCCAATTAGAAAGCTTTTGGGAGCATCCCACAGCGCTTGCGTGCTGCCTTCCTGCCTTTCCCAACTGCCTCTCTCCAGTTCTTCGTCTTCCGCACATCCTGTCACCGCAGAAAATAATTCCTTCTATTCTTCTTTTTTGTGGTCATAAGAGCATACTGGGTCAGACCAAGGTCCATCAAGCCCAGTATCCGGTTTCGAACAGTGGCCAATCCAGGTCACCGGTACCTGGCAGATTCCCAAAAAGGCATACAGGTTCCACAGTGCTTGTCCTAGTGCAAGTAGTGGATTTCCTGGGTCCTCTTTAATAATGGTTTATTGACCTTTCCTCCAGAAACTTGTTCAAACCTTTTTTAAACCCAGCTAACTGACAGTCTTTACTACATCCTCCGGTAACGAATTCCAGAGTTTGCACTGGTCAACATTGAAATTGTTACTGACTTTAAAAAGCCCTAATCTGTAGTATCTTGGTGAGCTGAACACGAATATAACATTAAAAAAAATGTATTGGTTCTCGTTTTGAAGATATTGCATGTAGTTCATTTTTGACATTTCACTGTGTAAATTTATCCAGTAGGACATCAACAACATCCCAAATAAGCCTTGAATGATGTAATATTGCATCACATTGCATAATACCAGCATGCACACATCATCCAGAGTTGATTGCGTCATTTTCTGATGCAATGCAATACTACTGCCAGATGGTTGCTGAAGTCGGAAAGGAAAGTAATCTGGTATTCTGTTCCGATATTGAAAGCCTCATGAATGCCTTAAAAATCACTCATGACCCACAAGACTGGAGACTATAGACTCTTCGAAACTGAGTCTGAAGGCTGTGCTTTTGAACAATGGAAACCGTCTTCCATCTATTCCAGTAGCGCATGCCACCCACATGCAGCGGCACTATTTCTGTCACTGACACCCATGACTGGTGTCTAAAATGTTTGGGTCCTGACCACTCCATCACGGATTGTGAGTCCTGTTCCATGATGTCTAAAAGAGGTCTACAGAATCGAGCAGCCAAGCTCAGTACCCTGTTTCCCTCTGATGCAGCTTTGGTGGCATCGACGTCTTCCAGGGCTGCTTCTTCCTCCCATGAATCTCAGGTAACCAAACTTAAGTCCAGCCGGTCCTCGAAGGGTAGATCTCCCTCTAAGTATCGAGATGCCTCCGGGCTTGCTCTCAAGGAATCCGCACCGGCAAAATTACCCCGGCGGGAGGCTCCGGCTTCCAAAGCTTTATCTATGGGGTCACAGGTTGACATCGATGGCTCGGCCTCGACCAATCACCTGTTGCCATCTTCTGAGGTACCGGTGGTTTCCACTGGTACCGACATCCAGACATTGGTGGCGTCGATGGATCAGAATATTCTGACCATGCAGCGTGCCATTACGGCATTCATACAAGCTGCGACGCCTCCGATACCGCAACAAACTCCATTGTCAGTACCGGTTCCGGCGCTGGTACAGATATCGGTTCCGGTGCCGGTACCGATTGCATCCACATCGGCTTCGGTGTCGACTGCAGCGATACCCTGTTCTGTGGTGCCCATCGGTACCGATCACTCCCGATATCGATACCACTCAGTACGCATATCGGGCTCTGCAGGAGCATCCAGACAGGCGATACTTCGATTCCTCTGAAGACTCTGATGAATCAGAGGCTTCTGTCGAAGCATCAGTACTCCTTCCTCAGGAGTCCTCTTCTCCAAAAAGAAGAATGTCTCCTCCAGAAGGCTTGTCTTTTCAAGACTTCATTAGGGAAGTGGCCAGGGGCCTCTCCATTTCAGTGGCCCCTGAGGCAGAGCCTAGAGTCAAAAAATTGGATATTTTACAATATCCTAAGGCTCCTAAAGAGGCAGCCACTTTACCAATTCATGAGATCCTTTATAATCACATGTTGGGCATATGGGAGACTCCTCTCACCATCTCCCCTCATTCTCGTAGGTTGGACACCATGTACCGTGTTCCTCCTTGTCCTGGCTTTCATAAGACTCCGCTTCCTCACCACTCTATTGTGGTGGAGTCTGCTATGAAGAAGATAAAGAGTGCAAAAAGGCACTCATCTAATCCTCCAGGAAGAGAATGCAGAACCTTAGATGCCTTTGGCAGGAGAATTTTCCAGGCCAATATGCTTGCTGCCAGAATCAACTCCTATAGTCTCTATATGGGGATGTTTCTAAAAGAAGTTACAGATCATCTGCAAACTTTATCTCCCTTTATTTCAGAAGATAAAAGGGAGGAGTTTCTCACCTGGCTTAAACATGCCCAGGATGTTTCCAAATTTTCCAACCATGCAGCCTTTGACTCTTTTGAGTGTGCCAGCAGAGCCTCGGCTATTGCCATAGGTGCACGCAGAGTTGCTTGGTTAAAAGCTTCTGATTTGGAATCCTGGGTTCAGGATGGACTAGGAAATCTTCCTTGTACAGGTGAAAACCTTTTTGGCAAAGATTGGCAAGCAAAGCCCACTCAGATGGATGCTGAAAATTCTGCCTTAGATAGACTTTCAAAGTCTACTTCTGCTCCTTTTAAGAAAAGGTTGTTCAAAAAGGGTTTTTTTTCCCAAAAAGGGGAGATGTTATCCTGTTTATGGTCAGCAGGCATCTTCTGCAGGTCGTTTTGCTGCAAAGCGACAGCAACAACCTAAACAGGCCAAGCCTAAGGCTGCAAGGACTGTTACGGACCAACAGCCTCAGCCTCCTCAGGGCCTTTGACTTACAACTAGAGAACTTAGCCTTTCTGGCTCTAAAACAGCCAGAGCCTCTCACCATTCCAGGAAGGTTAGCTCACTTTGCTCCCAGATGGGAACAAATCACAGCAGGAGCAATGGACCCTCTCCATCATAAGGAAGGGGTACAAGCTTCATTTCTTAAACCTTCCTCCTCACACCATGGTGAGACAGTTCAATTCTCCAACATCTCTCTTCGACCTTCTGGGTCGGGAGATTACTACCCTTCTTGCCCAAGGGGCAATAGAAGAAGTACCCCTTCTTCAACAGGGCTCAGGGTTCTACTCCCCCTACTTTCTTATCCCAAAGAAAACAGGGGGCTACAGACCCATATTAGATCTCAGAGAATTGAACAAGTTTCTATGCAAGGAGAAATTCAGGATGATTTCTCTCGGTGCTCTCCTTCCATGCCTTCAGAGTCAGGATTGGCTTTGTTCTCTAGACCTCAAGGATGCGTACACCCATGTCCTCATCCATCCAACACACAGAAGGTTCCTTCGGTTCCTTTATCAAGGAAAGCACTACCAATACAGAGTTCCTCCTTTCGGTCTGGCCTCTGCACCAAGAGTGTTCACAAAATGCATGGCAGTAGTAGCTGCATTTCTACGCACTCTAGGGATATTCGTGTTCCCATATCTGGACTGGCTCATCCGAGCTCCATCCCAGTCAGAGGCCCAGGCTTCCCTAGCCTGCACCAGGCGTGTTCTTCAGTATCTGGGACTTGTAATAAACATCCCAAAATCACAACTCACCCCTACTCAGTCATTGGAGTTCATAGGGGCCTTGCTGGATACCACAACTGCAAGGGCCTATCTTCCCCAGGCCCGTTGCCTACGCTTGGTGCAGTTAGCCTCACAAATTCAGTTAAAGTCCCATTTAACTGCTAGAGAGATGTTACAACTGTTAGGCCACATGACATCCACCGTGCATGTGGTTCCTTAACGCTCGCCTTCACATGAGGGCAGCTCAATGGACTCTGTCCACCCAATAGACCCAGGCATCAGGGTGCCTATCAGAGAAAATAGCAACCTCCAGTTGCCTTTTTTGGTCTCTCCATTGGTGTAAGTCCACTCAAAATCTGTTGCTGGGGTCCCCCTTTCAACAGGTGTTACCCCAAGCAACCCTTACAACAGATGCCTCTCCAAGGGGTTGGGGAGCTCATCTTCAAGATCTCTCCACTCAAGGCATCTGGTCTCCACAGGAGACATCTCTGCATATAAAGCTCTTAGAGCTCAGAGTAATCTTTGTAGCTCTCAGAGTCTTCCACACCCTGCTCAGCTACAAGACAGTTCTCATCCACACGGACAACCAAGTAGCCATGTTCTACGTGAACAAGCAGGGCGTGACTGGCTCTCTGTCACTTTGCAACGAAGCTTTGAGATTGTGGGCCTTCGCCAGAGAGCATCAAATTCATCTCATGGCAGTGTATCTTCCAGGGGTTCAAAACTCTTGGGCAGACAGACTGTCAAGTTCTACTTACGCACGAATGGTCCCTCCATGGGGACCAGATAGCCAGGATCTTCCGAATTTGGGGAACCCCGGACATAGACCTGTTTGCAAGTCCATGGAATGCCAAACTTCCCCAGTTCTGTTTCAGAATTCCCGTGTCAGGGAGTTCAGGCCAGGGATGCCTTCCTCCTTCACTGGGGGCAAGACTTCCTTTATGCCTTTCCACCCATTCCCCTAATTCCCAAGACACTGTTCAAACTTCAGAGAGACAAGGTGTCTATGATCCTCATAGCACCACATTGGCCACGCCAAGTGTGGTACCCTCTACTTCTGCATCTCTCTCAAGCTCCCTCCCTGGACTTGGGATCTGCTCCAGACCTCCTGTCACAGGAGGAGGGAACATTGTGGCACCCAAATCCCCAGTTTCTTCATCTCAGGGCCTGGTTACCATTTGGTGTGAAGAGAAGGGTCTTAATCCTCTGGCAATACCTCTGAATTCTTTACTAGAGTATTTGCTGCATTTATCCCATGCAGGCCTCAAAACAAATTCAGTAAGAGTCCATTTGAGTGCTATTGCAGCATCCCTTAAGCCTCTCAATGGACAGCCTGTTTCCTTTCATCCTCTTATTGCAAGATTTATGAGAGGCCTTCTTCTAACTAAACCTCCCATCAGACCACCTCCAGTGGCATGGGACTTGAATTTGGTTCTTGGCCAGCTTATGAAGCCACCCTTTGAACCCTTAGCCACTACCTCCTTGAAATTCCTTTCCTGGAAGATTATTTTTCTCATTGCAGTCACCTCAGCTCACCACATCAGTGAGCTGCAAGCCTTGGTGGCTAACACTCCTTATAAAAGGTTCCATCATGAGAAGGTAGTCCTCAGGACTAATGCACACTTTATGCCTAAAGTGGTCTCACTTTTTCATCTGAACCAGGAGGTGTATTTACCTGTCTTTTTTCCAGGACCTCATGCATCAAGTGCAGAGAGGAATCTCCATACCCTGGATTGTAAGAGAGCGCTCGCCTTTTACTTACAAAGGACACAGCAACATAGAAAGTCCTCTCTACTCTTTGTTGCTTTTGATCCCTCTCATTTAGGACTTCCAGTCTCTAAGAGAACTCTGTTCAATTGGATTGCTCAGTGTATTTCTTTTGCCTACCAAGGTAGGAACCTTTCTCTGGAGGGCCATGTCACAGCTCACAATTTGAAGGCCATGGCAGCCTCTATGGCTCATCTAAACTCTGTGTCCATCGACCAAATCTGTCGAACGGCCACCTGGGCCTCGGTTCATACCTTTACGGCCCATTACTGCTTGGACAAGGACTCCCAGGCATCTCTAGCTGGGGAGTCCCCATATGTGAAGACTCATTCCTGGTTGTTCCTGGAGATAGCACAGTTACTTACCTGTAACAGGTGATCTTTGGGAACAGCAGGAATAAGTCTTCACAACCCACCCACCTCCCCTAGGAGTTGTATCTCTCTATCTATCTTTCCTTTCCTCTCTCTCTCTCTCTTTGTCTCAGCTAAAAACTCGAACTGGAGAGAGGCGGTTGGGAAAGGCGGGAAGGCAGCGCGCAGGCGCTGTGGGATGCTCCCAAAAGCTTTCTTTCTGGACGCTGGGGAGCGTTCCCGCGCAGGCTCCGTCGGTACCGACGATACCCATATGTGAAGACTTATTCCTTTTTTTCCTTGTGATCACCTGTTACAGATAAGTAACTGTGCTTTCTCCAGGAACAAGCAGGAAGTCAGTCCTCCCTTATGGGTATCATCGGCACCGATGGAGCCCGCGTGGAGCAATTCCCCAGCTTTGAAAGAAAGCCTTTGGGATTGTTACCACGCATGCGTGGTCCTCTTCCCGCCCCAGCGTGCCATCTTGCTCAGTCTCTCTTTTTCCCCGGAGCCCATCGGACGCACGTCCTCATCCCTCGGAAAAAGTTTTGTTTTTTCGCCTGACAGACTTCTCTATTTTCCGTTTGCACTGGTCCTCAAAGGTGACTTATAAACAAACTGAACACTGTAGGGATGGACCCTAAAGTTACTGCTTGGGTTAAAAATTGGTTGAATGGGAGATGACAAAGAGTACAGGTGAATGGAGCTCACTCTGAGGAGAAGGAAGTTACCAGTGGTGTGCCTCAGGGATCTGTCCTTTGTCCGGTTCTTTTTAACATCTTTGTTAGTGATATAGCGGAAGGGCTGTCGGGTAAGGTTTGCCTCTTTGCTGATGATACCAAAATCTGCAATAGAGTAGACACCCGAAAGGTGTTGATAACATGAGGAGGGATCTAGCTAAGCTTGAAGAATGGTCTAGAATTTGGCAGCTGGGATTTAATGTTAAAAAATGCAAGGTCATGCATTTGGGCTGCAGCAATCCAAGGGAGCAGGGGAGAAGTACTTTTGTACACTAAAGAAGAGCGGGACCTCGGTATTTATTTTATTTATTTTATTTTATTTATTTAGCTGTATTTATATCCCGCTTTTCACCGGGTCAAAGCGGTCAATTGGGGGATACATTTATCACGAGGGGATATGAGACACATATGCTAATACTTACAGCGAACATGGGCAATGGAGGGTTAAGTGGCTTGCCCAAGACCACAAGGAGTGCCTGTAGGACTAGAAATCCCAGTCCTCCGGCCTGAGATTGCTGTCCCCAGGTGGGACTTGAACCCCCGGCCCTCCGGCCTGAAGTACCTTGCCCTAACCACTAGACCACTCCTCCCTACGTGGTATGGTTGTATCTGATGATTTTAAAGTAGCTAAACAGGCAGAAAAGGCAACAGCAAAAGCTAGAAGGATGCTTGAGTGCATACAGAGAGGAATGACTAGCAGAAAAAAGGAGGTGATAGTGCCTCTGTACAAATCTGTGGTGCGACCTCATTTGAAGTATAGTGTGCAGTTCTAGAGGCTGCACTTTCAAAAGGATGTAAACAGAATGTACAGAGGGTGGCTACTAAAATGTTCAGTGGTCTTCATTATAAAGCATATGAGGACAGACTTAAGGATCTTAATATGTACACCTTAGAGGAAAGGCAGGATAGAGGTGATATGATTGAGATGTTTAGATACTTCCATGGCATAAATGCACAGGGGGAGAGAGCCTCTTTTGACTGAAAGCAAGTTTTGCTACGAGGGGACATGCGGAAATATTTCTTTATGGAAAGAGTGGTGGATCCGTGGAATAGTCTACCAGTGGAGGTGGTAGAGATGAGGATGGTTTCTGAGTTCAAAGAGGCATGGGACAAACACAGAGGATCTCTAAAGGAAAAAAGGTTGTAGTTGTTATGGAAGGACAGACTAGATAGGCCATGTGGTTTTTTTCTGTCGTCAATTTTCTGTTTTTATGTTTCTATGTTCTCTACCCGTCCTTCACCTGCTCTACTTTTTTTTGAGCTATCGAGGGTGCTTTTTTCTTCTCATTTTTTCGTTACGGGCTTCATGCCCTTTTTCTTCCTCTAACCACTGGCTGCGTGTGTCTTCGACCTCGCAGGGGCCATTTTTGCCCCCAAGCCAACGGATTCAAAAAATGCGATATATGCTCTAGGAACATGTCGCTTACGGACACTCATGACTGTTGTCTGCGGTGCCTCAGAGCCGCCCATGAATCCGGAGCTGTGTTCGCTCTGCAAGAAAGTGTCCTCTATGGTCCTGCTCAGCTGTAAACAAAGTCCGAATACATTTTCCGAAAATCAGCTTTGGAGTCCCTGGAGGCACCCTTGGTCGTCTCTTCCCCTACAGCCCCGCGCTCTCGGCGGCACTCTGACCAGGAGTCCTCTGAGGTGGAGTGGCGCAAAAAGAAGAAGGCCTCGAAGTCTCTATCAGGGGCTCCCAACAAGCACGAGCGCTCCTGCGTTTGGTCGCTTATCCCCCTTTGGTGTTCCCAAGAGTCTGACTGGGAGCGTCCCCATAAGGTACCCCATATGGAAGCGGAGGCCTCCTTCAAAGGGGCTCCATCTCCTGAGGGTCGTCCCAGTAAGGACCCCCCTCTCCTCCTCGACACCCGACCTGGTGACTCTGGGATCGGTGCCTCAGGGCCCAACGCCCGTATGGGAGTCCCACTTGCTGGCGCTGGAACGCAGTGTTTTTGCGTTCATTACTTCCCAGCAGGCGCTCATGGCAAGCTTTGCTGACTCTGACCCTGAGACTGTGGGTCCCTCGCCTGGGACACCGAAATCTGTCCAGGAAACCCCCGAGAGACATGGGCCTCGTGAGGGTCCTCGACGTCGGTCTCGCTCACCCTTCCATTCCATGGAGGTGAGGTCATCCAGGGCCTCCGACTCCAAGCGGGCATAGGCCATTGGACAGGACTATCTGCCCAGCTTGGGCTCAATGACCGATTTCTCTGAGTTGAAGTCTGATGGGGACGCCTCCCCAGAAACCCGTACCCACCAGGATCTTCCATTGGACCCCTCACCACCTGTGTTCCAGTGGTGCTTGCCACCAGAGGACACCTCCTTCGTGGTGTTCATTCGGGACATGGCATGGGCTGCTCGCCACCTGAGGACACCTTCTTCCTGGTGTTCATTCGGGACATGGCATGGGCCCTTAATCTGGCCACCCAGGCTGAGGAGGACCCTCGTGCTGAAGAACTCGACACTCTTCAGTACGAGTCCCCACCCAGGGAATCCCTCACTGTGCCTGTACATCCTATTCTATCTTGGCTGTTGCTCTGCATATGGGAGGCTCCGGCCTCGGTCCCCATCATAAGCAAGCGCCTTGACATGATGTACAAGGTACAATGTGGATAAGACTGGAAAAAGCGACCAAAGTATCTGTGGAATATGAAGGAATAAAAGAACAGATACTAAGACTGGCAGTATTTTCAGTTTTAAAAACCCCTTTTATTGTCCCCCTACACGTTTCGGCCAAGGTACAATGTGGGACAGGCTTCCGAAAGTCCCAACTCCCACACACCTCAACGGTAGTGGAATCAGCCATAAGGAAGCAAAAGAGTCCGAAATTGCACTCGTCAGTACCACTTGGCCGAGAGCCCTTGATGCCCTGAGCCGCAAGGCCTACCAAGGCTCCATGCTCTCTTGTCACATCCAGGCATACCAACTGTACATCGGTATGTTCCTGTGCAATTTGGCTAAGGAGCTCGGGGGTTTCTCCACGGGCCTCGAGTGAGAGCCCCTCAATAGGTTCGGCACCCTGTTAAAGTCCGTCGCAGACTGCTCTACCTCTTCCAAGCCTCCTATGATGGCTTCGAGACATCGGCTCGGGTGTTGGCCGTGGGCATTGGGGCCCGCCGCCAGGCATAGCTCTAGTCCTCAGATTTGGAGCAATGGGTGCAGGAGAAACTCCTGGGCATGCCCTGCCTCGGCGAGCAGCTCTTCAGCAAGCTGAAGGAGGATAAGGCTGCGGAGATAGAGTTTGTCATCATAACCTGTCTCTCACGCAAAACCTCCACCCTGCCTCGGAAGAAGCAGCCAACCAAGAAGCCCTTCTTCCCTAGAAAGGGCCTCCAGTATTGTGGCTATCCGCCATATCTGGCTACCCCCACACCAAGCACCCCAGCGTAGGGAAAATCTGGCCAAGGGCATCATAAGCCAAAAGGGCCGAAGGCCCAGACACCGGCTCCCCCACAGCCCACTCAGGGGTTTTGATGCCATCGGCATAGCCCCTCGCCCTCCGGCGACGCAGCAGCCAGTGGGGGGACGCCTGTCCCACTTTGCCCCATTGTGGGCTTCCATCACCTCGGACACCTGGGTTCTCCAAGTTGTCCGAGACGGCTATCGCCTTCACTTTGACAGGCTTCCACCTCCTTTCTCCCCGATGGAGCCTCCTCGACTCCCCGCGCACCAGCTTCTGCTGCAGTGGGAATTATATGCTCTCCTTGTCCAACGGGCAGTCGAGAAGGTCCCTCCGCACCTTCAAGATCGGGACTTCTATTCCCAGTACTTCCTCGTCCCAAAAAAGATGGGGAGTCTGGGCCCATCCTCAACCTCCGCAGGTTAAACAAGTTTCTGGTGTGGGAGAAATTCAAGATGATATCTCTTGGTGTTCTGCTGCCCTTCCTCAGGCAAGGCGACTGGCTATGCTCCTTGGATCTAAAGGAAGCTTACGCCCACATCTTAATCCACCCCCAACACAGGCAGTATCTGCATTTCAGGGTGCAGGGAGAGCACTTCCAGTACAAGGTGCCCCCCTTCGGCCTTGCGTCTGCCCTGAGAGTCTTCACAAAGTGCCTCATTGTGGTTGCCGCTTACCTTCAGCATCCGGGTGTGCCGTTCTTTCCCTACCTCGATGACTGGCTTGTTAATGGCTCCTCAGTCGAGGAGGATCGGCGAACGATGTCGTGCGTTGTCCTCCTTTTGGAAAGCTTGGGGCTCTTGGTCAACTACCCGAAGTCTCACCTCGAGCTGGTGCAGGCTCTCGAGTTTATCGGGGTACGTCTCGATATTCAGCAGGCGACCGCCTTCTTACCAGTAGATCATACCACCCGCCTCCAAGCTCTGGCGGCTCGCATCCAAAGCGCTCCCCAGGTCACCGCTCGGACCATGCTATGTCTCCTGGTCCCCCATGTGCGTTTGCACATGCGGACGGCTCAGTGGTATCTCAGTGCCCAATGGAGCCAGTCACTCAGACACCTCAAGGACCCCGTCAAGGTCTTTCCCGACCTTCGCTTGTCCCTGAGCTGGTGGCAAAATCCCCGCAACCTCCTGCGGTGATTGCCCTCCCAGCCCTACACACGATGCGGTGCTGATGACAGATGCTTCCCTGTTAGGATGGTGAGCCCACTGCGGGCCATTATGCATGCAGGGACAATGGTCACCCGACGAGTCTCAGCAGCAGATAAATTTGCTTGAACTCCGGGCGATTCGGTGGGCCCTGAGGGCCTTCAAGGAACACCTCAGGGGGAGGTCTGTTCTCGTGCAAACTGACAACCGTGTGGCGATGTTATACATCAACAAGGAGGGGAGGCACGGGATCGCACTCCCTCTGCCGGGAAGCAGTCCTCATCTGCTCTTTCGCTGTCCGACGGAGGATGTCCCTCAAGGCAAAGTACCTTCCGGGTCAGGAGAATGGTCTGGCGGACAGACTCAACAGAATCCTTCGCCTCCACGAATGGCAGTTGGATCCCATAGTAGCAGACTGGCTGTTTCTCTGCTGGGGATGCCGGTGATAGACCTCTTTGCCAGTCCCCAGAACGCACAGCTCCCCTGCTTTTGTGGGCCGGTGCCGCATCCGAGCAGGGAGGGCCCCAATGCATTTCTCCTGGATTGCTCATCCAGCCTTCTCTATGCATTCCCTCCCTTCCGCCTCATTGCGAGGACTCTTTTCAAGGCTCAGTGGGACAGGGCATCGTTGATCCTCGTGGCCCCCTCGTGTCCTCTGCAGCCTTGGTTCCCGCTCCTGTTCTGGATGTCTGAGCCCCCTGTTCCCTTGGACTCTGCCCGGGGTCTGCTGACTCAGGAGGAGGGTCGGGTACTGCAACTGAACCTAACCTCTCTATCCCTCATGGCCTGGTGGCTGAATGGGTCTCCCTAGCCTCTCTGGCCCTTCCGGAGGAGGTCGAGGAAGTCCTCCTCGCCTCGAGGAAGGGTTCCACTAGTCGAGTCTACACCTTTAAGTGGAGACGCTTTTCCATCTGGTGCTCGGAGCATCTGATTGACCCCTTCTCATGCCCTGTTCAATGGGTCCTTCAGTGCATCCTCTATCTCTCGAGAGAAGGGCTGAAGTCAAACTCTGTCAGGGTACATTTGAGCGCCATCTCAGCGTATCACCTCCCTATTGAGCAAAAACCCCTCTCGGGGCAGCCGTTTGTCTTCCGCTTCATGTGGGGTCTCCTGCTTTCCAAGCCACACATCCGTCCTCCCCCGGCAGAATGGAACCTGAATGTGGTACTCATGCAGGTCACCCGTCCACCCTTCGAGCTGATGGCGACATGTTCGCTCTGGCACCTGTCCTGGAAGGTAGCATTCCTGGGGGCACTGACCTTGGCCCGCCTTGTCAGTGAGCTCCAGGCTCTCATGGCTGACGCCCCTTAAACCAGGTTTTATCGGAATAGGGTGGTCCTCCGTACCCACCCTAAATTCCTGCCTAAAATCTTTTGGGCTTCCATCTCAACCAGAAGATAGCTCTGACGACCTCCTTCCCGAGGCCCCAGCCCGAGCAGGCATCGACGGCTCTCCACACCCTCGACTGCAAACGGGCCCTCGCCTTTTACTTGCAGCATTCTCAGACTCGTAAGTCTGGCCAGCTTTTCGTGACCTATGATCCCAATAGACCGGGGCAGGCAGTCACCAAGCGCACCCTCTCAGTTTGGATGGCGGACTGCATCGCTTTTGCCCATGCAAAAGTGGGCGCCCCGCCAGATCGTTGAGTCACCACACGCGGTGTCTGGGCCAAAGCGGCCTCAGTGGCCTCACTGCGCTCTGTGCCCCTGATGGACATCTGCCGGGCGGCGACCTGATCTTCCACGAATACCTTCACTGCCCACTACTGCCTGGAGAGGAAGTCCCGCTGGGACAGTGCCTTCAGCTAGGCTGTACTCTGTAACCGGGGTATAAGCAACTCCTGCCCTCCGAACCTTCTACATGGCTACCGAGGGCTTCGCCCCGAAGACTCGCACTCCTTCGGGCTTCGGCTTCTGCTCATAGCCTCACAGAGGTGTTTTTTGGTTACAGGTTCGGTAGCCTGTAGCTAAGGAGTCCCATAAGTGAGGACTGACTTCCTGCTTGTTCCTGGAGAAAGCGTAGTTACTCACCTATAACAGGTGTTCTCCAGGGACAGCAGGAATCGGTCCTTACTACCCTCCTGCCTCCCCTGATGAGTTGCTGGATTTTTGTCCTTCCCTTGCCATCTGCTTGGTAGGGCTCGAGCTAAGGGACCCGACTGAACAAGATGGCACCCTTGGGCTGGAAGAGGACCAGGCATGCCGTGGTAGCAATCCTAAAGGCTTTCTTTGAAAGCTGGGGAATTACTCCGCTCGGGCTCCATTGGTGCCGATGCCGACATCACCCATAGATATCCCCTCCAAGAAATGACCCAATCTAGAAATGCCCTCACACTGCAGTGTAGATAGTTTATGTATATAGTTAACCCAGTTATCCAAGTTTGTACTCCTGTTCAATGTAAAACCTGACAGTTTGTCGTTATGGTCGTTTTGTTATGATGTAAACCGCGCTGATTCTAAATAGCGCGGTATATAAGAAACTGTAATAAATAAATAAAATAAATAAATAAGTGTGGACTTTTTCCTGCTGTCCCTGGAGAACACCTGTTACAGGTGAGTAATTACACTATTCCATATATCCTTTTTAAGATATGGTGACCAGAATTGTACACAATATTCAAGGTGCAGTTGCCCCATGGAATGATAGAGGCAGTATAATATCCTTTGTTTTATTCTCCATTCCTTTCTTTGATTCCTAGCATCCTATTTGCTTTCTTGGCCGCCACTGCACGGTAGGTGGTGGGTTTTAACGTATTATCCACGATGACGTCTAAATCTTTTTCTTGGGTGGTGGTTCTTAATGTGGAACCTTGCATCGTATAACCATAGATTGGGTTGTTCTTTCCTAGGTGCATAACTTTGCACTTGTCCACATTAAATTTTATCTGCCATTTGAACGTCTAATCTTTCAATTTTTCAAGGTTCTCTTGCAATTTTTCACAATCCTCTTCTGTTTTAACAACTTTAATTTTGTGTCATCTGCCAATTTGATCACCTCACTCATTATTCCCATTTCCAGATTATTTACGAATATGTTAAAAAGCAGCAGTCCCAGCACAGATATCTGGGGTACTCCTTTATTCACCTTTCTCCATTGGGAAAATCGGCTATTTTGCCCTACTCCTTTGCTTTCTATCTTTTAACCAATTCTTGATTCACAATAGTACATTGCCTCCTATCCTCTGGCTTTTTCATTTTGCAAAGAGTCTCTGTCAAGTGTCCAACTCCCGGAGTCCTCCAGTCCGTCCCTCACTTTGTCCAGCATCCGATGATAAGCAGCAGGTATCTAATATTCAGCAATTAACTTCCAGTTTCCAGCAATCCATGCCCAGTGTCAACGATCAGCAATCAGCATCCAGTATCCCATTCCATACCCTCTGCTTCTTCTAAGGGGGCTTGAAAATGGGTTATTCGGGGAAGTCTTCCCCCCCCCCTCTTTTCTGGGAGGTGATCCTAGGAAGAGTCCCCAACTCCGTCTGTTTATGCTAATAATGTGCAAAAATTCTCCAGACCTAGAATCCACTCCTCACAATCTTGATGGCCTCCCACCACCAGCTCCACAGTCAGGGATTTGATATCACAAGTTCTCAGATTGGTCAGGCTGAATCCTTATCTGCCCTACCTGCCACCACCTATGTAGCTGTCCCTGGTCAACTACAACCGCCCGCTAGCAGATATTAGGTAATTCTTTCTGATCAGAAAGCGGTGGCCATCACTTATATCAAGGTGGTTATCTTAAACTGAAGGTCCTGACAGTTCTTCCATGGTGGGGCTTACCTGTCTCACCTTTCTCTACTTGTTTATTCACATCTTCAAAAAAATATAACAGATTAGCAAGACAAAAGACTTTTCTTTGCTTTCTCCCATTAAACTATGACTATCTACATGTTCAGTAGTTTTTTATAATGGTTTTGATCATTTTGCCCAGTACCAATGTCAGGCTCACCGATTTGTAGTTTCCTGGATCACCCTTGGAATGCTTTTTAAAAATTGGCGTTACATTGGAGTTTCTCCAATCTTCAGGTGCTATAGATGATTTTAATGATAGTTAACAGATTGCTAATAGTAGGTCTGCAATCTCATCTTTCAGTTCTTTTAACACCCTTGGATGTGTACTATCCGGTCCAGGTGATTTACTACAGTTTATCAAATACTTGTAATATATCTTCTCAGTTTATCAATATTTCTTTCAATTCTTCTGATATATCATCTTTAGATAACATTTCAGGCATAACTTCCCTATATCTTCTTCTGTAAAGACCGAAGTAGAGAATTCTCCTCTATGGCCTTGTCCTCCTTTAGTGTACCATTTACCCCAAAGGTCCATCCAAATGACACTGTCACAGGTTTTTTGCTACAAATGTACTTGAAAAAAATTTTATTATGCGTTTTTGCTTCCATGGCAATTTTTTTTCAAATTCTCTGCCTGCCTTATCAATGCCTTGAGCATCTAACTTGCCAGTGCTTATGTTGTATCCCGTTTTCGGCATTTGGCTCCTTTTTCCATTTCCTGAAGGATAATTTTTTTTGACTGCAACAGCCTCTCTGACCTCACCTTTAAACCATGCAGGCAGTTTTTTGGCCTTCCTTCCACTTTTCTTAAAACGTGGAATACATCTGTTCTGGGCTTTGTAAACGGGGGCGCTGGGTGAGAATGTCCACAGTCTTGGCAAAGGCAAATACTATTATGACTTGCAAAGGATTGTGGGGAATGTAGTCCATTCATACCAGAATCAGCCGTTCACAAAATAATGAGTTGTGTTGCTCAAGTGTAAGCAAAGCAAATATATTTTATTTATGGGGTTATTTCTCCCACACAGATTTACTTGGTAGCACAAAAGGATACTTGCTTTCAGTATTATACTTAGGAAAAACAAATCATGATCAACAACTGAACTTCTTAAGCAATCAATCAAACAATAAAGACCTTGATGGGGAACAGAAAGGTCTTTCTGAGGGCGCCTGCTAATACCTTTTAGTAGTGCTCCAAAAACAAAAAAACAAAACCCAAAAAGTAATCAAAAACTGTTCTTTTACAAGGATAACTTTCTTGTATTTTCACACACACACAGAAGTTTCCTTTCAGAGCTCACGTGCAATTATGCAAAGCTTAATTGCCAACAATTAACCAGCTGCAAACCTCTTGGCTGGTTTACTTTCTATGCGTGGCTCAAATCCTACCCTAAAGCTTTCTTGTAAACTTTTCTGGGTAGATAAAAGAACAAGTTATATTTCTTTTTGATGGTTGTTGTATTTGTGAAAGTATTTTACCACAGCAGCCTAGACAGAGAGCAATCCATGTAATCACTCTGATCATTTAAAATATCTCCTTCTTCAACTATCATAGAATCAATATCATGGTCTGGCTCAGAGGAATTCCTTAATGGAGCACTCTCAGGACAATACTTGTTTCCCTGCTGTCTTCCAAGTGAAGAGCTAGGGCATAGATCAGTGTTCATACCTGAGCTTCCTTTGTTGTTAGGTTTCCTCTCCAGATATCCTGGCCAGTAAGAAATCCAGCTTTTATGTCCAGCCTTCCAATCAAGATCCCTGGACACTGGGTCTCTCTTCACATACCTTCTTGCACTGGTCTTAGGGCCCCTTCCAAATGCAGCCGTCTCCTTTACAGGTGCCGTCCGGGGATTCCTGGCTCTGTAACCCCACTCCTCTGGCTTCCCCCAGTCCAATGGAGTATGCTTGCCTCCGGAATGACTCCCAGCACACGTACTGCTATGGGCTCCTTCTTTAGACCTCCAAGATGCTTTTCTCTTCTTTCTTCCACGTTGTGGCTGCTGCTGCCTCCTGATCCTCAACTCCTTCTCTCTGGTCTCCATCTGCATCTGTGTAGAATCTGTTTTACTTTTAACTTGTTTAGAGGGATAATCCACCCTAGCACAGCTCAGCTGTGCTGAATCAAGCCCTGTCCTTGGAGATAAGTGATTGGGGATTACCTCATAGTTCTCCTGATTGAACACACGTTTCCCCACTTCAGCTCTTCTAGTGGCTGTTTGAAACCTGGTGCATTCTGGGACTGGTAGTCTTTTATGAAAACATTCTGTTTTATTATTTCTTCCAGCAAAGACAGGTTGCTTGTTCAGAGCCAATTCACCTCTATTATAGCTCCTTCCTGAACTATGATAAGCTTCCTTATCACAGCTTCCAAATAGTGTTTTTAAACAACCAGTTTTTCTTAACTATTTTCATCATTTTATCATACTTTCCTTAACTCTCCTATGTCTTCTTCCAGGACATGTTTGACCTGTGACAAGTGAGGTGCCATCTTTTGATTCAGGATTCTACTCTTGTTGCATGGCAGCTTTCGAGTCGGCTCTGAAGTCTCTACTTCCCCTCTCTAAGCCAGAGGATGTAGTTAGTCCAGCCTTACCTACCTCAGGACAGGAGATGATGAATGTTGCTATGGGTAAGGTTATCCAGCTGGCCAGAGGATCCAGCGACCATACTGTGAGCCGCTTGTCATCCTCTAAAGGGTCTATGGTGGCTGTGCTCTCTAGTTGGGGGGGGGGGGAATCGTTTCCAGGAGGAGAGCTTCTGGAACCAGGATTGTCCTCCCTGGAATTCTTTTTGTTTTATTTTTTGGGGTTTCTTTTGCAGCTGGCCTGGTCCTTCTGGTGGGAAACTTCAGACCCTGTGGCCTCTGGGTGCCCCCAGGAAGAGTTGCTTATTTTTCTATGTTGAATTGATGATCATACTGTTCCCACCTTTTCCTTGTAGAATTTGGCCATGGTTTCTACTTCTGGTGCTACCGTAGCATTGTCTTCTTTTGGATTAGCTGTTAGTGTTCTGACTATTTTGAACAGTTCCCTTGGTATGTTCAGAGCTGACATAATGAGCTTTGTGTGGTAATCCCGTTTGATATTGTTTAATAAGAGCTTATATTCTTCCAGTTTGTTGAGAGAGGATGTTTTGTCAGCTTCGCTTTATGATTTTCTCCATTTTCTTTTGATTTGCCTTAACTGCTTTTTGAATGATATAATTTAATTGGTATACCAAACTGTGTTTTTCCTTGAATGAGACTTATTGGGCATGAGGCTGTTGTCTATTCTGGCAGTTTGTGAGATTGTCGAGTTACATAAGAACATAAGATATGCCATACTGGGTCAGAACAAGGTTCATCAAGCACAGTATCCTGTTTCCAACAGTGGCCAATCTAGGTCATACGTACCTAGCAGTTTCCCCAAAAGACACAGGTTCCGCAATGCTTGTACTGGGTCAAGCACTGATATCCTGGGTCCCTTCTTAATAATGGTATATGGACCTTTCCTCCAGGAACTTGTCCAAACCTTTTTTAAACCCAGCTACACTAACAGCCTTTACTACATCCTCCGGTAACAAATTCCAGAGTTTGATTACACGTTGAGTGAAAAAATATTTTCTTTTATTAGTCTTAAATAGTTTACCCTGTAGCTTCATTGCATGTCCCCTAGTCTTTCTATATTCTGATAACGTAAACAATCGATCTACGTTTACCCATTCCACTCCGTTCATTAATTTATAGACTTCTATCATATCTCCCCTCAGCCGTCTCTTATCCAGGTTAAAGAGCCCTAACCTTTTTAGCCTTTCTTCATAGGGGTATCCTTCCATCCCCTTTACCATTTTGGTGGCTCTTCTCAACCTTTTCTAATAACGCTATATCCTTTTTAAGATGTGGCGACCAGAATTGCACACAATATTCAAGGTGCGGTCTCACCATGGAACGATATAGAGGCATTATAATATCTTTTGTTTTATTTTCCATTCCTTTCCTTATGATACCTAGCATTCTATTTGCTCTCTTCGCCGCCGCTGCACACTGGGCTGAGGGTTTTAACATCTTATCCACAATGACGCCTTAATCTTTTTCCTGGGTGGTGGTTCCTAATCTGGATCCTTGCATTGTGTAACCATAGTTTAGGTTGTTCTTCCCTAGGTGCATAACTTTGCCCTTGTCCGCATTAAATTTCATCTGCCATTTTGATGCTCAGTCTTCCAATTTATCAAGATCCTCTTGCAATTTTCCACAATCCTCTTGGGTTTTAACAACTTTAAATAGTTTTGTGTCATCTGCAAATTTGATAACCTCACTCGTTATTCCACTTTCCAGGTCATTTATGAATATGTCAAAAAGCAGCGGCCCCAGCACAGATCCCTGGGGTACACCACTATTCACCTTTCTCCATTGGGAAAATTGGCCATTTAACCCAACCCTCTGCTTTCTATCTTTTAACCAGTTCCTGATCCACAGTAGTACACTGCCTCCTATCCCATGACTCTTTAGCTTTGCCAAATATCTCTGATGAGGGACCTTGTCAAAGGCTTTCTGAAAGTCCAAATACACTATATCAACCGACTCACCTTTGTCCACCTGTTTATTCACAACTTCAAAAAAAACTAACAGATTAGTAAAATAAGACCTTCCTTGTCTTAAAGCCATGTTGTCTGTCTCCCATTAGGCCTTGATTATCTACATGCTGAGTAATTTTATTATTCATGATGGTTTCTACCATTTTTCCTGGTACTGATGTGAGGCTCACCGGTCTGTAGTTTCCCGGATCACCCCTGGAACCCTTTTTGAAAATTGGTGTTTTATTGGCGATCCTCCAGTCTTCAGGTATTAGAGATGATTTTAATGATAGTTCACAGATTTCAAATAGCAGGTCTGCAATCTCATATTTCAGTTCTTTCAACACCTTTGGATGTATACCGTCCGGCCCAGGTGATTTGCTACTCTTCAGTTTATCTAATAGTTGTAATACATCTTCCCAATTTATCGATATTTCCTTCAATTCCTCCACACCTTTAAATACCACTTCAGTATGGGTAACATCCCTACATCTTCCTCAGTAAAGACCGAAGCAAAGAATTCATTCTGTCTCTCCGCTATCACCTTGTCGCCTCTTAGTGCCCCTTTAACCCCTCTGTCATCTAATGGACTAACTGACTCTCTCACAGGTTTTTTGCTAGGAATGTACTTGAAAAAGTCTTTATTTCGCATTTTTGCTTCCGCAGCAAGGTTCTTCAGAAATTCTCCCTTTGCCTGCCTTATCAATGCCTTGCATTTGAGTTGCCAGTGCTTGTGCTGTTTCCTGGTTTCGTCGTTTGCTCTATTTTCCATTTCCTAAAACATGCTTTTTTGGCAACAACAGCCTCTCTGACCTCACCTTTAAACCACGCTGGCAGTTTTTTGGACTTCCTTCCACTTTCTTAAAGCATGGAATACAGCTGGTCTGGGCTTCCAAGATAGTATTTTTCAACACCACCCAAGCTTGATGTAAGTCTGTAACTGCTCCTTTTAGATTTTTCTTAACTATTTTTCGCATTTTATCATAATCTCCCTTTCGAAAGTTAAAAGGTAGTACTTTGGATTTCCTTACTATCCCCCCTCCACTAATTAAATCAAAGGCGGTCATGCTATGATCACTATTGCCAAGTGACCCCAACACCCTTATCTCTTGCACTAGATCTGGTGTTCCACTAAGGACTAGGTCTAATATGGCTTCCCCTCTGGTTGGTTCATGAACCAGCTGCTCCAAGAAGCAGTCATTTATTTCATATTAGGAACTTTATCTCCCTAGCATGTCCTGCCGTGACACTGACCCAGTCATCACCGGGGTAATTGAAATCACCCAGTATTATTACTGCCTGTAACTTTTGTTAGCTTCCTTGATTTCTTTGCGCGTTTTATCATCCATTTGTTCATTCTGGCCAGGCGGTCGATAGTACACCACCACTGCCATCGCCTTTCCCTTTTTACATGGAATTTCAATCCATAGAGATTCTACAGCAAATTTTGTTTCCTGCAAAACTTTAATCCTTTCTTACTCAATGCCTTCTCTAACATAGAGCGCAACCCTCCACCAATTTGATCAACTCTATCATTACGATATATTTTGTACCCAGGTATCACAGTGTCCCACTGGTTGTCCTCCTTCCACCATGTCTCTGATATTCCAATCATATCTAACCTCTCATTTAGTGCTATATATTCTAACTCTCCCATCTTATTTTTTAAACTTCTAGCATTTGCATACAAGCATTTTAGAGACTGTATTTTATTCATATTAATTTGGCTATTGGTAGACATGGGTAATTTGGGATCTTTAAGCTCTATCTCATCCATACTCGAGGGCATTTGGGCTACTTTACTCTTTTTTGGAACCTCTCTGCTTTTGGTAGTATCCTTCAAGGATACATTCTTCCGAACCATCTGCTCTTGGGCGACTGTTGGCTTTCCCCTCTTATCTAGTTTAAAAGCTGCTCTATCTCCTTTTTAAAGGTTAATGCCAGCAGCCTGGTTCCATCCCAGTTAAGGTGAAGCCCATCCCTTCGGAAGAGCCCCTCCTTTCCGCAGAATGTTCCCTGGTTCCTAACAAATCCAAAACCCTCATCTCTGCACCATTGTCTCATCCATGCATTGAGACTCCGGATCTCTGCCTGCCTTTTGTGTCCTGCACGTGGAACGGGAAGCATTTTGGAGAACGCTGCCCTGGAAGTTCTGGATTTCATCTTCCTACCTAAAAGCCTAAATTTAGCCTCCAGAACCTGCCTACCACATTTTCCTATGTCATTGGTACCGACATGTACCAAGACAGCAAACTCCTCCCCAGCACTATCTAAGACCTTATCTAGGTGGCACGTGAGGTCCGCTACCTTCGCACCAGGCAGGTATGTTACCAGGCGATCCTCACGTCCACTAGCCACCCAGCTATCTACATGCCTAATGATCGAATCACCAACTATAATGGCTGTCCTAACCCTTCCCCCATGGGCACATGGCCCTGGAGAAGCTTCCTTGGTGCGAGAGGGTTTTACATCACCTGTAGGACAGGTCCTATTTACAGGATCACTTCTTGCCACACCAGGGTGATGCTCTCCTGTCACGTGACCTCTTTCCTCCATGGCAATAGGGATGCTGCCAGACTGGAGGTGGGACTTCAGGACTATATCCCTGTAGGTCTTGTCTATGTACCTTTCTGTCTTTCTTATGTTTTCCAAGTCTGCTACTCTTGCCTCTAGAGAACGGACTCGTTCACTGAGAGCAAAGAGCTCCTTGCACCTAGAGTTCCATCTCCTTATGATCTGGTCGGTGTTCTTGGAGTCCATTTGAAGTTGGGGGAGGACCTCTTTTAGGAATTGTTCTTTGTTAAATTGGCAAAACTTCCTATGCTGATAGAAGGTTGCATTCATGTTGGATCTGCTCATGGGGGCCAGGATGTTAGATAGGATAGAGTGGGAGTGGTGATCGGACCAGGGAATTTGATGGATTTGTATTTTTGGGACTGCAAAGGTACTTAACCAATTTTGTTGGATAAAAATGAGATCTATTATATTTCCTTTAACGTGGGTAGGTTCTCTAATTATTTGATTAAAGCCAAGGGCTTCCATAGCTTCCATGAAGTCTTGTGAGATATGAGTTGAGGCAGAAGGTAAATTAAAGTCGCCTAATACCATTGTGAATTTGTTAGTAGAGCTTTTGCTGCAAAGGAAGTCAGTGATGTAGGACAGCTCTTCACCTTTTGAAGAAGGTGGATTATATATTAGGCATTTGCATATTATTGTTTTCTACTAGTAGCACATCCACGCTGTTAGCAAAGTCACTTGCGTCTTTTGATAGATTCAATTCTTTTTTTGCTAAGATGGTTACACCGCCCCCTCTTCTGTTTGTTCTTTAGTGGTTGAAAATATCGTATCCTGTTGGTTTAAGCTGATTAATCAAGACTGTGTCGTTGGAGGTTAGCCAGGATTCTGATATGAATAGCATGTCCAGGTTATCATCAATTAGGTTGTCAGCTATCAGAGGTATTTTATTCCTAATGGAGCGTGGGTTTATAAGAGAGCATCTTAAGTTGACTGTGAAGGAGGTAGGCCTTACCTTTGTGTAGCTCAATTCATTGAGGTTAATTTGAATTAGTTGCTGTTTTTGATTAGACCTGTTAGAGGAATTGTTGAAGAGCTTTTCTTCGGAGGCATGTCTGTGAACGTTGTGGATAACTGGTATTGGAAATCCTGTTGGTGCCAGGGTCTGTGTTGTGGTATGAATAGATAGGAATATGAGAAGACCAATGGTGATTAATGCATATATGGGATACATTTCTAAAGCTAATGCAGGGAATAAACGTTGGCAATTTGGAGGCCCTTCTTATAACTTACAGAGACTTAGGCTTCAGATGAAAATGAATTTGGTTAATTGCTGGGACTTCAGATCTAATGTTGAAATACCTTTTAACGAAAGGAGCAGATATATCGTTGTGGTGATCTCTAAGTTTTCTTCAGCGCCGAGGTCGGTTTAGGTTTTGCTCTTTTGTTAATTATCTTGTGTTAGGTTCTGTGTAACTGCCTTTTTTTTTTTTTTTTTAAAGCTGGATTATTTGCCGACTGCTGTAGGTTCTACTTCATCCTTTGTTGTAGACTTCTTTAGTGTTGTAGATAGTTGTTTCAAAACGTGCCCTGCCTAAGGGCCACGCCAAAGGGCCTTCTGGTGAGGCCCTCGGGTGCGGGCCCGCCAGGCGCGTTCATACCCGATGGTACCTCTTTAAAATGTTGTTGTTTCGGCCCTGATTGGCCTTGGGCCTGTGAGCGGGGAGGGGATCTCCTTCCTGCTCCCCTGCTCAATGCTTGTCAGGGATGAGGAGGGGCGGATGGTGCTCCTGATGTGGCCGTGGCTCTACTTCGTCTGACCTGGTACGTTTGGCAGCCAGGGATCATGCCCTGATGACTGTCTCATGGCTTGGATTTGACTCGGGCATTGGGCAGCGAACAATTTTTCCAATGCCCAATTTGACTCAACTGGCCTTTAAGGGGAAGCTTCTGTTTGGAACTTATTTGGAGAAGCTGATGAAGGATCTGGTTGAGACAAAATCTTACCACCTTTTGAAAAGGGCAGGCTGGTAACCCTTTCTTGGCAGCCACTGGCTGGATTCCCAGACTTTTTGGGACTCTTGGCGTTTCTGACCTTGAAAACTTCTCTTCCCCTTTGCTTCTGGGATTCAAGCTCATTCTTGGTCCCTTTCATGGAGCGTTTGTGCCCAGGGACTCATCCCCCTTCAGAGGAGGACCCTCTCGGGCTGCACAATGACAGTTTGGGGGTCCATTCGCAGGTTCCACCGGTTGGAGGCAGGCTTCACCTTTTTCTTTCAGGAATGAGCCTCTGTTACCACTGATCGCTGGATGCTAGACACCATTTAGTTTGGCTATGTCCTGGAGTGCAAAGTGTTGATTCCGGATGCCTTCTTCATCTCTCTGTGTGGGTCTGCGAGCAAAAGTGCTGCTGTGTTTTGGACAAGTTGCTGCGCCTAAATGCAGAAGTGCCCACCCCGCTGGACGAGCAGGGCAAGGGCAGATAATATATTTTGAGTGCCCAAAAAGGATGGTTCCTTCCGATCCATTCTGGACTTTAAGGAGATCAATGAGTACTTTCATGTTTTGCACCTCCAGATAGAAACATTGAGCTCCGTGATTCAGGCAGTGCACCGGGAGGGCGGGGGGGGGGGGGGGGGGACTGTTCTTGGCTTCTCTGGATCTGGCTGGGCCGTATTTTTATATCTGGATCTGGACAGATCAGCAGAAGTATCTGCCTTTTGCTGTGATTGGCTCTCATTTTCAGTTCACTGCTTTCCCTATGTTTCTATGTTTCTATCCATTGTTCCAAGGACATTCTCATAAGAACATAAGATATGCCATACTGGGTCAGACCAAGGTACAACAAGTATCCTGTTTCCAACAGTGGCCAATCTAGGTCATACGTACCTAGCAGTTTCCCCAAAAGACACAGGTTCCGCAATGCTTGTACTGGGTCAAGCATTGATATCCTGGGTCCCTTCTTAATAATGGTTTATGGACCTTTCCTCCAGGAACTTGTCCAAACCTTTTTTAAACCCAGCTACACTAACAGCCTTTACTACATCATACGGTAACAAATTCCAGAGTTTGATTACACATTGAGTGAAGAAATATTTTCTTTTATTAGTTTTAAATAGTTTACCCTGTAGCTTCATTGCATGTCCCCTAGTCTTTCTATATTCTGATAACGTAAACAATCGATCTACGTTTACCCGTTCCACTCCTTTCATTAATTTATAGACTTCTATCATATCTCCCCTCAGCTGTCTCTTTTCCAGTTTAAAGAGCCCTAACCTTTTTAGCCTTTCTTCATAGGAGTATCCTTCCATCCCCTTTTTAAGATACGACGACCAGAATTGCACATAATATTCAAGGTGTGGTCTCACCATGGAACGATATAGAGGCATTATAATATCTTTTGTTTTATTTTCCATTCCTTTCCTTATGATACCTAGCATTCTATTTGCTCTCTTGGCTGCCGCTGCACACTGGGCCGAGGGTTTTAACATGCTATCCACAATGACGCCTAAATCTTTTTCCTGGGTGGTGGTTCCTAATGTGGAACCTTGCATCATGTAACCATAGTTTGGGTTGTTCTTCCCTAGGTGCATAACTTTGCACTTGTCCACATTAAATTTCATCTGCCATTTTGATGCCCATTTCATCTGCCATTTTGATGCCCAGTCTTCTCCAAGTATCACACTGCAACACCAGAGGATTTGTGTCCATCCATATTTGGATGACGAGATCATCCAAATACGTTTTCTTTCAGAAATGTCTCAGGTGCGTCCTGTATGGTATCATTTTTGGAAAGCCTTGGCTGGATGATCAGTCAGGGGAAGAGCCAGCTGTTGCCTTCACAGTCCCTGGAGTTTCTGGGAGCACGTTTTAAAACTCGAGTGGACAGAATTTCCCTACCAGAGGAGAAAGTCAAAAGATTGTTTGGTTACCTGGTGCTGTTTTGTGCTCAACAGGCTCCCAGAGTCTGGGATTATTTTCAGCTGCTCGGCTTGATGACAGCGACGATAAAGATGGTGCCATTGGCGCATGCTCACGTGCAACCACTCCAGAGGTCCTTGCTGGCTCGGTGGTCCCAGAGTTCTCAGAAGTTTGCGCGCAGGCTCCCGCTCACATTGATCATGAGGTACAGCCTGTGGTGGTGGCAGCAGCGGTCCTGACATCTATAGAAGGACATGCCATTGGACGATTTCTCCTGGATGGGCTTATATGAATCGGCAAGGTGGCACAAGCAGCTCTGGAGTTGGCTCTACTGTTTGCCTGGGTAGTGAAGAACCTCCTAGCTTGTCAGCTCAGCACATTGCTAGAGTGGACATTATGGAAGTGGACTACCTTTACTGGCATTCTCTGGATCCTGGCGCATGGAAGCTGTCAGGAATTGAGTGGGAGTTGATTCTGCACCACTGGGATCACCTCAGAATGGATCTGTTGGTGACCGGCGCTAATGCCAAAGTTTTCAGCTTCTTCTGTCGCCGCACCGAGATGGGGTCCAAGGGTGTTTTTGCCCTGACCCAGCCTTGGCCATGTCAGCACCTGCTGTACATGTTTCCACCATGGCCTCTGGTGGCGTGTGTGCTTCAGCCCATAGAACACCGTATGGACAGCATTGTTCTGGTGGCACTGGATTAGCTAGAAAAAGCATGGTTCAGAGATCTGATGTGTGTCCTGAAGGTGCCTCCTTTTTGGCTGCTTCCGTCTCCAGGCCTATTACAGCAGCGACTCATCATCCTGGAGGACCTGGTTCCCTTCTTGCTTACAGTTTGGTTCTTGAAAGGAGGCGGCTAGTGTGTAAGGGATACTCTCTGGTGGTCATCTCTGCTTTTCTTGGAGCCGGAAGGATGTCTACCAAGCTGGCATACGTGTGGATATGGTACCTCTTTGAGTGATGGTGTGGTGCTCAACAGTTGGCTCCTGAGGTGGCCAACGTGCCAGAGAGGATGATCTGGAGAAGGGTTTTTGCCTCATCTCCTTGGAAGTTCAGATACCAGCTTTGTCCTGTTTTATTGGTCCAGTGGCAGGTAATATCTAGCCTGCAAACAGGCGTTTCATGTTTTCTTCAGGGGGTTCGGTATCTGCGTCATCCTCTTTGATCTGTATTATCTTCCTAGGATCTGTGTCTGGTGCTCAGGGCTCTGATGGCAGCATCCTTTGAACCTTTGAAGCGCACTACCTTAAAGGATTTGACGCTCAAGTGCGGTCTTGTTGGTCACGATTTGTTCTGCAAGGCAGATTTCTGAGCTGCAGACTCTGTCTTGCCAAAATCCTTATCTGTATTTTTCAGAGGAGGCCGTTCCCATGCAGCTTGCGCCTTCCTTCTTACCTAAGGTTCTGTCTCCCTTTCATGTGAACCATGTGGTCTGCCTGCCCTCCTTCTCAAAGGAGCAGTGTTGGGGGAAGGATAAGGATCTTTGCCTTCTGGATGTCCGGTAGGTGCTTCTCCAGTACTTGGAGGTTACAAATTCCTTTTGAAAGCCCTACCATTTTTTGTGCTATTCACAGGCCTTGTGCAAGGTTGATGTGGCAGCCAAATCGACATTGGAGTGCTTCATTAAGGAAGCCACTGCCTTGGCTTATCTCTTGCGGAACCAGACGGTTCCGAAGGATTTCTGTGCCCAGTCTACCCAAGCACAAACGTCCTTATGGGCAGAGCGGAGCTCAGTAGCCCCTGCAGACATTTGTCAAGCAGGAATCTGAGCATCACCTTCCACTTTTACCAAGTATTACCACTTGGATGTCCATGCGCGGGCGAACACAGCCTTTGGCTCAAGGGTTTTGCGAGCTCCTATATCTTCTTCCCACCCAGTGGAGTTGTAGCTTTGGTACATCCCACTTGTCTGGATTGGTCTAGCAGGACGATATGGAAGGTGACATTTTACTTACCAGTTAATGCCCTTTCCTTGAGTTCTGCTAGACCAGTCTAGGGTCTGCGTTTGGAACTGTATTGCTCTGTTCTTCTGCTGTGCTGCCCTTGGGTCTGCTGTGATTTTTTTGACTTTGCTCTGCGATTCATCTTCTCCTGACAGTCTTCTGTTTATGCTTTCCTGTACATAGTTCTCTACTGTTGATTACTCATTATTGCCCTCGATTGAGGTTGTATTAGGCTTGCCATGTTTTTCCCATATGCTTTGGGACGAATACTGAAGGGACCTCTGGTGGCTGAGGTGAATAGAGGCATGGGAGTGATGTCACTGAAACCTGAGCTTTTCATTGGATCTTCGTCTCCACCAAGCTGTGGTAGGGGAACACAACCCACTTGTCTGGACTGGTCTAGCAGGACTCAAGGAAAGGACATTAACTGGTGAGTAAAATATCACCTTAGTGGCTTAAAGTGATTAGAAACTGCTCATACCCAACTAAGTGTTTAGCAAGCAAGCGGGACTATACATAAGGATAGAACAGTTAGATCTCGCATAAAGAGGCTAGCTGTTCTTTGTTTTAAAGGATAGCTAAGAAAAGGTTAGGGGCTTTCGTAGGTTTTTCTCATTTAGAAACAGAGAAACATAGAAAAATGAGGACAGAAAAAAACCACATAGCCTATCTAGTCTGTCCTTTCATATCAACAACTACAACAGTCCACTTTTTTCCTTTAGAGATCCTCTGTGTTTCTCCCATGCTTTTTTGAATTCAGATAATGTCCTCATCTCTACCACCTCCACTGGGAGACTATTCCATGGATCCAGCACTCTTTCCGCATGTTAAGTGCCGTCGAGTCGGAGTCGACTCATGGCGACCCTCTGGATAGCTATCCTAAATTGTGTTCGGTCTTCAGTCAGGCGGCTCATTGTTGAAAGACTGCTACCCGTAGCTGCTGTTATTGTATCGATCCATCTCATTGCTGGCCGTCCTCTTTTGCGTTGACCTTCTATCTTGCCAAGCATAATGTCTTTCTCTAATGATCTCTCTCTTCGCATGATGTGTCCAAAGTATGAAAGTCGAAGTCTTGTCATCTGAGCTTCTAAAGAACGATTAGGTTTGATCTCCTCTAGTACCGACTGGTTTGTTCTTCGGGCAGTCCATGGTATACACAGTATTCGCCGCCAGCACCAGCGTTTCTGGGCAATTTTCAGAGTTTCTTCTGTCATCCATTTTGGCCATTTTTGCTTTTTCACCTTTTGTAGAGACTTCTCGCTTTCTTCCAACACAACCTTCTTGATGTCATTCCATAACTCTTCCGGAACTGTCATTTGTATCTAAAGCAGCAAATCGATTTTGCAGGCAGTCTTTAAATTCCAGTGGTATATTCTCAAGGTCATATTTTGCTGCATTCATGAGTGGTTTGCTCTTTTTCAACTTTAGCTTGAGTTTGCATACTAGTAGTTGATGATCTGTACCACAGTCAGCTCCAGGTTTTGTCTTTGTTGATGTTACGGAGCTTTTCCATCGTTGACTTCCACATATGTAGTCAATTTGATTTTTATATAATCCATTCGGTGAAGTCCATGTGTACAGTCGCCGCTTGTGTTGCTGGAAGAAGGTGTTTGAGATGAATAGATCATTGGTCTTGCAGAATTCTATCAGTCTTTCTCCAGCTTGGTAACCAAGCAACCAGGGTTCAATTCCCACTAGCACTCCTTGTGGCCTTGGGCAAGTCACTTAACCCTCCACTGCCTTGGAAGAAAGGCCTGGCAATCTACTTCCGGTGACACTGCCAAGAAAACCCAGGAGCTTATGGGTCGCCAGGAGTCAGGACTGACTCGAAGGCACACATTGCATTGCATTCTCCAGCTTCATTTCTGTTGCCAAGTCCATATTTTCCAACTACTTTGCCTTCTTTGTTGCCAACTTTTGCGTTCCAGTCACCCATGACTATCAGGATATCCTGTTTACATGTTCTGTCAATTTCAGCTTGTACTTGTTCATAGAACTCTTCAATTTCATTCTCTTCTGCAGCTGTTGTTGGGGCATATACTTGAATTATAGTTGCGTTGATAGGCAATCCTCGTAGACGAATAGAGATTAAGCGTTCGCTGACTGCATTGTATTTCATTACAGTTTTTGCAAGTTTCTTCTTTATTATAAATGCAGCACCATTTCTTCTTTGTCTTTCATTTCCAGCATAGTAGACCATGTGATCATCTGATGCAAAGTGCCCCATGCCAGTCCATTTCAGTTCGCTGACACCCAACAGATCAAGTTGTACACGTTCCATTTCATTCTTGACCACCTCCAACTTCCCTTGGTCCATGCTTCGTACGTTCCATGTTCCAATGTGTAAGACATCTTTACAGTTTCTGACTCTCATTTCATGCGCAGCTACATCAGCAGTCAGACTTCCTGAGGGCTTTGATCCAACCACATCATAAATGCTGGCTTTACTCTGAAAAGTCTTCAGCTCTTCCCCAGTAGCTAGTTGAGTGCCTTCTGACCTGGGGGTCTCATCTTCCAGCACCATAGCACAATTTGTTTTGTTGTAACTATCCATTGGGTTTTCATGGCAAGATACAGAAGTAGATTGCCGGGCCTTTCTTCTGCACAGTTTAAGTTTGGTGGTGTTGCCGTTGTCACAAAAATGTGATCCTCCGCCATCAACACTGTCCCATTCTGCTGCTGCCCAGATGGGTGGTTTGTCTTGGTCTGGCACCTCAGCTGAGACCTGTCCATCTTGGGAGACCCTGCCAGTAGTTAAACTACCGATAGTTTAGCTCTCAGCATCACTGATGCACGCAAGCCCTCACAGCACGACAAGCTGCAAACCAAGTGAGAGACAAGCTGCAAACCATATTTCCGCATATCACTCCTGAATCTGTCTGCCTTCACCCTTATCCCATGTCCCCTTATAGCAGAACTTGCTTTCAGTGAAAAAAGACTTTCCCCCTGTGCATTTTTGCCATGGAGGTATTTAAACCTCTCAATCATATCACCTCTATCCCGCCTTTCCTCTAAAGTATACATATTAAGATCCTTAAGTCTGTCCTCATATGCTTTATAATGAAGACCATTAACCATTTTAGTAACCACCCTCTGAACTGACTCCAGCCTGTTTATATCCTTTTGAAGGTGCGGTCTCCAGAATGGCACATAATACTCCAAATGAGGTTGTACCAAAGACTTATACAGAGGCACTATCACCTCCTTTTTTTCTGCTAGCCATTCCTCTCCGTATGCACCCAAGCATCCTTCTAGCTTTTGCTGTCGCCTTTTCTACCTGTTTAGCTACTTTAAGATCATCAGACACAATCACGCCTAGGTCCCGCTCTTCTTTAGTGGACAAAAGTACTTCACCCTCTATGCTATATTGCTCCCTTGGATTGCTGCAGCCCAAATGCATGACCTTGCATTTTTTAACATTAAATCCCAGCTGCCAAATTCTAGACCATTCTTTAAGCTTAGCTAGATCCCTCATGTTATCTACACCTTCCTGGGTGTCTACTCTATTGCTGATTTTGGTATCATCTGCAAAGAGGCAACCCTTACCCGACAGCCCTTCCACTATATCACTAACAAAAATGTTAAAAAGAATCGGACCAAAGACAGATCCCTGGGGCACACCACTGGTAACTTCCTTCTCCTCAGAGGGAGCTCCATTTACCTGTACTCTTTGTCACCTCTTACTCAACCAATTTCTAACCCAAGCAGTAACTTTAGGGTCCATCCCTAGGGTGCTCAGTTTGTTTATAAGTTGCCTGTGAGGAACGGTGTCAAAGGTTTACTCAAATCTAAATAAACCACATCTAGGGCTCTCCCTCGGTCCAACTCCCTTAGCACCCAGTCAGAGAAATCAATCAGATTTGTCTGACAAGACCTGCCTCTGGTGAATCCATGCTGCCTCGGATCCTGTAATCCACTGGACTCCAGAAACCTCACTATTTTCTCTTTCATCAGTGTTTCCAATAACTTACTCACCATCGAAATTAAACTAACTGGCCTGTAGTTTTCAATCACATCCTTACTTCTGCTTTCGTGTAAAGGCACCACATGAGCCTCTCTCCAGTCCTTTGGCACCACTCCCAACTCCAACGAGGCATTGAAAAGGTCAGTCAGTAGAGCTGCTAGAACGTCCCCAAGTTCCCTCAGTATTCTAGGATGTATCTTATCCGGTCACATTGCTTTGTCTACTTTATGTTTAGCTAGTTTCTCATGAATACAGACTTCTGAAAATTGTTCTAGATGCCCCTCGCTTCTTTTCCTCTTTGTGGGTGTTTTCTGAGGTCCTGTTCCTGATTCTGCATCTGTGAATGCAGAACAGAAATATTTGTTAAGCAATTCCGCTTTATCCTCATCACCTTCTACATATTCCTCCCCTTCACCCTTGAGTCTGACAATACCACTTTTGCCCTTCCTCTTCTCACTAACATATCTGAAAAATGTCTTATCCCCCCGTTTTATTGCATTGGCTATTTCCTGCTCTTTTTGAATCTTTGCTTTCCTGACTACTTTGCTAGCTTCTCTAAGTTATTCCAAATATAGATGCCTGTCTTCTTCTCTCTGTGATCTCTTGTATTTCATGAAGGCCTCTCTCTTTTTCTTCACCTTTTCAGCTACTTCTTTCAAAAGCCATAGCTGTCTCCTTTTCCTTTTACCTTTTATTTACCATTTTAACAAAAGGGTTTGTTGCCCTTAAGATATCCCCTTTCAGTTTTGCCCTCTCTTTTTCTACATCCCCCAGGTGTTCGCATCCCGCTAACGACTCCCTGAGGTATTGGCCCATCTTGGCAAAGTTAGTTTTCCTAAAGTCTAAGACCCTTGCTTTTGAATGGATTCTAACAGCTCTAGTCCTAATACTGAACCACACCATTTGGTGATCACTGGATGCAAAATGATCTCCCACTATAACATCAGAAACACTTTCACCATTGGTAAGTATGGCCCCTTCATGTGTGGGGTCTATTACCAATTGCCTGAATAGTTCTCCCTACAGAGAATCCAGGATCTCCTTACTTCTAGATGGTACTGCAGCAGGAATGTGCCAATCAACATCTGGCATATTGAAATCTCCTATGATTAGCCCTTCCCCTTTCCTAGCAATACTGCATATGTCTTCAATTAGCTCTCTGTGCACCTCTTCCTTTTGTGAGGGAGGTCTAGATATCATGCTAATGCAAATAGATTTCTCTTTCCCTCTTTCTAGTTTCACCCACAGAGTATCCTCTCTCCCTTTTAATCTCTGTAATTTCAAAGCTTTAATATTATTTTTTACATATAGTGCCACTTCTCCTCCCTTTCTTTCTACCCCTGTCCTTTCTGAATAAAGTATAGCCTGGTATAGTTACATCTCAGTCATGGTTTTCTGAGAACCATGTTTATGTATCTGCCTCTAAATCCAATTCTTCTACTCCCACCAAAGCTTCAACATCAGGGATCTTATTTCCCATGCTTCAGGCATTTATACACACTTCTTTCCATATGTTACCCATTTTGCCCATTTCCATAAAGGTATTTAATGTTTCACTTTCCTTCAAGAAGTACCCGAGCTGCAACAACAGAGCTATGGCTGAGAAAAATTGTTGCTCCTGCTATAGCTTCTGTCTCTGGCCAGACAGACATCTTTATCCAGCCCGAGGGACTTGTTCCATGCGCAAGATGCCTGCAAACTGAATCCCTCATGAAACAAGAAGAGGAACTGAGAAAAGAGGTGGCAAGATTGAGAAGTATCCATAACAGCGAGAAGTTACATTGATGAGATGCTTCTTGAGGCATCCACACTCTCCAAATGAAGTGAAGATGGTATGCTACATTAAGAAGACAGCAGGACACAGGGCACCAGAGCCTTCAGAATTGACATGTCATCCCCAGTTCCACCATCCCTGAATTGAATTACTTGTATGTAGCTCTGTATGTAGAGGAGGTGAAAAACTGGAGTTCAGACATCTTGAATTTGCAGAATTAGTGACCACAAGGAAGAGAAGGGTAGTAGTGGTTGGTGACTCTCTTCTGAGGGGTACTGAGGCGTACATCTGTTAACCAGACTTAATGTTTCAGGAGGTGTGCTGTCTGCCTGGTGTCAAAATCCAAGATGTTATGTAGAGTTTGTGGAGACTTATCAAGCCTTTATTATCTGATGCTGCTCATCCATGTTGGTACAATTGATACTGCTAGGTATCCCGCTGAGCATATCAAGAGTGACTTCATAGTTCTGGTTGAGAGGATAGAACAGATAGGCAGACAGGTGGTTTTCTCAATCCTCCTCCTTGAGAGTAAAGACTGAGGCAGAGAAACTCGCGTCCTAGAGATGAATCCATGGCAACGTGGAAGGTGTCATCAGGAGCGTTTTGGTTTCCTGGACGATAGGATGATTTTCCAAGAGCTGCTAAGCAGGGATGGTGCCCACCTATCCAAGGTGGGCTGAAGTGTCTTTTGAGGAGATTGGCTAACCTACTAAAGAGGGCTTTAAACTTTATTTGTTGGATGGGTGAAGAAAGCCCGCAGGTAATTGTTGTTGTTGTTGTTAAGTGCCGTCGAGTCGGAGTCGACTCATGGCGACCCTCTGGATAGCTATCCTAAATTGTGTTAGGTCTTCAGTCAGGCGGCTCATTGTTGAAAGACTGGTACCCGTAGCTGCTGTTATTGTATTGATCCATCTCATTGCTGGCCTTCCTTTTTTGCGTTGACCTTCTATCTTGCCAAGCATGATGTTTTTCTCTTATGATCTCTCTCTTCGCATGATGTGTCCAAAGTATGAAAGTCAAAGTCTTGTCATCTGAGCTTCTAAAGAAAGCTTAGGTTTGATCTCCTCTAGTACGGACTGGTTTGTTCTTCAGGCAGTCCATGATATACACAGTGTTCACCGCCAGCACCATAATTCAAGGCATCAATTTTCTTCCTGTCTATCTTTTTCACTGTCCAACTTTCACATCGATATGATGTTATTGAAAATACCATGGCTTGAACAAGTCAAATCTTTGTATGGAGAGAGACATCTCTGCTCTTGAGAATCTTATCTAGGTCTTTCATAGCCATTCTGCCAAGAGCAATGCGTCGTCTGATTTCTTGACTGCTTGTTGCTTCTTTATTGATAGTTGATCCAAGTAGGTTAAAGTTGTTCACAATTTTAATTTCTTCTCCTTCAAGGATGAACCTGTTGATTATGCCAGTTGTCGTGATCTTTGTCGTCTTTACATTAAGGTGGAGGCCCATTTTGAGACTATGTTCTTTGATTGTGAGAAGCAAATGTTTCAGATCATCTTCACTTTCAGCCAGTAATGTGGTATCATTAAAACATTTATATACCTCTGTAGACATGGGTAAAAAAGGGCAACATCTGGAAAGTGGTGTGTATTTTTGCTTGTGGATGTTGAGACTTTAATGAAAGATGCTAACTTGGATTTAGCGGTGATTACAAAGACATGGTTCACAGAGAACCATGACTGGGATGTAATTATATAACACTATAATTTCTTCAGGAAGTATAGGTTAGGAAGAGAGAGAGGATGAGTGGCACTATATGTAAAAATTAATATTAAAGCTACAGAATTGCAGGGCTTATGAGAGAAGGGGGAGGCACTGTGGATTATACTGGAAAAAGGGAATGGAGCATCCATTCATAGGCAGAAAAATTGAACAGAGTTTTAACTGGAGACATTCACAGTATTTTTATGATAAGAGAAGTGCTGCCAGATATTGATGGGAGATCACTGCTGCGTTGTCTTTTAGACGTAAAAGTGATCCTGTATTCTTTATAAAGAGAACTATTCTGACAACTAGTGATACGTGAAGAAAGTGGTCAGGAAAGCAAATAATAATGGAAATAAAAATAGCCAATGCAATAAAATGGGGAAACAAAAACATTTTTCAGATATGTTAGTGAGCGCAGGAAGTGCAAAAGTGGTATTATTAGACTCGGTGGTGGAAGGTAGGAATATGTAGAAGCTGATTAGGACAAAGCAGAATTGCTTAATAAATATTTCTGTTCTGTGTTCATAGATGAAGGGCTAGGAGCAGAATCTCAGAAAACACCAACAAATAGGAACAAAGTGAGGCAGTTCTTGAACAATTTTCAGAAGACTGTCCTTGTGGAAGTTTTGGGAATTTCAGGAGATGGTTGTCCTATTAATAAAGCATATTATCTACCTAAAGGAAAAGACACATTTTCAGTTGTTTCTAGCCACTTGATGTCTCAGCCCTACTAAAAAGGAGGAGGAGCAGGTAATTGAGGACTCTGTAGAATTTTGGTCAGACTGTCATAAACACAAAAAATGCCTTATTGGATTAGTCCAAGACCAAGATCAATCAAGCCCAGTATCCTATTTCCAACAGTAGCCAATCCAGACCACAAGTATCTGGCAGGTTCCCAAAGAGGCATACAGATTCCACAATGCTTGTCTTGGGGCAAGTAGTGGATTTCCCAGGTTCTCTTTAATAATTTTGTATGGACATTTCCTCCAGGAACTTGTCCAAACCCAGATGATGGGTGCAGAAGCTCACTAAAGACGCCACTCAGCATTGCACCCATCATCTGGACCCACAAAAATTTGCAAACTACTTAAAAGCAAAGAACTCCAACCAAACGAGTACCCTTCTCCCCCAGGCATGCAACCTGAATGTGACAGAGCCTCAGCAAACCTGGAAGAACTTTAGCATACCCTCAACACAGCAAATAGAGGACATAGTGAACGCCCTTAACACAATGACCTCGCCATCTGACCCATGCCCAGTGGCGTGGATCAAAGCTACTAGAAGTCAACTAGCCCATTACCTCCACAAAATCGTTAAGGAATCCCTCCATCAAGGACATATGCCACTATCCCTCAAGCAAGCCACGATATGCCCGATCCTCAAGAGCACCACGCTAAGCCCCTCTGTTCCAAAATCTTACCTCCCCATCTCTAGCCTTCCATTCCTCATAAAAATCATTGAAAAGACCGTGCAGAGACAATTACAGGATCACATAGATTTGAACGCTCCGCTTGATGGCCACCAGCATGGCTTTAAACCACAGCACAATGTGGAAACTCTGCTTACCTCTCTCTTCGACAATCTCCTAAAGGCATGGACAACATAGAGCGTATTCCTGCTAGTGTTCATGGACATCTCGGCGGCTTTTGACACTGTGTCCCACACCATATTGCTACAGCGCCTGCAGCAGATCGGAATAAGTGAGAACACCCTAAAATGGTTTACCTCCTACCTGAAGAATCGGACGCAGCAAGTCAAATGTGCTCAAAAGAAATCACTTCAGTTCCCCGTTACGCATGGAATACCACAAGGTTCAGCTCTTTCATCTATACTCTTTAATATATACATCCAACCCATATACAGCATCATCAAACGCCACAAACTACATTACCACCTGTATGCTGACGATATCATGGTATATGCCCCAGTCAACCTGCAATCACCTGACATGACATTGTTGACAAGCTGCCTTGAGGACATGGACACCTGGCTCACTGCTAACAACCTGATGGTCAACTTTGATAAAAGAGGCTATGTTCATCACCAGAGACCACATTCAAGCTGCCCCAAACAATCAGCATTCTAAACAAAACTATAGCAATCAAGGATGAAGTGAGGTACCTGGGCATCACCCTGGACAGATCTCTGAAGCTACAATCTCACATTACTAAAACTGCAGCAAAAACGTACCACCAATTGAGGATCATCAGAAAGCTCAAACAATCCTTGACCAAGACCACTTCTGCACAGTTTGCCAAGTAGTCATCACCCCACTGCTAGACTATGGAAACTCACTATACCAAGGCCTCTCCCAGCAATCTATTCACCCACTCCAAATGGTGCAGAATACTGCAGCATGCATCATCACGGGCACTGCAAGATCTGAACACTTCGGCAAGCCACTTAACCCTCCATAGCCCATGTTCCCTGTAAAATAGTTATCTCCAAGTTATAATGACCTGTTCAATGTAATTTCAGTTTGTTCAATGAAAACCGCACTGATGCAGGATAGTGTGGTATATAAGAGAATGTACATAAATAAATAAACACATCACCCCCATCCTGCGACAGCTGAACTGGCTCCCAATAATTGCAAGGGCAAAATTCAAATCAATCCTAAACATTTTCGAAATCTTCCACCACCGCTCTGCAGATGTGCTGCAGGACGTAATAACCAAGGATGTCAGTAACAGGCTTAGAAGAACCACATTGACAACAGGATCACCTTACCCACAGGTTATCACAAGACTAAGCAAGAAACATCGAAGAGAGCTCCCTCGCTACTGGCGCCTGCATTATGGAACTCCCTCCCCATGGACTTAAGGACCCTAAATGATACCAAGGACTTCCGTAAAGCTCTCAAGACCCATCTCTTCACCGAGGCCTATCTCCAACTGCCTTAAGTTGCCAAGCACTAGATACCACCCAAGTGGCCCACTAGCTACCCTTACCACTTAGCCCCAAACGCCCATCCCCATGTAGACCTATAAGTAGATAGCCTTTTATGTATGTGAATCGTATCCCCTCCTGTTGAATGTATGCCTCCCAATGTCTTGTTGACCACTTTGATTGAAGGATAAGGTGGTATACAAAACTGTCTAAATAAATAAATAAAAATAAAATAAAATCTCGTGGTCAGTGGGTCTGTTGTGTGCCTTTCCTCCCACGCCACTGGTAGCACGGACCCTCTTCAAGGTCTAGAGAGACAGGTTTTCAGTGATTCTGGTGGCTCAGGTAGCCTTGGTTTCCTCTGCTGCTTTGTCTCTTGACGGAGTCCCCAGTTCCTCTCAGGAGCTCCCTGGGACTCTTGATCCAGAAAGAGGGCTTGAACCTCCACCCCAACCTGGGTTCCTTGCCTCTCATGGCATGTGAGTGGTCGCCCTAGCACGCCTGAACCTCCCCAGGAAGGTGGAAGAAATCCTTCTGGCCTCTCGTAAGAGACAAACCTATGCTTTCAAGTGGTGCTGGTTCTTGGTATGGTGCACAGAGCAATGGGTGGACCCATTCTCCTACCTGGTGCACTCTGTGTTAGAATACTTGCTTCACCTCTCGCAGTACCCAACTCCGTCAGAGGACACCTGGATGTGCTCTCCACAACCATCATTCTATAGAGGGCTAGCCTTTGTCAGTGCAGCCCCTCCTTACCCGGTTCATGCAGGGCTTGCTTCTCTCCAAGCTTCCTATCTGGACCCCCCCCCCCCCCCAGCAGAATGGGATCTCACTGTGGTCCTGGCACAGCTAACCAAGCTGCCCTTTCAGCCCTTGGCTACCTGACCGTTACGTTATCTGTCTTGGAAGATCTCCTTCCTGGTGGCACTCACCTCTGCTCGCAGAGTCAGTGAGCTTCAGGCACTGGTGGCTGAGCCATCCTACACCAGGTTCTACAAGAACAGGATCATGCTCCGCACTCACCTGAAACTCCTTCCAAAGGTGGTCTCTGATTTCCACCTCAACCAGGAGGTGGCACTTCCTACTTTTTTTCCATGGCCACATGCTGGCAAGGCGTCGGCTGTTCTTCACACGCTGGACTTTAGATTGGCCCTGTCCTTCTACCTGCAGCAGACTCGGGACCACAGCAAAGCCTCACAACTCTTAGTTTCCTATGACTCCAGTCATTTGGGGGAGGCTGTCACCAAGTGGACCCTATCAATTTGGGTGACAGACTGCATCGCCTTTGACCACAGCCGAACTGGGTTATCATTGGAGAGCTGAGTCACGGCACATCATGTCAGAGCTATGGCAACCTCGGTTGCCAGTCTGTGCTCAATACCTATTGCAGACATCTGTTGGGCCGCTACCTAGTCTTCCATTCACACTTTTGCGGTCCACTAATAGCTGGAGAGGGAGTCCCGACTGGACAATGCTTTCGGCCAGGCTGTACTCTTTAATCTGTTCCTGGTTTAGGCAACTCCTCCTCTCTGACCCTTCTTGTTCAGTCTAGTGGAGCCATGGTTCTCCCTGGACACTGGGGTTTTCGAGATTTGCTTGTGGCTGCTCACGGCTCGGCCATGTTTTACCTACAAGTAGCCCGTAGCTAGAGAGTCCCATATGTGAGGACTGACTTCCTGCTTGTTCCTGGAGAAAGCGTAGCTACTCACATGTAACAGATGTTCTTCAGGAACAACCGGAATCAGTCCTCACAACCCTCCCTCCTCCCCTTAGTTGCTGTTCATTTTTGGTCATCTTCTTTTGTCTGTTCTAGCTATGTCATCTGACTGAGTAAGATTGCACCCTTGGGCAGGAGGGGACCACGCATGCATGGTGGCATCTCTCAAAGGCTTTCTTTGAAAACTAGGGGGATGATTCCGTGAGGGCTTCATCAGCGTTGACATCACGCATATATGAGGACTAATTCCTGCTATTCCTGGAGAACACCTGTTACAAGAGAGTAACTACACTTTCTCCAGGACCAAGCAGGAAGTCAGTCCTCACTTATGGGTGACTCAACGTCGATGGAGCCCCCGTGTGGAGCATTTCCCCAGCTTTCTAAGAAAGCCTTTGGGAATACTGCACGCATGCGCAGTCCCTTTCCCGCCTAAACGTGCCATCTTGTTCAGTCTTTCTTTTTCCGTGGAGCCCAATGGACGTCTGTTCGTGTCACCCGGAAAAGTTGAGTTTTTTCTTGTGATTTCTTCGTCGTTCTTCTCCGGTTCGACGCCGGTCCCCCTTCCCGCCGGGTTTGGTATACCGGTATCGAGCCAGTCTTCTATTTTTCGGTTTTTGCCCTTCGTGGCTGGCGTTCGCGCGCTTTTTTTCTTTTCCCTGGAAGGCCGATCCTTTGACCTCGCGGGGTTCTTTTTTCATCGATGGCTTCCAGTGGTTTCAAAAAGTGTGATTGGTGTAAGAAACTGATGTCTCTCACCGACACACACAACTGCTGCCTTCGATGCCTGGGACCGGATCATGATCCTAAGGTCTGTGTCCCGTGTGGCAAAATGTCCACCAAGGCAACGTGTAATCAAACTCTGGAATTTGTTACCGGAGGATGTAGTAAAGGCTGTTAGTGTAGCTGGGTTTAAAAAAGGTTTGGACAAGTTCCTGGAGGAAAGGTCCATAAACCATTATTAAGAAGGGACCCGGGATATCAATGCTTGACCTAGTACAAGCATTGCAGAACCTGTGTCTTTTGGAGAAACTGCTAGGTACTGTGATAAGGAAGCTTATCATAGCTCAGGAAGGAGCTGTAGAAAAGGTGAAGTGACTCTGAACAAGCAACCTGTCAGTTCTGGTAGAAATAAGAAAACAGAATTTTCCCATAAAGACTACCAGTCCCAGAATGCACCAGGTTTCCAACAGCCATTAGAGGAGCTGAAGTGGGGAAACGTGTGTTCAATCAGGAGGGCTATGAGGTAATCCCTAAGCACTCATCTCAAAGGGCAGGGCCTGATTCAGCACAGCTGCGCTGTATTAGGGAGGAGCACTCATCTAAGCAGAATAAAGGTAGAGTTTATTCTACAGGGAATTATCCTCAGGATCATCATCATCTTCATGATCAGCTTGGATATCCTCAGTTTTATCTGAAGGATTATCAGAAGCAGAAGCCAAACCGGACGGACAGAGAGGGAAAGAAACCCTTTGGAAGAAAGAGGAGAAAAGCCTTTGAGAGGTCTAGAAGAGTCCAGAGCAGTACGTATACTGGGAGGCATTCCAAGGGCCAGCATACACCATTGGACTGGGGAAAGCCAGAGGAATGGTGCTGCAGGGCTAGGAATCTCCAGACGGTACCTGTGAGGGAGACGGCTGCACGTGGAAGGGACCCTAAGACCCGTGCCAGAAGGTATGTGAAGAGAGATCCAGTGTCCAGGGATCTGGATTGGAAGGCTGGACATAAGAACTGGACTACATACTGGCCAGGCTATATAGAGAGGAACTCTAACAGCAATGGAAGCTCAGGTATGAACACTGATCTGTGCCATAGTTATAACCTTGAAAGACAGCAGGGAAACAAGTATTCTCCTGAAAGTGCTTCATTGGGAGATTCATCTGTGCCATCTGTGCTTTCCCCAGCTCGCGGCAGCTCTCCCAGTCGGGGATCGAGAAGCCGGAGCTGCAACAACCGACGCACCGTTTCCTGCCGCCTCACCTGGCTGCCCAATCGGGGCAGCAGGAGCCTGAATAAAAGGCAGCCCTTTCGGGCGCTATCTCCAGCAGCTTTCCCCAGCTCACGGCAGCTCTCCCAGTCGGGGATCGAGAAGCTGGAGCTGCAACAACCGACGCACCGTTTCCTGCCGCCTCACCTGGCTGCCCAATCGGGGCAGCAGGAGCCTGAATAAAAGGCAGCCCTTTCGGGCGCGCCCGCGCCTGACGGGCCCGCGCCTGACGGGCCTCGCCAGAGGGCCCTTTGGCGTGGCCCTTAGGCGATAGGCCCTTTTTGTTCTGAAGAGTGCCGCATTACCCCTGACTAGAGACCACCTCATGTAAGGCACCCAAAGACCACTCCGCGACCCAGAAGTTCGAGCACTCCTCCAGAGGAAAAACCTACCCGAAGCACCCAACAAGCTCAGCGGTCACCCGACAGAAGACCCACTCACCTCCGGCTGCAGCCTCAACAAGCAGTCCAGCTAAGCTTGAGCTCCCATCACAGGTCGAGCTCGCTCGAAACTCATCACAGACGATACCAGCAAACCCAGCTGTAAGTACCTCCTTTACTTAAAAGCAAATTGACTCCAGCAAAGTCACGCAGACTTTCTCGCTACCTTTTTCCTTGCTGAACACAAACCTCTCTCCACAAGACTCCCTCAGCACTGCAATAGTGTTCTCATACTGTACCATTATACTGTATACCCACTATTTTAGAGAAAAAGTTGTATCTGTTTTGGAGAGGAAGTTGTATACTGTGTACCCACTGTCTTAGAGAAAATTGTATATTGGATTAGAGACGAAGCTGCATAATATATCAAAAAACAAAGTTTCCACAAGCAGAGTATCTACCAACATAACAGACAAAATGGAGCTCCTCAAATATATGCTGTTATTATCCATGTACCTAGTAATACCAACTCTCACTCTCACCCTCAACCTGCACCATACCTTCCACCACATTATATGTCCAATCTATTACATCTACCACCCTCTGTTAATAACCGCACCGCATCAACCGAATCAATACTATAAACTCTCTCCACTCCACCCCTCCCACCAGGTTCACACACCCCCTCCGAATCCAAGACCACCCACCATGAGCCAGACAACTTCACGAGTTCCCCAGTACCCCAAGCCGAAAAGATCAAACCATATCAAACACTTAGCAAGAAAAAACAAACACAAACAGAAAGTCCAACTGATGCAAGACTACTATACCATCATCCTCATCAACGCCAGATCAATAAGGAACAAAACCCACATCATACACAACATCATCACAGATGACCAACCCGACATCCTATGCATCACTGAAACATGGATCACTGATGCCGACGCCGCAATAACAAATCAAATAACCCCTCCCGGATACAAGATATTCAACTGCCCCCGTGCATCCAAGAGAGGAGGAGGAGTCCTAATTGCAGCCAAAGCCGCCTTATCGCTTACCAGCACCACCCACAGCACAACCAAGGACATTGACATACTCAAAGTGGAAAACAATGCAATAGCAATCTGCCTAATCTACAGACCCCCGTCATCACATCCAGAGACACTGGCCACAGCACTGGAATGCGTCTCAACCACAGCAATCAGGAAACATCAAATCATTCTGGGTGATTTAAACCTACCATCACTACCACTATGCCAAACCACCACATTCATTGAAGCAATGGAACAACTTGGTTACAAACAAATAGTAAATGATGCGACACACAACAAAGGAAACACCCTGGATATGGTTTTCACACCCGCAGAACAACAACCTGACAAAAGAAAAAAAACTGTAATAAAAATAACTCAAGTACCATGGTCAGATCACCACCAAGTTGAGATCAAAATGTACCTACCCATGCTACCTAGAAACCCGAAAACCGACCTACCAGCACACACACGCAGAAGCTTTAATAAATACAACAGTCAAGCCCTCATTAACTCCATCACATCAAACATAGACCTGGAAAGCACTGACCTCGACAAACTAATAACCTGCTGGAACTCAGGAATTCAAGAGATGTCAGAACCAAAATGGAAAGCAACAAAAAACAACCCCAAGCCCAAAACCGAACCATGGTACACAGCTACTCTGATCACACTAAAGCAAGAACTACGTAGAACTGAGAGAAAATGGCGACAAAGCAAAACCAACGAACACAAAATAGAATACCTAACCCTGCTCTCCAAATACAAAAACGAAGTCAACCTGACAAAACGAACGCATCATACAAACCTACTAAACAAAGCATTAAACAAACCCAGAGAGCTGTTCGCATTGGTCAAATCCCTCACCAAAATGGCACAAGAGGATCAACACAACGACAAAATCAAGGTCCAAGCCCTAGCAGACCACTATGCTAGCAAACTAAACCCACAGATCGGACCTAAACCCTCACCACCATTGGATGTGACCCGCAACACACCACAACCTACCATGACGACGACACAAACCCACATCACCCACTGGAACAAGTTTTGCAGCATTGAAGACAAACACGTCATGAATATAATTGCCAACATTAACACCACAACCTCTCCCCTAGACCCCTGCCCAGCTGCATGGGTTAAAGCAACGAAAGCAGAAACCACCCACCAAATTGCTCATATAATAAACCAATCACTCCAGCAAGGTACCATGCCAACTCAACTTAAGAAATCCATCATAAGACCAATACTAAAAAATAAAACACTCAACAAGGAAGACCCAGCATCTTATCGCCCAATATCCAGCATAGCCCTGCTAGCAAAAATAATTGAAAAAGCGGTTCTACAACAATTACAAGAACACCTGGACAACAACAGAACACTGGACGAGCACCAATACGGCTTCAGGCCACACCATGGGGTCGAGACCCTGCTTATTGCACTACTGGACAACCTACTCAAAGGGATTGAAGACAAAAAGAAAATGTTCATTCTCATATTCATTGACATCTCAGCAGCTTTCGATACAGTTCACCATCAAACACTACTAAACAGGATAGAAGCTATAGGAATAACGGGAACCCCACTAAAATGGTTCTCATCGTATATCACCAACAGAATGCAACAAGTACAGTTTAACAACGAAAAAGCAGAAGCTTTCCCACAAACACAGGGCATACCGCAAGGCTCAGCACTATCTGCACTTCTATTCAACGTGTACATGAAACCAATCTGCGAAATATTCAAAAAACATAGTATCCACTATCACATATACGCTGACGATATTATGCTATACACTCAACTCGACGCAGACAATCCAAACTACTCCCAGCTAGAAGAATGCTTAAAAGAGATGCAAACATGGCTCCAACGAAACAACATGGCCATAAACCATAAAAAAACCGAAGTCATGTACATCTCAAGAAAACCAGAATTCAAACCACCAGCTACAATCTCCCTATGTGAAAATACTTATCACACAAAGAATGAAATAAAATATCTCGGAGTAACGCTTGATAGCGAACTAAAGATGGCAAAACACCTCCACTTAGTAAACAGGGCCATTTTCCACAAGCTCAGGGTCATACAACCACTAAGGAACATCATTGAGGCTACCGACTTTAGGACAGTAGCACAAGCCCTCATCATACCTCATCTCGATTACTGTAATGCAATTCTACAAGGCCTTCCAAAAAAAAACCCTAAGCATACTCCAGTTGGCACAGAACGTCGCAGCCAGAATCATCACTAAAACAGGTGTGGCAGAGCATATCACACCGGTGCTAATTGAACTTCACTGGCTCCCCATCGTAGCTCGCATAAAATACAAAACCCTAGTGACCACATTTAAAACCATCCACAACCTGGCACCAACTTTCCTCTCTAACCTAATCAACTTTCAACCTGCTAACAGAAATAGGAGAACCACCACCATAAACAACCTGCAGGTACCAATAAGTATAAGATCTGTTAAAATAGCCACAAGCAACAGGGCATACTCCTACACTGCCCCTTCGCTTTGGAACCAACTCCCGACTGAGTTGCGTTCAACCAATGACCTTATGGTCTTCAGAAAAAAACTGAAGACATACTTATTTCAACAAGCCTATAATGTGTCGTGAACATCAATACATTCTTAGCATCAGCTGCTTCACCAAAATGTAGCAAATGCTAAAATGTATTTATACCCCAAAAATGAAACAAGTGTAAAATATGTACATATGTAAATCTCTCTCTCTCCCCCCCCCCCTAACTGTGTGTTGTGCCTATCCTATGAATCAAACTGTATACATTATTGAAAATAACTGGCTTTGTACTGATTACCATCATATAACTTTGTAAATCACACTTGTAATTTCTTGAAATTTGTCATTGATCTGACTCTCCTTTTTACTTAATCAAACCGCTTCTGATCGCTGGAAGTAGCGGTATACAAATGTATGCTAAATAAATAAAATAAATAAATAAATATTGAACCCATGCTTGTTGAAGAAGAGGGGGTGATAGCAGATGAAGAATCTGTTTACATGGACTGCTCTCTGTCTAAACTCCTTTGGTGATTTTCTGTTATAAAGTACAGCAACCATCACAAAGAAATACAAACTTGTTCTTTAATCTACTCAGAAAACTCTTGAGTAAGATTTCTAGCCACGCAGTAGAAAGCAAGCTAGCTAAGGGGTTTCAGCTGGATAACTGCTAGCAATTGAGCCTTACCTAATTGCTTGTGAGCTCTGGGAGAATCACTTCTGAATCTATGTGGGAAGATATAAGAAGTTTACCTGAAAAGAACAGTTTTTCCTTTCTTTGTGGCTTTTGGTTTGTTGTTTGATACATGCTAAGAGAATATTAGCTAAAGCCTACAGAAAAGACCAGTTTGTTGCCAACCAGGTCTTATTTCTTTTGCTTTGATTGCCTGACAAGTTTAAATGTTGTTTCCTTATTTTGTTTTTCCAAGTTTAACACTGAAAGCAAGTAACCTGATTTATGTGCTACCAAGCATATCTGTGTTGGGAGAAATAACCCCATAAATAAATATCTTATTGGCTTTACCCAAAAGCACAACTAATTATTGTGAGCAGCTGTGTCTGGTGTGAATGAACTGCATTGCCCACAATCCCTTGCAAATCATATAGATATATGCACTTGCCAAGACTGTGAAGATTCTCACCCAGGCAGCCGTCTGACAGTACGTATGACCTAGATTGGCCACTGTTGGAAACAGGATACTGGGCTTGATGGACCTTGGTCTGACCCAGTATGGCATATCTTATGTTCTTATGTGAGGCACTTCGAAGCCGCCAGCATCAGAAAGAACAGATTTTTTCTGACTCTTCCTCCGGCCGGGCCCGGACCTCTCTGAGGCCTTGACATCTCGGGAGTATGACCCCGAGCATCGCCGTGGTTCCTCGGATAGGGGGTCCCCCGATCAGGAGCATAAGAGGAAGAAAAGGCTCATGAGGGCGACGATGGAGGAGGACCCTGGTTCCTCGGGGGCCAGGTCTCGGACCCCTGACTGCTGGCCCCGGGCCCTTGGAGCAGGAGAAGCCGTCCAAGATGCCTCGCATGGAGCTGGAGTCTGCCGGGCACGTAAGTCCTGTTGTCCTCGAGGACTCTCCTAGGGAGCTGGCGTCGCCGGGCCCCGAGTCGGTAGCTGCTGAGTCGGTAGTTGCTGAGCTTGGACTCAGGTTGACAGCCTTGGAGTGCAGATTGTCTGCCTTCATGGATCAGCAGCGGGTACTGATGGCCAGCCTCGCTGGTGCATCTGCCCCGACCACCGGGACATCAACGTCTAAGTCGACCCCGGAGACTGAGCCGATACTTGAGACCATGAAGGCTCGAAGTCGTCCTCGGTCACGGTCACCCTCGACCTCCCGCTCGGGACCGAGGGCATCGACGCCGGTGCCTTCGGTGTCGGGGCGGGTGCTACTGAGGCCCGTGCGGTCGGAGCCCCCCACTCCTCTTCGGATGAGTCCGCATGGGAGATGGAGGACGAGGAGTCCCCCAACACCTTTCGGACTCGGTGTGTCCCTTCGGACTCATCGTAGTCCGAGCCCCGGAGTAGGTCCCCCCCCGGAGGACACCCGGTTCTCGGAGTTTGTCCAGGATATGTCCAAGGCTTTGGCGATTCCCACGGACCCTGAGGAGGAGCCTTGAGCCGAAGAGCTTGAGTCCCTCCAGTATGACTCTCCTCCGAAGGAGGCCTTTACTGTGCCAGTTCCTCCGATGCTGGAGGCACCGGCCTCGGCGCCGTTTTTGAGCAAGCGGGTCGATTCCATCTATCGACTCCGTAAGAGCCACGGATTCCAGAAGGCGCAGCTGCCGCACCATTCCATGGTGGTGGAATCGGCCATGCATCGTTTGAAGAGCCAGAAGATGCACTCTGTGGTGCCTCCCGGCAGGGAGGCCCAGAACCTGGATGCGCTCGGCAGAAAGTGCCTCCAGGGCTCGATGCTTGCTTGCCGTGTCCAGTCCTACCAGCTGTACATGGGCATGTACTTATGGGACCTGGCGAAGGAAATTGCCGGGTTCTCTGCTGGCCTCTCCGGGGAACCTTTGCAGAGGTTCAAGACCTTGTCCTCGGGAATCCGGGAATGCTCAAAGTTCATGTCCCGAGTGGCCTACGATGGCTTCGAGGCTTTGGCCCGTGTAGCAGCAGCCAGCATCGGGGCACGACGCCAGGCATGGCTGCTGTCATCGGACCTCGAGCCCTGGGTGCAGGACAAGTTGGTCAATGTCCCTTGCCAAGGTGAAAACCTTTTTGGCAAGCCCATGGCCGAGAAGGCTGCTGAGCTCGAAACCGAGCACCTGACTAGAACAAGGCTGTCCAGAAAAACCTCTGCCCCTTCTCATAAAAAGAAGGGCTCGGGTAAGAAGTCCTTTTACCCGAGGAAGGCAGCTGCCTACAAACCTTTCCCTCAGTACCAGGCCTCCCAGGCTCCCCAGCAGGGTCAGCAGGCCAAGGGGCAGGGACATGGGCCCCGTAGGCAGAAGACCCCCAAGCCCCCGGCTCCTGCTCCCACTCAGCAGGGAGCGGGTTTTTGACTCCCACAGCATAGCCTTTCCACCTCTGCTGCCCCATCCCTGCACAGGAGGTCGTCTAGCCCTGTTTGCCCACAGGTGGCCACCCATTACAGGAGATGCTTGGGTATTGAGCATAGTCCACAAGGGCTATATGCTCCATTTCCAGCAGTTGCCTCCTCCCTACTTCCCAGGAGAGCCTCCAAGACCTCCTTTGCACACAGACCTCCTCCTTCAAGAACTTCAAGGTCTGCTTCTAGACAAGGCGGTGGAGCCTGTACCTCCCCGCCTGCAGGGTCACGGTTTCTACTCCAGGTACTTCCTCGTACCAAAGAGAACCGGTGGCTTTAGGCCTATTCTCGACCTCAGGATTCTCAACAAGTTCTTGGAGAAAAAAGTTCAAGAGGCTTACTCTTGGAACACTTCTGCCCTACCTCCAGCAGGGAGATTGGCTATGCTCCTTAGATCTAAAGGATGCGTACACTCACATCCTCATTTATCCAGACCACAGAAAGTACCTCAGATTCATTGTGGGAGGAAACCATTACCAGTACAGAGTTCTGCCCTTTGGCCTAACCTCCGCCCCAAGGGACTTTACAAAGTGCCTGGCAGTGGTGGCGGCCTACTTGAGGAATCAAGGTGTTTTTGTCTTCCCCTACCTGGACGACTGGCTCATCAAGGGTCAGACTTACCAGGAGGCCAGGCAAGCCACCTTCCGAACTGTTTCCCTCCTTCAACACCTAGGCTTTGTCATAAACTTCGCAAAGTCCACTTTGCTCCACTCCCAGAACCTGGAGTTCATAGGGGTGCAGCTGGACTCCCTGCAAGCAAAGGCTTATTTATTTATTTATTTACATCTCTTATATACCCCGCTATTGTACTTGCCAGAAGACAGGGCACAAAGGCTCATAGACTTGGCAAACCAGTTTCTAAGCATGCCAAGGGTTTCCGCCAGACTCTGTCTAAAGCTCCTAGGCCACATGGCATCGACAGTGCATGTGACCTCAAATGCCCGCCTTCACATGCGACCTGCACAGTGGTGCCTCAGGACTCAGTGGAAGCAAGCCACAGGAAGCCTCACAGACAAAGTACGGGTGTCCAAACCATTCCTGAACTCCCTACAGTGGTGGCTACACCCCCCCCCCAACTTACTACAGGGGGTGCCTTTTCAGGTGCCTGTCGCCACAGTGGTGTTGATGACCAATGCCTCCTTGCAGGGCTGGGGTGCACATTGTTTGGACAGGTGCACCCAGGGCCTGTGGTCTCCATGGGAGGCCACACAACAGATCAACCTACTGGAACTCCGGGCTATTCGCTTAGCCCTCAAAACCTTCTCTCACACCAGTCTGTTCTGGTACAAACGGACAATCAAGTGGCCATGTTCTATGTGAACAAACAGGGAGGCACTGGGTCCTGGCTCCTGTGTCAGGAGGCACATGCCCTTTGCTCTTTTGCGCTCAGGCACAACATGATTCTCAAGGCTGTTTATCTCCCTGGCCAGGAGAACTTCCTGGCAGACAGGTTGAGCAGGGTTCTGCAGCGCCACGAGTGGCAACTGCACCCATTAGTGGTTCAACAAATTTTCCTGAAATGGGGACTTCCATCCATAGATCTCTTTGCCAGTCCCCTGAACCGGCAGCTACCCAGGTTTTGTTCCAGGCAACCGCATCCCCTGAGGTTAGCAGCAGATGCTTTCCTGATTTCTTGGTCCCAGGGCCTCCTGTATGCGTTTCCTCCCACGCCTCTGGTGGCCCGAACCATGTTCAAGATTCTAAGGGACAAGGCCTCGGTATTTCTGGTAGCCCCCTGGTGGCCGAGGCAGCCCTGGTTCCCACTTCTGCTTCAACTAGCAGTGGAAACCCCACTACCTCTGGGATTGCAACCCGATCTTCTCTCTCAGGATCAGGGTTCCCTTCTGCACCCCAATCTCAAATCACTCAATTTGATGGCCTGGAGGCTGCAAGGGTAGTGTTGGCTCCCTGGGGCCTGCCTCAGGAAGTGGAAGAGGTGGTCTTGGCCTCTAGAAAGCAATCCACCAGGAAAACATATGCCCTGAAGTGGAGACGGTTCTCCTTGTGGTGTCAGCAATGCAAGGAAGATCCTTTCTTCTGCACTGTGCCAGTGGTGCTCCAGTACCTGCTGCACTTGTCCAATCAGGGCCTTAAGTCCAATTCTGTTTGGGTCCACCTCTCTGCTCTGGCAGCTCACCACTCACTGGTGGAGGGACACTCTTTGTCGGTTCACCCCTTGGTCCAGGTTTCTCAGAGGCTTGCTCTTGCTCAAGCCTCCTCTCCGTCCACTGGCCCCTGAGTGGGAATTAAATGTGGTCTTGCAGCAGATGACTCGCCCACCTTTTGAGCCGATGGCTACATGTCCTCTCCGCTTCCTTTCTTGGAAGACTCTATTCCTAGTGGCCCTGACCTCGGCCAGGCAAGTGAGTGAGCTTCAAGCCCTGGTCTGTGACAGGCCATACACTCGCTTCTATAGGAACAGGGTAGTCCTTAGGACTCATCCTAAGTTCCTCCCAAAGGTTGTCTCCTCTTTCCATCTCAACCAGGAGGTGGTTCTTCCAACGTTCTTCCCTAGGCCCCATGCCAGTCGGGCTGAGACAGTCCTGCATACCCTGGACTGTAGAAGGGCCTTATCCTTCTACATTAACTGTACGCAGGGGCATAGGAGGGCTACTCAGCTCTTCGTCTTTTTTGACCCTAATAACTTGGGGTTACCTGTCTCCAGGCGTACTTTGTCCATCTGGGTGGCTGACTGTATCACCTGGGCTTACAGGGCAGCTGACCTTCCCTTGCAGGGTTGGTTCACGGCCCACCGTGTCAGGGCAATGGCTGCCTCAGTAGCTCATCTCCGCTCTGTGCCATTGGCAGACATCTGTAGGGCTGCAACTTGGTCCTCAAGCCAGACTTTTACGGCCCATTACTGCCTGGAGAGGGAGTCCCGTAGGGACAGTGCTTTCGGTCAGGCAGTGCTCCAGAATCTTTTCGAGGTTTAGGCAACTCCTACCCTCCAGCCCTCTGGTTGGGCTACCGGTGGGGGTATGTTTCAGTGAAATCCTTTCTATGATGCTGCGGCTAGAGGGAGCTCATTTTTCAGCTCTGGGTCCCCGGTAGCCTGAAGCTGGGGAGTCCCATATGTGAGGACTGACTTCTTGCTTGGTCCTGGAGAAAGAGCAGTTACTCACCTGTAACAGGTGTTCTCCAGGAGCAGCAGGAATCAGTCCTCACAACCCTCCCTCCTCTTCTGGGAGTTGCAGTTGTACATAGTTCAATTTTACGTTTTTTGTGCTCTGACTGAACAAGATGACACCTTTAGGCGGGAAGGGAACCGCGCATGCGTGTAGTATTCCCAAAGGCTTTCTTAGAAAGCTGGGGAAATGCTCCGCACGGGGGATCCATCGACGTCGATGTCACCCATATGTGAGGACTGATTCCTGCTGCTCCTGGAGAACACCTGTTACAGTTGAGTAACTACTCTTTCTCCATGGACAGCAGGATAAATCCTCACAACATACCCACCTCCCCTTGGAGTTTTATTCTGGCATTAGCTGGTAACCAGACTGAAGAGATATGGCATAGGTGCAATAAGCAGGAAAGCGGCATGTGCATGCATGGAAGAACCAATCTATAAACTTCTAGAAGATGCCGAGAGAGGTTCCTAAGTGAGGCTGTCTTAAAGACATCACCCATATGTGAGGACTCATCCTGTTGTCCATGGAAAACATGTGTGAGTAACTTTGTTTTACCATCATCCTCAGGCATGCCTATATATCAATCAAGAGTGAATATTTTTGAGTTGGGGAGGGGCACCCAACAAGGAGTTTCCCCTGTCCTCTTCCCTTTTTGTCTTGACTGTATGTCAATAATGTAAAATGCAAAACATCACTGTTAGGGAATTTATTTGTAGTCCCTCGTTGGAGTGTGTCTGCATGTGTGCTCTTCATGTATTTTGTCTATGTGTGTGTTCTGTGAATGTGTTGTGCCTGTGGTAGGGAATTTCCAGTTTGAGGATTGGTGATAGTTTGAGGAGGTAGTTTTGGGAGTGGGAATAGTTTGTAGGGTAGTGGGATAGTTGCAGTAGGAAACTTTTGGTAGTTTCAGGGGTAGTTTTTTAGAGTATGGTTTGCAGGGCATTGGTTTTTGGGAGGGGTGGTTTATGGGATGGTGGGTCAGATGCAGGGAGCAGTTGACGTGGAGGGGCAGTTTAAGTGGTTAGTTTTTTGAAGGTGGGAATAGCTTATGGGATGGTGGGGGAGTTGTAGGGGTGGGTTTCAGGAATAAGGCAGTTTGTGAAGTGGGGCAGTTTTGAGGAGTGCTTTTGTGATGGACAGTTTTCAGGGTAGTGGGGCAGTTCAGGGTGTTAGATTTTGGGAGTGGGGTAGTTTACGAGGTGGTGGGAGATACAGGGAGTAATTGTTGATGTGGGTGGACAGTTGCGGGGATAGTTTTTGAGGGTGGTAGCAGTTTGTGGTGGTAGTGGGATTTAATGTGGTAGATTTTGGGAGTGGGAAGTTTTAGAAGATATGTTATGAATGAGAGACAGTTTGAGGGTTATGAATGAGAGACAGTTTGAGGGGTAGTGGAACAGTTGCAGGGCATTCGATTTTGGGAGTGGGAGCAGTTTGTGGGGTGCTGGGGCAGTTGCAGCAGTTGACTGGGTGGTAGGGCAGTTGGGAATATTTTAGAGGTGGAACATTTTGTGGGGTAACAGGGCAGTTGAATGGGAATGTTTTTTAGGGGGTGGGTCATTGTATGGGTTGGTGGAACAGTTGTTTGGAGGTAATGTTTGGGTGTGTGGCAGTTGCAGCATAGAAGATTTTGGAGATGGGGTAGTTGCAGGGGTATAGTTTTTGCAGGTGGAACAGTTTGTAGAATTTTTTTTATGGTGAGATAGTACGCAGTCTGGTAGGGCAGTTGTGGGGGTGAGACAGTTGTCAGGGTGGTGTGGCAATTGTTAGGGAGGTATTTTTTCTGTGGTGTGTGACAGTTGGCTGGATGATAGGGCAGTTATGAGGGAGTAATTTTTAGGAGTGGTGTAGTTTGCAGAGGTAGAGCAGTGTGAGAGTGGAGAGAATAGAGAACAGGAAGAGTGAGTTTGAAAGGAGCAATTCCCTAACTTTCGTTGGACTGAAAAGAATAAAATGGTTAAGTAGAACTAGAAAAGGTACAGAGAAGAACAACAAAAATGATTAAAGGGATGGAATGGTTCCTTAGAAGAAAAGGATCAATGGATTAGTGCTCTTTAATTTGGAGAAGAGATGACTGAAAGGAAGCATGATAGAGGTTTATAAAATCAGGAGTGGTATGGTGAAGTTGATAGAAGATAGTTACCTATTCTTTCTAGTCCAGGGGAGCTGCCTGAGAATAACAATATGAAATTAACAACTAGAAGATTTAAAACAAATTAGAAAGTATTTTTTTCATTCAGTGCATAATTAAAATGTAGAGTTTGCTGCCAGAGAATGTTCTCAAGGCTAGTAATTTATCTGAGTTAAATAAAAAAGACAGACTTGGATACGTTTTTAGAGGGTAGATCTATCTAATCATCATTTGTGGGGTTAGCCTTACTGTCTTAATCTCCCAATATGGAAAGGGCTTTTCTATTTGGGATCTGACAGTATTTCCATATTCCCTGACTGGCTATTGTCAGAAACAGAATGCTGGGCTTGATTGACTATTGATCTGCTTGGGACTTTCGACACTTTGGTCTCTTGTCTCTTTTTCTCTCTGTGCCTTCTGACCTGTTCTCACCTGTCTAGATATTTTCTGATCTTTTCTTTTTATCTCTCTTGTTGCTGTTTGATATTTTTTTCTCTAAACATCTGTGCACTTCACCCTCTGTATGACCGTTTTCTGCTTGTCTCTATCTCCCAGGTATCTGCAAAACCACCTGAATAATCTTTTTGCAGGAGCCTGGGAGCCTCGTGATGTTTCCCCGCTTCCAGTCCACATTCCCCAGGCCAGTTCTCAGCAGGTGAGGTTCTGTTTTTTCCAGTATAGCCTGTGAGGTCTCTTACTCAGAAATTACAAGGAGACTGTCATTTTAAAATATTTGCCAAAGCTTCTTTATCTTGTTCATAACTATTGATTGGCCTGTGAAAGAAAACTAGCATTATTTTGAAAAAGAAAGAAACAACTCATGTCAGGGGAATGTAGCCATCTATTTGTAAAATATTTTTTAGCTTCTAGTTGTGGTTTATGGTTTTAGACTTGATATACCTCAGTATATTGTTTGGTATTCATGAAAAGTGAAAGAAACTAAGGGCTAGATTTTAAGGGTATGCATTCGTGAGTGTGCATTTGGTTTGTTTGGGTGTCTGAAAACTGAAAGTGCGCATAAATTCCTTGCACATACATATACCTATGAATTTGCATGTATGTAATCACTTTGCATGCTTAAAAAGAAGCTCTAGTTATGTATACAGTGTGCACACAAAGAACAAACAGGTGAAATGAACATTTAAAACGTTCCTTAAATTGTGAAATGTTAATTTAAAACTGGCAAGAGCCAAATATTTTTTGGGCTGTGCAAACCCTACTAGATTTACTAAAAGGCACTAATTTCCATTACTATGTGCTAATTATCGCAGATCCTATTTTGTGCAGTGAGACCTATTTGCTAATAATATGCATTAATTACTGCATGTTAGCATTTCAGAAGTGCTTTTAGTAAATTTAGCCCTAAGATCCCAAGGGCCACATTTATTTATTTATTTTATTTTATTTATTTAATGCTTTTATATACCGCGCTTTTTAAAATCAGTGCGGTTTACAGGTAACTTTTTGTGCAGAGTAGGAGGAACCTACCTTGCACTTACAATGAACAGGTAGTACAACTTGGATTGATAACAGGGGAAAGCATATGCAGGCTATATACAGACTATATGCAATGGGAGGGGGTCGCTATGTGGCTATATTTAAGGGTTTAACAAAAAGAGAACACAGGATTGCAAGCATTTTGGATACACAGTGGTTCTTTTATTTAAGTCAGAGTTAAAGCTTCAGTAAATATATATCTCTCCATAAATTTATGGGGGACAATAATTATTATTACTTTGATTATTATTTTTAGATTTATCTCACACAATTTCAGTAGTACATTAATGTGAGTTAGATTCAGATACAGAAGGTATAATCAAATTGAGTTCTCTGATATAAACACCACTAGTACTTTCTTATACACAATTTGCATCAGAAATCAAAGTGAAAGCATGTCCGCAATTTTTACTGTACTTATTGTCAAGGAAACAAGCAGGGAAAGCATTCTGAGCATTCTTATCTAATTCTTCCAAGTCATACTGCTAGACCAGTCCAGACAAATGGGTTGTGTCCCCCTGCCAGCAGATCTTGGAGACAGAGAATTCTACCAGAGCTCTGATAGGCTGGACTCTGGTGATATGGTCCTACCCCTAGGGGTCTCCCTCAGTATTTCTCTGTCTTCAGCAGATCTTGTTGCTTTTGTTGTTTTTCCCTCAAAATCTTTCGATTCGCGGTACTCGGTCAACATTTCCAATTTCGTGCGATGCCCTTCGGTCTAGCTTTGGCGCCTCAAACCTTCTCCAAGGTAATGGTGGTAGTAGCTGCGGCCTTACGCAGCCGCGGCATCAGAGTTCATCCTTATCTGGATGATTGGCTCATTCGCACAGACTCTCTCCCCGAGGCTTGCAGCACAGTCTTGGTGGTTGTTGCCTTTCTCGAAAGCCTCGGCTGGGTAATCAACCGTGAGAAGAGTTGTCTTCAGCCGTCCCAGGAGATCGAATTTTTGGGGGCTCGATTCGATACAGCCTTAGGTCGGGTCTTTTTGTCAATGCCTCGATTCCTCAAGTTAACTTCTCAAGTTCGCAGTCTCCTAGCACAGGTCTCGCCTCGAGCATGGTGTCAGAGGATTATCAAGTTCGGTTGCCTCTACTACTGGCGGTGAGACTTTGCATCCGTTGGTGGCTACGGCTCCACAATCTCCTTCGAGGGGTTCCCTTAGAGACTCCGTGCTGGGTGTTGGTAACGACAGACGCCAGTCTCTCCAGTTGGGGAGTGCATTGCGGCTCGCGCTCAGCGCAGGGGATTTGGTCTCCTCGGGAGGCCCGGTGGTCTATCAATCGCCTCGAGACGCGAGCGGTGCGCTTAGCCTTGCGAAAGTTTCAGCCTCTTCTGCGGCGTCAGACGGTTTGAATTCTGTCCGACAACGCTACGACAGTGGCTTACCTCAACCGCCAAGGGGGCACGAAATGTCCAGGTGAATCGAAGGACATAAGAACATAAGATATGCCATACTGGGTCGGACCAAGGTCCATCAAGCCCAGTATTCTGTTTCCAACAGTGGCCAATCTAGGTCATATGTACCTAGCAGTTTCCCCAAGAGACACAAGTTCCACAATGCTTGTACTGGGTCAAGCATTGATATCTTCGGTCACTTCTTAATAATGGTTCATGGACCTTTTCTCCAGGAACTTGTCCAAACCTTTTTTAAACCCAGCTACACTAACAGCCTTTACTACATCCTAGAAACATAGAAACATAGAAACATGACGACAGAAAAAGACCACATGGCCTATCTAGTCTGTCCTTCCATAACAACTACAACAGTCCACTTTTTGCCTTTAGAGATCCTCTGTGTTGGTCCCATGCTTTCTTGAATTCAGTTACTGTCCTCATCTCTACCACCTCCACTGGGAGACTATTCCACGGATCCACTACTCTTTCCGTAAAGAAATATTTCCGCATATCACTCCTGAATCTATCTCCCTTCACCCTCATCCCATGTCCACTCGTAGCAGAACTTGCTTTCAATTGAAAGAGGCTCTCTCCCTGAACATTTATGCCACGGAGGTATTTAAACATCTCAATCATATCACCTCTATCCCGCCTTTCCTCTAAGGTGTACATATTAAGATCCTTAAGTCTGTCCTCATATGCTTTATAATGAAGCCCATTAATCATTTTGGTAGCAACCCTCTGCACCGACTCCATCCTGTTCACATCCTTTGAAGGTGCGGTCTCCAGAATTGCACACCATACTCCAAATGAGGTCGCACCAAAGACTTATACAGAGGCATTATCACCTCCTTTTTTCTGCTAGCCATTCCTCTCCGTATGCACCCAAGCATCCTTCTAGCTTTTGCTGTCGCCTTTTCCACCTGTTTAGCTACTTTAAGATCATCAGACACAACCACGCCTAGGTCCCGCTCTTCTTTAGTGGACAAAAGTACTTCACCTCCTATACTGTATTGCTCCCTTGGATTGCTGCAGCCCAAATGCATGACCTTACATTTTTTAACATTAAATCCCAGCTGCCAAATTCTAGACCATTCTTCAAGCTTAGCTAGATCCCTCCTCATGTTATCTACCCCTTCCTGGGTGTCTACTCTATTGCAGATTTTGGTATCATCCGCAAAGAGGCAAACCTTACCCGACAGCCCTTCCGCTATATGGTAACAAATTCCAGGAAATGAGTCTTCTCCTTCCCGGGGCGGAGAGGCATCTGCAGGCGATCTCGGCGCAACACATCGCGGGGGTAGACAATGTAAAAGCCGATTTCCTCAGCCGACATGCTCTGGATCCGGGGGAGTGGGCTCTGGCGCCAGAGTCCTTTCAGTCCATTGTTCGACGATGGGGTCTACCAGCAATGGATCTCATGGCTACGGCGCAGAATACCAAGGCACCGATCAACTTCAGCCGTTGGAGAGACAACGGGTCGCACGGGATAGATGCACTGTCTCAAGCGTGGCCAACCCATCTCCTTCTGTATGTCTTTCCTCCCTGGTCCATGATCGGCAAGATTCTCCAAAGAGTCAGGGAGCATCATGGCCCGGTGATCCTGATGGCACCGGATTGGCCTCGCAGACCGAGGTATGCGGATCTCGTCCGGCTGTCTCAGGCGTTTCTACGCCTGGGGGCATTCCCAGGGCTCCTGCTCCAAGGGCCGGTGGAAATGGAAAACCAGGCTCCTTACTCGCTTACGGCCTGGCTCTTGAACGCCGCAGGTTAGTTCAGAAGGGATATTCGTCGAGTGTGGTGGCAACAGTGCTTAAGACACGGCGGTCTTCGACGTCGCTGGCTTACGCTCATGTGTGGCGTCTCTTTTGACACTTGGTGTTCGCTACGTCACATCTCGCCCTGGCGTTGCGACATCCCGGATATTCTTTCCTTTCTGCAGGCCGGTCTAGATAAGGGTCTGGCGCTCGGGACCTTGTGCGTGCAGGTTTCCGCGCTAACTTGTTTTTGAGGGCCGATAGCAGGACGTTCTCTCGCCTTGCATGTGGATGTTTCGCGTTTTCTTAAAGGGGTTCAGACATTACGGCCCCCGATACGTGCTTTAGTTCCTTCTTGGGATCTCACTCTCGTTCTCCGTGCCTTGTTGCTCCTCCCTTTGAGCCCCTGAAGGCATGTTCCCTTAAGGATTTAACGCTAAAGCCAGTTTTCCTAGTGGCCATAACCACGGCACGTCGGATTTCCGAACTTCAGGCTCTCTCTTGTCGAGACCCCTATCTCTCGTTTTCTAAGGCAGGAGTTTCTCTTCGAACTGTTCCATCCTTTTTACCTAAGGTGCTTACCCCGTTTCATGTCAACGAGCCTCTTTTCTTGCCTACCTTTGAAAAAGAGCAGTGTTCCGGTCTCCTTCGTCAATTGCGTGCTGTGGACCTGAAGAGAGTGCTTTATCGGTATCTTAAGATCACGAACGCCTTCCGTAAGACCGATCATCTTTTTGTCCTGTTTACGGGCCCTTGACGGGGGTCCGCAGCCTCCAAATTCACCATTTCTAGATGGTTGCGAGGAGCTATTGAGGCAGCTTATATACTGCAAGGCAAGCAGGTTCCAGCAGGGCTCCGAGCCACTCCACTCAGGCTCAGGCTTCGTCTTGGGCCAAGCGGTCTCAAGTAGCTCCTCTCAACATTTGCCGGGCGGCGACTTGGTCGTCGTTGTCCATGTTTGTCCGTCACTATAGATTGGATGTTCACGCTCAGCAGGAGGGCCAGTTTGGAGCTACAGTGCTGTCGTCGGCATTGACCCCCCCCCCCCTTGAAAGCAGGTAGCTTGACTACTGCCCGTTTGTCTGGACTGGTCTAGCAGTATGACTTGGAAGGAGAAATTTCACTTACCGTTAATTTCCTTTCCTGGAATACTGCTAGACCAGTCCAGGACCCACCCTGCTGTCAGTTACGGTGCTGCTAGTGCGGAGAAGCCGCCGGCCTCTGTTCCTTCCTTGTCAGTATGCCTCACCTGGGGTGCCGATGGCTGCGTTATCGGTCTTAGCAGCCTTCAGTTCTGGGGATACTTTCAGCTCCCTTGTACCTAGTTGAATTAAACGTCCACTATGTGTGGTGTTATGGTTAAGTTGCATTACATGTTTGGGTTCGCTTTACAAACAATACTGAGGGAGACCCCTAGGGGTCGGACCATATCACCAGAGTCCAGCCTATCATAGCTCTGGTAGAATTCTCTGTCTCCAAGATCTGCTGGCAGGGGGACACAATCCGTTTCTCTGGACTAGTCTAGCAGTATTCCAGGAAAGGAAATTAACGGTAAGTGAAATTTCTCCTTTCCAACCCTACTATATAATATGTATGTGGGCATTTGTCTATCTGTGTTGCCTGTAGATTTTTGGGTGTGGGGGGTATATCTATGCTTATTGCTGGGTTGCATGCATGTGAATGTTACTTCTGAGTTGTGGGATTTGTTTTGGGTGGAGGCAGTTGTGAGGGAGTATTTTGTGTTTTAGCAGTAGGGCAGTATGTGGGAGGGGGATAGTTTGCATGTAGGAAGTGGGAGGTAGGGCATTTTATGTAGCAGTTGCGGTGGGGTAGTTTTGGGGGTGGAGCAATTTGCAGAGTGGTGGGGCAGTTGGAGAGGGTTAAGTTCAACCATTGGGGCAATTTGTGGGGTTGTGCAGCAGTTGTATGTTTTTGGGAGCGGTAAGGCAGTTGTAAGGGTATTTATTTTTTTATGAAATTTGATATACCACCAGTCAGTCGAATGACCATCAGTGGTTTATAGTATTTAAGTACATTGATTCATTATAGTAAAGACATCATACAACACAAGCACAAAAGGAGAGAGGGCTGAGTATCACAATCAGGATACCAGTAACATTATGCCATAATTCAGTGATAAAAAAGGAAAGAAGGGTAAGAACATAACATAAGAACATAAGATATGCCATACTGGGTCAGACGAAGGTCCATCAAGCCCAGTATCCTGTTTCCAACAGTGGCCAATCTAGGTCATACGTACCTAGCAGTTTCCCCAAAAGACACATGTTCCGCAATGCTTGTACTGGGTCAAGCATTGATATCCTGTTGTTGTTGTTAAGTGCCGTTGAGTCGGAGTCGACTCATGGCGACCCTCTGGATAGCTATCCTAAATTGTGTTCGGTCTTCAGTCAGGTGGCTCATTGTTGACAGACTGGTACCCGTAGCTGCTGTTATTGTATCGATCCATCTCATTGCTGGCCTTCCTCTTTTGCGTTGACCTTCTATCTTGCCAAGCATAATGTCTTTCTCTAATGATCTCTCTCTTCGCATGATGTGTCCAAAGTATGACGGTCGAAGTCTTGTCATCTGAGCTTCTAAAGAAAGCTTAGGTTTGATCTCCTCTAGTACCGACTGGTTTGTTCTTTGGGCAGTCCATGGTATACACAGTATTCGCCGCCAGCACCATAATTCAAAGGCATCAATTTTCTTCCTGTCTATCTTTTTCACTGTCCAGCTTTCACATCCATATGATGTTATTGAAAATACCATGGCTTGAACAAGTCAAATCTTTGTATGGAGAGAGACATCTCTGCTCTTCAGAATCTTATCTAGGTCTTTCATAGCCATTCTGCCAAGAGCAATGCGTCGTCTCTGATTTCTTGACTGCTTGTTGCTTCTTTATTGATAGTTGATCCAAGTAGGTTAAAGTTGTTCACAATTTCAATTTCTTCTCCTTCAACGATGAACCTGTTGATTATGCCAGTTGTCATGATCTTTGTCTTCTTTACATTAAGGTGCAGGCCCATTTTGAGACTATGTTCTTTGATTGTGAGAAGCAAATGTTTCAGATCATCTTCACTTTCAGCCAGTAATGTGGTATCATCAGCATAGCGAAGGTTGTTGATGAGCCTTCCACCAATCTTCACACCTCCGTTGTCTTCATACAATCCTGCTTCTCTGATGATTTGTTCTGCATATAAATTAAACAGGTAGGGGGAAAGTATGCAGCCTTGTCTTACACCTTTGCTTATTTTAAACCATTCTGTTTCTCCTTGTTCCGTTCGAACTGTTGCGTCTTGATCAATGTACAGATTGCGCAAGAGAACGATCAGGTGTTCTGGTATACCCATGCTTCTTAATGTGGCCCAGAGTTTCTCATGGTTTCCACGGTCAAAAGCCTTGCTATAGTCGATAAAGCACAAATAGATATCCTTTTGGTATTCTTTAGTCTTTTCAAGGATCCATCTCACATCCGCAATGATGTCTCTCGTTCCTCGCCCTTTCCTGAACCCTGCTTGCACTTCAGGTAGTTCTTGTTCCAGGTATGGTTGTAGTCTCTTTTGAATAATCTTCAGTAGAATCTTGCTGGCATGTGGGATCAGAGCGATTGTGCGATAATTTTCACAGTCAGTTGGATCACCTTTCTTTAGTGTTGGTATAAACACAGATCTTTTCCAGTCAGTTGGCCATGATGTTGTCTTCCATATTTCTTGGCAGAGCCTTGTGAGTACGGTAACAGCTGCATCAGATTGCTGCAATACTTCTATGGGAATGCTATCAATGCCTGGTGCTTTGTTCTTTGATAAGGCTTTCAATGCTGCTTCAACTTCTTCTTTCATCACCAATGGTTCCCGATCATAAGGTACAGGTTGAAACGGCTGTTGGTCCACTTGATCTTTATCATATAAAAACTCTGTATATTCCTTCCACCTTTTCTTGATCTTCTCAGCATCATTCAACATAGAACCTTGAGCATCTTGTAACATTCCAATTCGAGGCTGGAACTTTTTCTTTAACTTTCGTAGCTTTAGGAAAGCCGATCTTGTTCTTCCTCTAATAGTTTCTGCTTCTATTTCCTTGCAAGTGTCATTGTAGTACTTTTCCTTGTCCTGTCTTGCTGCACGTTGGAAATCTCTGTTGAGTTCTGCGATTGTCTTTCTTTCTCCTCTGGCTTTAGTTTCTCTGCGTTTCTGGGCAATTTTCAGAGTTTCTTCCGTCATCCATTTTGGCCGTTTTTGCTTTTTCACCTTTTGTAGAGACTTCTCGCTTTCTTCCAACACAACCTTCTTGATGTCATTCCATAACTCTTCCGGAGCTCTGTCATTTGTATCTAAAGCAGCAAATCGATTTTGCAGGCAGTCTTTAAATTCCAGTGGTATATTCTCAAGGTCATATTTTGCTGCATTCATGAGTGGTTTGCTCTTTTTCAACTTTAGCTTGAGTTTGCATACTAGTAGTTGATGATCTGTACCACAGTCAGCTCCAGGTTTTGTCTTTGTTGATGTTACAGAGCTTTTCCATCGTTGACTTCCACATATGTAGTCAATTTGATTTTTATATAACCCATTCGGTGAAGTCCATGTGTACTGTCGCCGCTTGTGTTGCTGGAAGAAGGTGTTTGAGATGAATTGATCATTGGTCTTGTAGAATTCTATCAGTCTTTCTCCAGCTTCATTTCTGTTGCCAAGTCCATATTTTCCAACTACTTTGCCTTCTTCTTTGTTGCCAACCTTTGCGGTCCAGTCACCCATGACTATCAGGATATCCTGTTTGCATGTTCTGTCAATTTCAGCTTGTACTTGTTAATAGAACTCTTCAATTTCATTCTCTTCTGCAGCTGTTGTTGGGGCATATACTTGAATTATAGTTGTGTTGATAGGCAATCCTCGTAGACGAACAGAGATTAAGCGTTCGCTGACTGCATTGTATTTCATTACAGTTCTTGCAAGTTTCTTCTTTATTATAAATGCAACACCATTTCTTCTTTGTCTTTCATTTCCAGCATAGTAGACCATGTGATCATCTGATGCAAAGTGCCCCATGCCAGTCCATTTCAATTCGCTGACACCCAACAGATCAAGTTGTACACGTTCCATTTCATTCTTGACCACCTCCTACTTCCCTTGGTTCATGCTTCGTACGTTCCATGTTCCAATGTGTAAGACATCTTTACAGCTTCTGACTCTCATTTCATGCGCAGCTACATCAGCAGTCAGACTTCCCGAGGGCTTTGATCCAACCACATCATAAATGCTGGCTTTACTCTGAAATGTCTTCAGCTCTTCCCCAGTAGCTAGTTGAGTGCCTTCTGACCTGAGGGTCTCATCTTCCAGCACCATAGCACAATTTGTTTTGTTGTAACTATCCATTGGGTTTTCATGGCAAGATACAGAAGTAGATTGCCGGGCCTTTCTTCTGCGCAGTTTAAGTTTGATGTTGTTGCCGTTGTCACAAAAATGTGATCCTCCGCCGTCAACACTGTCCCATTCTGCTGCTGCCCAGATGGGTGGTTTGTCTTGATCTGGCACCTCAGCTGAGACCTGTCCATCTTGGGAGACCCTGCCAGTAGTTAAACTACCGATAGTTTAGCTCTCAACATCACTGATGCACGCAAGCCCTCACAGCACGACAAGCTGCAAACCAAGTGAGATATCCTGTGTCCCTTCTTAATAATGGTTTATAGACCTTTCCTCCAGGAACTTGTCCAAACCTTTTTTAAACCCAGCTACACTAACAGCCTTTACTACATCCTCCGGTAACAAATTCCAGAGTTTGATTACACGTTGAGTGAAAAAATATTTTCTTTTATTAGTCTTAAATAATTTACCCTGTAGCTTCATGGCATGTCCCCTAGTCTTTCTATATTCTGATAACGTAAACAATCGATCTACGTTTACCCGCTCCACTCCGTTCATTAATTTATAGACTTCTATAAAATTTATATCTCCCCTCAGCCTTCTCTTTTCCAGGTTAAAGAGCCCTAACCTTTTTAGCCTTTCTTCATAGGAGTATCCTTCCATCCCCTTTACCATTTTGGTGGCTCTTCTCTGAACCTTTTCTAATAACTCTATATCCTTTTTAAGATACGGCAACCAGAATTGCACACAATATTCAATGTTTAGTCTCACCATGGAACGATATAGAGGCATTATAATATCTTTTGTTTTATTTTCCATTCCTTTCCTTATGATACCTAGCATTCTATTTGCTCTCTTGGCTGCCGCTGCACACTGGGCCGAGGGTTTTAACATGTTATCCACAATGACGCCTAAATCTTTTTCCTGGGTGGTGGTTCCTAATGTGGAACCTTGCATCGTGTAACCATAGTTTGGCTTGTTCTTCCCTAGGTGCATAACTTTGCACTTGTCCACATTAAATTTCATCTGCCATTTTGATGCCCAGTCTTCTAATTTATCAAGATCCTCTTGCAATTTCCCACAATCCTTTTGGGTTTTAACAACTTTAAATAGTTTTGTGTCATCTGAAAATTTGATAACCTCACTCGTTATTCCTCTTTTCAGGTCATTTATGAATATGTCAAAAAGCAGCGGACCCAGCACAGATCCCTGGGGTACACCACTATTCACCTTTCTCCATTGGGAAAATTGGCCATTTAGCCCAACCCTCTGCGTTCTATCTCTTAACCAGTTCTTGATCCACAGTAGTACACTGCCTCCTATCCCATGACTCTTTAGTTTTGCCAAAAGTCTCTGATGAGGGACCTTGTGGAAGGTTTTCTGAAAGTCCAGATACACTATATCAACCGACTCACCTTTGTCCACCTGTTTATTCACACTTTCAAAAAAACATAACAGATTAGTAAGACAAGATCTTCCTTGTCTAAAGCCATGTTGGCTGTCTCCCATTAGTCCATGACTATCTACATGCTGAGTAATTTTATTCTTTATGATGGTTTCTACCATTTTTCCCGGTACTGACGTGAGGCTCACCGGTCTGTAGTTTCCCGGGTGAAAGAATAAAGCCAATCCAGAAACCGCCCAATGCCGTAGGGTTATATTCCCTTAAATGCTCTGTCAAACAGCCATTGCTTGAGACCCAATTTAAATACCTTTCCGTATTTCTCCAGTTTTTGATTGAGAGGCAAGGTATTCCAAAGTGATGATGCCACAAACGCAAATACTGCTGTTCGAATTTTTTCCAGCTGAAATTGAGAAGGAGGGAGAACAGACAGGAAGTTAACTTGAGAAGATGTCAGCAATTGTCCTGGACCACAGGGACCCATCAATGATGCTAAATACGAAGGGACACTACTATAGTACAACTTATACACCAAATAAAGAACTTTATTTTGAAACCCACAAGCTACTGGTAGCCACATCAACTCCTTAAGTAATGTAGGTAGTTGATTTTTGTGGTGAGATAGTTCTTTAGTTTATGGGGTGAGGCAGGTTGCAGGGTGCTGAGGGAATTGTGTGAGGGTAGTTCTTTTTGGGGGTGGGACATTTGGCAGGTTGGCTGGGCAGTTGCAAGGGAGTGTTTTTTAGGAGTGTGAACAGTGTGCAGTGTGATGAGGCAGTTTTAGGGGCCATATTTTGGGTCATTTTTCGGGGAGTGTTGGCAGTTTAGGGGGCTGGGAGAATAGAGAACAGGGAGAGATTTTGAAAAGAAGAATGCTGTAATGCTGTGTTTCTCCAGGAACAAGCAGGACATCTGTCCTCACGTATGGGTGACGGCGCCAACGGAGCCCACGCGGAGCATTTCCCCAGCTTTCAAAGAAAGCCTTTGGGACATGCTACCATGCATGCTTAGTCCCCTTCCCTCCCAAGGGTGCCATCTTGCACAGTCTCCTTTTTTCCCTGGAGCCCAGCAGACGCGTGTCTTGTTTCCACAGAAAAATCCTTTAAAATTATATCCTTAAAACATGTTTTTTTCCTGGTTTGTGTACCGGTTCATCTTCCCGCCTCGAGCCGGCACTGTCCCCGACGCCGTCCTCTGCTCTCCCTTCTTTATTGATTGAGGCTTGATTCAACCGTTGTATGCGCTCTTTTTAGCCTGGGGGTCATCGATCCCTGCCGGGTGTCTCCTACCATGTCCCCTAGTGGGTTCAAAAAATGTGATTGCTGTAGTCAGACCATGACTGTTACACTCATGACTGTTGCTTGCACTGCCTCAGACTGACCATGACAGTGCCAACTGCGACCTGTGCCAGGCCATGACTCCGAGAACCAACAGGAAATGATTGGAGTTGCAGGAGAACCGCACCTTGAATATTGTGTGCAGCTCTGGTCGCCGTATCTTAAAAAGGATATAGCGATTTTAGGAAAGGTTCAGAGAAGAGCCACCAAAATGGTAAAGGGGATGGAAGGATACTCCTATGAAGAAAGGCTAAAAAGGTTAGGGCTCTTTAACCTGGAAAAGAGACGGCTGAGGGGAGATATGATAGAAGTCTATAAATTAATGAACGGAGTGGAACGGGTAAATGTAGATCGATTGTTTACCTTATCAGAATATAGAAAGACTAGGGGACATGCAATGAAGCTACAGGGTAAACTATTTAAGACTAATAAAAGAAAATATTTTTTCACTCAACGTGTAATCAAATTCTGGAATTTGTTAGTGTAGCTGGGTTTAAAAAAGGTTTGGACAAGTTCCTGGAGGAAAGGTCCATGAACCATTATTAAGAAGTGACCGAAGATATCAATGCTTGACCCAGTACAAGCATTGTGGAACTTGTGTCTCTTGGGGAAACTTCTAGGTACATATGACCTAGATTGGCCACTGTTGGAAACAGAATACTGGGCTTGATGGACCTTGGTCTGACCCATTATGGCATATCTTATGTTCTTAAATTGCTGGATGTCCCCTGCACCAGGGAGAACTGATTTAGCAAGCCCATAGCCAGCAAGGCGGCCGAAATAGAGGCTGAAGTTGCGACCAGGTAAAGGCTATCGAGGAAAACCTCGACCCTTCCCCGAAAAAGCCATCAGGGAAAAAGACTACCCTTCCCCAGGAAGAAGAGATCTTTCCACCAGGGCCACTACCAGCCCTTTTCGGCACAACAGCAGCAGGGACCTCATCCCAAGAACCAGAGCCATGGCCCAAGGAAGCCTAAGGCTCAGAAACCACAGACCCCAGCTCCCGCCCAATCTCGGGGGAGATTTTGACTCTCCGGGCAGGGCCTCCTCTTCCCCAGGAGACCCTCCCCAGCCCACAGGGAGGCACCTGATGCTTTTTGCACACCGGTGGGCTGGAATAATCATGAACCAGTGGGCCCTACAAGTGGTAAAGAAAGACTACCTCCTCAGATTCCATCAAATCCCTCCGAGGTTCTTCCTAGGGGAGCCAGTGCAGCTTCTCCTTCACCAGATCTTGCTCCTTCCGGAGCTCATGAGGTTGCTCAGGGACAAGGCAGTAGAGCCTTAACCCAGGCAAGTGTGGGGAAAAGGTTTCTACTCAAGGTATTTCCTTGTTCCCAAATTAACTGGAGGCCTCAGGCTCATACTAGACCTGCAAAACCTGAACAAGTTTCTGGTGAGGGAGAAGTTCAAGATGCTTTCCCTTGGAACCCTGCTGCCCTACCTCCACCAGGGAGATTGGCTGTGCTCCTTCGACTTAAAGGATGCATATACTCACATCCTGATCAACCCCTCCTACAGACATTACCTAAGTTTTGTGGTGGGAGGAGAGCCCTACCGGTATAGGATGCTTCCATTCGGCATGGCCTCCACTGACCACTTGATAGCCAAACACTCTTTTTCTATTGTGGAATACTTTTGTTCAGCCGGTGACAACTTCCTGCTCAGGTACATCACAGGATGCTCCTCCCCATCATGGCACTGGGATAGGACCGCTCCTAGCCCTACATCCGATGCATCGGTTTGAACCAGAAAGGGTTTCTTGAAGTCTACTCCTTTCAGTACCGGTCCTGTACACAATTTTTCTTTTAAGACTGAAAACGCTTTTTCAGCTTCTGGTGTCCACTTTATCTGGTTTGGACAATTCTTTCGCAGCATATCCGTGAAAATGGCACTTTTCTCTGCGAATTGCGGTATAAACCGGCGGTAGTATCCAATAAGTCCTAAGAAACTTCTTAGTTGTTTCTTTGTTGTTGGAGGAGGAAAATTCCTGATGCTATCTATTTTGCTTAATAGAGGTTTAATTTTTCCTCTTCCCACTAGGTGGCCTAGGTATTTTACCTCCCTATTTGCAAAGGCACACTTCTTCGGGTTTAAAGTGATTCCCACTTGCTTCATGGAGCACAAGACTGCCCTGATCCTCTTCAAATGCTCCGCCCAGGTGTTACTATGGATTATGACATCATCCATGTATGCAAAAGCATAATTTTGGTGGGGTCGAAGTACCTGATCCACTAACCTTTGGCAGGTAGCCGCTGCTCCATGCAGTCCGAAAGGCATCCTCTTGAACTGGAAAAGGCCAACGGGGGTGCTGAACGCAGTCTTCGGCTTCGACTCCCTGGTGAGAGGGATTTGCCAATATCCTTTTGTCATATCAAGGATGGTTAAGTATTGAGCCTGTCCCAGCTGGTCCAACAGCTCCTCAATTCTTGGCATTGGATATGCATCAAAAACTGATATGGCGTTTACCTGCCGGAAGTCAATACAAAATCTTAAGGATCCATCAGGCTTCGGCACCAGGACTATGGGGCTATTCCAGGGACTCTTTGACTCCTCTATCACCCCCATGTCCAACATCTCCAGGACTTGTGCCACTACCTCCTGTCTTTTGGCTTCAGGCAAGCGGTATGGCCTTTGACGAACCAATTTCCCAGGTGGAGTTATTATTTCATGGGCCACCAAATGGGTCTCCCCAGGTATGGGTGTCAACACATCTGGGAATTCCTTAAGCAACTTCCTAATTTCTTCCTGTTGTACCATTGTCAGGTCCTCACCTATTTGGGGCTCTGATTTTTCTTTACAATCAGATACCTGGGGTCCCAAATCTTCCTCTTCACTCACCTCCCTCTCTCGGGCACAGGTGGCAGCTAATCTTTTAACCCCTTTGACATCAGTAGAACCAAAGCCTTTGGCTCCACGTTCAGAATTCTCTAGGGATGTGACCTCCTCCACAGGTGGAAAACCCAGCCTCTCACAAATCAATTGGGCAATTTTGTCTCCTGTCTTCACGTGATACTCATTCTGTCCAAAGTTAAACAACAGAACTTTAATATTGCCCCTGTAATCGGGATCAATTACTCCCGCACCCACATCGATGAAATATTTAAGGGCTAATCCGGACCTTGGGGCTACTCTCCCATAACAACCAATAGGTATTTCCACTTGGAGACCGGTGTCAACCAGGGCTCTCCCTTGGCTAGGTACAGTCACATTTTCTATGCTGCATAGGTCAAACCCAGCAGATTGAGGGGTTGCCTGCTTAGGAGCTTGGGCCTTCTCAGAGACCTTATGGTACTTTAGGACGAATATCTGCTTTGGGGTAGCTTGGTCTTCTGGACGCTTAACCATCTTTTTAGCTGGGGTCTGAGGACTTCCAAATAAAGGCCCGGGAGCTACTACCATTAAACCTTCTCCCTCCTTCTTTCCTAGTCCTTCCACTAGACCCTGCTTAAATCTTGGCCAGTCTCTTCCTAAAACCAAATCAAAGGGTAGCCTAGGCACCACTGCTAACAGGACTTCCTCTTGTTTCCCTAGGCACTTAACCTTTAGCCTATAGGTGGGATATGATGATGCAGCACCATGAATGCATCTGATGTGAACTTGGCTTTCAGGGGTTCTAGGCACAAATCTTTCTTGGGCCTCTATCCTCTTCCAAAGCCTTTTTGACATCATACTCTGGTCTGCCCCAGAGTCTAATAATGCATTTGTGGTAATTCCCTGCACATCAACCATCAAAAGAAATCCTTCCTTGGGCTGCTTTAAATCCAGACCCATTAAACTAGTGTGTGTCTGGCATCTCTTCTTTAAATGTCCCAATTTTCCACACTTGAAACATTTCTTTCTATTCCATTGTGTCATCTGGTTTGATACAGTACATTAATTTTCAGAAACATTCTTAATTATTCCCTTTTCTGATACAGCACATCTAGCCTCAGCATCCATCTTTAGAGGGCGACCCATTCTATGGCAAGCCTGCGTGGCTTCCAAGAATCTCTCTGCTAGCATGGTTGCCTCTCCAAGATTTTGGCAATTTTGCTGTATAAGAAAAACATTCAAATCTTTAGGTACCCCAAGCATAAATTGTTCCAGCATTATAATATCTAATAACATTTCTACTGTCTTTTGCTCAGGCTCCAACCATTTTACAGCTAAACTTCTGATTCTCTGACTCAGAGCCCTGGGTGTCTCACCCACTTTCAATGTAACAGCTCTAAACATTCGCCTATACTCTGAAATAGACAACCCTAGGCGATCTCTAATAGCTGCCTTTACATCCTTATAATTCAAAGCCTGGGCTGCTGGCATTGCTCTGTAAGCTGCAAGTGCCTCACCAGTTAATGAGGCTGCCAGCCTTACTGCCCACTGGGTCTCTGGCCATGCTAAAGCCTGTGCCACTCTTTCAAAAGACTCTAGAAAATCATCAACATTATCATCTGGAGTTAATTTCCCAAAATTAAATGCCCCAATCCCTTGATTGAGTCCCACACTGTCCACATGTGGTGTACCAGTACTAACTGCTGGTCTTGCATCTGTTCCACTTTGGCTCTGCAGCTGAACTAGAGCTTGCACCAGATCAAGCACTGGTTTCTGCTGTTCCATTAAGGCCTTCATAGCAGTGTCCTGGGCCTGCTGTGATAGCTCCTGCTGCTTGCTAAATTGGGCTGCCATCCACTGAGCCATCTCCCTCGGATCCATCTTGACCCCTGCAAGAAATAAAGAAAAAAAAAAACCAAAGTGCAGCACCTTCCAACCAGGTGTGGGTTTTTTTTTTTCAACTTTTTTTTTTCTCAATTACCCCCTGTGCTTACACACATCCACCACTAGACATGCCCAGGTACATATTACCTTGTCTCAGTGATGAATCCAGCTTTGCACAGGGTCTTTTCATCTGGGACAGCTTCCTGGAACAACCACTTCTCCTCCAAAGTGCAGATGAGGGAAAAAATCCTCTTTCAGCTTCAAACTTGAATTTTATTTGTAATCCACAGCAAGTAAATCCTCTTGGTGCAAGAGCAATCCTGCCGACTACGCCATTTGTCAGACGGCTGCCTAGGGTGAGAACTTACACAATCTTGACGATGCATATATTCATATGATTCTTGCAAGGTATTGTGGGTAATGTAGTTCATTCACTCCCAAACACAGCTGAAGACAATAATTGAGTTGTGTAACCAGTGGTAAAGCCAATAAAATACTTCTTTTATTGATGGGGTTTAATTCACCCAGCACAAGTATGCTTGGTAGCAATATAAATGAGGTTACTTGCTTGCAGTGTTTAAATGGATAACATAAAGTCACAAAACCAATCAGTAAACAACCTTCAGCTTGTCAGGCAATTAGCTAATGTTTTCTTAGCAAATAATTACCAAATAAAAAGGCACAAAGAAATTAATGAACTTTGCTTGTTAGGTTAACTTCTGCTTATTTTCCACACAGATCCAGCAGTGATTTTCCCTTGCTCACACACACAATCAGGTGCAGCTTTAATTACTATCAATTGTCCAGCTGAAACCCTTTAGCTGGCTGGCTGCTACTGTGTGAACCCCAAATCCTGCTTTAAGAGCTGTTTGCAGTGGAAATAAAGAAAAAAGTTTGGTTTCTTTGTGATGGCTGATGTGTTTGCTCACAGAAAGCTAGCAATAGCACTTGGATAAAGAACAGTCCATGTAATCAATAGTTTCATCTGCTGTATCTCCCCCTTCATCAATCAGCATAGGGTCACTATCATACATTGGCACAGACGAGTCTTTCCATAAGGCACTATCATGAGAATGCTTATTCCCTTGCTGCCATTCACTATTATAGATAGGGTCTGGATCAGTGTTCATACCTGAGCCTCTCCTGCTATCATAATTCCTCTCTGTATAGCCTGGCTAGTATGTAATCCAGTTCTGATGTCCAGCCTTCCAACCTTGATCCCTGGACACTGGATCTTCTCTCACATACCTTCTGGCATAGGTCTGAAAGTCCTTTCCACGTGCAGTCTTCTCTCTTCCAGGTAGCCACTGGTGATTCCTATCTCTGCCATTCCATTCCTCTGGCTGACTCCAGTCCAATGGACTCTGCTGGCATTTGGAATACCTCCCAGTATAGGTGCTGCCTTGGACTCTCCCAGACCTTCCAATGGCCTTTCTTCTCTTCCTTCCAGAGAATTTCCTTCTTTCTTTATCCGCTTGGCTTGGCTTCTGTTTCTCCAGGTGATGTTGGTGCTTGAGCTTGAAGTTCTTGCTGTAGCTCTCTCTGTAGCTGTTATCTGTAGAATAAGCTCTATTCTTATTCTGTCCTATTGTGTGCTCCTCCCTAACACAGCGCAGCTGTGTTGAATCAGGCCCTGCCCTTTGAGATGAGTGCTTAGGGATTACCTCATAGCTCTCTTGATTGCACACACTTTTTCTCACTTCAGCCCCTCTCATGGCTGCTGGAAACCTGGTGCATTCTGGGACTAGTAGTCTTTTATGTGAAAACTCTGTTTTCTTGCTTCTACCAGAACTGACAGGTTGCTTGTTCAGAGTCACATCATCTTTTCTATAGCTCCTACCTGAGCTATGATAAGCTTCCTTATCACAAAGGGTAGCTGTGGCCCCTTTCAGTCTCCCATGAGAGGTCGAGGAGATACTGCTGGCCTCCCGTAAACCCTCCACCAGAAGGGCGTATGCCTTCAAATAGAGAAGATTCTCAATCTGGTATATGGAGAGAACGGAGAACCCCCTACTCCTGCCACATGCAAATAGTGCTACATTACTTACTGTACCTCTCGCACGCCGGCCTAAAGTCTAATTCAGTGAGGGTTCACCTGAGTGCTATAGCGGCTCACCATCACCCCATGGAGGGGAAATCCCTCTCAAACCAGCCCCTGGTCTCCCAGTTCCTCCGGGGCCTCTTGCTGTCAAAATCCCTCTCTGCCCTCCCACGGTGGAATGGGACTTTAATGTGGTGCTCTCCCAACTCACCAAGCTGCTGTTTGAGCCACTGGCCACATGCCATCTGAGATACCTCTCCTGGAAAGTGGTTTTCTTGGTGGCCATCCACGTCTGCTCAGAGAGTGAGCGAACTCCAGGCCTTGGTGGCGGATCCACCATATACAAGGTTTTATAAGAACAGGGTAGTGCTAGACAAACACATTAAATTCCTCCTCAAGGTGGTATCTCCCTTCCACCTCAATCAGGAGGTTGTCCTCCCCACCTTTTTCCCAAGGTCCCATGCCAGCAGGGAGGAACTCATCTTGCATATGCTAGACTGCAAGCGGGCCCTGTCCTTCTTTCTGCAAAGTTCCCAGGCCCATCGCAAAGCTCTTCTGCTCTTTGTCTTATACGACCCCAGCAGACTGGATCACCCAGTAATCAAGCGGACTCTGTCCACCTGGGTGGCGGACTGAATTGCCCTTGCCTATGAGAGAGCGGGCCTCTCCCTTGAGCACCGGATCACTGCACATTACCGACGTAGCCATAGCCCGTATGCAGCCAATCTCTGCTCAGTGCCAGTGACGTAAATCTTCAGGGCTGCAACATGGTCTTCGATCCATACATTTGTAGCTCATTATTGCCTGGAGAGCGAGTTCCACGGGGACAGTGCTTTCGGGCGGGCAGTACTCTGTAATATTTTTGATGTGTAGGCAACTCCTGCCCTCTGACCCTTCTGTGTTCAGACTACCGGAGTGATAGTGTTTCTGGACACTAGGGTCATGCAGAGTCTCTCAGTGGGAACTCATCTTCTGCAACTCGCAGCTACCGATGGGTCGCCACTGGTACTGTTGTGGTTCAGTCCTCAGCAGCCTGGAGCTAGGGAGTTCCATATGTGAGGACTGACTTCCTGCTTGTTCCTGAAGAAAGCGTAGTTGCTCACCTGTAACAGGTGTTCTCCAGGGACAGCAGGAATCAGTCCTCACAGCCCTCCCTCGTCCTCTTGGAGTTGCCTCCCTACATTCTTTTTTGCTGTGTCTTCTGACTGAGCAAGATGGCACACTTGAGCGGGAAGGGGACCATGCATGCGTGGTAGCATGTTCCAAAGGCTGTTTTTGAAAGGTGGGGAAATGCTCCGCATGGGTTCCATCGGCGCTGACGTCACCCATATGTGAGGACTGATTCCTGCTGTCCCTGGAGAACACCTGTTACAGGTGAGTTAACTATGCTTTCTATGCTACAGAAGCTGGAGCTCATTCTACCATAGAAATGCTTTGGGACATTTTTTTTTGGGGGGGGGAGGGGTGGTTTATTTCTCTAAAACCTCCAATCTGATTTGGCACATTTTTGAACTCTGCATGTCTTTTTACTAATTCTTCCCACATGCCAAGTTTAATCCCATTCCATTCATTTTTTGGAGCATTATTTTACTGATAGACAGATGGTCAGACAGACAGATATTCTTGACTCCTTTTGTATAATTATTTCTAATTTCTTTTTTTTTATTTATGGATTTTAGTCAAATACAATAACCAAAATATTACAGGACACTTACACCCACAAACAATGTAAAGCAATAGATACACCAATATGCGAAAATTTATTTATTTATTTTATTTTATGGTATTTATATACCGCCTTATCATTCAATCAAAGCAGTTTTCACGGCAAACAATCAAGGGGGCAAATGTTTTCATGCAGTGTACAGTGTGTTGTGTATGTGTTGGCGGGGATGTGATTAGATTTGGTTTATCTACATAGTGCGCTATTATACATCTTGAGCTATTATACAGTCTTATATACAGTCTTGGGGTGGGGGGGGGGTTGATGATCTGTCTAGAAAAAAAGCAGGGATACAGTCCATATCAAGAGAGTATGACAGTAATACTAAAGAACAAACATATCAATCAATCAATCACAAAACAAGGCCAAAAAGGCCTACAATATGGGAGGCACATTCAGACATTACCCTCCCTAATTAACCCTGCCTATCAGTCAAAGAATTTTCCAGATGTGTCACATCAACAAAAACATATGAAGCTCCATCAAAATTTATGATGCACTTACAGAGAAAACTTAAGAAAAAGGTGGCACCCAACGCTAAAACTCGGGGCTTAAGAGATAAAAATTGCCTCTGGTGCAGTTGGGTGCTGCGGGACACATCGGAAAAGATATTGATTGTCTGTCCACAAAACTTTGCTGATTTAACCTTGAAAAAAAGCCTTTAAGATATGCTGTTTAACCAATAGTGAAGAAAAAGTAACCAGTAAAGTGGAACGTAAACTAATTGTATCTAAGGAGTCCTCCAAGAAGGCAGTAAGATTAGCCATGGAAGGAACTATCACGTCTTGATCACCCTCCGCAGAGTTAATCTTTTTAGAGCCTGAGGGGATACAGTAAATTTGTAAAACATCAATAGGATCTGGTATGGCTAAAATTTCTTTTAAATATTTGTCCAAAAGAATCTTAGGTGACAAAAGAGAAGACTCAGGAAAATTCAAAAAACGCAAGTTACAAACCCGCATAGAATTTTCAAGTGCTTCCAACTTAGAATGCAAAATTAATCCCAACAACATTAATTGTCTGAATTGGAAGAACCTGCAATTCTAATTTAGTAACAGCCATATCCATCAAGGAAACTTTCTCATCGAGTTGCTGCAAAGATATAGTAGCTTCTTGAGAAAATGTACATAGAGAACTTACAGCTAAGGACACTTTGGTATCAATGCATTTCAAAGCCCCCCAAAGATCTTTTAAAGTAACTTCTGCGTCCGGGAGCAGCACTGGTAGCTCAGAAGAGCCTTCCAGTGCCACAAACTGGACAGGAGTAGGTAAGGTAACCACTAGTTTATCTTTCCTTTCCAACTCTGCTAACTCCCCGGAATTAGCAACTATCACTGAGATAGGACAGGACAGCTTCCTCACCACTCTATTGTAGTGGAATAAGCTATGAGAAGGATCAAGAGTGCAAAGAGGCATGCCTCTAATCCTCCAGGACGTGAGTGCACAACTCTGGATGCTTTTGGACGTCATGTCTTCCAAGCAGAACCTATGCCATTGCTATAGGTGCACGTAGAATTGCTTGGCTCCAGGCATCTGATCTGGAGCTCTGGGTACAAGACAAACTCGGAAATATCCCTTGTACTGGTGAGAACCTGTTTGGTAAAGATTGGCAGGAAAAGGCCAATGAGTTGGATGCTGACAACTCCACCTTGGATAGAGGTCCACAGCTGATTCTGCTAGAAAGAAATCTTTCAAGAAACCATTCTTTTCTAAAAAGAAGATATATTACCCTGCTTATTCTCAGCAGGGATGTTCTGCAGGTCATCTTGTCAGGAAAAGTCAGCAACCACAAAAGCAAAGACTTCTAAGCCTCAGCAGTCTCAGCCTCCACAAGGCCTTTGACTTTCAGCTAGAGAACTTAGCCTTCCTGGCTCTCGTTGGACCAGAGCCTTCCACCATTCCAGGAAGGTTGTGTCACTTTGCCCCCAGATGGGGGCAGATAACAGCAGAGCATTGGACACTCTCCATCATAAAGGAGGGGTACAAGCTTCATTTTTCGAGCATGCCCCCTCCCACAATGATAAGGCAGTTCGATTCTCCGACCTCTCTCATCAACCTGTTAGGTCAGGAGGTTACTATGCTTCTTGCCCAAGGGGCAATAGAAGTACCCATCCATCAGCAGTGTACAGGGTTTTACTCCCCCTATTTCCTTATCCCAAAGAAAACAGGGGGATACAGACCTATCTTGGACCTCAGAGAAATGGACAAATTCCTTGTCAAAGAGAAATTCCAGGTGATTTCTGTCGGAACTCTGCTGCCATACCTTCAGAGTCAGGATTGGCTTTGTTCTCTAGATCTCAAGGATGCGTACACCCATGTTCTCATCCATCCAACTCACAGAAGGTTCCTTTGGTTCCTTTTTCAAGGAAAGCACTACCAATACAGGGTGCTTCCTTTTGGCCTGGCCTTAGCACCAAGGGTGTTCATGAAATGAATTGCTGTGGTAGCAGCATTTCTCCGTACTCTAGGAATATTCGTCTTCCCCTACTTAGACGACTGGCTCATTTGAGCCCCAACAGAGTCAGAGGCCAGGACTTCTCTATCCTGCACAATGCGTATCCTTCAGTATTTGGGTCTGGTAATAAACATCCCAAAATCCAGTCTAACTCCCACTCAGTCTTTAGAATTCATAGGAGCTTTGCTGGATACCAGAAAGGCAAGGGCCTATCTTCCCCAGGCCCGCCTTCGCATGGTGCAGTTAGCTTCTCAAGCAGTGCTAAAGCCTCATCTCACTGCCCGAGAAATGCTACAACTACTAGGCCACATGGTATCTACTGTGCATGTGGTTCCCTATGCTCGCCTCCATATGAGGTCAGCCCAGTGGACTTTATCCACTCAATGGACCCAGGCATCAGGATGCCTGTCAGACAAAATAGCAAACACAAGTCGCCTTATTTTGTCCCTCCAGTGGTGGAAGTCCACTCAAAACCTATTGCTGGGGTCCCCGTTTCAACAACCCTTACCCCAAGCAACTCTCACAACAGATACTTCTCCTATGGGTTGGGGAGCTCATCTGCAAGACCTCTCCACCCAAGGCACCTGGTCTCCACAGGAGACTCATCTACATATCAATCTCTTGGAGCTTAGAGTAATCTTCCTTGCTCTTCGAGTGTTCCACACCCTGCTCAGCTACAAGACAGTCCTCATTCATACGGACAATCAAGTAGCCATGTTCTACATGAACAAGCAGGGGGGAACAGGCTCTCTGTTGCTTTGCAACGAAGCTTTGCGACTATGGGCCCTCGCCAGAGAGCATCAGATTCATCTCCTGGCAGTGTATCTTCCAGGTATCCAAAACTCTTGGGCGGGCAGACAGACTCAGTCGAGTTCTGCTTCCACACGAATGGTCTCTACATGCAGACCAGGTGGCCAAGATTTTTCAAATTTGGGGAACCCTGGACATAGACCTCTTTGCAAGTCCGTGGAATGCCAAACTTCCCCGATTCTGTTCCAGAATTCCGGCTCAGGGAGCTCAGGCCAGGGATGCTTTCCTCCTTTACTGGGGTCAAGTCGTCCTGTATGCCTTTCCACCCATTCCCCTAATTCCCAAAACCCTGTTCAAGCTTCAGAGAGACAGAGGCCATATGATTCTCATAGCTCCACATTGGCCATGGCAAGTGTAGTACCCTCTGCTTCTACATCTCTCTCAAGCTCCCTCCCTGGAGTTAGGGTCTGCTCCAGATCTCCTATCTCAGTAGGACAGAATGTTATGGCATCCCAATCCCCAGTCTCTGCATCTCAGGGCTTGGTTGCTGAAGGCCTAGATCTCCATGATCTTCATCTCCCTTAGCAAGTAAAAGATATTCTTTTGCTTCCAGGAAACATTCCACAAGACGCTCTTATGCTTTCAAGTGGAACAGGTTTACCATATGGTGTTCGCAGAAGGGTCTTCACCCCCTTGCGATACCTCTGGAATCATTGCTGGAGTATCTCCTTCTTTTATCCAATGCAGGACTTAAGACTAACTCAGTAAGAGTCCATTTGAGTGCTATTGCAGCTTCCTTTAAGCCTCTAAATGGACAGCCTATTTCTTCTCATCCTCTTATAGCAAGATTTATGAGAGGCCTTCTAACTAAGCCTCCCATTAGGCCACCACTGGTGGCATGGGACTTAAACCTGGTTCTTGGGCAGCTTATGATGCCACCTTTTGAACCCTTAGCTACTACCTCCTTGAAATTCCTTTCTTGGAAGGTTATCTTTCTCATTGCAATCACATCAGCACGTCGCATTAGTGAGTTGCAAGCGCTAGTAGCTGATCCACCTTATACAAGGTTCCATCATGACAAGGTAGTCCTTAGGACTCATCCACACTTTATGCCAAAGGTGGTCTCGCCTTTTCATCTAAACCAAGCGGTCTACCTACCTGTGTTTTTTCCAAGGTCTCATGCATCAAATGCAGAGAGGAATCTTCATACCTTGGACTGTAAAAGAGCTTTAGCCTTTTACTTACAAAGAACACAGCAACATAGAAAGTCCTCTCAACTCTTTGTTGCTTTTGATCCTTCTCATTTGGGACTTCCAGTCTCCAAGAGAACACTGTCTAACTGGATTGCTCAGTGTATTTCCTTCGCCTATCAGAGTAAAAACCTTCCTCTGGAGGGCCATGTCACAGCTCACAATGTGAGAGCCATGGCAGCCTCAATGGCTCATCTACACTCTGTGTCTATCGATGACATCTGTCGAGCAGCCACCTGGGCCTTGGTTCATACCTTCACAGCCCATTACTGCTTGGACAAGGACTCCCACCGTAATGCCTTGTATGGTCAGGCTGTTCTCCAACACCTGTTCCATACCTAATCAACACCTACCCACCATCCCTGGTAAGATGCCAGAGATCCATGGGGGGAATTTGAGCCCTGTTCAGGGGCACACAACTTCTGGGGTCTCTCCCTGGCATCTGAAGCTAGGGAGTCCCCATATGTGAGGACTACATTCCTGCTTGTTCCTGGAGATGATATAGTTACTCACCTGTAACAGGTGATCTCCGGGAACAGCAGGAATTTAGTCCTCACAACCCACCCACCTCCCCTAGAAGTTGTATCTCTCTGTCTTTCCCTTTCCCTCTCTCTCTCTTTGTCTCAGCTTTAAAACTCAACTGGAGACAGGCAGTTGGGAAGGACGGGAAGGCAGCACGCTAGCGCTTTGGGATGCTCCCAAAAGCTTTCTAATTGGACGCTGGGGAGCGTTCCCGCGCAGGCTCCATCAGTACCGACGATACCCATAAGTGAGGACTAAATTCCTGCTGTTCCCGGAGATCACCTGTTACAGGTGAGTAACTATGCTTTATCCACAGGACCGACCGGTTTAGAAACCCCGGAATCGGCAATCTGGGACCTGCTCTCTACTTTAGCCTTCCTTTTACCCATACTGCTAAGCTAGGTATAAAAGCATAAAACAAACGATATCAAATCATGGAAGGACACTCTCCTCCCGCCACCATCAATGGCTCTCTCGCTCGGGGATCGAGCAGGTCATCCGAGGCAGCAGCAGCGACAGCAGCCATCTCTGGAGTGCTGCCCAATTGGGGCAGACGCCTGCTTACTTAAAAGCGCCATCTGGCTTGTGGAAGGACACTCTCCTCCCGCCACCATCAACGGCTCTCCCGCTCTGGCATCGAGCACGTCATCCGAGGCAGCAGCGGCGACAGCAGCCATCTCTTTAGTGCTGCCCAATCGGGGCAGACGCCTGCTTACTTAAAAGTGCCATTGGGCGTGCCCGCGCCTGAGGGCCCTTTGGCGTGGCCCTTAGGCGTGGCACAATAGGCTGCAGCTGAACAGATTCCCAAGAATCATCCCTGTACCTACTTCTGCGTGTTAAACCACGCTCAAAACCTCATGTGGCAGCTGAAATGTTCACGATTACTAACAACTAGAATGTAACCTGCAGACATAAAGTATATCCACTTATCCAACATCTTTAGATATATAATATGAAACTGAGCTTCCCTGAGTTAAATTCCTTGCTATAGCTATCAGCCACTTATATTGTTGTTTCAAACTGTGGTTAATTCATAACTATACTTTGTATGCCTCGCCACTATACAATGATATTGATGGTACCATACCACTGCTATTAGCAAACTGTATTTATTGCATCATACCTTTGCTGTTAGATGACTGTATCTATTGTTTCAATACTATTAGATGACTGTATATTTGTTCCATACCACTGCTACCAGCTAACCATATATACTGCACGTTTTCCCGCTACCCTCGTTACTGTACAATTATAGTCATTGTTCACACCCTTGTCTCTAAATAGCTCTCGCACGGGTTCAGCCACTAAAGGCAACCTAACACCCACTACCCCAACATGGCCCTCTCCCTACTAGCTCTTTCTGCCATTTCCCTCCTAGCCACTTCCAACCAGGATATCTTAGCTCTCTCACCAGGTTATAACTACATCCCCACACTACATAGCCTGGGAAAAAGAAACTATAGCAGCCCCCACTACACACCGCCTCACGCACACTTTACCAGACACTCACACCTACTCTATGTAACACTCAACCACCCTGGTAGCTCTAAGCCCGAACCGGCACAAGTAAATAGTAAACTAAGATGTGCCCTCATAAACTCTCGCTCAGTTCGCAAAAAATGACCAGCTATCACAGATCTCGTTACAAACCTAAACTTAGACATCCTAATGATTACAGAATCTTGGCTTTCAGACACAGACACAGTCCTCCTAGATCAAATCATCCCTCCAGACTTCGTAATACACACCTGCCACAGAACCAGCCGAAGAGGCGGCGGAGTTTTCATCCTAGTAAAAACTGAGCTCCAGTTTCAGATGCTCTCTTCCAAAAGCTCTATGCACATGGACACAGTTAACATAGCCATTAAGCATACCACCATAAATCTCATCTATAGAGCTCCTACCTCCCCCCCCAGAAGATCTCTCCAACATAATTGATCTAGCCTGCAACCCTGAAAACCCACGCAAACCCAACTGGTTAATTGGGGACTTCAACCTTGCATCCCTTCAACCCACACACGCTGACACCTTCCTTGATGGAATGACCAATCTCAGCTATGAACAGATGGTGAACGCTCCCACTCACCTCAGAGGAAACTCACTTGACCTCATTTTTGCGCCACTTTCAGTGACTTGACATAACCACAACCTCAACCTTTCCATCACTCCTTTCCCGTGGTCTGACCACAGCTTAGTCACATTCTAAATCCCATCGCTGCAAGATCAAGTCCCAACTAGCCTCACAAACACAGCCTTTTCAGTAAATACACACCGCTTCAAATCACTTGACAAGGATGATTTCATTAAAGGAGCACTACCAATGCTCGCCCAACCCGCACAAGACCTCGAAGATACAATCACAAGATGGAATACCACCCTGAAAACATTCTCTCAACTACCTTCCTTGGGCAAAGCATTAACATCCAACAGACTATCAAGTAAAAGAAAACCTGCCCCTTGGTTCTCAGAGGAACTGCGGTCATCTCTCCTTCTCCTAAGGAAGCACGAAAGAAAATGGCGTCGCTCTCGATCCACAGCGGATCAAGCAACATACACTCACCCCATAAAACTTCACCATGAGTCAATATCTGACAAAATTAGAGTATACCACACCGAGCTCCTTTTCCGTTCTCTAAATAAACCCCGGGATCTCTTCAGTATAGCAAAATCCTTAACCAAAGAACCTTCCCATCATCAGCCTGATCCAATTCAACCTCAGCTATATGCTGACTACCTCCAGTCCAAAATCATCAAAACAAAATTGTACCAGGACTAGCACCTATGCTGATTCCTTATTTACAGCCACCGCTGACAGAGTTCACACCCCCAGCAGAGAAATGCATCGCAGACCTTATTGCCACCATCAACGCTACTACAGCGCCAAATGACCCATGCCCAGTGTACTGGATTACAGCGATGCACTTGGAACTCAGCCCAACTCTATCCAACATCATAAAACCTTCCTTCTCATCAGGAATATTCCCAGCAGCTCTTAAACAGACGTCCATCTGCCCTCTCCTGAAGAACACCAGACTTGATCCGATGAAGGCTGACTCATTGCCCTATCTCGAGTAATCCCCTTCTAGCCAAAATAATAGAGAAGGTTCTACAAAGACAGATTCAGCAACACATTGACATTTCAGCCCCCTTGATCCCTGCCAGCATGGGTTTCGGGAATCCCACAGAGTCGAGACACTACTCACCTCACCACCCTAATCAACACCTTAAGCAAAGGTATAGATAGAACAGAAAATGGGTTTGCGCTCATCTTCCTAGACATTGTGGCTGCATTTGATTCTGTCAATCATGACCAACTACTTACCCGACTCCACGAGAAGGGAATCCAGGGCTTGGCTTGGGCATAGTGCAAATCCTATCGAGCCGACCGATGGCAACATGTTCGGATGGGATCCGCAACATCTGATTCATTCCAGCAACATCAGGGAGTACCCCAAGGCTCCTCCCTATCCGCATTACTCTTTAACGTATATATGCAGACTATATGTGAAATTGTCCGCTCATTTAAAATCACTAGCCTGATCTATGCAGATGATGTCCTGCTGTTTGCACCAATCAAAGTCATGCAGCTCGACCTCACCCCTCTAGTAGATTGCTTCAATGCAATCACTGATTGGCTTCTAGCTTAGAACCTACACATAAATTTAAAAAAAACAGAGGTCCTGTTTATCACAAAGAACAGACTTCTCTCCCCCCTCTACCCTGAAAGTGAGAGATGCTGAACTCCCATGCAAATCTACAATATGCTACCTGGGTGTTACACTCGATCATCAGCTCGACTTCAAAGAACACATAAAGAACACCACCAAGTCTATTTACAATAAAATTAAGACGCTAAGGTACCTAAGACCCTTTCTAGCTCCTGACGATTTCAGAACAATATTCCAGGCACTGGTAATACCACACTTCGACTATGCGAACATCATTCTGCATGGCCTCCCCAAGAGCACCCTCAATCCATTACAACTTGCGATGAACGCGGCAGCCCGCATCCTCTACGGTATATCTAGAAGAACCCACATCACGCCCATCCTTAAGGATCTTCATTGGCTACCAATAAGCAGTAGGCTCACTTACAAGGCACTACTCCTAACCTTCAAAGCAATCAACCTGATAGCCCCCTCGTTCCTTACAACTCTTCTCATCTCCACCCCCAACAACAGGTTGAGAAGGTCATCAGCCATCAATACGTTAATGATCCTGTTGGAATCTACAAAATGTTCACAAACAACCAGGAATAGAACCTTTGCCTTCTATGCCCCTAAGTGCTGGAACAACCTCCCACCACATATCAGATCAATCAGTGACCTTACACAGTTCAGGAAAGCCTTAAAACATCACCTGTTCCTTTTACACTTTGCCCAGACCAACGTAACACAACCACATCCCACACCTCAACTCACACAATCAGCTCCCAACACATTCACAAGTTGATTAAGACAAACCAAATTATTGAACCACCCATTCTGTACATTTATGTTATACTGATAAACTATAATGATTAATGCAATAACCGACAAGACCCAGTCCTAGCCTTCTTAGCTCGGGTCTAAGATACAAATTGTAAATAGTTACCAAGCCACAATTTGATGGCTCTATATGTAAATAGTTCTCCTAGTTACAGATCCAAGTTACTTACCCTGTTGCAATGTAAGCACAAGACTGTTCTTTGGTCTGTTGCAAGAATTTGTTATTTGTAAACCGCACTGATACTGAATAGCGCGGTATAAAAAAAGCTTTAAATAAATAAATAAATAAAATAAATAGAACAAGGGAAAGCACCAGTCATAAGCAACCTATCATTCGGCCCACTACCTCCTTGATGATATCAACACCGAAAACGCCTCTGTGGCATCAAAGGGGCAGAACCTGCCCCTTTAGACACACCTCTTCAGAAACGCCCCATGGTCGCACAGAAAACAAGAACACCACTTATAGCAAGGAAAGTCCCACCAGGAACAGGCTGCCCCGGGCGTGCCTGCCCGATGGAATCAGGGCACCAACAGCGTCGGCAGCATAAGTGCAGTCCCGGCAGTCCTACGGCCCGATAAACAGGACCTAGCACACCTCCTCTCGCTCCTGCAGTCTCACTCCCAATTCTTTCTAAGTTGGAGACAATAAAAACATCCTCTGAAATCCATGTGAGATTTTTCTGATGGGTCCCAAGGAGGACAGACGCACTCGCAATCAAACAAGTAGAGCACAAACCAGCGAGATACGAGTGAAATTAGTCACAGGTGCTTTATTAACAATCCTCTATGCATTTCGGCCTAAGCTTTCCTCAGAGGGATCAGTTGCAAACTAAAATCAAATAAAAGAAATAAGACATATACTGTAGGGCCCAATTCTATCCTGGATGTCCCAGCCCTCTGTGCACCCGGTTGGAACCCGACACACAGAGTAAGACGAGAATCTGATCCCGCGGAGCACGTCTAGCCCCATGGGATCAGGATTGTGTCCAGGCCTGCACATGCAGGCCGGGACCCTGATCACTGTCCGCCTGCATGTACAGGCCTAGCCCGGCTAACTCAGTCAAGGCTCCAATTCCCATCTGCCAAACAGATGTTTAATTCCCCACAGCCCGACCCCTGATCTGGTCTCCCAAGGCCAGGGTCAGACTGCAGGGAATCTCCTTTGCTGTCTGGTCCTTCCATCCACTGCTGACTAGGGGAACCTATTCCACCTCAGAAGTGGAATGAATTCCCCATTCAGTCTGCCAGCCCCAGATGTACAGGGCTGACATTGGAATTGACCCTTTATGTCCGGGGCCGCAGACAGCCCACTGCCTGTCCCAACTCTGCCCTTGCAATGCCCCTTTCCTGCCCCTTCTAACCTCCCTGTACAACATATGGGGAAGTTAGTTGAGGTCGGCAGAGGGACCGAATAGTGGCGATGGACCTCCCAACGGGACATCCATCTCTGCTATTTGCGGTTCGTAATGACCCTCATAGTGTATATGATAAAGAGTAATAATAATAATAAAAAAGTAATGAAAACTTACATCAGATAGTAAAAACATATGTTAATAAAAACATAAACAGATAAATAACCATAAAATACAATAAAAGGTAAGGCTGAGAATGCAAAAATAAATAAATTAAAAGCAGTGGATTATTGAGAGACAGAAACCCTTAAAAACTTAAAAACTTGTAGAGCCCCATTGACTCATAATCGTAGCAATAGAGAGAGATAAGGAGGATAAGGAGAAATCTCCCCAAAAGGGGTTATTTATGAAACACGAATATGTGCTGTGTAAGAACACAAGCAAATCTGCGAAACGTAACAAGAGGTTTAGGAAGGTTAGTGTGAACTGTTAGAAAAACACTGCCTACAAGATTCAAAGAGCTTAAGGTGGACCTGGAGCAATCTGACGTGGTGGTTTCAACCCGCACTATATGCTGCTCACTAAACAAAGAAGGACTTAATGGGCGAAGACCAAGGAGTACCCCACTGCTCAAAGACAGGCTTCAAATTAGTACTAATTCTCAATGGATACAGAAGATTAGGTATGATACAATACGAATGTTAAAATTACGCTATTGCAGGTTTTGAAATCATGTCTGAAGGACTTCATATGGTTGCTTTAATGTCATATCAGAATTGTTTAGCTTTAGATTATATGATGGATTCTACAAGTGGTGTGTGTGTGTGTTATTTGGTCCCTCATGCTGCACTTATATTCCTCCTGACCCATCACATGATAATATTACAGAAGTTATTAAACACGATCGTTGGCTGATGAAATGAGAAAGGAGGGTGATCCAGTTGAAGGCGACTGGTTTGCTTGGGCCTTTAGCTGGTTTTCTGGTTTTGGTCAAGGCATCAGGAAATTTTTTCTCATTGTTATTCTACTTGTCCTCTTGTTTTGTATTATTGTTCCCCTTATGTTATGCTGTACCCGGTGCCTACCTCTCCTGTGCCACCAGCTTAAGTCCACTATCCTCATAAGCCGTGGCGCAATCAGACTTTGCCCATTTGTGACCGTGTTGGACCCAGTGTTTCCCATAAGCCTTTCCGAATCAGTCAGGCAATTGTGCTCCCACATTTACTCCTGAAGAGGGGGGAGTGTGAGAGCCAGAAGGGAAGGAGTTAACAGTCCAAATTGCTGGCATTTGTTACTGCATTTGCGTTGTGGGATGCTAGGGTAATTAGGTGACATCAGATGGAAAAAAATGAGAAAAAACACACTTATCTACAGAGCACAGGAGAGAGAAGGCATCATTAGCATGGGTATGCCAGTTTGGCATGGGGCCTAGTGTGGAAACTTTCAGAAGATATCAGAGAACCAATAAGATATATTTTCTATATTTCTTGAAAAAAAGGGCTGGAAAGGCAAACCAGGTGAAAAAATTGAATAAGTGGGAAAAGGATCAGATAACCGGGAATAAATCTGACAAAGGCCTGAGCAAATGGTTATACACAAGGCTATAAAGGGTCAACAGATCAGCAGGAATGGGAGTGCAGATATGACAGGACAAAGGAAGTAATGGAAGAGAGAATCCAGATGCCTGGATATGAAAGCAAAGGGACTAATTGAAAAAAGAAAAACTATATAACTGGACAGAACTTTTAAAGATTGGGAATTTATACCCCATTTTCTGAAGAAGGTGACTTGTAAATTTCCACTGCATGTCTGTTAATGAGTGAGTATGATTCTGATTCTTTGTGGTGTGTGAAAGATTTTCCTTAGGTATCTTTGAGTGTAGCTAGGAACCGTATATCCTACTCTTTCACTGTGCTAGGATCTGTTGATGGACAGGAAATTTCTTAATTACTTTATAGCTGTAAACTTGTAAAAAGAGGGTGAGGGAAATTCTCCAAATTACTTTGTATTTAGTTAGTTTTTGTTACGCTTTCTGTATGCTTGCTTCTGTGATATTAGAAAGAAATAAAGAATTTTTTTAAAGAAACATCTGAGAATATTGGCACAATATTCTCACAGAAAAATCTGTGAGACTGTTGTGCCACTGAGTATAATCCGCATGAGGTGTGGTTTATTGGGAGGAGGTGGTAGGCCCTCCCTGTATATGTGCTAGTTTGCGAGGTTTTGTTCCCCTCTTGTACGGAGGAGGAGGATGGCAATCCATCTGGCCAATGGAATCAGCCCCCCCACCCCGTCCCGTACTTAATACAGTAAATAAATATATAGATGGAGAGAGAGAGAGATGTGAGCGAGCGTGTTTTGTATTTTTAATTGCCACTGTTACATTTATTGAGCATCTTTTTCTGTTATCTTGACATTTTGTACTTTACTTGGCTTCTTTTTTGTTGCATCAGTCAGTCAGTTATGTTAACTTGACGCCTACATTCAGGAAGGAATAAACATGCTGACATTACTGTTCTACTTAGTAGAAAATCAGCAGTCTTAAGCTATATTGTTGAAAATCTGTATATTAGTTTTCTGCTTGTACTGTGGGATATGCACCTGTAGTAAAAAAAAAAATAAAGATACTGTATGATCAATCAAAGGATCTGTTTTTATTTATTTATCTATTTCTTCTATACCGCCCCTTCCAGAGATCAAGGGCGGTTTACATGGAACAGTCAACATTTTTGTATACTTCTGTATACTTTACATAGAACGGTATTTGTAACTATGTACAGGTAACATTGCATGGAACAGTTTTAAAACTATTTACATGTAACTATTTACAAAGGACAATAAACAGTATGTTACAGAGGACAATAGACATTAAACATATATTTCAATTGACATTAGACATATATTTCAATTGAACATGTGTGAGTTTTGCATTTTTCCATTTTGTTATTGTAAGACATATATATAATTAACAGAGGGGCTGTCTGAGTTAGTCATGTGTGATTTCTGTGGCCTGCACACTTTATCGTACACTCATAGTTAAACAACCCAGAAGAGAATGCAAGTCTTTGAGCTTTTTTTATTTTTTTTAACAGGTGCAGAAAAGTTTTGAGTTGCTGAGTCAAGCAAAGAAGCCGGTCCTTGTGCTGGGCAGTCAGGTTACATTGCCACCAACACCTGTAGAGAAGCTAAGGTAGTGTACATCCATCAGAGACTCAAGGGTGAAGGATTGAAAAATGTAGAGGCTGATGAGGAAAAAGCAAAATTGCCTAACAAATATTTTCATTCGATGTTAACTGAGGAAGGGCACAGATTTAAGAAGGCAGAAAATGGATGCAAACAGGAATGGGGGTGATGTACATCTCAAGTTAATTTCAGAAGACACTGTTCATAAGCCTCTAGCTAAACTTAAGATAGACAAAGTGATGGCATCAGACAAGATACAGCCAAAGACATCAAGGGAACAATGGGAAGTTCTGGCAGATCCTCTGTCTGACCTCTTGAGTGCTTCTTTAGAGTCGAGAATACTTTTGGAGGACTGGAGACAGGCAATAAGAAAAAGGCTAGGAACCAAAGGCCCAGTTAGTTTGACCTTGATGGTAAGTAAATTAATGGGTCACTGCTAAAACAGAATAGTGCAATTTCTGCAGTCCAGTGGATTACAGTATTCGAGGCAGCATAGCTTTCCAAGGAATGGAGCTTGTCAGGTGAAACAGATCAGTTACTTGCATCTGGTAGGCTTAGATTTCAGCAAGGACTTAAACACTGTTCCACGTATCCAATTAATTAATAAATTGAATATCCTTGGTATGTGTTAAAAGTGAACGGGTTTCGAAACTGGTTAAGTGGTAATCTCCAGGAACAAGCAGGAATGAGTCCTCACATATGGGTACGTCGGAACCGACGGAGCCTGCACGGGAAAGCTCCCCAGCTTCCCAGAAGGAAAGCTTTTGGGGCTTCCCACAGCGCATGCACGCTGCCTTCCCGCCTTCCTGACCAACTCTCCTCAGTTTCTCTTTTTCCGCGGAGCCAGCAGGTCGTGTTCCTGTCACCGCTGAAGAAGTTGTTATTTTAATTTGTTTCTTTGGCTGTGTGTCTGCCTTCCCCGATTCCGAACCGGTACCGCCGGTCTTTTTTCTTTTATTTTAAAAAAAAAAAAAATTATCTTTTTTTCTCTTCACTTGGTGTGTTTTCTTGTGAGGCCTACAGGCCGGCACAAATTCTTCCTCATGGAGAAGCCAGCTTCTGGTTTCAAAAAATGCACCAAGTGTTCTAGTACTATTTCAGTCACAGACACCCATGAATGGTGTCTTAAATGTTTGGGACCTGACCATTCTATTTCGGATTGTCCTTCCTGCTCTCTGATGTCCAAACGTGGCTTACAGAACCGAGCAGCCAAATTCCATATGCTGTTTTCTACAGATAATCCAGCATCAACATCCTCCAGGTCTTCCTCTCTGGATGGATCTCAGGTAACCAAACATGTTTCAGGCAGGTCCTCAAAGGGCAAATCTCTCTCTAAGCAGCGAGAGGCTCTTGGGTTCGACCCTGAGGACCCTGCCCCAGCCAAACAACCCCGGCGGGAAGCTCTGGCTTCCAAAGCTCCTCCTATGGGGTTACAGGTTGACATCGATGGCACGGCCTCGACCGATCACCTGTTAGACTGCTCTGGGGTACCGGCTCAAACCGGTACCGACATCCAGGCAGTCGTGGCGTCTATGGGTACTATTGTACAAACCATGCAGCAGGCCATAATGGCTTTCATTAACGCTGCAACGCCCTCGGTACGGCAGCCGTTGGTTCCGACCCCGGTTCCGGTACCACAACCGATACCGGTTCCCAGAGCATCTACTTCGCGTAGACTGCCGGTTCCGGTCCCCGGTTCCGGGGACTTTCTCGATACCGACCCGGTTCCCGGTACGCCCGATGTCGATACCGGCCGGTACGCGTATCGGTCTTTGGAAGCAAATAGGCAATACTTTGAGTCTTCTGAGGATGGCGATACCTCAGATGATTCTGATGAAGCATCCCTGGTTCTTCCTGAGGAGCCCTCTTCCCCCAAGAGGAGAATGTCTCCTCCAGAGGATTTGTCCTTTCAGGACTTCATCCTTGAAGTAGCCAAAGGACTCTCAATTACAGTATCCTCTGAAAAAGAACCTAGAGCAAAAAAGTTAGACATTTTAGGATACTCTAAGGTTCCCAAAGAGGCAGTCACCTTGCCCATTCATGATATTCTCCAAGAACACATGATGGACTTATGGGAGGCTCCTCTTACTCTATCTCCACATTCTCGACGGTTGGACACCATGTATCGGGTCCCTCCTTCTCCTGGATTTCAGAAAACACAGCTTCCTCACCATTCCATTGTGGTGAAGTCTGCTATGAAAAAGATAAAGAATACCAAAAGGCACACTTCTACCCCTCCAGGAAGAGAATGTAGGACTTTGGATGCTTTTGGCAGGAAAATCTTTCAGGCTAGTATGCTTATTGCCAGAATCAACTCATATAGTCTCTATATGGGCATGTTTCTGAAAGAGCTTGCTCTTAAGATACGAGCTTTTCTCCCCTTTATCCCAGAGGATAGACAAGAGGAATTCCTGCTTCTTTTAAAGCATACCCAGGATGTGTCAAAGTTCTCCAATAGGGCTGCCTTTGACTCCTTTGAGGGTGCTAGCAGAGCATCTGGCATAGCTATAGCTGCTCGCCGAATTGCTTGGCTCCAGGCCTCTGACCTGGAGGCCTGGGTACAAGATGGCCTCGGCAATTTACCTTGTACAGGTGAAAATCTGTTTGGCAAAGAGTGGCAAGTCCAAGCCACTCAAATGGATGCAGAAAATGCTGCTTTAGATAGACTTTCTAAGTCTACTTCTATCCCTGCCAAGAAAAAGTACTTTAAGAAATCTTTCTACAAAAAGACAAGATTTGGTACCAATGCTGGCCAATCATCTTCTCAGGTTCGCTTTGCTCCTAAGCGTCAGCAAGCTAAACAGGCCAGAACAAAACCTACAGGGGCTGCTACCCTTCAGCAGTCCCAACCCCCTCAGGGTTTTTGACTTACTTCTAGAGAACATACCCTTTCTGGCTCTGCAGCAACCAGAGCCTCTCACTATTCCAGGAAGGCTGACTCATTTTGCTCCCAGATGGGAACAAATCACAACAGAGCAGTGGACCCCCTCTATCATCAGAGAGGGCTACAAACTGCATTTTTCCAGCCTTCCTCTCTATCCCAGGGTGAGACATTTCATCTCTCCTCCATCTCTTCTACCCCTGTTGGAGCAGGAAGTGAACACCCTGCTTGCCCAAGGGGCAATAGAACAGGTTCCTCTTCTTCAACAGGGCTCAGGGTTCTACTCCCCCTATTTTCTCATACCAAAGAAAACAGGGGGGCACAGACCCATCCTAGATCTGAGAGAATTAAACAAATTTCTGTTCAAAGAAAAATTCAAAATGCTCTCTCTGGGTACTCTCCTTCCTTACCTACAGAGTCAGGACTGGCTTTGTTCTCTAGACCTAAAGGATGCGTACACACATATACTCATCCACCCATCCCACAGAAAATTCCTTCGATTTCTGTTCCAGGGAAAACATTTCCAGTACAGAGTACTCCCCTTCGGTCTAGCCTCTGCTCCAAGAGTGTTCACAAAATGCATGTCAGTAGTGGCTGCATTTCTACGCACTCAGGGAATCTTTGTCTTCCCATACCTGGACGACTGGCTCATCCGAGCTCCATCTCAGTCGCAGGCTCAGACTTCCCTGGACCACACCATCTGCATTCTGCAGTATCTGGGACTTGTCATCAATCTGCCAAAGTCTCAACTCACCCCTACTCAATCCCTAGAATTCATAGGGGCCTGGCTAGATACCACCACAGCAAGGGCCTATCTTCCCCAGGCACGTTGCCACCGGCTAGTGCACCTGGCCTCTCAGATTCAGTCCAGAAGCCACTTGACTGCCCGAGAGATGTTACAATTGCTAGGCCACATGGCCTCCACAGTTCATGTGGTGCCTTATGCTCACTTGCATATGAGAGCAGCTCAATGGACTCTGTCCACCCAGTGGACCCAAGTATCAGGAGCTCTCTCCGACCAAATAGAAACCTCCAAACGTCTCTTTTGGTCTCTCCAGTGGTGGATGTCCATTCAAAACCTGTTGCTGGGGTCCCCCTTCCAACCGCTACTACTCCAAGCAACCCTCACTACAGATGCCTCCCAGACAGGCTGGGGAGCTCATCTTCAAGACCTCTCCACTCAGAGCCTTTGGTCTCCGCAGGAGACTGCCCTTCATATCAACCTTCTGGAGCTTCGAGCAATTTTTCTTGCTCTCAAGGTCTTTCATACCCTCCTCTACAACATGACAGTTCTTGTTCATACCGACAATCAAGTAGCCATGTTTTACGTAAACAAACAGGGAGGGACTGGCTCTCTGTCGCTTTGCAACGAAGCTCTCAGACTGTGGGCCTTCGCCAGAGAACATCATATCCATCTCTGGGCAGTATATCTCCCAGGAATTCAAAACTCTTGGGCAGACAGACTCAGCCGAGTTCTGCTTCCACACGAGTGGTCCCTGCACATGGATCAGGTACTCAGAATCTTTCAGAAATGGGGAACCCCGGACATAGACCTCTTTGCAAGTCCGTGGAATGCCAAACTTCCCCGGTTCTGTTCCAGAACTCCGTGTCAGGGAGTTCAGGCCAAGGATGCCTTCCTCCTTCATTGGGGTCAGGGCCTCCTGTATGCCTTTCCACCCATTCCTTTGATTCCCAAGACTCTGTTCAAACTGCAGAGGGATCACGGATCTATGATCCTCATAGCTCCACGCTGGCCACGCCAAGTGTGGTTCCCTCTACTTCTGCATCTCTCCCAGGGACCCTCCCTGGACCTGGGAGCTGCTCCAGACCTTCTGTCTCAGGAGGGAAGGGACTTTGTGGCACCCAAACCCCAAATCCCTTCACATCAGGGCATGGTTGCTGAAGGCCTAGACCTTCAAGACTTAGATGTCTCGCAACAAGTGAAGGATATCCTCCATGCTTCCAGGAATCCTTCCACAAGACGTTCCTATGCTTTTAAATGGAAGAGGTTTTCCATTTGGTGGCACTTCCTGTGAATTCTCTATTGGAATATCTCCTGCATCTCTCCAATGCAGGCCTTAAAACGAATTCAGTAAGGGTCCATTTGAGTGCTATTGCAGCATCTCTTAAGCCTCTCAATGGACAACCTATTTCCTCTCATCCTCTTATTGCAAGATTCATGAGAGGCCTAACTCTAACTAAACCTCCCATTAGGCCTCCTCCGGTGGCATGGGACTTAAATTTGGTTCTCGGTCAGCTTATGAAGCCACCTTTTGAACCTTTAGTCTCTACCTCCTTGAAATTTCTTTCCTGGAAGGTTATTTTCCTCATTGCAGTCACTTCAGCTCGCCACATCAGTGAACTGCAAACCTTAGTGGCTAATCCACCTTATACAAGGTTCCATCATGATAAGGTAGGACAAATCCACACTTTATGCCTAAAGTGGTTTCACCTTTTCATCTTAATCAAGAGGTATATCTACCTGTCTTCTTTCCAGCTCCTCATGCATCCAGTGCAGAGCGGAACCTTCATACTTTAGATTGTAAAAGAGCTCTTGCCTTTTACCTCCACAGGACTCAGCCACATCGAAAGTCTTCCCAACTTTTTGTTGCTTTCGATCCTTCTCATTTGGGACTTCCAGTCTCCAAAAGAACACTTTCCAATTGGATTGCTCAGTGTATTTCTTTTGCTTACCAGAGTAAAAACATTTCTCTGGAGGGCCATGTCACAGCTCACAATGTGAGAGCCATGGCCACCTCTATGGCTCATCTTCACTCTGTATCCATAGATCAGATCTGTCGAGCAGCCACCTGGGCCTCGGTTCATACCTTCACAGCCCATTACTGCTTGGATAAGGACTCCCGCCGGGATGCCTTATTTGGTCAGGCTGTCCTCAAACACCTGTTCCATTCTTAAACAACTCCTGCCCACCTTCCCTTAATGGATGCCTGAGATCCATCGGAAGATGAAGAACCTTGGAAGTGGATCTCCCAGGCATCTCAGCTAGGGAGTCCCCATATGTGAGGACTCATTCCTGCTTGTTCCTGGAGATAGCACAGTTACTTACCTGTAACAGGTGATCTCTGGGAACAGCAGGAATAGTCCTCACAACCCACCCACCTCCCCTAGGAGTTGTATCTCTTTCTCTTTCCTTTCCTCTCTCTATTGTCTCAGCTTTAAACTCGAACTGAGGAGAGTTGGTCAGGAAGGCGGGAAGGCAGCGCGCATGCGCTGTGGGAAGCCCCAAAAGCTTTCCTTCTGGGAAGCTGGGGAGCTTTCCCGTGCAGGCTCCGTCGGTTCCGACGTACCCATATGTGAGGACTATTCCTGCTGTTCCCAGAGATCACCTGTTACAGTTAAGTAACTGTGCTGTCTATAAAGAATAATGTTAAATGAAGTCCATCCTGCTGAAAGGGGCATTAACCAGTAGTGTCTGCAATAATTGATCCTTGGTCCAGTTCCTTTCAGTATTTTGTAAATAACATTTTGGAGGGGCTATGGAAAACGTTTACCTTTGCGAGAATTAAACCAGCATCGGCCATAGGACAGATACTCAGAAAGTATGAAAAGAAACATGATGGCAGAAAAAGACCACAGGGCCTATCTAGTCAGCCCTTCCATATCAACTGCTACAACAGTCCCCATTTTTCCTTTAGAGATTCTCTGTTTGTCTCATGATTTTTTGAATTCAAATACTGTCCTCCTCTCTACAACCCCCACTGGGAGAATAGTCTATGCTTCTACCACTCTTTCCGTAAAGAAATATTTCCGCATATTACACATGAGTCTATCCCCTTTCACCCTCATCCTATATCCCTTCATAGCAGAGCTTGCTTTCAATCGAAAGAGACTCTCCTCCTGTGCATTTATGCCTCGGAGGTATTTAAACATCTCAATCATATCTCCTCTATCTCGCCTTTTCTCTAAAGTATACATATTAAGATCTTTAAGTCTGTTCTCATATGCTCTATAACGATCCCTAACCAATTTAGCAGCCATCCTCTGCACCAACTCCAACCTGTTCATATCCTTTTGAAGGTGTGGACTCCAGAATTGCACACAATTCTCCAAATGAGGTCACACCAAAGTCTTTTACAGAGGCACTATTACCTCCTTTCTTCTGCTGGCCATTCCTCTCCCTATGCACCCAAGCAAACTTCTAGCTTTCATAATTGCCTTTTCTACCTGTTTAGCTCCTTTAAGTTCATCTGACACAATCACACCCCAGTCCCACTCTTCTTTTGTGGACAGAAGTACTTCACCCCCCCCCTCCCTACACTGTACTGCTCCCTTGGATTGTTGCAGCCAAAGTGCATGACCCTGCATTTTTTAGCATTAAATTTCAGCTGCCAAATTTGGGACCATTCTTCAAGATTAGTTCCTTGTGTTATCTACTCCTTCCTGGGTGTCTACTCTATTGAAGATTTTGGTATCATCCTCAGAGAAGCAAACCTTATCCGACAGCCCTTCCGTAATATCACTAACAAAGATGCTAAAAAGAATCGGACCAATGACATATCCCTGCGGCACTCCACTGGTAACCTCCGTCTCCTCAGAGTGAGCTCCATTTACCTTTACCCTTTGTCGTCTCCCACGCAACCAATTTCTAGCCCAAGCGGTAACTTTAGGATCTATCCCTAGGGTGCTCAGTTTGTTTATAAGTCGTCTGTGCGGAACGGTGTCAAAGGCTTTACTGAAATCTAAATACACAATATCCAGGGCTCTCCCTCAGTCCAACTTCTTGTTCACCCAGTCAAAGAAATCAATCAGATTTTTCTGACAAGACCGGCCTTTGGTGAATACATGCTGTCTCGGATCCGGTAATCTGTTGGACTCCAGAAACCTCACTATTTTCCCTTTTAGCAGAGTTTCCAATAATTTACTCACTGTTAAGGTTAAACTAACCAGCCTGTAGTTTTCAACTACATCCCTACTTCCACGTTTGTGTAAAGTGTCCACATTTGCCCCTCTCCAGTTCTCTGGCACCACTCCAGACTCCAAAGAGGCATTGAAAAGGGCAGTCAGTGGAGCTGCTAGAACATCTCCAAGTTCCTTCAGTATTCTCTGATGTATCCCATTCAGTCCCATTGCTTTGCAACTTTTAGTTTAGCTAGTTCCTCACGAACACAGTCTTCTGAAAATTATTTGAGATGCCCTTTGCTTCTGTTCCTGTTTGTGGGTTTTTCTGATGCCCTGTTTCCAGCCCCGCATCTATGAACACAGAACAGAAATATTTAAGCAATTCCACTTCATCCTCATCAGCTTCTGCATATTCCTCCTCCTTCACCCTTGAGTCTGACAATACCACTTTTGTCTTTCCTCTCACTAACCTATCTGAAAAATGTCTTATCTCCTCATTTTATTGCATTGGCTATTTCTTCTTCTTTTTGTATCTTTGCTTTCCTGACTACTTTGCTAGCTTCTCTGTTTTTCCACATATAAATGCTTGTCTTAGTCTCCCTGTGATCTCTTGTATTTCATGAAGGCCTCCCTCTTTTTCTTCACCTTTTCAGCTACTTCTTTTGAGAACCATAGAGGCCTCCTTTTCCTTTTACCTTTATTTACTTTTCTAACGAATAGGATTGTTGCTCTTAAAATATCCCCTTTCAGTTTTGCTCACTGTTTTTCTACATCCCCCCAGCTATTCCCATCCTTCTAACCACTCTGAGGTATTTGCCCATCTTGGCAAAGTTAGTGTTCCTAAAGTCTAAGACACTTGCTTTTGAATGGATTTTATCAGCCCTAGTCTTAATACTGCACCGCACCATCTGGTGTTCACTGGATGTGAGATGATCTCCCACTATAACATCAGAAACACTTTCACCATTGGTAAGCACCAAGTCCAGTATGACCCCCTTCATGTATGGGTTCTGTTACCAATTGCCTGAATAGTTCTTCCTGTAAAGAATCCAGGATCTCTTTACTTCTAGATGACACCACAGCAGGGATGCGCCAGTCAACATCCTACTATTACTACTGAGCATTTGTATAGTGCTACAAGTCATACGCAGCACGGCAAAGACATGTAAGAGACAGCCCCTGCTCATCAGAGCTTACAATTTAGTCAAGACAGACAACACAGTAGGTGTAGACAGGGATATATCTAGGAGGAAACATAAAGTAGATCAGGTGATTCGAGATCCGGCCTATTGAAATCTCCTATCAGTAGCACTTCCCCTTTCCTGGCAATGCTGCGTATGTCTTCTATTAAATCTCCATCCACTTCTCCCTGTGAATGTGCTAGGTCTCATTTTCTGCAGTCATCAGGCTTATTTCTTGCTCACAAAACCTGGATTTTTTTCAGCGACTTGTAAAATAGTGCAAGAACATGGAAAAAAATACTTCAGATGGGACTTTTTGTGGGCACTTACATGCTGTTTGTTTTTCTTGTAAGTGCCTGTTAACATTTCAAAATACTCAATGTATGTTTTTTGAGTTCTTTCAATTGAAATTGGACAAAACACAGGAAGTCAGTTTGTAAAAGGGTTTTCTTTGTTTTTTTCTTGTGATTTCTGCTCCCAGATTTTTCTTGATATGATTTCTCTGTGGAAAGGATGGTGGATATTCAATGGTGGCAGCTAATATTGTTATTCTCCAGGACCAAGCAGGAAGTCAGTCCTCACATATGGGTGATGTCGGCGCCGACGGAGCCCTCGTGCGGAGCATTTCCCCAGCTTTCAAAGAAAGCCTTTGGGAATGCAGCGCGCCTGTGCGGTCCCCTTCCCGCCCAAGGGTGCCGTCCCCTTCCCGCCCAAGGGTGCCATCTTGCTCAATCTTAATTTTTCCACGGAGCCCGACGGACGTGAGTTCGTGTCACCCGGAAAAAGTTGATATTTTTTCTGCGATTTTCGCGTTGTCTTATCCGGTTCAATTCCAGTTCCCCTTTCCGCCTGGACTCTGTACACCAGTATCGAGTCTGGAGTTTTGTTTTTCGGTTTTTGTCCTTCGTGACTAGCGTTCGCGCTCCTTTTGTGTTTTCACTGGCAGCCCGGTCTGACCGATGCATCTGCCCCGACCACCGGGACCTCGACGTCTAAGTCGACCCTGGAGACTGAGCCGATCTTCGAGTCAATGAACTCTCGAGTCGATCATCGGTCAAGGTCTCCCTCGACCTCCCGTGCGGGGCTGAAGTCGTCGACACCGATACCCTCAGCATCGGGGCAGGTGGCACCGAGGCCCATGCGGCCGGAGCCACTCGATTCCTCCTCGGAGGAGTCGGAGTGGGAGACGGAGGACGAGGAGTCCCCAGACACCTTCCGGACCCGGTGCGTCCCTTCGAACTCACTGGAGTCTGAGCCTCGGAGACGGTCCCCCCGGGAGGATACCCGGTTCTCGGACTTCGTGAGGGACATGGCCAAAGCCTTGGCCTTCCTTGCGGACACCGAGGAGGAGCCTCGAGCCGAAGAGCTCGATGCCCTCATTTTCCTCCGAAGGAAGCCTTTACTGTACCGGTTCCTCCGATGCTGGAATGGCTACTCTTCTGTATGTGGGAGGCACCGGCCTCGACGCCGGTTCTTAGCAAACGGGTTGATTTCATTTATCGAGTCCATAAGAGCCCTGGGTTCCAAAAGGCACAGCTACCTCACCACTCCATGGTGGTGGAATCGGCCATGCACTGTCTGAAGAGTCAGAAGCTGCACACCTCGGTGCCCCCTGGCCAGGAGGCGCGGAACCTGGATGCCCTTGGTAGAAAGTGCTTCCAGGGCTCTATGCTATCTTGCTGTGTCCAGACCTACCAGCTGTACATGGGCATGTATTTATTTATTTATTTAACATTTCTTATATACTGCCTTTTTCATGATATCAAGGTGGTTTACATTGAACAAACTGAAATTAAATTGAAAAGGGCATTATAACTTGGAGATAACTATTTCACAGGGAACATGGGCAATGGAGTGTTAAGTGGCTTGCCCAAGACCACAAGGAGCACCTGTGGGACTAGAAACCCCAGTCCTTCCGGCACAAGGTTGCTGTCCTCTAGTGGGATTTGAACCCCCGACCTTCCGGCCTGAAGTACCTTGCCCCAACCACTAGGCCACTCCTCCACTGTACCTACGAGAACTGGCAAAGGAGATTGCCAGGTTCTCAGCTGGCCTCTCCGAGGAACCTTTGCAGAGGTTCAAGGCTTTGTCAACAGGGATTCGAGAGTGCTCGAAGTTATCTCTCGAGCAGCCTAAGATGGCTTCGAGGCTTCGGCCCGGGTAGCCGCGGCTGGCATCGGTGCACGCCGACAGGCCTGGCTACAGTCATCAGACCTGGAGTCATGGGTACAGGACAAGTTGGACGATGTCCCCTGCCGAGGTGAAAACCTTTTCGGTAAGCCCATGACTGAAAAGGCTGCAGAAATCGAGACTGAGACTCTCACCAGGACAAGTCTGTCCAGGAAAACTTCTGCTCCTTCTCAGAAAAAGAAGGGCTCGGGAAAGAAGCCCTTTTTCCCGAGGAAGGGTGCTGTCTACAAATCCTACCCTCAATACCAAGCCTCTCCAGCTCCCCAACAGGGCCAGCAGGCCAAGGGCCAGGGGCATGTGCCCCGTAGGCAGAAGACCCCCAAGCCACCAACTCCGGCTCCTGCACAGCAGAGAGCGTGTTTTTGACTACCAAAGCATAGCCTCTTCTCCACAGCTGGCTTCACTCAGCACAGGAGGTTGGCTGACCCTGTACGCCTACAGGTGGCCAGCCATCACAGGGGATACCTGGGTCCTCAGCATAGTCCAAAAGGGCTACATGCTCCACTTCCACCAGCTACCCCCGTCCTACTTTTCAGGGGAGCCTCCAAGACTCCCTCTGCACAAAAACCACCTCTTTCAGGAGTTGGCAAGTCTTCTAAAGGAACAGGCGGTGGAACCGGTGCCTCACCACCTGAAAGGGCAAGGCTTCTGCTCCAGGCTTCCTGGTACTAAAAAGGACAGGAGGCCTCCGGCCTATCCTAGACTTGAGAAACCTAAACAAGTTTCTGGAGAGGGAAAGGTTCAAGATGTTTACCCTTGGGATACTGCTGCCCTACCTCCAGCAGGGAGATTGGCTATGCTCCTTAGACCTCAAGGATGCTAATACTCACATTCTCATCCATCCAGACCACAGACAATATCTCAGATTTGTGGTGGGAAGAAACCATTTTCAGTACAGAGTACTTCCCTTTGGCCTAACTTCCGCCCCCAGGGTTTTCACCAAATGCCTGGCGGTGGTGGCGGCCTATCTCAGAGATCAGGGAATTTTTGTCTTCCCATACCTGGACAACTGGCTCATCAGGGGTCAGTCTCTCCAGGAGGCCAGACAAGCCACTCTTCACACTGTCTCTCTTCTTCAGCATCTGGGCTTTGTCATAAACTACACAAAGTCCACTTTCTCCCCTCACAGAACCTAGAGTTTATAGGGGCAAGATTAGACGTCCTGCAGGCAAGAGCGTACTTTCCCGAGGACAGGGCCCACAGACTGATGGACTTCGCCAACCAGTTTCAAAGCAATTCTCAGGTCTCCACCAGGCACTTCCTGCAGCTCCTGGGCCACATAGCATCCACGGTACATGTGACCCCGAATGCCCGTCTGCACATGCGGGCTGCTCAGTGGTGCCTCCGAGCTCAGTGGGCGCAAGCCACAGGCGACCTCCGAGACAGAGTAAAGGTGTCCAAACCACTCTTGGACTCCTTGCAGTGGTGGCTATCTCTCCCAAACCTTCTCAGGGGGGTACCTTTTCAGGCCCCAGTACACACAAGGGTGCTGACGACAGATGCTTCCTTAAAGGGCTGGGGTGCACAATCCCAGGGCACGTGCACTCAAGGCCTCTGGTCTCCTCGGGAGGCCACACAGCAGATCAATCTGTTGGTGCTGCGAGCAATCCGCTTGGCTCTCCAGACTTTTTCTCATGCTCTATCTCACCAGTCTGTCTTAGTTCAGACAGACAATCAGGTAGCAATGTTCTATGTGAACAAGCAAGAGGGCACAGGGTCCAGACTCCTATGTTAGGAGGCGCAGGCCCTTTGCTCCTTTGCAGTCAAACATGGCATGTTTCTCAAAGCAACAGCCGCATCCCCTGAGAATGGCAGCAGATCCGTTTCTGATCTCTTGGTCTACGGGCCTCCTGTATGCGTTTCCTCCCACACCCCTGGTGGCCCGAACTCTGTTCAAGATTCTACGGGACAAGGCCTCGGTGATTCTGGTGGCCCCCAGATGGCTGAGGCAACCATGGTTTCCAATTCTTCTGCAGTTGGCGGTGGAAACTCCATTCCCTCTGGGTTTGCAATCCGATCTCCTGTCTCAGGATCAGGGTTCCCTTCTGCACCCCAATCTCATATCCCTCAATCTGATGGCCTGACTGCTGAAAGGATAGTGCTAGCTCCTTTACTTCTACCTAGGGAAGTTGAGGAGGTTGTCTTGGCCTCTAGGAGGCAGTCCACCAGAAAGTCCTATGCCCTCAAGTGGCGTAGGTTCTCAATATAGTGTGCTAAGCGCAATGAAGATACTTTCTCCTGCCTAATGCCAGTAGTACTGCAATACCTGCTTCACCTGTCAGACCTATGCCTTAAGTCCAACTCTGTTTGGGTCCACCTCAGTGCTCTATCAGCACACCACTCACCGGTGGAGGGTCAGTCTCTGTCGGTTCACCCCTTGGTGTCCTGCTTCCTCAGAGGCCTGCTTCTGCTCAAGACCTCCGATTCGTCCACCAGCCACTGAGTGGGATTTGAACGTGGTCTTGCAGCAACTTATTCGCCCACCGTTTGAGCCAATGGCTACTTGCCATTTACGCTTCCTTTCTTGGAAGGCGCTCTTCCTGGTAGCTCTTACCTCGGCCAGTCGTGTGAGTGAACTACAAGCTCTGGTTTCTGATACACTGTTCTATAGGAACAGGGTGGTCCTACGGACCCATCCGAAGTTCCTTCCAAAAGTTGTCTCCTCCTTCCACCTCAACGAGGAGGTGGTTCTTCTGACATTCTTTCCCAGGCCACACACCAGCCGGGCTGAGACAGTCTTGCATACCCTGAACTGTAAGAGGGCATTGTCCTTTTACATAGAGCGTACGTGGGGGCACCGAAGGGCTGCTCTGCTCTTCGTCTCCTTTGACCCTAATAAACTGGGGTTGCCTGTCTCCAAGCGTACCTTGTCCACTTGGGTAGCAGATTGTATCGCCTGGGCATACAAGGCAGCCAGCCTCTCCTTGCAGGGTCGAGACACGGCCCACCGTGTCAGGGTGAAAGCCGCGTCAGTAGCTCAACTTCGCCCTGTTCCATTGGCAGACATCTGCTGGGCCGCTACTTGGTCTTCATGCCAGACTTTTGCAGCCCACTACTGCCTCAAGAGAGAGTCCTGAAGGGACAGTGCTTTCGGACAGGCAGTAGTCCGTAATCTTTGAGGTTTAGGCAACTCCTACACTCCAGCCCTTGTGTTGGGCTACCGTACGGGGGCGTTCTCATACGGGGGCGTTCTCAAGGATATTCTTATCACGGATGCTGAGGCTTTGTAGAGGGAGACATTTTTTCAGGTTTGGGTTCCCGGTAGCCTAGAGCTGGGGAGTCCCATATGTGAGGACTGAGTTCCTACTTGGTTCTGGAGAAAGAGTAGTTACCTGTAACAGGTGTTCTCCAGGAGCAGCACGAATCGGTCCTCACCACCCTCCCTCCTCCCCTGGAGTTGCAGTCATATCCTTTATTTTGTTTTTGCTGTCTTTTAGCTATGTCATCAGACTGAGCGAGATGGCACCCTTGGGCGGGAAGCGGACCGCACAGGCGTGCTGCATTCCCAAAGGCTTTCTTTGAAAGCTGGGGAAATGCTCCGCACGGGGGCTCTGTTGGTGCCAGCGTCACCCATATGTGAGGACTGATTCCTGCTGCTCCTGGTGAGTAACTACTCTTAATGGCCAGCCGTCACCGCTGTAAAGTGAACGTGTATATTCAGTGCTGAGGTCCTATCCAACTACTGACATTGAAAAGCGGGGTTGGCTGGATTGTGATTTTGCAGTCCAGTCAGTGGCGATATTCAGCCACTGGCTAGATTGCAAAAGCAAGTAAAATTAGTGCCGCAGTTTAGTTGTCTTAACTTTAGCTGGTTCAGGATAATGGCTAATGGCTGAATATTGTAGCTGGTCAGGTGCCTCAGGTGCTGCCTCTGTGCCTCTCCTGGAATGCCCGATGCTAGCCTGTTAGTGTTGGGGTGCTTTGTTGCTGCAGCTGATGATATTCAGCGGTATTACCTTTGTTAGTTCTGCTGAATATCCTGGTCTGCAGAATTTAGGCAGTTTGCAGACTGAATTTCCCCTCCCCCCTAATATTCTTTGCTGAAAAACACAAAGGAGTTTGTTTACTAAGCCGCGGTAGCAGCTTCCGCCCGATATTTGAGCCGCGGCCCCATTGAATTCAGTGGGGCCGCGGCTACGATATCGGGTGGAAGCCGCTACCGCGGCTTAGTAAACAAGCCCCAAAGTTTGGCTTTCAGAGTTTTTTCCTTGCTAAAATATGTTTTTTGAAGTTTCTAATGTATGTGATTCTTGAGTAATAAACACAGGTACACTACCAAAAAACTGCCTCCAGTTTTGCAACTGATTCCTATAGATTTTGGGGTGCTGAATCCAGGAAAAATAGCCAAAATGTTCCATCACGTCACGTTTTCTTGCAAAATTAGATTTCTTACCCATATAAGGAATGTTCACATAATTTCTTTTTAGCCGACTGCAGTTTATTTTCTTGGCCCAAAATAGAGGTTGTAATGGTTAACTAACTAGAAACACTCCCTCATGATATTTTAGAGTGTTTTGTATTCATTTTATACATTAACAGGACAATTGGGAGGCGGGGGGCTAAATCCAGTACTCGCGCTGGCGCATGTTCTTTCCTGTTCGCCTCGCCTCGTTCGCTCGCTCAAACACGGTGGTTGCGACATGAACGTTCCTGTCAAATTTCTTGCAAGTTCATTATTACCTTTTGTTTGCTCAGTCGTAATCCAGCTTTATTCCGAAGTGGTTCACTACAGTTGTAGTTTGCAGTGCTGTGTATTTGTGATGGCTCACAGAGCCAGAGGTTGCGTCAACTCTCCGGACAGTTTTTGTTTTATTTGTGGGGAATATACCGTGAAAAAGCGGCAGAGGAACATTTCTGCATTTATTAAAAAAGTATATTTCGCCTATTTCGGTTTGAAGTTAGGCGATCATGACAAACCGTGGGCTCCTCACAAAGTGTGCAAGACATGTGAGGAAGATCTACGCTTATGGATGAAAGGTAAAAAACAAGCATTTCGTTTCGGAATACCTATGATGTGGCGTGAACAAAGAGACCACAGCAGTGACTGCTATTTTTGCTCTTGCATTGTAAAGGGATACAACTTAAAAAATAAGAACGTAATAAGTTACCCCAACCTTCCCTCAGCAATTAGGCCTATGCCTCATAGCAACGAAGTACCTGTGCCTAAACCACCAAAATCTTTGGATCATATTTGTGTGGACGGTTCTGATCATGATGAGACTCATCAGATGGCTTTTCCCGATGAGTCCAGTACTTCCAAGTTTGAAACTGAACCAGATCCGAAACCTGAACTTTTCTCTCAAGCTGAATTGAATGATTTAGTCCGGGATTTAGGACTCCCAAAAGATGCTGCCCAACTGCTAGGTTCTCGGCTTAAACAGAAAAATCTATTGTCACCAGGAACAACTTTTTATTGGTACCGCAACCGCGAGACACAATTTTTGAAGTATTTCAGCAAAGAGGAAGATTTGGTATTTTGCAACGATATATACGGAGTGATGGAAAAGTTTAAACTCAAGTATGATCCTGCTGAATGGCGGCTGTTCATTGATTCGTCAAAAGACAGCATAAAAGGTGTTCTTCTTCATAATGGCAACACATTCGCTTCAGTTCCTATTGCTCACTCTGTTATTCTCCAAGAAAAATACGAGAATTTGGCCCTGATTCTTCAGAAGATTCGTTATGATGAGCATAAGTGGATGATTTGTGGAGACTTTAAAATTCTATCCATGCTATTAGGGCAGCAATCCGGTTTCACCAAATATCCCTGCTGCCTTTGCTTGTGGGATAGCCGGGCCCGCGACCTACACTGGGGGAAAAAAGACTGGCCAATTCGGGAGTATTTGAGACCCGGTGAGAAAAATGTTCTTCATGAGAGCTTGGTACCTCGTGATAAAATTCTATTACCACCTCTCCACATTAAGTTGGGTCTCATTAAGCAATTCATCAAGTCCCTTCCAAAAGATGGTGAGTGCTTTCGGTACCTTTGCTCAAAGTTCCCCCGACTTTCTGAAGCAAAGCTAAAGGAAGGAGTGTTTGTTGGCCCTGATATAAGGAAACTCATTTCAGATGGAGCATTCGCTGAAACGATGTCTGAGAAGGAAAAAGAAGCCTGGGATTCCTTCAAGGATGTTGTTCTCAAATTCTTGGGGAACAGGCGGGATGAGAACTATAAGGATATTGTTGCCAGGATGCTCAATGCCTTCAAAGAACAAGGCTGTAACATGAGCCTGAAAGTACATTTCTTGCACTCCCATGTGAACTACTTTCCCGAAAACTTGGGGGCGTACAGTGAAGAACAAGGTGAAAGGTTTCACCAGGACATCAAGGACACAGAGAGAAGGTACCAAGGAAGATGGAACACCACTATGATGGCTGATTTCTGCTGGTTGCTGCTGCGGGAAACCCCAGATGAAAAATACGCCAAGCAGCACACCAAGAGAAGCATTCGGGGGAAGAAGAAACGGGCCCACCAGGAGATTGATTGACCCAAGAATGACTTTAAAATCTAAACTGTGTTGACAAATATCGTGTTTTTACTAAACTTTGAAATAAAAATTTGCTAGTTATTACCACAGTGTCGGATCTCATTTATTAGAATTTTATTTTCACACCATCGGGTGTTTGTCTTCATGGATTGCAATGGTGTGGTTTGCGTTTTCTATTCTTACATACATACCTGTACAACATTTTTTGCACATTTCTTTGCTTTGCTTTGTGTCTAACCTCGCTCTTATATGCTCAGTGTTTGTGCACATGTATGTGGCTGTTTTAAGTGCAGACAATTTTGCTACCATCACAGTGTGTTTTGTTGACATTACTCTGTTCTTATGTGCTGCCTTGTTACAATTTTCTTTATTCTTATTTGAATAACTACTAAACAATTAGTATAAAGAATTCATCCAAGAAACTTTTATCTCGATCGCACTCAATCTGAAACGTTCACCTCAAACTGCTAACCCAATGTAGCAAAAAATCTGTACGTGATGGAGCAAATTGGTTACCAGATTTGGATTCAGCGCACCCAAAAACGTAAAAATCAATCGAAACATTAGAGGCAGTTTAAAAAAAAATTTTTTAGTGTACCTGTGATTTGAGAAATGCAAACATAAATTTAAAAACCTTTCAAAGCAGGAGAAAGAACAATAGAAATAGAGAACTTTGTGTGAGGGATCAGAATAAAGATGTGATAGAGCAGGGAGGAAGTAATGTCACACTCCTACCATTCTAGCTTAAGTGGTGAGCCCTGGTTAGCTGGGACATTAACAGTGTAATTAAGCCTCCCTTTGATTGTAAAAGAATCTATACTGCATAGACATTTTGGTAGTGGTAAGCGGAGAACCTAGGTGATGGTGGGACAGTGAAAATCCATGGACTTAGATGACTACGATTAACAGTAGTCAGAATTGCAGGCTAAGCTGGATAAAGTTAAGATGGCTATGGTGACACCCGCATAGGCTGATGAGAGAGAGAGGGCGACTTGGAAGATAAAAGAGATATGGTGGAGTTTTGATCTGAAGAGCACAGTTGAGGTACTGGTTCCATGAGCTCCACATTTACTGTCACACCATGAAACAGGAACTTTTGGAGAGCATTAAAGACCTTCCCACTGACATGACTGAACTTGAGCAAAGGGTGGAGATGGCACTGCATGTCCACGATGAGGAGGCCATGAAGATATGGATGGCAGTAAAAGGCTTGGAATGAGCATAAGCGGCATTTCTGGACAAAATAAATTACCTAGAAAACAGGTCTAGAAGGCATAATTTATGGATTGGGGGGGGGGGGGGTGCCGGAGCTCCTGGAGTATAAGGACACTATGCAGGTGGCTCAAAAGATATGCAGGGTGATATTGGAACATGGGAAATCCATGACATTAGAGCAAGATGTGAAATTAGTTAGCGCCATACTGCGCTAGGGGCACCAAAACTTAATTTGCTAAGCCCCAGTCCCCCGTTTTATCAGTGTCCTCCGTCAGTAGCCCCAGAGAGTGTTTTATTTATTTATTTAACCAGTTTTCTATATCGCCTTATCCTTCAATCAAAGTGGTTTACATTGTAACGTCACTGTGTACAATAAAGGCTGAACAGGAGGGGGGATAAGAACATAAGAAATACGAGTACAATACTGGGTCAAACCAAGGTCCATCAAGCCCAGTTTCCTGTTTCCAACAGTGGCCAATCCAGGTCACAAGTACCTAGCAGTTTCCCAAAAAACACAGGTTCCACAATGATTGTGTTGGATCAAGCGGTGATATCCTGGGTCTCTTTTAATAATGGTTTATGGACCTTTCTTCCAGGAGCTTGTCCAAACTTTTTTTTAAACCTAGCTACACTAACAGCTACATCCTGGAATTCCAGAGTTTGATTGCGCGTTGAGTGAAAAATATTTTCTTTTATTATTCTTAAATGGGTTACATTGTAGCTTAATTAAATGTGTGTTCTGGTCCTTCTACTTTTTGATGGCGTAAACAATTGATCTAAATTAAGCCATTCCACGCCATTCATTAATTTATAGACTTATATCATATCTCCCCTTAGCCTTCTCTTTTCCAAGTTGAAAAGCCCTAACCTTTTAAGCCTTTCCTCATAGAGGTATCCTTCCAGCCCCTTTACCTTTTTGGTAGCTCTTCTCTGGACCTTTCCTAATTCCGCTATATCCTTTTAAAGATGCGCCGACCAGAAATGCACACAATATTCAAGGTGCGGACGACCCATGGAACGACAGAGAGGCATTTTAGTATCCTTGATTTTATTCTCCATTTCTTTCCTTATGATTCCTAGCATTCTATTAGCTTTCTTGGCTGCCACTGCACACTGGGCGGAGGGTTTCATCATATTCTCCAGGAACAGGCAGGAAGTCAGTCCTCACATATGGGTGATGTCGGCATCGACAGAGCCCGTGCAGAGCTATTTTCCCAGCTTTCAAAGAAAGCCTTTGGGATTACTACCACGCATGTGCGGTCCCCTTCCCACCCAAGGGTGCCATCTTGTTCAGTCTTCTTTTTTCCAAGGAGTCCAAGAGACGTGGTCCTCATCTCTCCCAGAAAAGTAATTGTTTCCCTTCCAAATTCTTGACTTTGGTCAAGTCAGGCACTTCTGTGCCATTCTTAGCCTCTAACGGTCCCCTTTTTCATAGAGGTTCTTCCTTGACTGGCATTCGCGCCTTTTTTTGCCTGGGTGTCCTCAAACCCCGCTGGGTGTGACCGATGTGGCCAAACCATATCGGTTACTGTAAGGTCATGCATTTGGGCTGCAGCAATCCAAGGGAGCAATACAGTATAGGAGGTGAAGTACTTTTGTCCACTAAAGAAGAGCGGGACCTAGGCGTGGTTGTGTCTGATGATCTTAAAGTAGCTAAACAGGTGGAAAAGGCGACAGCAAAAGCTAGAAGGATGCTTGGGTGCATACGGAGAGGAATGGCTAGCAGAAAAAAGGAGGTGATAATGCCTCTGTATAAGTCTTTGGTGCGACCTCATTTGGAGTATGGTGTGCAATTCTGGAGACCGCACCTTCAAAAGGATGTGAACAGGATGGAGTCGGTGCAGAGGGTTGCTACCAAAATGATTAATGGGCTTCATTATAAAGCATATGAGGACAGACTTAAGGATCTTAATATGTACACCTTAGAGGAAAGGCGGGATAGAGGTGATATGATTGAGATGTTTAAATACCTCCGTGGCATAAATGTTCAGGGAGAGAGAGCCTCTTTCAATTGAAAGCAAGTTCTGCTACGAGGGGACATGGGATGAGGGTGAAGGGAGATAGATTCAGGAGTGATATGCGGAAATATTTCTTTACGGAAAGAGTAGTGGATCCGTGGAATAGTCTCCCAGTGGAGGTGGTAGAGATGAGGACAGTAACTGAATTCAAGAAAGCATGGGACCAACACAGAGGATCTCTAAAGGCAAAAAGTGGACTGTTGTAGTTGTTATGGAAGGACAGACTAGATAGGCCATGTGGTCTTTTTCTGTCGTCATATTTCTATGTTTCTATGTTTCTAATCTCCAGCAACAAGCAGGAATGTAGTTTTCACATATAGGTATCGTCGGTACAGACAGAGCCTGCGTGGGAACGCTCCCCAACGTCCAATAGGAAAGCTTTTGGGAGCATACCACAGCGCCTGCGTGCTGCCTTCCCGCCTTTCCCAACTGTCCCTCTCCAATTCTTTGTTTCCCGCGGAGCCGACAGGTCACACATCCTGTCACCGCAGAAAAAAAATCCCTTCTATTCTTCTTTTTTGTGGTCACATCTGCCTTCCCTAGACGCTATACCGGTACCACCGGTTCTTTATTTTTTTCTTCAAAAAAACAAAAAAAACCCCTTTCATTCTAGAGTCTTTCCAGTAATTTTCTCTTCAGGTGCCACACGCCGTTTTTGGCACTAGGCCCAACTTTTTCCTTAAAATGGAAAAACCTGCTTCGGGTTTTAAAAAGTGTTCTAAGTGTGGTGGTACCATCTCCATCACCGACACCCATGACTGGTGCCTCAAATGTTTAGGTCCTGACCACTCTATTTCAGTGTGTTGCCTGTGGGATGATGTCGAAAAGGGACCGGCAGAACCGAGCTGCTAAACTTAGCACCCTTTCTCCCTCCGATGCAGCCTCTGTGGCATCGACGTCTTCCAGGGCTTCGTCTTCCTCCCATGGATCTCAGGTAACTAAACAAAAATCTAGCCAGTCCTTCTAAACATCGAGATGCCTCTGACGTTGCCCTTGAGGGACTTTCACCAGCAAAATTGCCCTGGCTGGAGGCTTCGGCTTCAAAAGCACTAACGGGGCTCCAGGATGTTGTCAAGGCTGCAACCTCGGCCGAACTACTGGTGCCATGCTCTGGGGTGCTGGCTGCTTCATCCTGTACCGATACCCAAGCATCGGCAACATCGATAGACCAGAGATTTTTGGCTATTGAACGCAGTCTGGTGGCTCTTCTCACGGCCTCGATGCCCTTCAATCTGTTTCAGACAATTCAACCAGTACCGGCACCGACTGCATCGACATCGGCAGGTATTCTACCGGGACCGAGTCATGCGTTATTATCCGGTATCGACAAGTCTGAACCGGACCACTCCAATGCCGATTTCAGTCGCTACCCAGTACCGTGCCTCGCACGATCACCCGGATTGGAGATACTTTGAATCCTCGGAAGACTCTGAAAGCTCTGCCGATACTAGAGTACTTCTTCCTGAGGATTCTTCTTCTCCTCAGCGTAGGATGTCTCCACCAGCGGATATGTCCTCTCAGGACTTTATCCGAGATGTGGCCCGAGGTCTTTCCATCACAGTGGCTCCTGAAAAAGAGCCTAGGGCAAAGGATTTAGAAATCCTACAATACCCTAAAGGAGGCAGCTACCTTACCTATTCATGAGATCTTGCATGATCTCATGTTAAGGATATGGGAAACAACTCTAACCACATCTCCTCACTCTCGAAGACTCGACACCATGTATCGAGTTCCTCCTTGTACTGGGTTTCAGAAGACTCAATTACCACACCATTCCATGGTGGTGGAATCAGCTATGAGAAGGATAAAGAGTGCAAAAAGGCATGCATCTAATCCTCCAGGACGTGAGTGTAGGACTCTTGACGCCTTTGGACGTTGAACCTTCTAGGCTTCCATGCTTCCTGCTAGGATCAGTTCCTATATCTTGTATATGGGAATGTTCCTTAAAGAGGTCACAGGAGATTTAGAGCTTATGAGCCCTCTCCTTCCTGATGATAAGAGGCAAGATTACCTTGCCCTTGTCAAACATGCTCAGGATGTTTCCAAGCTTGTGAATCGTGCAGCCTTTGACTGCTTTGAGTGCATAAGCAGAACCTCTACCATTGCCATAGGTGCACGTAGGATTGCCTGGCTCCAGGCATCTGACTTGGAAATTTGGGTACAGGATAAACTAGGGAATATTCCTTGCACAGGAGAGAATCTCTTTGACAAGAATTGGCAGGAAAAAGCTAATGAGAGAGATGCTGACAATATCACTTTGGATAGATTGTCTAAATCTACAGCTGATCCTGCGAGGAAAAAATCCTCTAAGAAACCATTCTTCAGTAAGAAGAAGACGTTTTATCCCTCCTATACCTAGCAGGGGCATTGTTTAGGTCAGTCTGCCCAAAAGTGACAGCAGCAACAACCTAGGCAAAGAAAGACAAAAGCAGCTAAGCCTCAACTGGCTCAGCAGACTCATCCTCCACAGGGGCTTTGACTCCTATCTAGAGAACTTTGCTTTCCTGGCCCTGAACGGCCCAGAACCCTCCACCATCCCAGCAAGGTTATGTCATTTTGCCCCCAGATAGGGTCAGATAACAGCAGAGAATTGGACTCTGTCTATTGTAAGAGAGGGGTACAAGCTTCATTTTCTCAGTATGCCCCCTCCTACAATGGTAAGACAGTTCAATTCTCAGACCTCTCTCAATGACCAGTTAGGTCAAGAGGTCTCTGTGCTCCTTCCTCAAGGGGCAATAGAAGATGTACCCATTCCCCAACGGGGTACAGGGTTTTACTCCCCCTGTTTCCTTATTCCAAAGAAAACAGGCGGACTCAGACCCATTTTAGACCTCAGAGAATTGAACAAATTCCTATTCAAAGAGAAGTTCAAAATGATTTCTCTGGGAACTCTGCTGCCATACCTTCAGAGTCAGGATTGGCTTTGTTCTCTAGATCTCAAGGATGCGTACACTCAGGTTCTCATCCATCCAACTCACCGAACGTTCCTTCGCTTTCTGTTTCAAGGGAAGCACTACCAGTACAGAGTTCTTCCCTTTGGCCTGGCCTCTGCACCAAGGGTGTTTACAAAATGTGTGGCTGTGGTGGCAGTATTTCTCTGCATCCTGGGAATATTTGTCTTCCCTTACTTAGACGACTGGCTCATTCAAGTCCCTTCAGAGCCAGAGGCCAGGGTTGCTCTATCTCGCACAATGCGCATTCTTCAGTATTTGGGACTTGTCATAAACTTCCCAAAATCCAATCTTGCTCCCACTCAGTCCCTAGAGTTTATAGGAGCTCTGTTGGATACCAGACAGACAAGGGCCTACCTGCCACAGCCCTGCTGCCATCGCATTGTGCAGTTAGCTTGCCAAGCCAGTGCTAAGACCTCACCTCACTGCTAGGGAAATGTTACAGTTGCTAGGCCACATGGCATCCACTGTGCATGTGGTTCCTTATGCTCGCCTCCATATGAGGGAAGCCCAGTGGACTTTATCCACTCAGTGGTCTCAGGCATCAGGTTGCCTGTCAGACAAAATAGCAAACTCAGATCACCTTATTTTGTCCCTCCAATGGTGGCAGTCACCCCAAAACCTTTTGGTGGGGTCTCCTTTTCAGCAACCCCCATCCCAAGCCACCCTAACAGATGCTTCACAGGTGGGTTGGGGAGCCCACCTGCCAGGCCTTTGCACGCCACAGGAGGCCTATCTACACATCAATCTCCTAGAACTCAGAGCAATCTTCCTTGCTCTTCGAGTATTTCACACCCAGCTCAGCTACAAGACAGTCCTAGTTCAAACGGACAATCAAGTAGCCATGTTCTATGTGAACAAGCAGGGTGGAACAGGCTCTCTGTCGCTCTGCAACGAAGCTTTGGGACTATGGGCCCTCGCCAGAGAGCATCAGATTCATCTCCTTGTGGTGCATCTTCCAGGCATTCAAAACTCTTGGGCAGACACACTCAGTCAAATTCTGCTTCCACACGAATGGTCTCTCCATGCAAACCAGGTGGCCGAAATTTTTCAAATTTGGGGAACCCCGGATATAGATCTCTTTGCAAGTCCATTGAATGCCAAACTTCTCCGGTTCTTTTCCAGAATTCCGGCTCAGGGTTGTCAGGCCAGGGATGCTTTCCTCCTCCATTGGGGTCTGGACTTCCTGTATGCCTGCCCACCCATTCCCCTAATTCCCAAAACCCTGTTCAAGCTTCAGAGAGACAGAGGTCATATGATTCTCATAGCTCCACGTTGGCCACGGCAAATGTGGTACCCTCTGCTCCTATATCTCTCTCAAGCTCCGCCTTTGGAGTTAGGATCTGCTCCAAATCTCCTTTCTCAAGAGGACGGGATGCTGTGGCATCCCAATCCTCAATCTCTGCATCTCAGGGCCTGGTTGATGAAAGCCTAGAACTTCATGGTCTTAACCTTTCCCAGCAAGTAAAGGATATCCTTTATGCTTCCAGGAAGCCTTCCACAAGACGCTCTTATGCATTTAAGTGGAAAAGGTTTACCATATGGTGCTCGCAGAAGGGTCTTAACCCTCTTGCGATACCTCTGCAATCATTACTGGAGTATCTCCTTCATTTATCAAATGCAGGGCTTAAGACCAATTCAGTGAGAGTTCATTTGAGTGCTATTGCAGCTTCTTTCAAGCCTCTAAATGGACAACCTATTTCCTCTCATCCTCTCATAGCGAGATTTATGAGAGGCCTTCTTTTAACTAAGCCTCCCATTAAGCCACCACCGGTGGCATGGGACTTAAATCTGGTTCTTGGGTAGCTCATAAAACCATCCTTTGAACCATTAGCCACTACCTCTTTGAAATTCCTTTCCTGGAAGGTCATCTTTCTTATTGCAATCACATCAGAACGTTGCATCAGTGAATTGCAAGCGTTGGTGGCTGATCCTCCTTATAGAAGGTTCCACCATGATAAGGTAGTCCTTGGGACTCATCCACATTATCTGCCAAAGGTGGTATCACGTTTTCATTTAAACCAAGCGGTTTACCTTCCTGTATATTATTCCCAAGGCCTCACGCCTCAAGTGCAGAAAGGAATCTTCATTCTTTGGACTGTAAAAGGGCTTTGGCATTTTACTTGCAAAGGACACAGCAACATAGAAAGTCCTCTCAACTCTTTGTTGCTTTTGATCCTAGTCATTTGGAACTTAGTCTCCAAAAGAACACTGTCCAACTGGATTGCACAGTGTATATCTTTTGCCTTTGAGAGTACAAGTCTTCCTCTTGAAGGCCATGTCACAGCTCACAATGTGAGAGCCATGGCAGCCTCTATGGCTCATCTTCACTCTGTGTCTATCGACAACATCTGTCGAGCAGCTACTTGGGCTTCGGTTCAAACCTTCACAGTCCATTACTGCTTAGACAAGGACTCCCGCCGGGATGCCTTGTTTGTTCAGGCTGTTCTTCAACACCTGTTCCATACTTAATCAACTCCTGTCCCCACCATCCCTGGTAGGATGCCAGAGATCCATGGGGGGAAGTGGAGCCCTTTCACAGGGGCATAAAACTTCTGGGGCCTTCTCCCTTGCATCTGCAGCTAGGGAGTCCCCATATGTGAAGACTACATTCCTGCTTGTTCCTGGAGATAGCATGGTTACTCACCTGTAACAGGTGATCTCCGGGAACAGCAGGAATTTAGTCTTCACAACCCACCCACCTCCCCTAGGAGTTATATCTCTCTATCTCTCTCTCTTTCCCTTTCTCTTCTATCTCAGCTTTAAACTCAACTGGAGAGGGACAGTTGGGAGCGTTCTCGCGCAGGCTCAGTCAGTACCGACGATACCCCTATGTGAAGACTAAATTCCTGCTGTTCTCGGAGATCACCTGTTACAGAACCATGCTCTATGATTTCTGCCTCCGCTGTCTGTTCCTGGACCATGACAGCTCCTCCTGTGACTGATGCCAGGCCATAACGCCCAAGACCAAAAGGAAATGATCAGAGTTGCGGGGGAAGCTCTTTCCCAAGCCAGACTCTGCTCCAGCATCCCCTTTCTCCCAGTCTGAAGGAGGGTTCTTCAAGGGAGGTCTGGGCGTCCTCTGAATCCCACGGCAGCGGCTCCTCCGGTAGGTCGCCGGACCATCCTACAAAGAAGACTGTGCGGCCCCCCCGATGTGCTCACAAAACTTGAGAAGGTCCTGCAACAGGAGTCAGGCGACTTGGTGCAGCGCCCTCTTAAACTCGAGGCAGGAGCTCTCGGCCGGCGGTGACCTACCAGGGTTCGGGAACTCGTAGTCTTCCTGGAAGACGCACTCTCCGGAGTGCTGGCCTGCTGGACCTGAGGCCCTCGGTGTCTGCACAGAAGGCTGCTGAACCATCAGGTCTGGAGGCCTATATGGTGGCCATGGAGCGGAGTCTCTCCTCCATTTTGTCCTTAGCAGCAGTCGTTGTCTGGACTCCCAGCATCATCTGCTTCGACATCTGGTTCCCTGGCCTCAGGGGATGCCTGGGGCATTGAACCAGGCACCGAGTGCCGCTAGCCTCGGGTAAGTCCTCCGCCCCGTTTGAGGTCCCGGTCCTCGGGGCTCCGTTCCTCCCCGTGAAGCCTGCAGGGATCTGACCCCCGGTCCTCGGGTGTTTCCCAGTTCCTGGGGGTTATCCCCGAGAGCAAGGATGAGGCTTCTCCTGAGACCTCCCTTGGAGCCTTCAACCCTGCAGCCACGATGCCACTCTCATCCAAGGATCTGGCATTCCATGATTTCATTCATGACATGGTCCAGGCTCTCTCAGTGCAGACAGAGTCCGAGGAGGACCCGCCTATCGAGGAGCTGGAAATTCTGCAGTATGAGTCTCAGCCTCAGGAGACTCTCAAATTCCCAATCCCACCTATCATTGAGAGGCTCCTGCTCCGGATGTGGGAGACCCCAGCCTCTGTGCCAGTGATCTGTCAGCATGTCGACGCCATTTACCGGGTCCCAAAGGGTGTGGGGTTCCACAAACCTCAAGTCCCCCACAGGGAGGAGTGGCCTAGTGGTTAGGACAAGGTACTTCAGGCCGGAGGGCCAGGGGTTCAAGTCCCACCTGGGGACAGCAGTCTCAGGCCGGAGGGACTGGGATTTCTAGTCCTATAGGTACTCCTTGTGGTCTTGGGCAAGCCACTTAACCCTCCATTGCCCATGTTCCCTGTAAGTATTAGCATATGTGTGTCATATCCCCTCGTGTTAAATGTATCTCCCAATTGACCGCTTTGACCTGGTGAAAAGCAGGATATAAATACAGCTAAATAAATAAACTCAGTGGTGGTGGAGTCATCGATGCAAAAGCTCAAAGTCAAAAGACCTACTCATCTATGCCCCTGAGCAAGGAGGTCTGGGCTCTCAATACCCTGAGCTGTAAATGCTATCAGGGCACCTGTGAGCTGTATATGAGGATATATTTGTAGGGCCTGGTCCAGGACTTCTTGGGATTCTCAGCAGGCTTCACCGGGGAACATTACTTTCTGTCCCTAACCGGGGCTGCCCGGGACTGCTCTAAGTTTCTCTCTAGAGCTGCCTACGATGGGTTTGAGGCCTCAGCCTTGGTGGCAGCCACGGGCATTGGTGCAGGCCTCGGACCTGGAGCAGTGAGTGCAGGAGAAGCTCCTGGACATGCCCTGCAATGGGGAGATTCTTTTTGGGAAGCCGATGTTGGATTAGGTTGCCAAGGTCGAGGTCGAGGTAGTTACCCGGCAGTGACTTTCTAGAAAGACCTCTGCTCTTCCCAGGAAGACGTCCTCGTGAAAGAAGACATTTTTCCCGAGGAAAAAGGATTACCCCTCAGCCAGCCATTACCAGCCTTACCAGGGGTCAGCCTCACCAACCCGCACAGACAAAGGGCCAAGGGCATGGGTCCAGGAAGCCCAAGGCCCCAAAGCCCCCAGGCTGCAGCCCCCCCTCATTCAGGGGTGGGTAGGGTCTCCCCTCCTCCTGGAGACCCACCTCCGCACATAGGGGATCTACTGGCCTCCTTCGCTGACAGCAGGGCCACCATCACTATAGACCAGTGGGTCCTGCGGAAGGTGAGAGAGGGTTATTCCATCCACTTGCAACAGAACCCTCCAGATTACTTTCCAGGAGATCCACCCCGCCGCCTCCTTCACCAGGCCGTGCTCGACACAGAGCTTGCAAACCTGCTCAGGGACAAGGTGGTGGAGCCTCTGCCCCACCACCTCTGGGGTAGGGGCTTCTACTCAAAGTATTTCCTTATTTATTTTTATTTATTTAGCTGTATTTATATCCCGCTTTTCACCGGGTCAAAGCGGTCAATTGGGGGATACATTTAACACGAGGGGATATGAGACACATACACTAATACTTACAGGGAACATGGGCAGTCATCAAAAGAACAGGAGGCCTCTGGCCTATCCTGGATCTGCGCAGTCTCAGCAGATTCCTTGTGGAGGAGTGGTTCAAGATGCTCTCCCTTGGAACACTACTGCCCTACCTGCCCCAGGGAGACTGGCTTTGCTCCTTGGATCTCAAAGATGCTTATGCCCACATCCTGATTCATTCCTCCCACAGGTGATATCTGAGGTTTGTGGTGGGAGGTCGCACTTCCAGTACAGAGTGCTCCCATTTGGGCTCGCCTCCTCCCCAAGGATCTTCACAAAGTGCCTGGCCGCAGTAGCCCTGGTTTTCAGAAAGCAGTTACCACACCATTCCATGGTGGTGGAATCGACCATGCATCGCCTGAACAGTTAGAAGATGCACTCCGTGGTGCCCACTGGCAGGGAGGCCCGGAACCTGGATGGTTTTGGTAGAAAATGCTTTCAGGGCTCGATGCTTGCTTGCCGTGTCAAGTCTTACCAGCTTTACATGGGCATGTACTTGCGGGACCTGGCCAAGGAGCTGGCTGGGTTCTCTGCTGGTCTCTCCGAGGAACCCTTGCAGAGGTTCAAGTCCTTGTCCTCGGGGATACGGGAATGCTCCAAGTTTATGTCCCTCACTTCCTACGATGGCTTCGAGGCTTTGGCCCGTGTTGTGGCAGCCGGCATCGCGGCCCGACGCCAGGCGTGGTTGCAGTCATCGGACCTCGAGCCATGGGTTCAGGACAAGTTGGTTGATGTCCCTTGCCGAGGGGAAAACCTTTTTGGCAAGCCCATGACTGAGAAGGCCGCACAGCTCGAAACCGAGCACCTCACGAGGACAAGGCTGTCTAGAAAGACTTCTGCCCCTTCTCACAAGAAGAAGGGCTCGGGTAAAAAGTCCTTTTACCCGAGGAAGGGCACTGCCTACAAACAGTACCCACAGTAAAAGGCCTCCCAGGCTCCCCCACAGGGTCAGCAGGCCAAGGGGCAGGGTAATGGGCCCCGTAGGCAGAGGACCCCCAAGCCTCCGGCCCCTGCTCCCACTCAGCAGGGTGGGGGGTTTTCACTCCTTAGGCATAGCCTCTCCGTCCCTGCTCTCCCAACCATGCACAGGAGGTCGACTTACCCTGTTTGCCCACAGGTGGCCACTCATCACTGGAGACAGTTGGGTGCTAAGCATCGTCCACAAGGGCTATATGCTACACTTCCAACAGCTGCCTCCTCCATACTTTCCAGGGGAGCCTCCAAGGCCTCCCCTGCACACAGATCTTCGCCTTCAGGAGCTCCAAGGTCTGTTGCAGGACAAGGCAGTGGAGCCTGTGCCTCCCCACCTCCAAGGTCAAGGGTTCTACTCCAGGTACTTTCTAGTACCCAAAAGAACCGGTGGCCTCCGGCCTATCCTCGACCTCAGAAATCTCAACAAGTTCCTAGAGAAAGAGAAATTCAAGATGCTTACTCTTGGAACACTGCTGCCCTACCTCGAGCAGGGAGATTGGCTATGCTCCTTAGATTTAAAGGATGCGTACACTCACATCCTCATTCATCCAGACCACAGAAAATACCTCAGGTTCGTGGTGAGAGGAAACCATTATCAGTACAGAGTACTGCCTTTCGGCCTCACCTCCGCTCCCAGGGTCTTTACCAAATGCCTGGCAGTGGTGGCGGCCTACCTGAGAAATCAGGGCATCTTTGTCTTCCCCTATCTGGACGACTGGCTCATCAGTGGTCAGACATGCCAGGAGGCCAGACAAGCCACCCTCCGAACTATTGCTCTTCTTCAAAACCTGGGGTTTGTCATAAACTTCGCAAAGTCCACTTTGCTCCCCTCCCAGAACTTGGAGTTCATAGGGGCAAGATTGGACTCTCTGCTGGCAAAGGCATTCTTGCCAGAAGACAGGGCCCAAAGACTGATTAACTTGGCAAACCAGTTTCTCAGCAGGTCACTGGTCTCCGCCAGGCTCTGCCTGAGGCTGCTTGGCCACATGGCTTTGACGGTACATGTGACCCCCAATGCCCGGCTCCATATGAGGCCTGCACAGTGGTGCCTCCGAACTCAGTGGACACAGGCCACAGGCAGCCTGAGGGACGGAGCAAGGGTGTCCAGACAATTACTGAACTCCCTCCGCTGGTGGCTGCACCCACCCAATCTACTGCAAGGGGTGCCTTTTCAGATTCCTGGGTTCACAGTGGTGTTGACCATGGATGCCTCCCTGCAAGGCTGGGGGGCTCATTGTCGAGACAAGTGCACCCAGGGCCTGTGGTCTCCCTGGGAGGCCACACAGCAGATCAATCTACTGGAACTCAGGGCTATTCGGTTAGCCCTCAAGACTTTCTCTCAGACACTGGCTCATCAGTCTGTCCTAGTTCAAACATACAACCAAGTAGCCATGTTCTATGTGAACAAGCAGGGCGGAACTGGCTCCAGGCTCCTTTGTCAGGAGGCACAGGACCTTTGCTTGTTTGCTCTCAAGCACAACATGCTCCTCAAGGCAGTGGCCAGGACAACTACTTGGCAGACAGGTTGAGCAGGATTCTGCAGCCCCACGAATGGCAACTCCTTCCCTTAGTCGTTCAGAAGATTTTCCTGAAATGGGGACTTCCAACCATAGATCTGTTTGCTAGTCCATCGAACAAACAACTGACAAGGTTCTGCTCCAGGCAACCGCATCCTCTGCGGCTGGCAGCAGATGCTTTTCTGATTTCCTGTTCCCAGGGCCTCCTATATGCATTTCCTCCCATGCCCCTGGTGGCCCGAACCCTGTTCAAAATTCTTCAGGACAAGGCCTCGGTCCTGCTGGTAGCTCCCAGATGGCCGAGACAGCCTTGGTTTCCACTTCTGCTTCAGCTGGAAGTGGATCCCCCACTACCTCTGGGGTTGCAACCAGACCTTCTCTCTCAGGATCAGGGTTCCCTTCTGCACCCAAATCTCAGAGCTCTCAATTTGATGGCATGGAGGCTGCAAGGGTAGTTTTGGCTCCCTGGGGCCTACCTCAGGAAGTTGAGAAGGTTGTCCTAGCCTCTAGGAAGCAGTCCACTAGAAAAACCTATGCCCTGAAATGGAAAAGGTTTTCTGTGTGGGGTCAGCTACGTACAGAGGATCCTTTCTCCTGTGCTGTACCAGTAGTGCTTCAGTACCTGCTGCACTTATCCAATCAGGGACTTAAGTCCAATTCTGTTCGGGTCCACCTCTCAGCTCTAGCAGCTCACCACTCACTGGTGGAGGGACATTCTCTGTCGGTTCACCCCTTGGTGTCCAGATTTCTTAGAGGCTTGCTCTTGCTAAAGCCTCCAATCCGTCCTCCAGCTCCTGAGTGGGAATTGAATGTGGTCTTGCAGCAACTGACTTGCCCACCTTTTGAGCCGATGGCTACTTGTCCTCTCCGCTTCCTTTCTTGGAAGACACTCTTCTTGGTAGCCTTACACCCGCTTCTATGGGAACAGGGTAGTCCTTAAGACTCATCCAAAGTTCCTCCCAAAGGTTGTCTCCTCTTTCCACCTCAACCAGGAGGTGGTTCTTCCAACATTCTTCCCTAGGCCTCATGCAAGCCAGGCTGAAGCAGTCCTGCATACCCTGGACTGTAGGAGGGCCTTATCCTTCTACTTTGACCGTACGCAGGGGCATAGAAGGGCTACTCAGTTCTTCATATCTTTTGACCCTAATAATTTGGGCGTAGCTGTGTCCATACCTTGTCCATCTGGGTGGTTGACTGTATCACCTGGGCTGACCTTCCTTTGCAGGGTCGGGTCACTGCCCATCGTGTCAGGACAATGGCTGCCTCAGTGGCTCACCTCCGCTCTGTACCGTTGGTAGACATCTGCAGGGCTGCAACTTGGTCTTCCAGCCAGACGTTTGCGGCCCATTACTGTGTGGAGAGGGAGTCCCGTAGGGACAGTGCTTTTGGCCAGGCAGTACTCTGCAGTCTCTTTGAGGTTTACTCCTGCCCTCCAGCCCTCCGTTGGGCTACCAGTGGAGGTTCTTTCAGTGAAAAGCCTTTCTTTGATGCTGGGACTAGAGGGAGCTCTCTTGTTCAGCCTGGGTTCCTGGTAGCCCAGAGCTAGGGAGTCACCCATATGTGAGGACTGACTTCCTGCTTGGTTCTGGAGAACACCTGTTACAGGTGAGTAACTACTCTGTCTCTCCGTTATGGCCTTGCCTTCAGAAACGCATCTGCCACCACTCTCCCGCAGTGTGGTTGCCTACTGTTAGGTGCATAGACATTAATAAATGTCACATTTTATTCTTGCAAGTTCCCCTAATTGCAATGCATCTACCTTCCTTATCTTTGTAGGTACCTTCCCTTTTGAACGAGACCACCCTTCTCGAACTGTAAAATAATTTTTGCAAAGGCCCTATTCTTCAATAGATGTTCATCCCTGACCCTGGACTTAACTTACTTCCAAAATTATGACCCACCGCTTATTAGGGCTGTTTGGCACATTAACATTCCATGACATAGAAATATGATAAGAACATAAGATATGCCATACTGGGTCAGACTAAGGTCCATCAAGCCCAGTATTCTGTTTCCAACAGTGGCCAGTCTAGGTCAGATCAACCAGACATTCCTGCAATAACTCTATCGTTGTCCCTTACAAAAGAACCAAATCCACACAACGGACCTGCAACAGAGCATTCGAACTCTATGCTCCATCCCTCTGGAACTCTCTACCAAAACACATCAGGAGCAACGCTGACATCACATCATTTAAGAAACAGCTAAAGACAATCCTATTCCGTGAACATCTCTGAACGGAAACAACACCATGACCTAAACACTTAGAAGTAAACATGTCCATGTCTACCCAAATCATTAAATGTTGACCCTGGTGATGGCCCCACCCTAAAAAAAAAAAAATTACCCCCCCCGATGTTACATGTTACACCCAAGAGACACAAGTTCCACAATGCTTGTACTGGGTCAAGCATTGATATCTTCGGTCACTTCTTAATAATGGTTTATGGACCTTTCCTCCAGGAACTTGTCCAAACCTTTTTTAAACCCAGCTACACTAACAGCCTTTACTACATCCTCCGGTAACAAATTCCAGAGTTTGATTACACGTTGAGTGAAAAAATATTTTCTTTTATTAGTCTTAAATAGTTTACCCTGTAGCTTCATTGCATGTCCCCTAGTCTTTCTATATTGTAATAACGTAAATAATCGATCTACATTTACCCGTTCCACTCCGTTCATTAATTTATAGACTTTTATCATATCTCCCCTCAGCCGTCTCTTTTCCAGGTTAAAGAGCCCTAACCTTTTTAGCTTTTCTTCATAAGAGTATCCTTCCATCCCCTTTACCATTTTGGTGGCTCTTCTCTGAACCTTTTCTAAAATCGCTATATCCTTTTTAAGATACGGCGACCAGAATTGCACACTTTCTGTATGCCTTCCCACCCATTTCTCTAATTCCCAGAACCCTATTCAAGCTTCAGAGAGACAGAGGCCGTATGATTCTCATAGCCCCACATTGGCCACGACAAGTGTGGTACCCTCTGCTCTTACATCTCTCTCAAGCTCCATCTCTGTAGCTAGGATCTGCTCCAGATCTCCTATCCCAGGAGGACAGGATGCTATGCCATCCCAATCCCCAGTCTCTACATTTCAGGGCCTGGTTGCTGAAAGCCTAGAACTTCATGGTCTTAGCCTTTCTCAGCAAGTAAAGGATATCCTTTATGCTTCCAGGAAATCATCCACAAGACGCTGTTATGCTTTCAAGTGGAAAAGGTTTACCATATGGTGTTCACAGAAGCGTCTTAACCCTCTTGCAATACCTCTGGAATCATTACTGGAATATCTCCTTCGTTTGTCTAATGCAGGGCTTAAGACCAATTCAGTGAGAGTTCATTTGAGTGCTATTGCAGCTTCTCTCAAACCTTTAAATGGGCAATCTATTTCCTCTGATCCTATCATAGTGAGATTTATGAGAGGCCTTCTTCTAACTAAGCCTCCCATTAAGCCACCTCTGGTGACATGGGATTTAAATCTGGTTCTTGGCCAGCTCATGAAGCCACCTTTTGAACCATTAGCTACTACCTCTTTAAAATTCCTTTCCTGGAAGGTTATTTTTCTTATTGCAATCACATCAGCACGTCGCATTAGTGAGTTGCAAGCATTGGTGGCTGATCCTCCTTATTCAAGGTTCCATCATGATAAGGTAGTCCTTAGGACTCATCCTCACTTTATGCCAAAGGTGGTTTCATCTTTTCATTTAAACCAAGCAGTTTACCTTCCTGTTTTTTTCCCAAGGCCTCATCCCTCTAATACAGAAAGGAATCTTCATACTGTGGACTGTAAAAGAGCTTTGGCCTTTTACTGGCAAAAAACGCAACAACATAGAATGTCCTCCCAACTCTTTGTTGCTTTTGATCCTAGTCATTTAGGGCTTCCAGTCTCCAAAAGGACACTGTCCAACTGGATTGCACAGTGTATATCTTTTGCCTATCGGAGTAAGAACCTTCCTCTTGAAGGCCATGTCACAGCGCACAATGTGAGAGCCATGGCAGCCTCTATGGCTCATCTTCACTCTGTGTCTATCGACGACATCTGTTAAGCAGCTACCTGGGCTTCAGTTCATACCTTCACAGCCCATTACTGCTTGGACAAGGACTCCCGCCAGGATGCCTTGTTTGGTCAGGCTGTTCTTCAACACCTGTTCCATACTTAATCAACTCCTACCCACCATCCCTGGTAGGATGCCAGAGATCCATGGGGGGAAGTGGAGCCCTTTCAGAAGGGCACACAACCTCTAGGATTTCTCCCTGGCATCTGTAGCTAGGGAGTCCCCCCATATGTGAAGACTACATTCCTGCTTGTTCCTGGAGATAGCATAGTTACTCACCTGTAACAGGTGATCTCCGGGAACAGCAGGAATTTAGTCTTCACGACCCACCCACCTCCCTTAGGAGTTGTATCTCTCTATCTCTCTTTTTCTCTGTTCCTCTCTCTCTCTCTCTGTCTCAGCTTTAAACTCAACTGGAGAGAGACAGTTGGGAAAGGCGGGAAGGCAGCACGCAGGCGCTGTGGGGTGCTCCCAAAAGCTTTCTAATTGGACGCTGGGGAGCGTTCCCGTGCAGGCTCCTTCGGTACCGACGATACCCATATGTGAAGACTAAATTCCTTCCAAGAATCTCTAATTAAATTCTCATAGGATACAGTAGAAGATACCACCACACAATGGGAAGAAGTTGTCCACCTCACACAAAAGCTTGTTAAGGAAGAGATGCATTCTGCTACCTCTTGGAATGTTGCAGATCCAAAATCATACCAAGGGAACTTCGTATGAATAAAGCGCCTGGTCTTTATCTTGATGATGATAATTTTGTTAAATGTTGAAATGCTATCTTGAACAAATGTTCACTAGATTTAATGATTCTCTTTATGAATACATCTCATAAGAAAACAGAATGTCTGAAGATTGATGTAGATGAGAAACTTTTATTTATTTATTTATTTAAACGGACTTGGTATACCGCTTTATCATGAAATCAAAGCGGTTGGCACAGCAAACAATCAATGAAGGGTGAGTTGTCATTAGCATGCAGTGTGAGAATTGTTACAGTGTGCTGCGTGAGTGCGTGTGGATGATGATGAAACTTACTGAACTTAAGAGAAGTGATGATAATTTTGAAAGGGTTCAGAAAGTTTATGAAAAAAAACATGCAATTGTTTAAGAAAGAAGTCAAAGATAAGAAGGTAGTCAAGTTTAGAAGGGATGAGGAAGATTATAGGGTAGGGTATGTTTATTCTTGGTGTAAGAAGGTACAAGGTGATTGTATATGGATCTAACAGAGATCCACGATTTTTGATAGAAAGGATAGTCATATAGAAGAAGGTGATAAAGAACTACAGTGAATAAAAAAAGAAACGAAGCAGGAGTGAGTCGACAGAATTTTTCAATGTATCACTGTTTTCAACACAGAAGGATTGATCCATGCCCCAGAAGAAAAAAGATTTTTTCAACATGGACAAGTTATGGAAGGGTAGGGGCCGAGATTTTTCCAAGCCATGGACCTGACCCATAATTTTTCGACAGGACAGAGTACACAATCAGGACAGGATACATGATCAGCACAATCAGTACTACCAATACAATCAAAACAGAGGCCAAGGACGAGGAAGCGGGGAGAGGCTAGTGGAGACAGGACATGTCCAGCGAGACAAGATAATGTCTAGTTTAGACAACGTCATTAACATTTCAAAATATAAACTCACGAAAGATGAACAGTCAGTATTAAATAAGGGCTTCTCATTTGTTCCCACTAGAAAGTACAATCCTTTTGAAACCCATATAGACTTGTGCAAATTTTTTTGAAAAATCAGAATAAGACAATTTTTAGCTACTAGTGTAGATGAGTATAGTGATCAATCAATTATTAATAAAAAGTCGGTTTGGATTCCACCACTGCAGACTGATCCTCTCATCAAATCTTTTGAGAAAGTAGTTTTGAGAAGAGTTCGCTGATTAGTAATCCTAAACGTACTTTTCAGAATTTGACTTTTAGAGAAAGAGAGGCTATGAAATCCCTACAGAAAAATGATCAGATCATCATCAAACTGGCAGACAAGGGAGGGGAGGTTAATAAGGATATTACCTAAAAGAAATTAATAGACAACTCAATGATAAGATGTTTTATGTTAGATTAGATGACTATCCCATTGCCCATTTGAAAAAGAGCACAGATAGCTTAGTTGTTACAGCTTTTGAGATTGGTTACATTACTCAAAAAGAAAGATTTTTTGATAGATGATCATCCCATTACGCCAACTATATATGTGATACCGAAAGTACACAAGTCCCTAGGTCCACCAGGGCGCCATTGTTTCCTTGTTTGAACCCATATCACCTTTTTTAGATGTTTTTACTTTGACCTTTTATCATTGAGATGTGGTGTTATGTATGGGATTCATCACACATTATCCAGATTCTCACATCGTTTGAAGGATATGATTTGGATCTCATGTTCGTTACATTGATGTGGAATCCGTTTATACCACCATTCCACAATTAGAAGCACTTAAGGTTGTGGAAAGTTGCCTTCTGGATAAGAAGGTGCACAAGAGGATTCCTATGGCCTTTCTTATGGCATTGGCACGGTTGCCATTGATTGAGAATTTCTTTTTGTTTTAGAGACTTATTTTACAAACAGATTAAGGGTGTGGCAATGGCATCTTCCTTTTCGCTTCTCCGGGCCAGTCCAGGGAAAGGTAGGGTTGTCAATCCCCCATAGTAACTGAGGACTGAAGGCTCCAAGCTTTTACTGTGAGGTGAAGCCACTCCCCCTTCAGGCAATCTGTCAGTCTTTCAGTCCTCAGTAACTATAGAGGATCGATTTTATCTTCTCCCTCATCATTACTTATATTGTTCTTTTATTTTATTGATTGGCTCTAGCAGGGCTGATCCTTTCCATAGTCTTGTTTTTTACTTACTTGAACAGGCTACTATGCCTTTAAGAGCAGACTGAATATTGAACGGGCTTTCCTTCAACAGTGTGAGGTAGAGCCTGCCTCTCTCACTGTCCCGATTCAAATGGCAGAGTGATACTGGGAGCCCCAGCTTTCTCCTCTAGCTCTACAGCTCTTACCTCCTTCGGAGATCTGTTATTCAGTTCTACTAGTGCTCCGGTGCCTTTTTTCAGTCTCGGGTGAGTGTTTCCAGGCTAATTTATCTTTTTTACTCTCCTGTAAAACCGCGGGTTCCCTGGCGATTTTGGCGATTTTTTCTATTGTTTCTGGGTTCTTCAAAGTTGTTTCAGGTGACTGGGCTGGATTTTAGACGTTAAAATTTGCTGTTATAATGTCTGAGAAGGCTCATATTAATTTACCTGAGGCTAGTTTAATCGCCGAAAAGGCGGGAACGGCGGCCATCTTGGCTGCACCGGGCAGTGCTCTAGCAGAGCATCAGAAGCCTCACAAACGGAAAACAAAGTCTTCTAAAGACACATTTACTTCAGATAAGCCTTCTATTTCTTCCACTGTGCCTCAGGAACAGATGCTTTCATTTCTTTCACCTGAATTTATTCTGGCAATGCATAAGGCTTTTCTTGTGCATTCTACTCAGTCTTCAGAGTTACCTGCTGTTCCTGTTTCAGTCCCAGTTTCTCTCACTTCTCCAAGTGTTGAAGATCCAGGAGAAGGCACTTCTCATTCTCAGGGTTTAGCTACTGATCCTTTGTTATCACAGGCAGTGCAGCAGGGAGATCCTGAATTTCTGTCAGACTCAGCTATGGATTTTGAAGCTGAAGATTTAGAGGATGGGGAGATAGCCTCTGGTCAGGATCCTAATATTTTTAGAGTTTTCCGCAAAGAGGAACTCTCTGCTCTCATTTTCCATTCTTTGTCAGCGCTGCACTTGCCTCTGCCAACACCCTCTCAGGAGCCTTTGGAGGATCCCTTGCTGCAGGGTTTTAAGTCAGAGCAGAGGTGTTTTCCTTTGCACCGAGTGATCAAACAAATGATTGATTCGGAGTGGCAGTGTCCGGAGGCTTCACTGCGTGGCAGCAGAGCTTTATCTCGCTTATACCCCCTACCTCAAGAAGCAAAGGATTTATTTCGCATGCCAAAAGTGGATGCGCTTATCTCCGCGGTAACCAAAAAGACTACCATCCCTGTAGAAGGTGCAGCAGCCCTTAAAGATTTACAGGATAGGAAATTGGAGATACTGCTAAAGCAAGCCTTTGATTCTAGTGCTTTAGCGCTGCAGTCGGCTATTTGTGGAGCTTATGTATCTCGCGCTTCCATTCGTTGGTTACAGGGAGATACTTCCTCAGAGACTTCATCTGCGGTACCAGATGTCGCCAAATTAGAATCTGCCGCGGCTTATACGGCAGATGCTTTTTATGACTTGCTGCGCATGGCAGCTAAAATCATGGCTTCCCTAGTAGCGGCTAGACGATTTTTGTGGTTACGGAATTGGTCAGCGGATGTTTCCTCGAAGTTACTTCTCAGCAAGTTGCCGTATCAAGGAACTTTGCTGTTCGGCGAGGCCTTGGAAAAGATTGTGAAGGATTTGGGAGATTCTAAAGGCGGTCGTTTGCCTGAGGATAAACCCAAGCCTACTCGTTCGACTCCCAGTTTTCGTGGTTCTGGCCGGGACTCACGTAGGTTTCGTGGGGCACGTTTTGCTCCTTATTCCAGAGGACGTGCCACCTTTCGAAATCATTCCTTTCGGGGAGCCAGAGGTTTTAATAGATCTTATTTCGCAACCTCTCAGCCCGCAGGGAAAAAGCCACAATGAAGGTTTGCCGGTCCAGTCGCTTCTGCCTGTGGGAGGTCGCCTTCAGCAATTTCTAGCGGCCTGGACCAACATTACTTCCGACAAATGGGTATTAGAAATCATTCGGGAAGGGTACGCGCTGGATTTCGCCAGTCCGTTGTTACCCGCTTTTATGATGTCTCCCTGTGCTCCCGGGAGAAAGCAGCAGGCTAGTTTGGTAACTCTCCATCGTCTCTTGCAGCTGAGAGCTATAGTACCAGTACCTCTAGACCAATACGGTTGCGGTCGATACTCGATTTATTTTGTGGTTCCCAAAAAGGACGATTCTTTTCATCCCGTTTTGGATCTCAAAGGTGTCAACCGTACTCTGCGCGTTCCCCACTTTCGAATGGAAACTTTGCGAACGGTTATTCGGGCGGTTCATCCGGGAGAGTTTCTCACTTCCATCGATCTAACGGAAGCTTATCTACATATTCCTATCCGTCCCGCGCATCAGTGTTTTTTACGTTTTGCCCTTCCTGTCGGTCATTTCCAGTTTCGGGCGATGCCATTCGGCCTTGCTACAGCTCCGCGTACGTTCACAAAGCTAATGGTAGTGGTGGCGGCTGCGCTTCGGAAGGAGGGTATCAGAGTTCATCCTTATCTCGACGATTGGTTGATCAGGGCCGATTCGAAAGAGGAATCGGTTCAAGCGACAGCTCGAGTTGTTCAGCTTCTGGAACAACTGGGTTGGGTGCTAAATCAGGACAAGAGTCACTTACGACCGATGCAGCAGTTAACCTATCTCGGAGCGCTGTTCGACACCGCACAAGGAAAGGTCTTTTTGACCGAAGTTCGCGTAGAAAAGCTAATGCATCAAGTCCAGGCCTTTCTGAATTTAACGGCGCCGTCGGCGTGGACATATTTACAACTCTTGGGTTCCATGGCGGCGGCGCTGGATCTAGTCCCGTGGGCCAAGGCTCACATGCGTCCCTTACAACAGGCGTTGCTCTCCCGCTGGTCTCCGCAACTTCATCCACTTTCTCAGAGACTGTCCTACCCAGAGGGGATACGTCTCAGTCTACAATGGTGGTTGAGTCGCGATCATCTCACCGCGGGGATTCCCTTGCAAGATCCGCCGTGGGTTTTAGTCACCACGGATGCCAGTCTCTCAGGCTGGGGAGCTCATTGTCTGTCTCGGATTACTCAGGGAACTTGGTCCCAGACAGAACGCTCTTGGTCGATCAACAGACTCGAACTTCGAGCGGCTCGTTTGGCTCTGCTTCACTTCGCTTCATTACTCAAAGGAACAGCGGTCAAGATTTTCTCCGACAATGCTGTGACTGTCTCGTATATCAATCGGCAGGGCGGAACGAGGATTCCTTCTCTTCTTTCCGAATGTCAGCAGTTGATGGAATGGGCGGAACGCAATCTCTTGGCTCTATCGGCGGCGCATGTAGCAGGCAAGGACAATGTTCAAGCCGATTATCTCAGCAGACATCTTCTCGATCCCGGGAATGGGAATTGAATGCGGCCTTCTTTCACCAGTTGACATTGCGTTGGGGTCAGCCAGTAATGGATCTCATGGCCACCTTCAGCAATACCAAAGCCAGCCGCTTCTTCAGCAGGCGCAGAGAACACATGTCAGAGGGCCTCGATGCTCTGGTACAACCATGGCCCCTCGACAGTCTGCTTTATGTCTTTCCCCCTTGGCCGATGTTAAGTCGAGTTATACAGCGCATTGCGCAACACCGCGGCCAGGTGATTCTCATTGCTCCCGATTGGCCTCGTCGTCCTTGGTATGCCGATCTCGTCCGTCTTCTAGTGGCTCCGCCATGGCCTCTTCCCCTCAGAGTGAATCAACTACATCAGGGTCCAATTCTCATGCCACGAGTGGATCGCTTCTTGCTTACGGCATGGCTCTTGAAAGGTCTCGCTTGATAAGCAAGGGTTATGCAGATTCCGTAGTGGACACTTTGCTGCGGTCTAAGAGGCCAGGAACTTCTTTGATATATGTTAGAGTCTGGAGGCTCTTTGAATCTTGGTGTTCTCGGAGACAGGTGTCTCCAATGTCTGCTACTATTCCTCATCTGCTCAATTTTCTACAACAGGGTTTAGATAAAGGTTTAGCTCTAAATACCCTTAAAGTGCATGTTGCGGCGTTATCCTGTTTTAGAGGGTTAATTGGCCGACGCCGTTTGGCGGCACATCCAGATGTGCAGCGTTTTCTACGGGCAACCAAACTTATTCATCCTCCACGTCGCCCGCTTGTACCTCCTTGGGATTTGAATGTGGTTTTGGAGGCGTTGTCGCGATCGCCCTTATCGGCTCTCTGTGCTAAACAGATTCGAGAGTGTTCTTGGAAAACAGCTTTTCTCGTAGCCATTTGTTCGGCAAGACGAATTGCGGATTTGCAGGCGTTGTCTTGCAGAGAACCTTATCTGCAATTTCTGCCCGAAAGAGTCTTGCTACGCACGGTTCCTTCTTTTTTACCCAAAGTAGTGTCTGTCTTTCATGTTAACCAGTCAGTGGTGTTACCAGTCTTTTCTCAACGCGACGATTCCCCTATGGACAAGGCGCTAAAGCACTTAGATCTTGGTTGGGTGTTGAAGACGTACCTTAAACTCTCTCAACCGATTCGTAAGACTGACAGATTGTTTATTCAGTGGGCCGGTCCACGTAAGGGCCAAGCGGCATCTAAAGCGACGATTGCTCGTTGGGTGCGCTCCGCTATTACAGTAGCTTACTCTGCCCGGGGGCTTTCACCACCTACAGGTCTTAAAGCTCATTCCACACGATCCATGGCGACTTCCTGGGCGGAATTAGCCTTTGTTCCTCCAGTAGATATATGCAGGGCGGCGACGTGGTCTTCCTTGCATTCTTTCACTAAGCATTATCGTTTAGATGTTCAAGCCAGGGATGATGCCAGAGTGGGAGCTTCGGCTCTTATCGCGGGTTTGGCGGGTCCCTCCCATTCTTAGGTACTGCTTTGGTACTGCCCTACCTTTCCCTGGACTGGCCCGGAGAAGCGAAAAGGAAGATGAAATTAGTCTTACCTGCTAATTGTCTTTCCTTGAGCTCTCTCCGGGCCAGTCCAGGGACCCTCCCTATCCGTTCTGTTCCTTGGCTTGATCTTGGTGAACGTCCACAGTATTCCATCATATAAGCTCGCAGGAGATATCTGGGGCTTTTAGTTCACATTTTCAACCTGCTTAGTAACCTTGCTAGTTAACTAATGTTAAAAAAAAAAAAAAAAAAATAGAGACATCTTTGTCTTGTTATTACTGTTTAAAGACTATGGAATGTTATCAGTTTTTCAAGGGTTAATCTGTGTTTGTAGATTTTCTTTCTCTTTAGTTGCTTTGCCAGAAGGAGACCGACAGATTGCCTGAAGGGGGAGTGGCTTCACCTCACAGTAAAAGCTTGGAGCCTTCAGTCCTCAGTTACTATGGGGGATTGACAACCCTACCTTTCCCTGGACTGGCCCGGAGAGAGCTCAAGGAAAGACAATTAGCAGGTAAGACTAATTTCATCGTCCATGGCCTCTGACATTGCCAAGCTGTATGTTTTTGATTTTGAAAATAGGTTTCTTTGCCAACATTGATTTGAAGATAATGTTAGCAGGGTCGGTTCTAGACAATCTGCTGCCTGAGGCGAGGGATAAGATGGTGCCCCCTCCCCTCGAGCCGGGGGGGGGGGGCTTTCTCAAAACTGCAGTCAGGACCTGAACCAAATCAAAAAGTTAATTAGATAATGTGGAGGAAATAAAAAAGATGTTTGTACACCATGGAACTAAAAATGAGAGCAAGAATCACTGCACAGTTTATCACACCAAATTAAATAACTCATTTTTATTTTGTTATAAATTGTGCTATGGTTGTTGCTTTTTCTTTTTGAACATATATTTTGGATTCAAGAATGCTTGCAGCGAGAAAAAAAAAAGGTGGCGGGAAGGCAGAGACAGGCCAGAAGCAGCAAAATTTAAAATGAAAACTGTCGGAGTGCCGCCGTCGACACCGCACAAATCAGCCTGATCGCTTGCCTGCAATTTGTCAGCAATGGCACTCCGACTCTTTTTTAATTTTAGATTTTGCTGCCTCTGGCCTCCCTCTGCCTTCCTGCGCAGGTAATCATAGGCAGGCCAGAGGCTGCAAAACCTAAAATTAAAACAGATCCGGAGTGCTACCAACATCGGAGTGCCGCCCCCATTAGAGTGTCGCCTGAGGCCATCGCCTCAGCTGGCCTAATGGAAGAACCGCCCCTGAATGTTAGATTTTGGATACGATACATTGATGATATTCTAATTATATGGAAAGGTAATCTTGGACAACTTGAGGAATTTAATGAATGGATAAATGGTCTGGAAGATGATCTTTGGTTCCAGATCACATATGATAGACAGCAGATTCCCTATTTGGATCTGTTGATTATGAAAGGTGAGACAGGGTTCCTCACAACATTGTATAAGAAACCAACAGATAGGAATCATCTTTTACATTACAACAGTTTCCATAGCCCCACACTTAAGAGAAATTTGCCAGTTGGGCAGTTTTTAAGGCCGCGACGTATTTGTACCTCTTCTGAATACTATGATCACCAGGTATCTTTTGTGCTACATAGATAGGGCTTATGAACGTGCTCGTGATTCTAAGAGGAATCATCTTCTGCAAGTAAAACCTAAGGATCTGGATACACAGATGGTGTGTTTTTTAATTTATTTATTTACATTCTCTAATATACCGCGCTATTCTGCATCAGTGCGGTTTACATTGAAGAAACTGAAATTACATTGAACAGGGCATTATAACTTGGAAATAACTATTTTACAGGGAACATGGGCTATGGAGGGTTAAGTGGCTTGCCCAAGACCACAAGGAGCACCTGTGGGACTAGAAACCCCAGTCCTTCCGGCCCAAGGTTGCTGTCCTCTAGTGGGATTTGAACCCCTGCCCTTCCGGCCTGAAGTACCTTACCCCAACCACTAGTCCACTCCACTCCTCCACTCTTTTATATTCATGTTTTTCAAAAGGTATTATTAAGATATTACAGGAAGAATGGCACCTGATACAAACGTTACTTGGTTTTGCTAATTTGCAATTAGTGGTGGCACACAAGCTTAATATCAGTCTGCGCAATATGTTTGTCCCATCTGCATTGACCAAAAGAAAATTTCTTTCTAAGTACAAGGGCCAATTTCAATGTGGGCATTGTTCATTGTGTGTTCATGCGATACCAGTAAGGAACCTTTTTGTTCATCCAACAACTGAACAGTTTTTATAGACGATTTTTCAAATTGTGATACCAATAATGTTACATATATTATCCAATGTCCATGTAATAAGTTTTATGTTGGGAAAACTACAAGAAGCATACAAGTTAGGATTATTGAACACAGAAGTTTTATCAAAAGGGGTCTCTCTGACTAACCCCGGTTGCGCATTGGCAAGAACAGAAGCATAATATTTCAGATCTTTGTGGGGATTTTTAAAGAAAGTTAAGAACAGTTGGAGAGGGGGTGATCTCAACAAAACCATCATGTGTTTGGAACAACGATTTATTTTTATGTTTCTGACCTCCACGGGCCTCAATTTAGATACAGACATCTGTTTTTTTGTGATCTAATGTGGTTATTTAATCTTTGTACTTCTCATTTAGATCTGTGTTAAACTGTAAGGTTTTTCTTATGCTGTCTAGGATCTTGTTTTACTCTTTTTATTATAATTTTATTTTGTTCTTGTTTTAGTATGTCAGTATTTATTATGGATGATTTTGATTCCCCTTCCCCCTCTCTTTCCCCCTTTCCCTCTCCTCCCCCTCCCCATCTTTTCTCCCCCTCCCCCTCCCTCCTTTACCCCTTCTCCCCTTCCCCTTCTCCCCCTTCCCCTTCTCTTTCTCATTCCCCTTCCCCCTCCACCTCCCCGTCCCGCCTCTCCTTCCCGCCTCTCCCCTTCCCCCTCCCCCTCCTCTTCCCTCTCCCCCCCTCCCCCTTCTTTCCCTTTTCCCTCTTCTTCCTCTACCTTTTCCCTCCTTCCCTCTTCCTCGGTTCTCCTCTACTCTCTTCCCTGCTTCTCCTCTACTCTCTTCCCTTTCTCTCCCCCTCCCCTCCTCCTTCCCTTCTCCCCCTCCCCCTTTATTCCCTTCCTTTCGCCCTCCCTTCTCCCTTTTTCTCTCTTCCTGTCCTTCTCCCCTTCCTCTCCTTTATCCCGCCCCCTTCTACCTTCCCCCTTTCCTTCTCCCCCTCCCCGGTTCCCTCCTCCTCTCCCTTCTTTTCTTTTCCCTTCATTCTCTCCTATTTTTCTATATTTTTAGGTGTTTTTAATTTACATTATATTATTTATTAGTTTTGATGGGTAGTTATTTTAACGTGTGTCTTTTATTTGTATGGAAATTGGTTTTATGGGGATCTTTTTTGGAACAATAATGTTTGGTGGATTTTTGCAAATTATATGATGAATTGTCTTTTGCAGTATTACAGTGAATGGATTAGAATTGGGGCTGGAACTTCAGTGGTTTAAGAACATAAGATAAGATATGCCATACTGGGTCAGACCAAGGTCCATCAAGCCCAGTATTCTGTTTCCAACAGTGGCCAATCTAGGTCATATGTACCTAGCAGTTACTCCAAGGGACACTTGTTCCACAATGCTTGCATTGGTTCAAGCATTGATATCCTGGGTCCCTTCTTAATAATGGTTTATGGACCTTTCCTCCAGGAACTTGTCCAAACCTTTTTTAAACCCAGCTACACTAACAGCCTTTACTACATCCTCCGGTAACAAATTCCAGAGTTTGATTAAACGTTGAGTGAAAAAATATTTTATTTTATTAGTCTTAAATAGTTTACCCTGTAGCTTCATTGCATGTCCCCTAGTCTTTCTATATTCTGATAAGGTAAACAATCGATCTACGTTTACCCGTTCCACTCCATTCATTAATTTATAGACTACTATCATATCTCGCCTCAGCCGTCTCTTTTCCAGGTTAAAGAGCCCTAACCTTTTTAGCCTTTCTTCATAGGAGTATCCTTCCATCCCCTTTATCATTTTGGTGGCTCTTCTCTGAACCTTTTCTAAAATCGCTATATCCTTTTTAAGATACGGCGACCAGAATTGAACACAATATTCAAGGTGCGGTCTCACCATGGAACGATATAGAGGCATTATATTATCTTTTGTTTTATTTTCCATTCCTTTCCTTATCATACTTAGCATTCTATTTGCTCTCTTGGCCGCTGCTGAACACTGGGCCAAGGGTTTTAACATGGTATCCACAATGGCGCCTAAATCTTTTTCCTGGGTGGTGGTTCCTAATGTGAAACCTTGCATCGTGTAACCATAGTTTGGGTTGTTCTTCCCTAGGTGCGTAACCTTGCACTTGTCCACATTAAAATTTCATCTGCCATTTTGATGCCCAGTCTTCCAATTTATCAAGATCCTCTTGCAATTTTCCACAATCCTCTTGGGTTTTAACAACTTTAAATAGTTTTGTGTCATCTGCAAATTTGATAACCTCACTTGTTATTCCACTTTCCAGGTCATTTATCAATATGTCAAAAAGCAGCGGACCCAGCACAGATCCCTGGGGTACACCACTATTCACCTTTCTCCATTGGGAAAATTGGCCATTTAGCCCTACCCTCTGCTTTCTATCTTTTAACCAGTTCCTGATCCACAATAGTACACTGCCTCCTATCCCATGACTCTTTAGTTTTGCCAAAAGTCTCTGATGAGGGACCTTGTCAAAGGCTTTCTGAAAGTCCAGATACACAATATCAACCGACTCACCTTTGTCCACCTGATTATTCACTCCTTCAAAAAAACATAACAGATTAATAAGACAAGATCTTCCTTGTCTAAAGCCAGGTTGACTGTCTCCCATTAGGTCATGACTATCTACATGCTGAGTAATTTTATTCTTTATGATGGTTTCTACCATTTTTCCCGGTACTGATGTCAGGCTCACCGGTCTGTAGTTTCCCGGATCACCCCTGGAACCCTTTTTTAAAAATTGGTGTTACATTGGCGATCCTCCAATCTTCAGGTATTAGAGATGATTTTAATGATAGTTCACAGATTACTAATAGCAGGTCTGCAATCTCATATTTCAGTTCTTTCAACACCCTTGGATGTATACCATCCGGCCCAGGTGATTTGCTACTCTTCAGTTTATCTAATAGTTGTAATACATCTTCCCGATGTATCGATATTTCCTTCAATTCTTCCGCACCTTTAAATACCACTTCTGTCATGGGTAACATCCCTACATCTTCCTCAGTAAAGGGTTTCATCCCTTAGTTTGAAGTTAGTCATTTGCCTGTGCTTTATTTTCCTGTTTCTCAGTGGTTTTTATATGCTTTTAACAGGATTTACATTCACTTTAATATCAGGAGATAGAGTGGTCTTATGTTTATTTATTTGAGCGGCAGGGTTGATCTTATAGGGATGGTTATATTTGTTTGCTACAATACTAATATGGGTTCAACGGGACCAAAGGCTGATAATATAGTAGAAACACTCCAGTTATTGACACTAATATGAGTTATTCATTTGGCTTAGATGTACATCCTGTTTACCCTGTCAGTAGTTTATCGGTACCAATATAGATTGTGTGGTCATATTTTGGCTAGTCTGTATAACAAAGGAAGGTTCCATTGAAGTTGGAGAAAGCTGTGATGGTAATATGTCACGTGATGTGTTTTGTGCCGAAATAAATGGTACTGCAGAGCGCAGTTGCGGGCGTGTTTTCTAACAATTAGAAGATTGGCAAGTTCGTTTGGCGTTTAGTTTACCTTTTTTTTTTTTTAAATTTTATAAGAGATGCACTTTGTTGAATTGAGTGAGTTGGTTGGCCTTTAGGGTCCTCCGGCTTATTCGATCACAGTTTATTAGTACCAGTACTTATCATGCAGTTGCGTTTTGTTTACATGCATAGGTTGTGTAGGGGTTAGAGTTAGCCCATGCAAGTGTTTCTAGTATTGTAGTCTTGAAGGAATAGAAAAGGGGACTGCTATGTCTGGCGAGAGATCTGCAATTGTAAGTATTACTTCTGGGAATTTTTTTAAATCTTAGTGAAAAAGGAATTCTTTAGATTAAAGCTGATTAATCTGTGAACTCAGTGTATTTGTTAAATCAAGCAGAGCCTAGTAGCAGCAAAGAGTTTCAGTTTAAATTTAAAACACAGAGGATAGCTTTCTGGTTAACTTTAGAACCCAGCAGAGAGCTTCCAGTTTAAATTCAATAGTGGGTCAGAGCCTAGTTTGCTTACTTTTAAAACACAGAGGAGAGCTTCCAGATTAAAGTTTAATAGTCAGCCAGGGCCTAGTAGCAGCAACAAGCTTTAATTTAAATCAAGTCAGAATATAACTTAGCATAAAAGGCAAAACAGGGTCAGTATTCCTTGAGCAATAAATTATTTCTAGAGACCCTTACAAAGAGGCCTTCTACATAGGGGGCAAGAGACCTGTGAAATTTTTTAAATAGGTGTTAATGCCAGGCAACAGATCAAAAAGCCATTTTGAAAGACTCCCACTTTCCAGCAAGGACAGTGTTAATTGCTCAGGAAATTGGTCACAGCTTACCTCAGAAGCACAGGCATAAATAGTTCAACCAGAGTGCTGTGCTGCTCTCAGTCTTGAAGGACTAGAAAAGAGGACTGCTGCTACTTTATTTATTTATTTATTTATTTGAAAACTTTTATATACCGCCACTTCCCAAGATCAGTGGCGGTTTACAGAGAACAGTGGTGAAAAAATACATGGAACATTATGCAACATTGCAACTATATACAAAAAACTGTATAAACAATAATTATTTACAGCTCATAACAGGAACCTTTGGCAAATTTAGGCAATGTAATTATTTACAAATTACAATAAGTTCTTAATATTTACAAACTGCGAAATTTACAACTCATGTCATCAATCAGTTTTGGATAGTGTTAAAATGTGCGTGGGTAGTTTGGTAGATTTTATGAATGAGCTATGGGGGGTGGGAGGCCAGATCTGAAAATTGGTAGTAATGTTGGGTGAATAAGTATGTTTTTAGTTCCTTTCTGAATGTTTGGAGATCTTTTATCTCCCTTAATTGGTCAGGGAGGTTATTCTATTGAGTAGGTGCTACGTATGAGAAGGCGCTATTGCTTGTTATTTGCTTTGTCTTTCTTATTGTATCTGGTACTTGCACGGTATTGAGATTTCTCCTTCTTCTTAGTCTATTGTCTGAAGGTCTATGGATAAGGGTAGATAGATATGATGGGGCGATGTTAATTAATTTAAATAGGTAGTCAGTATAATTTTATATTGGATCCTGCTGGCAACGGGGAGCCAATGTAAAGAGTATAGAATGGGAGATATGTGATCAGATAATTTAGCCTTGGATATTATTCGTGCGGTAACATTCTGGGCCATTTGGGGTATATTTTGATTTTTCTTTGTTATGCCTTTAAGGATACCATTGCAATAGTCAAGGTAAGGTGTTGTTAGAATTTGAGTAATGGTCCTGAAGTCATCACTTTCAATAAATGATCTAAACTGCTGGATAGTTCTAAGTTTGTAGAAGATTGTTCTGGCTATTTTCTTAATGTGGGAGGTGAAACTGAGAGTTCTATCAAGATTGACTCCCAAATATTTTATTTCCTGTTTCACTGGGAGGGAGAAGTTATGTAGTTTGATTTCTGGTGGAGGTGAGAAGTTGGGGTTTCTCGAAGTAAACAGTATTTCAGTTTTCTTAAAATTAATGTGCATATTCTTTGAGCGAAGCCATAGTTCAGCTTCGGCGAGGCAGGTTGATAGGTTATCATAGTTAGGGTCCTTTGTGTTAATCGGGGTGTATAACATAATATCATCCACATAAATGTGGTAATTTATATTATATCTTTTAAAGATGGTGCATATTGGTTGTAGATATAGGTTAAATAATAGGGCAGAAAGTGATGAGCCTTGTGGGATTCCCTGTTCTTGTGGAAATGGTGGTGATGCATCTTGATCTATTTGTACATATTTTGAATGGTCAGATATATATGATTTAAACCATTTGAGAGCTACCTCTTTTATACCTAATTGGCTAAGTCTAGAGATTAGAATGCTATGGCTTACACTGTCAAATGCAGCGGAGATGTCAAATACCAGTATGAATGCTTGTTTGATATTGTCCATGCCTCTGTCAAGGGAATCTAGGAGGACAAGGAGTAATGTTTCTACACCGTGAAAGGGTCGGAACCCGTATTGGTGTTCATCAAGGGGAGTCGAGGTATCTATAAAATCCTGAAGCTGGATTTGGACAACTTTTTCAATGATTTTAGTCAGGAAGGGGATACTAGCTATAGGTCTGTACGATGATGGATCTTTGTTATCTAGTAAGTTGTTTTTCAATAGTGGGCGGATTGCTGAGAGTTTGAGTTCGTTTGGTAGTATACCCTGTTGTAAGGATTTATTTACTATATCTAAGATGTAGGGGGCTAATTCTAGTTTTGTTTTCTTAATCCATGCTGCTGGGCATGGGTCTAAGAGGGATGTGGTTGTATTGCGTTTTGTAATTATATTTAGTAGTTGATTTCTATCTATGGGGTGGAAAGAGTTCCATTCACTGAGGACATTTATTGTTGTGGGAAAGGGATCAGGTACAGATGGAACATTTTGCTTGAGTTTGCCAGCAAAATAGTTTGCTAGTGTTTGGGGGTTAATAGGGATCTTGTGAATGTTAGTAGGGGGGGGGGGTTGATAATGATTTTATAATTTCAAATAGTTCTCTTGGTCGATTCTGGAGAGAGATCTGCAATTGTAAGTATTACTTCTGGGAATTTTTCTAAATCTTGGTGAAAAAGGAATTCTTTAGATTAAAGCTGATTAATCTCTGAACTCAGTGTATTTGTTAAATCAAGCAGGGCCTAGTAGCAGCAAAGAGTTTCAGTTTAAATATAAAACACAGAGGAGAGCTTTTTGGCTAACTTTAGAACCTAGCAGAGAGAGCTTCCAGTTTAAATTCAATAGTGGGTCAGGGCCTAGTTTACTTACATTTAAAACACAGAGGAGAGCTTTCTGGTTAAATTTTGAACCCAAGACTACCTTATCCAAGCAAGGGCTGAGGGACTCCCTCTGGAGATTGGTCACAGATTATCTTAGAAGCACAGGAGAGGGTACTGTGTAGCAGCCAGCTTTTAAAAAGCCTTTTTCCCTCCCTCCCTCCCTCCCCATCGCCCACCCAACCCTGGGATAATCGTAGCTTTATAGGTGCTTAAACCTCTTAAAGGAAAGAAGGTGCCATATTTGCTCTCAGGTGTAGCAGTTCATTCTCATCAGCATACATTAAGAACCTGAGATTCATTAAATTGCAGGTGAACAAAGTACATTAAACATATTAGGTATAGTTTTATTAGTATAAGTATCCCCAGCAACACTTAGTACATAAAGAACTTAAATATCTAAACACAACCTTAAAACTAAGATGCAGACGGCAGTCCAGCAGCAAGATGTGGGATTTCCAGTCTTTTGCATTGAGTGTCACATGTATGATTTTCTCCCAGTTCATGAGGGGTCTTACATGTGCACAAGGTGCAAGGAGCTCTTTGCTCTCAGGAAACGAGTCCGATCTCTAGAGGCAAGAGTAGCAGACTTGGAAGACATAAGGAAGACAGAGGTACATAGACGAGACCTACAGGGATATAGTCTTGAAGTCCCATCTCCAGTCTGGCAGCATCCCTGCTGCCTTGGAGGAGAGAGGTCACGTGACAGGAGAGCATCACCCTGGTGTGGCAGGAAGTGATCCTGTAACTAGGACCTGTCCTCCAGGTGATGTAAAACCCTCTCGCACCGAGGAAGTTTCTCCAGGGCCATGTGCCTATGAGGGAAGGGTTAGGACAGCCGTTATAGTTGGTGATTTGATCATTAGGCATGTAGATAGCTGGGTGGCTGGTGGACGTGAGGATCGCCTGGTAACATGCCTGCCGGTTGCGAAGGTAGCGGACCTCACGCGCTACCTAGACAAGGTCTTAGTGCTGGAGGAGTCTGCTGTCTTGGTACATGTCGGTACCAATGACATAGGAAAATGTAGTAGGGAGGTTTTGGAGGCTAAATTTAGGCTTTTAGGTAGGATGTTGAAATCCAGAACCTCCAGGGTAGATTTCTCCGAAATGCTTCCCGTTCCATGTGCAGGACCCAAAAGGCAGGCAGAGCTCCGGAGTCTCAATGCATGGATTAGAAAATGGTGCAAGGATGAGGGTTTTGGATTTGTTAGGAACTGGGGAACATTCTGGGGAAAGAGGGGCTCTTCCGAAGGCATGGACTTCACCTTAACCGGGATGGAACCAGGCTGCTGGCATTAACCTTTAAAAAGGAGATAGAGCAGCTTTTAAACTAGATAATAGGGGAAAGCCGACAGTCGCCCAAGAGCGCATGGTTCAGAACAATGTATCCTTGAAGGATGCTACCAAAAACAGAGAGTTTCCAAAAAAGAGTAAAGTAGCCCAAATGCCCTCGAGTATGGAACAGACAGAGCTTAAAGATTCCAAATTACCCGTGCCTACCAATAGCCAGATTAATATAAATAAATTACAGTCTCTAAAATGCTTTTATGCAAATGCTAGAAGTCTAAAAACTAAGATGGGAGAGTTAGAATATATAGCACTAAATGAGAGGTTAGATATGATTGGAATCTCAGAGACATGGTGGAAGGAGGACAACCAGTAGGACACTGTGATACCTGGCTACAAACTATATCGTAATGATAGAGCTGATCAAATTGGTGGAGGGGTTGCGCTCTGTTAGAGAGGGCATTGAGTCAGAAAGGATTAAAGGTTTGCAGGAAACAAAATTTGGTGTAGAATATCTATGGATTGAAATTCCTTGTAAAAAGGGGAAGGCGATGGTGGTGGGCGTGTACTATCGACCACCTGGCCAGAATGAACAAATAGATGATGAAATGCTCAAAGAAATCAAGGAAGCTAACAAAAATTACAGCACAGTAATAATAATGGGTGGAGGAGTAGCTTAGTGGTTAGAACACTGGCTTGGTAACCAAGCAACCAGGGTTTGATTCCCACTAGCACTCCTTGTCGCCTTAGGCAAGTCACTTAACCCTCCATTGCCTCGGAAGAAAGGCCTGGCAATCTACTTCCAGTGACACTGCCAAGAAAACCCAGGAGCTTCTGGGTCGCCAGGAGTCAGGACTGACTCAGGCACACATTGCATTTTGCAATAAAAATGGGTGATTACAATTACCCTGGTATTGACTGGGTCAGTGTCACGGCAGGACATGCTAGGGAGATAAAGTTCCTAGATGAAATAAATGACTGTTTCTTGGAGCAGCTGGTTCATGAACCGACCAGAGGGGAAGCCATATTGGACCTAGTCCTTAGTGGAACACCAGATCTTGTGCAAGAGATAAGGGTAGTGGGGCCACTTGGCAATAGTGATATCATCATGATCGGGTTTGATTTAATTAATGGAGGAGGGATGATAAGGAAATCCACAGTACTACCTTTTAACCTTTGAAAGGGAGACTGATAAAATGAGGAAAATAGTTAAGAAAAAACTAAAAGGAGCAGTTGCAAAGGTTAAAGACTTACATCAAGCTTGGGTGTTGTTTAAAAATACTGTCCTGGAAGCCCAGACCAGCTGTAATCCACGCTTTAAGAAAAGTGGAAGGAAGTCCAAAAAAACTGCCAGCATGGTTTAAAGGTGAGGTCAGAGAGGTTATTGTTGCCAAAAAAGCTCCTTTCAGGAAATGAAAAAAAGATCCATTTAACGAAAACTGGAAATAGCACAAGCACTGGCAAGTTAATTGCAGGGCATCGATAAGGCAGGCAAAGAGAGAATTTGAGAAGAAACTTGGTGTGGAAGCAAAAGTGCATAATAAAAACTTTTTCAAGTACATTCGTATCAAAAAACCTGTGAGAGAGTCATTTGGTCCATTAGATGATAGAGGGGTAAAAGGGGGCTGTAAGAGGGGACAAGGCTAGAGCAGAGAGACTGAATAAATTCTTTGCTTCGGTCTTCACTGAGGAAAATGTAGGGATGTTACCTATGACTGAAGTGGTATTTAAAGGTGATACTGCAGAAGAATTGAAAGAAATATTGCTACACCGGGAAAGATGTATTACAAATATTTGATAAACTGAGCAGTAGCAAATCACCTGGACCGGATGGTATACATTCAAGGGTGTTGAAAGAACTGAAATATGAGATTGCAGACCTGCTGTTAGTAATCTGAGAACTATCATTAAAATCATCTGTAATACCTGAAGATTGGAGGATCACTAATGTAACGCCAGTTTTTAAAAAGGGTTCCAGGGGTGATCCGGGAAACTACAGACCGGTGAACTTGATGTCAGTACCGGGAATAATGGTAGAAACCATCATAAAGAACAAAATTACTCAGCATGTAGATAGTCATGGCCTAATGGGAGACAGCCAACATAGCTTTAGACAAGGAAGATCTTGTCTTACTAATCTGTTATGTTTTTTTGAAGGTGTGAATAAACAGGTAGACAAAGGTGAGGCGATTGATGTAGTGTATTTGGACTTTCAAAAGGCCTTTGACAAGGTCCCTCATCAGAGACTTTTGGCAAAACTAAAGAGTCATGGGATAGGAGGCAATGTACTATTGTGGATCAGGAACTGGTTAAAAGATAGAAAGCAGAGGGTAGGGCTAAATGGCCAATTTTCCCAATGGAGAAAGGTGAATAGTGGTGTACCCCAGGGATCTGTGCTGGGTCCGCTGCTTTTTGACATATTGATAAATGACCTGGAAAGTGGAATAACAAGTGAGGTTATCAAATTTGCAGATGACACAAAACTATTTAAAGTTGTTAAAACCCAAGAGGATTGTGGAAAATTGCAAGAGGATCTTGATAAATTGGAAGACTGGACATCGAAATGGCAGATGAAATTTTAATGTGGACAAGTGCAAAGTTATGCACCTAGGGAAGAACAACCCAAACTATGGTTACACGATGCAAGTTTCCACATTATGAACTACCACCCAGGAAAAAGATTTAGGCGTCATTGTGGATAACATGTTAAAACCCTCTGCCCAGTGTGCAGCGGCGGCCAAGAAAGCAAATAGAATGCTAGTTATCATAAGGAAAGGAATGGAAAATAAAACAAAGGATATTATAATGCCTCTGTATTGTTCCATGGTGCGACCGCACCTTGAATGTTGTGTGCAATTCTGGTCACAGTATCTTAAAACCACACTGTATAAGTTATTGCTGTATATAAACCGCACTGATTTTAAAGAGCGCGGTATAGAAGAGACACTAAATAAATAAAATAATCTAGCGTTATTAGAAAAGGTTCAGAGAAGAGCCACCAAAATTGTAAAGGGGATGGAAGGATATCCCTATGAAGAAAGGCTTAAAAAGGTTAGGGCTGTTTAACCTGGAAAAGAGAGCTGAGGGGAGATATGATAGAAGTCTGTAAATTATTGGACGGAGTGGAACGGGTAAACGTAGATCGATTGTTTGTTATCAGAATATAGGAAGACTAGGGGACATGCAATGAAGCTACAGGGTAAACTATTTAATACTAATAAGAGAAAATATTTTTTCACTCAACGTGTAATCAAACTCTGGAATTTGTTACCGGAGGATGTAGTAAAAGCTGTAACCGGGGAGCTGTACCAAGCACTCGCCCTGTCCAATACCCCCCCCCCCCCCCACACCTTAACCCAGACCCTACCCCTCTCAAACAAACTTCTGACCACACATGAATTGGTATAACAACAGGTCGCAGCTTTATTTGCCCCATAACATATTAACATCTTAAACATGAATAACCCAACACCCAATCCCGGTGCGAAGCGTTACCTCACCAGCCATATGATTAGCAAGGTGACAACACTACCGCACCTAGGCCGGTCAACCACCGGACAAGTTAGTACCACCCCTGCCCGACCTCGCCATGTCACTAGCAAAAGTCTGCTAGGGGTTCACCGGGCCGCGGGCACCCTGCCCCGCCCCAATCAGCTATGGCTCCGGACCCCGGAAACCTCCGGGATCCCGCAACCCACACAAACCCCCCCCAGCTGCAACACCCCCAAGTCCCACAACACCCAACCATCATAACCGGGTGGGAGGGCAGGACACCGGCCAGCCGCCCTCCTAAACCATGTGCTTAGCATGCGCTCTGGCAGCCGCTGCACATGGCTCTTCTTCCTTGCTGATTGGTTCCAGCCGCGCGCATCTCGCGGCGGAACCAATCAATTCAAATGATGCGCCCCTGCGTCAGCACACAGGCGCGCTTCCGACCTCTCCCCCCCCCCCCCCTTTTTCCCCTTGCCTTTTTCCTCGACTTCCTGCCCAGGCCAGGGCCGCGTTGAAGCTCGCCCCCGGTTACCTTCGGGCACCAGGACTTCGCCCGTGCCCTTCTTCATTAGTGTAGCTGGGTTTAAAAAAGGTTTGGACAAGTTCCTGGAGGTAAGGTCCATAAACCATTATTAAAAAGGGACCCAGGATATCACTGCTTGACCCAATACAAGCATTGTGGAATCTGTGTCTTTTGGGGAAACTGCTAGGTACATATGACCTAGATTGGCCACTGTTGGAAACAGGATATTGGGCTCGATGGACCTTGGTCTGACCCACTATGGCATATTTTATGTTCTTATGGTATTTGATGTATTTTGAGCCAAAATAAGAGGCAGTGCATAATACAGTTGTGCAAGGTTCTTCTAATAAATAGAGTAATCACTTTATACGGCATGAAGATAGGTAATAAATTAGGTTTCCATTTTGCGCTTTTCTTTAGATGCTATGTTATAGCTTTGATGTAACTCCTTATATACACAATTATTTTTTTTTAGCCAGGTTTATGAGAGACTTACAGATAATTACTTTGTTTTACTATATTTTTTCCCCTTCACTATAGTCTTGAGCCTAGATTGAAATGGTCTTAAAGGTGTGTTGTTGTCCAGTCCTGTTTATTTGTACTGCATACTTTACGGACCCCCGGTTTACTCAGATAACAGTTTATTGGTATATACACTGATTGTATAGTTACGTTTTGGTAAATCTGTGATGATGCACATAAGCTCTATTAGGGTTATAGGTAGCCTGTGAGAGTGTCGTTAGTTTGTTATAAGATTTACCCCGAGCCTGAATAAAGGGCAGTGCAGAGCGTGGTTATGTGCAGTTCTCTCACAAACTGGAGATAGATCAGTTTATATGACATGAAGGCAATTGATATTTAGGTCAATATTCTTGGAGGTTTGTTTAGATGCTATGTCTCAGCCCTGATATTAGGAATAATAGTGACCCCCATTCCTTTCACATACATACATCTTTTAGCCAAGCTTCTGAAACAGTGACTGTTTTTGTTATAGTTGTCCTTTATTATAGTTTTTTGCATGTATTGAACAGGTTACAACGTTTGTTGTTTTATTTTTTCTTCACATTTCTGCTTCTTACTTTCTTCTTTTTCATATGCACCTCTTCATATTAGTCCTTCAAGAGGTGTTCTAATGGTTTCAGTTGATAATTATGATGTTTTTCCTCTCCTTTTAGCTTAATTTGATACTACAGGAGGATTTTTATTAGAGGGAGATCTTCTTGATGGTTTGTAATTTTTTTCATTTATTTATTGCACATGTTACATCCCTTACTTTTAAATATGTATCCACTATTATACTGCACCATTTTTATGAGTTTTAGGTTTGTTTGTTCAGACGTAAGAATTTTATTTATTTATTGATGTATTTATGTAGAGAGTTTTTTATATGATTTTGTGCTTGTTATAGATGGCTTCCCTTTTTACAGATGATTTTAAATATTGTTTTTATATGTTTTTTTTATTTATTTTTTTGTTTGTATATTTAATTTGTTTATGATTTATTTTGTGTGATTGGTTGTAGTTTGATCACGCTGAGAAAACCTCTGAAGAAGGCGTAGCCGAAATACAGCCTGTGTTGGGTTTTCGGCTGATGATTCTACCCTGGGTGCACAATCCTTCTAATAAAGAATATTTTCTTACCACGCACAGACTGGTTTCTCCGCCACGATGTACATCCCCACTATTTGTCGGTCAGAATCTGGCCCATAATGGATTTGGAATTGCTAATCTCTGAAACCTGGGCTACAGTTGAATCAAAAGGAATGGGAAAGGGGGAAACCTAAGGTGTTACCCTGACTTTCAGAGTTGAGGTAAATGGAAAGACAGGGTCGATAATCCATTTTCCAAACATTTATTAAATATTTGTGCAGAACTGATTGAAGTAAGTAAGGGATTGAAGGGAGTGTTTTGTGGGCAAGCTACAATATAGATTAAATTGAGAGAAAGGGAGAATTGAGAGGTTGAAAGTGTCAAGGGAGGTCCTCTATAATCATAAAGAAAGGGTGCGGCGGCGGAGGGGGCGGAGCCTGATGTCCAGCGGGTAAGACGCTTCGCGCTGAAGCTCCCGAGAGGCCTACTCAGAATCCTGACTTAATACCTATACAAACTTAATATTTTGCTCCGAGCTTACCGGGGTACCTCGGGGGGATGGCGGCCCATAAACCAGCGCGCTTGGACTTCGGGTCTCCTTCTTCTTCACACGGAAAACGCTCCAAAACAGAGGTGTCTTCCCCACAGAAGATGGTTCCACTTCGTGAAAACCCCGAAATGCACCTGGAGATTTTAGAGGAAATACGCGGCGTGAAGGAACTGGTGCAGTCCAACGGAGAAGCGCTTCGAGCCATGCGAGAAGACTTCGGAGTGCTCCAGGACCGACTTGAAAGTCTTTCATTACGGCAGGACAACATGGCGGGGGTCCTCGACTCGCACGCGGTGCGCTTGGGCAAACTGGACAAGGCTGAGCGCCAGATACAGAATCTTCAAAAGGAGTTAGAAGATAGCAATAATCGAGCCCGTCGCAACAATGTGAGGCTCATTGGAATACCGGAGGGGGCGGAAGCAGGAGATATAAGAGAATTCCTGCTCAAAACTCTTCCCTCCTTGCTGAAGATCACTTTTCATAGAGATCTGGAAATCGATCGAGCACATCGTGTTCCTACCCACATGGCGCTCAACCGAACGACCCCCCGGCCTATTATCTTTCGATTACTACGATATCAACAAGTGGAACAAATTTTAAATGCTGCCCGGGCGAATCATCATCTGGAATTTGAAGGTCATAAAGTCTCCTTCTTCCCTGATTTGGCGAAGCCCACCGTTGACCGTCGGAAGAGACTCCTTGCTTTTCGCCCTCGACTTCAACAACTACAGGCTCGCTTTGGCCTGTTGTATCCAGCGAAGCTCCGAGTGACTCTCCACAACCAAACTAGGACATTCGAAGATCCTGATCTACTATCAACATTTTTAGACTCCAAAGAAGCAGAGCAGATGCGCTAATCCAACACCTTGGACTTATTATCTGCCGGCTCTGTCCGCCATTTTGAAGGGCCCGACGCGGCGGTCATAGCCAAGCACAGAGACTACCTGGACTTTCTTTCTTTCTCTATATGACTTTTTTTTTTTTTGGTCTCCTATCCCTCCATGATGTGTGCCTCGGTCGGATTCGGAGCACGCACAGTTATACAGGTTATATGTTTTTTCAATTTCGGCCTTCTCTGGGGTTTCTCCCCGCAGACACATGGTCGCCAGTAATTTCTGGGGTTCTGCTTCTTCTCTACCGCACCGCGGTTTTTTCTTTTTTAATGTGGGGCGCTTCATTGTATTACATTAGCTTATTTTCTTTCATGTCATGTGTACAGCCAGATACCGTTAATATGAGGGACATTGTGAAATTATGTGCGCTATCATGCTCAGAATTTTTAACCTTTCTGAATGGCCTTATGTAAGATCTTATCACTTAACGTAAAAGGCATCAATAGTCCAATCAAAAGAAAGAAAATCCTTAGCTATCTTAGCCATGAGCATGCTGATTTAGTGTTTCTTCAGGAAACGCATCTAAACTCTGCTGAAACACTGAAACTCAATGCTAAGCCTTACATGGTGGCTGCCTATTCTCCCGCCGTTTCCAAACGGTGTGGGGTAGCCATTCTGGTTAAGAAGTCTTTGCAAGCTACTGTAATGGATACTAGCTCTGATAAGGAGGGTAGATGGGCCCGTGTACACCTTAAGGTTGGAGATAGTGAATTCACGTGTATTTGTATTTATGCCCCGAATGTGGACAACCCTGCTTACTATGCAAGTATTGCGCAGTTGGCACAGGCCTCTGCCAATACTCCATTAATACTTGGTGGCGATTTCAATCAAGTGTTAGACCCTTTGATAGATAGACAACTGCCTAGAACGAGTAGTCCACCCAAGAGTCTTGCTACCCTTACAGCTCTGATGCAAGATCTTGCGCTAGTAGATATATGGAGGCTGCTTCACCCCTCCGACTTAGAGTTCACCTTTTTTTCTGCCCCCCATCACTCACAATCTAGAATAGATTTCTTTCTCATTTCCAAAGCACTGATTTCTCAAGTGGACACGGCTAGGACTCATCCTCTCCATATTTCAGATCATGCTGCCATATCTTTATCATTACATGTCACTACGCGAGACGAATCTCCCCGAGCTTGGTTTTTTGATAGATCCCTACTAGATCAAAAAGATTTTCAGGTTGATATAAAGGCCGCTATCCAAGATTATTTTCATTTTAACTCACCCCAGGACACAGCGAGCTGGGCTTGGTGGGAGGGTTTTAAGGCATCTATCCGTGCAACTATAACCAGCTATCAAATTCGGCAGGGGAAACAAAGAAAGCAACACTTACTGATTCTAGAGCAACAGATACAAGCTGGGGAGCGTCTCCTCACGTCCCGTACTGACCCATGTATTTTACTCCGTTTACAACGCCTGCGTTTTCAATACAATCAGCTTTTGTATACTGCTGCTGCTAAAAATATTGAATCACAACAAGGGATATATTACCGGGAAAATAACCGTGCTGGCAAATTGTTAGCAAATGCCCTGAAAGGTCAAAAAGAAGCTAAGCGTGTTACCGCTCTCCGTAATCCGTCGGGGGGGGGGCTTGGTCACTAAAGATACAGAAATCTTAGAACTCTTTCGTGATTTTTATACTCGGCTTTATCAATCTGAATGTGATTTTGAGCCAGAAGTATTTGAACGCTTACTTTCAGGGGTACAAAGACCGACCCTATCTGACGAAGATAGAGAGGCCATGGACAAACCATTCACTTTATCAGAAATTCATTCTGCTATCAAGAGATGTGCCACAGGTCGAGCTGCAGGCCCAGACGGTCTCCCTGCTGAATTCTATAAAACCTTTAACGCTGACTTAGCTCCAGTTTTGAAACTTTATTTTTCTGCTCTGGCCGAGGAGGGATCTCCTTCTGGGTCCTTTTCAATGGCAAATGTAGTAGTTTTTGAGAAAGAGGGGAGAGACCCGCAACTAACAGCTAATTATCGTCCAATTTCCCTCCTAAACGCGGACTATAAAATATTTGCCACCATTCTCTCCACCCGGCTCTCTGATAGGATGTCTACCTTAATACACCCAGATCAATGCGGTTTCATTCCCGGTAGATCAACTGCTGACAATGCTCGGACTCTATGTCATGTACTGACTGCCGCAGTTAATCTTGATCGCCCATTTGTTGGCCTCTCACTTGATGCTGAGAAGGCCTTTGATCGCTTAGAATGGCCCTTCCTGTTTGCAGCCCTCCGCTGGTACGGATTCGGAGAAGGTTTTCTCCGTTGTCTCCGCACCATGTATGCACAGCCTACAGCCAGTATCTGTGCTAATGCTTTAAAGTCTCAGCCATTTCCCCTTCAACGCGGTACTCGCCAGGGATGCCCACTGTCTCCACTTCTTTTCGATCTTGCACTCGAACCCTTAGCTTTACTAATCCGGCAATCGGAGGAGATTCATGGAGTCCCCTTCTCTCATAGGGAAATCAAAATTTCAGCATATGCTGATGACCTTATGCTCTTTGTCTCTATAGACTCAGTGCCGGCTGTCCTAGAGCAAATTGGTAAATATTCACAACTCTCCGGTTATAAGATAAATTGGACCAAGTCGGTAGCCTTTCCACTAAATCCTCTGCTTCATCAGGCAGATATGCAACCCTTTCCCTTTTTATGGCAACCTCGCATGGTTAAATACCTTGGGGTTCACTACTGCTCTCCTTTGGAAGACACTATCTCTTTTAATGCCAAAGACTTAACCTCTAAAGTCCGGGCGCTTACTCACCGTTGGACTCCTTTAACACTTACCTGGTGGGGTCGCCTAGAAACCATAAAAATGATGATTGTTCCGAAAGTGAATTATATTTTAGAAATGTTGCCCTGTCTCCTACCTCGACGTACCTATAAAGATATAGAGGGCCTTCTGACTAGATACTAATGGCAAAACAAGACACCTAGGATAGCGAAACATAAGCTGCAAGCAGATAAGGAAAATGGGGGTGTCAGATTCCCTGATTTCCTGAAATACCATCAATCTTTTCTTCTCAAACAAGGCGCTCGTTGGCTGGACGATCTAGCACCGAGTAGACCTGTGTGGCTAGACATAGAGGAGGACCTTTGCAAACCGATTCCTCTTACTTATCTCCCTGGTATGACTCTCCCATCAGACTCCCACTATCCACCAATGCTTTTAGACACTTTAGGTGCCTTTAATACTCTTATGCAATCTCTAGACTCCCGACTCTGTCCGTTAGACAGGCTCCCGCTTTGGTACAATACTCGATTTCAAATACAAAATAAACCGATGGCGTGGAGCCCCTGGTACACTAGGGGCATTTGGATTCCTAACCAGTTGTTCCATGATGGTCGCTGGAAAACTTTTAGCGAATTGCAAATTGAATTTGGTCTCCCAGCGAAACACTACTTTCAGTTGGTGCAACTTCAGCATTGTCTTCGGAGTGCTAAGGTGCTCCCGCCATCGGAATCCCCTACCCAAGGATTGTCGGAGACTATCCGATCTATCGGGAGTTCACCGGGTGTAGCATCTAACTTTTACAAAACCTTATGTAATGCTATAAATAGAGGTACCCCTATAGCACAGAAAGCATGGGAGCGAGAATTGCATGTAACTTTGACCCCGGAGCAATGGAGCCTCGTCTGGAGTAGAGTGACACGGGTTTCCCGATCCGCCTCACTCACTCAGACACTCTTCTTTCTAGCCCACCGGTGTTTCTACACTCCTGACAGATTAGCCAAATGGAACACCACTCAGGGCAATAGCTGTTGGACATGCCATGCGGCCATTGGCTCACTACCTCATGTTATGTATGAATGTCCCGCACTACAGTATTACTGGCGTCGGGTCTGGGGTCGTATCCAATCTATTTTGCACTTTCAAGAGCCCCTTTCTTGGAGGATAGTGGGACTCCGCTCAGCTGCGGGGATCCCCTCTCTTCCAAAAACGGCTTACTTCCTTTTGGACTTTATGCTGGGCATCGCTATTTCCCTAATTACGAAATACTGGAAAAATAGCTCCCATCTGAGCCCCAATGAATGGTGGAATCATGTCTGTCTCTACAGTAAATATGAACAAATACCTCGTATGTTTGCTTCTTCCGTTCGGACTCCTCATCATCTGTCTAAATGGAAGATGCTCAATGACTATGTTCACACTGCTAAATGCTCTCATCTGACTGTTTAAATTTGTATAAATCTCTGTTCCATGATCATTCTGTATCGCAGATACTATTTCTGTTCGTTTTGATGTACAATCACTGTTGTTTGGAAGCGCTCACATGCTGATATTGTCGGCTTAGAGAAGAAGCATGGGGGTGGGGGGTAATAGGGTTTGCTTTTCCTTATTGTATACTTGTTTTGTCTCCTTTGGTGTGTTGTTTCTTTTGTTTGTTGCAAAATGAAAATAAAAGTTTAAAAAAAAAAAGAAAGGGTGCGGCTAGTGGTGCCATAAGAACATAAGATATGCCATACTGGGTCAGACCAAGGTCCATCAAGCCCAGTATTCTGTTTCCAACAGTGGCCAATCTAGGTCATACGTACTGTCACGCCCTTAGCCCCTTACAGACAGTATGGTGGGGCGTGCTTGTCATAGGAGAGATTCACCATTTAGCCTTTACCTGACTGGCTGCCTTGTAATGTGTCATGGGAAAGGTAGTTCAGTCAGGAGGTACTTGGCTTCAGGTAAAAAAAGAAAAACACATTTGTAGTTGGCTTTGAGTGGTAAGGCTTTTGACAGAAATTTATTGATGGGGTAAACGCTAGGGTCATAAATTAACACCTTTGGATTGTTTCTCCAGGATTCTTTCAAAAATACATCAGGATATAACTGAACTCAAAACAAAACAGCTTATAATGTTCTTTAGCATAAAGAAAAGTCCTTTCAACAGCTAATGCTACCAGACACGGTTAGCAGTGCTGTTCAAAACAAACAGAAACAGCTTTTCCTAAAGCAAGTTTCTTTTCTCTCAGCCCAGAACACTTCCCGGCTGTTTGTCTCCCTAAGCACAGTAAAACCTTTCAACAAGAAGTCAAACTCTTCATAGGCAAACAATTCTCTATGCAAGGTTTTTAGGAATAGTGAAAACAAAATCAAAGCTTTTCTTAATTTCACCGTCAGCACGGCTTCAGGCTGTGCACTGCACTGGCTAGCAGCTGTTCCACAGGTTTTAATTAGAAAGCTTCAGCTTGCTCAGCTAAAAAAATATTTCTCCTTCTAATACAGGACTTTCACAAGTTATCAACAGGCTTTCAGGGTTACCGGACACTGCAGGTTTTCCTTACGGTTGACTTCCTTCCAAACCCTCTGTATTTGAAGACTGGCATAAAGAGCAATCCATGTATGAGTCGTCTTCTTCTACAGCTAGGTCTTGTTCACCCAGCTCTACCTTTTGTATCTGGCTTGGAGGGCTTAGCTGACTGTCTCCTGTTAGGGCAAAAGCTGTCTCTTGCAATTCTGTAGTGCTCCAAATTAGACAAGCTTCCAATGTTCCTATCTGGATCAAGGCTTGTACCAGCTTCTCCTCGCTCATACTCTGGCCACCATTCACCTGAGCTTCCTCGTCCTGTCCTCCATCTTGTGTTCCTTGTTCCTGCTATTCTTACTGTTCCAGCTCCATTCCTCTTCCAGTAAGCATTCCTACTCCTCTCTCTCTCTCTCTGGATAATCTGACCTAGACTTAAACCTCTCAGGCTCCAGCTCCAGCCCCACCCCTTCTCCTCTCAGGTGTTGGAGATCAAACTGCCTCGGGGCAGCTGAGTGATTGGGGAATCCAGTGACATAAGGGTTCCTTACCCTGGGCCTGCATTCCCTCTCCTTTTCTCCAATAGGGGCATTCTGCAACCTATTGCAGCTAGGAATTACCTGCTTTCTTATTTATTTATTTAATTTATTTATTTATATTCTCTTATATACCGCGCTATTCTGCATCAGTGCGGTTTACATTGAAGAAACTGAAATTACATTGAACAAGGCATTATAACTTGGAGATAACTATTTTACGGGGAACATGGGCTATGGAGGGTTAAGTGGCTTGCCCAAGACCACAAGGAGCACCTGTGGGACTAGAAACCCCAGTCCTTCCAGCCCAAGGTTGCTGTCCTCTAGTGGGATTTGAACCCCTGATCTTCCGGCCTGAAGTACCTTTCCCCAACCACTAGGCTACTCCTCCACTCCTAGGTGTAAATGGAGTTTTGTGTCTCTGACCTTGTAAAATAGGTCCTTTGATAAGGGTGAATTCCTTCTCTTTATCCCTGTCTCCTGGGTCCTGATAAGCTTCCTTATCACAGTACCTAGCAGTTTCCCCAAAAGACACAGGTTCTGCAATGCACTATTTATAGTGGTATTTCTCCAGGACCAAGCAGGAAGTCAGTCCTCACATATGTGTGTCATCAACGCCGATGAAGCCCTAGCGGAGCATTTGCTCAGCTTTCCATGAAAGCCTTTGGGAATGCAGGCACGCATGTGCGGTTCCCTTCCCGCCTAAAGGTGCCATCTTACCTCACTCTCCCTTTTTCCGAGAAGCCCACCGGACGTGTGTCCTGTCATCCCGGATAAAAGTTTGATTTTTTTCGGCGATTCTCACTATTTTTTCTTCTCCGGTTCGACGCCGGTTCCCCTCCCGCCGGTTTCGGTACACCGGTATCGAGCCCGTTTCTTCTTTTTCGGTTTTTGCCCTTCGTGGCTGGCGTTCGCGCCCTTTTTTGTTTTTTCACTGGAAGCCCGGGCCTTTGACCTCGTGGGGACTCTTTTTTTTTTTCCCCGATGGCTTCCAGCGGTTTTAAAAAGTGTGATCGGTGTAAGAAGTTGATGTCTCTCACCGACACACCTGACTGCTGCCTCCAGTGCCTCGGTCCTGATCATGACTCTAAGACGTGTGGACCATGTGGAAAGATGTTTTCCAAGGCACTGCAAAGTCGCCAGCAGCAAAAAGAGAGGTTTTTTTCCGACTCAGCCTCCGGCCGGGCCCGGACCTTGTCTGAGGCCTTGACATCTCGGGATTCGGATCCCGAGCACCGTCGTGGCTCCTCGGACAGGGAGTCCCCCGACTAGTAATGCAAGAGGAAAAAGCGGCTCGTGAGGGCATCATCCGAAGAGGTCCCTGGCTCCTCGAGGGCCAGGTCTAAGACCCCCGACCGTCGCCCGGGGCTCGTGGAACAGGAGAAGCCTGCCAAAGTTCCTCACGTGGAGCCGGAGTCTACTGGACTCATAAGTCCTGTAGTCCTCGTGGACTCTCCTCCCAGAGAGCCGACTTCGGGCCCGGCACCGCTGGGGCCCGAGTCGGTGTCTGCTGCGTCTCCCGAGCTGAGTCTCAGGATGACAGCCTTGGAGTGTAGACTGTCTGCCTTCATGGAGCAGCAGCGGGCTCTGATGGCCAGCCTGTCTGGCGCATCTGCCCCGACTACCGGGACATCGACATCGAAGTCGACCCTGGAGACAGAGCCGATACTCAAGACCATGAAGGCTCGAGGTCGACCTCGGTCGCGGTCTCCCTCGACCTCCCGTTCGGGCCCGAGGGCATCGACGCCGTTGCTTCGGGGCGGGTGCTCCCGGGCCCCGCGGGGTCGGATCCTGATTCCTCGTCGGACAAGTCCGCCTGGGAGACGGAGGATGAGGAGTCCCCCGACACATTCAAGACTCGGTGCGTCCCGTCGGACTCACCGCAGTCTGAACCCCGGAGTAGATCCCCTCCGGAGGATACCCGGTTCTCAGAGTTTGTCCGGGATATGACCGCCGCGTTGGCTATCCCGGCGGACCCCAAGGAAGAGCCTCAAGCCGAGGAGCTCGAGGCCCTGCAGTACAACTCTCCTCCGAAGGAGGCCTTTACTGTCCCAGTTCCTCCGATGCTGGAACGGCTCCTCTTCCGTAAGTGGGAGGCACCAGCCTCGGCGCTGGTTCTGAGCAAGCGGGTCGATTCGATCTATCGACTCCGGAAGAGCGCTGGCTTTCAGAAGGCACAGCTACCACACCATTCCATGGTGGTGGAATCGGCCATGCATCGCCTGAAAAGTCAGAAGATGCACTCCGCGGTACCTCCTGGCAGGGAGGCCCAAAACCTTGAAGGTTTTGGTAGAAAGTGCTTCCATGGCTCGATGCTTGCTTGCTGTGTCCAGTCTTACTAGCTATACATGGGCATGTACTTGCGAGACCTGGCCAAGGAGTTGGCCGGGTTCTCTGCTGGTCTCTCCGGGGAACCCTTGTAGAGATTCAAGTCCTTGTCCTCGGGGATTCGGGAATGCTCCAAGTTCATGTCCCGCGCCGCCTACGATGGCTTCGAGGCTTCGGCCCGAGTTGCGGCAGCCGGCATCGCGGCTCGACGCCAGGCATGGCTGCAGTCATCAGACCTCGAGCCTTGGGTTCAGGACAAGTTGGTCTATGTCCCTTGCTGAGGTGAGAACCTTTTTGGCAAGCCCATGGCCGAGAAGGCCGCTCAGCTCGAGACTGAGCACCTTACAAGGACAAGGTTGTCTAGAAAGACCTCTGCCCCTTCTCACAAAAAGAAGGGCTCGGGTAAAAAGCCCTTTTACCCGAAGAAGGGCGCTGCCTACAAACAGTACCCTCAATATCAGGCTGCCCAAGCTGCACCCCAGGGTCAGCAAGCCAAGGGGCAGGGTAATGGGCCCCGTAGGCAGAGGACCCCCAAGCCTCCGGCCCCTGCTCCCACTCAGCAGGGTGGAGGTTTTTGACTCCTCAAGCATAACCTCTCCGTCCCTGCTCCCCCAACCCTGCACAGGAGGTCGCCTCGCCCTCTTTGCCCACCAGTGGCCCTGCATCACTGGGGACAGTTGAGTGTTAAACATAGTCCACAGGGGCTATGCACTACACTTTCACCAACTGCCTCCTCCATATTTTCCAGGGGAGCCTCCAAGGCCTCCCCTGCACACAGGTCTGTTGGTGGACAGGGTGGTGGAGCCTGTGCCCCTTTCAATGCACGGTCGAGGGTTCTATTCCAGATATTTCCTGGTACCTAAAAAAACTGGTGGCCTTCGACCTATCCTGGACCTCAGGAATCTCAACAAGTTTCTAGAAATGGAAAAGTTCAATATGCTATATTAAACGTATTAGGTACAGTTTTATTGGTATAAATACCCATCGCAACCCCTAGTAAGTAAGAACTTAAAGATCTAGACACAAACTTAAAACTAAGATGCAGACAGCAATCCAGCAGCGGGATGGGGGCTTTCCAGTCTTTTGCATTGAGTGTCACATGTATGATTTTCTCCCAGTTGGTGAGAGGTCTTACGTGTGCACTAGGTGCAAGGAGCTCTTTGCTCTCTGGGAACAAGTCCGTTCTCTAGAGGCTAATGTAGCAGACTTTGAAAACATAAGACAGACAGAGAGGTACATAGACGAGACCTACAGGGATATAGTCCTGAAGTCCCACCTCCAGTCTGGCAGCACCCCTATTGCCATGGAGGAGAGAGGTCACGTGACAGGAGAATATCACCCTGGTGTGGCAGGAAGTGATCCTGTAACTAGGACCTGTCCTCCAGGTGATGTAAAACCCTCTCGCACCGAGGAAGTTTCTCCAGGGCCATGTGCCTAGGAGGGAAGGGTTAGGACAGCCGTTATAGTTGGTGATTCGATCATTAGGCATGTAGATAGCTGGGTGGCTGGTGGACGTGAGGATCGCCTGGTAACATGCCTGCCGGGTGCGAAGGTAGCGGACCTCACGCGCCACCTAGATAAGGTCTTAGATAGTGCTGGGGAGGAGTCTGCTGTCTTGGTACATGTCGGTACCAATGACATAGGAAAATGTGGTAGGGAGGTTCTGGAGGCTAAATTTAGGCTTTTAGGTAGGAAGTTGAAATCTAGAACTTCCAGGGTAGCATTCTCCGAAATGCTTCCTGTTCCACGTGCAGGACCCAAAAGGCAGGCAGAGCTCCAGAGTCTCAATGCGTGGATGAGACAATGGTGCAGAGATGAGGGTTTTGGATTTGTTAGGAACTGGGGAACATTCTGGGGAAAGGAGGGGCTCTTCCGAAGGGATGGGCTTCACCTTAACCGGGATGGAACCAGGCTGCTGGCATTAACCTTTAAAAAGGAGAGAGAGCAGCTTTTAAACTAGATATTAGGGGAAAGCCGACAGTCGCCCAAAAGCGGATGGTTCGGAAGAATGTATCCTTGAAGGATATTACCAAAAGCAGAGAGGTTCCACAACAGAGTAAAGTAGCCCAAATGCCCTCAAGTATGGAGCAGACAGAGCTTAAAGATCCCAATTTACCCATGTCTAACAATAGCCAAATTAATATGAATAAAATACATTCTCTAAAATGCTTGTATGCAAATGCTAGAAGTCTAAAGAATAAGATGGGAGAGTTAGAATATATAGCACTAAATGAAAGATTAGATATGATTGGAATATCAGAGACATGGTGGAAGGAGGACAACCAGTGGGACACTGTGATACCTGGGTACAAATTATATCATAATGATAGAGCTGTTCAAATTAGTGGAGGGGTTGCGCTCTGTTAGAGAGGGCATTGACTCAGAAAGGATTAAAGTTTTGCAGGAAACAAAATCTGCTGTAGAATCTATATGGATTGAAATTCCATATAAAAGGGGGAAGGCAATGGCAGTGGGGGTGTACTATCGAGCGCCTGGCCAGAATGACCAAATGGATGATGAAATGCTCAAAGAAATCAAGGAAGCTAACAGAAGTTACAGCGCAGTAATAATAATGGGTGATTTCAATTACTCCGGTATCGACTGGGTCAGTGTCACGTCAGGACATGCTAGGGAGATAAAGTTCCTAGATGAAGTAAATGACTGCTTCTTGGAGCAGCTGGTTCATGAACCGACCAGAGGGGAAGCCATATTAGACCTAGTCCTTAGTGGAACACCAGATCTAGTGCAAGAGATAATGGTGTTGGGGCCACTTGGCAATAGTGATCATAGCATGATCGCCTTTGATTTAATTAGTGGAGGAGGGATAGTAAGGAAATCCACAGTACTACCTTTTAACTTTCGAAAGGGAGACTATGATAAAATGAGGAAAACAGTTAAGAAAAAACTAAAAGGAGCAGTTGCAAAGTTTAAAGACGTACATCAAGCTTGGGTGTTGTTGAAAAATACTATCTTGGAAGCCCAGACCAGCTGTATTCCACGCTTTAAGAAAAGTGGAAGGAAGTCCAAAAAACTGCCAGCATGGTTTAAAGGTGAGGTCAGAGAGGCTGTTGTTGCCAAAAAAGCATCTTTCATGAAATGGAAAAAAGAGCCAAACGACGAAACCTGGAAACAGCACAAGCACTGCCAAGTCAAATGCAAGGCATTGATAAGGCAGGCAAAGAGAGAATTTGAGAAGAAGCTTGCTTGCGAAGCAAAAACGCGAAATAAAGACCTTTTCAAGTACATTCGTAGCAAAAAACCTGTGAGAGAGTCAGTTGGTCCATCAGATGATAAAGGGGTTAAAGGAGCACTAAGAGGCGACAAGGCGATAGCGGAGAGACTGAATGAATTCTTTGCTTCGGTCTTTACTGAGGAAGATGTAGGGATGTTACCCATGACTGAAGTGGTATTTAAAGGTGCGGAAGAATTGAAGGAAATATCGATACATCGGGAAGATGTCTTACAACTATTAGATAAACTGAAGAGTAGCAAATCACCTGGGCCGGATGGTATACATCCAAGGGTGTTGAAAGAACTGAAATATGACATTGCAGAACTGCTATCAGTAATCTGTCAACTATCATTAAAATCATCTCTAATACCTGAAGATTGGAGGATCGCCAATGTAACACCAATTTTTAAAAAGGGTTCCAGGGGTGATCCGGGAAACTACAGACCGGTGACCCTGACGTCACTACCGAGAAAAATGGTAGAAACCATCATAAAGAATAAAATTACTCAGCATGTAGATAGTCACGACCTAATGGGAGACAGCCAACATGGCTTTAGACAAGGAAGATCTTGTCTTATTAATCTGTTATGTTTTTTTGAAGGAGTGAATAAACAGGTGGACAAAGGTGAGTCGGTTGATATTGTGTATCTGGACTTTCAGAAAGCTTTTGACAAGGTCCCTCATCAGAGACTTTTGGCAAAACTAAAGAGTCATGGGATAGGAGGCAGTGTACTATTGTGGATCAGGAACTGGTTAAAAGATAGAAAGCAGAGGGTAGGGCTAAATGGCCAATTTTCCCAATGGAGAAAGGTGAATAGTGGTGTACCCCAGGGATCTGTGCTGGGTCCGCTGCTTTTTGACATATTCATAAATGACCTGGAAAGTGGAATAACGAGTGAGGTTATCAAATTTGCAGGTGACACAAAACTATTTAAAGTTGTTAAAACCCAAGAGGATTGTGAAAAATTGCAAGAGGATCTTGATAAATTGGAAGACTGGGCATCAAAATGGCAGATGAAATTTAATGTGGACAAGTGCAAGGTGTCAGACGGCTGCCTGGGTGAGAATCTTCACAGTCTTGACAATGCATATATTTATATGATTTTTGCAAGGTATTGTGGGTAATGTAGTTCATTCACACCAGACACAGCTGCTGACAATAATTTAGTTGTGCACAAGTGTTAAAGCCAATAAGATACTTCTTTATTTATGGGGTTATTTCTCCCAGCACAGATATGCTTGGTAGCACATAAATTAGGTTACTTGCTTGCAGTGTTTAACTTCGTAAAACAAAGTCAAAAATCAAAATCAGGAAAACAACCTTCAAACTTGTCAGGCAATTAGCTAATGTTTTCTTAGCATATCTCTAACAAACGAAAAGCCACAAAGAAAGAAATAAACTGTTCTTGTAAGGTTAACTTCTGATTACTTTCCACACAGATCCAGAAGTAATTCTCTCCTAGCTCACAAGCAATTAGGTGCAGCTCAATTGCTATCAGTTATCCAGCTGAAACCCTTTAGCTGGATGGCTTCCTACTGTGTGAGTCAAATCCTGCTTCAGGAGCTTTTCTTAGTGGAATAAAGAACAAATTTATATTTCTTTGTGATGGCTGCTGTGCTTTATCACAGAAAGTTACCACCGGAGTTTGAATAGAGAGCAGTCCATATAAACAATATCTTGATCTGCTATTATTTCCCCTTCATCAACAAGCATAGGGTCACTATCATGAATTGGCACAGATGAATCTTTCAATGGAGCACTTTCAGGAGAACACTTATTTCCCTGCTGTCTTTCAAGGTTATAGCTAGGGCATAGATCAGTGTTCATACCTGAGCTTCCATTGTTGCTATAGTTCCTCTCTATATAGCCTGGCCAGTATGTAGTCCAGTTCTTATGTCCAGCCTTCCAGTCCTGATCCCTGGACACTGGATCTCTCTTCACATACCTTCTGGCATAGGTCTTAGAGTCCCTTCCACGTGCAGCCATCTCCCTCACAGGTAGCCTCTGGTGATTCCTTGTTCTGCAGCACCATTCCTCTGGCTTTCCCCAGTCCAATGGTCTATGCTGGCCCTTGGAATACCTCCCAGTATACGTACTGCCTTGGACTCTTCTAGACCTCTCAAAGGCTTTTCTCCTCTTCCTTCCAGAGGGTTTCTTTCCTTCTCTATCCGTCCGGTTTGGCTTCTGCTTCTGCTGATCCTTCAGATGAAACTGATGATCAAACTCAAGCTGATTCTCAGGATACTGAGGACAATTCTCTGAATATCCAAGGTGATCATGAAGCTGATCATCTGTAGAATAAACTCTACTCTTATTCTGCTTAGATGAGTGCTCCCCCCTAATACAGCGCAGCTGTGCTGAATCAGGCCCTGCCCTTTGAGATGAGTGCTTAGGGATTACCTCATAGCCCTCCTGATTGAACACACGTTTTCTCACTTCAGCTCCTCTCATGGATGTTGGAAACCTGGTGCATTCTGGGACTGGTAGTCTTTTATGGCAAAATTCTGTTTTCTCATTTCTACCAGCACTGACAGGTTGCTTGTTCAGAGTCACTTCACCTTTTCTATAGCTCCTTCCTGAGCTATGATAAGCTTCCTTATCACAAAGGTTATGCACCTAGGGAAGAACAACCCAAACTATGGTTACACGATGCAAGGTTCCACATTAAGAACCACCACACAGGAAAAAGATTTAGGCGTCATTGTGGATACCATGTTAAAACCCTCGGCCCAGTGTGCAGCAGCGGCCAAGAGAGCAAATAGAATGCTAGGTATGGTAAGGAAAGGAATGGAAAATAAAACAAAAGATATTATAATGCCTCTATATCGTTCCATGGTGAGACCGCACCTTGAATATTGTGTGCAATTCTGGTCGCCGTATCTTAAAAAGGATATAGCGATTTTAGAAAAGGTACAGAGAAGAGCCACCAAAATGGTAAAGGGGATGGAAGGATACTCCTATGAAGAAAGGCTAAAAAGGTTAGGGCTCTTTAACCTGGAAAAGAGACGGCTGAGGGGAAATATGATAGAAGTCTATAAATTAATGAACGGAATGGAACGGGTAAACGTAGATCGATTGTTTACCTTATCAGAATATAGAAAGACTAGGGTTCATGCAATGAAGCTACAGGGTAAACTATTTAAGATAATAAAAGAAAATATTTTTTCACTCAACGTGTAATCAAACTCTGGAATTTGTTACCAGAGGATGTAGTAAAGGCTGTTAGTGTAGCTGGGTTTAAAAAAGGTTTGGACAAGTTCCTGGAGGAAAGGTCCATAAGCCATTATTAAGAAGTGACCGAAGATATCAATGCTTGACCCAGTACAAGCATTGTGGAACTTGTGTCTCTTGGGGAAACTGCTAGGTACATGTGACCTAGATTGGCCACTGTTGGAAACAGAATACTGGGCTTGATGGACCTTGGTCTGACCCAGTATGGTATATCTTATGTTCTTATGTTCTTATGTAAGGGATTGAAGGGAGTGATTTCTGGGCAAGATCCAATATGGGTGAAATTGAGAGGAAGGGAGAATTGAGAGTAAGATTGAAAGTGTCAAGGGAGGTCCTCTATAATCGTAAAGAAAGAGTGCGGCTAGTGGTGCCAAATTTGTAGTGGCAGTTACAAATTTGGCAACTTGCAGCTCAGTTAAGACATATTGAGCCCGATTTAGAAAGGGGCACGTCCAGGCTATCTGCATGGCTAGAAAATGGACGGCCCCAAATAGTACCGGCTTCTGCAACCACAGGAGCTAAAGGACCCACGGCTGCAGAATCGGACATCCAGACATCTGGGCGTTGCCCCTACCCTATGACACATGACTGCCCACCCAGCTGGTCTATGACAAATGAGAGGAGAGACTTGTATGACTTAGTCAAGTCTGAGAATATGGGAGTCCAGTAAAAATACTGGAATTGCAAGTGCAGTATGACCTCCCAAGAGGGGACATTTTAGCAATATTGCAAGTTCAACACTGAAAATTTTTAAGCAAGCTGAGGAGGTTTTGTAAAGGTTATGGGACTTGGAGGATCTTTGGGACTCGGTTGCAAGGTCAAAGGGCATGATTGTTGATGTAGCTGCGTATGAAAGGAGAGTCAGAAGCTGCAAAGATGTCTTACATATTGGAGGTGGTCAAGAATGAAATAGAACATGTTTAACTCCATCTGTTGGATGTCAGGGAACTGAAATGGACTGGCATCAGGCACTTTGCATCTCATGATCACATGGTCTACTATGCTGGAAATGAAAGACTAAGAAGAAATGGTGTTATATTTATAATAGAGAAGAAACTTGCAAGAACTGTAATGAAGTGCAGTCAGTGAACGCTTAATCTCTGTTAGTCTATGAGGAATGCCAATCAACACATCTATAATTCAGGTATATGCCCCAACAACAACTGCAGAAGAGGATTAAATTGATCAGTTATATGAAAAACTACAAGCTGAAATTGACAAAACATGCAAACAGGATATCCTGATAGTCATGGGTGACTGGAATGCAAAAGTTGGCAACAAAGAAAAAGACAAAATGGTAGGAAAATATGGACTTGGCAACAGAAATGAAGCTGGAGAAAGACTGAATTCTGCAAGATCAACGATCTATTCATCTCAAACACCTTCTTCCAGCAACACAAGCGGTGACTGCACACATGGACTTCACCCAGTGGATGGTGCAAAAATCAAATTGACTACATCTGTGGAAGTCAGCGATGGAAAAACTATAACATCAACAAAGACAAAACCTGGAGCTGACTGTGGTACAGATCACCAACTACTAGTATTCAAATTCAAGCTAAAGTTGAAAAGGGGCAAGTCACTCATAAATGTAGCAAAACATGACCTTGAGAATATACCACTGGAATTTAAAGACTGCCTGTGAAATAGATTTGCTGCTTTACATAGAAACATGACAGAAAAGGCCACATACCCTTCCATATCAACCACTACAGCAGTCCCCTTTTTTCCTTTAGAGATCTTCTCTGTTTGTCTCATACCTTTTTGAATTAAGACTCAATCATCATCTCTACCACCTCCACTGGGAGACTATTCTACGAATCTACCACTTTTTCCTTAAAAATATATTTCCACATATTGCTCCCGAGTCTATCCCCTTTCACCCTCATCCTATGTCCCCTCATAGTAGAGCTTGCTTTCAATCAAAAGAGGCTCTCTTCCTGTGCATTTATGATACAGAGGTATTTAAAAATATCAGTTATATCACCTCTATCCCGCCTTTCTGCTAAAGTATACATATTAAGATCCTTAAGTCTGTCCTCATATGCTTTAAATTGAAGACCACTAACCATTTTAGTAGCCACCCTTTGTACTGACTCCAACCGGTTTATATGCTTTTAAAGATGTGGCCTCCAGAATGGCACACACTACTCCAAATGAGGTCGCCCAAAAGACTTATACATAGAAAAATGACAACGTAAAAAGACCACATGGCCTATCTACCATGACAACGTAAAAAGACCACATGGCCTATCTATATTCCACCTCAAGTTCTCTGCAGTCTTGCCATAGCCCTCCTGTGAATACTAAAGAATCTAATATGATTTGTACATAGTTACAGTTTTTTACCCTGTTGTTCCAAGTTTGTTTCCTGTTATAATGTAAGCACACAATTGTCCTCTGAATGTGCAACCTTTGTTATATGTAAACCGCACTGACAACAAATAGTGCGGTATATAAAAGATGTTAAATAAATAAATAAAATCTAGTCTGTCCTTCCATATCAACAACTACAACATTCCCCTTTTTTCCTTTGGAGATTCCTCTGTGTTTGTCCCAGGCTCTTTTGAATTCAGATACTGTCCTCATCTCTACCACCTCCACTGGGAGACTATTCCATGGATCCACCACTCTTTCCGTAAAGAAATATTTCCACATATCACTCCTGAATCTATCCCCTTTCACCCTCATCCCATGTCCCCTCGTAGCAGAACTTGCTTTCAATTGAAAGATTCTATCCCCCTGAACATTTATGCCACAGAGGTATTACACCATCTCAATCATATCAACTCTATCCTGCATTTCCTCTAAGGTGTACATATTAATATCCTTAAGTCTGTCCTCATATGCTTTATAATGAAGAACACTGACCATTTTAATAGCCCCCCTCTGTCCTGACTCCATCCTGTTTATATCCTTTTGAAGATGCGGTCTCCAGAATTGCACACTATATTCCAAATGAGATCGCACCAAAGACTTATACAGAGGCACTATCACCTCCTTTTCTCTGCTAGCCATTCATAGAAACATAGAAACATGATGACAGAAAAAGACCACAAGGCCCATCTAGTCTGTCCTTCCATAACTACAACAGTCCACTTTTTACCTTTAGAGATCCTCTGTGTTGGTCCCATGCTTTTTTGAATTCAGTTACTGTCCTCATCTCTACCACCTCCACTGGGAGACTATTCCACGGATCCACTACTCTTTCCGTAAAGAAATATTTCCGCATATCACTCCTGAATCTATCTCCCTTCACCCTCATCCCATGTCCCCTCGTAGCAGAACTTGCTTTCAATTGAAAGAGGCTCTCTCCCTGAACATTTATGCCACAGAGGTATTTAAACATCTCAATCATATCACCTCTATCCCGCCTTTCCTCTAAGGTGTACATATTAAGATCCTTAAGTCTGTCCTCATATGCTTTATAATGAAGCCCATTAATCATTTTAGTAGCAACCCTCTGCACCGACTCCATCCTGTTCACATCCTTTTGAAGGTGCAGTCTCCAGAATTGCACACCATACTCCAAATGAGGTCGCACCAAAGACTTATACAGAGGCATTATCACCTCCTTTTTTCTGCTAGCCATTCCTCTCCGTATGCACCCAAGCATCCTTCTAGCTTTTGCCGTCGCCTTTTCTACCTGTTTAGCTACTTTAAGATCATCAGACACAACCACGCCTAGGTCCCGCTCTTCTTTAGTGGAAAAAAGTACTTCACCTCCTATACTGTATTGCTCCCTTGGATTGCTGCAGCCCAAATGCATGACCTTACATTTTTTAACATTAAATCCCAGCTGCCAAATTCTAGACCATTCTTCAAGCTTAGCTAGATCCCTCCTCATGTTATCTACACCTTCCTGGGTGTCTACTCTATTGCAGATTTTGGTATCATCCGCAAAGAGGCAAACCTTACCCGACAGCCCTTCTGCTATATCACTAACAAAGATGTTAAAAAGAATCGGACCAAGGACAGATCCCTGGGGCACACCACTGGTAACATCCTTCTCCTCAGAGTGAGCTCCATTTACTTGTACTCTTTGTCGCCTCCCACCCAACCAATTTCTAACCCAAGCAGTAACTTTAGGGTCCATCCCTAGGGTGCTCAGTTTGTTTATAAGTCGCCTGTGAGGAACAGTGTCAAAGGCTTTACTGAAATCTAAATACACCACATCTAGAGCTCTCCCTCGGTCCAACTCCCTGGTCACCCAGTCAAAGAAATCAATCAGATTTGTCTGACAAGACCTGCCTCTGGTGAATCCATGCTGCCTCGGATCCTGTAATCCGCCGGACTCCAGAAACCTCACTATTTTCTCTTTCAGCAGCGTTTCCAATAATTTACTCACCACCGAAGTTAAACTAACCGGCCTGTAGTTTTCAACCACATCCTTACTTCCGCTTTTGTGTAAAGGCACCACATGAGCCTCTCTCCAGTCCTTTGGCACCACTCCCGACTCCAACGAGGCATTGAAAAGGTCAGTCAGTGGAGTTGCTAGAACGTCCCCAAGTTCCCTCAGTATTCTAGGGTGTATCCCATCCGGTCCCATCGCTTTGTCTACTTTAAGTTGAGCTAGTTTCTCACGAACACAGTCTTCTGAAAATTGTTCAAGATGTCCCTCGCTTCTGTTCTTATTTGTGGGTGTTTTCTGAGGTCCTGCTCCTGGTTCTTCATCTGTGAACACAGAACAAAAATATTTGTTAAGCAATTCCGCTTTATCCTTATCAGCTTCTACATATTCCCCCCCTGCACCCTTGAGTCTGACAATACCACTTTTGCCCTTCCTCTTCTCACTAATATATCTGAAAAATGTCTTATTCCCCCATTTTATTGCATTGGCTATTTCCTCCTCCTTTTGAATCTTTGCCTTCTTGACTACTTTGCTAGCTTCTCTAAGTTTTTCCAAATACAGATGCCTGTCTTCCTCTCTCTGTGATCTCTTGTATTTCATGAAGGCCTCCCTCTTTTTCTTCACTTTTTCAGCTACTTCCTTCAAAAACCATAGCGGTCTCCTGTTCCTTTTGCCTTTATTTACCATTTTAACAAAAAGGTTGGTTGCCTTTAAAATACCCCCTTTCAGTTTTGCCCACTGTTTTTCTACATCCTCCAGCTGTTCCCATCCCACTAACGACTCCGAGGTATTGGCCCATCTTCGCAAAGTTAGTCTTCCTAAAGTCTAAGATCTTCACCTTGGAATGGATTCTAACAGCCCTAGTCCTAATACTGAACCACACCATCTGGTGATCACTGGATGCAAAATGATCTCCCACTACAACATCAGAAACACTTTCACCATTGGTAAGCACCAAGTCCAGTATGGCCCCTTCACGTGTGGGGTCTGTTACCAATTGCCTGAATAGTTCTCCCTGTAGAGAATCCAGGATCTCCTTACTTCTAGATGATACTGCAGCAGGAATGTGCCAATCAACATCTGGCATATTGAAATCTACTAGCAGTAGCACTTCCCCTTTCCTAGCAATGCTGCGTATGTCTTCAATTAACTCTCTGTCCACCTCTTGTGAGGGAGGTCTGTATATCACACCAATGCAAATAGATTTCTCTTTCCCTCTTTCTAGTTTAACCCACAATGCCTCCTCTCTCCCTTTTAAGCTCTGTAATTCCAAAGCTTTAATAGTAGTTTTTACATATACTGCCATTCCTCCTCCCCTTCTTCCTACCCTGTCCTTTCTGAGTAAAGTATAGCCAGGTATAGTTACATCCCAGTCGTGGTTTTCTGTGAACCATGTTTCTGTAACTGCCACCAAATCCAAGTCAGCCACTCCCACCAAAGCTTCAACTTCAGGGATCTTATTTCCCATGCTACGGGCATTAATACACACTGCTTTCCATATGTTACCCCTGTTACCCATTTCCATAAAGGTATTTAATGTATCACCTACCTGGGGGCTTTCACTTACCTGGGGGCTTTCTTCACCCATCCCCAACGAATCTAGTTTAAAGCCCTCTTCAGTAGATTAGCCAGTCTACTACCAAAGATGTGTTGACCTTTCTTGGACAGATGGATGCCATCTCTGCTCTGCAACCCTTGGAACAGCATCCCATGGTCTAGGAAACCAAAACGCTCTTGAAGACACCATCCACGCAGCCATGCATTCATCTCCAGGATGCGAGTCTCTCTGCCTTGGCCTTTACCCTCAGCAGGGAGGATTGAAGAAACACCACCTGTGCACCAACCTGCTTCACCCTCTGTCCCAGAGCCATGAAGTCACTTTTGATACGTTCCGAGGTATACCTGGCAGTATCATTTGTTCCAACATGGATTAGCAACATTGGGTAATAGTCAGTGGGCTTGATGAGTCTCGGCAAACTCTCCGTAACATCTTGGATCTTGGCACCAGGCAGACAGCATACCTCTCTGGACATCAAGTCTGGTCGGCAGATGGACGCCTCAGTACCTCTCAGAAGAGAGTCTCCAACCACCACTACCCTTCGTTTCCTTCTGGTCACTGATTCCGCAACTATGGGGCACTTGAACTCTGGTTCTTCCCTTTCCAGGGATGCTTTCACCTCCTCCACTTCCAGGGCTTCCTCTCCACTTCCTCTCTGTATGCACCCAGGCATCCTCCTAGCTTTTGCTGTCACCTTTTCTATCTAAGCTGTCACCTTTTCTACCTGTTTAGCTACTTTAAGATCATCAGACACAACCATGCCTAGATCCCGCTCTTCTTTAGTGGACAAAAGTACTTCACCCCCTATACTATATTGCTCCCTTGGATTGCTGCAGCCCAAATGCATGACCTTGTATTTTTTTAACATTAAATCCCAGCTGCCAAATTCTAGACCATTCTTCAAGTTTAGATAGATCCTTCCTCATGTTTTCTACACCTTCCTGGGTGTCTACTCTATTGCAGAGTTTGGTATCATCCACAAAGATGGAGGAGTGGCTAAGTGGTTGGGACAGGTTACCTCAGGCTGGAAGGCCAGGGGTTCAATTCCCGCATGGGGACAAGCAACTTCAGGCCAGAGGGACTGGGGTCTCTAGTCCCATGGCCATTCCTTGTGGCCTTGGGTAAGCCACTTAACCCTCCATTGCCTCAGGTACACTTAGATTGTGAACCCTTCGGGAACAAGGGAATAAAAAAAGTACATGTAAACCACATTGATTCTAAAGAGCGCAGTATAAAATAAATAAATAAATAAACAAACAAACCTTACCGACAGCCCTTCTGCTATATCAGTAACAAAAAATGTTAAAAAGAATCAGACCAAGGACAGATCCCTGGGGCACACCACTGGTAAATTCCTTCTCCTCAGAGTGAGCTCCATTTACCTGTACTCTGTCACCTCCCACTCAACCAATTTCTAACCCAAGCAGTAAATTAGGGTCCATCCCTAGGGTGCTTAGTTTGTTTATAAGTCCCCTGTGAGGAATGGTGTCAAAGGCTTTACTGAAATCTAAATACACCACATCTAGGGCTCTCCCTCGGTCCAACTCCCTGGTCACCCAGTCAAAGAAATCAATGAGATTTGTCTGACAAGACCTGCCTCTGGTGAATCCATGCTGCCTCGGATCCTGTAATCCGCTGGAATCCAGAAATCTTACTATTTTCTCTTTCAGCAATGTTTCCAATAATTTACTCACCACCAAAGTTAAACTAACCGGCCTGTAGTTTTCAACCACATCCTTACTTCTACTTTTGTGTAAAGGCACCACATGAGCCTCTCTCCAGTCTTTTGGCACCACTCCAACGAGGCATTGAAAAGGTCAGTCTGTGGAGCTGCTAGAACGTCCCCAAGTTCCCTCAGTATTCTAGGGTGTATCTTATCCGCTCCTATCGCTTTGTCTACTTTAAGTTGAACTAGTTTCTCACAGACACAGTCTTTTGAAAATTGTTCAAGATGCCCTTCGTTTCTGTTCCTGTTTGTGGGTGTTTTCTGAGGTCATGTTCCTGGTTCTTCATCTGTGAACACAGAACAGAAATATTTATTAAGCAAGTCCGCTTTATCCTCATCAGCTTCTACATATTCCTCCCCTTTACCCTTAAATCTGACACTACCACTTTTGTACTTCCTCTTCTCACTAACATATCTGATAAATATCTTATCCCCCCCCCCCCCCCCCATTTTATTGCATTGGGTATTTCTTCCTCGTTTTGAATCTTTGCTTTCCTGTCTACTTTGCTAGCTTCTCTAAGTTTTTCCAAATATAGATGCCGGTCTTCCTCTCTCTATGATCTCTTGTATTTCATGAAGGCCTCCCTCTTTTTCTTTACCTTTTCAGCTACTTCTTTCGAAAGCCATAGCAGTCTCCTTTTCCTTTTACCTTTATTTACCATTTTAACAAAAAGTTTGGTTGTCCTTAAAATATCCCCTTTCAGTTTTGCCCACTATTTTTTTACATCCCCCAGCTGTTCCCATCCTGCTATCGACTCCCTGAGGTTTTGGCCCATCCTGGCAAAGTTAGTTTTCCTAAAGTCTAAGACCCTCACTTTTGAATGGATTCTAACAGCCTAGTCCTAATACTGAACCACACCATCTGATGATCACTGGATGTAAAATGATCTCCCACTGTAACATCAGAAACACTTTCACCACTGGTTAGCACCAAGTCTAGTATGGCCTCTTCACGTGTGGGGTCTCTTACCAATTACCTAAATAGTTCTGCCTGTAGGGAATCCAGGATCTCCTTACTTCTAGATGATACTGCAGCAGGAATGTGCCAGGCAACATCTGGCATATTGAAAACCCCTATCAGTAGCACTTCCTCTTTCCTAGCAGTGCTGTGTATGTCTTCAATTAACTCTCTGTCCACCTCTTCCTCTTGTGAGGGAGGTCTGTATATCATGCCAATGCAAATAGATTTGTATTTCCTTCTTTCTATTTTAACCCACAATGCCTCCTCTCTCCCTTTTAAGCCCTGTGTAATTCCAAAGCTTTAATATTATTTTTTTTACATATTGTGATGAGGAGAGTATGGTTGAGTCTATGGAATTGGAAGAAAATCAGACATTTACCTTTAAAGAAAGAGACAGGCAAGGAATCAGTAGCTCTCAAACTGAAGGCAGAGGAAAAAAACACACAGCTACTGAGGACAGGACACACCCAAGCTCTGCTAATCCAAGGGCAGGCTTGGAAATTAATGAGGGACACCTGGGTGAAGGGGAGTGCACGGTAGTTCAGAGACACTCTTATAAACCCAGGGAAATATTGGAAAAGAGGACGGACAGAGAGACTCAGCCTGAGAAGGGCAGCACCACGGGAAGAGAGTCTCAGCTTGAGAGAAGGCAGCACACGAAGCGACACTCTGGAAAGGGAGAGACATGGAAGCAGCACGTTGGAGAATTCAGTGGTGAGAGAAGCACCAGAGAAAGGCCCAGAGAGTTCACTGTGGAGGAGAACAGTGGAGACTTCCGTGGGATTCTCATAGGTGAAAGCCCTAGTCAGAAAGAAAGCCAGGATTACAAGGAAACTGCAATTGGTTTTAAAACTAGGAGAGCTGTGCCAGAGAGAAGTGCTGATAAGGGTCAGGCTGCAGTGCCAACCGTTCCTGAACCAGCTAAAGAGCTGCAACTTCCAAAAAGGTGCGTGAATAAAAGGGTAGCCAAAAGTGCCGTAATCCAGTTAGAGGCATTGTGTCATTTGATGCAAGAAAAGAATCTCCACGTTCCTGGTGGAAACCCTGTGCATAGGGAAAAGCCTCAGTGGAGAAAGGTTCTGGAACTTTTAGAGAATATTAAGCCTGAAGTTTCTCATGCTGGTTTAGAGTCAGATTTACCAGACACGGGTTCTGAGGAAATGCAGATAGACTATTATGAATCTGATGAAAGCTCTGAAGATTGAGTAATGGACTGTTCTCTATGCCAGAAGGCAGAATAAAAGTTCTTGGAAAAGAGAGAAAGGTTTATAACCTGAATGTCCTAAAAGGCAGTTTGAAAATAGGGAGAATTGTGTATCTCCAGGAACAAGCAGGAATGAGTCTTCACATATGGGTACGTCGGTACCGACGGAGTCTGCGCGGGAACGCTTCCCAGCATCCAATCAGAACGCTTTTGGAAGCATCCCAACACGCCTGCGTGCTGCCTTCCCGCCTTACCCAACTGCCTCTCCTCAGTTTTCGTTTTTCCGCGGAGCCGACAGGACGTCCTTCTGTCACCTGTCAGACGGCTGCCTAGGGTGAGAACTTACACAATCTTGACGATGCATATATTCATATGATTCTTGCAAGGTATTGTGGGTAATGTAGTTCTTTCACTCCCAAACACAGCTGAAGACAATAATTGAGTTGTGATACCAGTGGTAAGGCCAATAAAATACTTCTTTTATTGATGGGGTTTAATTCACCCAGCACAAATATGCTTGATAGCAATATAAATGAGGTTACTTGCTTGCAGTGTTTAAATGGATAACATAAAGTCACAAAGCAAATCAGAAAACAACCTTCAGCTTGTCAGGCAATTAGCTAATGTTTTCTTAGCAAATAATTACCAAATAAAAAGGCACAAAGAAATGAATAAACTTTGCTTGTTAGGTTAACTTCTGCTTATTTTCCACGCAGATCCCAGCAGTGATTCTCCCTTGCTCACACACACAATCAGATGCAGCTTTAATTACTATCAATTGACCAGCTGAAACCCTTTAGCTGGCTGGCTGCTACTGTGTGAACCCAAATCCTGCTTTAAGAGCTGTTTGCAGTGGAAATAAAGAACAAAGTTAGGTTTCTTTGTGATGGCTGAGGTGTTTGCTCACAGAAAGCTAGCAATAGCATTTAGATAGAGAACAGTCCATGTAATGAATAGTTTCATCTGCTGTATCTCCCCCTTCATCAATCAGCATAGGGTCACTATCATACATTGGCACAGACGAGTCTTTCCATAAGGCACTATCATGAGAATGCTTATTCCCTTGCTGCCATTCACTATTATAGATAGGGTCTGGATCAGTGTTCATATCTGAGCCTCTCCTGCTATCATAATTCCTCTCTGTATATCCTGGCCAGTATGTAATCCAGTTCTGATGTCCAGCCTTCCAATCTTGATCCCTGGACACTGGATCTCCTCTCACATACCTTCTGGCCTTGGTCTGAAAGTCCCTTCCATGTGCAGTCTTCTCTCTCCCAGGTAGCCACTGGTGATTCCTATCTCTTCCATTCCATTCCTCTGGCTGACTCCAGTCCAATGGACTCTGCTGGCACTTGGAATACCTCCCAGTATGGGTACTGCCTTGGACTCTCCCAGACCCTCCAATGGCCTTTCTTCTCTTCCTTCCAGAGAGTTTCCTTCTTTCTCTATCCGCTTGGCTTGGCTTCTGCTTCTCCAGGTGATGCTTAAACCTGTAGCTGGACTGGAGCTTGTAGCCGTTGCTATCTCTGTCTTTGAAGCTCTTTCTGTAGCTGTTATCTGAAGAATAAGCTATATTCTTATTCTGTCCTAATGTGTGCTCCTCCCTAACACAGCGCAGCTGTGTTGAATCAGGCCCTGCCCTTTGAGATGAGTGCTTAGGGATTACCTCATAGCTCTCTTGATTGCACACACGTTCTCTCACTTCAGCCCCTCTCATGGCTGCTGGAAACCTGGTGCATTCTGGGACTGGTAGTCTTTTATGTGAAAACTCTGTTTTCTTACTTCTACCAAAACTGACAGGTTGCTTGTTCAGAGTCACATCATCTTTTCTATAGCTCCTACCTGAGCTATGATAAGCTTCCTTATCACACACCGCAGAAAATTCTTTTTATTTTTCAGTTTTCTTGTGGTTGCGGCTGCCTTCCCCGACGCCACCGGTACCGCCGGTGTTTCTTTTCTTTTTTCTTTTATCTATTCCTGTCAGGGAATAATTTTTCTCCTTAGTGCCTGACCGGATTCCCCGGCCTTCTAGGCCTATCCCCTTTTTTCCTCATGGAAACGTCAGCCACTATTCCTAAGAAATGTTCAAACTGTGGCGGTAAAAAACTTATATTGGACACTCATAATTGGTGTCTACCCTGTTTGGGTCCTGACCATTTTCCTCCGGAATGTCCCTCCTGTAACAGTATTGTGGGAAAAGGTCTTCAGCATCGAGTTCTCCTCGATACGCGGTCCCCATCCAACTCCAGGGCACCGACCACCTCTTCTTCTTCACAGGATCAGGTAACCCAAAAACAGTCTTTTAAGACTAGCCAGCCCTTGAGTGGTAGATCTCATGCACAGCATAGAGATGCCTCTGGCCTTGCCCTCGAGAACACACTGGCTTTAAAACCCCGGTGGGAGTCTTCGGCCTCCAAAGCCTGTGTGGGGTTTCAGGTTGTTCCTGAGGTTCACCCCTCTCCGAACATACCTGAGCTATGCTCGGTGGTGGCATCCACTTCGGGCGGTACCGCAATGGTGTTGGATGAAGCATTCCTCACCAAGGATCGTAGTCTGGCGCCCTCGGTACCTACGGGACCATTGGATGCGCTGCAGACCGACCTTCCGGTATCGGTATCGATCCCGGTACCGGTACTCATACCTACGTCGGTACCCTCCAGATGTGCATCGATAGACTCGCTTCCTTCGATACCGAGTCTGGAATCGATCTCCAGTCTGGAGGACTGGGTACCGACTCGCCTTGGTGCCGACACCAGACGGTACCGAAGGCACTTTTCCGATGAACCAGGTTCGGCATCAATGGTTTTTTCTATTCCATTAGAGCCCTCACCGGCTGGTCCACCGGTATTGGATACGGTACCAGAGTCGGTACCGGTTTCCTTTTTACCATCGTTGTCGGTACCTTCCATGCTTCTTTCATCAGGCTCGCTTCCCTCGATACCGAGTCTGGAATCGATTCCTGACATGGATGATATGCTACCGACTGTTGCTGGTCCCGACCTTCTACGGTACCGGCGACCATCCTCTAAGGATACCATACTCCAACCTTTAGGATCTTATACTCCTATAAAATTGGATAGATCCCTGGTTGCCAGTGCTAGTTCTACAGCAGATCTAGCCTTTCCAAAAGGATTTCCCTCTGGGGATTTTTCTTTTCAAGATTTTCTCCTGGATATGGCAAAATCACTTGCCATTTCTATACCTGGACAGGATCCTACACAAGGGAATTCAGAATCCCTGTATATTCCTGAGAGAGCAAAGGAGAACATCATGCTTCCTTTGCATCATTCCCTGCAGGATCTCCTCTTACGAATGTGGGAAGCTCCTTTAACGGTACCCCCACCTTCTAGGGCAACTGATCTTCTATATCAGGTGCCCCCCTCTCCAGGTTTTCAAAGGACTCAACTTCCTCATCATTCCATTGTTGTAGAATCAGCAATGAGGCGGGTTAAGAGTACTAAAAAGCACTCTTCTTGTCCGCCAGGTCGTGAGGCTAAGACTTTAGATGCCTTTGGACGCAAAACTTTGCAGGCATCCATGCTTTCAGCAAGGATTCTCTCATATATTTTCTATATGGGATTATCTCTTGAAGAGGTCACAAAGAAATTACTGTCTTTGACTCCTTTTCTTCAGGAGCCCAAAACTGCAGACTATTCCTTACTGGTTAGTCATGCTCAAAATATCTCTAGATTCCTTACTCGTGCTTCCCTGACTCCTTTGAGTCTGTTAACAGAACGTCTGCTATAGCTATAGGGGCACGACGGAAGACCTGGCTCCAGGTTTCAGACTTGGACAAATGGGCACAGGACAGCCTGTGAAATACTCCTTGCACTGGAGAAAATCTCGTTAACAAGGAGTCTCTACTCCAGGTTGCTCAGTTAACCACTGACATTCCTGCTTCCAGAGGCTGTTCTACGCCTTCCTCTGTCCCAGTTGGTAGGAGATGTCCTACCAGACTTTCTTCCCCTAGGGGAAAAAGTTTTATCCATCTTCTGCCCATCACACAGATGTTCCCAAACAGGTGAAACATCGCCCTGGTCTGAAAAAAACATAATCTCAACAGGCTCAGCAAACCCAGCAGTCGCAGGGTTTCAAATAGATCATCATTACCTCTCTTGGTTGGTGGTTAGAGTGGCAGTCTGCTTCTTTTCACTTGAAGTATCTGCACTAATTTTATCCTAACCTTTTCTAGATATCTCTTCACGAGACATCTTTTCCTTTACTCTAAGAGTCTTTATGATGATCATGCCCATAGTTAACAGGTTTCTCTTCCTCTTTGGGGAAAAGAGAAGTAACAACTATCAGTAAGACAGTTTTTTTTCCCTGTACTGGCATATATCATCTTACCTTTTCAGAGAATTCCTGCATAGTCAGTCTCCTTCAACTCTGTCTTACCTCCCTCTTACTATAACACTTGGTTTGTAAGAGTGGCTCTTTTACACTGGTAAGCCCCATGGTCCTCTACCTATTCCACAGGGGGACTCTCTCCCTTCCAGAGTTGTCTCACCCTTTATCACCTTAGGGCAGCTTATCAAGTCCTACTATGTCTGTTGTTTCTTTTTCCCAATCTAAAAAAGAAGGGGAAAAGAAATTTTCTTCCGCTGCCCTGGTAGTTGCTGCAGATACAGCAATTCCTAGTGGTTAAGCCACTGGTTCTGTGCACCACACAACCAGGGTTTCCCCTCCACTAGCAATTCTTCTAGCCTCACTGCTAAACCCCAAACAGGTTATTAACCTTGTTTGGAAACCCTATTATCACAGACTGGTTGGTTAACTTCTATTCTTTGCCCCCTTGTCCCTGGCAGAATAGTTAAGTTACCCACTGGCTTTAATCAGTCAGTTTTTTCTTTTAACCAACCTGCAGTATGCTCTCTGCAACCCTACAGAGTAGCTTTGCACTATGGGCCCTTGCTAGAGAGCATTAATATTCTGCCTAGCAGATAACCCCAGATGGTTAGGAAGGGTTTCCCCCAGTCATGTTCTCATGGCTGGTAGGTGTTCCCTACCCTTACCATCTCATCTAAAATCTCTTTTGAGACATAAGATACAGACCTTTCATCACGTGAAAACCTAAAGAATGACCAATTTCCTTGCTTGGCCCATATCTCCTTTGAACTCTAGCCAGAGATACTTTTCTTTCAGTGCCAGCTCAAGGACACCTGATACCCATCTTGCCCTTATAGGCAGGTCACTATGGTATCTTATCCACTGGCGCCCTCTATCCAATCACCATACTGTAGTTCTGGAGAGATCTGGACTTGCTGCCTGCAGACTGACGTTATCCTCTGCTTTTTTCACGTAGGCCATCCTGGTTATTCAAGACCTCGATTTCTGAAAGGAATCTAGATTTCTTCTTGTGTTTCTTCTGTGTTCGTGAGAAACTAGCTCAATTTAAAGTAGACAAGACTATGGGACCGGATGGGATACACCCTAGAATACTGAGGGAACTTGGGGATGTTCTAGCAGCTCCACTGACTGACATTTTCAATGCCTCGTTGGAGTCGGGAGTGGTGCCAAAGGACTGGAGAGAGGCTCATGTGGTGCCTTTACACAAAAGCGGAAGTAAGGATGTGGTTGAAAACTACAGGCCGGTTAGTTTAACTTCGATGGTGAGTAAATTATTGGAAACGCTGCTGAAAGAGAAAATAGTGAGGTTTCTGGAGTCCAGCGGATTACAGGATCCGAGGCAGCATGGATTCACCAGAGGCAGGTCTTGTCAGACAAATCTGATTGAATTCTTTGACTGGGTGACCAGGGAGTTGGACCTAGGGAGAGCTCTAGATGTGGTGTATTTAGATTTCAGTAAAGTAAAGTAAAGCCTTTGACACTGTTCCTCATAGGCGACTTATAAACAAACTGAGCACCCTAGGGATGGACCCTAAAGTTACTGCTTGAGTTAGAAATTGGTTGGGTGGGAAGCGACAAAGAGTACAAGTAAATGGAGCTCACTCTGAGGAGAAGGATTTTACCAGTGGTGTGCCCCAGGGATCTGTCCTTGGTCCGATTCTTTTTAACATCTTTGTTAGTGATATAGTGGAAGGGCAGTCGGGTAAGGTTTGCCTCTTTGCGGATGATACCAAAATCTGAAATAGAGTAGAAACCCAGGAAGGTGTAGATAACATGAGGAGGGATCTAGCTAAGCTTGAAGAATGGTCTAGAATTTGGCAGCTGGGATTTAATGTTAAAAAATGTAAGGTCATGCATTTGGGCTGCAGCAATCCAAGGGGAGCAATACAGTATAGGAGGTGAAGTACTTTTGTCCACTAAAGAAGAGCGGGACCTAGGCGTGGTTGTGTCTGATGATCTTAAAGTAGCTAAACAGGTAGAAAAGGCGATGGCAAAAGCTAGAAGGATGCTTGGGTGCATACGGAGATGACTGGCTAGCAGAAAAAAGGAGGTGATAATGCCTCTGTATAAGTCTTTGGTGCGACCTCATTTGGAGTATAGTGTGCAATTCTGGAGACCGCACCTTCAAAAGGATGTGAACAGGATGGAGTCGGTGCAGAGGGTGGCTACTAAAATGATTAGTGGTTTTCATTATAAAGCATATGAGGACAGACTTAAGGATCTTAATATGTACACCTTAGAGGAAAGGCGGGATAGAGGTGATATGATTGAGATGTTTAAATACCTCTGTGGCATAAATGTTCAGGGAGAGAGCCTCTTTCAATTGAAAGCAAGTTCTGCTACGAGGGGACATGGGATGAAGGTGAAGGGAGATAGATTCAGGAGTGATATGCGGAAATATTTCTTTACGGAAAGAGTAGTCTCCCAGTGGAGGTGGTAGAGATGAGGACAGTAACTGAATTCAAAAAAGCATGGGACCAACACAGAGTATCTCTAAAGGTAAAAAGTGGACTGTTGTAGTTGTTGATATGGAAGGACAGACTAGATAGGCCATGTGGTCTTTTTCTGTCATCATGTTTCTATGTTTGCTGAAGAGAGGATATTTCTTTTGGGTTTGAAGAAAGGAGAAAAACCATGTTCGATTGCTGAATGATTTGAAAAACAGCGACACATGTTAAAAAGCTACATAAAGCAGTTTCATTGTTTGGTTTGGTATAAACGCCTATGGATTATTGTTTGGAGAAAAGAATCCTGTTTGTTTTGCGTTGAGCCTTAATGCTCTTTAGAAAAAGAAATAAATTCCTGTGTTTTGCCTTGTAAACCCTCGGTCTCCACACAACTTGTTTTTTTCTAAACAACACAACTACAAATCCCAGCAGCCCCGGCGCTGGATGAGGAAGAAAACTCTTTAATTAAAGGACCAACAAGTGCAGCCCTAGGCTTATAGGCTGTTGCCTGTGCCAGTGGCTTCCACAATATAGTGCCACTTCTCCTCCCCTGTCCTTTCTGAATAAAGTATAGCCTGGTATAGTTACATCCCAGTCATGGGTATCTCCAGGAACAAGCAAGAATGTAGTCTTCACATATGTGTATCGTCGGCACCGACGGAGCCCGCGCGGGAACGCTCCCCATTATCCAATAGGAACGCTTTGGGAGCATCCCACAGCGCCTGCATGCTGCCTTCCCGCCTTTCCAACTGTCCCTCTTCAGTTCTTCATTTTCTGCGGAGCTGACAGGTCGCATACCATGTCACCGCAGAAAATAGATTCTTTAACTTTATTTTTTTGTGATCGCGTTTGCCTTCTGTTTGATGCCTACCGGTACAGCCAGTTCTCCTTTCTTCTTTTCTTTAAAAAAAAAAACAAAAAAAAAACTTTTTGAGCAATTTCTCTTCAGAAACCTTTTTCTCCCTGGCCTAGGCGCCATTTTGGGCACTGGGTCCTATTTTCCTTCAAAATGGAAAAACCAGCTAATGGTTTTTAAAAAATATACTAAGTGTGCCTGTACCATCTCTGTCACCGACACCCATGAATAGTGTCTTTTTTATTTTATTTTTTTTATTATTTTTTTTTTTATGAATAGTGTCTTAAATGCTTAGGCCCTGACCATTCTCCATCGGATTGTCTCTCTTGTACGAGGATGACCAAAAGGGGACGGCAGTATAGAGCTGCAAAACTCTGTACCCTTTTTTCTTCAGATGCGACGTCCGTTGCATCGACGTCTTCCAGATCCTCGTCTTCCTCACATGGATCTCACGTAACTAAACATAAGAGCCAGTCCTCAAAGGATAGATCTTCTTCTAAGCATCGAGATGCCATTGGCGTTCCCCTTGAGGGAAACTCACCGGCAAAACAGCTCTTGTGGGAGGCATCGGCCTCCAAAGCATTAACGGGGCTCCAGGATGTTCTCGAGGCCTCCACCTTGACAGAACTACTGGTGCAATGCTCAGGGGTTCCGGCCACTTCTACTGGTACAGACACCCAAGCATCAGCAACGTCAATAGACCAGAGATTCCTCACTATCAAACGCAGTCTGGCAGCTCTTCTTACAGCTGTGGTACCGTTGAAACCATTGCAAATGGTTCAATAGGCACAGGTACCGACGCCGGTACCAGTACCGACGGCACCGGCCTCAGTGGGGGTTACCCCATGCCAAGTCTTGAGACTTGTTCTGGCATCGACAGAGTGGTACCGGGACACGATACCGACTTAGTTCGATACCGGTACCGTACTAGCACGAACATCGGGATCGGAGATATTTTGAATCTTCCGATTCCGATGACTCTGATGGTTCTGCTGGTACCAGAGTACTACTTCCAGAGGACAAATCCTCTCCTCAATGCAGGATGTCTCCTCCAGAGGATATGTCTTTTCAGGATTTTATTCGTGATGTGGCTCGAGGCCTTTCAATCACGGTAGTTCCTGAAGAAAAGCCTAGGGCACAAGAATTAGAAATTCTTCAGTACCCTAAGGCTCCCAAGGAGGCAGCTACTCTGTCCATTCATCAGATTCTCCATAATCTGATGCTGAGGATGTGGGAAACACCTTTAAACATATCTCCTCACTCTTGGAGACTCATAAGAACATAAGATATGCCATACTGGGTCAGACCGAGGTCCATCAAGCCCAGTATCCTGTTTCCAACAGTGGCCAATCTAGGTCCTACGTACCTAGCAGTTTCCCCAAAAGACACAGGTTCCGCAATGCTTGTACTGGGTCAAGCATTGATATCCTGGGTCCCTTATTTATTTTATTTATTTTTATTTATTTAACAATTCTTTTATACCGCGCTATTACAATCAGTGCGGTGTACATTGAACAAGAACATACTACAATGCATACAAGTAACATACTACAATGCATACAAGTAACATTGAGTTTTACATTGAACAGGGAATTTCAACAATAGGACAACCGGGGGAACTATGTACAGATTAACTTAATGTTATATATAGTAATATGAAACTCGTTTGGATGTTGCGATGTGGTTCACTAATAGGACTAGAGAGAAGGTTGACCAACTAGCCCTTTTCAGGTTGTATTGAGGAGCTAGTTTTGTTAATGTCTAGGTTGACTTCTGGGTAGTGTTTAATGTTTAATGGACCTTTCCTCCAGGAACTTGTCCAAACCTTTTTTAAACCCAGCTACACTAACAGCCTTTACTACATCCTCCGGTAACAAATTCCAGAGTTTGATTACACGTTGAGTGAAGAAATATCTTCTTTTATTAGTTTTAAAAACTTTACCCTGTAGCTTCATTGCATGTCCCCTAGTTTTTCTATATTCTGATAACATAAACAATTGATCTACGTTTGCCAGTTCCACTCCGTTCATTAATTTATAGACTTCTATCATATCTCCCCTCAGCCGTCTCTTTTCCAGGTTAAAGAGCCCTAACCTTTTTAGCCTTTCTTCATAGGAATATCCTTCCATTCCCTTTACCATTTTGGTGGCTCTTCTCTGAACCTTTTCTAATAACGCTATATCCTTTTTAAGATATGGCGACCAGAATTGCACACAATATTCAAGGTGCGGTCTCACCATGGAACGATATAGAGGCATTATAATATCTTTTCTTTTGTTTTCCATTCCTTTCCTTATGATACCTACCATTCTATTTGCTCTCTTGGCTGCCGCTGCACACTGAGCCGAGGGTTTTAACATGCTATCCACAATGACGCCTAAATCTTTTTCCTGGGTGGTGGTTCCTAATGTGGAACCTTGCATCGTGTAACCATAGTTTGGGTTGTTCTTCCCCAGGTGCATAACTTTGCACTTGTCCACATTAAATTTCATCTGCCATTTTGATGCCCAATCTTCTAATTTATCAAGATCCTCTTGTAATTTTCCACAATCTTCTTGGGTTTTAACAACTTTAAATTGTTTTGTGTCATCTGCAAATTTGATAACTTCACTCGTTATTCCACTTTCCAGGTCATTTATGACTATGTCAAAAAGCAGCGGATCCAGCACAGATCCCTGGGATACACCACTATTCACTTTTCTCCATTGGGAAAATTGGCCATTTAGCCCAACCCTCTGCTTTCTATCTTTTAACCAGTTCTTGATCCACAGTAGTACACTGCCTCCTATCCCATGACTTTAGTTTTGCCAAAAGTCTCTGATGAGGGACCTTGTCAAAGGCTTTCTGAAAGTCTAGATACACTATATCAACCGACTCACCTTTGTCCACCTGTTTATTCACACTTTCAAAAAACCATAATAGATTAGTAAGACAAGATCTTCCTTGTCTAAAACCATGTTGGCTGTCTCCCATTAGGCCATGACTATCTACATGCTGAGTAATTTTATTCTTTTTGATGATTTCTACCATTTTTCTTGGTACTGACGTGAGGTTCACCGGTCTAGTTTCCCGGATCACCCCGGAACCTTTTTTAAAAATTGGCGTTACATTGGCGATCCTCCAATCTTCAGGTATTACAGATGATTTTAATGAAAATTCACAGATTACTAATAGCAGGTGTGCAATCTCATATTTCAGTTCTTTCAACACCCTTGGATGTATACCATCCGGCTCAGGTGATTTGCTACTCTTCAGTTTATCTAATAGTTGTAATACATCTTCCTGATGTATCGATATTTCTTTCAATTCTTCCGCACCTTTAAATACCACTTCAGTCATGGGTAACATCCCTACATCTTCCCCAGTAAAGACCGAAGCAAAGAATTTATTCAGTCTCTCCGCTATCATCTTTTCGCCTCTTAGTGCCCCTTTAACTCCTCTATCATCTAATGGACCTACTGACTCTCTCAGGTTTTTTCCAGGATTCGTCGTTTGGCTCTTTTTTCCATTACCTGAAAGATGCTTTTTTGGCAACAACAGTCTCTGACCTCACCTTTAAACCATGCTGGCAGTTTTTTGGACTTCCATCCACTTTTCTTAAAGCGTGGAATACAGCTGGTCTGGGTTTCCAAGATAATATTTTTCAACACCACCCAAGCTTGATGTAAGTCTTTAACCTTTGCAACTGCTCCTTTTAGTTTTTTCTTAACTATTTTCCTCATTTTATCATAGTCTCCCTTTCGAAAGTTAAAAGGTAGTACTGTGGATTTCCTTACTATCCCTCCTCCACTAATTAAATCAAAGGTGATCATGCTATGATCACTATTGCCAAGTGGCCCCAACACCCTTATCTCTTGCACTAGATCTGGTGTTCTACTAAGGACTATGTCTAATATGGCTTTCCCTCTGGTTGGATCATGAACCAGCTGCTCCAAGAAGCAGTCATTTATGTCATCTAGGAACTTTATCTCCCAAGCATATCCTGCCATGACACTGACCCAGTCGATACCGGGGTAATTGAAATCACCCATTATTATTACTGCGCTATAACTTTTGTTAGCTTCCTTGATTTCTTTGAGCATTTCATCATCCATTTGTTCATTCTGGCCTGGCGGTCAATAGTACACCCCCACTGCCATCACCTACCCCTTTTTACATGGAATTTCAATCCATAGAGATTCTACAGCAAATTTTGTTTCCTGCAAATCTTTAATCCTTTCTGACTCAATGCCCTCTCTAACATAGAGAGCAACCCCTCCACCAATTTGATCAGCTGTATCATTATGGTATAGTTTGTATCCAAGTATCACAGTGTCCCACTGGTTGTCCTCCTTCCACCATGTCTCTGATATCCCAATCATATCTAACCTCTCATTTAGTGCTATATATTCTAACTCTCCCATCTTATTTTTTAGACTTCTAGCATTTGCATACAAGCATTTTAGAGAGTGTATTTTATTCATATTTGTTTGGCTGTTGGTAGACATGGGTAATTTGGGATCTTTAAGCTCTGTCTGCTCCATACTCGAGGGCATTTGGGCTACTTTACTTTTTTTTTTGGAACCTCTCTGCTTTTGGTAGTATCCTTCAAGGATACATTCTTCCGAACCATCCGCTCTTGGGCGACTGTCGGCTTTCCTCTATTATCTAGTTTAAAAGCTGCTCTATCTCCTTTTTAAAGGTTAATGCCAGCAGCCTGGTTCCATCCCGGTTAAGGTGAAGCTCATGTTTATGTTTATGTTTGTTTATTGGCTTGATTGACCGCCCTTCAGGGATAAACAGAGCGGTTTACATTAAAATAAATCTTCATTACAGTAGGCACATGGCTGGAAAAGGAAAAGAAAGTTACAACTTAATAGAGGATAGGAAGATAAAGAACGAAAGAGGAAGGTCAATATAGGGAAAGGATAAAGGCTAGAGGGGAGGGGGATTGAAGGCAAGGGAGAAGAGGTGGGTTTTTAGGGCGTGTTTAAAGGTAGGGTGATGGGGCTCCAGTCGGAGGGTAGAGGGGGAAGGGAAGAGCCTCTCCTTTCCCCAGAATGTTCCCCACTTCCTAACAAATCCCAAACCCTCATCTCTGCACCATTGTCTCATCCACACATTGAGACTCCGGAGCTCTGACTGCCTTTTGGGTCCTGCACGTGGAACGGGAAGCATTTCGGAGAATGCTACCCTGGAAGTTCTGGATTTCAACTTCGTACCTAAAAGACTAAATTTAGCCTCTAGAACCTCCGTACCACATTTTCCTATGTCATTGGTACCGACATTTACCAAGACAGCAGACTCCTCCCCAGCACTATATAAGACCTTATCTAGGTGGCGTGTGAGGTCCGCTATTTTCACACCAGGCAGGCATGTTACCAGGCGATCCTCACGTCCATCAGCCACCAAGCTATCTACATGCCTAATGATCGAATCACCAGGCTGTCCTAACCCTTCCCTCATGGGCACATGGCCCTGGAGAAACTTCCTCGGTGGGAGAGGGTTTTACATCACCTGGAGGACAGGTCCTAGTTACAGGATCACTTCCTGCCACACCAGGGTGATGCTCTCCTGTCACGTGACCTTTCTCCTCCATGGCAACAGGGATGCTGCCAGACTGGAGGTGGGACTTCAGGACTATATCCCTGTTGGTCTCGTCTATGTACCTCTCTGTCTTTCTCAAGTTTTCCAAGTCTGCTACTCTAGCCTCTAGAGAACGGACTTGTTCCCTGAGAGCAAAGAGCTCCTTGCACCTAGTGCACACGTAAGACCTCTCACCAACTGGGAGAAAATCATACATGTGACACTCAATGCAAAAGACTGGAAAGCCGCCATCTCGCTGCTGGACTGCTGTCTGCATCTTTAGTTTTAAGTTTTTGTTTAGATCTTTAAGTTCTTTACTTCTTAAGGGTTGCTATGCATATATATACTTATAAAACTGTACCTAATACGTTTAATATACCTTGTTCACCTGAAGCTTAATTAATCTCAGGTCCTTAGTTTATGACTGATTTGGGTAACGAGCTGCACCTGAGAGCACCCCCTGTCTTTTAAGATGTGTAAGTACCTATAAAGCTACGATTATCCCAGGGGTTGGTGGGGTTGGGAGGGAGGGAGGGAAATAACACTTATTAAAAGAGGGCTGCTACACAGAACCCTGTCCTGTGCTGCTGAGGTATGCTATATTCTTATTTGATTTTAAATTTTAAATTATAGCTCTTTGCTGCTGCTAGGCTCTAACTTACTATGAAATTTAAACTACAAGCTCCTCTGCTGGGTTCTAAATTTAACCAGAAAGCTCTCTTCTGTGTTTTGAATTTAAACTAAAAGTACTTTGCGATGCTAGGCCCTGAGTGACTATTAAATTTAAACTACAAGCTCTCTGCTGGGTATGATATGTAACCAGAAAGTTGTCTTCTGTGTTTTAAATTTAAACTTAAACTGCTGCTACTAGGCCCTGACTGAGTTAACAAAAAATAGTGGGTTCACAGATTAATTAGCTTTAGCACAAAGAATTCCGTACAGAAAATTCCCAGAAGTATATACTCACAATTGCAGATCTCTCTCCAGAAGTAACAGTCCCCTTTTGTAGTCCTGCAAGACTGAAGATCACAGAGCTCTGGTTGAGCTATTTATGACTGTGCTGCTGAGGTAAGCTGTGACTAACTTCCTGGATGATTAACAGTCCTTGCTTGAATAGAAGGATTCTTTCAAAATGGCCTTTTGTCCTGCCACCTGGTGTTAACACCTCTTGAAAAAGTTTCACAGGTCTCTTGCCCCCTAGGTAGAAGGCCTCTTTGTAAAGATCCCTAGAAGACTTTATTTGCTCTTCAAAGAGTACTGACCCTGTTTTGCCTTTTGTGCTAATCTATATTCTTATTTAAATTATAGCTTTTTGCTGCTGCTAGTTTCTAACTTATTATGAAATTTAAACTACAAGCTCTCTGCTGGGTTCTAAGTTTAACCAGAAAGCTCTCTTCTGCATTTTAAATTTAAACTAAAAGTACTTTGCTGATGCTATGCCCTGAGTGACTATTACATTTAAAGTACAAGCTCTCTGCTGGGTTCAAAATTAAACCAGAAAGCTCTCTTCTATGTTTTAAATTTAAACTAAAAGTACTTTTCTGATACTAGGGCCTGAGTAACTATTAATTTAAACTACAAGCTCTCTGCTGTGTAAGATATGTACTGTAAAAAGGGCAGTAAGAGGGGACAAGGCCATAGCGGAGAGACTGAATGAATTTTTTGCTTCGGTCTTTACTGAAGAAGATGTAGGGATTTTCTCCATTACTGAAGTGGTATTTAAATGTGATACTGCAGACGAATTGAAAGAAATATGGAGTGGAGGAGTGGCCTAGTGGTTGGGGCAAGGTACTTCAGGCCGGAAGGTCGGGGGTTCAAATCCCACTAGAGGACAGCAACCTTGGGCTGGAAGGACTGGGGTTTCTAGTCCCACAGGTGCTCCTTGTGGTCTTGGGCAAGCCACTTAACCCTCCATAGCCCATGTTCCCTGTAAAATAGTTATCTCCAAGTTATAATGCCCTGTTCAATGTAATTTCAGTTTGTTCAATGTAAACCGCACTGATGCAGAATATAAGAGAATGTAAATAAAATAAATAAATAAATAAATATCAGTACACCAGGAAGATGTATTACAAGTATTTGAAAAAACAAAGAATAGCAAATCATCTGGACCAGATGGTATACATCTATGGATGTTGAAAGAACTGAAATATGAGATTGCAGACCTGCTATTAATAATCTGTGAACTATCATTAAAATGATCTGTAATACCTGAAGATTGGAGGATGGCCAATATAATTAAAATTTTTAAAAAGGGTTCCAGGGGTGATCCAGGAAACTACAGACCAGTGAGCCTGATGTAAGTACTGAGACATATGGAAGAAACCATCATAAAGAACAAAATTACTGAAGATGTAGATAGTCATGGCTTAATGGGAAACAACTATCATAAAAATCATCTCTAATATCTGAAGATTAGAGGATCGCCAATGTAACGCAAATTTTTAAAAAGGGTTCCAGGGGTGATCCGGGAAACTACAGAACAGTGAGCCTCACGTCAGTACCGGGAAAATTGGTAGAAACCATCATAAAGAATAAAATTACTCAGCATGTAGATAGTCATGGCCTAATGGGAAACAGCCAACATGGCATTAGACAAGGAAGATCTTGTCTTAATAATCTGTTATGTTTTTTTGAAGGTGTGAATAAACAGGTAGACAAAGGTGAGTCGGTTGATATAGTGTATCTGGACTTTCAGAAAGCCTTTGCCAAGGTCCCTCATCAGAGACTTTTGGCGAAACTAAAAATTCATGAGATAGGAGGCAGTGTACTATTGTGGATCAGGAACTGGTTAAAAGATAGAAAGTAGAGGGTAGGGCTAAATGGCCAATTTTCCAAATGGAGAAAAATGAATAGTGGAGTACCCCAGGGATCTGTGCTGGGTCCGCTGCTTTTTAACATATTCGTAAATGAACTGGAAATGGGAATAACGAGTGAGGTTATCAAATTTGAAGATGAGACAAAACTATTTAAAGTTGTTAAAACCCATGAGGATTGTGGAAAATTGCAAGAAGATCCTGATAAATTGGAAGATTGTGAATCCAAATGGCAAATGTAATTTAATGTGGACAAGTGCAAAGTTATGCACCTAGGAAAGAACAACCCAAACTATGGTTACATGATGCAAGATTCCACATTAGGCACCACCATACCAGGAAAAGGGTTTAGGCGTCGTCATGGACATCATGTTGAAACCTTCCACCCAGTGTGCAATGGCGAGCAAGAGAGCAAATAGAATGCTAGGTATCTTAAGGAAAGGAATGGAAAATAAAACAAAGGATATTATAATGCCTCTGTATCGTTCCTTGCTGCGACCTCTCCTTGAATATTTTGTGCAATTCTGGTCTCCGTATCTTAAAAATGATATAGCATTATTAGAAAAGGTTCAGAAAAGAGCCACCAAAATGGTAAAAGGGATGGAAGGATGTCCCTATGAAGAGAGGCTTAAAAAGGTTAGGGCTCTTCAACCTGGAAAAGAGATGAGGGGAGATATGATAGTGGTCTATAAATTCATGAATGGTGTGGAACGGGTAAATGTAGATCGATTGTTTACATTATCAGAATATAGAAAGACTAGGGGGACATGTAATGAAGCTAAAGGGTAACCTTTTTAAGACTAATAAGAGAAAATATTTTTTCACTCAAGGTTTGGAGTAGTTCCTGGAGTAAAGGTCCATAAACCATTATTAAGAAGACCCCGGATATCACTGTTTGACCCAATACAAGCATTGTGGAACCTGTGTCTTTTGTGGAAACTGCTAGGTATTTATGACCTAGATTGGCCACTGTTGGAAACAGGATATAGGGCTTGAAGGACCTTTGTCCAATATCCTGTTTCCAACAGTGACCAATCTAGGCCACAAGTTCCTAGCAGTTTCCCTAAAAGACACAGGTTCCACAATGCTTATATTAGGTCAAGCAGTGATATCCTGGGTCCCTTTTAATATTTCTTTTTTTAAGACTTTATTTAATAACCAGCAATACAGAACACGAAGTCAACACAATACTACAACTCCGTACAAAAAAAAGAACCCTCCGGCAGGGTGTACTCTTATCCCTGCCCTGAGGCAAAACGTCTGATACATTCGTGTGGCAAGTATGAACCTGTTTCCATAATTTTCCTGATTAATTACTTATAATCCCCCTCCCCCCCAACCATCCCCCACCCCTCATCGCAATCATTGAACCCCAGTACCATATGAAGGAATACACTTTAACCAAGACCAACTCACCCTCTGCCCACCACCTCCCCTTTCCAGACAACCCTACTGGCTCTACATCCCCACATTTAATACTTCGCTCCTACAAGAAGGTCCTAAGCTTTGGATATAGGGTTCCCAAACCAACATAAAAATAGACCACCACTTAACATTTCCCTTAGCTTTCCATCGTTCTGCTAACATCAACTGATGGAAATTATTGCGCCACTCCATGATCGACGGCGGGATCGGATCTCTCCATCTAGCTAGAACAGGGCCTTTGCCCACCAGACAGGCCTTTCGCACCAGCAACATATCCCCTCTCCCCCTGGGAAGGGTAGGGTTCAGTTGATCCAGTACTACTAAAGAGCCAGTCCAGGGGAACCTTTGCTGTATCATCCCCGTTATGCACCAGTGAATCTTGGCCCAATATGGGCAAATACCCTTACAGGCCCACCACATGTGGGTCAAGTCTGCCAGTGGCATAGAGCATCGAGGACAGCTCCCATCTTGGGTAATGTGACTTCGCAACGCCCGTCTAGGCGAAAAGTGCACCCGCACTATCGATTTATATTGTAGTTCCCTCCACCGGGCACCCTCAACCAATTCACTTATCCGCCCCAGGGCCTGCTTAACAGATCCCAGCAATACCTCCCAACCCAGTTCCAACCCCCATGCCCTTTCCACACTACCATAATCTGCAGCCATACCATATTGTTCTAACCTTGCCTTTAAACCCGCTATAGAAGGGGGGGCCTCTCCCCCGATATCAAAGAATTCAAGAAGCTGCGCCGATCTATCAACACTAAGTTCCGCTTTAGGTAAAACAGCCACATAATGAGAAAGTTGCAAATAGGCGAACCAATGGGAAGGTCTCAACTCATATTCCGCACACAATGAGGAGAATGACTTACAGTTGCCAGAAAGATCCACCACATGTCCTACATTCCGAAGCCCCTTCTCACCCCACAACTGGAAAACACGCGTTTCAGAACCTGGTGTAAAATTCATGTTCCCCTGTAAAGGTAGCCAACTCGATACCCTCCAATCCCGACCCCAATAGCGATTCAGCTGACACCAAGTGCGCCTCATAGAGATGAACATACTATTCCGTTTGACTCGAAGCGGCAATTGAGCAGACACCGCATGCAGCACTGCCATCAACGAATGGGGGGCTGACCATGCCTCTTCTAGAGCCCTCGGTGTATATGTTTCTGTCCCCCCCAACCAATCGCCCAAATGTCGGGCTTGGCAAGCCAGCGCATAAAGCCCAAAATCCGGAATCCCAATACCTCCCTTACCCCATGCTCCTATCATGCGGCTCATTGGGATACGGGCCCGAGCCCCCCTCCACAAAAAACACCGTAATTCTTTTTCTAACCGATGGACATCCTGGCGCAGAAGCCACACCGGTAGGGTCTGCATCCAATATAGAATATGCGGTAAAATTACCATTTTAACCTCCGCCACCCTTCCCAACAAAGACAGTGGGAGAGGACTTCACGCTTTGAGCTGAAGCCGCATTCTGGACAAAATGCGCTCAAAATTTACTTTATATAAGTCTTGTGGCAGTTTGGTTAATACAATTCCCAGGTAAATAAAGTTATCAACTGCCCACTTTAAGGGGAATTCTCCTCCCCAATGCCCCTGTAGTTGCCCCGAAACATCAAGCGCTTCTGATTTATCTCTATTCACTCGGAAGCCCGCGAAACTACCAAAGACCGCAAACTCCTCCAACAGCCGAGGAAGAGATTCCCTAGGGGAGAGCAAATTAACCAATAAATCATCAGCAAAGGCCGAAATCTTAAATCCATGTCCACCAAAACCCACCCCTCGAATACTTCTATCTAGTTCTATCCTGCGGATTAAAGGGTCGAGGGATAAAACAAACAATAATGGAGATCAGGGACATCCCTGCCTAGTACCTCGATAGAGAGAAAATTGGTCTGAGAGAGCCCCATTACAAAGTACCCGTGCCGTCGGGCGATCATAAAGGCACTTTACCATCTTACAAAAGGAGTCGCCCAGGCCATATCGGGGCAACAAACCTTGAAGATAATGCCAATTAACCCTATCAAACGCTTTTTCCGCGTCGAAACTCACTAAAAGCGAATGCATGTGGTGCTCCTGCACCCAATCCAAAGAGGTTAAGATTTTACGCATGTTACGCACCGTGTAACGGCCCCGCACGAAGCCAACCTGTGATTCATGAATCAAACCTCCCAGCAGCTCCGCCAGGCGATCCGCCAGTACCTTGGCCAGTATCTTCACATCAAAATTCAATAAAGATATGGGCCGGTACGAAGCTGCCTGAACTGGATCTTTACCCGGTTTAGGGATTAGTGTAATATATGCCTGGTTGCCCCCCCATCGTATGGTACCACTCTCCGTCCGTTGGCGATATGTAGCTGTTAATAGAGGGCCTACCGATATGGACAGCAGTTTGTAGAATTCTGCGCCAAACCCGTCGGGCCCTGGGGCCTTGTAACAGCTGGCTTGCGAAATCACCCGTTGTATCTCCTGCTCCGTTATTGGGCGGCCTAACTGGACCTGTTGTTCAGCACTCAGTCGAGGCAAATCAAGACGCCGCAAATACTCGTCCATTCTAGAAGGAGAGATGTCTTCTGCGGCATATAACGTCTGGTAAAAGTTCCTAAAAACGCCAGCAATTGCCTCTCTAGTGCGCTGGAGCTCGCCTTTGCCATCTCGAAGCGCCGCCACTAACCGTGTCCCGCGTTGACCCTTCAGGCATCGCCCCAAAAGCTTGCCTGCCTTATCCCCATAGCAATACAATTTGTACTTATAGTACATTAACGTTTTCTTAGCCCTCTGGTGCAATAACTCATTCAAGGCCACCTGAGTCTCCCATAATCTCTTCCGATTTTGTATCGAAGGTAACCGCCCACATGTACGCCTCGCCTGAGTCACCTGCCGTTCCAGTAAAATAATTCGTTCTGCTATCAATCTGCGTTTCCGTACCACAAAACCGATGATATCCCCTCTCAATACTACTTTCGCAGTCTCCCACACCAGCTCGGGATCTTCCACGTGACCCCGGTGGTTCTCCTCAAATTCCCGCCAACGTTGGTGTAGGAAATGGTGAAACTGAGTATCGTTGTAAAGTTCTAAAGGGAACCTCCACAAACGATACTGTCGCGATCCACTGCCCCATTGCAACTCAAGCCAAATAAATGCATGGTCAGAAATCTCTACTGGTCCGATCTGCGCCTCCCCTACATGAACAAATAGACTTTCCGATGTCAGCAAGTAGTCAATCCGTGCACTAGTCCCGTGTGCTCTAGACTGATGTGTAAAATCCCGCTCTGAGGGATGGAGCAGTCTCCAGGGGTCTACCAACCCTAACCGAGTTCGGAGCCTCCGCAGCGCCTCAGCAGTTTGCCGCCGTTCCCGTGTCCCACTCCCTGTCTGAGTGTCAAGCGCCACGTCAAACACTCCATTAAAATCGCCCCCTAGGATCAACGGAACGTCCGGTAACTGTTCTACTTTGGCTGCCAGATGATAATATAGGGCAGGGTCCAGGACATTTGGGCTATACAAATTCCCTACTATTATCTCCTTATCTTCTAAGATGCCGTGCAACAACAGAAAACGTCCACTGGGATCAATCCACTCATGTTTACTGGTAAAATGCACCCTTTTATGAAACAAAATCTCTACACCGCCTTTTTTACCCGTTGCTGGAGCTCCCCATACTTGACCCACCCAATCTCTACAAAGCTTGATGTGTTCTGCTGCCGTCTGGTGAGTTTCTTGCAGTAACGCAATATCACACTGCTGTCTCGCCAAAGCTTTCAGGATTTTATAACGCTTAATTGGGCTACCCATCCCACAAACATTCCAGGAAATTATCTTCAGGGTATCATAATAGTTCCTGATGCAACTATCCCGGAAAATCGTACCTTCACAGAAGGAGCCCTCCCAGCCTGGAACTCCCCGAAAAAACCTCCCTTTAGTTTCCTTTGCTGTCGTTCTCGAGGATGTAAATATAGATTGCGATTGAGCTTACCCCCTCCCACAATCCCTGCCCCCCCAATTCCCCCACAACTCCCCATCTTCCCACCCCTTTATCCCACCTTCCCCTTCCCTCTCTCCCCTCCCTATCCTGCCCACCCTTCTTCCCCCTCCCTATCCTGCCCACCCTTCTTCCCCCTCCCAGACCTCCCTCTGCAGTCAGTAACCCTCCTCTAACCACCCAACCACTTTTAATGTGTCCAGACTCCCCAGCTCACCATAATTAGCGCCACATCCCCCCTCCCGCCTTTCATATTATACACAAAAATCACACATCCCAACACTCTAATTACAACTAAATAGTGCCTCAGAAACCTCTAACCATTAAACACTAAACAGCATCATATGTTACATTTTCTTTATGCTTTCCAGCACTTTACAGTTGATGCAGTCACTGTAAGCTATGGCCAGCAAGACCTTTAACTGTCATTAACAGCACCAATCCAGCGGAAAAGACGGTGAACCGCCTCTTGTGAGAGAGATGCCTTCACTATCTCTGGAGTGAAACTGTCTTCTGTTGACACATCATATCCGTCTTTAGTCTCCATGCCCCGTAAGGCTGCAATGTAGGGCTAACCAGGAGTAGTTGCTGGAGCTCCCACCAAGACCACAAGTAGGCCCAAGAGCTTCCCCAGCATACTCATTCCCATCGCCCATACTGTCCAGGACTAACTCAGGGTGACCCGGGCTGATCTGCTGTCTGGCTGTTGTGCAGTGTCTCCAGTTGCGCTACATATGCCAAAGCCTCAGTTGCCGAGTTGAAAACCTGATGCCTCCTGGCATTCACAACATGGAGGCGTGCCGGGTATTGTACTGTAAACCGGATATTGGCTGCGATCAGTTTCTGGCAAATAGGCGCATAGGCCTTGCGCCGTTGACTTAGAGCAGCAGAGTAGTCTTGTGCAATTTGAATATTTGCGTTACCCGCTGCCACGGTACCTCTTCTGCGTGCCTCTCGTAACGCCGCTTCTTTTTGTCCAAACTGCAAAAACCTGGCCAGCACGATCCTAGGACGCAGATCCCTCGACATCTTAGGGCCTATTCTATGGGCCCGCTCTATGATAACTTGGGCCCGCTCACCATTAGGTCTGATCAGTTCACTCACCATTGATTCCAAGTAAGACTTCAGTTCCTTATCTCCTACAGACTCAGGGATGCCCATAAATCGTAGATTATTTCGTCGAGAGCGATTCTCGAGATCATCCAATTTACTCTCATGCGCTCTCAACGTGTCCTGCACTTGCACCATCTCCTGGGATAGCCTCTGGACATCCTCCTCTGTCTGCACGATACGTTCCTCCACATGCTGCATTCTAGCGCCAAATACATCCACGGAGCTCTGCAGCGCATCGAGCTTACCTCTGATCAAATCAAATTGTGTGGATAGTGCGCTCGCAACCGCCACTGTGATCTCTTCCACAGAGATTCCTGCAGCCCCTGAAGGTGTCTGGCAAGGCTTCGGTGGTGAGTCCGCCATTTTATGCTGCCCCAGGCCGCGATCTTTTTCTCTTCTGCCGGCTTTAACGGCTGCAGCCATGCTCCGTTTCTCCTCTCTGATGTGTTCTCCGTCTCCGCGGTATCGGGGAGGGATGTTTGGCAAGCTTGCGCTTCGGAAAAACGGCTAAATTGTCCGGTAAGGAGCCGAGGAGTCCGGAGCTCAAGGCAGAGACGACCACCCGAGCTCACCACATCACGTGGTCCCCGAGAAAATCTTAATAATGGTTTATGGACCTTTCCTTTAGGAACTTGTCCAAACCCAGCTACACTAACAGCTTTTAATACATCCTCCGGTAGCAGATTCCAGAGTTTGATTACATGTTGAGTGAAAAAATATTATCTCCAGGAACAAGCAGGAATGAGTCTTCACATATGGGTACGTCGGTACCAACGGGAATGCTCCCCAGCATCCAATCAGAAAGCTTTTGGGAGCATCCCTCGCACCTGCGCGCTGACTTCCCGCCTTTCCCACTGTCTCTCCTCAGTTTTCGTTTTTCCGCGGAGCCGACAGGACGTCCTCCTGTCACCGCAGAAACTTTTCTCTTTAAAATTCTTATTTCTTTGTTTTCTTGTGGTCGCGGCTGTTCCTCCCGCCGATACCGGTACCACCGGTGCTTTATTCTTTTCTTTTCTAAAATTAGAGACATTTTTTCTCCTCAGTTTTTTGTCTTAACCTTTTGGGCCTACCAGGCCTCCCCAACATGGAGCCTTCTTCCCCTAAGAAGTGCCTTCATTGTGGAAACATAGTTTTCCTTTTAGACTCCAAGGCTTGGTGTCTAACCTGTTTGGGTCCTGACCCTTTTTCCCCTGAATCATCAGGCTGTACTATTGGGAGAAGACCTTCCCTTTTTCGAATTTCCCTCGATGCCGTTTTTCCTCCTGAGGTGAGGACACCGGTTTTTTCTTCTCTCCAGGATCAGGTAACCCCCAAACAGTCTGTTAAGACTAGCCAATTCTTGAAGGGTAAGTCTCATGCTCAGCATGATGACGGCTCCGGCCTTGCCCTCAAGATCCCATTGGCAATAAAACCCCGGCGGGAGTCTTCGGGCTCCAAAGCATTCACGGGGTTTCAGGTTGTTCCTGGGGCTCACCCCTCACAGAACATACCTGAGCCGTGCCAGGGGGTGGTATCCGCTTTGAGCGGTACCGATAACCCAGCACCGGCACCGGTGTCGAGTGCTCCACTCTTCACCAGGGATCGTCATCTGGTGTACTCGGTACCTTCGGGGCCGATCGATACGACCCAGATTGGCTTTCCTGTGTCTCCGCCATGCTTGGGGTTGGTACCGGCTTCGAGCGGTACCGATACCACGGCATCGGCATCGGTGTCGAGTGTTCCACTCTTCACCAGGGATCGTCATCTGCTATCCTCGGTACCTTCGGGACCAATCGATACCACCCAGATTGACCTTCCTGTATTTTTGCTATGTCCGGGGTTGGTACCGGCTTCGAGCGGTACCGATGCATCGGCATCGGTGTTGAGTGTTCCACTCTTCACCTGGGATCGTCATCAGACAGCCTCGGTACCTTCGGTACCGTTCGATACCACTCTGACTGACTTTCCTGTATCAGCATCGCCGATACCACCACCGATGTCGGTACCTTCTAGGCATGCATCGATAGACCCGCTCCCCTCGATGCCGAGTCTGGAATCGATATCCAGTCTAGATGACTTGGTACCGATGCGTTTGGGAACCGACCCATTTCGTTCCCGATTACGCAGTACCGAGGATGTTTACCAAGCCTCTCTGGTTACCTCGGTTCCACTTCTGCAGCCCCCGATACCTGCTTCGATGGCATCACCGTGTCCGATACCGGTACCGGTATCGATGTCGATTCCTGCAGTTCCATCGGTGCCATCGATCCTCTCTATGCCTAGCTTGGAATCGATACCGGGAACCGATGATGCAGTACTAACTGCCTCGAATCAGAACTGTCAGTATCGTTCTCCATCTAGCAGGATTCTTTTTCTGCACCAGTCCAGTATGTCTTCTGGTGCTCAAGCTGCTTCTTCAACCTCAGCCTACCCAGGAATAGTTCCTATTGGAGATCCTTCTTTTCAGAAATTTCTCCTTGACATGGCAACCTTTCTTGCCATTCCTATTCCTGGCTCTACTCTTAACCAAAATCCTGCAGAAAAGGAAACTATAATGCTTCCTTTACATCATTCTTTGCAGGACCTTCTTTTGAGGATTTGGGAATCACCTTTACGGGTTCCTTCGCCTTCTACAGCCCTGGATGTTCTGTATCAGGTGCCTCCCTCTCCAGGTTTTCAGAAAAACCAGCTTCCTCCTCATTCCCTTGTAGTGGAATCAGCAATGAGGAAGGTAAGAAGCAAAAAGAAGCACTCTTCTTATCCGCCAGGTCGTGCATCTAAAGCACTTGATCCCTTTGGACATCAAACCTTCCAAACCTCTATGCTGGCTTCAAGGATTATCTCATATATTTTTTATATGAGCCTGACACGTCAGGAAGTCACAGAGAAATTATCTCTTTTGTCACCTTTCTTGTCAGAACCTAAGGCCACTGACTATTCCTTGCTTCTTAATCATAGCAGGAATATCTCTTGGTTTCTTTCTCGTGCTTCTCTAGACTCTTTTGAGTCTGTTAGCAGAGCCTCTGCTATTGCCATTGGAGCACATCGTACAGCCTGGCTGCAAGCTTCAGACTTGAGCAGATGGGCACAACATACACTGGGTAACTCTCCTTGTACTGGAGAAAATCTCTTCAATAAAGAGGCTTTACGTCAGGTTGCTCATTGCTCCACTGACTTCCCTGGTTCTGGAAACCATCCCAAGTCTTCTTTTTCCCCAGGACGTAGGAAGTGTCCTACCAAACCTTCTTTCCCTAAGAAAAGAAAGTTTCACCCTTCTCCTGCCCATCCTCCAGATGTACCCAAACAAGGGTACATGTTTTACCATGTTTTACCAAGTTTATTTACCTTGTTCATTGTAAAAAACCAATGCTGTTTGTACAATTGTGTTTATATTTGTTCATGTGTAAACCGCACTGATTTAAGAGCGCGGTATATAAGAAAAATAAATAAATAAATAAATAAGGGACATCTCATCCTAGTCTGAAGCCTCCAGACTCTAGCCAGTCTAATCCTAACCAGCAACCATAGGTTCCTGTGTATTGCAATCTACAGTTAACTTCTTCCTAGCAGAAGTTTATTCTTCAGACTCTACACTGGGTTTTTCTTTTTCAGTATGCTAAGCTGTTAGGATTTTTCTGTCCATGGGTTTCAGAATTTTCCCCTTCTTCCTACCATGAAGGGAGGTTACAACTATCACATGATAGTCTCTGTCCCCATATGGACATCTTTTCCTTCAGCTGACTTACCATATGGTAAGTCACCTTCCAACCCCCTCTCTTCCAGGGTTCCCCTGCTTGAGTTGGTACCATACTGAAACACTTCCCTGTCTTTCCAGTGTAGATTTTTTGTTATCCTTCAATGCATGCTCTGAACAACTCATCAGACAGGGACGGGAATATTTCCGCTCCCTTTGTCTGTTTTTTCTCTCTGTATTTATACAGGAGAATCCCCTCTGCTGTTTTGTTCAGTTGTTGTATATGCAGGAGTTCCAGTGCTTACCTTAATGTTTATTGCAAGCTACTTTCAACTATCTTGCATAATACTATTCACTGCAGGTTATCTTCTTCTAGCCATATCCTTGCCTGGATGTGACAACACACCTGACTTCTGTCAGTTTTCTCTCATAACACAGGTACACTAAAAAAAATTTTTTTAAACTGCCTCTAATGTTTCGATTGATTTTTACGTTTTTTGGTGCGCTGAATCCAAATCTGGTAACCAATTTGCTCCATCACGTACAGATTTTTTGCTACATTGGGTTAGCAGTTTGAGGTGAACGTTTCAGATTGAGTGCGATCGAGATAAAAGTTTCTTGGATGAATTCTTTATACTAATTGTTTAGTAGTTATTCAAATAAGAATAAAGAAAATTGTAACAAGGCAGCACATAAGAATAGAGTAATGTCAACAAAACACACTGTGATGGTAGCAAAATTGTCTGCACTTAAAACAGCCACATACATGTGCACAAACATTGAGCATATAAGAGCGAGGTTAGACACAAAGCAAAGCAAAGAAATGTGCAAAAAATGTTGTACAGGTATGTATGTAAGAATAGAAAACGCAAACCGCACCATTGCAATACATGAAGACAAACACCCGATGGTGTGAAAATAAAATTCTAATAAATGAGATCCGACACTGTGGTAATAACTAGCAAATTTTTATTTCAAAGTTCAGTAAAAACACGATATTTGTCAACACAGTTTAGATTTTAAAGTCATTCTTGGGTCAATCAATCTCCTGGTGGGCCCGTTTCTTCTTCCCCCGAATGCTTCTATTGGTGCGCTGCTTGGCGTATTTTTCATCTGGGGTTTCCCGCAGCAGCAACCAGCAGAAATCAGCCATCATAGTGGTGTTCCATCTTCCTTGGTACCTTCTCTCTGCGTCCTTGATGTCCTGGTGAAACCTTTCACCTTGTTCTTCACTGTACACCCCCAAGTTTTCGGGAAAGTAGTTCACATGGGAGTGCAAGAAATGGACTTTCAGGCTCAAGTTACAGCCTTGTTCTTTGAAGGCATTGAGCATCCTGGCAACAATATCCTTATAGTTCTCATCCCGCCTGTACCCAAGAATTTGAGAACAACATCCTTGAAGGAATCCCAGGCTTCTTTTTCCTTCTCAGACATCGTTTCAGCGAATGCTCCATCTGAAATGAGTTTCCTTATATCAGGTCCAACAATCACTCCTTCCTTTAGCTTTGCTTCAGAAAGTCGGGGGAACTTTGAGCAAAGGTACCGAAAGCACTCACCATCTTTTGGAAGGGACTTGATGAATTGCTTAATGAGACCCAACTTAATGTGGAGAGGTGGTAGTAGAATTTTATCATGAGGTACCAAGCTCTCATGAAGAACATTTTTCTCACCGGGTCTCAAATACTCCCGAATTGGCCAGTCTTTTTTCCCCCAGTGTAGGTCGCGGGCCCGGCTATCCCACAAGCAAAGGAAGCAGGGATATTTGGTGAAACCGGATTGCTGCCCTAATAGCATGGATAGAATTTTAAACTCAATACACAGGGAGCAGGAGCAGTGGACGACCCAGTTGCTTAGTGTAAATTCAAAAAAGCTTTATTGAAGATCCCCGACGCGTTTCGGCTTACGCCTTTCTCAAGGGGAGAGTTGCTTACAAAAAATAATAAATATTACATTAAAAACAAATATAAACAACATTGTAAAAGGCAACCGGGACACATTTATATAAAGCAAAAATTGCTTAGCAAATAACGCATAACGTGGATTAAAAACAAACATAGTGAAGAATAATGAATAAATTAAAGAATAATGTCAATAAAAAATTATAATAGAGAACTGTAATATTAAGGTACATAATTAAAAATATATTATAATATAATAAATAAGAACACTAAAGGATTAAGAAGGAACACATGATCAAAACACATAAATTGAAGAACATAAAAACCAGACGCAGGGCAGGAAACTAGTCTAAAAGCAGAGAATGTACTCACTGGATCATACACTGGGGTATGGTTAAGAGATGAGGAACGTTTAAAGGTCCTCAACTTGCTACTATAAAGATGTAAAGAAAAATAAAAATAAAAATAAGTTATTTAAACATAACAATTCAAAAACCAGAATACTGAACAGTAAAGGGAATATTAAATTGAATATATTCTCAAATAAACCATTTGAACCAGATTGGTCAAAACTGTTTCAAAAGGGGGGTTCAGAATTAGTATGACAAGAAAACTATAAACTCTTTTTTTGTGCTGCTCATATAAAAAAGACCGTTTTGTTTTAACCATCCGTGTTATAAAGGAGAAAGTACTTAGGCAGTTATTGTGCCGTTCGTGTAAAAGAAGCTAATATAATTAAGGGCATTCATACTATGAACATCTAATCTTGTGAAAGCAAGAAATGTATGTATGTATTCTTAATCTTACTTACAGCGGGTATAGAGGTGGCAAACCCCGTACTTTGTGGTAAAATCTATGATGACACTGTGTATACAAACGGTGAAAACTCGTTAAATGTCAAAACGGCAGTGCTGGTTAAAACATAGTATGGACAACACGTTGTGAAAATACCTGCTGAAAAGAGTGTAGGCACTAAGGTAAGATTCTGAACGATCCCTTCAAAGTAGCAAAACAATCCGGCAGAGTAACATGTAGAACGTTATTCCAAATAAGAAAGCAAAGCGCCTTTGAGATCTATTATAAGGACGCTAACTTTCGCGCCAAAAGGGGCGTGGCTAACGTTGCCCAATCCCCGAAGGGTTATACTAGTAAGGAAAAGTTACTTGAAGTGTTTGAGTAAACAATGTTTAATGGTCTTTCGGAATAACCAAACTGTTAAAAGTGTAATGTGAGAATGTTGATAAAAAGATAATAAATAAATCGATCGGCCCGATTTTCAAAGAAAAAATGCTTGAAGAGCACCAGTAACTAAAATTGAAGATATATACTAGAAATATGTAAAGGCAATTGACCATACATGAACACTGGTTGGTAGCGTTTGAAATAACTCAATTCTAAAAACTGTAATGTAAAAGTCTTAAACGAAACATGAATCGATTGGCCCGATTTCTCAAAAAAGAGATACTAAGAGAAAACCAGTTGCTTCAATTGAAATATTAATTAAAAATGTGTTAAGGTTGTTGACCCTATATAATTACTACCTTAGTAAATTAAATTAAAATAACGGCTCAAATTAAAATTGACATCTGCAATGTGTGTCAGACTGCCCTTCTTGAGAAAATCTGAAAGTAAATTAAACCATGTGGGTCATAAAATGTAGCCTGACGGACTCGGACAAAAATGATGAAGGAACCATAAAACGTTGATGATTAAAATAAAGTGTAACATCGTATACAAAAAATTGATTAATATTACATAATGAATAATAAAATATATATAATTAAAGTATTTGTGTAATCAATATTTAATGGTTTGTAAAAAAGTAACCCAACTCTTAAAAATGGTTTATTTATTTTTATTTTTATTATTATTTTTATTTTACTTACTATTTATTTATTTTTTATTTGGTTTTTATCTCTTATGCTTTTTTAATTATTATTATTAATGCCAATTAATATTATTATTACTATTTATTATTTTAATATTTTATTATTAGTCTACTATCTTGGTTTATTCATAATTTTATGTTTTTTATGGAGCATTTGTTCTCTTTCAGTATCCTCCTTTTTGATAAACCGGGCCAATCGACTCGTATTTTTTAAGACTCTCATATTATAGTTTTAAGTATTGAGTTATTTTAAATACCACTAACCATTGATTATGTAAGGTCAACTACCTTCACACGTTTTTAGAACATATTTTCAATTTTAGCAACTGGTGCTCTTTCAGTATTTTTCTTTTGAAAACCGGGTCAATCGATTCATTTCCTATCAAGATTCTCACATTATATTATATTTTTAAGAGTTGGGTTACTTTTTTACAAACCATTAAATATTGATTACACAAATATTTTAATTATATATATTTTATTATTAATTATGTAATATCAATCAATTTTTTGTATACGATGTTACACTTTATTTTAATCATCAAAGTTTTATGGTTCCTTCACCATTTTTGTCCGAGTCCGTCAGGCTACATTTTATGACCCACATGGTTTAATTTACTTTCAGATTTTCTCAAGAAGGGCAGTCTGACACACATTGAAGATGTCAATTTTAATTTGAGCCGTTATTTTAATTTAATTTACTAAGGTAGTAATTATATAGGGTCAACAACCTTAACACATTTTTAATTAATATTTCAATTGAAGCAACTGGTTTTCTCTTAGTATCTCTTTTTTGAGAAATCGGGCCAATCGATTCATGTTTCGTTTAAGACTTTTACATTACAGTTTTTAGAATTGAGTTATTTCAAACGCTACCAACCAGTGTTCATGTATGGTCAATTGCCTTTACATATTTCTAGTATATATCTTCAATTTTAGTTACTGGTGCTCTTCAAGCATTTTTTCTTTGAAAATCGGGCCGATCGATTTATTTATTATCTTTTTATCAACATTCTCACATTACACTTTTAACAGTTTGGTTATTCCGAAAGACCATTAAACATTGTTTACTCAAACACTTCAAGTAACTTTTCCTTACTAGTATAACCCTTCGGGGATTGGGCAACGTTAGCCACGCCCCTTTTGGCGCGAAAGTTAGCGTCCTTATAATAGATCTCAAAGGCGCTTTGCTTTCTTACTTGGAATAACGTTCTACATGTTACTCTGCCGGATTGTTTTGCTACTTTGAAGGGATCGTTCAGAATCTTACCTTAGTGCCTACACTCTTTTCAGCAGGTATTTTCACAACGTGTTGTCCATACTATGTTTTAACCAGCACTGCCGTTTTGACATTTAACGAGTTTTCACCGTTTGTTTACACAGTGTCATCATAGATTTTACCACAAAGTACGGGGTTTACCACCTCTATACCCGCTGTAAGTAAGATTAAGAATACATACATACATTTCTTGCTTTCACAAGATTAGATGTTCATAGTATGAATGCCCTTAATTATACCGGTATTAGCTTCTTTTACACGAACGGCACAATAACTGCCTAAGTACTTTCTCCTTTATAACACGGATGGTTAAAACAAAATGGTCTTCTTTATATGAGCAGCACAAAAAAAGAGTTTATAGTTTTCTTGTCATACTAATTCTGACCCCCCCCCCTTTTGAAACAGTTTTGACCAATCTGGTTCAAATGGTTTATTTGAGAATATATTCAATTTAATATTCCCTTTACTGTTCAGTATTCTGGTTTTTGAATTGTTATGTTTAAATAACTTATTTTTATTTTTATTTTTCTTTACATCTTTATAGTAGCAAGTTGAGGACCTTTAAACGTTCCTCATCTCTTAACGATACCCCAGTGTATGATCCAGTGAGTACATTCTCTGCTTTTAGACTAGTTTCCTGCCCTGCGTCTGGTTTTTATGTTCTTCAATTTATGTGTTTTGATCATGTGTTCCTTCTTAATCCTTTAGTGTTCTTATTTATTATATTATAATATATTTTTAATTATGTACCTTAATATTACAGTTCTCTATTATAATTTTTATTGACATTATTCTTTAATTTATTCATTATTCTTCACTATGTTTGTTTTTAATCCACATTATGCGTTATTTGCTAAGCAATTTTTGCTTTATATAAATGTGTCCCGGTTGCCTTTTACAATGTTGTTTATATTTGTTTTTAATGTAATATTTATTATTATTATTATTTTTTTTTGTAAGCAACTCTCCCCTTGAGAAAGGCGTAAGCCGAAACGCGTCGGGGATCTTCAATAAAGCTTTTTTGAATTTACACTAAGCAACTGGGTCGTCCACTGCTCCTGCTCCCTGTGTATTGACTGATCCTTGCAGGAGCCCTGCTCTCCTGTGTGTTCCTAGAATTTTAAAGTCTCCACAAATCATCCACTTATGCTCATCATAACGAATCTTCTGAAGAATCAGGGCCAAATTCTCGTATTTTTCTTGGAGAATAACAGAGTGAGCAATAGGAACTGAAGCGAATGTGTTGCCATTATGAAGAAGAACACCTTTTTTGCTGCCTTTTGACGAATCAATGAACAGCCGCCATTCAGCAGGATCATACTTGAGTTTAAACTTTTCCATCACTCCGTATATATCGTTGCAAAATACCAAATCTTCCTCTTTGCTGAAATACTTCAAAAATTGTGTCTCGCGGTTGCGGTACCAATAAAAAGTTGTTCCTGGTGACAATAGATTTTTCTGTTTAAGCCGAGAACCTAGCAGTTGGGCAGCATCTTTTGGGAGTCCTAAATCCCGGACTAAATCATTCAATTCAGCTTGAGAGAAAAGTTCAGGTTTCGGATCTGGTTCAGTTTCAAACTCGGAAGTACTGGACTCATCGGGAAAAGCCATCTGATGAGTCTCATCATGATCAGAACCGTCCACACAAATATGATCCAAAGATTTTGGTGGTTCAGGCACAGGTACTTCGTTGCTATGAGGCATAGGCCTAATTGCTGAGGGAAGGTTGGGGTAACTTATTACGTTCTTATTTTTTAAGTTGTATCCCTTCACAATGCAAGAGCAAAAATAGCAGTCACTGCTGTGGTCTCTTTGTTCACGCCACATCATAGGTATTCCGAAACGAAATGCTTGTTTTTTACCTTTCATCCATAAGCGTAGATCTTCCTCACATGTCTTGCACACTTTGTGAGGAGCCCACGGTTTGTCTTGATCGCCTAACTTCAAACCGAAATAGGCGAAATATACTTTTTTAATAAATGCAGAAATGTTCCTCTGCCGCTTTTTCACGGTATATTCCCCACAAATAAAACAAAAACTGTCCGGAGAGTTGACGCAACCTCTGGCTCTGTGAGCCATCACAAATACACAGCACTGCAAACTACAACTGTAGTGAACCACTTCGGAATAAAGCTGGATTACGACTGAGCAAACAAAAGGTAATAATGAACTTGCAAGAAACTGAAATTTGACAGGAACGTTCATGTCGCAACCACCGTGTTTGAGCGAGCGCGAACGAGGCGAGGCGAACAGGAAAGAACATGCGCCAGCGCGAGTACTGGATTTAGCCCCCCGCCTCCCAATTGTCCTGTTAATGTATAAAATGAATACAAAACACTCTAAAATATCATGAGGGAGTGTTTCTAGTTAGTTAACCATTACAACCTCTATTTTGGGCCAAGAAAATAAACTGCAGTCGGCTAAAAAGAAATTATGTGAACATTCCTTATATGGGTAAGAAATCTAATTTTGCAAGAAAACGTGACATGATGGAACATTTTGGCTATTTTTCCTGGATTCAGCACCCCAAAATCTATAGGAATCAGTTGCAAAACTGGAGGCAGTTTTATGGTAGTGTACCTGTGTAATCCTCCTGCATAATGCTCTCTGCAATCTTCAGAGAAGCTTTCTACTATGGGCCCTTGCTACAGAGCATTGGACTTTGTCTCTGGGGTTTTTTTCCATATAGTAGAAAAAGTTTATATATCATTCCATAGCGTGAATGTCCAAGGAGTTCCCAATCTTGCAGGAAACTCCCCCTTTTTTCCTTACAGCTTGGCATTATGCTCTTCTGCTCCATTTGGACGACGCATACTCTTTTACTGTACATGATACCCCTGTGTCCCTTGGCTGGGTCATCCTAGTGTCTTAGTCTATGCGTTTTGTTTTTGTCCTTTGGACATGCCAGAGTCCTAAAGTACTCCTGACGTGCTCTTGCCAGACTGCTATTACCCTCTGTTTTTTCACGCAACCATACTGGTTATTCCACTGAACTACATTCCTGCACCACACAAATAGATTCTCTATATATCTTCAGGTGGTTTTTACCCCCTCATTATTTGATGAATCTTTCCCATCACATTCCCCATGTGAATGTTTTTGTGGGGCTCAGTTGCAGGCATGTCTTCGCAGACTTATTTTCGTGTATGTATATGTCCTATACATACATATTTCTGTAGTCTGTGTGGGCATAAGTCATGTGTATATATATATATATATATATATATATATATATATATATACCTATATATATCACACATATCTAGACATATATAGATATGTATGTCTCTCCATATATATATATTTATTTATTTATTTACTTCTCTTATATACCGCGCTATTAAAATCAGTGCGGTTTACAATTGAAAAAAACATACTGCAATGTCACACGACAATTGAGTTTTTGCATTGAACATGGACGAGATAACCTGGAGGTAACAGGGGTAACTAATTACAGAGTAATTATTCATGGAGTATGGTGAGAAATTATACATATAGTATGGTGAGAAATTATACATATAGTATAGCTTGGTTTCAACATATTTATAAGAGGTTTAATCAATAAGATGTGTGATCAGTACCAATAATAAATAAGAGAGGGGATATGGTGGTAGAGCTAGTCATTTTCTTTATGGTGTTGGATTTTGGGTGGGGTGGAGTAGGGTGTTAGATGTGAGGATGGGTGATTGTTTCTGGGATTGGATTCTGGGTAATGGATGAGGAAAAGGTGGTGTTTGAGGGCTTTTCTAAATGACAATAGGTCTGGGGTGGAACGGAGCTCAGTGGGGAGGGCATTCCAGGTCATGGGTGCAAATAGGGAGAAGGCTCTATTGGCAGTAGCCTTTTTGCACTTAGTTAGAATGTTGGGGATCTCTAGAGTGTTTGCTTGATTAGATCTCCTGATCCTGTTGAACGGCCGTCTTTGAATGAGTTTGCTGATGGGTGAGGTGATCTGGTTCCTTAGGATTTTGAATGTTAGTACTAGGGACTTATACTGGATTCTAGCCTGAAGTGGAAGCCAGTGGAGATCCATCATGACTGGGGTTATATGTTTAGCTCTTGATGTACCTGCAAGTACCCTTGCTGCAGCATTCATTGCAAGGCGAAGAGGTCCTAGTGTTGACTGAGGGAGCCCATGAAGGATAATATTTGCAAAGTCTAGATGTGGGAGCACCAAGGCTTGGAAGATAGTTCGGTAGTCATTAAAGTCCAATAGAGGGCACAGGTGACGTAGTATCCGGACCTTATGGTAAATTGCTTTCGTGATGTTCTTCACATGTGTAAACATGTCGAGTCGTTGGTCAAGCGTGATGCCGAGATAGCGGATAGTTGATTTTGCTATCAACTCAATATATATATGTGCCCATGGGGAGATGTCCACAGGACGCTAAGTATTACCTGCTATCTCCCTAACTGTCTGTGCTATAAAGCTTTTCCCTTCGTAAGGGGTCCAGACAGTCCACTTGCCTATTCTCATACAGCTCACTAAGTGGGAGCGGTTATACACAATATTATTGCTGTGATGTTAACAGCTTCTATTTTTGTTATAGATCTCCCTGTCTATGAAGTATTAAACTTTAATGTCTTCCCATCTCTTACCAGCTAGGGAAGACAGTGTACTACTTCAGTATTTTGAGTACACTTCTCTTTTCCTTGGGATTAGGGGCTTTTTTCCATAACCCCTCTTCCTTTTAGGACTGGGCTAATTCTCCAGATTGGTCAGTCTTCTTCTTTTAGTTCTCAATGTCAACAACTCTGTACCTAAAAGAGTTTTCAGCTTATTCCCATAAAGTTTTCCATTGAAGACCTGCCGTTCTTCTCCTACCCCAGTTGACACCTGGGTCACCTGCCCATTCCAGGTTTGGGACTTCATCCTCACTGCTGTGAAGTTACCTTGAGGATTTCGCTACTGCATCTACAGTACACTCCATCACTGTTCTACTTCCTACAATCCAGTAGGTAAGCTCTATATTGTGTTAGTTCATTAAATATTTCAATGATACTTGACATACATTCTAAAGACTCTTTTCCCTGTAGTCTTTAGATTCGCTGTTCCTCTACAGCTCTTCTCTATTCAACTCCTACCCCCCATCCCTCAGGGGATGCCGGGGATCCAGGTTTGGGAAATGCCGTCCTGTTCCAGGGATACGCATTTTATGGGATCTCCCCCGGCACCCACAGCTAGGGAGTCCCCATATGTGAAGACTCATTCCTGCTTGTTTCTGGAGATAGCACAGTTACTTACCTGTAACAGGTGATCTCTGGGAACAGCAGGAATTAGTCTTCACAACCCACCCACCTCCCCTAGGAGTTGTATCTATCTATTTCCTTTCCTCTTTCTCTCCTTCTGTCTCAGCTATGAAACTCAACTGAGGAGAGACAGTGGGAAAGGCGGGAAGTCAGCGCGCAGGCGCGAGGGATGCTCCCAAAAGCTTTCTGATTGGATGCTGGGGAGCATTCCCGTGCAGGCTCCGTCGGTACCGACATACCCATATGTGAAGACTAATTCCTGCTGTTCCCAGAGATCACCTGTTACAGGTAAGTAACTGTGCTTTCTCTTATTAGTTTTAAATAGGTTACCCTGTAGCTTCATTGCATGCCCAATAGTCTTTCTATATTTTGATGGTGTAAACAATCGATCTCCATTTACCCGTTCCACTCCATTTATTAATTTATATACTTCTATGATATCTCCCCTCGGCTTTCTTTTCCAGGTTGAAGAGCCCTAACCTTTTTAGCCTCTCTTCATAGGGGTATCCTTCCATCCCCTTTACTATTTTAGTGGCTCTTTATCTGTACCTTTTCGAATAATGCTCTATCCTTTTTAAGATGCGACGACCAGAACTGCACACAATATTCAAGGTGCGGTCACACCATGGAACGATACAGAGGCATTATAATATCTTTTGTTTTATTTTCCATTTCTTTCCTTATGATACCTAGCATTCTGTTTGCTCTCTTGGTCGTCGCTGCACACTTGGCGGAAGGTTTTAACATGTCATCCAAAATGACGTCTAAATCTTTTTCCTGGGTTGTGATTCCTAATGTGGAACCTTGCATCGTGTAACCATAGTTTGTGTTTTTCTTTCCTAGGTGCATAACTTTGCACTTGTCCACATTAAATTTTGTCTCCTATTGGAATGCCCAGTCTTCCAATTTAACAAGATCCTCTTGAAATTTTCCACAATCCTCAGGAGTTTTATCAACTTTGAATTGTTTTGTGTCATCTGCAAATTTGAGAACCTCACTCATTATTCCCATTTCAAGGTCATTTATGAATATGTTAAAAGCAGCGGACCCAGCACAGATTCCTGGGGTACTCCGCTATTCACCTTTCTCCATTGGGAAAATTGACCATTTAGCCCTATCCTCTGCTTTCTATCTTTTAAGCAGTTCCTGATCCACAATATTATACTGCCTCCTATCCTATGACTTTTTAATTTTGCCAAAAGTCTCTCATGAGGGACCTTGTCAAAGACTTTCTGAAAGTCCAGGTAGACCATATCAACCGACTCAACTTTGTCTACCTGATTATTCACACCTTCAAAAAACATAACAGATTATTAAGACAAAACCTTCCTTGACTGAAGCCATGTTGTCTGTCTCCCATTAAGCCATGACTATCTACATGTTCAGTAATTTTGTTCTTTGATGGTTTCCACCGTCAGGCTCACCAGTCTGTAGTTTTTCAAATCACCCCTGGAGCCCTTTTTAAAAACAGACTTTATACTGGCCATCCTCCAATCTTCAGGTATTACAGATGATTTTAATGATAGTTCTCAGATTACTAATAGTAGGTCTACTATCTCATTTTTTAATTCTTTCAACACCCTTGGATTTATGCCATCTGGTCCAGGTGATTTGCTTCTCTTCAGTTTATCAAATAAACTGTCATAACTCCTTATGCACATCCCCATTATCTATGCTCATTACATGGAAATTGTTTAGTTATCACACCCACTTCTAGTGCTAAGTTTGAAACAATTTGAAAATCTGCATTTTTCTTCACATAAGAACATAAGATATGCCATACTGGGTCAGACCAGGGTCCATGAAGCCCAGTATCCTGTTTCCAACAGTGGCCAATCTAGGTCATACGTACCTAGCAGTTTCCCCAAAAGACACAGGTTCCGCAATGCTTGTACTGGGTCAAGCATTGATATCCTGGGTCCCTTCTTAATAATGGTTTATGGATCTTTCCTCCAGGAACTTGTCCAAACCTTTTTTTAAACCCAGCTGCACTAACAGCCTTTACTACATCCTCCGGTAACAAATTCCAGAGTTTGATTACACGTTGAGTGAAAAAATATTTTCTTTTTTTAATCTTAAATAGTTGACCCTGTAGCATCATTGCATGTCTCCTAGTCTTTCTATATTCTGATAACGTAAACAATCGATCTACGTTTACCCGTTCCACTCCGTTCATTAATTTATAGACTTCTATCATATCTCCCCTCAGCCGTCTCTTTTCCAGGTTAAAGATCCCTAACCTTTTTAGCCTTTCTTCATAGGAGTATCTTTCCATCCCCTTTACCATTTTGGTGGTTCTTCTCTGAACCTTTTCTAATAACACTATATCCTTTTTAAGATACGGCGACCAGAATTGCACACAATATTCAAGGTGCGGTCTCACCATGGAACGATATAGAGGCATTGTAATATATTTTGTTTTATTTTCCATTTCTTTCCTTATGATACCTTGCATTCTATTTGCTCTCTTGGCTGCTGCTGCACACTGGGCCGAGGGTTTTAACATGTTATCCAAAATGACGTCTAAATCTTTTTCCTGGGTTGTGGTTCCTAATGTGGAATCTTGCATCGTGTAACCATAGTTTGTATTTTTCTTTCCTAGGTGCATAACTTTGCACTTGTACACATTAAATTTCATCTGCCATTTTGATACCCAGTCTTCCAATTTATCAAGATCCTCTTGCAATTTTCCACAATCCTCTTGGGTTTTAACAGCTTTAAATAGTTTTGTGTCATCTGCAAATTTGATAACCTCACTCGTTATTCCACTTTCCAGGTCATTTATGAATATGTCACAGTTCCTTCTCTCTGGAATGGTCTCCAATCTGCCATTTGTCTACAATCTAACTTTAAATAAGTATTTAGTAGGTTTTGGATTTTTTAATTAAGCATTTGGATTGGGGCAGACTGGGGTTAGAGTTTGACAAAACTGTGCTAGATGTCTCTATCGCTTTGAACCTCTGTTATGTTTTGTTTATGTTGTAACATCAAAATTATTCTTTCCTTTAAAGAAGTCGAGTTTCTTTCAAGCTAAGACTATTTTAATTGTAATGATCTCTATATGTGAATTACAAAGATGAGTATTTCAGATGAAATAAATGATAGAGAATATAATGAGCCTATGTTTATTTATGAAATATGGCTTTGTAAAAGATAGTTATGTGTTTCTCTACCATTCAAGAGTGAATAAAGTATTAAAATAAAATTTAAAAAAAATGTGATGGTATCTATCACTGTCGTCATTTGCAGAACAGCCTTAGAGATGCTGAGGATTCCCTGCTTCTTGGGAGGTATGACTAGAGGATTGTTGGGAAGAGACAGTCCAATCCACATTCGGCAGAACCGCAGAGAAGCTTTAAAGGATGCTGACCTTGTCATACTAGCAGGTAAACAATTAGAAGCTTGATTGTGTGATTAGATGTTCAGGGGATGGCTACGGTTTATATCTGGTAGCCGAAAGCCTGACAATTTTTTAGGGGGTTTGTTTGTTTGATGTTTTTTTGATATACCACAAAATCTGCTAGCAATCAATGTGATTTACATTAAAATACTAGTTGAAAATGAAGCAAAAAGGAATGCCATCAGTTGGTAATAGGAAAGGGGAAATAAAGAGAAAGATATGGAAGGGGAGATAATTTTGTAAAGTCATTCCTGCTTATATGTGACCACCTACATGCGTTAATGAAATCTTATAAGAATCAGTTTTTGTAAAAGCACATACTTAAGCATTGAGGCGTATACTTGTCATGTATTATCTCCAGGAACAAGCAGGAATGAGTCTTCACATATGGGTACGTCGGTACCGATGGAGCCTGCACGGGAATGCTCCCCAGCATCCAATCAGAAAGCTTTTGGGAGCATCCCTCGCGCCTGCGCACTGCCTTCCCGCCTTTTCCACTGCCTCTCCTCAGTTTTCGTTTTTCCGCGGAGCCGGCAGGACGTCCTCCTGTCACCCCAGAAACTTTTTTCTTTAAATTCTTTATTTCTTGTTTTCTTGTGGTCGCGGCTGTTTCTCCCGTCGCCACCGGTACCGCTGGTGGGTTTTTCTTTTCTTTTTATTAAACTCAGGGAGATTTTTCCCTCAGTTTCTGCCTTAAATTTTTTGGGCCTGCAAGGCCTCTCCATCATGGAGCCTTCTTCCCCTAAGAAGTGCCTTCACTGTGGAAACACAGTTTTCTTTTTAGACTCCAACGCCTGGTGTCTAACCTGTTTGGGTCCTGACCCTTTTTCCCCTGAACAATCAGGCTGCGAATCCGTGAGAAGAACTTCCCTCTTTCGAGTTTCCCTCGATACCGTTTTCCCTCCTGGAGTGAGGGCACCGGCATTTTCTTCTCTACATGATCAGGTAACCCACAAACAGTCTGTTAAGACTAGCCAATCCTTGAGTGGTAGGTCTCATGCTCAGCATGATGATGGCTCCGGCCTTGCTCTCAAGTCCCCATTGGCATTAAAACCCCGGCGGGAGTCTCCGGGCTCCAAAGCATTTCAGGGGTTTCAGGTTGTTCCTGGGGCTCACCCCTCACAGAACATACCTGAGCCATGCTTGGTGGTGGCATCCGCTTCGAGCGGTACCGATACCCCGGCATCGGCATCGGTGTTGAGTACTCCACTCTTCACCAGGAATCGTCATCTGGCGTCCTCTGTACCTTCGGGACCGATCGATACGTCCCAGATTAACTTTCCGGTGTCGACAACATCGCCGATACCACCACCAACGTCGGTACCCTGTAGACATGCATCGATAGACTCGCTCCCTTCGATGCCGAGTCTAGAATCGATATCTAGTCTAGATGACTGGGTACCGACGCGTCTCGGAACTGACCCTTATCTTTTCCGGATATGCAGTACCGAGGATATTCACCAAGCGTTTCTGGTCACCTCGGTACCGCTTGAGCAGCCTCCGATGACCGTTTCGACAGCGTTACCGTCTCCGATTCCGACTCAGCTACCGCTATCGGTATCGATGTCTGTTCCTACAGTTACAACAGTACCATTGATCCTTTATATGCCTAGTTTGGAATCGATACCTGGCATGGACGATGCAGTACTGACTGCCTCAGATCGTGACTGCCAGTACCATTATCCATCTAGTGGGGTTCCTTTTTGGCACCAGACCAGTACATCCTCGGGTGCTCAGGCTGCTCCTTCAACCTTACCCTACCCAGTGATAGTTCCCATTGGCGATCCTTCTTTTCAGAAATTTCTCCTTGACATGGCAACCTTTCTTGCTATTCCTATCCCTGGCTGTGATCCCACTCGAGGCTCTCCTGCAGAAAAGGAAAATATAATGCTTCCTTTAAATCATTCTTTGCAGGATCTTCTTCTGAGAATGTGGGAATCACCTTTAAGGGTTTCCTCACCTTCTACAGCAATTGATGTTCTGTATCAGGTGCCCCCCTCTCCAGGATTTCAAAAAACTCAACTTCCCCATCATTCCCTTGTAGTGGAATCAGCAATGAGGAAGGTACAAAGCAAGAAGAAGCATTCTTCTTATCCACCAGGTCGTGCATCTAAAGCACTTGATGCCTTTGGACGTCAAACCTTCCAAACATCTATGCTGGCATCAAGGATTATCTCTTATATATTTTATATGAGTCTATCTCTTCAGGAGGTCACCAAGAAATTATCTCTTTTGACTCCTTTTCTCTCGGAACCTAAGGCTGCAGACTATTCCTTGCTTCTTAGTCATAGCCAGAATATATCTTGGTTTCTTTCTCGTGCTTCTCTAGACTCTTTTGAGTCTGTCAGCAGATGTATTTTATTTATTTATTTATTTAACATTTCTTCTATACCGCGCTATTATAATCAGCGCGGTGTACATCGAACAAAACATACTACAATGCATACAAGCAACATTGAGTTTTACATAGAACAGGGAAAAAAACATAGGATAACCGGGGTAACTATTTACAGGTTAAATTAGTATTGTCACCAATACTCTAAGCCAATTTGGTATCATCTTCATTTTGTGTGGGAGGGACAGGCGTAAAAGTGGTGGGTGGGCGGGCTGTAGTATAGGCTAACCATTTTCTGGTTGTAATAAGGTGCTATGGTAGCTGAGATATGAGGGCAGTTTACCCGATGTGTGGGTGTCAGGGTTGGTGTCAGGGTAGCATATTGTGAATAGGTGGTGTTTCAGAGCTTTACGGAATAGGATTAAGCTTTTGATGCCACGGATTTCATGTGGAAGGACATTCCAATTTAGGGGAGCGAATATAGAGAAAGCCCTGTTGGAAGTGGTCTTAGTACATGACGTCATCATCTTGGGGACTATTAAGGTGTTCATTGAGGTGGATCTCCTGTCTCTGTTTTCCAGGGTGCTGTGGATTCGTTTGCTAATCGGTGTAGGTGGGTAGTTATTCAGGGCTTTGAAAGTAAGGACTAATGACTTATATTGGAGTCTGGCGTGTAACGGCAGCCAATGCAGATTTTTCATGATTGGTGTTATGTGGTCAGTTCTTGATGATCCAGAGAGAACTCTTGCGGCGGCATTCATAGCCAGGCGGAGCGGATTTAAAGTTGATTGAGGCAGGCCGTGGAGGACGATGTTCGCAAAGTCCAGGTGTGGGAGGACTAATGCCTGAAAGGTTGTCCGGTAGTCATTGGATTCCAGTAGGGGGCGGAGGTGACGTAATGTTTTGATCTTGTGATATATAGACTTTGTAACGTTCTTCACATGTGTGGTCATATCTAGGTGCTGGTCCAATGTGATGCCAAGATATCTGATTGTAGGTTTGGACTTCAATTCAACATTGTTGACAAGTAACGATGGGGGGGGGTGTGAATTTACGGTTCTTCGTAACAAAAAGGACATCAGTTTTACTATGATTGATCCGAAGGTTTTGTGTCAGCAGCCAATCAGCTACCGCTCCGAAACAATTGATTATTGGGGAGAACATCGGTTGGTCAATTTTGAACGGCATGTAGAGGAGGATGTCATCTGCGTAAGCCAGGCATCGTACGTTGAAAGATCGGATCAAATCACATATCGGCTGCATATATATATTGAACATTAATGCCGATAAGGACGATCCTTGAGGTACCCCCTGAGACTGCAGGAATGGTTCCGAGGATGTATGACCTGTTTTTACTTGTTGCCACCTGTTGGATAGGTAGGATCTACACCATTCAAGTGCTGTGCCTTGAATCCCCTTTTCCTTCAGGCGTTGTAGAAGTATGTCATGATTCACAGAGTCAAAGGCGGCGGAGATGTCCAGGAAGATGAGGACAAATCCTTGTTGGATGCTGTCCATTCCAGTGACCAATTCGTTGAATAGGGTTGTGAGGATTGTGTCGACGCCATGCGCTTCCCTGAAGCCGTGTTGTGACGGGTCCAGTGGAGCTTCGCTGTCAATATGGTGCTGGAGTTGTTGTTGGGCAGCTTTTTCTATGATTTTTGCAAGCTGGGGGATGCTCGAGATTGGCCTAAAAGATTCGACTTTGGACGGGTCAAGTCTGCTATTTTTTAGTAGAGGCTTGATGGAGGTGTTTTTCAGGCGCTGTGGGAACGAGCCTGTTAGAAAAGACTGGTTCAATATATTGCACAGGATTTGGCTTAGGTCATGACGCAGCTCTTTGATCCAATTGGCTGGACAGGGGTCGTTGGGTGCTGTGCTGGGATTGATAGAGGCGACAATGTTCTCCATCTCTCTATTTGAAACCACAGTGAAATTACATAGTGGAGTTGCTAGGGGTGTCTTAGACGGTATGGGTGAGGTACTGCTACTCATGTTTATGTTGGTCTTAATCATCTTTGATTGCAAGTAGTTTGCAAAGTCCTGTGGTTGGGGCATTGAAGGTTGGGCGGAGACCGGTTCGCCTGTTATGGATTTTACTAGTCTGAATAGGGCGTGTGGTTTATTGATGGAACGTTTCAACAAATCTGTGTGGTAGAGTTTTCTGCTCTGTGTTATCTTTCGACGGTGAGTTATTAGGTAAGAGTTGTATGTATCAAGTGACTCTGAAGAGTGTGATCGTCGCCACCGTCTCTCATAGGAGCACGTCGTAGAGCCTGGCTCCAAGCTTCAGACTTGAGCAGATGGGCACAACACACACTGGGTAATTCTCCTTGTACTGGGGAAAATCTCTTCAATAAGGAGGCTTTATGTCAGGTTGCTCATTGCTCCACTGACTTCCCTGGTTCTAAGAACCATCCTAAGCCTTTTTCTCCCCCAGGAGGTAGGAAATGTCCTACCAAACCTTCTTTCCCTAAGAAAAGAAGGTTTCACTCTTCTCCTGCCCATCATTCAGAGGTACCCAAGCAGGGGTCACCTCATCCTGGTGTGAAGAATCCAAACTCTAGCCAGTCTCTGCATACCCAGCAACCATAGGTTCTTGAAGGTTGCAACCTGCAGTTAACTTCTTCTTAGCAGAAGTTTGTTCACTGTTTTTTTCTTTAAAGCTCTACACCTGGCTAAGCTGTCAGGATATTCTTGTCCATGGGTTACAGATTTCTCCTCTTCTTCCTCCAAGAAGAGAAGTTAACAACTATCCCATGATAGTTTCTGTCCCAACATGAACATTTTTTCCTTCAGCTGACTCACCAGATGGTAAGTCCCCTTCAGTTACCTGTTGTCTCTACCCTCTCATCCAGGGTTCCCTGAATGGGTGGAACCATACTGAGCAGCTTCTCTGGCTTTTCATTCCAGTGTAGAGTTTTTTCCTTGAATAAATTCTCTGGGCAGCTTATCAGACAGGGACAGGAATTCTTCCCTCTCCCTTTAGTCTGTTCTCTCTGTTTTCCACAGAAAGATTCTCTCTGCTGTCTCTTCTAGCTTTTGTTCATGCAGGACTTACAGTGATTAAACTACTGGTACTTCTTACAAGTTCCAGTCTGTTTTCCACTACTTTTGTCTAGCCTTAGCAGTGATCCAAGACAGTCCTCTTCTATCTTGGATAACCCTACTCACTTCAGGCTTCTCACATTATCTTCTTCCTGGCCATCTCCATTTCCTGGGATGTGGCAACACACCTGACCTACAGTCAGTTTTATCTCCTGATTCTCCTGCATACTGCTCTCTGCAATCCTCAGAGAAGCTTTCTACTATGGGCCCTTGCTAGAGAGCATTGAACTTTGCCTCTGATGGCTATTCTATATATTAGAAAAAGCTTATCAGTCATTCCTTATCGTTCCTCCAGTTTAGTCCTCTACTTCTGGGTTGTGCACCTCTTCCTGCAGCTAGGAGACTGGGCATGTCAAAGTTGTGACATCACTGGATATAGCCTGCTGGTATCTCCCATCAGCCTCCAGTGTGTCCAGTCTCCTTGCAGCAGGAGGACATAGTGAGCCTAGCTTCTGGGCTCACTTGGGGGGAACAGATAGGAGCATTTAGTGTGACAAATTCTGATTTTACTTTTGATTTTTACCTTTCATTTACTTTTAATTTTACTTTTCATTCAGTTACCTTTGGTTAATTGACAATCGGGGATTAGTTCCCTTTAGTTAGGAGCAAATTTCCTTATTTACAGTAATTTTAAATTTGAGTCTGGTTCTTTAAATTAATAGCAGTTCTCGCCTTCCCTCCTTCTCAGTTATTTTCACTTGCTGCAGGCATTTGCCGGTGCGGATCTCTCTCCCTGGCCTGTACGGGAGAGAGCTCCGGGACCCGTACAGCCACACTGAAGCTGTGTGAGACGGAGCCTCTCCGTTGCTGCGGGATTTTAATTTTACTCTGTGGAACCGGCTGAGCGATCCTCGCTGTGACTGCCAGGTGCATCAGCGCAGCTTGAGGATCGGAGGAATTCCAGGAGGTAGGAGCAGGCTGTGTAGCTTTCTGCCCTGCAGGTAAGGCCTTCGGGCTCTGTTGGTCTGCTGAGGCCTCATTTTTGCAGCGGCGGCTGTTCTTGGCGCCAAAATTCATTGGCGAAGGGGCGGCCATTTCCTCTCTAGGTATTTGGACCGCATGGCGAGAGTTGCAGTGAGCTGCCTGCGTGAGGAAAACGGGCAGAATAGCTAAATTTTTGGGCCTAGTGTTTGTTTCTTTCTTTTGTTTGTAGTTTTTTTTTTTTAGGCCAGGGGGTTCCTCAGCATTAAGGGAGACTGTTGTCAATCCTCTTTATAGAATAAATAAGAATAAACTAAAAAACAGGACAGCAGTTTTGGCATTGATCTGATACCACATGTTCTTTCCCTCCTAATCATGTCTCTGAGGAGCATCTGTTCAGGCCCTGGATATTAGGCAAATTGCCAGCTTTTAGGTTCAAGGGCAGAGCCCTAACGTAGTTTGCAGGAGGGAAAGCCTAGCAGTGTGCCTTTATGTATTCTATAGTGACAGTTGCCCAAAATTCACAGGGACAGGTTTAGAAAACCTTAGAATGTACAAAAATAGACTGTCAGTTAAACTGCCAACCGGGAAGTGCCTGTGCTACGGTTTATGGCCACCAGAGGGCAGCTGGTAACTCAATAGTGCCTTTCTATGACTGTGCAGGCAGCCATTATCTGCAGGTCAGGAAAAAATCACCACAGAGCCTCGGTGATGTGATGTAAGGTCTGAGAATCCAGTTTATATGACCAAGATTTAAAGCTCTTGATTTATGTATCATTGGTTGGGCTCTGCTGCCCTAAAGGCCACCGAATGACAGCGCTGCTCATGAATCACATAAAGTATTCCGTGCCCCCATCCCTGGGGGGTGAGTGGTACAATACAAAATCATGTTACTCATCAGGTTCACACAGGCAACAACCTCTCAGACCTCCATTTTCAAGGTGGACGGTGTATTCCACTGCTATTTCTTTGACTGCAGAAAGGCCTGGTGAGGTGCTTGTGGATTTCATAGCAACACTTAGTAGGCCCTTCCCAGGAAATTCCCATCTCTTACTAGAGCAGGGTTTCATTTCATTTCATTTCATTTCTCTGGTTGTGGTAATGCACAGTGTCAGGGGCTGTGTTTGAAAGCTTGGGTCCCACGGACTTCGGTGGGATTTCAAAATGAAAAAGAAACTCGCTTTAGTGAGAGATAGCCTTGTTCATTTTTAGTTAACACTGTTGCTTTTACTTTTGATTTTTACCTTTTGCGCCTGAATCCCAGAGACGGGACACTGTTTGCTTCCAGGGATTCTACTTTCTATTTTGCTCTTCAGCTCCCTGGCAGATGTAGTAGGCTGGCAGGGGGTGGGCAACGCCTCCTGCGCTGCAGAATCCCCCTGGATAAGGGGGGGAAGGACAACTGGGTGCAGCGGGGGCTAGTAGCTTCTTGCAAAGCTATAGTAGCAGTTCGTGTAATTTTAGCTGATCTGCTTTGATTTCATTGGAGTTGGCGGAAACTTGGTTTTTGGAGTCCTATACTTTAAAAAAAAAAAAGCCAAGCCAAGAAAAAGGGGCATAACTATGTTGATTTACCAGAATCTCCTTCCGCTATCCATAGAGGGTCCTATAAAGCGTTAAAGTCTGTTTATATGGCAGGGTAATATTTTGGCTTAGCTGCTGTGATATAGCGCTATGATCCGCTGTAAACATATTCAAGTCAAAAGGAATTATGGTGATAACTCTCTTGTGCTTGGGTGAGCACCATGGCCAGTCCACAGATGTGGAATGCTCTGCCATAAGCATTATGTCATGGGAAGGATTTTATAGTTGTGTGGTTTCTTAATGGAAAATGTTCCCGTTTAGTTTGGCTTTGCCCAAATTATACGATTTTACGGTAGATTTGTAATGTCTTAATTTTGACTATATGTGGTTTAATTTTACGTATGGAAAAGGCAGCTCAGCGGAGAGGGGTTGCAAAATCGAACTCTGGCCTTTGAAGCTATCTATGCTCCCATTCCATTTATCAGCGGTTCTCCAGTACGGAGAGTCTCTGCTAGTGTTCAGCGAATGCCTTAATGGGGGGCCAGACGCACGCAGTCAGGCTAGTTCTCTAGCCAAGGTGACTGCCACTATAGACTGTGAATGTGGAGTCAGCCTGGATGGAGGGGCCTTGCGTTCTCTGGAAAATGCCCTGCATACACTGAATCCCTTCAATTCGATCAGCTGCTGGCAGGACACAAGGCGCGCTCGCATGCTTTTTTGCTTCAGTGGTCTAAAAATGGAGTCTTTACCAGGTGGTATAATGGGAACTTGTCTGCAGTTTCTCAGCTTCTTTATTGCTGACTCAATTGCCACTGCGGAATGAGAGCTGTATTTCATATCACCAGGTGCTAGTTGAACTTAAAATATAAAAGTCCATCTTTGTGCAGTCAGCTGGAATGGGGCGTTACTCTAGCAGGACGGCCGTGGATTAGTATGCCTGTGTTTGGGAGTTCTTTCTACTTCATATTGTTGGCACGGAAAGAATGTCTCTTAACATATGCTGAAGGCATTTTTGGTTTAGAGGTGTCTTTGTAAAATAAATAAATAATAATTAAATATATATATATATATATATATATATATATATATATATATAAATAAATAACTAAAGAAGGAAGGAAAATAAAGAAAGTATTCAGCTGTCCTGAATTCGCCTGTTCTTGATTGACATTTTGAGGCTAAGCAGGGGCACGCCTGGGTACTACGTGGGTGGGTGCACACCTTGCACTTCCAGGGGGTGCGGACTCACTGTATGGAACAGAGCCCTAGCAATCTTCTTTATCGCAAGATGGGAAAGTAGATGGTTCACTGAAGTGATCGTTGGGGGCAATGCTCTGGCCTTACAAGCTCCGATTTTTGGAGCCTGGGGAGGCGAGAGCATGCTTCCGCTGGTCGCAGTGTTTACGGCAGTCTACTTGCCTGGAACAGGAAAGGATCAGGGAGTTGAATCGACTAGAGCCTGATTTGCTTTTTGGGGCCAATGTGCATTATGGATTAATTCAAGCGCTAGCTAATATTATTGGCTTCCTTGGGGTTCACCCAGAGGTCCCTCTGGTGGAGGAATGGGGCAGCTGATGGTTCGTCCAAGTCGAGGGTCAGTAAGCTCCCATTAAGTCTTTGTCTTGTCCTTTCCCTGTGGGCTCTCATAGGGCAACTAGTTGGCGTATCGAGGCTTTCGGAGAAAGGCGCTCTTGGTAGCGCCCGGTTGGGCGAGACGGCCGTACTAGGCTTTTCTCATTCGTCTACTCGACAGGCTTTTCCTAGAAGTTATCGGTAGCGGACGTTCTGCTGCGGCTAGGTCCGTGACGAATGTCTCAGGTGGATCGGTGCCCGCCTACGGTTTGGCCTTTGTATGGGCGGGGCTCATGTAGAAGGGTTATTCTGCGGCAGTCTTCGCCGCCTTGTTGAGAGCAAGGAGGCAGGCTGCTTCTGCTACATAGGTCCATGCTTAGCGCCTTTTGGAAGGCTGCTGTTCACGGCGGCAAGTGTCTGAAGGATCTAGCGGACAGTTCCTTGGAGGATCCAGCGGGCGACTGTTTCCGTCTGTAGGAGTCTGTGAAGGGAATAGCGCTAGGTGTTCGGATCGATGTGTAGCGTTTCCTTAAGTTGGGATCCGACTGCGCTACTCAAGGAGAGTTTGGGTGCCGCCGGGGGATCCCGATTGGGCCTTAGAGGCGTTAGCTAAAGAGTCCTTTGATTCTTACTCCAGCCGTCAGTAAAGGATTTGCTGTTATAGACAGTGGCTGGCATATCTTCATACTGTCCCTCGGTATGTGGGGGCTGTTATGCACACAACCACTACTGTGGTACTAACAGCTTCCACTTTACTCTAGGTCTCGCTATCCCTGAAGCATCATGCTTCAATATCTTTCCTAACTCTCACCAGCTAGGAAAGACAGTGTAGATCTCCAGTAGTTCTGAGCTTTTCAGCCCTTGACACATCTGTCCTCCCTGGGAATGCGGGTTCTTTTTCCATACCCTTCTTCCCTCCAGGACTGGACTACTTGTCTAAATCGGTCAGTCTTCCTCTTTTACTCCTCAATGTTAATGACTCTGTAGCTAAAAGAGTTTTCAGCTTTTTCCATAAAGCTTTCCACTGAAGACCTGCCGTTCGTATACTACCCCAGTTGACACCTGGGTCACCTGCAAATTCCAGATTTGGACCTTCACCCTCCCTGCTGTGAGGTCACCTTGATGATCCTCTACTGAATCTCCAGTAGACTCCATCACGCTCTCTACTTCCTACAATCCAGTAGGTAAGATCCATTTTGTGATTGTTCATTAAATAATTTTAATGGTACTTATCATACATACCAAGGACTCCTCTCCTGTAGTCCTTAGCTTTGCTGTTTTTTCCCACAGCTACCTCTCTTTTCAACTCCTACCCTTCATCCCTCATGGGATGCCGGAGATCCATGTGTGGGAACTGCAGTCCTAATCCAGGGACACGCATTTTATGGGATCTCCCCCTGGCATCTATAGCTAGGGAGTCCCCATATGTGAAGACTCATTCCTGCTTGTTCCTGGAGATAGCACAGTTACTTACCTGTAACAGGTGATCTCTGGGAACAGCAGGAATAAGTCTTCACAACCCACCCACCTCCCCTAGGAGTTGTATCTATCTATCTGTCTTCCTTTCCTCTTTCTCTCCTTTTGTCTCAGCTATGAAACTCAACTGAGGAGAGGCAGTGGAAAAGGCGGGAAGGCAGTGCGCAGGCACGAGGGATGCTCCCAAAGGCTTTCTGATTGGATGCTGGGGAGCATTCCCGTGCAGGCTCCGTCGGTACCGACATACCCATATGTGAAGACTTATTCCTGCTGTTCCCAGAGATCACCTGTTACAGGTAAGTAACTGTGCTTTATAACTATCTGTATGTATATTATGATTATGTTTGCTTTAATTCTAATTCTCCAGGAACAAGCAGGAAGTCTGTCTTCACTTATGAGTGACGTCGGCACCAACAGAGCCCGCGCGGAGTAATTCCCCAGGTTTCAAAGAAAGCCTTTGGGATTGCTACCATGCGTGCGTGGTCCTCTTCCCGCCCAAGGATGCCATCTTGCTCAGTCTCCCTTTTTCCGCAGAGCCCTTCGGACGCACGCCCTCGTTCCTTGGAAAAAGTTTGATTTTCCTCTCCTTAAGAGGCTCTTATTTATTTTTTACGTTTGCACCGGTCCTCTACCCATCCTCCCCTTGCTCCCTTTTGAAGCTTACGGGGATACCAGTTCTACAAATTTTTCTTATGGGTTTTGCGCCCTTTTTTCTTCCCAGCTGCTGGCCGCGTAGGTCTTCGACCTCGCACGGGCCGTTTTTGCCCCCATGGCCACTGGGCTTAAAAAATGCTATAGATGCTCTAGGAACATGTCGCTTACGGACACTCATGACTGTTGTCTAAGGTGTCTGGGAGCCGACCATGACCTAGAGCTCTGTTCGCTCTGCCAGAAAATGTCCTCTAAGGCCCTATTCAGCCATAAGCAGAAGTCCGAAGACATTTTTCAAAAGGCCGCCTCGGAGTCTCCTGCGGCGCCCTTGGTCGTCTCCCCTCCTGTGGGTTTTCCCCCTGCGGCACCGCATTCCAGACGGCACTTGGACCAGGGGTCCCCCAAGGTGGAATGGTGCAAAAAGAAGAAGGCCTCGAAGTCGCTTTCTGGAAGCCCTGACAAGCGCGAACGCTCCTGTGCCCGGTCACTTAGCCCCTTTCGGCGTTCCTGACAGTCAGACAAGGAGTGGCCCCGCAAGGTACCTCGCAGAGAAATGGAGGCCTCCAGCTAAGGCACCCAGTCTCCTGAGGGCAGTCCCGTTGAGGACCCCCTCTCCTTCTTGACGCCCGACCCGGTGACCCCAGTGTTGGCATCCCATATGCTGGCATTGGAACGCAGTACTTCTGCGTTCATTGCTTCCCAGCAGGCGCTTAGGTCAGCTTTGCTGACCTGCGCCCGGAGGCTGCAGGTCCCTCGCGTGGGACACCCAAATCTGTCCAGGAAATACCCGAGAGCCACGGGCCTCGTGAGCGTCCTCGATGTCGGTCTCGCTCGCTCTCCCATTCTTTGGGTGCGAGATTGTCTAGGGCCTCTGGCTCCAGGCCATTGGACAAGCCGAACCACTCGGCTCAGATCCCTCGACTAATTTTTCGGATTGGAAATCCAATGGGGACACATCCCTGAAGATCCGCTCCTACCAGGATCTTCTGTCGGACCCCTCACCGCTTGGTCTCCAGCGGCGTTCGCCACCCGAGGATACCTCCTTTTTGGTGTTTGTTCAGGATATATCTCGGGGTCTCAACCTGGTCACCCAGACCGAGGAGGACCCTCGTGCTGAAGAACTCGATATTCTTCAGTATGAGGCCCCACTTGAGGAATCCCTCACCGTCCCGGCTATTGCTCCGCAAATGGGAGGCCACGGCCTTGGTTCTTATTGTGAGGAAGTGCCTTGACACAATGTACAAGGTGCAGCAAGAGCCAGGCTTCCGAAAGACCCAACTTCCATACGCTTCGATGGTGGTGGAATCGGCCATGAAGAAGCAGAAGAACCCTAAGTCCCATTCATCGGTCTCGCTGGGCCGAGAATCGAGAGCCCTTGATCTTTATCTTTGTTGATGCACTTGATATACAGCCCACGTCAAGACATTAGGGCGGTTTACAATAAAAGCAAAATGCTACAGAAAAGAGGAAAAGAACACCATTGTATAATAGGAAAGAGGTAGAGAAAACAGTATAGGTCAAACAAAGACAGAAAGTACAAAAAGAAAAATACTTAAGTGGTGCTAATAATCAGGAAGCTCAAATGCCTGTTGGAATAGGTGGGTTTTATTTATTTATTTATTTTAGCTGTATTTATATCCCGCTTTTCACCAGGTCAAAGCGGTCAATTGGGAGATACATTTAACACGAGGGGATATGACACACATACGCTAATACTTACAGGGAACATGGGCAATGGAGGGTTAAGTGGCTTGCCCAAGACCACAAGGAGTGCCTATAGGACTAGAAATCCCAGTCCCTCCGGCCTGAGATTGCTATCCCCAGGTGGGACTTGAACCCCCGGCCCTCCGGCCCGAAGTACCTTGTCCTAACCACTAGGCCACTCCTCCCCCACGCAAACAGGGTTTTGAGCAATGTCTTGAAATTCTGATATGATGGTTCTAAATGGAGAGAGGATGGTACAGTGTTCCAGAGTGCAGGGCTGAGAAAGTAAAAAGCAGCACAACGGATCTGTTCCAAATGGGCTTGTGAAGGAGAAGGGAGGGCAAGATGATTTGCATGACTGGAACAAAGTTGCCGGTGTGGAGTATGCAGAGAGATGAGATTAGCAAAATACAGCGGAGTCGAAGTATGGATTGCTCTATGGGGGTCAGAATTAAGAATTTGTACTTAAATCTATAATGGAGAGGCAACCAATGAAGACGGAGTAAAAGAGGAGTGACATGGTCATACTGTCCGGCATGATAAATGAGTCACGCTGCCGTGTTTTGTAATAGTTGTAAGCACTGAATTTGATAGAATGGTAGGTTCGCTAATGCCACATTACAGTAATCTAATCTACTTATAACTAGGGCCAGGAGTAGGGTGATAAGCGAGGCCGGAGGTAGCAGAGAACGGACTGCCCTAATTTGCCTAAGTGCATAAAAGGAGTGACGAGTGAGGAAAGACACATGCTCATGAAAAGAGAGGGAAGAATCCAATGTTACACCCAAATAACGGAAAGAAGAAACTAAGGGGATAGCAACAGAAGCAAGCTGAGGAGCAATAGTGGGGCAGGTAATACTCAGATACCCACATGGCAGAATATTTGTCAGGATTCAAGTAAAGGAAATTGGAAGAAAGCCAGGAAGCAACATGGGTAAGACAGTCATTAAGTTGTGTGATATCCACATCTATAAGTGAAGTATGAAAAAGGACAATGTCATCTGCATAAAGATAAGTGGAGACTGGGTACTGTTTGATTAAGAGAGGGAGAGGAGCAAGAAAGATGTTAAAGAGCAGGGGAGAAAGGACAGAACCTTCAGGGACCCAACAAATCACTGGAAATGAAGGTGATGACTGACCAGTGGAATGAATGGAAAAAGTACGAGACATAAGAAAAGAGCAGAACCAATGTAGTACAATGCCCCGAAGCCCAGAATCATGAAGATGAGAAAGCAAGAGTCGGTCATCTACTAAGTCAAAAGCCAAGGAAAGGTCCAAGGACACCATCAAGGTGATATCCCCACGGTCATGTGTAGTGTGTAATTCATTTAGAAGAGCAAGCAGTACCATCTCTGTACTATGGCCTGAGCAGAATCCAGACCGTCAGGGATGCAATATATTAGTGGCTTCAACATGAGATGACAATTGCTGGAATATGAGTCGTTCCAAACTTGTAGCCAGAAAGGGAAGATTTGAGACTGGTCGCTAGTGTGATAGGATAGATGGATCCAGAGAGGGCTGTTTGAGAAGTGGGCAAACAATGGCAGACTTCCATGGACTAGGGAATAGACCTGCAGATAAACTGGAATTCAGAATAGTCAGGATTGTGAATAACAACTGAAGAGAAGGTTCAGATAACCGGTTATAGGGGATGGGGTCCAGAGACCAGGTAGTCTTCCTAGAACCAGAAATTCTTAAGTACTTCAGTGGGAGCGATAGAATGAAATGAAGACCAGGTATGAGCCAATGTCTGGTTCAGAGAAGAGGAAGACGAGCCCACTGAGACGAATGAGGAAATGTCATGGGAAGAATCCGTTGTAGCAGGGGGGAGGAAGAAAGTAGTGGGCGGGAAGATGACAAAGATGGAGGGTGGAGTACTAGAGAAAGACGAGCGAAGGTTATGAATCTTCTCATAGAAAAAGGTGGCAAGTAATGTCAGAGCTGGTACTAGAGTCCGAGAGGAAGAGCTCGCGGTGATAGATGAAAGCTTGCGAAGGATAGAAGGTTCTCCTAGGACAAGCAGGATGTGTCAGCCACACCTGGTGTCGTCCCCGACGGCGCCATGACGGAAGTGCTCTATAGCTCATAAGCTTCTGAGCATGTGTGAGGTGGTCCCACCTCCCCAGCCCGCCCCTAGCCGCTCAGTTTTTTTCCTTCCGCCTTTGCCTCAAGACGGATTCCTAAGCTCTCCTACACAAACAAACATCTTCCATGCCTAAACCAGGTTTTAAAAAGTGTCTATCCTGCAACAGAAAGATGAATATCATGGACACTGTCAGACGGCTGCCTGGGTGAGAATCTTCACAGTCTTGTCAAGTGCATATATCTATATGATTTGCAAGGTATTGTGAGCAATGTAGTTCATTCACATCAGACACAGCTGCTGACAATAATTTAGTTGTGCTCTTGGGTAAAGCCAATAAGATATTTATTTATGGGGTTATTTCTCCCAACACAGATATGCTTGGTAGCACATAAATTAGGTTACTTGCTTTCAGTGTTAACTTGGAAAAACAAAGTCAAAATCAGGAAAACAACAAATGAAAAGCCACAAAGCAAGAAACAAACTGTCCTTTTCAGGTTAACTTCTGAATACTTCCCACATAGATACAGAAGTGATTCTCTCCTAGCTCACAAGCAATTAGGTAAGGCTTAATTGCTAGCAGTTATCCAGCTGAAACCCCTTAGCTGGCTTGCTTTCTACTGTGTGGGTCAAATCCTGCTTCAGGAGCTTTTCTGAGTAGATTAAAGAACAAATTTGTATTTCTTTGTGATGGTTGCTGTACTTTATAACAGAAAGTTACCAACGGAGTTTAGATAGAGAGCAGTCCATATAAACAGGATCCTCATCTGCTATTATTCCCCCTTGTTCAACAAGCATGGGTTCAATATCATGGATTGGCACAGATGAATCTCTCAATGGAGCATTTTCAGGAGAATACTTGTTTCCCTGCTGTCTTTCAAGGTTATAGCTAGGGCATAGATCAGTGTTCATACCTGAGCTTCCATTGCTGCTAGAGTTCCTCTCTATAAAGCCTGGCCAGTATGTAGTCCAGTTCTTATGTCCAGCCTTCCAATCCAGATCCCTGGACACTGGATCTCTCTTCACATACCTTCTGGCACAGGTCTTAGGGTCCCTTCCACGTGCAGCCGTCTCCCTCACAGGTAGCCTCTGGTGATTCCTAGCTCTGCAGCACCATTCCTCTGGCTTTCTCCAGGCCAATGGTGTATGCTGGCCCTTGGAATACCTCCCAGTATACGTACTGCTTTGGACTCTTCTAGACCTCTCAAAGGCTTTTCTCTTCCTTCTTCCAAAGGGTCTCTTTCCCTCTCTGTACGTCCGGTTTGGCTTCTGCTTCTGATGATCCTTCAGATGAAACTGATGATCAAACTCAAGCTGATTCTCAGGATACTGAGGACAATTCTCTGGATATCCAAGGTGATCATGAAGATGGTCATCTGTAGAATAAACTCTACTCTTATTCTGCTTAGATGAGTGCTCCTCCCTAACACAGCGCAGCTGTGCTGAATCAGGCCCTGCCCTTTGAGATGAGTGCTTAGGGATTACCTCATAGCCCTCCTGATTGAACACACGTTTCCTCACTTCAGCTCCTCTAATGGCTGTTGGAAACCTGGTGTATTCTGGGACTGGTAGTCTTTTATGGCAAAATTCTGTTTTCATATTTCTACCAGAACTGACAGTTTGCTTGTTCAGAGTCACTTCACCTTTTCTATAGCTCCTTCCTGAGCTATGATAAGCTTCCTTTTCACAACACTCACCAGCATTGCATCAGATGTCTGGGGATGTCACATCAAGTGGAGAACTGTGCCAGCTGCGCCCGGATGTCCCCCAGGGCAAGGAAGCACCGTGAGCACTCTTTGCAAGATTTGCTCTCCTCCTCTGCAGCCTCCACGAACCGGACCCCGGAGCACATCAGGAGTAATGAACATCCCAGGTCCATTGAACTACCCAAGCCCGCTGAGCGTCCCGGTTCTCAGAAGCGTCCCAGAACGGCCACAGGAAAAGCGCTGCTCAAACAGGCCAAATTTCCTCACCCGGACCCAAGCGCTTCCTCCAACGCTGAACGTTCTGCCCCCGGAGAGGCCTCTACCCTTCCGGTAAGCCCCCCTTCAGTGCGCAGCAACCCGGGCCGTTCTCCCCGGCCATGCGGTTCTTCTTCAGCCGGCCAAGATGGCGCTGCCCTCGTGGCCCCGTCTGGCCCCGCCTCCGGACACGCCCGCTCTCTCCGGATTGGCCGCAGCGGTTCCTGTCCCGCCCCTGCCAGCGATCGGCTCAGACCGCCCTCCCCCTTGCCCAGCATGCCTCTCCGTGCTGAAGGGGAGCCTCGGAGCAGCGCGGTGAAGGGAGACCGCGCCGAGACAGCCTCTTCTCACACGCATCGGCGCGGGAGCAGCCATCACCGCTCTGAAGACCGTGCAGCTACGCATCGGCGCGGAGGCAGCCAACACCGCTCTGGCTCAGAAGACCGTGCTGAGCCTCAGCGCCAACGAGGGAGCCGCGATCACCAGGCAGACAGCAGGGAATCCTCAAGACAGCGCGGTGGCGGTGAGACGGGCAGGAAGAGGACATCCAAACAACGTAGACATCGATCCCCCTCAGGGGCAAGGGATTCTCACTATGGGTCCTCCAGTAGCCGCAAAAGGAGCAGGAGATCAAGTTCCCACCACAGCAAGCGGCACAGAAGCAGCAGATCCTCAGACTCCACCTCTTCTGCCATCCTCAACCTGCTCTCTCGCCTTGTAGAAATACAAGACAAAAAATGGTCCTCTCGGAGTGGTGTAAACAATGTACTAAATGATGAGGGACACTCCACTTCAAACTATTGGCTCTTAAACAATATCAGCAAATTATTAGTCGCACGTAGTCTCAGATCAAACTTGCGCTTATGATCACATTTATTCAGTGAAACATAAATAGCGCTTGATGACATCAATGACTACTAGATATTTTTTTTCCCATGCTGATATGTAGATAAAACTTTTAGTACTTATTCTTAATATCTTTTTTATCTTTTTATCTATTTGTATGCCAGTGTTCAGAATCCTATTCACTTTAAAATATTAGGGAGTAGCACTTTACAACCCGCATGCGCGGCGTTGTCTGACAGAGGAAGAAAATGAAACAAGAAAATCAGAACATCTGATAAGAAGCGTGGGCAGCAACCATTAGCAAGTAAGAATAAGATCTTACATTAGATAGAGTTCACATTGGGTAGAGTTATTTAAGTTTAGGTGAGCTTTAAATAATTGTTTTAAAGCAGTTTCAATCTTACACGTTGTTTTCCAATTATACTCATTCTTCATGAGGAACTCCGGATAGGAGTAACACGCGAAGGCGCTGAATGAATGAGGCATATGGAGAATTGTTATACTTCGTAAAGCTGAACAGAAGAGAACAACATAGAGCAAGCTAAGTCTGTTCTGCCTCATATGCTTGTAAAGATTATTTTAAAGTGAATAGGATTCTGAACACTGGCATACAAATAGATAAAAAGATAAAAAAGATATTAAGAATAAGTACTAAAAGTTTTATCTACATATCAGCATGGGAAAACAAATATCTAGTAGTCATTGATGTCATCAAGCGCTATTTGTTTCACTGAATAAATGTGATCATAAGCGCAAGTTTGATCTGAGACTACGTGCGACTAATAATTTGCTGATATTGTTTAAGAGCCAATAGTTTGAAGTGGAGTGTCCCTCTCGCCTTGTAGAGCAGACTGCCTCTCTGCGGCCGGACCAGGAGCGGGTGACACACAGTCCACCGGGGACCCTGGCTGGCTCGGAGCGGGCTCCCTCTCCTCGATTCCCTAGGCTCTCGCCCCCCAGAGCGCGGACTCCTTCCCCTGCACCTTCCAGAGCACGATCTCCTTCCCCAGCGCAGCTGGACTCCGGGGGGAACGATGCAGAGGAGCTGGGACCAGGCTCGGATGTGGAGGAATCAGGACCAGGCTCTGACACCTTCAAGAACCCAACGGATGAGACAGAGGAGCCACCGACAACAGTGCCTGAGGACCTCACATACCCCAAATTCCTTCGAAAAGTGGTTTCCAAGCTGGGGCTGTCCACGGAGGAGGCATCAGACGAGAAGGAACCGGAGGTCATGAAATACCTCAACGGCCCTAAGCCAGCCATGGCTCTTCCCCTCCACCGCAGATTGAAGGACAAGCAGCTGACGCTCTGGCAATCCCCTGCATCTGGTCAAGCTTTCTCCAGACGCTTGGACAGCAAATACATCATCCACATGGCCCCAGGTTTCAACAAGACCCAGTTACCCCACCAGTCTATCGAGGTAGCATCAGCTCTTAAGAGATCTAAGTCTACGCGTACCCAAGCCAACCACCCGCCAGGCCGGGACCCCAAGCGCCTAGACGACGTGGGGAGGAAAGTGTTTCAAGGGGCCATGCTCAACGCCAAGATAGCAGCCCATCAATTTCAGCATGTCCTATTCCAGGATGCCCTCCTGGCTGACCTTCAAAAACAGCTACAGGACCTTCCCAAGGACTCACGTACATCTGCTTCGAACTCCATGCAGGAACTAGCTGAATGCAGCAAGCACCTGATGAGTACAGCTTTTGATGCCTTTGATATGGCTGTCCGGACAGCGGGCACGGCTATCTCGGCCCGTCGCTGGGCATGGCTTCGTGCCTCGGGGCTCTCGGACAATACCCATGACCGAATTGCGGATGCACCTTGCTCAGGCGACTCCCTTTTCGGGGACAAAGTCGCCGACACGGTGAACGGCCTAAAAGAGGACTGCACCACTCAAAAAATACTGGCAGCGGACGGACTCGAACACCCCTCCTGGTCACACAAAGGGAGCTATTTCCGCAAGCCCTTTTCCACTTCAAAGCAATACTATGGATCCAACCGACAGTGGCAGGCGCCCAAATTCAAGCAGACCTATCATAAGTCGCCCTTTCAGCGACAGCAACCGCGACAACGCAAACAGAAGCAGTCCAACCCTCCCCATTCCGGAAAAGACACCTCTTCCTTCTGACTATCCCCCGGTTGGGGGTCGCCTGTCTCAATTCCTCTCGGCCTGGCAGGAGATCACCACGGACAAGTGGGTCATTCAGATAGTCCAGTCGGGCTACCGCTTGCCCTTCTCCTCCCCTCCACGGCAGCACAAGCGACTTACCAGCCAGCCTCCACGGCATCTGGAACAATCACTTCTGGAACTCTTACAGCAACTTCTCCAGGCCCGGGCGATAGAGCGGGTGCCCCCGGACGAGGTCAACACTGGCTTCTACTCCCGGTACTTCCTTATTCCCAAGAAGTCAGGGGGCCTACGTCCCATCCTGGACCTATGAAAGCTGAACAACTTCATCACAAAGGAGAAGTTCAGGATGTATTCGCTCAACTCCATCCTTCCCCTCATCAGAGCGGGGGACTGACTGGCGACGCTGGATCTACAGGACGCTTACTCCCACATTCCAGTCCACGCTTCCCACAGGAAATTCCTGAGATTCGTAGCACTGGGATGTCATTACCAGTATCGAGTCCTGCCATTTGGCCTATCCCCAGCACACAGAGTTTTCACCAAGTGTGTGGCGGTGGCCACAGCACACCTCCGCAAACAAGGAATCGCCATCTTTCCCTACCTGGACGACTGGCTCCTGTCGGCGAATTCTGCCCCCGACCTCCGCAGGGCAGTGCACCAGACTACATACCTACTGACCAGATTGGGATTCCTTCTCAACAAAGAAAAGTCCCGATTGGAACCGGTGCAGTGCACGGAATTCATCGGGGCGATAATCGATACCAAGACCTGCAAGGCCTTCCTACCCGAGCTCCGGATCAACACCATCACTCACCTGGCCAAGAAAATGTCGGCGGCGAAGCAGACCTCTGCCCGCGAGATCTTGCGCCTGCTAGGCCACATGGCTGCGACTACTTCGGTCCTCCCCTTGGCGAGGCTATATATGCGCACACTGCAGTGGCACCTACGGACGCACTGGAAGCAACTCTCCCAACCACTCAGCACCCGCATACCGATATCTGCCCGTGTTGTCCAGGACCTGCGTTAGTGGACACAACCAGCCAACCTCTCAGTGGGCAAGTGTCTGCAACCCCGCATTCATCAACTCATCCTCACCACGGATGCATCCTCCACGGGATGGGGGGCCCATCTGCTGCATCTCAGCACACAAGGAGCATGGACCAGAGCGGAACAAGCCCTCCACATCAATATCCTCGAACTCCGGGCTGTCAAGTATGCCCTCCAGACTTTCATGCCTCACCTGGCGGGAAAAGCGGTCTTGGTGCAGACAGACAACCAGGTGACCATGTTCTATATAAACAAGCAAGGGGGCACTGGTTCCCGTTCGTTATGCAGGGAAGCCCTCGAGACATGGGCCTTGGCGCTAGCCAACAACTGCGCCCTGCAGGCGACTTACCTTCCCGGGGATCAGAACGCCTTGGCAGACAGACTCAGCAGACAGCTTCAGCCTCACGAGTGGATGCTTCACATGGAGGTGGTACGCAACCTCTTCCAGCGCTGGGGAGCCCCCCAGATCTACCTCTTTGCGACCGAAGAGAACGCCAGATGTCCCTTGTCCTGCTCCAAGCACCCGTCACAGCAGAGGGTGGCCTCGGACGTGTTCGCCATTCCGTGGGGAACTTGGGAGTTGGCATACGCTTTTCCTCCAACACCTCTCGTGACAACCACGATACAGCGTATCATCAAGGAGAAAGCGCACGTGATTCTGATCGCCCCCTATTGGCCACGACAGATGTGGTTCTCCCTGCTGCTGCAGCTCGCTCAAGAACCTCCAATCCGACTACCTCTGAGACCAGACCTTTTAACCCAGAACGGGGGCCGAACCTGGCACCCCAACCTCCAGACGCTTGCCTTGTCAGCCTGGAGACTGAAAGGATAGCCTTCAACGGCTCACACCTTTCCCCGGATGTACAGCAAATTGTTCTGGCTTCCCGGAGACCGTCTACCAGAAGGGCGTATGGCCTCAAGTGGAAATGCTTCAGTATCTGGTGCAAGGACCAAGGAGTCGACCCAGCGTCTTGCCCGATACCCACAATCTTACAGTATCTTGCCTTCCTCTTCAGCTCTGGTTTGAAACCGCAATCCAGCAAGGTACACCTTGCGGCCATTGCCTCTCTACACAAGCGCACAGAAGACACAACTTCAGGCTCCATTGCCGCCCTTCCCATTGTGACGCGTTTCATGAGAGGGCTTTGAAATCTGCAACCCCCGGTACAGAAACCGGTACCCTCCTGGGACCTTAACATCGTTCTACAACAGCTCATGCAGGAGCCATTCGAACCGTTGACCACAGCTGAGGGAAAATATCTCTCCTGGAAGACCCTTTTCCTCGTCGCCATCACCTCTGCTCGGAGGGTTAGCGAGGTGCAGGCCCTCGTGGCACACCCGCCATACACAAAACTCTACCACAACCGGGCATCCCTGCGGACTCACACCAAGTTTGTGCCAAAGGTCGCCTCCGCTTTTCACATCAACCAGACAGTGGAACTGCCATCCTTCTTTCCAGCTCCACACTCATCACCCGAAGAGCAACGTCTTCACTCCCTGGATTGCGTACGTGCCCTACGCATCTACATCGACAGGACATCTGCCATTCGCCTGGGGACCCAGCTCTTTGTCTCCTTTGACCCGAACAAACCAGGTAGACCTGTTACCAAGCGCACACTTTCCCTTTGGATTTCAGCCTGCGTTGCCTATTGTCTACAGAAGGCGGGCGCACTCCCATCAAACAGGGCGAGTGCACACCAGCTCCACACGATAGCCGCTTCTCTGGCCTGCGCACAGGAAATTCCAGTGAGCGAGATTTGCAAAGCCGCCACCTGGTCCTCTCAGCTAACCTTCCAGAAACACTACTGCCTTGACATCCACTCTGCGACCGACTGCTCGTTTGGCCGAGCAGTCCTATCTGCGGCCACGACACCCGTGGGTGTGGGCACTGCACAAGACTGAACCGAGGGACTCAGATACTACGTACCAGTTGCTGACCACGCACTGGCGCTATTGCTCAGAATTGTTATTGCACTAGTTGTTGTGTTGCACTATTGTTTTCTTTGCACTGTTGTTGTGATGCACTGTTCAATTGATTGCACAGTTAATGTCTACCTCTCGCATTCGCGATGGATATGGTGGAGTTGCACTTTATTCTGTAAGCCTGTTGTGTTCGCAATAAACATTTTGCAGTTCTACGCATGCCTCCCTCATTTTCCTCAGCGTGAATGCTTGGCTTGGGAGACACCAGGTGTGGCTGACACATCCTGCTTGTCCTAGGAGAAAACAGAGTTACTTACCTGTAACAGAGTTCTCCGTGGACAGCAGGATAAGTCAGCCACACCATCCCACCCGCCTCCCCTGCATGAGGGTGGCCTGCGCACCGCACCTAGCCGCAAGGGCATAGCTAGTCACTAACTGAGCGGCTAGGGGCGGGCTGGGGAGGTGGGACCACCTCATACATGCTCAGAAGCTTCTGAGCTATAGAGCACTTCCGTCATGGCGCCGTCGGGGGACGACACCAGGTGTGGCTGACTTATCCTGCTGTCCACGGAGAACTCTGTTACAGGTAAGTAACTCTGTTTTCCATGCTCTCTTGTCGCATCCAAGTATACCAACTATAAATTGGTATGTTCCTCTGCAACTTTGCAAAAGAATTGGGAGGTTTCTCCGCGGGCCTCGATGTCAAGCCCCTCAATAGGTTCTGCACCCTGTTGAAATCAGTGGCCGATTGCTCTAAGTTGAACTCCAGTAACCTCCTGAGCTTTGGGAACTGCTAACACCTAATCAGGTGTTAGTTCCCTCCCTACCCACCCCGCCTCCCACCCACCCCTAGCGAGTAGTCTTGCTTTATAGGGCACCTCCCCATTTGACAAAGCACAGAGAATTCGACCAGCACATTTTGAATATAATTAAAGAGATTTAACTGCTTTTTCTCTGAAAGGACAGCTGGGAAGCCGGCTGGTACTTGGTAGATCTCTCTCTTTTTTGCTTTAACAGATACCTAAGCTCCACGAACAGAACAATGGCTGGGAAAAATCGTATCGCTAAAGCTGTTGCCCCTGTTACAGCTTCTGCCTCGGTCCAGACAGAGGTCCTAATGCCATTTGAAGGACCGGTTCCATGTGCAGGGTGCCTGCATGCTGAAGCTCTGAGGAAACAAGTGGAGGAACTCAGAGAGGAGGTGGCAAGGGTGAGGAGCATTCAAGACAGTGAGAAGTACATTGATGAGATGCTTCTTGCAGCAACCAAGCTATCCAGCAGAGGAGAAGATGGGTGCCAACAGAATGTCGATGGTTGGACACAAGTCACCAGGGCCTGCAAAATCACCAATCCAATTTCTCCAGCCCTTGAATTGAAGAACCATTATGCAGCACTGGAAGTGGAGGAGGTAAAAGCATCCCTGGAAAGGGAAGAACCAGAGCTCAAGTACCCCAAAGATGCAGAATAAGTGACCATAAGGAAACAAAGGGTAGTGGTGGTTGGAGACTCTTTTCTGAGGGGTAATGAGGCGTCCATCTGCTGACCAGACTTGATGTCCAGAGAGGTATGCTGTCTGCCTGGTGCCAAAATCCAAGATGTTACGGTGAGTTTGCCAAGACTCATCAAGCCCACTGAATATTACCCAATGTTGCTAAGCCATCTTGGAACAAATGATACTGCCAGGTATACCTCAGAACATATCAAAAGTGACTTCATGGCTCTGGGACAGAGGGTGAAGCAGTTAGATGCACAGGTGGTGTTCTCTTCAATCCTCCCTGTTGAGGGTAAAGGCCAAGGCAGAGAGGCTCACATCCTGGAGATGAATGCATGGCTGCGTGGATGGAGTCATCAAGAGCGTTTTGGTTTCCCAGACCATGGGACGCTGTTTCAAGGGTTGCAGAGCAGAGATGGCATCCATCTGTCCAAGAAAGGTCAATGCGTCTTCAGTAGTAGACTGGCTAATCTACTGAAGAGGGCTTTAAACTAGATTCGTTGGGGATGGGTGAAGAAAGCCCCCAGGTAAATGAAAGCCCCCAGGTAGGTGATACATTAAATAACATTATGGAAATGGGTAACATATGGAAAGCAGTGTGTATAAATGTCCGTAACATGGGAAATAAGATCCCTGATGTTGAAGCTTTGGTGGGAGTGGCTGACTTGGATTTAGTGGCAGTTACAGAAACATGGTTCACAGAAAACCATGATTGGGATGTAACTATATCTGGCTATACTTTATTCAGAAAGGACAGGGTGGGAAGTAGGGGAGGAGGAGTGGCACTATATGTAAAAACTACTATTAAAGCTTTGGAATTACAGAGCTTAAAAGGGAGAGGGGAGGCATTGTGGGTTAAACTAGAAAGAGGGAAAGAGAAATCTATTTATTGGTGTGATATACAGACCTCCCTCACAAGAGGAAGAGGTGGACAGAGAGTTAATTGAAGACATACGCAGCATTGCTAGGAAAGGGGAAGTGCTACTGATAGGAGATTTCAATATGCCAGATGTTGATTGGCACATTCCTGCTGCAGTATCATCTAGAAGTAAGGAGATCCTGGATTCTCTACAGGGAGAACTATTCAGGCAATTGGTAACAGACCCCACACGTGAAGGGGCCATACTGGACTTGGTGCTTACCAATGGTGAGTGAAAGTATTTCTGTTGTAGTGGGAGATCATTTTGCATCCAGTGATCACCAGATGGTGTGGTTCAGTGTTAGGACTAGGGCTGTTAGAATCCATTCAAAGGCGAGGATTTTAGACTTTAGGAAGACTAACTTTGCGAAGATGGGCCAATACCTCAGGGAGTCGTTAGTGGGATGGGAACAGCTGAGGGATGTAGAAAAACAGTGGGAAAAACTGAAAGGGGATATTTTAAGGGCAACCAACCTTTTTGTTAAAATGGTAAATAAAGGTAAAAGGAAAAGGAGACCACTATGGTTTTCGAAAGAAGTAGCTGAAAAGTGAAGAAAAAGAGGGAGGCCTTCATGAAATACAAGAGATCACAGAGAGAGGAAGGCAGGCATCTGTATTTGGAAAAACTTAGAGAAGCTAGCAAAGTAGTCAAGAAGGCAAAGATTCAAAAGGAGGAGGAAATAGTCAATGCAATAAAATGGGGGGATAAGACATTTTTCAGATATATTAGTGATAAGAGGAAGGGTAAGAGTGGTATTGTCAGACTCAAGGGTGCAGGGGAGGAATATATAGAAGCTGATAAGGATAAAGCGGAATTGCTTAACAATTATTTTTGTTCTGTGTTCACAGATGAAGAACCAGGAGCAGGACCTCAGAAAACACCACAAATAGGAACAGAAGCAAAGGACATCTTGAACAATTTTCAAAAGACTGTGTTCGTGAGAAACTAACTCAACTTAAAGTAGACAAAGTGATGGGACCGGATGGGATACACCAGAGAATACTGAGGGAACTTTGGGACTTTCTAGAAGCTCCACTGACTAACCTTTTCAATACCTCGTTGGAGTCGGGAGTGGTGCCAAAGGACTGGAGAGAGGCTCATGTGGTGCCTTCACACAAAAGCGGAAGTAAGGATGTGGTTGAAAACTACAGGCCGGTTAGTTTAACTTCGGTGGTGAGTAAATTATTGGAAACGCTGCTGAAAGAGAAAATAGTGAGGTTTCTGGAGTCCAGCGGATTACAGGATCCGAGGCAGCATGGATTCACCAGAGGCAGGTCTTGTCAGACAAATCTGATTGATTTCTTTGACTGGGTGACCAGGGAGTTGGACCGAGGGAGAGCCCTAGATGTGGTGTATTTAGATTTCAGTAAAGCCTTTGACACTGTTCCTCACAGGCGACTTATAAACAAACTGAGCACTTTAGGGATGGGCCCTAAAGTTACTGCTTGGGTTAAAAATTGGTTGGGGGGGAGGCGACAAAGGGTACAAGTAAATGGAGCTCACTCTGAGGAGAAGGATGTTATCAGTGGTGTGCCCCAGGGATCTGTCCTTGGTCCGATTCTTTTTAACATCTTTGTTAGTGATATAGTGGAAGGGCTTTCAGGTAAGGTTTGCTCTTTGCGGATGATACCAAAGTCTGCAATAGCGTAGACACCCAGAAAGGTATAGATAACATGAGGAGGGGTCTAGCTAAGCTTGAAGAATGGTCTAGAATTTGGCAGCTGGGATTTAATGTTAAAAAATGTAAGGTCATGCATTTGGGCTGCAGCAATCCAAGAGAGCAATATAGTATTGGGGGTGAAGTACTTTTGTCCACTAAAGAAGAGCGGGACCTAGGCGTGGTTGTGTCTGATGATCTTAAAGTAGCTACGTTTCGACAAGGGCGGTATATTAAATGTAATTAAAGATAAAGATAAACAGGTAGAAAAGACAACGGCAAAAGCTAGAAGGATTCTTGGGTGCATACGGAGAGTAATGGCTAGCAGAAAAAAGGAGGTGATAATGCCTCTGTATAAGTCTTTGGTGCGACCTCATTTGGAGTATAGTGTGTAATTCTGGAGACCGCACCTTCAAAAGGATGTGAACAGGATGGAGTCGGTGCAGAGGGTGGCTACTAAAATGATTAGTGGTCTTCATTATAAAGCATATGAGGACAGACTGAAGGATCTTAATATGTACACCTTAGAGGAAAGGCGGGATAGAGGTGATATGATTGAGATGTTTAAATACCTCCGTGGCATAAATGTTCACGGAGAGGGCCTCTTTCAACTGAAAGTAAGTTCTGCTACGAGGGGACATGGGATGAGGGTGAAGGGAGATAGATTCAGGAGTGATATGCGGAAATATTTCTTTAAGGAAAGAGTAGTGGATCCGTGGAATAGTCTCCCAGTGGAGGTGGTAGAGATGAGGACAGTAATTGAATTCAAAAAAGCATGGGACAAACACAGAGGATCTATAAAGATAAAAAGGGGACTGTTGTAGTTGTTAGGGAAGGACAGACTAGATAGGCCATGTGGTCTTTTTCTGTCATCATATTTCTATGTTTCGATGTTTCTATCTCTTGAGCCTCCTATGATTGCTTTGAGACATCGGCTCAGGTGGCGGCCGCGGGCATCAGAGCCCACCGCCAGGCTTGGCTCCAATCTTCGGATTTGGAGCAGTGGGTGCAGGAGAAGCTCCTGGACGTGTCCTGCCTCGCCGAACAACTCTTTTGGTAAGCCAATGGAGGAGAAGGCGGCGGAGATCGAGACGGAGTATGTCACGAGGACCCTTCTCTCCCGCAAGACCTCTACCTTGCCTCGGAAGAAGCAGCCCGCCAAGAAGCCCTTCTTCCCCAGGAAAGGCCTCCAGTATCTCAGCTACCCGCCGTACCTGGCTACTGCCACATTGACCACTCCTGCGCAGGGATAGCCTGGCCAAAGCCATCATAAACCTAAGGGCCCAAAGACCCAGACGCCGGCCCTGCCGAAGCCCCTTCAGGGGTTGTGACGCCAGCGGGCATAGCCCCTCGCCCTCCAGCGATCCATCAGCCCGTGGGGGGACGCCTGTCCTGCTTCGCCACGTCATGGGCGGTGATCACCTCAGACACCTGGGTCCTCCAGGTCATCCAGAAGGGCTATTGCCTCAACTTCGACAGGCTTCCACCCCCTTTCTCCCCGGCGGAGCCTCCTCGACTCCCCGCACACCAGATTTTACTGCAGTGGAAATTGCATTCCCTCCTTGCCCAAAGGGCAGTCGAGAAGGTCCCTCCCCACCTTCAAGGTCGGTGCTTTTATTCCCGGTTCTTCCTCATCCCGAAAAAGATGGGGGGGGGGGTGTCTGTGGCCCATCCTCGACCTCTGCAGGCTAAACAAGTTCCTGGTGCGGGAGAAATTCAAGATGTTATCTCTTGATGTGCTACTGCCCTTGCTCTGGCAGGGTGACTGGCTATGCTCCTTGGATCTAAAGGACGCTTATGCCCATATCTTGATCCACCCCCAACACAGACAGTACCTGCGTTTCAGGGTGCAGGGAGAGCACTTCCAGTACTGGGAGCTCCCCTTCGGTCTCGCATCCTCCTCTCGGATCTTCACGAAGTGCCTCGTCGTGGCCGTCGCTGACCTATGGCGTCAGGGCATGCCAGTATTCCCTTACCTCGACGACTGGCTCGTTACAGGCTCCTCCGTTGAGGAGGCCCGGCAGGCGATGTTGCGCACCATCCTCCTCTTGGAGAGCTTGGGGTTCTTGGTCAACTACCCAAAGTCTCATCTCCAGCCGGCATAGGCTCTGGACTTCATCTGGGCGTGCCTCGATACTCAGCAGGCCATGGCCTTCTTGCCGGTCGATCATGCCACCTGCCTCCGGGCTCTGGCTGCTTGTGTCCAAAGCGCCTGACAGGTCACCGCTCGGTCCATGCTACGTCACTTGGGACACATGGCCTTGGCCGTGCATGTGGTTCCTCACTCCTGCCTGACATGCGGACGGCCCAGTGGTGTCTCAGCTGTCAATGGAGCCAATCCCTCGGACACCTCATTTGTCCCTGAACTGGTGGCAGAACCCCCGCAACCTCCTGTGGGGCTCGCTCTTTCAGACCCCACAGCACGATGTGGTACTGACCACAGATGCCTCCCTGCTAGGGTGGGGAGCCAATTGCGGCTCTCTGCACGCAAGGGAAGTGTTTTCCTGTGGAGGCTCAACAGCAGATACATCTGCTTGAGCTCCAGGCTATTCATAAGAACATAAGATATGCCATACTGGGTCAGACCAAGGTCCATCAAGCCCAGTATTCTGTTTCCAACAGTGGCCAATCTAGGTCATATGTACCTAGCAGTTTCCCCAAGAGACACAAGTTCCACAATGCTTGTACTGGGTCAAGCATTGATATCTTCGGTCACTTAATAATGGTTTATGGACCTTTCCTCCAGGAAATTGTCCAAACCTTTTTTAAACCCAGCTACACTAACAGCCTTTATTTACTACATCCTCCGGTAACAAATTCCAGAGTTTGATTACACGTTGAGTGAAAAAATATTTTCTTTTATTAGTCTTAAATAGTTTACCCTGTAGCTTCATTGCATGTCCCCTAGTCTTTCTATATTCTGATAACGTAAACAATTGATCTATGTTTACCCATTCCACGCCGTTCATTAATTTATAGACTTCTATCATATCTCCCCTCAGCCGTCACTTTTCCAGGTTAAAGAGTCCTAACCTTTTTAGCCTTTCTTCATAGGAGTATCCTTCCATCCCCTTTACCATTTTGGTGGCTCTTCTCTGAAACCTTTTCTAAAATCGCTATATCCTTTTTAAGATACGGCGACCAGAATTGCACACAATATTCAAGGTGCGGTCTCACCATGGAACGATATAGAGGCATTATAATATCTTTTGTTTTATTTTCCATTCCTTTCCTTATCATACCTAGCATTCTATTTGCTCTCTTGGCCGCCGCTGCACACTGGGCCGAGGGTTTTAACATGGTATCCACAATGACGCCTAAATCTTTTTCCTGGGTGGTGGTTCCTAATGTGGAACCTTGCATCGTGTAACCATAGTTTGGGTTGTTCTTCCCTAGGTGCATAACTTTGCATTGGCCACATTAAATTTCATCTGCCATTTTGATGCCCAGTCTTCCAATTTATCAAGATCCTCTTGCAATTTTTCACAATCCTCTTCGGTTTTAACAACTTTAAATAGTTTTGTGTCATCTGCAAATTTGATAACCTCACTCGTTATTCCACTTTCCAGGTCATTTATGAATATGTCAAAAAGCAGCGGACCCAGCACAGATCCCTGGGGTACACCACTATTCACCTTTCTCCATTGGGAAAATTGGCCATTTAGCCCTACCCTCTGCTTTCTATCTTTTAACCAGTTCCTGATCCACAATAGTACACTGCCTCCTATCCCATGACTCTTTAGTTTTGCCAAAAGTCTCTGATGAGGGACCTTGTCAAAGGCTTTCTGAAAGTCCAGATACACAATATCAACCGACTCACCTTTGTCCACCTGTTTATTCACTCCTTCAAAAAAACATAACAGATTAGTAAGACAAGATTTTCCTTGTTTAAAGCCATGTTGGCTGTCTCCCATTAGGTCGTGACTATCTACATGCTGAATAATTTTATTCTTTATGGTGGTTTCTACCATTTTTCCCGGTACTGACGTCAGGCTCTCCGGTCTGTAGTTTCCCGGATCACCCCTGGAACCCTTTTTAAAAATTGGTGTTACATTGGCGATCCTCCAATCTTCAGGTATTAGAGATGATTTTAATGATAGTTCACAGATTACTGATAGCAGGTCTGCAATCTCATATTTCTGTTATTTTAACACCCTTGGATGTATACCATCCGGCCCAGGTGATTTGCTACTCTTCAGTTTATCTAATAGTTGTAAGACATCTTCCTGATGTATCGATATTTCCTTCAATTCTTCCGCACCTTTAAATACCACTACAGTCATGGGTAACATCCCTACATCTTCCTCAGTAAAGACCGAAGCAAAGAATTCATTCAGTCTCTCCGCTATCGCCTTGTCGCCTCTTAGTGCTCCTTTAACCCCTTTATCATCTAATGGGCCAACTGACTCTTTCACAGGTTTTTTGCTACGAATGTACTTGAAAAGGTCTTTATTTCGCGTTTTTGCTTCCGCAGCAAGCTTCTTCTCAAATTCTCTCTTTGCCTACCTTATCAATGCCTTGCATTTGGCTTGCCAGTGCTTGTGCTGTTTCCAGGTTTCGTCATTTGGCTCTTTTTTCCATTTCCTGAAAGATGATTTTTTGGCGACAACAGCCTCTCTGACCTCACATTTAAACCATGCTGGCAGTTTTTTGGACTTCCTTCCACTTTTCTTAATGCGTGGAATACAGCTGGTCTGGGCTTCCAAGATAGTATTTTTCAACAACACACAAGCTTGATGTACGTCTTTAACCTTTGCAACTGCTCCTTTTTGTTTTTTCTTAACTGTTTTCCTCATTTTATCATAGTCTCCCTTTCAAATGTTAAAAGGTAGTACTGTGGATTTCCTTACTATCCCTCCTCCATTAATTAAATCAAAGGCGATCATGCTATGATCACTATTGCCAAGTGGCCCCAAACACCCTTATCTCTTGCACTAGATCTGGTGTTCCAGTAAGGACTAGGTCTAATATGGCTTCCCCTCTGGTCGGTTCATGAACCAGCTGTTCCAAGAAGCAGTCATTTATTTCATCTAGGAACTTTATCTCCCTAGCATGTCCTGACTTGACACTGACCCAGTCGATACCGGGGTAATTGAAATCACCCATTATTATTACTGCGCTGTAACGTTTGTTAGCTTCCTTGATTTCTTTGAGCATTTCATCATCCATTTGGTCATTCTGGCCAGGCGCTCGATAGTACACCCCCACTGCCATTGCCTTCCCCCTTTTATATGGAATTTCAATCCATATAGATTCTACAGCAGATTTTGTTTCCTGCAAAACTTGAATCCTTTCTGACTCAATGCCCTCTCTAACATAGAGCGCAACCCCTCCACCAATTTGATCAGCTCTATCATTACGATATAGTTTGTACCTAGGTATCACAGTGTCCCACTGGTTGTCCTCCTTCCACCATGTCTCTGATATTCCAATCATATCTAACTTTTCATTTAGTGATATATATTCTAACTCGCCCATCTTATTCTTTAGACTTCTAGCATTTGCATACAAGCATTTTAGAGAATTTATTTTATTCATGTTAATTTGGCTATTGTTAGACATGGGTAAATTGGGATCTTTAAGCTCTATCTGCTCCATACTTGAGGGCATTTGGGCTACTTTACTCTTTTGTGGAACCTCTCTGCTTTTGGTAGTATCCTTCAAGGATACATTCTTCCGAACCATCCGCTCTTGGGCGACTGTCGGCTTTCCCCTGATATCTAGTTTAAAAGCTGCTCTATCTCCTTTTTAAAGGTTAATGCCAGCAGCCTGGTTCCATCCCGGTTAAGGTGAAGCCCATCCCTTCGGAAGAGCCCCTCCTTTCCTCAGAATGTTCCCCAGTTCCTAACAAATCCAAAACCCTCATCTCTGCACCATTGTCTCATCCACGCATTGAGACTCCGGAGCTCTGCCTGCCTTTTGGGTCCTGTGCGTGGAACAGGAAGCATTTCAGAGAATGCTACCCTGGAAGTTCTGGATTTCAACTTCCTACCTAAAAGCCTAAATTTTGCCTCCAGAACCTCCCTACCACATTTTCCTATGTCATTGGTACCGACATGTACCAAGACAGCAGACTCCTCCCCAGCACTATCTAAGACCTTATCTAGGTGTCGCGTGAGGTCCGCTACCTTCGCACCCAGCAGGCATGTTACCAGGTGATCCTCACGCCCACCAGCCACCCAGCTATCTACATGCCTAATGATTGAATCACCAACTATAACGGCTGTCCTAACCCTTCCCTCATGGGCACATGGCCCTGGAGAAACTTCCTCAGTGCGAGAGGGTTTTACATCACCTGGAGGACAGGTCCTAGTTACAGGATCACTTCCTGCCACACCAGGGTGATGCTCTCCTGTCACATGACCTCTCTTCTCCATGGCAACAGGGGTGCTGCCAGACTGGAGGTGGGACTTCAGGACTATATCCCTGTAGGTCTCGTCTATGTACCTCTCTGTCTGTCTTATGTTTTCCAAGTCTGCTACTTTAGCCTCTAGAGAACAGACTTGTATCCTGAGAGCAAAGAGCTCCTTGCACCTAGTACACACGTAAGACCTCTCACCAACTGGGAGAAAATCATACATGTGACACTCAATGCAAAAGACTGGAAAGCCCCCATCCCGCTGCTGGACTGCTGTCTGCATCTTAGTTTTAAGTTTGTGTCTAGATCTTTAAGTTCTTACCTACTAGGGGTAGCTATGGGTATTTATACCAATAAAACTTTACCTAATACTTTTAATATACCTTGTTCACCTGAAGCTTAATTAATCTCAGGTCCTTAGTGTATGACTGATTTGGGTAATGAGCTTCACCTGAAAGCACCTCCTGTCTTTTAAGATGTGTAAGTACCTATAAAGCTGCGATTATCCTAGGGGAGGGAGGGAAATAACACTTATTAAAAGAGGGCTGCTACACAGTACCCTGTCTTGTGCTGCTGATGTAAGCTAAATTCTGATTTGATTTAAATTATAGCGCTTAGCTGCTGTTAGGCTCTAACTTCTTATGAAATTTAAACTACAAGCTCTCTGCTGGATTCTAAATTTAACCAGAAAGCTCTCTTCTGTGTGTTAAATTTAAACTAAAATTACTTTGCTGTTACTTGGCCCTGAGTGACTATTAAATTTAAACTACAAGTTCTCTGCTGGGTATGAAATGTAACCAGAAAGTTATCCTCTGTGTTTTAAATTCAAACTTTAATTGCTGCTACTAGGCCCTAACTGATCCAACAAAAAACAGTGGGTTCACAGATTAAGTAGCTTTAATACAAATAATTCTTTTTAGAAAATTACCAGAAGTATATACTCACAGTTGCAGATTTCTCTCCAGAAGTAACAGTCCCCCTTTCTAGTCCCCCTTTCCTCAGCGGGAAGTCAGTCCTGGTGCAGACCAACAACAGAGTATCGATGTTTTATATCAACAAGGAGTGTTTCTCGGGGTCACGATCCCTCTGCAGGGAGGCAGTCCTCTTTCACCACCTGCTCTTTCATCACCCAGTAGAGGATGTCCCTCAAGGTGACATATCTCCCGGGTCAGGAGAATGGCCTGGTGGACAGGCTCAGCAGAATCCTTTACCCCCAGGAGTGGTGCTTGGATCTCAGAGTGGCAGGCTGGCTGTTTCTGTGCTGGGAACTCCGGCGATGGACCTTTTTGCCAGCCCCCAGAACACTCGGCTTCCTCGCTTCTGCGGCCCAGTACCCTACACGGGCAGGGAGGGCCCCGATTCATTTATCCTGGACTGGTCGTCCATCCTCCTCTATGCATTCCCTCCCTCTCATTGTGAGGACTCTGTTCAAAGCTCAACGGGACAGAGCATTGCTGATTCTCGTGGCCCCCTCGTGGCCTCGGCAGCCCTCGTTCCCACTCCTGCTCTGACTGCCGTCAGAGCCTGAGATTTCCCTAGGTTCTGCCAGGAACTTGCTGATGCAGGAGGATGTTCCGGTTCTACACCCGAACCTACCCTCCCTATCCCTCATGGCCTTGCTGCTGAACAGGTCTCTCTAGCCTCTCTAGCCCTAACGGAAGAGGTTGAAGAAATCCTCCTTGCCTCGAGGAAGGACTCCACGAGGCGGGTTTATGCCTTTAAGTGGAAACGCTTCTCCGTCTGATGCTCAGAGCACCAGATCGATCCTTTCTCATGCCTGGTTCGGTGGGTTCTCCAGTATCTTCTTCACCTCTCGAGGGAGGGACTGAAGTTGAACTCGGTTAGAGTTCATCTGAGCGCCATATTGGCTAATCATCTCCCTGTCGAGGGAAAGCCTCTCTCGGGGCAACCACTGGTCTCCCACTTCATTCATGCGGGGCCTTCTGTTATCCAAGCTGCCCATCCATCCCCCTCCGGCGGAATGGGACTTGAATGTGGTGCTCACGGAGCTCACTCGTCCATCCTTCGAGCTGATGGCGACCTGTTCGATCTGGCATTTGTCCTGGAAGGTGGCCTTCCTGGTAGTGCTGACCTCTGCTCCCCGAGTCAGTGAGCTTCAGGCGCTCATGGCTGGCGCCCCTTACACCAGGTTTTATCAGAACAGGGTGGTCCTCAGGACGCAGCCTAAGTTCTTATCCAAAATCGTGTAGGCCTTTCATCTCAATCAAGAGATAGTGCTTCCGACCTTCTTCCCGAGGCCCGACGCTGATCAGGCATTGGCGACTCCCCACACCCTCGACTGCAAGCGGGCCCTCGCCTTCTACTTGCAGTGTACCCAGACTCATCGCAAATCTGACTGGCTCTTTGTCACCTTCGATCCCAATAGGCAGTCACCAAGGGCACCCTCTTTTTGTGTGGCAGACTGCATCGCATTTGTCCTTGTGAAGGCGCGTGTTCCCCTGGATCATCGAGTCACTGCACATGGGGTCCGAGCCAAAGCGGCCTCAGTGGCCTCGCTGCACTCCGTGACCATGATGGACATCTGCTGGGTGGCAACCTGGACTTCTACGAATACCTTCGCCATCCACTACTGCCTGGAGAGGGAGTCCCACAGGGACAGTGCCTTTGGCCAGGCTGTACTCTGTAATCTGTTCAGGGTATAAGCAACTCCTGCCCTCCAACCATTCTTCACGGCTACCCAGGGTTTTTGCCTTGAGGACCCGAGGACTCTGGTTCCTTCGAACTTCGACTTCTGCTTATGGCCTCGTGAGGCATTTTTTGATTCAGGTTCAGTAGTCTGTAGCTAGGGAGTCCCATAAGTGAGAACTGACTTCCTTCTTGTTCTTGGCGAAAGTGTATATCTCCAGGAACAAGCAGGAATAAGTCCTCACATATGGGTACGTCGGAACCGACAGAGCCTGCGCGGGAAAGCTCCCCAGCTTCCCTGAAAGGAAGCCTTTGGGACCTCCCACTGCACATGCGCGCTGCCTTCCCGCCTTCCTGACCAGCTCTCCTCAGTTTCTCTTTTTCCGCGGAGCCAGCAGGTCGTGTTCCTGTCACCGCTGAAGAAATTATTGTTTTAGTTTGTTTCTTTAGACCGCGTACCTGCCTTCCCCATACCGAAACCGGTACCGCCGGTCTCTCTTTTCTTTTCTTTAAAAAAAAAAAAAAATCTTTTTTCTGCACAACTTGGTGACTTCGGTTAGGCCTCAGGCCTACACAAATTCTCCTCATGGAGAAACCAGCCCCTGGTTTTAAGAAGTGTACCAAGTGTAGTGCTGTTATTTCTGTCACAGACACCCATGAATGGTGTCTTAAGTGTTTGGGACCTGACCCTCCATTCCGGACTGCCCATCCTGCTCCCAGATGTCTAAACGTGGGTTGCAGAACCGGGCCAAAAAATTCCATGTGCTGTTTGCTTCAGATAATCCAGCATCACAGTCATCCAGGTCTTCCTCTCTGGATGGATCTCAGGTAACCAAACCCTCTGTGGGCAGGTCCTCAAAGAGCAAATCTCCTTCAAAGCATCGAGAGGCTCTCTCTTTTGAGTCTGAGGATCCTGCCCCAGCCAAACAACCCCGGCGGGAAGCTCTGGCTTCCAAAGCACCATCTATGGGGTTACAGGTTGACATCGATGGCACGGCCTCGACTGATCACCTGTTAGAATGCTCTGGGGTACCGGCCCATACCGGTACCGATATCCAGGCAGCAGTGGCGTCTATGAGCAATACTGTTCAGACCATGCAGCAGGCCATGCTGGCTTTTATTAATGCTGCGACGTACCGGGTCCGGTTCCGGTATCGTCTCCCATACCGGAACCGAGACCATCGACTTCCAAACGCAGATCGGTTCCGCATGCCGGATCCGGGTTTTCACCCAATACCGATCCCATACCCGTTACGCCCGATGTCGATACCGATCGGTATGCGTATCGTGCGTTGGAAGCAAATAGAGAATACTCTGATTCTTCAGATGATTATAACTCCTCTGAGGACTCTGATGAGCTGTCTCTAGTTCTTCATGAAGACCCCTCTTCCCCAAAGAGGAGAATGTCTCCACCAGAGGATTTGTCCTTTCAAGACTTCATTATTGAACTAGCCAAAGGACTTTCTATTACCACATCCTCTGAAAAAGAACCTAGGTCAAAGAAATTGGATATTTTAGGATACCCTAAGGTTCCTAAAGAGGCAGTCACCCTGCCTATCCATGAAATCCTTCAAGAACACTTGATGGACTTATGGGAGGCTCCTCTAACGTTGTCTCCTTATTCTCGTAGGTTGGACACCATGTACCGGGTCCTTCCTTCTCCTGGTTTTCAAAAGACTCCGTTGCCTCACCATTCCATTGTGGTGAAGTCTGCACTGAAAAAGATTAAGAGTACCAAATGCACTCTTCTACCCCTCCAGGACGAGAATGTAAGACCCTAGACTCTTTTGGCAAGAAACTTTTCCAGGCTACTATGCTTATAGCCAGGATTAATTCTTATAGTCTGTATATGGGCATGTTTCTCAGGGAACTTGCCCTAAAGATACGACATTTTGCCTCCTTTATCCCTGAGGATAGAAAAGAGGAGTTCATTTCTCTGGTGAAACAGCTTCTAGATGTTTCTAAGTTCTCCAACAGAGCAGCTTTTGATTCCTTTGAGGGTGCCGGTAGAGCTTCGGGCATTGCTATTGCAGCCCGACGACTTGCTTGGCTCCAGGCCTTTGACCTAGAACCCTGGGTCCTGTATGGCTTACGGAATCTGCCCTGTACAGGTGAGAACTTATTTGGTAAGGATTGGCAATTTAAAGCCACTCAAATGGACGCAGAAAATGCTACCTTGGATAGACTTTCTAAGTCTACCTCTACTCCTGCCAAGAAAAAGTCTTTCAAGAGGCCTTACTACAAGAAGGCCAGATTTTCCACAAATACTGGCCAACAATCTTCTCAGCCTCGCTTTGCTGCTAAACGTCAGCAACCTAAACAGGCAAAGTCAAAGCCTGCAGCGTCTACCACTTCTCAGCAGGCTCAACCCCCTCAGGGGTTTTGACTTGCCCCTAGAGAACTTAACATTTCTGGCTCTAGAACAACCAGAGCCCCTCACCATTCCCGGAAGGTTAGCTCACTTTGCTCCCAGATGGGAGCAAATCACATCAGAACAATGGACCCTCTCTATCATCAGAGAGGGCTACAAACTTCATTTTTCCGACCTTCCTCCATATACCATGGTGAGGCACTTCAATTCTCCCCATTTCTCCTGGACCTGTTGGATCAGGAAGTCTCTTCTCTCCTTGCCCAAGGGGCAATAGAAGAGGTTCCTCTTCTTCAACAAGGGACAGGATTCTACTCCCCTTATTTTCTCATAACAAAGAAGACGGGGATTCAGACCTATCCTAGATCTGAGAGAATTGAACAAATTTCTGTACAAGGAGAAATTCAAAATGCTTTCTCTAGGCATTCTCCTTCCATACCTTCAGAGTCAGGATTGGCTTTGTTCTCTAGATCTCAAGGATGCGTACACACATATACTCATCCACCCATCCCACAGAAAATATCTAAGATTTCTGTTTCAGGGAAAACATTTCCAGTACAGAGTACTTCCCTTCGGTCTAGCCTCTGCTCCAAGAGTGTTCACCAAATGCATGGCAGTTGTTGCCGCATTTCTAAGAGGTCTGGGAATTTTTGTATTCCCATATCTGGACGACTGGCTCATCCGAGCTCCATCTCAGTCAGAGGCCCAGATTTCCCTGGACCGCACAAGGCACCTTCTGCAGTATCTGGGACTGGTGGTAAACCTTCCCAAGTCTCAACTTACCCCTACTCAGTCTCTAGAATTCATAGGGGCCCAGTTGGACACCACCACTGCAAGGGCCTACCTACCTCAACTCCGGGGCCAACGTCTGCTGTGCTTGGCCTCCCAAGCTCAGTCCAGCAGTCACTTGACAGCCAGAGAAATGCTGCGACTTCTGGGCCACATGGCCTCCACGGTACACGTGGTGCCCTACGCTCGTCTTCATATGAGAGCAGCTCAATGGACCTTGGCCACCCAGTGGACTCAAGCATCAGGAGCGCTCTCCGACCAAATACTCACCTCAAAGCGTCTGTTTTGGTCCCTCCAATGGTGGATGTCCACCAAGAATCTGTTGTTGGGGGCCCCCTTCCAACCTTTGTTGCCCCAAGCAACCCTCACAACAGATGCCTCCCCAACAGGGTGGGGAGCCCATCTACAATCCCTCTCCACTCAGGGTACTTGGTCTCCGTAGGAGACCACCCTTCACATCAACCTCCTGGAACTGCGAGCAATCTTCTTTGCCCTCAAAGTCTTCCATACCCTCCTTGTCAACCTGACCGTCCTAGTTCAGACAGACAATCAGGTGGCCATGTTCTACGTAAACAAACAAGGAGGGACAGGCTCTCTGTCGCTTTGCAACGAAGCTCTCAGATTATGGGCCTTCACCAGAGAGCATCAAATTCATCTTCTGGCAGTATATCTTCCAGGGGTTCAAAACTCTCGGGCAGACAGACTCAGTCGAGTTCTGCTTCCACACGAATGGTCCCTACATATGGACCAGATAGGCAGAATCTTTCAGGAATGGGGAACCCCGGACATAGACCTCTTTGCAGGTCCGTGGAATGCCAAACTTCCCCGGTTCTGTTCCAGGACTCCGTGTCAGGGAGCTCAGGCCAACAACGCCTTTCTCCTGCATTGGGATCAGGAATTCCTATATACTTTTCCACCCATTCCTTTGATTCCCAAGACTCTGTTCAAACTCCAGAGGGATCACGGATCGATGATCCTCATAGCTCCACGCTGGCCACGCCAAGTGTGGTTCCCTCTACTTCTGCATCTCTCCCAGGGACCCTCCCTGGACCTGGGAGCTGCGCCAGACCTTCTCTCTCAGGAGAACGGGACTTTGTGGCACCCAAACCCCAAGTCCCTACACCTCAGAGCTTGGTTACTGAAGGCCTAAGCCTTCATGACTTCAATCTTTCTCAACCAGTGAAAGATATCCTTCATGCCTCTAGGAAACCCTCCACGAGGCGTTCCTATTCTTTCAAATGGAAACGTTTTTCCATTTGGTGTGCTCAACAGGGTCTTGACCCTCTAGCACTTCCTTTGAATTCTCTACTAGACTATCTCCTGCATCTTTCTAATGCAGGCCTTAAGACGAATTCAGTAAGAGTCCATTTGAGTGCTATTGCAGCATCCTTAAAACCTATAAATGGACAACCTGTCTCCTCTCATCCGCTTGTTGCAAGATTCATGAGAGGCCTGACTCTAACTAAGCCTCCCATCCGACCTCCTCCGGTAGCATGGGACTTGAACCTAGTTCTAGGTCAGCTTATGAAGCCACCTTTTGAACCGTTGGTTTCTACCTCCTTGAAATTTCTTTCCTGGAAGGTCATTTTCCTTATTGCAGTCACTTCAGCTCGCCGCATCAGTGAACTACAGGCCTTAGTGGCTCATCCACCTTATACCAGGTTTCATCATGATAAGGTGGTCCTAAGGACGAATCCCCACTTTATGCCTAAAGTGGTCTCGCCTTTTCATCTTAATCAAGAGGTATATCTACCTGTCTTTTTTCCAGCTCCTCATGCATCCAGTGCAGAGAGGAACCTTCATACTTTAGATTGTAAAAGAGCTCTTGCCTTTTACCTCAACAGGACTCAGCCACATCGAAAGTCTTCCCAGCTTTTCGTGGCTTTTGATCCTTCTCATTTGGGACGTCCAGTCTCCAAACGTACACTTTCCAATTGGATTGCTCAGTGTATTTCCTTTGCTTACCAGAGTAAAAACATTTCTCTGGAAGGCCATGTCACAGCTCACAATGTGAGAGCCATGGCCACTTCTATGGCTCATCTTCACTCTGTGTCCATAGATCAGATCTGTCGAGCCGCCACATGGGCCTCGGTACATACCTTCACAGCCCATTACTGCTTGGACAAGGACTCCCGCCGGGATGCCTTATTTGGTCAGGCTGTCCTCAAACACCTGTTCCATACTTGAACAACTCCTGCCCACCTTCCCAGGATGGATGCCTGAGATCCATACGAAGATGGAGAACCTTGGAACGGGATCTCCCAGGCATCTTAGCTAGGGAGTCCCCATATGTGAGGACTTATTCCTGCTTGTTCCTGGAGATAGCACAGTTACTTACCTGTAACAGGTGATCTCTGGGAACAGCAGGAATTAGTCCTCACAACCCACCCACCTCCCCTAGGAGTTGTATCTTCTATCTATCTTCCTTTCCTCTCTCTATTGTCTCAGCTATAAACTCGAACTGAGGAGAGCTGGTCAGGAAGGCGGGAAGGCAGCGCGCAAGTGCAGTGGGAGGCCCCAAAGGCTTCCTTTCAGGGAAGCTGGGGAGCTTTCCCGCGCAGGCTCCGTCGGTTCCGACGTCCCCATATGTGAGGACTAATTCCTGCTGTTCCCAGAGATCACCTGTTACAGGTAAGTAACTGTGCTTTACTCACCTGTAACAGGTGTTCTCCAGGGACAGAAGGAATCAGTCCTCACTACCTTCCTGCCTCCCCTGATGAGTTGCTGAATTTTTGTCCTTCCCTTGCATCTACTTGGTAGGGCTCAAGCTAAGGGACCTTACTGAGCAAGATGGCACCCTTGGGTGGGAAGAGGACTACGCATGCATGATAGCAATCCCAAAGGTTTTCTTTGAAAGCTGGGGAATTGCTCCGCGCGGGCTCCAGAAAGGGACTTTCTGAGACTATCTTTTGGAAACAAAACTTTCTTTGACGTTTCTTCTGTTTGGACACCTTTTGGAGTCTCTTACAAGTCGTAACAGATAAGCACAGTCTTTTCTCCTTTAAATGAAAGAGCCTAAGATGGCACATAACTGAATTTAGTCTGCTGGGCTGTGGAGAGAAACATCGAGCCCAACAATATAAGGCATAGAGAGTTAAAAGCATTATTATTAACAGAACATTTTATTAGTAACTATAGATAAGTTATTAGTAATTAATTAAGGATATAGATTTTATTGAAAAGTTTAAGTATAATAAAATACCAACAAAAAATCTTTTTTCAAAAAATAAAAAGTTTTAAAAAAAAGTATATAAAAATAAATCCACACAATGCATTAAGAATAGTCGTTGATGTTGTAGAAGGCATTGTCATTCCAGCAAGTCTGGCTGATTTCACGCCTCATATAATCTGAGACCTCTTTTGCATATGGTGGATATGCTTAGATATAGTACTAAATAGCTACTGAACTCAAGGTTAATTAGTTGAGCTGATAAACAAATTTTCTTTCCATTGTTGCCGACATCACCCATAAGTGAGGACTGATTCCTGCTGTCCCTGGAGAACACCTGTGACAGATGAGTAACTACACTTTTTAGCATGTTCTTATTGTAAACCGTTGAGAATTTTGTACATGGTAGTGGTATACAAATGTTTCTCCAGAAACAAGCAGGAAGTCAGTCCTCACATATGTGTGAGTTGGCACTGAGAGCCCATGTGGAGCATTTCCCCAGCTTTCAAAGAAAGCCTTTGGGAATGCTACCAAGCATGCGTGGTCCCCTTCTGCCCAAGGGTGCCATCTTGCTCAGTCTTCTTTTTTCCATGGAGTCCCATGGACATAGTCCTATACTGCTCCTGAAAAAGCGCCAAACTTCTCTCTCTTCCTCCGTTGCTGCACCGATCTTCCTGCCTCGGTATAAGAATACAGGTATAAGAATTCTATATAGGGATGTACCTTAAGTGCCTGATATAGGAACTCTCGGTGTTATTGCTGGCTCTCGCTGGGGAACCTCTGCAATCATCACACGGTGTGAATTGAGATAAAGGCCAAGGTGCAGTCCAGTCATAGCAAGCTCAAAATCCTAAACTTCGAAGACTCAACACCATGTATCGAGTTCCTCCTTGTCCTGTATTTCAGAAGACTCAATTACCACACCATTCCATGGTGGTGGAGTCAGCAATGAGAAGGATAAGGCGTGCAAAAAGGCACGCATCTAATCCTCCAGGACGTGACTGTAGGACTCTTAACGCCTTTGGGCATCGAACCTTCCAGGCTTCCATGCTTTCTGCTAGGATCAGTTCCTATATCTTATATATGGGAATGTTCCTTAAGGAGGTCACAGGACATTTAGAGCTTATGAGCCCTCTCCTTTCTGATGATAAGAGGCAAGATGTGGAGTGGAGGAGTGGCCTAGTTGTTGGGGCAAGGTACTTATTTATTTATTTATTTATTTATTAACAATTCTTATATACCGCACTATTAGACATCAGCGCGGTTTACATTGAACAGAAAACATCCGACAGTTTACACGTGTCTGGTCATTACATTTAACAGGAAGTACAACTTGGCGAAATAGGGGAAACTAAATACAATGCAGGGTTATCTGATAAAGGATATCCTGGTTAACTATATACAACAGTGGTACAATAGTATATGGAACAACTTGCTATTTACATTGTGAAGTTGGTCTGTTGCGGGGTCTATCTGTTTGACCACTTCTGCTATTCACCTGGGGGTTATGTTCGGAGCTGCCATTGAGATATTTAAGGAAGAGGAAATGCTTTAAAGCCTTTCTGAACTGACTTAGGTTAGGTATTGCTCTGATTTGTGCTGGTAAGGTGTTCCATAGAGATGGGGCGCAGAATTGGAAGGCTCTGTTGGCTGTTGATCTAGTGCATCTTGTGGTGTCATTTGGGATAACTAGTGTGTTTAATTCTGCTGTTCTTCGTGGCCTGTTTGGTGCCAGTGGTTGTATGAGGTTGGAGAGAGAGGAAGAGGTGAGCCCCTTAGCTGCTTTGAATGTTAGCAGTAAGATCTTGAAACTGATCCTTGCCTGAATGGGGAGCCAGTGTAGCTGTTTTAGAAGGGGTGTTACGTGATCTCTCCTGGATGCCACGAGGAGTACCCTCGCTGCACTATTCATGGCTAATTGCAGGGGGTTCAGGGTGGCCTGGGGGAGTCCTTGTAGTATGGAGTTTGAGAAGTCGAAATGGGGGAGTATAAGGGCTTGATAAATGGTACGGAAATCATCCGGTTCAAGTAGTATGCGTAGGTGTCTGAGGGATCTGATTTTAAAGTAGATTGCCTTGACTGTGTTGGCTATGTGATTCTTCATATCAAGGTTTTGGTCCAGCGTTACTCCCAGGTAGCGTATTGCCGGTTTAACTTGGAGTTGGGCATCCTTTACGTTAATACAACTAGGAGGTGTGAAGTTGGTGTTCCTCGAGACGAACAGGACTTCCGTCTTTTTGTGTTGTATTCTCAGGTTTTGTGATAGGAGCCACTCTGATATGGTGTCAAAGCAGTTAGTCAGCGGGGTAAGGTCTAGGCAGTCCAATGATATTGGCATATATAGTAGCACATCGTCTGCATATATCATGTAACTGACATTAAAGGATCTGATGATGTCACAGATGGGTTGGATGTATATATTAAACATCAATGCAGATAAAGAGGATCCTTGGGGTACACCTTGACTTCAGGCCAGAAGGTCTGGGGTTCAAATCCCACTAGAGGACAGCAACCTTGGGCCGGAAGGACTGGGGTTTCTAGTCCCACAGGTTCTCCTTGTGGTCTTGGGCAAGCCACTTAACCCTCCGTAGCCCATGTTCCCTGTAAAATGGTTATCTCCAATTTATAATGCCCTGTTCTATGTAATTTCAGTTTGTTCAATGTAAACCGCACTGATGTAGAATAGCGCGGTATTTAAGAGAATGTAAATAAATAAATAAGATTACCTCGCCCTTGTCAGACATGCTCAGGATGTTTCCAAGTTTGTGAATCATGCAGCTTTTGAGTGCATAAGCAGAACCTCTGCCATTGCCATAGGTGCACCTAGTATTGCCTGGCTCCAGGCATCTGACTTGGAAATTTGGGTACAGGAGAGAATCTCTTTGGCAAGAACTGGCAGGAAAAAGCTAATGAGATAGATGCTAACAATATCACTTTGGATAGATTGTCTAAATCTACAGCTGATCCTGCGAGGAAAAAATCCTCTAAGAAACGATTCTTCAGTAAGAAGAAGAAGTTTTATCCCTCCTATACCCAACAGGGGCATCGTTTAGGTCAGTCTGCCCAAAAGGGACAGCAGCAAAAACCTAGGCAAAGAAAGACAAAGGCAGCTAAGCCTCAACCAGCTCAGCAGACTCAGCTTCCACAGGGGCTTTAACTCCTATGTAGAGAAACTTGCCTTCCTGGCCCTGAATGGCCCAGAACCCTCCACCATCCCAAAAAGGTTATGTCATTTTGCCCCCAGATGGGATCAGATAACAGCAGAAAACTGGACTGTGTATTGTAAGAGAGGGGTACAAGTTTCATTTTGTCAGCATGCCTCTCTCCTACATTTTCCTGCTGTCTTTGGTACATGTCGGTACCAATGACATAGAAAAATGTGGTAGGGAGGTTCTGGAGGCTAAATTTAGGCTTTTAGGTAGGAAGTTGAAATCCAGGAATTCCAGGGTAGAGTTCTCCGAAATGCTTCCTGTTCCGCGTGCAGGACCCAAAAGGCAGACACAGCTCCGGAGTCTCAATGCGTGGATGAGACAGTGGTGCAGAGATGAGGGTTTTGGATTTGTTAGGAACTGGGGAACATTCTGGGGGAAAGGAGGGGCTCTTCCGAAGGGATGGGCTTCACATTAACAGGGATGGAACCAGGCTGCTGGCATTAACCTTTAAAAAGGAGATAGAGCAGCTTTTAAACTAGATAATAGGGGAAAGCTGACAGTCGCCCAAGAGCGGATGGTTGAAGGATACTACCAAAAGCAGAGAGGTTCCAAAAAAGAGTAAAGTAGCCCAAATGCCCTCGAGTATGGAGCAGACAGAGCTTAAAGATCCCAAATTACCCATGTCTACCAATAGCCAAATTAATATGAATAAAATACAGTCTCTAAAATGCTTGTATGCAAATGATAGAAGTCTAAAAAATAAGATGGGAGAGTTGGAATATATAGCACTAAATGAGAAGTTAGATATGATTGGAATATCAGAGACATGGTAGAAGGAGGACAACCAGTGGGACACTGTGATACCTGGGTGCAAACTATATCGTAATGATAGAGCTGATCAAATTGGTGGAGGGGTTGCGCTCTATGTTAGAGAGGGCATTGAGTCAGAAAGGATTAAAGTTTTGCAGGAAACAAAATTTGCTGTAGAATCTCTATGGATTGAAATTCCATGTAAAAAGGGAAAGGCGATGGCAGTGGGGGTGTACTATCGACCGCCTGGCCAGAATGAACAAATGGATGATGAAATGCTCAAAGAAATCAAGGAAGCTAACAAATGTTACAGCGCAGTAATAATAATGGGTGTTTTCAATTACCCCGGTATCGAATGGGTCAGTGTCACGGCAGGACATGCTAGTGAGATAAAGTTCCTAGATGACAGAAATGACTGCTTCTTGGAGCAGCTGGTTCATGAACCGACCAGAGGATCGGTCCTTAGTGGATCACCAAATCTAGTGCAAGAGATAAGGGTGTTGGGGCCACTTGGCAATAGTGATCATAGCATGATTGCCTTTGATTTAATTAGTGGAGGAGAGATAGTAAGGAAATCCACAGTATTACCTTTTAACTTTCGAAAGGGAGACTATGATAAATTGAGGAAAATAGTTAAGAAAAAACTAAAAGGAGCAGTTTCAAAGATTAAAGACTTACATCAAGCTTGGGTGTTGAAAAATACTATCTTGGAAGCCCAGACCAGCTGTATTCCACGCTTTAAGAAAAGTGGAAGGAAGTCCAAAAAACTGCCAGCATGGTTTAAAGGTGAGGTCAGAGAGGCTGTTGTTGCCAAAAAAGCATCTTTCAGGAAATGGAAAAAAAGAGCCAAACGACAAACCCTGGAAACAGCACAAGCACTGGGAAGTCAAATGCAAGGCATTGATAAAGCAGGCAAAGGGAGAATTTGAGAAGAAGCTTGCTGCGGAAGCAAAAACGCAAAATGAAGATTTTTTCAAGTACATTCGTAGCAGAAAACCTGTCAGAGTCAGTTGGTCCATTAGATGATAGAGAAGTTAAAGGGGCACTAAGAGACGACAAGGCGATAGCGTAGAGACTGAATGAATTCTTTGCTTCTGTCTTTACTAAGGAAGATATAGGGATGTTACCCATGACTGAAGTGGTATTTAAAGATGTAGAAGAATTGAAGGAAATATCGATCCATTGGGAAGATGTATTACAACTATTAGATAAACTGAAGAGTAGCACTTCACTTGGGCCGAATGGTATACATCCAAGGGTGTTGAAAGAAATGAAATATGAGATTGCAGACCTGCTATTAGTAATCTGTGAACTATCATAAAAATCATCTCTAATACCTGAAGATTAGAGGATCGCCAATGTAACGCAAATTTATAAAAAGGGTTCCAGGGGTGATCCGGGAAACTACAGAACAGTGAGCCTGACGTCAGTACCGGGAAAAATGGTAGAAACCATCATAAAGAATAAAATTACTCAGCATGTAGATAGTCATGGCCTAATGGGAAACAGCCAACATGGCTTTAGACAGGGAAGATCTTGTCTTGCTAATCTGTTATGTTTTTTTGAAAGTGTGAATAAACAGGTGGACAAAGGTGAGTCAGTTGATATAGTGTATCTGGACTTTCAGAAAGCCTTTGACAAGGTCCCTCATCAGAGACTTTTGGCAAAACTAAAGAGTCATGGGATAGGAGGCAGTGTACTACTGTGGATCAGGAACTGGTTAAAAGATAGAAAGCAGAGGGTTGGGCTAAATGGCCAATTTTCCCAATGGAGAAAGGTGAATAGTGGTGTACTCCAGGGATCTGTGCTGGGTCTGCTGCTTTTTGACATATTCATAAATGAGACCTGGAAAGTGGAATAACGAGTGAGGTTATCAGATTTGTAGATGACACAAAACTATTTAAAGTTGTTAAAACCCAAGAGGATTGTGGAAAATTGCAAGAGGATCTTGATAAATTGGAAAACTGGGCATCAAAGTGGCAGATGAAATTTAATGTGGACAAGTGCAAAGTTATGCACCTAGGGAAGAACAACCCAAACTATGGTTACACAATGCAAGGTTCCACATTAGGAACCACCACCCAGGAAAAAGATTTAGGCGTCATTGTGGATAACATGTTAAAACCCTCGGCCCAGTGTGCAGCAGCAGCCAAGAGAGCAAATAGAATGCTAGGTATCATAAGGAAAGGAATGGAAAATAAAACAAAAGAGATTATAATGCGTTCCATAGTGAGACCGCACCTTGAATATTGTGTGCAATTCTGGTCGCCGTATCTTAAAAAGGATATAGCGTTATTAGAAAAGATTCAGAGAAGAGCCACCAAAATGGTAAGGGGGATGGAAGGATACTCCTATGAAGAAAGGCTAAAAAGGTTAGGGCTCTTTAACCTGGAAAAGAGACGGCTGAGCGGAGATATGATAGAAGTCTATAAATTCATGAACGGAGTGGAACGGGTAAATGTAGATCAATTGTTTACGTTATCAGAATATAGAAAGACTAGGGGATATGCAATGAAGCTACAAGATAAACTATTTAAGACTAATAAAAGAAAATATATTTTCACTCAACGTGTAATCAAACTCTGGAATTTGTTACCGGAGGATGTAGTAAAGACTGTTAGTGTAGCTGGGTTTAAAAAAGGTTTGGACAAGTTCCTGGTCCATAAACCATTATTAAGAAGGAACCCAGGATATCAATGCTTGACCCAGTTACAAGCATTGTGGAACCTGTGTCTTTTGGGGAAACTGCTAGGTACATATAACCTAGATTGGCCACTGTTGGAAACAGGATACTGGGCTTGATGGACCTTGGCATATCTTATGTTCTTATGGTAAGACAGTTCAATTCTCAGACCTCTCTCAACGACCAGTTAGGTCAAGAGGTCACTGTGCTTCTTGCCCAAGGGGCAATAGAAGAGGTACCCATTCCCCAACGGGGTACAGGGTTTTACTCCCCCTATTTCCTTATTCCATAGAAAACAGGAGGACACAGACCCATTTTAGACCTCAGAGAATTGAACAAATTCCTGTTCAAAGAGATGTTCAAAATTATTTCTCTAGGAGCTCTGCTGCCATACCTTCAGAGTCAGGATTGGCTTTGTTCTCTAGATCTCAAGGATGCGTACACTCATGTTCTCATCCATCCAACTCACCGAAAGTTCCTGCGCTTTGTGTTTCTAGGGAAGCACTACCAATACAGGGTTCTTCCTTTTGGCCTGGCCTCTGCACCAAGGGTGTTCACAAAATGCATGGCTGTGGTGGCAGCATTTCTCTGCACCCTTGGAATATTCGTCTTCCCTTACTTAGACGACTGGCTCATTTGAGCCCCTTCAGAGACAGAGGCCAGGGTTGCTCTCTCTCACAAAATGCGCATCCTTCAGTATTTGGGACTTGTCATAAACTTCCCAAAATCCAACCTTGCTTCCACTCAGTCCCTGGAGTTTATAGGAGCTCTGCTGGATACCAGACAGACAGGGGCCTACCTTCCACAGCCCCGCTGCCGTCGCATTGTGCAGTTAGCTTGCCAAGCAGTGCTAAAACCTCACCTCACTGCTCGGGAAATGTTTTAGTTGCTAGGCCACATGGCATCCACCGTGCATGTGGTTCCTTATGCTTGCCTCCATATGAGGGCAGCCCAGTGGACTTTATCCACTCAGTGGACTCAGGTGTCAGGTTGCCTGTCAGACAAAATAGCAAACTCAGATCACCTTATTTTGTCCCTCCAATGGTGGCAGTCACCCCAAAACCTTTTGGTGGGGTCTCCTTTTCAGCAACCCCCACCTTAAGCCACTCTAACAACAGATGCCTTACAGGTGGGTTGGGGAGCCCACCTGCAAGGCCTCTCTACCCAGGGTACCTGGACTCCACAGGAGGCCTATCTACACATCAATCTCCTGGAACTCAGAGCAATCTTCCTTGCTCTTTGAGTATTCCACACCCAGCTCAGCTACAAGACAGTCCTAGTTCAAATGGACAATCAAGTAGCCATGTTCTATGTGAACAAGCAGGGCAGAACAGGCTCTCTGTCGCTATGCAGCGAAGCTTTGGGACTATGGGCCCTCGCCAGAGAGCATCAGATTCATCTCATTGCGGTGTATCTTCCAGGCATTCAAAACTCGTGGGCAGACAGACTCAGTCTAGTTCTGCTTCCACGCGAATGGTCTCTCCATGCAGACCAAGTGGCCAAAAGTTTTCAAATTTGGGGAACCCCAGACATAGACTTCTTTGCAAGTCCGCTGAATGCCAAACTTCCCCGATTCTGTTCCAGAATTCCAGCTCAGGGTTGTCAGGCCAGGGATGCGTTCCTCCTCCATTGGGGCCAGGACTTCCTGTATGCCTGCCCACCCATTCCCCTAATTCCCAAAACCCTGTTCAAGCTTCAGAGAGACACAAGTCATATGATTCTCATGGCTCCACATCGGCCACGGCAAATGTGGTACCCTCTGCTTCTACATCTCTCTCAAGCTCCGCCTCTGGAGTTAGGATCTGCTCCAAATCTCCTTTCTCTGGAGGACGGGATGCTGTGGTATCCCAATCCCCAGTCTCTGCATCTCAGGGCCTGGTTACTGAAAGCCTAGAACTTCACGGTCTTAACCTTTCTCAGCAGGTAAATGATATCCTTTATGCTTCCAGGAAACCTTCCACAAGACACACTTATGCATTTAAGTGGAAAAGGTTTACCATATGGTGCTCGCAGAAGGGTCTTAACCCTCTGGCAATACCTCTGGAATCATTACTGGAGTATCTCCTTCATTTATCAGATGCAGGGCTTAAGACCAATTCAGTGAGAGTTCATTTGAGTGCTATTGCAACTTCTTTCAAGCCTCTAAATGGACAAACTATTTCCTCTCATCCTCTCATAGCGAGATTTATGAGAGGCCTTCTTTTAACTAAGCCTCCCATTAAGCCACCACCGGTGGCATGGGACTTAAATCTGGTTCTTGGGCAGGTCATGAAGCTGCCTTTTGAACCATTAGCTACTACCTCTTTTAAATTCCTTTCCTGGAAGATCTTCTTTCTTATTGCAATCACATCAGCACATTGCATCAGTGAATTGCAAGCGTTGGTGGCTGATCCTCCTCATACAAGGTTCCATCATGATAAGGTAGTCCTTAGGACTTATCCACACTTTATGCCAAAAGTGGTATCACCTTTTCATTTAAACCAAGCAGTTTACCTTCCTGTATTCTTCCCAAGGCCTAATGCCTCAAATGCAGAAAGGAATCTTCATACTTTGGACTATAAAAGGGCTTTGGCTTTTTACTTGCAAAGGACACAGCAACCTAGAAAGTCCTCTCATCTCTTTGTTGCTTTTGATCCTAGTCATTTGGGACTTACAGTCTCCAAAAGAACACTGTCCAGCTGGATTGCACTGTTTATATCTTTTGCCTATGAGAGTAAGAACCTTCCTCTTGAAGGCCATGTCACAGTTCACAATGTGAGAGCCATGGCAGCCTCTATGTCTCATCTTCACTCTGTGTCTATCAACGACATCTGTCAAGCATCTACTTGGGCTTCGGTTCATACCTTCACAGCCCATTACTGCTTAGACAAGTACTCCCGCCGGGATGCCTTGTTTGGTCAGGCTGTTCTTCAACACCTGTTCCATACTTAATCAAACCCACCATCCCTGGTAGGATGCCATAGTTCCATGGGGGGAAGTGGAGCCCTTTCACAGGGGCACACAACTTCTGGGACCTTCTCCCTAACATCTGCAGCTAGGGAGTCCCCATATGTGAGGACTACATTCCTGCTTGTTTCTGGAGATAGCATAGTTACTCACCTGTAAAAGGTGATCTCTGGGAACAGCAGGAATTTAATCTTCACAACCCACCCACCTCCCCTAGGAGTTGTATCTCTCTCTTTTTCTCTTTCCCTCTCTCTTTTTCTCAGCTTTAAACTCAACTGGAGAGGGACAGTTGGGAAAGGCAGGAAGGCAGCACGCAGGCACTGTGGGATGCTCCCAAAAGCTTTCCTATTGGACGCTGGGGAGCTTTCCCATGCGGGCTCCATCGGTACCGACGATACCCATTTGTGAAGACTAAATTCCTGCTGTTCCCGGAGATCACTTGTTACGGGTGAGTAACTATGCTTTTTTCAGGGATAACAGGAATCAGTCCTCACAACCTTCCCTCCTCCTCTTGGAGTTGCCTCCTTTACATTTTGTTCTTTTGCTTAAGCTATATTATCTGACTGAGCAAGATGGTACCCTTGGGTGGGAAGGGAACCATGCATGGTAACATTCCCAAAGGCTTTCTTTGAAAGCTGGGTAAATGCTCAATGCGGGCTTCTTCAGTGCCGATGCCACTCATATGTGAGGACTGATTCCTGCTGTACCTGGAGAACACCTGTTACAGATAACTACGCTTTTTAAACAAACTAACAAACAAATAATTAATCTGCCTAGATTTTGAGAGAGAGCAGAATACAAATTCTTTTAAATAAATAACTAAATAAATAAATGTATAAATATACATGCATACCTACATATGCATACATACCTAATTTGTTGATGGGCATGCAAATGGCTGGGGTATGAGTGAATCATGCAAATATGCTTATAGATTATAAAATACTACAATTTATGTGCACACTTGAAAAATATAGGTCTGGCAGTTTACAGCAACTCTAGGGCTGGTATAAATGCCTGTGCCTGAAATGTAGGCACGTATTAGGCCACCTGTGCTAGTATTCAGTCAGAGCCAGCATCTCTCCCGCTCCGATTCTTCAGCTGATTGGAATCTACAGTTCAACTCAGGCAGCATAACTTAAAGGGAGCCACTTCGAATACAGCACTACCAACGGCTGCAAAGCCCAATCGGGTTTGAGACGCAGTCTGAGCCAGCATCTCCCCCGCTCTGATTCTTCAGCTGATCGGAATCTACAGTTCAACCCAGGCAGCATAAATTAAAAGGAGCTGGCGGGCGTGCCCATGCCTTGCGGGCCCGTGCTTGTGGGCCTTGCCAGAGGGCCCTTTGGCGGCACTTTCAAAAACCTTGAAGTGGATAGCATCAAACATTAAAATCTTGGGCAAAGACTTCGGTCAAGAACGCAAACCCAATCCGAATTCTCGTGCTGAAGTACCTTCATCGTAGACCAAGCCGCGATCCTTCTACCTGTTATTCAACCCACCTACCCTGGCTCTTCTACACACCAGGTGAGCTCTACGAGATTTGACCGCAAGCAGGCAACATACCCAATCCAACCGTATTACAAATTAAACACAAAGTTACTTACATAGTTAAAGGAAAGCAGACATGTCTCTCACTTACCAATATTTCATAACATATATCACTTTACTACTACTGATGCATCAAACTCGACATAACTTTCACTTACCACCTCACATGTTCCTGCCTTCATATCTACTTTATACACCCTGGATTACTGCCCCACAGCTCCACCCGCGAACCAGGCAACAAACACCACATAATAAAAACAAGGTGGTTAAGACACTGCCATTTCAGAAAGCTTCCAGTAACCCCATCCTTACCTCTGCGATTAACTGTGCATTAATAAATGCCAGATCAATGAAAAATAAGCCATATACCATCCATGACTACATCCTAGACCAAAAGCTTGATGATATATGCATTACGGAGACATGGCTTACAGACACAGATCAAGTCGTCCTAAATCAAATTACTCCACCAGATTTCACAGCTTTTAGCTGCCACAGAAAATGCAAGAGAGGTGAAGGGGTACTAATATTGACCAGAAAACACTACAAATTTAATGTTATTTCTTTGAGCAACTCCGTTGAATCAAGCATCTTGATTATTTGAAACCATTATGTCAGCTTTTGCCTCACTTACAGGCCGCCTAATACTAAAACTGAACACTTATCGGCGATACATCAATCAATTTGCACTTTCAGCTAAAAGCATAAACTGTGAATAGCCCTTGGAGACAACAACCTTACCTCTGCACTGGGCAAAGATACTAAAGCATTTATTAAAGCACTGGAAGCACTCGAGTACAGACAGATGGTCATTGCTCCCTGTCGCATCCGTGGGACTACACAAGACCTTATCTTCATTCCAGCTCAACTCACTATATTGAATCAATTCTTGCACTTAATTTCCACACCAGTCCCTTGATCAGACCACCATACCCTTACATTCACCCTACACCTAACAACCCCAAAGCAACACATTGAATAAAACAACCATACAAGAAGATTCAGAGCCTACAATAACGAAGCATTCTTAAAGCAAGTAATACCACAAGTGTTTCTGATATGTGAAAATCTAGATCAAACTATAGATATATGGAACCACACCATATCTAAAGCACCTGCAGCTCCAAGCAAAGTTAAATCATACACACATAGAAGAAGTAATGCACCTTGGTACTCCAATCTAGTTAGAGAAGCCAAGCGCATACTCAGATGACTAGAAAGGAAATGGAGACGAAATAAATCACTAGAAACCTTACATCAATACAGAATTGAACAGCAAAATTCAACAAATTGATAAATGATCACAAACAACATCACACTAACCTCATCATGAAAGCAGCAAATAAACCTAGAGAACTTTTCAATATTGTTCAAAAACTCACTAAAGACAACCATCAACAAACAACCAATCAGCTTGACCCCAAGAATTCGAAAACCACATAATAAACACACCAATCAAACAATCACTCACTCACTCACTTTCGATATGCTACTCTAATTGGGCAAAGATCCATCACCCCTGGAACGACTTTAGTATACCAACAGTCAAACACATAGTGGACATTATTGACGCTCTAAACATGACAACATCCCTTTCTGACCCTTATCCGGTGGAATGGATCAAAGATGCTAAGGACCAGCTAGGTCCTCACCTTCAAAAAATTATAAAGGAATCCCTACAACAAGGATACTTACCACAAACACTTAAGCATGTCATGATACGGCCTATCCTTAAGAACTCAAGGCTAAGCACCACTGACCCAGTCATACCGCCCCATCTCTAGTCTTCCATTCATATCGAAGATCATTGAAAAAGTAGTACAAAGACAACTACAGGATCATATTGATCGGCATGCCCCATTAGACCCCCATCAACATGGCTTCAAGCCACAACACAATGCTGAACTCTACTCTCATCCCTCTTTGACAACTTACACAAGGGCCTAGATAATACAAGAAATGGTTTCCTTCTAGTTTTCATGGACATATCTGCAGCTTTTGACACGGTGTCCCACTCCTTATTGTTGAATCGCCTTCAAGAGATAGGACTACATAATAACACACTAAAATGGTTCACTTCCTATCTGACAGACAGAACACAAGTCAAATGTGAACAAAGAAAATCTACACAGTTCCCCATCACTCAGGGCATATCTCAAGGATCAGCACTCTTGTCCATCCTATTCAGTTTATACATTCAGCCCATATGTGACATTATCAAAAGTCATGAAATATATTACCACTTATAAGCTGACGACATTATGGTATATGCACCAGTAGATGCATTTGATCCTGATACAACCCCAATTACTCGGTGCCTTGAAGAAATGATTAAGTGGCTCGCTGACAACAACATGAAAGTTTAATTTTGACAAAACAGAGGCTGTGTTCATTTCCAGTATCTGTAACTGCAACCCACCTTAAGACATTAGTATTCTGGACAGAACAATATCTCTAAAAGACAAAGTGAAATACCTGGGCATTATCTTGGATAAAAATCTAAACCTGAATTGACATATAAATAAAACCGCTGCTAAGGCATATTAGTGATTGAAGCTCGGCAAGAGACTTCAACCGATCCTCAGCCATAATCATTTTCGCACCATATGTCAAGCGGTCAGGGTGGGAGGCGACAAAGAGTACAGGTAAATGGAGCTCACTCTGAGGAGAAGGAAGTTACCAGTGGTGTGCCCCAGAGATCTGTCCTTTTTAACATCTTTGTTAGTGATATAGCGGAAGGGCTCTCGAGTAAGGTTTGCCTCTTTGAGGATGATACCAAAATCTGCAATAGAGTAGACACCCAGGAAGGTGTAGATAACATGAGGAGGGATCTAGCTAAGCTTGAAGAAGGGTCTAGGATTTGGCAGCTGGGATTTAATGTTAAAAAATGCAAGGTCATGCATTTGGGCTGCAGCAATCCAAGGGAGCAATATTTATTCATTTAACATTATTTCTATACCGCCTTCTCCTTCAATCAAGGCGGTGTATAGTATAGGGGGTGAAGTACTTTTGTCCACCAAAGGAGAGCAGGACCTAGGTGTGACCCCAGTACAAGCATTGTGGAACCTGTGTCTTTTGGGGAAACTGCTAGGTACGTATGACCTAGATTGGCCACTGTTGGAAACAGGATACTGGGCTTAATGGACCTTGGTCTGACCCAGTATGGCATATCTTATGTTCTTATGTGGTTGTGTCTGATGATCTTAAAGTAGCTAAACAGGTAGAAAAGGTGACAGAAAAAGCTAGAAGGATGCTTGGGTGCATATGGAGAGGAATGGTTAGCAGAAAAAAAGGAGGTGATAGTGCCTCTATATAAGTCATTGGTGCGACCTCATTTGGAGTATAGTGTGCAATTCTGGAGACCGCACCTTGTCACCACTCACCCTCCCAGAGGCATTTAGCATGGGCAAGGCAAGTGGGTAGTTGTGTTTCTTAGACTGTGAACTTTAAATGGAGGTTTGGAAAGGCCTCCTGAGTAATGTAGTCCTACAGTAATAAGAATGAGTCCAAGTTGTGCACGAGTGGTTCAGGTTAAATTAGGATTTATTGCCCCTCCCGGGGTTGGATGTTGATGACCATGAACAAAGAATATATTTACAAAGAAACCATACTCCTGATGTGAACAAAAATAGGCAACTTAAATAATGCTTATCTTCAGCTGTTACGGAATCAAAAAGAATAAAACAGTTTCCCTCCAAAATACTTCTTTTGGCTGTTTTTCTTCCTTCAGCAAAATCCAGTATTATTAACAAAGGGACTGCACATTGTCTGCCACCATATAAGAGCAGTCCATAAACACTTCGGACTCAGGGGGTTGATAAGGGTCCCACTGCATAAGATCACCTTCTTCCTTAAGGTCTCTTAGAGAGGGTTCTTCTGCCTGCCACGCAAACCTCTCCGTTCCAATTACAGGGTTCCCTTCCCCCAACCTGCTCTGTGAGTCTGGGTGTTTGGCTTCCTGTGCACACAGCCCTCTGTAATTAAAAGGATACACGTTTCCCTCTTCTGTTTGGCTACAGGGAATTCTGTGTCTGCCTTTAGAATTGCTTTCTCCCAGGAATCTCCCTTGGCTACAAAAAGGTTGGTAAAACTTTTCTTTCCCCTTTGATAAAAGCTTGGTATCAGGGAAATAAGCTTTACCTGCAGGCTGTCTGTTGTGAGCACAGCGTGGTTGTCTTTTCTGGTTCCCAGAATAAACGTCTCTGCTTTTTGGATAGTAAAAATCCTCAGTGCTTTTTGTAGTTGAGCACTGCTCCCTGGGAACTGGACTTGAATATCTTCCCCAGCTCTCTTCCTCTGAGAAGTTCCTCCGAGCGGAATTGGGATTTCTTTCCCTTTTCCCTTCTCTCAGCCACAGACCTTGGCTGCCCTCGGAGTATCTATCTTTCTCTGGTTTTCTCCTTCTTTCAGCTTTCTCCACGCTTGCTGTGCTACCTTTTCCTTCTGTCTCCGTATCTGAGACTATGTCTGTGACTTTCTCCTTCCCCTTTTCTTTCTCTGTCCTATCTTTAACTAAAGGCTTTTTATCTAAGTTTCTTTCTCCGTTGTGCTGAGCCACACCTCCCACCAGGTGTTCCCACTTCCCTGATGAGGCAGGAGCTAGCTCAGGGGATGGGCGTTCCCTAACACTCTGTGACGTTCTTTGTTAGGGTTTCCATGCCAACCCTCCATGCTTGTTTCAGCACTGACAGTTCTGGTTTCACTTTGTAGTGAATCCTCTGCCTCCCTTGGTTCTGAACCCTGTACTTCACGACATATCCCCCGCCTTAAAATATTACGTACTGCCGCACCTTCCGGACAGTACGTAATACCAGTGTGGGATCTGCTGTACTGTTCCATGTACACCATACTGGCGGTGGCAACTCTTTCTTTCCAGGGTTTTAAAAGGTTCAGGTGATACACCTGCCTGCGACCCTTTGCGTTCTCTATCCTATATGAGACTGGCCCTACTTTCTCTACGACCGTACACGGTCCCCTCCAATGGGCTTCGAATTTTGGGCCTGGATTTGCCACCTGGATAATAACCTTATCCCCTACAGTTAATGTCCGGGGCTGTTTGCCCCTGTCGTAGTACTGCTTTTGCTTCTGCTTACTCGCTTGCAGATTTTCTATTGCGGCCTTTGCCGTTCTTTCTAAACGTTGCCTCAGACCCTTTAAGAACTGAGGTATTTCTACTTCAGAAATGTCTGGTTCTACCCATTGCTCATGTAGTATATCTAATATCCCTCTAGGGATCTCCCAAACATAAGCTCATAGGGTGAGGCCTTTAGCGAAGATTGCACGCGTTCTCTGCATGCATATAGAACGAATGGGAGCAAGGTATCCCATTCTGCTATCTCCCCTTTTTTCAACCCTCTCCTCAGCATCTGCTTAATGGTCTGATTAGTACGTTCCACTAGACCTGTGATGGCTAACCTTTTTGAGCCCGAGTGCCCAAACTGCCGCACAAAACCAAAGAATTTCCTCAAAGTGCCAGCACGTCAATTTGCATAAATATTTGCATAATGCTAACATACACTAACTTTTAGTAAACATGTCTCTTAATGAGTGTATGGATAAAGACAGACTAAAAGATTTCTACATTACTATAATCCAGTGCCAACCGCCAGGCACATTAGGAACTACTACAAACACTGCCCATTTAGAACCAATAGCAAACCCGCCGTATCCTAACAGCACTACCAGGACTCACAAAGCACCACACCATACCTATCAAAAGGCAACACTGCAAATATTAAACCAATACATTTCAGACAATAACAATACATGACCTACTGGGGAAAGAGAACAAGTGGCAATGTCAAAAAGGAATTACATAAACAGAATACCTCAGCTCAGTTACACAGTTGCAATTGCTCCAGCCACTTTCTTCTGGTTTCTTCATGTTTTCTGCTAACTCTCCATCATCTGCTGTCCATTTGTCCTTTCTTCTCTCTTCTAGTTTTTTTTTCCATTCTCTCTCTCTACATCCGCTTTAACATACTAATCTTTCTCCTTTTGCTCTTTCCTCATTCCTATTTCATCCACTCAAATTTTACCCCTCCATCCTCAATCCCCACTTACTCTCCCAATACCCGGCCAATTGTAGATTTTTTATCCCTCCCACACAAAATATTTTTCCCCTCTCCATTTTACTCTCCCAGCCCCATCCCATTCTAATCCTCCCCCAACATCAGCTCCCTTCTAGTTCCAGCCTCACCCAGCATCCATTCCCTTCTAGTCCCTGCATCAGCCCATTTCCAGTCCTAGCAACCCCCCAACCCAATACCAGTCCTAGCCCCCCCCATCAACTCACTTCCAGCCCTAAACCCCCATCACCCCATTTCCAGACAGCCCCCATCAGCCCACAGCCCATTAGCAGTCCTACCCCCCCGCCCGCCCGCCCATTAGCAGTCCTAACACCCCCCCCTCCTGCCCATTAGCAGTCCTAACACCCCCCCCTCCTGCCCATTAGCAGTCCTAACCCCCCCCTCCTGCCCATTAGCAGTCCTAACCCCCCCTCCTCCTGCCCATTAGCAGTCCTAACCCCCCCTCCTGCCCCTTAGCAGTCCTTTCCCCCCCACCCGCCCATTAGCAGTCCTAACCCCCCCCACCCGCCCATTAGCAGTCCTAAACCCCCCCCCGCACTGTTCCCTCTAAGCTGTGCGCATGTGCGCGCGCACACACCTCGCCGAACAAGCGCACATACTTTACAACAGAGCGCACAAAAATTACAGCTCTGATTCTGATAGAAAACATCACAGACGTCTTAAAATTTAAAAGTTATGATTGTAATTACTAGAAATTTCCCGCTTCATTTAGTAATCGTCTATTTTCATTTAATTTGATTAAAATCAATGTGGTGTACATACTGTATTCTGACGTGTAGTCAAATTTTAAAGTCTATAACTCCAAGTGTCGTTATGTGGCGCACAAAAATTTAACCTTCCTTCAAAAGCTGCACACAGCTGATATTTTATGCGCACACAGCCTACAGAAAATTAGAGGGAACATTGCCCCCCGCCCCGCCCATTAGCAGTCCTAACACCCCCCCTCCTGCCCATTAGCAGTCCTAACCCCCCCTGCCCATTAGCAGTCCTAACCCCCCCTCCTCCTGCCCATTAGCAGTCCTAACCTCCCCCCCCTGCCCATTAGCAGTCCTAACCCCCCCCCTGCCCATTAGCAGTCCTAACCCCCCCTGCCCATTAGCAGTCCTACCCCCCCCCTCCTGCCCATTAGCAGTCCTAACCCCCCCCCTCCTGCCCATTAGCAGTCCTAACCCCCCCTGCCCATTAGCAGTCCTAACCCCCCCCCTCCTGCCCATTAGCAGTCCTAACACCCCCCCCTCCGGTCCATTAGCAGTCCTAACCCCCCCCGCCGGCCCATTTGCGGCCCCCACCCCCCCCCCGCCCGCCCATTAGCAGTCCGAACCCCCCCAGCCCATTAGCAGTCCTAAACCACCCCCTCCCCGCCCATTAGCAGTCCTAACACCCCCCCTCCTTCCCATTTGCAGTACTAACCCCCCCTGCCCATTATCAGTCCTAACCCCCCCTCCTGCCCATTAGCAGTCCTAACCCCCCTCCTCCTGCCCATTAGCAGTCCTAACCCCCCCCCTCCTGCCCATTAGCAGTCCTAACCTCCCCCCCTGCCCATTAGCAGTCCTAACCCCCCTTCCCATTAGCAGTCCTCACCCCCCCCTGCCCATTAGCAGTCCTAACACCCCCCTCCTGCCCATTAGCAGTCCTAACCCCCCCTCCTGCCCATTAGCAGTCCTAACCCCCCCCTCCTGCCCATTAGCAGTCCTAACCTCCCCCCCTGCCCATTAGCAGTCCTAACCCCACTCCTGCCCATTAGCAGTCCTAACCCCCCCCTGCCCATTAGCAGTCCTAACCCCCCCCCCCCCGCCCATTAGCAGTCCTAACCCCCCCCTCCTCCTGCCCATTAGCAGTCCTAACCCCCCCCCTGCCCATTAGCAGTCCTAACCCCCCCCCTGCCCATTAGCAGTCCTACCCCCCCTCCTGCCCATTAGCAGTCCTAACCCCCCCCCCCTCCTGCCCATTAGCAGTCCTAACCCCCCCCCCTGCCCATTAGCAGTCCTAACCCCCCCCCCCCCCCGGCAAATTTAAAAAAAAAAAAAGCAGGCTCTGGCTGCTGCCGCGGCAGATTGCAATGTCCCGCGGGGCCCCCTCCGCCCGCTAAGCCCCTCTGCAAGGGCTTTCAGATTCGCGAGGGAGAGCGTCTCCCTCGCGTCTCTGTTAAGCCCGCAGGGGCTAATGGGAAATTTCCCATCAGTCCCTCGCGTCTAAAGGGGCTGATGGGAAATTTCCCATTAGCCCCTGCGGGCTTAACAGAGACGCGAGGGAGACGCTCTCCCTCGCGAATCTGAAAGCTCTTGCAGAGGGGCTTAGCGGGCGGAGGGGGCCCCGCGGGACGCTGCATTCTGCCCTTGCCGCGTCCGCGGCAGCAGTCAGAGACAGCTTTTTCTTTTTTTTGCGGACCTATGGCCCGCGTGCCAGCTGCAAGGCCTTCGCGTGCCACAGCTGGCACGCGTGCCATAGGTTCGCCATCGCTGCACTAGACCATTTGTTTGGGGGTGGTAAGCCGAAGTCCGTATGTGTTTTATCCCAAAAGCCTCCCATACGGTGGACAGATGCTTAGATAAAAAGTTGCTGCCCTGGTCTGTAAGTACCTCTCTGGGGAACCCTACCATGCAGAATAGTTTGACCAGCTCCTGGGCTATAATCCTCGCAGAGGTGTTCCTTAGGGGAATAGCCCAGGGAAACCGGGTGGCATGGTCGACTATCACGAGTAGGTACTGAAAACCCCTGGGTGTACGTGTCATAGGGCCTACCATATCTATGCCTATTCGGCTCATAGGTACGGCTATTGTGGGAGTAAGCACCAAAGGTACAGCTTTTGGCCTTAACGCTGATACCTTTTGACATGGAGCACACGACTCGCAATACTGCTTAGTCTCCTTGAACACCCCGGGCCAGTAAAAGCGACCTAATATTTGGTCCAGGGTGCCCTGGATACCTTTGTGGCTTCCTATAGGGTGGTCGTGCGCGAGACGCAAGACCGTGGCTTTGAACGTCGTTGGCACTACAAGCTGCTTCCTTACTGCCTCAGAGTAAGGGTCTACACTTTCCCTATACAGGATGCCATTGTCCATGAAGAACCTAGGTAATGTGGGCCTAATCTCCTGGGCCCATTCGAAGGCTCTCTTGAGCGCCGGGTCGGCCCGCTGCCCAGCAGGAAAGGAGGGAAATTTATTCACTAACTCGGCGGGTACCCAGGGTAGGCTTGCGCCCGCCTCTAACTCTGCTCTGCCTCGGGACCTAGATTGCCTCTCATGGCGTCTCTTTGCCTTGGCCTTCCTCCCTTGCGCAGAAGGTTCATTCACTAGGTCTTCATGGGTAGGAAGAATATTTGCTTCTTCTTCCCCTGATTCCTCCTCTTGGGGCACTAATCCTTCCCCCGGTTCTCCCCTGTCCCCAGTTGATGTCTCTCCCATCCCTGAGGTCCCGGCTTGTGATCTGGTCGCGACCAAGCCGGTTCGGGTGTTCAAACCTGCCACTAGTCCCTCATAAAAGGGTACCCAATCCCTGCCTAAAATAAGGTCTTGGGGTAATGCGGGAAGTATAGCTAAGGGCATTACTTGCTTGAACTTTAGTGCAGTTACCAAGAGATTTCGGCGAGGGTAAAATGCAAACGTACCGTGTATGCACTTCACTCTGACCTGGTTTTCTGCTTGACTCGGGGGCGACGAACAGCGCCCCTCGATGGCCTCCCAGAGTGTGCGGAAAATCATACTCTGGTCGGCCCCCGAGTCAAGCAGGGCCAAGGTGTCCACCCCTTCCACCTGTGCATGTAATAAAAATTTGCCCTGAACTGGTTCATCCACCCCAGACATCAGGACAGTTCTTTTGGTGCATTCCCTTTTAAAATGCCCCACTTTCCCACACAGATAACATTTACCCTTGGGTGTAAACACATTCGCTCTGGGCACAAAAACACTCTCATCATTCCCATTTCTAACATTCACAGTAGTCATTGCATATTTTCCACTATAGGGAACCTTTCCCTTTTTAAAATCGCACAAACCTGCAGCTTGCAGTATGCTGCATTCCGAGGGGTCAGCTATTTGGGCCTCCAGAAACCGGTCCGCCAAATTAGCTGCTTCCTCAATAGTCTTGCAATCCTGCAAGGTGAGGTACATCCTCATTTCTCTAGGTACAGCCTGTACAAATTGTTCTAAAATAACTATATCTAATACATTTTCCATCGTCTTAGTTTCTGGACTTAGCCATTTCCAAGCCAGATTTTTCAGACGTTGTTGTAACGCCTTTGGAGTTTCTTGAGGCCTCAGGCGGGCTTCCCTGAATAGCCTCCTATAATGTGAGGTTGTCAGCCCTAACCTGTCTTTTACCGCTCTTTTTATTTCCATATAGTCGCCTGCAAGAGCGACTGGCATGGCTTTGTAGGCTGACAGGGCTTCGCCTGTCAGCGAGACTGCAAAGCGCGTAGCCCACTGACTATCAGGCCATTTTAACGCCTGCCCAATACGCTCAAACGCATCTATAAAATCATCAATGTTATCAGTGGGACTTAATTGTCCTAAAGAGAATGCATGACTTGCGTTCATTGGGGGTCCTGGCATAACCATAGGATTCTCCATCCGTGGTTCTCGGTGTTCTTTTAGAAGTGCTGTCACCGCGTCCAGCAGTGGCTTTTGCTGCTCTCTCATGAGTGTAGCGTTTTCCTCCTGGATGTGCTTGGCAAGTTCCATCTGTAGGTCCCATTGCTTCCGCATCCACGCTATCACGTCCTGGGCCTCCATCTCGTGTCAGCACCTGCAATGAAAGAGACAGAAAAAAAAACCCAAGTGCGGCTCCCTTTTCAGGTTTTTTTTTTTTGTTGTTTTTTTTTTTTTCAACCCCACAGCGCCCCCTTTTCCTGATATCCTCCCTCACTTATGCCCAGGTGCTATTACCTGAGGCTTCGTGTAGAGGTCTGCATTTCAGGAAAAGAAGCTGTGTCTTGTCTTTATCTCTCTTGCAGCCTTCTGGTAGCCCACTTGCTTGTGCAGGAGTCCTGGTGCCGTAGTTTCCTCTGGTGTCCTTCATTCAAGGTCAAGCATTCGAAAAACTACGCCAGATATGTCACCACTCACCCTCCCAGAGGCATTTAGCATGGGCAAGGCAAGTGGGTAGTTGTGTTTCTTATACTGTGAACTTTAAATGGAGGTTTGGAAAGGCCTCCTGGGTAATGTAGTCCTACAGTAATAAGAATGAGTCCAAGTTGTGCACGAGTGGTTCAGGTTAAATTAGGATTTATTGCCCCTCCCGGGGTTGGATGTTGATGACCATGAACAAAGAATATATTTACAAAGAAACCATACTCCTGATGTGAACAAAAATAGGCAACTTAAATAATGCTTATCTTCAGCTGTTACGGAATCAAAAAGAATAAAACAGTTTCCCTCCAAAATACTTCTTTTGGCTGTTTTTCTTCCTTCAGCAAAATCCAGTATTATTAACAAAGGGACTGCACATTGTCTGCCACCATATAAGAGCAGTCCATAAACACTTCGGACTCAGGGGGTTGATAAGGGTCCCACTGCATAAGATCACCTTCTTCCTTAAGGTCTCTTAGAGAGGGTTCTTCTGCCTGCCACGCAAACCTCTCCGTTCCAATTACAGGGTTCCCCTCCCCCAACCTGCTCTGTGAGTCTGGGTGTTTGGCTTCCTGTGCACACAGCCCTCTGTAATTAAAAGGATACACGTTTCCCTCTTCTGTTTGGCTACAGGGAATTCTGTGTCTGCCTTTAGAATTGCTTTCTCCCAGGAATCTCCCTTGGCTACAAAAAGGTTGGTAAAACTTTTCTTTCCCCTTTGATAAAAGCTTGGTATCAGGGAAATAAGCTTTACCTGCAGGCTGTCTGTTGTGAGCACAGCGTGGTTGTCTTTTCTGGTTCCCAGAATAAACGTCTCTGCTTTTTGGATAGTAAAAATCCTCAGTGCTTTTTGTAGTTGAGCACTGCTCCCTGGGAACTGGACTTGAATATCTTCCCCAGCTCTCTTCCTCTGAGAAGTTCCTCCGAGCGGAATTGGGATTTCTTTCCCTTTTCCCTTCTCTCAGCCACAGACCTTGGCTGCCCTCGGAGTATCTATCTTTCTCTGGTTTTCTCCTTCTTTCAGCTTTCTCCACGCTTGCTGTGCTACCTTTTCCTTCTGTCTCCGTATCTGAGACTATGTCTGTGACTTTCTCCTTCCCCTTTTCTTTCTCTGTCCTATCTTTAACTAAAGGCTTTTTATCTAAGTTTCTTTCTCCGTTGTGCTGAGCCACACCTCCCACCAGGTGTTCCCACTTCCCTGATGAGGCAGGAGCTAGCTCAGAGGATGGGCGTTCCCTAACACTCTGTGACGTTCTTTGTTTAGGGTTTCCATGCCAACCCTCCATGCTTGTTTCAGCACTGACAGTTCTGGTTTCACTTTGTAGTGAATCCTCTGCCTCCCTTGGTTCTGAACCCTGTACTTCACGACAACCTTCAAAAGGATATAAACAGGATGGAGTCAGTACAGAGGGTGGCTACTAAAATGGTTAGTGGTCTTCATTATAAAGCATATGAGGACAGACTTAAGGATCTTAATATGTACACTTTAGAGGAAAGGCGGGATAGAGGTGATATGATTGAGATGTTTAAATGCCTTTTTCAATTGAAAGCAAGTTCTACTACGAGGGGGCATGTGATGAGGGTGAAGGGGGGATAGATTCAGGAGTGATATGCAGAAACATTTCTTTACGGAAAGAGTGGTGGATCCATGGAATAGGCGCTCAGTGGAGGTGGTAGAGATGAGGACATTATCTGAATTCAAAAAGGCATGGAAGAATCTCTAAAGGTAAAAAGGGGACTGTTGTAGTTGTTGATATGGAAGGACAGACTAGATAGGCCATGTGGTCTTTTTCTGTCGTCACATTTCTATATTTCTATCCCAATTTTAGACTATGGAAACTCATTATATCAGGGTCTGCCCATAAAATTTATACACCCACTTCATTTAGTACAGAACACCTCAACACGCATCATTATGGGCATAGCCAAGCACAAACATATTACACCTGTACTCCCACAACTGCACTGGCTACCAATAACTGCACGGGTGAGATTTAAGACAACCATGAACATATTCAAGATTATTAACTTATGGTCAGTGGATGTCCTTTACGGATTATTGTCCAAGGACTCAACTATCAGGCCTAGATCTAAGAGTACGAACAAGCTTAGCCTACCTTCCGGGCACCATAAAACTAATTAAGCTACCTCCAATAGAGTCTTATCATTCTCAGCACCTGCACTCTGGAATTCTATTCCGGATAAATTAAGAGCCATAAAAGACTCAAAGGATTTCTGCAAATCCCTCAAGACCCTATTATTCACAGAAGTCTATGATTGTGGGACATAAAGAACTCATGCTCCACTGATGTAGGAGATAGAGCAAAAAACGAATTAATCTATGTCTTGTCACCCCTTCCTTTCTGTTCTATGTAAATCCACACTTGTATCGTTAACCACTTTGATTGAAGGATAAAGTGGTATACAAATCAGGTTTATTAAACAAACGCATTTTATAAAGATAAGTAGGCACTGACTTTTCCTTATAAAGTAGGCTTAACATAGGCACATAAAACCATTTTTAACTAGGCACCCCCTTATAAAATTACTTTATTAAGGGCCAAGAAAGTCAGCATTCACAGGATTTATTTAAGAGGTTTTTTTTAATACTGCCTTATCAAGTAATCAAAAGTGGTTTATAATGAACCTCAAACAATTACATTGAACATAGAATAAATTGTAATAGTATAACTTAAACCATGAAAAATGATGGATATATAACCCCAAAAATACAATAGAAGGTGGATGAACAAGGAATGATCTTATAACATTAACTTATTTACAAAAAATAAAAAGTTAGTTATGAAACCATCATGAACAGAAATAATGATTAGTTGAAGATTGACTCATGCGGAAGGTTAAGATGGATACATTTTGACTGCGTACTCCTGATTTCAAAAATGCCCCATAAACAGATTTCTTTTCGAAATGTGGAGAGATCATCAATGCATCTTAATATCTCCAGGAACAAGTAGGAATGTAGTCCTCACATATGGGTATCGTCAGTACCGACGGAGCTTGCACGGGAACGCTCCCCAGTGTCCAATAGGAAAGCTTTTGGGAGCATCCCACAGCGCCTGCGTGCTGCCTTCCCGCCTTTCCCAACTGCCTCTCTCCAGTTATTTGTTTTCCGCGGAGCCAGCAGGTCGTGTTCCTGTCACCGCAGAAAATTATTTTCTTTATTCTTCTTTTTTTGTGGTCGTGTCTGCCTTCCTCGACGCTACACCGGTACCTCCGGTTCTTCTTTCTTTCTTTTTTAAAAAAAAAAGTATATATATATATATATATATATATATATATATATATATATATATATATATAATTTTTTTTTTTTTTTTTTTTTCAAAACTTTTCTTTCCAGGTGCACGCGCCATTTTGGGCCTTAGGCCCAAAATTTTCTCCATCATGGAGAAACCCCCCTCGGGTTTTACAAAATGCACCAAGTGTGAAGGTACCATCTCCATCACCGACACCCATGAGTGGTGTCTTAAATGTTTAGGTCCTGACCACTCAATCGCCGAGTGCATAGCTTGTGCCATGATGTCCAAAAGGGGTCGACAGAACCGAGCTGCCAAGCTCAGTGCCCTTTTTACCTCCAATGCAGCTTTGGTGGCATCGACATCTTCCAGGGCTTTGTCTTCCTCCCATGGATCTCAGGTAACTAAACATAAGTCCAGCCGGTCTTCAAAGGGTAGATCTCCTTCCAAGCATCGAGATGCCTCTGGCGTTGCCCTTGAGGGTTCCATACCGGCAAAGTTGCCCCGGTGGGAGGTTTCCGCTTCCAAAGCATTATCGGGGATCCAGGATGTTCTCGAGGCCTCGACCTCGGCAGAACTACTGGTGCCATGCTCTGGGGTACTGGCTGTTTCTGGTACCGACACCCAGGCATCGGCAGCGTCGATAGACCAGAGGTTCCTGGCTATTGAACACAGTCTGGCAGCTCTCCTTGTGGCCCTCAGAACCACATCAGATGATTCAACCGGTACCGGCACCGGTGTCATCGACATCGGTATCGGCTTTGCCGGCACCCAGTCATGCGATGCCTTCTGGTACCGATACACCGGTACCGACTTCAGTTTATACAGATATCGGGCTCTTCAAGAGCATCCGGACAGACGATACTTCGAATCCTCGGAGGACTCCGAGGATTTTGATAGCTCTGCCAGTACCGGGATACTTCTCCCGGAGGAGCCTTACTCTCCTAAACGTAGGATGTCTCCTCCAGAGGATATCTCCTTTCAAGATTTCATCAGGGAGTTTGCTCGTGGGTTGTCCATTACTGTGACTCCTGAGACAGAGCCCAGAGCTAAGGAGTTATTTATTTATTTTATTTTATTACATGCACTTATATACCACACTATTTTCCATCAGTGTGGTTTACATAGAACCAGTTAAATACACATCTCAAAACTTTCGATTTGTGCTTACAATTAACAGGCAACAGAACTTGGATAGATAACAAGGGGGTAACTATTTACAACTGTACTGAAAGAGCGGGCTGAACGTCTGTTTGAAGTGGTTAGTTTACTGATGAGGCATTTGATGTGCTGTCATCCGGGTAATGCTCGAGGAAAAGGTGGTATTTCAGAGCTTTCCTAAACTGCGTTAAATTAGTGATTGCCCGTATACTAGGAGGGAGGCTATTCCAGCATTTTGGAGTTGGAGATTTTACAATATCCCAAAGCTCCTAAGGAGGCAGCTACCTTGCCTATCCATGAGATTTTACATGATCTCATATTGAGAATGTGGGAGACACCTCTCACCACCTCAACTCACTCTCGCAGACTGGATACCATGTATCGAGTCACTCCTCCTGGATTCCAGAAAACTCAGCTTCCTCATCACTCTATTGTAGTGGAATCAGCTATGAGAAGGATCAGGATTGCAAAGAGGCATGCCTCTAATCCTCCAGGACGTGAGTGTAGAACTTTGGATGCCTTTGGACGTCGTACTTTCCAGGCTTCCATGCTTTCTGCCAGGATCAGTTCCTATATTTTATATATGGGAATGTTCCTTAAAAAAATCACAGGTGATTTAGAGGTTTTGAGCCCTCTTCTTCCTGAGCATAGAAGGCAGGATTTTCTCACACTAGTCAAACTTGCCCAGGATGTGTCTAAGTTTGTCAACCGTGCAGCTTTTGACTGTTTTGAGTGCATAAGCAGAACCTCTGCCATTGCCATAGGTGCATGTAGAATTGTCTGGCTCCAGGCATCTGATTTGGAGCTCTGGGTGCAGGACAAACTGGGCAATATCCCTTGTACAAGTGAGAATCTATTTGGCAAAAATTGGCAAGAAAAAGCCAATGCTGACAACTCCACTTTGGATAGGCTATCCAAAGGCATAGCTGATCCTGCGAGAGAGAAATCTTTCAAGAAACCTTTCTTTTCAAAAAAGAAGAGGTTTTATCCCTCTTATTCCCAGCAGGGATGTTCTGCAGGTCAGCCTGCCCGGAAAAGTCAGCAACCACCTAAACAAAGGAAAGCAAAGACTGCTAAGACTCAACCGTTTCAGCAGTCTCAGCCTCCACAAGGCCTTTGACTTTCATCGAGAGAACTTAACCTTCCTGGCCCTCAATGGAACAGAGCCTTCCACCATTCCAGGAAGGTTATGTCACTTTGCCCCCAGGTGGGAGCACATAACAGCAGAGCATTGGACACTCTCCATTGTAAGAGAGGGGTACAAGCTGCACTTTTTGTGCATGCCCCCTCCCACAATGGTAAGACAGTTCAATTCTCAGACCTCTATCATCAACCTGTTAGATCAAGAGGTCACTATCCTTCTTGCCCAAGGGGCAATAGAAGAAGTACCCATCCACCAACAGGGTACAGGGTTATCTCCAGGAACAAGCAGGAATGAGTCTTCACATATGGGTATGTCGGTACCGACGGAGCCTGCGCGGGAACGCTCCCCAGCTTCCCAAAAAGGAAAGCTTTTGGCAGCATCCCACAACGCCTGTGCGCTGCCTTCCCGCCTTTCCTAACCGCCTCTCCTCAGTTCTTCTTTGCCGCGGAGCCAGCAGGTCGTGTTCCTGTCACCGCTGAAGAAGTTCTTTATTTTATTTTATTTCTTTGGTCGCGCGTCTGCCTTCCCCAACGTCGGACCGGTACCGCCGGTCTTTTCTTCTTTTCTTAAAAAAAAAAAAAAAAATAATAATACTTTTCCCCCTCACTTAGTGTTTTTCCTCTTGGGCCTTAGGCCTCACGAGTAAATTTCCTCATGGAAAAATCAGCCTCCGGGTTTAAAAAATGCACTAAGTGTAGTGGTACTATTTCTATCACCGACACCCATGAATGGTGTCTTAAATGTTTGGGTCCTGACCACTCCATTTCGGAATGTCTGTCCTGCTCCTTGATGTCTAAACGAGGTTTACAGAACCGAGCAGCTAAGCTCCATGCGCTGTTTCCCTCTGATGCAGCTTCAGTGGCATCGACATCTTCTATGGCTTCTACTTCCTCCCATGGATCCCAGGTAACCAAACATAAATCCAGCCGGTCCTCGAAGGGTAGATCTCCTTCCAAGCATCGAGATGCCTCCGGGCTTGCCCTCGAGGATCCTGCACCGGCAAAACAACCCCGGCGGGAAGCTCCGGCTTCCAAAGCTCCACCTATGGGGTTACAGGTTGACATCGATGGCACGGCCTCGACCTATCACCTGTTAGAATGCTCTGGGGTTCCGGCGCAACCTTCCGGTACCGAATTCCAGGCATTCATGGTGTCGATGGATCAGAATGTTCTATCCATGCAGCAGGCTATCACGGCCTTTATTCAAGCTGCGACGCCGCTGATACCACAACAAAACCCGTTGTCGGTATTGGCTCCGGTACCGGCACCAGTGTCGGTACCGGTACCGACTGCATCGACATCAACCAGGATACCGACTGCAGCGGTTCCCTGTCCAGGGATGCTCATCGGTACCGAACCGGTACCGATGACGCCCGATGTCGATACCGCACGATAAGCGTACCGAGCTTTAGAGGAACACCCTGACAGGCGATACTTTGATTCCTCTGAAGATTCTGATACATCCGAGGAGTCTCCTGAAGTATCCATAGCCCTTCCTGAAGAGCCGCCTTCTCCAAAGAGAAGGATGTCTCCTCCAGAGGACTTGTCCTTTCAAGACTTCATAAGAGAAGTGGCTGAAGGACTTTCTATTTCAGTAACCTCTGAATCAGAGCCTAGAGCTAAAAAATTGGATATTTTAGGTTATTCTAAGGCTCCTAAGGAGGCAGTCACCTTGCCAATTCATGAGATTCTCTATGAGCACATGATTGACTTATGGGAGACTCCTCTCTCTATCTCTCCTCATTCTCGAAGGTTGGACACTATCTACCGTGTCCCTCCTTGTCCTGGTTTTCATAAAACACAGCTTCCTCACCATTCTATTGTGGTGCAGTCAGCTATGAAGAGGATAAAGAGTGCTAAAAGACACTCCTCTGCCCCTCCAGGAAGAGAATGCAGGACCTTGGATGCTTTTGGTAGGAAAATCTTCCAAGCCAGTATGCTCATTGCCAGAATCAACTCCTATAGTCTTTACATGGGTATGTTTCTAAAAGAAGTTGCAGATAAACTGCACACTTTCCTCCCTCTTCTTCCAGAGGATAAAAGGGGAAGAATTCCTTCTTTGGCTTAAGCATACTCAAGACATTTCAAAGTTTTCCAACCGTGCAGCCTTTGACTCCTTTGAAGGTGCCAGCAGAGCTTCGGCCATTGCCATAGCTGCTCGCAGAATTGCTTGGCTCCAAGCTTCTGATTTAGAAGCTTGGGTCCAAGATGGCTTAGGAAATCTTCCCTGTACAGGTGAAAACCTGTTTGGCAAAGAATGGCAAATAAAAGCCATCCAAATGGATGCAGAAAATTCTGCTCTGGCTAGACTTTCAAAGTCAACCTCCATTCCTGCCAAGAAAAAAACTTTCAAGAAGTCTTTTTTCAAAAAGGGCAGATTCCCTTCTGCTTCTGGCCAACAATCATCTACAGGTCGCTTTGCTACTAAGCGTCAGCAACCTAAACAGGCCAGGCCTAAGTCTACAAGGGCTGCTGCAACTCAGCAGACCCAACCTCCTCAGGGTTTTTGACTTGATGCTAGAGAACTTAGCCTTTCTGGCTCTAAAACAGCCAGAGCCTCTCACCATTCCAGGAAGGTTATCTCATTTTGCTCCCAGATGGGAGCAAATTACATCAGAGCAGTGGACCCTCTCCATCATAAGGGAGGGCTACAAACTTCATTTCTTAAACCTTCCTCCTCACACCATGGTGAGACACTTCAATTCTCCAACATCTCTTCTCGACCTTCTAGGTCAGGAGGTGGTTACCCTTCTTGCCCAAGGGGCAATAGAAGAAGTTCCTCTTCTTCAACAAGGGTCAGGGTTTTACTCCCCCTATTTTCTGATTCCAAAGAAAACAGGGGGATACAGACCCATATTAGATCTCAGGGAATTGAACAAATTTCTATGCAAGGAGAAGTTCAAGATGCTTTCTCTGGGCACTCTCCTTCCATATCTTCAAAATCAGGATTGGCTTTGTTCTCTAGATCTCAAGGATGCGTACACACATGTCCTCATCCATCCATCTCACAGAAGATTCTTCCGTTTTCTTTTCCAAGGAAAACATTACCAATACAGGGTACTTCCTTTTGGTCTGGCCTCTGCTGCAAGAGTGTTCACCAAATGCATGGCAACAGTAGCTGCATTTCTACGCACTCTGGGAATATTTGTATTCCCATATCTGGACGACTGGCTCATCCGAGCTCCATCTCAGTCAGAGGCCCAGATTTCCCTGGACCGTACAAGATGCATTCTGCAGTATCTGGGACTTGTGGTAAACCTCCCAAAGTCTCAGCTCACCCCTACTCAGTCCCTAGAATTCATAGGGGCCTGGTTGGATACTACCACTTGTGATAAGGAAGCTTATCATAGCTCAGGAAGGAGCTATAGAGAAGGTGAAGTGACTCTGAACAAGCAACCTGTCAGTTCTGGTAGAAATAAGAAAACAGAATTTTCCCATAAAAGACTACCAGTCCCAGAATGCACCAGGTTTCCAACAGCCATTAGAGGAGCTGAAGTGGGGAAGCGTGTTCAATCAGGAGGGCTATGAGGTAATCCCTAAGCACTCATCTCAAAGGGCAGGGCCTGATTCAGCACAGCTGCGCTGTGTTAGGGAGGAGCACTCATTTGAGCAGAATAAAGGTAGAGTTTATTCTACAGAGAATTATCCTTATCCTGAAAACCAGCTTGAGCTTGATCATCAGTTTCATCTGAAAGATCATCAGAAGCAGAAGCCAAACCGGACGGACAGAGAGGGAAAGAAACCCTTTGGAAGAAGGAAGAGAAAAGCCTTTGAGAGGTCTAGAAGAGTCCAGAGCAGTACGTATACTGGGAGGCATTTCAAGGGCCAGCATACACCATTGGACTGGGGAAAGCCAGAGGAATGGTGCTGCAGAGCTAGGAATCTCCAGACGCTACCTGTGAGGGAGACGGCTGCACGTGGAAGGGACCCTAAGACCCGTGCCAGAAGGTATGTGAAGAGAGATCCAGTGTCCAGGGATCTGGATTGGAAGGCTGGACATAAGAACTGGACTACATACCGGCCAGGCTATATATAGAGAGGAACCCTAACAGCAATGGAAGCTCAGGTATGAACACTGATCTATGCCCTAGCTATAACCTTGAATGACAGCAGGGAAACAAGTATTCTCCTGAAAGTGCTCCATTGGGACATTCATCTGTGCCAATCCATGATATTGAACCCATGCTTGTTGAAGAAGGGGGAATGATAGCAGATGAAGAATCTGTTTACATGGACTGCTCTCTGTCTAAACTCCTTTGGTGATTTTCTGTTATAAAGTACAGCAACCATCACAAAGAAATACAAACTTGTTCTTTAATCTACTCAGAAAAGCTCCTGTGTAGGATTTCTGGCCATGCTGTAGAAAGCAAGCCAGCTAAGGGGTTTCAGCTGGATAACTGCTAGCAATTGAGCCTTACCTAATTGCTTGTGAGCTAGGAGAGAATCACTTCTGAATCTATGTGGGAAGTTATCAGAAGTTAACCTGAAAAGAACAGTTTTTTTCTTGCTTTGTGGCTTTTGGTTTGTTGTTTGATATATGCTAAGAAAACATTAGCTAATTAGCTAAGGAGATCGACTGCCTCCAACTCTCTAGTACTACCTAAGGCAATCACGAAATGCTCTCAAGTCACTAGATCCAGAGCCATCTCTTACTTTGCACCATCATGTTGGAACGCCCTACCATCAGGCATCAGAACCATCAGTGACCTCTCCCAGTTCAGGAAGGCACTGAAGCATCACCTGTTCTTGCAGCACTACGATGTTTCAGACACCCTCCCATACCAACCCACCTCTACACCCCAGGCCAACACATTAAACTCATGCACTCCATTGTCTTAATCCGTAGAACTGCAACCTCACCTTACACCTCCTCTCATCAAGAAATTACCTAGATTCATTTAAGCTCTACATATAGCTGCATTTAGTTGCTTTGTACATAGTTGCTTTGTACATAGTTCTCATGTTCTCTGTTCTCTGTTTTCACTGTTCATGAAACCTGTTTAATGTATACCCAGTTTATTGTCCTGTTCATTGTAAGCACAGATCAATTTTTGAGACGTGTAGTTTTATGTTCATTGTAAACCGCACTGATGTCAAATAGCGCGGTATAAAAGAAACTGTAAATAAATAAATAAATTAGCTAATGCCTGACAAGTTTGAATGTTTTCCTGATTTTTATTTTGTTTTTTTCAAGTTTAACACTGAAAGCAAGTAACCTGGTTTATGTGCTACCAAGCATATCTGTGTTGGGAGAAATAACCCCATAAATAAATATCTTATTGGCTTTACCCAAGAGCACAACTAAATTATTGTCAGCAGCTGTGTCTGGAGTGAATGAACTACATTGCCCACAATACCTTGCAAATCATATAGATATATGCACTTGCCAAGACTGTGAAGCTTCACACCCAGGCAGCCGTCTGACACACTGCAAGGGCCTACCTTCCTCAGGCCTGTTGCCAACGTCTAGTGCAGTTAGCCTCCCAGATTCAGTCAAAGAACCACTTAACTGCCCGGGAGATGCTACAACTGCTAGGCCACATGGCTTCCACAGTGCATGTGGTACCCTATGCCCGCCTACACATGAGAGCAGCTCAATGGACTTTGTCCACCCAGTGGACGCAAGCATCAGGAGCGCTCTCAGACCAAATAGCAACCTCCAAACGTCTCTTTTGGTCTCTCCAATGGTGGAGTTCCACCCAAAATCTGTTGCTGGGGTCCCCCTTCCAACAGTTGTTGCCCCAGGCAACCCTCACAACAGATGCCTCCCAAACAGGTTGGGGAGCTCATCTACAATGCCTCTCCACTCAAGGCACTTGGTCTCCACAGGAGACTTCTCTTCATATCAACCACTTGGAGCTTTGAGCAGTTTTTCTAGCTCTCAAGGTCTTTCATACCCTGCTCAGCTACAAGACTTTCAGAAAGCCTTTGACAAGGTCCCTCATCAGAAGCTTTTGGCAAAACTAAAGAGTCATGGGATAGGAGGCAGTGTACTATTGTGGATCAGGAACTGGTTAAAAGATAGAAAGCAGAGGGTAGGGCTAAATGGCCAATTTTCCCAATGGAGAAAGGTGAATAGTGGTGTACCCCAGGGATCTGTGCTGGGTCCGCTGCTTTTTGACATATTCATAAATGACCTGGAAAGTGGAATAACGAGTGAGGTTATCAAATTTGCAGATGACACAAAACTATTTAAAGTTGTTAAAAACCCAAGAGGATTGTGAAAAATTGCAAGAGGATCTTGATAAATTGGAAGACTGGGCATCAAAATGGCAGATGAAATTTAATGTGGACAAGTGCAAGGTTATGCACCTAGGGAAGAACAACCCAAACTATGGTTACACGATGCAAGGTTCCACATTAGGAACCACCACCCAGGAAAAAGATTTAGGCGTCATTGTGGATACCATGTTAAAACCCTCGACCCAGTGTGCAGCGGCGGCCAAGAGAGCAAATAGAATCCTAGGTATGATAAGGAAAGGAATGGAAAATAAAACAAAAGATATTATAATGCCTCTATATTGTTCCTTGGTGAGACCGCACCTTGAATATTGTGTGCAATTCTGGTCGCCGTATCTTAAAAAGGATATAGCGATTTTAGAAAAGGTACAGAGAAGAGCCACCAAAATGGTAAAGGGGATGGAAGGATACTCCTATGAAGAAAGGCTAAAAAGGTTAGGGCTCTTTAACCTGGAAAAGAGACGGCTGAGGGGAGATATGATAGAAGTCTATAAATTAATGAACGGAGTGGAACGGGTAAACGTAGATCGATTGTTTACCTTATCAGGATATAGAAAGACTAGGGGACATGCAATGAAGCTACAGGGTAAAATATTTAAGACTAATAAAAGAAAATATTTTTTCACTCAACGTATAATCAAACTTTGGAATTTGTTACCGGAGGATGTAGTAAAGGCTGTTAGTGTAGCTGGGTTTAAAAAAGGTTTGGACAAGTTCCTGGAGGAAAGGTCCATAAACCATTATTAAGAAGTGACCGAAGATATCAATGCTTGACCCAGTACAAGCATTGTGGAACTTGTGTCTGTTGGGGAAACTGCTAGGTACATATGACCTAGATTGGCCACTGTTGGAAACGGAATACTGCGCTTGATGGACCTTGGTCTGACCCAGTATGGCATATCTTATGTTCTTATGACAGTCCTCATTCGTACGGACAATCAAGTAGCCATGTTTTACATAAACAAACAAGGAGGAACTGGCTCTCTGTCGCTTTGCAACGAAGCTTTAAGATTGTGGGCCTTCGCCAGAGAGCATCAAATCCATCTCCTGGCCGTATACCTCCCAGGAATCCAAAACTCTTGGGCAGACAGACTCAGTCGCGTTCTGCTTACACACGAATAGTCCCTGCACATGGATCAGGTACTCAGAATCTTCCAAGAATGGGGAACCCCGGACATAGACCTCTTTGCAAGTCCGTGGAATGCCAAACTTCCCCGGTTCTGTTCCAGAATTCCGTGTCAGGGAGTTCAGGCCAAGGATGCCTTCCTCCTTCACTGGGGTCAAGGCTTCCTGTATGCCTTTCCACCCATTCCCTTGATTCCCAAGACTCTGTTCAAACTCCAGAGGGATCAAGGATCTATGATCCTCATAGCTCCACGCTGGCCACGCCAAGTGTGGTACCCTCTACTTCTGCATCTCTCCCAAGCCTCCTCCCTGGACTTAGGAGCTGCTCCAGATCATCTCTCCCAGGAGGCGGGGACTTTATGGCACCCAAACCCCAAGTCCCTTCACCTCAGGGCTTGGTTACTGAAGGCCTAGACCTTCAAGGCTGGAATCTTTCTCAGCAAGTGAAGGATATCCTCCATGCTTCCAGAAAACCTTCTACTAGACGTTCCTATGCTTTTAAATGGAAAAGGTTTTCCATTTGGTGTACTGAAAAGGGTCTTGACCCTCTAGCACTACCTTTGAATTCTCTATTGGAATATCTCCTGCATCTTTCCAATGCAGGCCTTAAGACGAATTCTGTAAGGGTCCATTTAAGTGCTATTGCAGCATCCCTTAAGGCTATCAATGGACAGCCTATTTCCTCTCATCCTCTTATTGCAAGATTCATGAGAGGCATAACTTTAACTAAACCTCCCATTAGGCCTCCTCCGGTGGCATGGGACTTAAATCTGGTTCTTGGTCAGCTTATGAAGCCACCTTTTGAACCCTTAGCCACCACCTCCTTGAAATTTATTTCCTGGAAGGTTATGTTCCTCATTGCAGTCACCTCAGCTCGCCGCATCAGTGAACTGCAGGCCTTAGTGGCTAATCCACCTTATACAAGGTTCCATCATGATAAAGTAGTCCTTAGGACCAATCCACACTTTATGCCTAAAGTGATCTCACCTTTTCATCTTAATCAAGAGGTATATTTACCTGTCTTTTTTCCAGCTCCTCATGCATCAAGTGCAGAGAGGAATCTTCATACTCTGGATTGTAAGAGAGCTCTTGCCTTTTACTTACAAAGGACACAGCAACATAGAAAGTCTTCCCAACTCTTTGTTGCTTTTGATCCCTCTCATTTGGGACTTCCAGTCTCTAAAAGAACACTGTCCAATTGGATTGCTCAGTGTATTTCTTTTGCCTACCAGAGTAAGAACCTTTCTCTGGAGAGCCATGTCACAGCTCATAATGTGAGGGCCATGGCAGCCTCTATGGCTCATCTAAATTCTGTGTCTATCGACCAGATCTGTCGAGCGGCCACCTGGGCCTCGGTTCATACCTTCACAGCCCATTACTGCTTGGACAAGGACTCCCGCCAGGATGCCTTGTTTGGTCAGGCTGTTCTCAAACATCTGTTCCATTCTTAATCAACTCCTACCCTCCTTCCCTGGATGGATGCCTGAGATCCATAGGAGGAGGTAGAACCCTTCCTAGGGTCTCATAACCTTGGGGATCTCCCAGGCATCTTTAGCTAGGGAGTCCCCATATGTGAAGACTCATTCCTGCTTGTTCCTGGAGATAGCACAGTTACTTACCTGTAACAGGTGATCTCTGGGAACTGCAGGAATAAGTCTTCACAACCCACCCTCTCCCCTTGGAGTTGTATCTCACTCTCTATCTTTCCTTTCCTCTCTCTCTCTTTGTCTCAGCTTTAAAACTCGAACTGAGGAGAGGCGGTTAGGAAAGGCGGGAAGGCAGCGCGCAGGCGCTGTGGGATGCTCCCAAAAGCTTTCCTTTTTGGGAAGCTGGGGAGCGTTCCCGCGCAGGCTCTGTCGGTACTGACGTACCCATATGTGAAGACTTATTCCTGCTGTTCCCAGAGATCACCTGTTACAGGTAAGTAACTGTGCTTTACTCCCCCTATTTCCTTATCCCAAAGAAAACAGGGGGATACAGACCTATTTAAGACTTCAGAGAATTTAACAAATTCCTGTTCAAAGAGAAATTCAAGATGATTTCTATAGGAACTCTGCTGCCATATCTTCAGGGTCAGGATTGGCTTTGTTCTCTAGATCTCAAGGCCCGGATCACCACATTAGCAGCATCATATTTATTGCCTTTTCCTAGGCTGTGGCCTCACCTTCTGCCTCTCTCTCTCTCTCCCAAACTTCTCCTGGGTCGTTGCTGACCAGCAAGATTTTGTTTTCTCCAATCAGCTCAAATTAGTGTTATTGTTTTATTTGTAAATAACATTACAAATATTCTCATATATTCTGGGAATTCAGTTCCATCTTTCCACTAAATGTGATCTTTATGCTTGGGAACAAAGCAATTTCAGATCAGCCTCTGTCCAAAATTCCAGCAAACTTAAGGGCAATGCAAGTTCAAAAGAAACAGTAATGTTTACTCATCTTCTTATTGCTTATCTATAAACTGGACATCTGCATAAATATAGTACTATAAGAATCACATTTGGTAGCATCAGGATAAACTAGATAAATTCATAGTACTTAAACATTTATCTGTTTTTTTAGGTGTTCCTCCAAACTGAAATCAGGAATGTTTTCATCTCTGAAATTTATCTTTATCAGCAATCTGAAGGTTCATAGTACATACACATATACAGACTTTCTAATGCGTTCCTTACAAGATGGTTTTCAGAGAGAATTCTGGGAAAGCAGACAGAGAGATTCATTCAGCCCTCTTGTCTTGTCTTGTGGTCTGTTTCTGCCAACATGGAAACATGATGGCAGAAAAGGACCACATGACCTATCTAGTCGTCTTGATGATCCTTATTGCCCGATTCTGGTCACATGAGCTCTGGTTTCCTTTACTTCTTCAACTAGTGCAAAACCAACCTCTTAGACTTTGCTGCGCTCTCAATCTCCTATCACAGGACCAGAGATTGCTCCTTCGCCACAATCTGAGAGCACTATGGTTGACAGCGTGTCTGCTGAAAGCCTAGCCTTATCTCATTTCGAACTTCCATAGAAAGTGAAGGAGGTTTTACTAGCGTCTGGAAAAGAATCCACGTACACTTTTAAATGGAATTGGAAAATAAAATAAACGATATTATAATGCCTCTGTATCATTCCATAGAACCTTGAATATTGTGTGAAATTCTGGTCGCCGTATCTTAAAAAAAAATGTAGCATTATTAGAAAAGGTTCAGAGAGGAGCCACCAAAATGGTAAAAGGGATGGAAGGATACCTATGAAGAAAGGCTAAAAAGGTTAGGGCTCTTTAACCTGGAAAAGAGTCATTTGAGGGGAGATATGATAGAAGTCTATAAATTAATGAATGGAGTGGAATGGGTAAACGTAGATCGATTGTTTATGTTATCAGAATATAGAAAGATTAGGGGGCATGCAATGAAGCTACAGGGTAAACTATTTAAGACAAATAAGAGAAAATATTTTTTCACTCAACGTGTAATCAAACTCCGGAATTTGTTACTGGAGGATGTAGTAAAGGCTGTTAGTGTAGCTGGGTTCAAAAAAGGTTTGGACAAGTTCCAGGAGGAAAGGTCCATCAACCATTATTAAAAAGGGACCCACAATATCAATGCTTGGCCCAATACAAGCATTGTGGAACCTGTGTCTTTTGGGAAACGGCTAGGTACGTATGACCTAGATTGGCCACTGTTGGAAACAGGATACTGGGCTTGATGGACCTTGGTCTGACCCAGTATGGCATATCTTATGCTCTTTTGTTCTTATGATCTCAGTTCCTTTATTTGTCCAGTGGAGTCTCTTCTTCAATATCTTCTCCATCTTTCCAGGACAGGTCTAAAAACTAACTCTAAGTCCACCTTGACACCATTTCAGCCTCTCACCGTTCAATCGCAGGTCAACTTGTCTTGGTTCATCCTCAAGTAGCACGCTTCATGTGAGGCCTTCTCGTAACAAGGCCACCAATCTGGCTATCTTCAGTAGCTTGGGACCTCAGTGTTGTCCTTGCTCAATTGCTCAGACCTCCCTTTGAAGCTCTCATCACAGCTTCTTTGTTCCTCACTTGGAAGGTTATTTTCTTGATTATTCTCACAGCTCATCGAGTCAGTAAGTTGCAAGCTCTAATGGATTATGCTCCTTACACACGCTTCCACGATGATAGGGATGGTAGGTCAAACATATCCCAAGTTCCTTCCAAAGATGGTTTTCCCCTTACATCTTAACCTTCTTTCCATGATCTCATTCTTGTCGGGCCGAAGCTGCATTGCATACCCTAGATTGCAAGAGAGCTTTGGCCTATTATTTAGAAAGAACTAAGGCTCTTCGACAGTCCTCTCAACTTTTTGTGATATTTGACCCTAGTCACTTGGGCCTACCAGTCACAAAGCGTACTCTTTCTAACTGGATTTCTAACTGCATTTCCTTTGCTCATGCAAAAGATGGACTTTTCTTAGAGGGTCATGTCACGGCTCATAACGTCTGAGCAATGGCCACCATGGTGGCCAACCTGTGCTCTGTCTCCTCGGAGATTTGCCGACTTGCCACATGGTCTTTCATTCATACTTTTGCTGCCCATTACTGTTTTGACAAAGACTCCAGTAGGGATGTTCTCTTTGGCCAAGCCGTTCTATGACACCTCTTCAGGACAACTCCAACTCCTTCCCACTTGCCCTCTGTTTCTGCCGGCTACCTCAACAAAGAGCGTGCTCAAGAGGCTGGGTCTGATGGATCCCTACTTTACCCTGGTTGCAATTTGGGGGTTTTCTCCTCGTCAATCGCACCTTTATTCTCTTTCCTTCATGGTAGTCGGGAGCTGGTGAGTTCCATATGTAAAGACTGCATTCCTACTTGTTTCTCGAGGTAGCGTAATTACTCAACTATAACAGATGATCTCCAGGGACAGCAGGAATCAGTCTTCACAACCCACCATACTCCCCTGGGATTTGTAGAATGGGACTTTTGGCCGCCTTTTTTTTCTTCTTCTAAGTTCTATACCTGACTGAGGAGAATTGCTGGGAAGGCAGGCTCGCATCCTTTGAAGGTTGCTCCCAAAAGCATTTCTACTGGATACTGGGGAGTGTTCCCGTGTGGGGCTCAACAGTGCCGACATCATCCATATGTGAAGACTGATCTCCAGGAACAAGCAGGAATGTAGTCCTCACATATGGGTATCGTCGGTACCAACGGAGCCTACGCAGAAACGCTCCCCAGCGTCAAATTAGAAAGCTTTTGGGAGCATCCCACAGCGCCTGCGTGCTGCCTTCCCGCCTTTCCCAACTGCCTCTCTCCAGTTCTTCGTTTTCCGCGGAGCCAGCAGTTCGTGTTCTTGTCACCGAAGAAAATTTTCCTTCTTTTTTGTGGTCGCGTCTGCCTTCCTCGATGCTTTACTGGTACCGCCGGTTTTTCTTTCTTTCTTTCTTTTCTTTAAAAAAAAAAAACACAAAAGTTTCTTTGTACTTTTTTCCCATTTTTTTTCCAGGTGCACGCACCATTTTGGGCCTTAGGCCCAAAATTTTTTCCACAATGGAAAAACCCTTTTTGCGTTTTAAAAAGTGCACCAAGTGTGGTGGTACCATCTCCGTCACCGACACCCATGAGTGGTGTCTGAAATGTTTAGGTCCTGACCATTCCATCTCGGAATGTATGGCCTGTGCCATGATGTCCAAGAGAAGTCGACAGAACCGAGCTGCCAAGCTCAGTACCCTGTTTCCCTCTGATGCAGCTTCGGTGGCATCGACAACTTCCAGAGTTTCGTCTTCCTCCCATGGATCTTAGGTAACTAAACATTAGTCTAGCTGGTCCTCAAAGGGTAGATCTCCTTCTAAGCATCGAGATGCCTCTGGCGTTGCCCTTGAGGATTCTGCACCGGCAAAATTACCCCGACGGGAGGCTTCGGCTTCCAAAGCATTATCGGGGCTCCAGGGCATTCTCGAGGCCTCAACCTCGGCAGAACTACTGGTGCCATGCTCTGGGGTACCGGCGTTCTTCTCTGGTACCGACGTTCTTCTCTGGTACCGACATCCAGGCATCGGCAGCATCGATAGACCAGAATGTCCTGACTATTGAACGCAGTCTGGCGGCTCTCCTTGCGGCATCGACACCCTCGGAACCGCGTCAGACACTTCAACCAGTACCGGAACCGACTCCAGCACCGGTATCGGTTCCGGTACCGGTACCGATAGCATCGACATCGGCGTCCGCATTGCCGGTACCCAGTCATGCAATGCCTTCGGGTACCGTTACACCAGTACCGATTTCCCTCTGTCGGTACGGTATCGGGCTCTTCAAGAGCATCCCGACAGAAGGTACTTCGAGTCCTCAGAGGAATCTGAGTATTCTGATAGTTCTGTCGATGCGGGAATACTTCTCCCAGAGGAGCTTTCCTCCCCTAAACTCAGGATGTCTCCTGCAGAGGACATTTCCTTTCAGGATTTCATCAGGGAGGTGGCTCAATGTCTGTCCATTACTGTGGCCCCTGAAACAGAGCCCAGAGCAAAGGAGTTGGAAATTTTACAATATCCTAAAACTCCCAAGGAGGCAGCTACCTTGCCCATCCATGAGATCTTGCATGATCTCATGCTAAGAATGTGGGAGACGCCTCTTACCACCTCTCCTCACTCTCATAGATTGGATACTCTGTATCGAGTCCCTCCTTGTCCTGGTTTCCAGAAAACTCAGCTTCCTCACCACTCTATTGTAGTGGAGTCAACTATGAGAAGGATCAAGAGTGCAAAGAGACATGCCTCTAGTCCTCCAGGACGTGAGTGCAGAACTTTGGATGCTTTTGGACGTCATGTCTTCCAAGCTTCCATGCTTTCTGCCAGGATCAGTTCCTATATTTTATATATGGGAATGTTCCTTAAAGAAATCACAGGTGATTTAGAGATTTTGAGCCCTCTTCTTCCTGAGCATAGAAGGCAGGATTTTCTCACACTGGTCAAACTTGCCCAGGATGTGTCTAAGTTTGTCAACCATGCAGCTTTTGACTGTTTTGAGTGCATAAGCAGAACCTCTGCCATTGCTATAGGTGCACGTAGAATTGCTTGGCTCCAGGCATCTGATCTGGAGCTCTGGGTACAAGACAAACTTGGAAATATTCCTTGTACTGGTGAGAACCTGTTTGGTAAAGATTGACAGGAGAAGGCCAATGAGTTGGATGCTGACAACTCCACCTTGGATAGATTATCCAAGTCCACAGCTGATCCTGCAAGAAACCTGTTGCTGGGGTCCCCTTTTCAACAACCCTTACCCCAGGCAACTCTCACGACAGATGCTTCTCCGATGGGTTGGGGAGCTCATCTACAAGACCTCTCCACCCAAGGCACCTGGTCTCCACAGGAGACTCGTCTACATATCAATCTCTTGGAGCTCAGGGCAATCTTCCTTGCTCTTCGAGTGTTCAAAATCCTGCTCAGCTACAAGACAGTCCTCATTCATACGGACAATCAAGTAGCCATTTTCTATGTGAACAAGCAGGGGGGAACAGGCTCTCTGTTGCTTTTCAGCGAAGCTTTCCGACTATGGGCCCTCGCCAGAGAGCATCAGATTCATCTCCTGGCAGTGTATCTTCCAGGCATACAAAACTCTTGGGCAGACAGACTCAGTCGAGTTCTGCTTCCACACGAGTGGTCTCTGCATGCAGACCAGGTAGCCAAGATTTTTCAGATTTGGGGAACCCCGGACATAGACCTCTTTGCAAGTCCGTGGAATGCCAAACTTCCCCGGTTCTGTTCCAGAACCCCGGTTCAGGGGGCTCAGGCCAGGGATGCTTTCCTCCTTTACTGGGGTCAAGATTTCCTGTATGCCTTTCCACCCATTCCCCTAATATCCTTTTTGCTTCCAGGAAGCCTTCCACAAGACGCTGTTATGCTTTCAAGTGGAAAAGGTTTACCATATGGTGTTCGCAGAAGGGTCTTAACCAATGATCCCTCTAATTTTCTGTAGGCTGTGTGCGCATAAAATATCGGCTTTTGAAGGAAGGTTACATTTTTGTGTGCCACATAACGACACTCAGAGTTATATACTTTAAAATTTGACTACACATCAGAATACAGTATGTACACCACATTGATTTTAATCAAATTAAATGAAAATAGACGATTACTAAATGAAGCGGGAAATTTCTAGTAATTACGATCATAACTTTTAAATTTTAAGATGTCTGTGTTGTTTTCTATCAGAATCAGAGCCGTAATTTTTGTGCGCTCTGTTGTAAAGTATGTGCGCGCGCAAATGCGCACAGCTTAGAGGGAACAGTGGTCTTAACTCCATTGCCATACCTCTGGAATCATTACTGGAGTATCTCCTTCATTTATCCAATGCAGGACTTAAGACTAACTCAGTGAGGGTCCATTTGAGTGCTATTGCAGCTTCCTTCAAGCCCCTAAATGGACAACCTATCTCCTCCAATCCTCTTATAACAAGATTTATGAGAGTCCTTCTGCTAACTAAGCCTCCCATAAAGCCACCACCTGTGGCACGCGACTTAAACTTGGTTCTTGGTCAGCTCATGAAGCCACCTTTCGAACCCTTAGCTACTACCTCCTTGAAATTCCTTTCTTGGAAGGTTATCTTTCTCATTTCAGTCACATCAGCACGTAGCATCAGTGAGTTGCAAGCACTAGTAGCTCATCCACCTTATATAAGGTTCCATCATGACAAGGTAGTCCTTAGGACTCATCCACGCTTTATGCCAAAGGTGGTCTTGCCTTTTCATCTAAACCAAGCGGTCTACCTACCTGTGTTCTTTGCAAGGCCTCATGCATCAAATGCAGAAAGGAACCTTCATACTTTGGACTGTAAAAGAACTTTAGCGTTTTACTTACAAAGAACACAGCAACATAGAAAGTCCTCTCAACTCTTTGTTGCTTTTGATCCTTCTCATTTGGGACTTCCAGTCTCCAAGAGAACACTATCTAACTGGATTGCTTAGTGTATATCTTTTGCCTATCAGAGTAAGAATCTTCCACTGGAGTTTCCATGTCACAGCTCACAATGTGAGAGCCATGGCAACTTCAATGGCTCATCTGCACTCTGTGTCTATCGACGACATCTGTCGAGCAGCCACCTGGGCCTCGGTTCATACCTTCATAGCCCATTACATCTTGGACAAGGACTCCTGCCAGGATGCCTTGTTTGGTCAGGCTGTTCTCCAACACCTCTTCCATACCTAATCAACTCCTACCCACCATCCCTTGTAGGATGCCAGAGATCCATGGGGGGAAGTGGAGCCCTTCTCAAGGACGCACAACTTCTGGGGTCTCTCCCTGGCATCTAAAGCTAGGGAGTCCCCATATGTGATGACTATATTCCTGCTTCTTCCTGGAGATAGTATAGTTACTCACCTGTAACAGGTGATCTCCGGAAACAGCAGGAATTTAGTCCTCACAACTCACCCACCTCCCCTAGGAGTTGTATCTCTCTATCTGTCTCTTTCCCGCTCTCTCTCTTTGTCTCAGCTTTAAAACTCAACTGGAGAGAGGCAGTTGGGAAAGGTGGGAAGGCAGCACGCAGGTGCTGTGGGATGCTCCCAAAAGCTTTCTAATTGGACGCTGGGGTGCGTTCCCGCGCAGACTCCGTCGGTACCAACGATACCCATATGTGAGGATTAAATTCCTGCTGTTCCCGGAGATCACCTGTTACAGGTGAGTAACTATGCTATTCCTGCTGTTCCCGGAGATCACTTGTTACAGGTGAGTAACTACGCTTTATCTGAGGTCAACAACTTAGTTCTGTGTCCCTATGTGTAGTCCTGCTTGTTTGCTAAACAGTAATTTTGGTTTAGAGTTTATCACTTTATGCTATTAAAATGTAATATTTGTGTCTGAATTATGTAGTCTAATGTGCTCCCTTTGAAAATTACCTAATCAAAAATCCTTCAAAGATATCAAATTGTTTACTTATAGCAGATATCCAAATGTGGAGCTATTTACTTCCTATCTTTTTCCTTTTAACCAATAGCAAGATCTTCTTTTTATCAACAAGCTAATTGGTGAGCTGCCCTAAATAGCAAGAATACTGTATTTTTGCGCATTGTCACCATAAACCTCCCCAGAGGCAAAAGCATGGGGGTAGGTCAGCCTGGGTGTGTCCAAAACCTAGCAAGAAGGATAGTGCAGTTGGCCCTGCTCTGCCTTCTGGGTGTTGTAGTCCCTTTAACTAGGCAAGGAATGAGTTGTAGTCGAGTGGAGTTAGGCAAAAGACAGGATTTTATTTCCCCTTCCGGGTGGATTCATTGCAAGAAAAACAGGAACAAAAATGACCATACTTCTGGTACAAAAATGAAACGAAACAGGAACAGAAACAGCTTCTATATCTTCAGCTCACATAAACAAATTAGTAGAACAAAAACGTAACTGCAGCAGTCCCTTTTAACAAAGGCAAACTCTCTTGCTTTCAGTGCTGTTTTACCAAAACTCTTTAACAGCTATTCTAGCATAGAGACGTGACATGGTCTGCCACAGACAGCGTACAATCCATTTGTTCTTCTGGGGTTTGTTCCATAAGAAATTCTGTTTATGTTTATGTTTATTCTAAAACTTGGTATACCGCCCAACACCATGGGCACCTGAGCGGTTCACAATAAAATTTAGCAGTTTAAAAATATTCGAAAATATTTAAAAACATTTAAAAAATATAAGGCTGCAAGAAAAGGAAAAGGAACGCCACTTAAATTCATAAAAGAGAAAGGAAAGGAAAGAAAGAAAAGAACAGAAATCAGTAACAATTACTAATACAAGTACAAATACAAATAGTATCAGGAGGGAGGGTTAGGGAGGGAGATTAAATGCCACTTGAAAAAGGTAGGTCTTGAGCTGGGTCTTGAAGGACTGGTAGGACTCCTCCGCACGGAGCGAGGGAGGGAGAGAGTTCCAAAGGCTGGGGGCCAGAAAGTAGAAGGCTGAGGAGCGGGTGGAGGTAAGGTGGGCCTGGGATGGAGAGGGAAGAGACATACGGTTAATGTGAATAGTGCGAAGCAGACGGTGAGATGTACGGAAGTGAATCAGATTAGCAAGATAGAGAGGGGTACTGGTGCGAACAGCCTTGTGTGCAAGAATAAGAATTTTATATTGAACACGAAAAGAGACAGGTAGCCAGTGGTGTTGTAAAAGAAGAGGAGTGACGTGGTCAAAGCGGGAGGCATAAGTGAGGAGGCGGATAGCGGAATTCTGAACACGTTGAAGACGGGACAATTGGGCTTGGGGGAGACCAGCTAGGGAGACATTACAATAATCCAGACGAGACATAACAAGGGAAAGGAGAAGAGTAGCTAGAGCAGAGGGAGAAAGAAAAGAGTGAATAGCACGGAGTTGCCTAAGTGAGAAAAACGAGCGTTGAACAACAGAGGAGATGTGTGCCTTAAAGGAAAGGGAAGAGTCGAGGGTTACGCCCAAGTAGCGGAGTGAAGAAACGAGAGGAATAGACTGTGAGAAGAAGGAAGGGGCACAGACAGGGGAAGGGCTCCCAAAAGTGAACCAGATAGCAAAAGATTTAGCAGGGTTTGCGTGAAGGAAATTAGAAGAAAACCATGAAGCAATAGCAGTCAGACAGTGATTAAGAGGGGTTATATCAGGGGAAAGAGGATCGGTAGGAAACAAAAGAAAAATGTCGTCCGCGTAATAATACGCGGAAATGCCAAATTGCTGTATTGAAAGAGCGAGAGGAGCTAAGAAAATGTTAAAGAGAAGAGGGGCAAGGACAGAACCCTGGGGAACCCCACAGGTGAGGGGAGTGGAGGGGGAAGAGGAAAACCCAGTAGCTACAGAGAAAGAGCGGCAGGAAAGAAAAGAGTGAAACCAGCGAAGGACCGTACCAGAAAGACCAGCATCCCGAAGACGAGTGAGGAGGGTGCGGTGATCCACCAGATCAAAGGCTGCAGAAAGGTCAAGGGAAACAGCTAAAGTGAAATGACCCCGATCGTGAGCAGTGGCATTTCTTCACATTCACCGATTATTCTACGTCCCTCCAAAGAGCAGTCTCCCTTCACTGCCTCGAGACTTCCCTTCCCCCCGTTGCTACAGAGCAGGGTGGAAGATTACCACATATACTGGAGTTTGCTATAGGAGAGCCCCACAAACTCTGGCAGTCACAGGGAAAACATTTACATTCAGTTTCTCTTCTATCAGGTTTATACAGCCTACCTTCCGGCTTTCTCACACAGGAACTTCTCAGCACAGCTGGGTCAATAAGGCTTTCACAGCACGGCTGCGTTCTCCTGCCTTTTACCCTTTGCTTTCTCTCTGATATAAAAATGTCCTCTGGCCAGGACGTCTCTGCTTCTCTGGACCTGCAGCTTTCAACTTGGACACTTTACTCTGGTCCCTTTCTCCAACTGGTTCCCCAACCAGTCCTCTGACCAAGGCTTCTTTCAGTCCTTCAGCTGGGTCTCTCATCAACTCTCCTGCTGAGACTCCTCCTGATTCTGAGTCCTCTCCTTCTTCCTCCTCTTGTTCTCCTTCTCCTCGCTCTTCTATCACTATCTTCTGGTGAGTAATTTTTATGTGCGTGTGTCCTAGGGCTTAACTGCACCCCGCCCTCATCCAGCTGCCTCTCATTACACCCTGAGCTTGGGGCTTGTTTGCAGTTTGGGCGTGTTCTCTCCCCTCGTGACACTCTGTTTACGTTGCTCATGGCAACCCTGGGCCATGTGCTTATCTCCAGAAACAAGCAGGAATGAGTCTTCACATATGGGTACGTCGGTACCGACGGAGCCTGCGTGGGAACGCTCCCCAGCTTCCCAGAAAGGAAAGCTTTTGGGAGCATCCCACAGCGCCTGCGTGCTGCCTTCCCGCCTTTCCTAACCACCTCTCCTCAGTTCTTCTTTGCCGCGGAGCCAGCAGGTTGAGCCCTGTCACCGCTGAAGAAGTTCTTTATTTTATTTTATTTCTTTGGTCGCGTGTCTACCTTCCCCGACTCCGGACCGGTACCGCCGGTCTTTTCTTTCTTTTTAAAAAATAAAAAATAATCTATATTTTTCCTCACTTAGTGTACTTTTTCTCTTTGGGCCTTAGGGCCCACAAGAAAATTTCCCTCATGGAAAAACTGGCCTCCGGCTTCAAGAAATGCACTAAGTGTAGCGGTACTATTTCTGTTACAGACACCCATGAGTGGTGCCTTAAATGTTTGGGTCCTGAACACTCCATTCTGGATTGTCTGTCCTGCTCTCTAATGTCTAAACGGGGTTTACAGAACCGAGCAGCTAAGCTCCATGTGCTGTTTCCCGCTGATGCAGCTTCGGTAGCATCGACATCTTCCAGGTCGTCTTCTCCTAATGGATCTCAGGTAACCAAACATAAATCTAGCAGGTCCTCGAAGGGTAAATCTCCCTCTAAGCATCGAGATGCCTCTGGGCTTGCCCTCTAGGATCCTGCACCAGCAAAACAACCCCGGCGGGAAGCTCCGGCTTACAAAGCTCCTCCTATGGGGTTACAGGTTGACATCGATGGCACGGCCTCGAACGATCACCTGTTAGAGAATGCTCTGGGGTACCGGCACAATCTCCCGGTACCGAATTCCAGGCGTCGATGGATCAGAATGTTCTGTCCATGCAGCTGGCTATTAATGCCTTCATTCAGGCTGCAACGCCGTTGATGCCACAACAAACTCCATTGTCGGTATTGACTCGGGTACCGGCACCAGCGCCGATACCGGTACCGACTGCATCAACATCGACCAGGATACCGACTGCAGCGGTTCCTTGTCCAGGGCTGCTTATCGGTACCGATCCGGTACCGATGACGCCCGATGTCGATACTGCTCAATACGCGTATCGAGCGTTAGAAGAGCACCCTGACAGACGGTACTTTGATTCCTCTGGTGATTCTGATACATCAGAGGAGTCTCCTGAAGTATCCATAGCCCTTCCTGAAGAGCCGTCTTCTCCAAAAAGAAGAATGTCTTCTCCAGAGGGCTTGTCCTTTCAAGACTTCATAAGAGAAGTAGCTAAAGGACTTTCTATTTCAGTAACCTCTGAATCAGAGCCTAGAGCAAAAAAATTAGATATTTTAGGTTATTTTAAGGCTCCTAGAGAGGACGTCACCTTACCAATTCATGAGATTCTTTATGAACACATGATTGATTTATGGGAGACTCCTCTCACTCTCTCTCCTCATTCTCGCAGATTGGACACTATGTATCGTGTCCCTCCCTGTCCTGGGTTTCATAAAACACAGCTTCCTCACCATTCCATAGTGGTGCAGTCAGCTATGAAGAGGATAAAGAGTACAAAGAGACACAATTCTGCTCCTCCAGGAAGAGAATGCAGGACCTTGGATGCTTTTGGTAGGAAAATCTTCCAAGCCAGTATGCTTATTGCCAGAATCAACTCATATAGTCTTTACATGGGTATGTTTCTAAAACAAGTTGCAGATAAGCTGCACACTTTCCTCCCTTTTCTTCCAGAAGATAAAAGGGAAGAATTCCTCATTTGGCTTAAGCATACTAAAGACATTTCAAAGTTTTCCAACAGGGCAGCCTTTGACTCCTTTGAAGGTGCCAGCAGAGCTTCAGGCATTGCCATAGCTGCTCGAAGAATTGCTTGGCTCCAAGCTTCTGATTTAGAACCCTGGGTTCAAGATGGCTTAGGAAATCTTCCCTGTACAGGTGAAAACCTATTTGGCAAAAAATGGCAAATAAAAGCCACTCAAATGGATGCAGAAAACTCTGCTCTGGATAGACTTTCAAAGTCAACCTCCATTCCTGCCAAGAAAAAGCCTTTTAAAAAGTCTTTTTTCAAAAAGGGCAGATTTTCTTCTACTTCTGGCCAACAATCTTCTACAGGTCGCTTTGCCACTAAGCGTCAGCAACCTAAACAGGCCAGGCCTAAGTCTACAGGGGCTGCTGCAACTTAGCAGACCCAACCTCCTCAGGGTTTTTGACTTGATGCTAGAGAACTTAGCCTTTCTGGCTCTAAAACAGCCAGAGCCTCTCACAATTCCAGGAAGGTTATCTCATTTTGCTCCCAGATGGGAGCAAATTACATCAGAGCAGTGGACCCTCTCCATCATAAGAGAGGGCTACAAGCCTCATTTCTCAGACCTTCCTCCCCACACCATGGTGAGACATTTCAATTCTCCCACATCTCTTCCCGACCTTCTAGGTCAGGAGGTGGCTACCCTTCTTGCCCAAGGGGCAATAGAAGAAGTTCCTCTTCTTCAACAAGGGTCAGGGTTTTACTCCCCCTATTTTCTCATTCCAAAGAAGACAGGGGGATACAGACCCATCTTAGATCTCAGAGAATTGAACAAATTTCTATGCAAGGAGAAGTTCAAGATGCTTTCTCTGGGCACTCTCCTTCCATACCTTCAGAGTCAGGATTGGCTTTGTTCTCTAGATCTCAAGGATGCGTACACACATGTCCTCATCCATCCATCTCACAGAAGATTCCTACGTTTTCTTTTCCAAGGAAAACATTACCAATACAGGGTGCTTCCTTTTGGTCTGGCCTCTGCTCCAAGAGTGTTCACCAAATGCATGGCAATAGTTGCTGCATTTCTACGCACTCTGGGAATATTTGTATTCCCATACCTGGACGACTGGCTCATCCGAGCTCCATCTCAGTCAGAGGCCCAGATTTCCCTGGACCGCACAAGGCGCATTCTGCAGTATCTGGAACTTGTGGTAAACCTCCCAAAGTCTCAGCTCACCCCTACTCAGTCCCTAGAATTCATAGGGGTCTGGTTGGATACCACCACTGCAAGGGCCTACCTTCCTCAGGCCCGTTGCCAACGTCTAGTGCAGTTAGCCTCCCAGATTCAGTCAAAGAGCCACTTAACTGCCCGGGAGATGCTACAACTGCTAGGCCACATGGCTTCCACAGTGCATGTGGTACCCTATGCTCGCCTACACATGAGAGCAGCTCAATGGACTTTGTCCACCCAGTGGACTCAAGCATCAGGAGCTCTCTCAGACCAAATAGCAATCTCCAAACGTCTCTTTTGGTCTCTCCAATGTTGGATGTCCACTCAAAATCTGTTGCTGGGGTCCCCCTTCCAACAGTTGTTGCCCCAAGCAACCCTCACAACAGATGCCTCCCAAACAGGTTGGGGAGCTCATCTACAAGACCTCTCCACTCAAGGCACTTGGTCCCCACAGGAGACCTCTCTTCATATCAACCACTTGGAGCTTCGAGCAGTTTTTCTAGCTCTCAAGGTCTTTCATACCCTCCTCAGCTACAAGACAATCCTCATTCATACAGACAGTCAAGTAGCCATGTTTTAAATAAACAAGCAAGGAGGAACTGGCTCTCTGTTGCTTTGCAACGAAGCTTTAAGTTTGTGGGCCTTCGCCAGAGAGCATCAAATCCATCTCCTGGCAGTATACCTCCCAGGAATCCAAAACTCTTGGGCAGACAGACTCAGTCGAGTTCTGCTTCCACACGAATGGTCCCCGCACATGGATCAGGTACTCAGAATCTTCCAAGAATGGGGAACCCCGGACATAGACCTCTTTGCAAGTCCGTTGAATGCCAAACTTCCCCGGTTCTGTTCCAGAATTCCGTGTCAGTGTTAGTGTAAGACTAATAAAAGAAAATATTTTTTCACTCAACGTGTAATCAAACTCTGGAATTTGTTATCGGAGGATGTAGTAAAGGCTGTTAGTGTAGCTGGGTTTAAAAAAGGTTTGGACAAGTTTCTGGAGGAAAGGTCCATAAACCATTATTAAGAAGTGACCGAATATATCAATGCTTGACCCAGTACAAGCATTGCGGAACTTGTGTCTCTTGGGGAAACTGCTAGGTACATATGACCTAGATTGGCCACTGTTGGAAACAGAATACTGGGCTTGATGGACCTTGGTCTGACCCAGTATGGCATATCTTATGTTCTTATGTTCCTTGGATCTGAAGGATGCTTATACCGACACCCTCATTCACTCCAACCACAGGAAATACCTGCTGTTCATGGTGGGCGGCAGTCACTACCAATACAGGGTGCTCCAATTTGGCTTGACCTCTGCCCCAAGAGTCTTCACAAAATGCCTGGCAGTCATAGCTGCTTTATTTATTTATATAACACCTTTTCCTTTAATCAAAGTGCTTTACAAAGTTGGGTTAGATACATAATCTCCAGGAACAAGCAGGAATGAGTCTTCACATATGGGTACGTCGGTACCGACGGAGTCTGCACGGGAACGCTTCCCAGCGTCCAATCAGAAAGCCTTTGGAAGCATCCCACCACGCCTGCGTGCTGCCTTCCCGCCTTCCCAACTGTCTCTCCTCAGTTTTCGTTTTTCCACGGAGCCGGCAGGACGTCCTCCTGTCACCGCAGAAAATTCTTCTTTTATTTTTTAGTTTTCTTGTGGTCGCGGCTGCCTTCCCCGACACCACCGGTACCGCCGGTGGTTCTTTTTTCTTTTCTTATAAAATTTTTCCTTTTTAAGGAATATTTTTCCTCCTTAGTGTCTCACGGTTTCTCAGAGGACCAAACAAACTGTGGATCTTGTAGGAAGAACTGTTTATTAATCACAAACCAGCCAGGCTCGACTAGAATGTGGTCTTATGTCAGAGACTCGTCTCACGTTATAATTATCTTGACATCTATCCAAGACATTAATCAGGGAATAATTTTAGTCACTTTAGACATTGAATCCCTGTACACCAATATTCCCCAAGCAGAAGCCCTTCAAATTATAGAGTTTTATTTATATAACGGGGAAACATACAAAAAATTACCAACAATATTTTTATTGGAATTAACTCATTATGCTTTATGCGAGAACTATTTTTGTTTTCGAGAACTATTTTTTAAACAGATTAAGGGTGTTGCAATGGGGTCCTCCATGGCTCTGGACATTGCCAATTTATATGTATCGCATTTTGAAGACAAATTCATTAAAACCAATCCATTTAGTGCCCACATCAAGCTTTGGGTCAGGTATATAGATGACATTTTAGTGCTTTGGGATGGATCCATAGACTTGTTGTCAGAATTTAATACATGGATCAATCAATGTGACGATCTTCTAATTAAAAAAGTGGATAATAAGTTACATACGTCTCTTTATAAAAAACCCACTGATAGAAACCATCTCCTACATTATACAAGTTTCCATAATTTGTCTCTCTGGAATAATCTTCCAGTTGGCCAATTCTTACGAACGAGACGTCTTTGTACATCTGATCAAGACTTTGAATACCATGCTGTCCAGATGAGACATAGGTTCAGCGAACGAGGATATCCCCAATCGCAGATAGACAAAGCTTATCACTGAGCTCGCAATTCATCTCGTGATGATCTTTTAACTTTAAGAGAACGACAACCTCAGAATGGAGGAGTTTGTTCCCTTCTCTATTCTTTCCATTCTCATAAAATAAACTATTGAAAAAACATTGGTATTTGATTCAGTCTATTCCCGGTTTTCAAGATGTTCCTGTGATTACAGCATATCGAAGAAATGTTAATCTCCGTAATCTTCTTGTGCCCTCCGCCTTTACAGAACAACGGTTTCTTTCTAAATATAAAGGCCATTATCCATGTGGGCAATGCTCAGTATGTAGTTTAGTATTAACAGTTAAAGATTACTTTGTTCATCCTGTTACCAATTTCAAATTTTACTTGGACGATTTTACGAATTGTGCCACAAGCCATGTGGTTTATGTCATTGTTTGCCCTGCAATAAATTGTATGTGGGAAAAACTATACGACCGGTTCGTAATAGAATTACAGAACATCGGAGCTGTATTAAGAGAGGTGTTGTGGACAAGCCCCTAGTGCTCTATTGGCAGGAAGCCAAACATAAAGTTTCAGATTTACGGTTTATGTTTATCAAGAAAATTAAGTTGAATTGGCGTGGGGATGATGTTGACCAGACTATTCTATGGTTAGAACAACGTTTTATTTTTAATCTGAACAGTCTACATCCCTATGGACTTAATATGGATCGAGACCTGACAGTCTTTTTATAAGAATATGGTGTATTTTTTCCCCGATTTTGTTTCACATTTTATGTATTGGTTTACATTTTTTCTAGTTGGTTATTACCCCTGAATGAGGTTCTTCATAATTTACATGTTCTCTTAGATATCATCATTTTATAAGTCTAAGGGGTATGTTTACTAAGATCCCGGAATTGTGCGGGCCCCGTTAGTGTGCCTGTGCCATATAAGGAGTGGGCGATTCAGGCAGAAAAAAGAAAAAAAATGGGAGTAAGCGATTGCACATGTGTGCGGCGCGCTCTTGTGCGCCGTGCACAATAGTGCGTGGGAAGGCTAAGTGGCGCCCTGATGTGCGCACACAAAGGAGCAGAGCCATAGTACAATGGTTAAGACACTGACTGCTGGTGCAGGGGCCATGGGTTCAATCCCCCATTGTGCGCAACAAAAAAGGCTGGCTGAGGCATTAACTTTAATGGGTAAAAGTGCTTTAGGAGGCATATTAATTTTGGGCGGCATAAGGCGGTGCACTGTTAATTTTGGGCGGCATAAGGCGGCGCACTGTTGGGCGGCATAAGGCGGCGCACTGTAGGGCGGCATAAGGCGGCGCACTGTTAATCTTGGGCGGCATAAGGCGGTGCACTTTTGGGCGGCATAAGGCGGTGCACTGTTAATCTCGGGCGGCATAAGGCGGTGCACTGTTAAGTTTGGGCGGCATAAGGCGGTGCGCCGATGGCCAAGCACAGGAACAGAGCCACAGCACAATGGTTAAGACACTGACCAATGTTGCAGGGATCAGGGGTTCAATCCCCCACAGTGCCGAATGAAGAAGGCTCACTGAGGCAGTACATATTATGGGGATGAGTGCTGTAGGGGGCAATTTATTTTTATTTCAGTTATCACTACTAGCAAACGCACTCACAAAGCGTGTTAACATAAGGCGGCCCATAAGGCACATGTTAAAGTTCACTGTCCGCCAAGGCACCCTAGAATGTCCCCTATAGGGCACCATATATGTTGCGTCACAGGATAATGTATAGTGCACCTTATATGGACGGCAACCATAAGGTGCCCTATAGGGCGCCCTATAAAGCACCCTCAGAGGCACCTTATGGGTACAGTATGCTGAGGGTGTTATTGCTGGCATCAACATATGTACATTAAATTTAAAAAATGCTTTGGACAACCCTATCAAATAACCCCACTGTGGGTTTGAACCCATGACCTCTGGATTCACAGGCAGTGAAGTAACCATTGGGCTACAGCTCTATAGCTGCCAGCAAGCTCCTGGCTGGCTGCAGAGAGCCTTCACGTCACCACACAGACAGTCTGCTGTGGTAACCAGGATAGGGTTAGGCCACCTGTACCCATGATGCACTGCACATGCAAATCAGCTGTCCACAGATGAACACAAGATGGGGAATGCACCCCAACAGCTCCCCGGCCTGGTAGGGGGAAGTGTCCGTGTGCACCCACACAGCACCTCGGCCTGGTAGGGGGTACTGACCGGGTGTTTTACTGACACAGAGTAGCTACACACCGTCACATTGTGCGGGTACTGTGCTCACCCTGAGGGTGCGATGAGGCGCCCAGGACCAGGTCCACAACACCTTCCATGGCTGAAAGAGGCCATGCTGGAGCTCCAAAGCAGTATTAATCTGTGAGATAGGTAGTTTCTGCAGAAACACCTTGGGTATCTCTGTCTGTCTCAGTCAGGGGAACCCCTTATGGACCCCTAGGTGGGCTATGTACCACCATTCCCCCCCCCCCTCGGCTGCGGGTGAAAAACAGGGTCTCCTATCAACAGATCCACATTCTACCTCCCTGCAATGGTGGCAGTAGAGTGGACCATCAACCCCAGTCCTGCTGGGGAACAGACACCCTACAGGGCATCCAAAGCAGCTCTATACATCCATAACACAATATCAGACAGACATTAGGCCTGGATATGCTAAGCTGCACCCCACCACTATCAGATATTCTCCTGCAGCAAGCCTTCAGCTGCTGCACCCTGCAAGGTGCTCCATCAGGACACATACCAGCTGAGAACAGTCTGCTAGTTAGTCCTGGTGGAAATGCATGCACCCAGAACTGGGATGGCAGCGCACACAAGCAGATAAGTCGGTGACTGGGCCCCAAAAGGAAACCCATAAATATCACATGAGAGAAATACTATTTAGCACTATGGGGGTGCCTAGCCATGCTGTCGTCACTGCACAGTCAGGGTGGAGTGAAACCACAGCAGCACATACAGAGGTCACCCTGTCTGTGTAGGTGGTGGCCGGCCACTACAATGTCCCTGCCAGTGCCCTATGCCCTGTGCAGATGCATCCTGGCCAGCCCACCCTGTCTGAGCTATACCCATGGTACCTTGCTGCTCATTATGCACATTGGCAGGCCAATACTGGCAACAGTGCTGGCAGTGTGGGCTGTGGAAGGTGTTTGCAGCCAACACACACTGTATAGACAGACACACACTCTCACACGTATGCCAGCATTGTGCTACTATAGAGGGGCTTATCAGCCTTGCCCACCACACCAGTCCTGGGCACAGTACAGGCATGGATATGCTACGCAGTACTGTTGGGGGTCACTCCCCAGGGTGGTAAACACTGTCAGAGACCAGACCTGAAGCACGCACCACAGACATCAGACAGATTGTTATGTTGGAGCTCAAAGAGCAAACTGTGCTTAACAGAGGAATGTCTATCTGCCAGTACTCATAGCAAACGTTTGAGAGCTGTGTATCGTATACCCAGGTGTAGGGTGGCATTGCTAAGGTATGCAGGTGCTAGTATTGGGAGATGCACGCAGGGCCCAATGTCCTGCCTCTCCAGGAGGTATTGGCCAATGGGGCCTGTGGGTGTGGGTGTGTTTGCCCCTGTTGGCTGCTGCTTTACGGCAGAGGTTCCCAACTCCAGTCCTGGTGTGCCAAACACTGTTCGGGTTTTCATGCTGTCCCCCATGAATATGCATGAGCTACATCTACATGCCATGGGGGTGGTGCATAGCTATGCAGCACAGGCATTTGTATTAGAGGCAGCAGGGAACCTAAATGATGTGTGGCCCTCCAGGACTGCATTTCGGAGATATGCCTATCTTTTACCCCACCGAGCACAGACGGTTCATGGTGTCTGTGCTCGGTGGGGTAAAAGATAGGCATATTACCAATGCATATGTCCTCGGCACGAAGGGTGTGTCCTTACTATCACTGTTTAGTTGTGGGAAAAATATGTGGACAGGATTGGCAGTAGCCCCAGCTGGGCTTTGAACCTGTGACTTTCTGTTCTTGCACACACTGTCTGTGTGCACTGCACCACCGTGTAGCCACAGATTGGCTGAATTCCCTGGGAAGTCCATGACTGTACATCCGACAGGGCCTGTCTGTTGCAGTGCACGGTGCCAGCCTGCACATGGCTAGGCCACTGTCTGCTGTGGCTAGCAGCCACTGCCCCCGCCACCACCTATACCCTTCCGCCAACATGCTGGCATGTCCTTATCTTGGAAAAGCATGTGACCTGATTGAGTTGTGGCACTCCAGGACTGCATTTGGGGGACTCGGCTGTCGGTAATGCCCATTGTTATGGTGTGTGTGCGGTGTTAGGTAAAATACAGGTGTTGGAACCATGCTTATGTTCTCTGCAATAACGGAGTGTCTTTACTATCTCTGTTTAGTGGTGGGTAAAATATGGGGACTGGGTTGGCAGGAGCCCCAGCTGGGATTTGAACCTGTGACCCTCTGGTCCTACAGGTACTGGCTCTGTCTGCTGCACCACACTGTGGCCACAGACAGTGCAGTCCCTGGGGATGGGAAACCTGGCCGGCAGAATCCTAAACCCTGCTCTGCACATTTTTACTGTGGGCTCATTCACCTTGTCTGGAAGCAAACGTGCAAATACACCCCGCAAATGACCGCGAAAAAAGGGGGGAAAAAAGATAACCAAGCTGGGCAACAGTGATATTAATGGGCAACCATAAAAAACACTCCCAGGAAAGCTCCCAAAAAAGGAAATGATTTTTGGAAGGGTCTCCGCTCCGTAGACCCTTCCAAAAATCATTTCTTTTTTGGGGGGCTTTCCTGGGAGTGTTTTGTGTTGTTGCCCATTAATATCACTGTTGCCCAGCTGACTTACGCTTTTTAGTAATTTTGTTGTGGTCATTTTCTATTTTTATTTGCACTTTTGTTCTGTGCACATGTATCACACTGCTCACGTTTTGCAGGTTTCCCCGGTTTTCCTGTACATTGCTGACGGAAATGGTTTCTCTTCCCTTTAAATGCACTCTACTGCGAGTGTTTCACTCGTGGTAGTTTTTGCTTGTAAATTCGGCCCCGCTGATGTGCGGGGAGCCTCTCCCCTCCCCTTCCCCGCCCATTAACCCCGTCTCTCCGCCCCTCGGGAGCCTTCCTCCGCCCTTTCCACGCCTCTATCGGACATTTGCGGGCCGCGTACTTGTGCGTGCCCGTTAGTGCGGCGCGCAAGTGTGCGTGGGCCCGTTAGTGTGACGCGCAAGTCTGCGGGGCACTTAAGAGCACTTAAGTGCATCATTGCCATGCGCAATTGTGCGGTGTTTAGTAAACATACCCCTAAGTTTTTAATACGCAGTATTATTTTTTATTTTTATCTTTATAAACAATTAAAATTTTATATTTCTTTGGCTATTTTCTCCTCCTCTCTAGGGGGTTTCAGGTTGCTAGCGAATTTTAGGGTTGAGAGAGAGATATATACAGGTCTATAATAGAAGATTTAATTAAGTTATGGAGAACAAGTTGTTTTTGATGGTATTTATTTCAGTTGTCTTCCAATTCGTTAAGGAATGTTACAGTATTCATTTTCACCCTTCAAAGAGATAATTGGTCCTTTATAGTACTTCTTTTCTTATTTCCTTGGGTTGAATTCCTCTAGCACGCAAGTTTATATTTGCATACTGACGGTTATCGCGTTAACTCACATTGTTGATGTTTATTTAAGTACGCATGCGTCGGCGTTTTTTGTAAAGAAAGAAGGAACAGCGTATCATTCATGGTTATCCCGCAAAAGTTTACACGAGCGGTGTGGTCCTTGGTGAGTAGTTTTAAGACCAATGCGCTTGGTCCTCAAGGCAATATGTACATATCAATTTCATAATTATCTTTGTCCTTGCGATCCATTGCAACACCCTTTATCTTTACATTTCATTTATACATACTTTTCTTTAGTTAAGCCAAAATCCTGCTTAGTTTTTAAATTTGGTTTTCGTTCCGATTATAACAGATTAGTTCAATTGTTTTAATTTAAAGTATATCCTACAAAACAAAGTTTATTCTTTGTATTTGAACGATTTTATCTTTGAAAGTTATGATATAATAATATGTGCTTAGTTCTTATAATTCCAATTCGAAGTTTCAGATCCTGCCAATAGGAACCCAGTTTTTATAACTTTAAATGAGAATGTTCACCACACGCGCTCTGTATAAGGGTTGTCCTAATCCAAGGAATGGTTTACATTGTTTTTAAACAACTTATTTATTAGGTGAATAGGGTCTGACGTCTTAATTTTGGCCCAATGGATAGGTTACACACTCTGTAGCCAGGTTGGTTATTTTTTATAGGTATTTTTTGAGATTTTAACGAGGTTTTTAGTCAGGCACCAACATTCGTTTTAGCACATACACATTGTTTGGTTTAAGACCCCTTTTTGAGTTGTTTTAATGATCCTATGAGATATGCAATATATTTAACATAGGTTTTTTTGTATCCGGGTTAGATTTTCTGAATTTTCATCAAGACATCATTGATAGGTTCCCAGAACAGGCAGGTATTTTTAACGTTTTATGTCCTTTTATTTATTTATTTATTTCTGAAGGTTTTACACGCAATTGCATATAAATGTTCGGTTTTATTTGTTCACAACTTTTAAGCACTCCATCTATGAATGCACAATTATTCTTCCTTCATCCCTCTCCCCATTTGGGGAATCTCTGTAATATCCTTGGTTGTTGTCACACTCCTGTAGGTTCTTTTCTAGCATTTTTAATTCACTTTTTATGATACAATATCAGTTATTAATACGATACTATTTATTTATTTATATTTTTATACATGGTACTGATTATTTATGGATTGTTATATATGTGTATCTATTTATAAATATTATCATTTATGGTGCAAGTAGTGTTTATAGTGCTCCATTTATTGTTCAGTTTTTTTATGTATTTTTAAGTATTTCATAACTTGGTTTTACCTTATAATTTTTTAATTATTTATTATAGTTTATTTATTTATTTATTTATTTAGTAAACACTTGTATACCGCTGCTTCCTACGATCAGCAGCGGTTTACTTTACACGTTATACTTATACTTATACTTTACACGTTCAGATACTTTAGATGTTGTGTGTCATTCTCAATTCTCTTTTTTATGTAATTTTTTACATACAATTTTTATATGGTTTATATTTATGAATGGATGGGTTATATTTATTATTATTATTTTTATTGTTTTTAACATTTGTATGTTTAGCCAATGAGCCCCTGAAGAAGGTGTTGCGAAACACGGCCTGTGTCGGGCCTGGCTGGTTTGTGATTAATAAACAGTTCTTCCTACAAGATCCACGGTTTGTTTGGTTCTTTGTCCTGGCACGTGGACAACTGCTGCTTCACGGTTTCTCAGGCCTGTTAGGCCTCTCCATTTTCCTTCATGGAACCGCCAGCCACTCTCCTCAAGAAATGTACACACTGTGGCGGTACAACCTTATTCTTAGACACTCACAATTGGTGTCTAACCTGCTTGGGTCCTGACCATTTTCCTCCGGAGCCCTCTGGCAATAGTATTGTGGGAAGAAGTGTTCAACATCGAGTTCCCCTCGACACGCGGTCCCCATCCAACTTCAGGGCACCGACCATATCTTCTTCCACACAGGATCAGGTAACCCAAAAACAGTCTGTTAAGACTAGCCAGTCCTCGAACGGCAATTCTCATGCACTGCATAGAGATGCCTATGGCCTTGCCCTCGAGAATCCACTGGCTTCAAAACCCCGGTGGGAGTCTTCGGCCTCCAAAGCCTGTGTGGGGTTTCAGGTTGTTCCTGAGGTTCACCCCTCACAGAACATACCTGAGCCATGCCCGGTGGTGGCATTCGCTTCGAGCGGTACCGATACCCCGGCATCGGCAATGGTGTTGGATGAAACATTCCTCACCAGGCATCGTCATCTGGCGTCCTCGGTACCTACGGGGCCGGTGAATACGCGCCAGACCGACCTTCCAGTGTCGGTACCGGCACCGATACTAGTACCGACGTCGGTACCCTCCAGACGTGCATCGATAGACTCGCTTCCTTCAATGCCGAGTCTGGAATCGATCTCCAATCTGGAGGACTGGGTACCGACTCGCCTTGGTACCGACACCAGTGGTACCGAAGGCTCGGTTCCGATAATTCGGATCCACAACTCTCGTTTTCTTCGATACCGTTAGAGTTGCCACCGGCTGGCCTTCGTCCACAGGTATCGGATACGGTACCGAAGTTAGTACCGATATCCACATTACCATTGCTGTCGGTGCCTTCCATGCTTCTCTCGTCAGGCTCGCTTCCCTCGATACCGAGTTTGGAATCGATCCCTAGCATGGTCGATGTGCTACAGACTGGCGCTGGTCCCGTCATCCCACAGTACCAGCAACCATCCTATAAGGATTTCATACTGCACCATCCAGGAAATTCTATTCCTAAAAGCTTGGATAGATCCCTCGGTGCCAATGCTAGTTCTTCATCAGATCTAGCCTATCCAAGGGAAGTTCCCTCTGTGGATCCTTCTTTTCAGGTTTTCATCCTAGATATGGCAAAGTCCCTTGCCATTTCTATTCCTGGACAAGGTCCTACACAAGGCAATACAGGATCCCTCTATATTCCTGAGAGAGCAAAGTAAAACATCATGCTACCTTTGCATCATTCCTTGCAGGACCTCCTTCTACGAATGTGGGAAGCTCCTTTAAAGGTACCCCCACTTTCCAGAGCAACTGATCTTCTATATCAGGTGCCCCCTTCTCCAGGATTTCAAAAGACTCAACTTCTTCATCATTCCATTATTGTAGAATCAGCAATGAGGCGGGTGAAGAGTACTAAAAAGCACTCTTCTTATCCGCCAGGTCGTGAGTCTAAGACTTTGGATGCCTTTGGACGTCAAACTTTCCAGGCATCCATGCTTTCAGCAAGAATTCTCTCATATATTTTTTATATGGGTTTATCTCTTGAGGAGGTCACAAAGAAATTACATCTTTTGACTCCTTTTCTTCAAGAGCCCAAGACTGCAGACTATTTCCTCACTGGTTAGTCATGCTCAGAAGATCTCTAGGTTTCTCACTCGTCCTTCCCTAGACTCCTTTGAGTCTGTTAGCAGGACTTCTGCTATAGCTATGGGAGCACGTCGTAAAGCCTGGCTCCAAGCTTCAGACCTAGATAAATGGGCACAAGTTAGACTGGGAAATACTCCTTGCACTGGAAAAAATCTCTTCAACAAGGAGTCTTTATTCCAGGTTGCTCAGTTAACAACTGACTGTCCTGTTTCCAGAGGCTATTCTACACCACCTGCTTTCCCAGTAGGTAGGAAATGTCCTACCAAACTTTCTTCCCCTAGGGGGAGAAGGTTTTATCCATCATCTGCCCATCACACAGATGTTCCCAAACAGGGGAAACATCGCCCTGGTCTGAAGAATCCACAACCTCAACAGGGTCAACAAACCCAGCAGTCGCAGGGTTTCAAATAGATCATTATCCCTCTTGGTTGGTGGTTAGGGTAGCAGTCTGCTTCTTTTCACTTGCAGTATCTGCACTAAATTTTTCCTAACCTACCTAGATCTCTCTTCATGAGACATCTTTTCTCTAACTCTAAGAGTCTTTATGATGATCATGCCCATACTTAACACATTTTTCCCCTGGAGGAAAGAGAGGTAACAACTATCAATAGACAGTTGTTTCCCTCTACTGGCATGTATCATCTCACCTGTCAGAGACTTCCTCCATAGTCGGTCTCTTGCAACTCTGTCTTACCTCCCTCTTACTATATAACATTTGGTTTGTAAGAGGGACCCTTTTACACTGGTAAGCTCCTATGGCTCTACCTGTTCTACCGGGGGATTCTCCCTTCTGGAGTTGTCTCCCCCCCTTGTTACCTTAGGGCAGCTCATCAGACAGTAGGAACTCCTACCATGTCTGTTGTTGTTTTTCCCAATCTAAAAAAGGAAGAGGGAAAATAAATTTTCCACACTGCCCTGGTAGTTGCTGCAGATACAGCAATTCCTAGTGGTTAAGCCACTGGTTCTGTTTACCTCACAACCAGGGATTCTCCTCCACTAGCAATCCTTCTAGCCTCAGTGCTAGGTCCCAAACAGGTTATCAACCTCTTTTGGGAAACCCTCTTATCACAGCCTGGTTGGTTAACTTCTATTCTACACCCCCTTGTCCTTGGCAGAATAGTTGGTACCTGCTGGCTTCCCACAGCCACTTTTTCTTCTAACCAACCTGCAGCATGCTCTCTGCAACTCTACAGAGTAGCTTTGCACTATGGGTCCTTGCTAGAGAGCATTAGTATCTTGCCTAGCAGATAACACCAGATGGTTAACAGGGTTCCCCCAGTCATGTTTTCATGACTGGTAGGTATTTCCTACCCTTACCATCTCAACTTAAATCTCTTTTGAGACATCAGTCTCAGGCCTTTCATTACGTGAAAACCTAAAGAAGGGCCAATTCCCTGGCTTGGCCCTTATCTCCTTTGGTCTTCTCGTCAGAGATAATTTCCTTCACTGGCAGTTAGAGAATACCCAATACCCCTCTTGCCCTCATAGGCAAGTCACTAGGGTATCTTCCTCCAGTGGCGTCCTCTATCCATTCTCCATATGGCAATTCTGGAGAAATCTAGTCTTCCTGCCTACAGACTGAAGTTATCCTCTGCCTTTTTCACGTAGGCCATCCTGGTTATTCAAAAGCTCACATTCTAAAAAGAATCCAGACTTCTTCTTGTCAGGGAGACCTCTCCTCTGACTCTGTCAATCATAACCAGGAAAAGAGAATTCTCTGTATATCTATTCAAGCAGGTATTAACCTTCTTGCTGTTAGATGAATCTTCCTCCTAGGGGGAATCAGCTTCTATAGACCTCTCTCCTTCCACATACCTGGAGATATGTGTCTATATTTTATTTATTTATTTATTTAGACAGTTTTGTATACCGCCTTATCCTTCAATCAAAGCGGTCACAACACAAGTGGGGGATACATTTAACACATGGGGATATGAGACACACACACTAATACTTACAGGGAACATGGGCAATGGAGGGTTAAGTGGCTTGCCCAAGACCACAAGGAGCACCTGTGGGACTAGAAACCCCAGTCCTTCCGGCCCAAGGTTTCTGTCCTCTAGTGGGATTTGAACCCCTGACCTTCCGGCCTGAAGTACCTTGCCCAAACCACTAGGCTACTCCTCCCTCAATAGGTCTACATATTCTTATAGATATATAGATAGATATAGATGAATATATATATATATATATATATATATATATATATTCATCTATATCTATCTGTGTGTCTTCTGCCCATACATAACTCCTGTAGATATATGCATATATACCCCATATGTGTATATGTTATATATATATATGTGTTATATATATATATAGATATAGATATATATATGTGTGTGTATATATATATATATACATAGATATATTTTTAGATCTACTGAGATATATTTTTAGATAGATATGTATCCATATACTTATCTATCTGTTCTGTTAGGTTCAGATGTCCTTACATTCCTATATGATCCTGATAGATGGGCACTACCCCTATCAATGCTATGCCAGCATACTTAGGGGGCTACACTTATAACCACTTCCTGTGGTAATTAACAAAATTTTTCCTACCATATAGGTTAGGTACTCCTGCAGCTCTCCATGTACCTTTCTTCTTTCCTAATTGACCCCATTTAGGAAAGACATTGTGGAGCTTCAGTCAATCTAGAGCTTAGCGCTCCTGAGTCTGTCCTTACTTTCTTATCAGATACAAGGGTCTCCATACCCTTTCCTCCCTATGTGGACTGATTCCATTCCCAGTCCAGTTAGGTCAGACTCATTTTTTCTTTTGGTCCTAAATTTATATTGTTTTTGGACCTGATCAACTTAAGCTTTCTTTAATGCTACCTTCTGCGTCTCCGCTGAAGCTCTACCTCTTATACTACACCAGTCTTTCCCCTGGGACTATTTCTCACCCTGAAGGGTTCTGACCTCCACTGTTTTCGCTATTTTTACTACCTCTACTTCTCAGTGAGGTACCCCTTCAGCACATTCACTGGCTCTTCTAACAGATCCACATGTACCTCAGTGGACTTGTGCAAGGTCAACAAGGGAGGCCCAGATTACACTATTTTACTACAAAAATACCCTCTATACAGGGTCTTTCTCTTAGATACCCTGTTCTAGCCAGCTGTTCCACAGCTCCTCTTCTGTTTTCAACTCCTACCCTCCATCCCTAGGATGCCTGAGGTCTTAAGCAATAGCATGGCTCGTTCTAGACTTGCAACATGCTAGGACTCCCTCTGGGCATCTGAGCTTGGGAGTCCCCATATGTGAAGACTCATTCCTGCTTGTTCCTGGAGATAGCACAGTCACTTACCTGTAACAGGTGATCTCTGGGAACAGCAGGAATAAGTCTTCACAACCAACCCACCTCCCCTAGGAGTTGCATTTTCTCTATCTCTATCTTTCCCTTCCTTGCTCTGTCTCTCTCTTTGTCTCAGCTTTCAAACTTAACTGAGGAGAGACAGTTGGGAAGGCGGGAAGGCAGCATGCAGGCGTGGTGGGATGCTTTCAAAGGCTTTCTGATTGGACGCTGGGAAGCGTTCCCGCGCAGACTCCGTCAGTACCGACGTACCCATATGTGAAGACTTATTCCTGCTGTTCCCAGAGATCACCTGTTACAGGTAAGTAATTGTGCTTTATTGGGGAGGGGGAGGGCATGCAGGTAATATGGGTGGATAGAGGGGGGGTATTATGGGTTTTGGATGTGTCCATAGTGTTTGTGGAAAAGAAGTGTCTTCAGCATTTTCCGGAAATTCTTGATGTCATTTGTGGTTCTTATTGGTTCAGGAAGTACGTTCCACAGAGCGGGCATGGCAAGGGACGATGCTTTCTTGGTAGTGGATTGAATGGATCGTTGATATGCTGCTGGGATGATGAGTTTATTAGCCATGCTGCTTCATCCTGGTCTTGTGCTGGAATCCTTAGTGAGAAGGCTCTGGAGGGCGGTGGCTGAGTGGGCAAGGAAGATTTTAAAAATATTTAAAGTTGCTTTGTATCTCACTCGTGAGTAGATAGGTAGCCAGTGCAGTTGATCAAGTATTGGGTTGATGTGTTCATTTCTTGCCGTATTTGTGATAATCCGGGCTGCCGTGTTTTGTACCAGTTGGAGAGGATGGAGGTATTGTTTAGGAGTCCGTAGTAGATCGAGTTTGCTTAGTCTAGTATGGGCGTGATTATTGCTTGGCATACTGACTGGACATGATTGTTGTCCAGGATGGGTTTGAGCTTTCTGATGATCTTGAGCCTGTGGTGTGCTTTGTTGGCAATTTTGCTGATGTGAGACTGGAGGGTTAGGTTGCTGTCCAGTGTAACGCCCAAGTATTTTACTATTTCTTTCACTGATATGTGTTTATTGAGGATGTTGAGAGTGTGTGGAGGAGTGAAAGCGGAGTTTCTAGTGATGAACATTGCTTCTGTCTTGTCCCAATTCACTGAGAGGGAGATTTTATTGAGCCATACAATCATATCCTCAAGACACTTTGTTATCAGTGGAGAGATCGGGTGAAAGTAAGTTGATGGGGGAGTATACCATGATGTCGTCAGCATATAGGTGGTAGAGCATCTTATGGTGTTTGATGATGTTACATATTGGCTGAATATAGATGTTGAAGAGGATGGAGGATAGCGCAGATCCTTGGGGTATACTATGTGGTATGTGGAATTGTGAAGATTTGACTTCACCACAATTGACCTACTGGGATCGGTCTTTGAGGTACGATTTGAACCACCTTAAAGTGTTGCTACATAGGCTGATTTCTTGTAAGCATTGTATCATGGAGTGGGATATTGTATGAAAGGCTGCTGAAATGTCCATGAAAATGAGCAGGAATACATTTTTTTGTGATATCAATGCCTCTTATGGATAAAAGAGCTGCGCACTGACCTCGCCCCAATCATAGCCAATATGATACAACTATCCTTTAGCACTGGGTCTTTCCCCTCTACCCTCAAGCAGACCTCTGTTAGACCCTTATTAAAGAATGCCAAGCTAGACCCCCAAAAGGTTGAGTCGTACAGGCCAATATCCAGCATCCCAATGCTGGCGAAAATCATTGAAAAGATAGTTTACAAGCAACTGCAAGATCATATCGACACCAACGCACCTCTGGATCCATCCCAACATGGATTCAGAGAATCACATGGAGTTGAAACACTCCTCACAACTCTCTTCAACATGGTGATTTCAGGCGTGGACAACATAAGACATGGCTTTGTACTCATCTTCTTAGATATAGCGGCGGCCTTTGACTCTGTTTGCCACGAGATCCTCTTATACCGGCTAAGAGAAAAAGGCGTCAGCGGAACAGCATTAGAATGGTGCAGATCTTACTTATCTGGAAGGATGGCAACATGTTCGAGCAGACGGGGCCACATCCAAACCATTCCCACAAAATCAAGGAGTGCCTCAAGGATCCTCCCTATCATCCTTGACGTTTAACATATACCTTCAACCAATCTGCAACATCATCAGGTCGTTCAATGTGAGTTGTATGCTATATATGCTGACGACGTGCTGTTATACATGCCAATATCACTTGACAGCCCAGACCTTACCCCCATGACTACATGCTTCAACACCATATCCAATTGGCTACTATCACAGAACTTACGAATTCAACACAAGAAAACAGAGGTGCTTTTCATCTTGAGAAACCCTAATTTCACACCACCCAGCGTTTTGAAGGTAAATAATGCCGAGCTACAAGTGAAACCAGCTATACGGTACCTTGGGGTGACACTGGACCAACATCTCGATATGAAGCAACACATTGCCAACACTGTTAGAGCGATATACTTCAAAATCAGATCCCTCAGGCACCCTACGCCCGTTACTAGAACCAGATGATTTCCGCACCATTTACCAAGCCCTCATCATACCTCATTTTGATTACTCTAACGCCATCCTACAAGGACTCCCCCGATCAACCTTAAACCTCCTGCAACTGGCTATGAACAGTGCAGCGCGGATACTGTTCGGAGCCTCCAGAAGGGAACATATCACACCCCTCCTGAAACAGCTGCACTGGCTCCCCAAGCCCGGATCAGTTTTAAGACCTTGTTGTTGACGTTCAAGGCCATCAAGAGGCTCTCCTCCTCCTCGCTATCTGAATTCATACAACCACTTGCCACCACCAGACAAAGAAGAACCGCGGAGACCAATATGTTAGCAATACCAAAAGAAATGACAAACTGCACCAAAACAACATCCAACCGAGCCTTCAGTCTCTGCGCCCCAGCGCTATGGAACACCCTACCACCACACATAAGAGCAATCCCTAAACTGAGCCAGTTCAGGAAAGCCCTGAAACACTTCCTTTTTGTCAAATATCTTACTGACGGCTCTGAACCCTCGTATAGCACGTCCTCAAATATGTAAACACCAAACAGGTTCCTCCCCTATTAACTTCCTATGTATATAGTTGCCCCCTCTCTCCAAGTTTCATTCCCTGTTCAATGTAATGACCAGACATTTGTATAGTGTCGGATGTTGTTGTTCTTTGTAAACCGCGCTGATCATAAATAGTGCGGTATATAAGAATTGTAAATAAATAAATAAATAAATAAAATAAATGTTAATAGAGTTTCAGTGTTGTGCTGTGGTCTGAACCCATGTTGATGTGTGTCCAGTGGGGCGTTCAGGTCGATGTGATCCTGTAGCTGCTTTTTCAAGGGATTTTGTGATAAATGGCAAGCTAGAGATTGGTCGGTAAGATTTTGGATCGGTTGGATTAAGGGTGGTGTTCTTGAGGACTGGGCATATGGTGGCTTGTTTGAGGGTGAGTGGCATATAGCCTTGTTGTAATGTTAGCTTTACCATGTGTTGTAGATTCTTGCTGAGTTGTTCCTTTGTGGCTTTGATCCAAGCCACAGGGCTGTGGTCGGTAGAGGAGGTTGTGGTATTAAGTGATGTAATGATTTGTTCGATCTATGCAGGTGATGGGACTGTAAAGTCATCCCAAGTTTGACTGGGTGCAGTGGTGGTTGTGCAGGTTGAGTTGGGTGCTTGGCATTGTTGGAGGTTGTTGTACTTGTTGATTATGAAGTTTGCAAACTGCTGAGGATCGATGAGGTGGGCATCCTGTTGTGTAGTGTCTCTGGTGAGCTTTCGCACAATATTGAAGAGCTCCCTGGGTATGTTTGCTGATTTCAAGATGGTGTTGATATAGTATTTGTTTTATTAGGTGGTTGTATTCCTCTTGTTTGGACCTGTATTGTTGAAGAGTGTCCTGATCTTTATTGTATCTCCATTTCTGTTCGAGTTTGCTTCTCTGATATTGGATAAGCACCATGGTGCATTGGATCTTTTGTGGGCATAGGTGTGTTTTATGTCCATGATTGCAGCAGCTGTCGAGATGGTGGTGTTCCAGTTTTCAATGATGTCATCCAAGTTGTTGTTGTTTAGTTGGAGCCCTGGAGTAATTTCCTGTAGGAATGCTTCCTTGTTGAAGGTTTTAAGCTTCTTGTTTGGGAGCCATGGTTCCTGATGATTGTAGGGACTCCTAATGAGTGTTGTGAACGTAATTGGGCAATGATCAGACCAGGGCACAGGAGTGATTGTTGGTGTTGATGTCAGGCTTTGTTCCATTAGTTGATATGGGATGAAGATCAGGTCTGGGCCCGTACCATGTTGGTGTGTGGAGCGTTCACTATTTGGGTGTATTTGAGGGCGATCACCGCCTTGAGGAATGCGTTTGCTTCTTTGCTGATTAAGGAGCAGAGATTGTAGTCACCAAGGATGATAAGCAGTTTTTGTTGTGATCCATTTGCACAAATGTTCTCCAGTATGGTGGATAAGTTCCTTGTTTTTGGCATTTGGTGGCCTATAAGTGAGGCACATATTCAGATATTTGTTGGATGTGATGATGGTGGTGTTCTCACCTGAGTCATTGACAAAGGTGGTTTTAAATCTGAAGTGGCTTCTCGCTAGTATAAGTATGCCACCTCCTCGTTTGTGCATTCTGGGGCAATTGTATGATGCATAACCAGTGGGGGTGATTTGGTTAAACTTGGTATGTATCTGTTAGCCAGGTTTCTGATATACCCATGATATCTATTCTGTGGGCTTGTATGTAGTCATTGATGGTATTTGGTTTGTTCCTGGCTGATCTGGCATTAATTGGGGAGGCAACAATGGGGTTTGAGTGACTGGTTTGAGGTTGTGCCCTCTTCATGGGGAGAGTCTATGACGCTAGTCCATCAGTGTAACAACTTGACCTGGAGACGAAGGTGCCTGCAGGTGGGCTGGTATGGTATGTGACCTGGTTCCTGTGAAGGTTGTCAGGTAGGATAGGAGCAACGCCAGTAGACAATAAGAGGTGGTGTTTGAAATTCGTGCCCTTTGGTAGCATTTTGGTGCTGTCAGTGGTCTGCGGGTGAAGAGGTGACCAGGAGCTGGATGGTTGTAGCGGTTGCTCTAGTTGCTTCAGATTTGGATTTGGATTTGGATTGGATTCAGTATGCTTGCCTTGAGGAGCCACAGTGGAGTAGGAGTGAGGACAGTGTGATGATCTCCCTTGGGACTCCTTATTTCAGTTGTAGTGTCCGTGGAGAGCCGCAGGCACGCGGTGTTCTAGGCTATGCGGGCTTTTAGTTCTTTAATACCGGGTCTGGAAGCACTGTCTGGATTGGAAGTCTGGTGTGTTGTCCTGTTGTAGAGGACAGCTAGGCTGAAAACGTAATTCTTTCCTGCTGCTTTTGGATCTTGACTCACCTGATCTCCTTGTTTCTTTACCATTTCCTCTTGTTTTATCCCTGATCTTCTGTGTTGTCTGTCTTGACTAGATTGTAAGCTCTGATGAGCAAGGACTGTCTCTTACATGCTTGTTCAGCACTGCGTACATAACAACAAAAGATATGCCATACTGGGTCAGACCAAGGTCCATCAAACCCAGTATCCTGTTTCCAACTGTGGCCAATCTAGGTCATAAGTACCTAGCAGTTTCCCCAAAAGACACAGGTTCCTCAATGCTTGTTATGGGTCAAGCAGTGATATCCCAGGTCCCTTCTCCAAACCTTTTTTAAACCCAGCTACACTAACAGCTCTTTCTCCAGGACCAAGCAGGAAGTCAGTCCTCACATATGGGTGTCATCGGCGCCGATGAAGCCCCAGCGGAGCATTTCCCCAGCTTTCCATGAAAGCCTTTGGGAATGCTGGCACGCAGGCACAGTTCCCTTCCCGCCTAAAGGTGCCATCTTACCTCAGTCTCTTTTTTTCCGAGAAGCCCACCGGACGTGTGTCCTGTTCTCCCGGATAAAAGTGATTTTTTTCTTCGGCGATTTTTCGATATTTTTGTCTCCGGTTCGACGCGGTTCCCCTCCCGCCGGGTTCGGTACACCGGTATCGAGCCCGCTTATTTCTTTTTCGATTTTTGCCCTTCGTGGCTGGCGTTCGCGCCCTTTTTTCATTTTTTCCCTGAAATGCCGGTCTTTTGACCTCGCAGGGGCTCTTTTTTCCCCAATGGCTTCCAGTGGTTTCATAAAGTGTGATCGGTGTAAGAAACTTATGTCTCTCACTGACACACATGACTGCTGCCTTCGGTGCCTTGGCCCTGACCACGACCCCAAGTCGTGTGTGCCATGTGGGAAGATGTCTTCCAAGGCACTCAAAAGTCGACAGCATCAGAAGGAAAGGTTTATCTCAGACTCGGCCTCCGGCCGGGCCCGGACCTCGTCATTTGAGTGCTATTGCAGCTTCCTTCAAGCCTTTAAATGGACAACCTATTTCCTCCCATCCTCTTATAGCAAGATTTATGAGAGGCCGCCTTCTAACTAAGCCTCCCATTAAGCCACCACCGGTGGCATGGGACTTAAACCTGGTTCTTGGCCAGCTCATGAAGTCACCTTTCGAACCCTTAGTTACTACCTCAATGAGGGTCCATTTGAGTGCTGTTGCAGCTTCCTTCAAGCCCCTAAACGGACAACCTATTTCCTCCCATCCTCTTATAGCAAGATTTATGAGAGGCCTTCTGCTAACTAAGCCTCCCATTAAGCCACCTCCTGTGGCATGGGACTTAAATTTGGTTCTTGGTCAGCTCATGAAGCCACCTTTGAAGCCTTAGCTACTACCTCCTTGAAATTTCTTTCTTGGAAGGTTATCTTTCTCATTGCAATCACATCAGCACGTCGCATCAGTGAATTGCAAGCACTAGTAGCTGATCCACCTTATATAAGGTTCCATCATGACAAGGTAGTCCTTAGGACTCATCCACACTTTATGCCAAAGGTGGTCTCGCCCTTTCATCTAAACCAAGCAGTCTACCTAGCTGTGTTCTTTTCAAGGCCTCATGCTTCAAATGCAGAAAGGAACCTTCATACTTTGGACTGTAAAAAAGCTTTGGACTGTAAAGAGCTTTAGCCTTTTACTTACAAAGAACACAGCAACATAGAAAGTCCTCTCAACTCTTTGTTGCCTTTGATCCTTCTCATTTGGGACTTCCAGATTCCAAGAGAACACTATCTAACTGGATTGCTCAGTGTATTTCCTTTGCCTATCAGAGTAAGAATCTTCCTCTGGAAGGCCATGTCACAGCTCACAATGTAAGAGCCATGGCAGCTTCAATGGCTCATCTGCACTCTGTGTCTATCGACGACATCTGTCGAGCAGCCACCTGGGCCTTGGTTCATACCTTCACAGCCCATTACTGCTTGGACAAAGACTCCCGCCGGGATGCCTTGTTTGGTCAGGCTGTAGTCCAACACCTGTTCCATACCTAATCAACTCCTACCCACCATCCCTGGTAGGATGCCAGAGATCCATGGAGGGAAGTGGAGCCCTTCTCAGGGACGCATAACTTCTGGGGTCTCTCCCTGGCATCTAAAGCTAGGGAGTCCCCATATGTGATGACTACATTACTGCTTGTTCCTAGAGATAGCGTAGTTACTCACCTGTAACAGGTGATCTCCGGGAACAGCAGGAATTTAGTTCTCACAACCCACCCACGTCCCCTAGGAGTTGTATCTATCTGTCTCTTTCCCTTTTTCTCTCTCTCTCTCTTTGTCTCAGCTTTAAAACTCAACTGGAGAGAGGCAGTTGGGAAAGGCGGGAAGGGAGCACGCAGGTGCTGTGGGATGCTCCCAAAAGCTTTCTAATTGGACGCTGGGGATCATTCCCGCGCAGGCTCCATCGGTACCGATGATACCCATATGTGAGGACTAAATTCCTGCTGTTCCTGGAGATCACCTGTTACAGGTGAGTAACTATGCTTTACTCGCCTGTAACAGGTGTTCTCTGGGGACAGCAGGAATTGGTCCTTACAACCCTCCCTTCTTCTCATAGAGTTGCTTAATTATACCTTTTTAGCTGTCTTAACTATGTCATTAGACTGAGCAAAATGGCACCCTTGGGCGGGAAAGGGACCACACATAAGTGGTGCATCCCCCAAAGGCGTCACCCATAGGTAAGGACTGATTCCTGTTCTCCCGGAGAACACCTGTAACAGGTGAGTAACTACGCTATCATTCCTGATGATAATGGATAGAGGAATACGGGGATTTTACGAGAAGGAGAGGAGGACCGAGTAAGAGTGGATAGAATTTTGGTACAGGTCCTGGTGATTACTAGCATATGTGTTATCCCAGGTTATAGATGCTGTGGCAGAACTAAGTAGGGTGTAGGTATAGAAGTTGCAGGAAATAAAGATTAGATAGTAAGATAGTATGATGGCAGATAAGATGGACCATGCTGGTCTTTATCTGCCAAGCAAGGTGGCAAGAGTAGGTGCACCTGCCGCTCTGTGCAGGTCACCCCTACCCAGGCCTTTGTTTAGGGATGTACCCACCGCTCCATGCAGGTCACCCCTATTTGTTGAGATATAAGAGATAGTTGCATTTATTTCGATTTTTTTGTTAAGCGCTGTCGAGTTGGTGTCTACTCATGGCGACTCTCTGGATTGTTGTCCTAAATTGTGTTCGGTCTTCAGTCAGGTGGCTCATTGTTGACAGGCTTGTACCCGTAGCTACTGTTATTGTATTGATCCATCTCATTGCTGGCCATCCTCTTTTGCATTGACCTTCTATCTTGCCAAGCATGATGTCTTTCTCTAATGATCTCTCTTTTCGCATAATTGTTTATTGTTTATTGTTTATCAAACATTTGATATACCGCCCCCCATTACACCGGGGCGGTTTACAATTCAAAAAGAGAAAGAAAGAGAGGAAATACAATCAATATAGACAGGAAAGAGAGAGAGCGAGAAGAGGGTAGTGAGACTCATAAAGTAAAGGAGAAGGAGAGTCAAGGGTTTGGGGGGAGGTTAAAAGCGGAGGAAAAAAGGTGGGTCTTCAGGAGGGAACGAAATTTGGGATAGGACTCTTCCAATCTTAAGGCAGTGGGCAGGGAGTTCCACAGGGAGGGGCCGACATAGAAGAAGGCTGACTGTCTAGTGACCTGTAGATGTGCTTGTGAGGGGGAAGGGAGGTGTAAACGGTTGATGTGAATAGAGCGAAGACTCCGGGTGGGTGTGTGGAATGTTAACAGGTCGGCTAAGTACTGAGGTCTGTGGGAATAAATGGCACGATGAACAAGTGTAAGGATCTTGAATTTTGACCGAAATATTACCGGAAGCCAATGAAGCTGTTGCAGGATGGGAGTGATATGATCGCGGGGGGAAGCATGGGTAATCATCCGGGCCGCTGTGTTCTGTAGAAGTTGTAGTCGTTGACGCTGATACTGAGGGATACCGACAAATATGGAATTGCAAAAATCTAGCCTGGTGATAACGAGTGAGAGAAGGAGAGTGATCAGAGCTTGAGGGGATAAGAACGGACGGACGGTACGAATGGTTCGAAGACAAATGAAGGAACGTCGAGAAACCTGGGAGATGTGATCAGCAAATGTGAGGGCGCTATCAAGCAGAACACCTAAATAACGAAGCTTAGGTACTAGGGAAATGGGGGAGCCAGAGAAGGAAGGAGTAAGTGAAGGACAAGCAGAAGTGTGAGGAAACCAGATGGCAGCAGTCTTGGAGACGTTAAGAACAAGACAGTTAGAGGACAACCAGGTGGAGACTAAGGAAAGGCACTTATTTAATGGGGTGATGTCGGGACAGGAAGAGGAGGTGTGGTGCAAAAGGAAAATGTCGTCGGCATAGTAGTACCCTGAAATACCCGTTTGCTGAATGAGTAGTGCTAATGGGGCCAAGAATACATTGAACAGTAGTGGTGCAAGGACCGAACACTGGGGGACACCACAAGTGAGAGGGAAGCGGTCTGTGGTGACTGAAGCAGAGTATACAGCAAAGGTGCGAGCATATAGGAAAGAGTGGAACCAGCGAAAGACAGTACCTCGAACACCTGCATCGCGTAATCTAGAGAGGAGAAGAGAATGATCAACCAAATCAAAAGCCGCTGAAAGGTCTAAAGACACCGCCACCGAGATATCACCACGATCATGTGCAGAGTGTATTTCGTTCATGACAGCAGTAATGACGGATTCGACACTATGGCCGGGCCGAAAACCGGACTGACGGGGGTGAAGGAAGTGTGTTGTGTCAAGGTGATGGGCAAGTTGTGAAAAAAGTATGTGTCCAAAGTATGAAAGTCAAAGTCTTGTTATCCGAACTTCTAAAGAAAGCTAAGGTTTGATCTCCTAAGAACATAAGATATGCCATACTGGGTCAGACCAAGGTCCATCAAGCCCAGTATCCTGTTTCCAACAGTGGCCAATCTAGGTCATACGTACCTAGCAGTTTTTCCAAAAGACACAAGTTCCACAATGCTTGTACTGGGTCAAGCATTGATATCCTGGGTCCCTTCTTAATAATGGTTTATGGACCTTTCCTCCAGGAACTTGTCCAAACCTTTTTTAAACCCAGCTACACTAACAGCCTTTACTACATCCTCCGGTAACAAATTACAGAGTTGATTATACGTTGAGTGAAAAAAAAACTTTTATTACTCTTAAATAATTAACCCTGTAGCTTCATTGCATGTCCCCTAGTCTTTCTATATTCTGATAACGTAAAGAATCGATCTACGTTTACCCGTTCCACTCCGTTCATTAATTTATAGACTTCTATCATATCTCCCCTCAGCCGTTTCTTTTCCAGGTTAAAGAGCCCTAACCTTTTTAGCCTTTCTTCATAGGAGTATCTTTCCATCCCCTTTACCATTTTGGTGGCTCTTCTCTGAACCTTTTCTAATATCGCTATATCCTTTTTAAGATACGGTGACCAGAATTGCACACAATATTCAAGGTGCGGTCTCACCATGGAACGATATAGAGGCATTATAATATCTTTTGTTTTATTTTCCATTCCTTTCCTTATGATACCTAGCATTCTATTTGCTCTCTTGGCCGCCATTTTGATGCCCAGTCTTCCAATTTATCAAGATCCTCTTGCAATTTTCCACAATCCTCTTGGGTTTTAACAACTTTAAATAGTTTTGTGTCATCTGCAAATTTGATAACCTCACTCGTTATTCCACTTTCCAGGTCATTTATGAATATGTCAAAAAGCAGCGGACCCTGTACAGATCCCTGGGTTACACCACTATTCACTTTTCTCCATTGGGAAAATTGGCCATTTAGCCCTACCCTCTGCTTTCTATCTTTCAACCAGTTCCTGATCCACAATAGTACACTGCCTCCTATCCCATGACTCTTTAGTTTTGCCAAAAGTCTCTGATGAGGGTCATTGTCAAAGGCTTTCTGAAAGTTCAGATACACTATATCAACCGATTCACCTTTGTCCACCTGTTTATTCACACCTTCAAAAAAACATAACAGATTAGTAAGACAAGATCTTCCTTGTCTAAAGCTATGTTGGCTGTCTGCCATTAGGCCATGACTATCTACATGCTGAGTAATTTTATTCTTTATGATGGTTTATACCATTTTTCCCAGTACTGACGTCAGGCTCATCGGTCTGTAGTTTCCCGGATCACCCCTGGAACCCTTTTTAAAAATTGGTGTTAGACATTGGCGATCCTCCAATCTTCAGGTATTAGAGTTGATTTTAATGATAGTTCACAGATTACTAATAGCAGGTCTGGAAACTCATATTTTAGTTCCTTCAACACCCTTGGATGTATACCATCCGGCTCAAGTGATTTGCTACTCTTCAATTTATCTAATAGTTGTAATACATCTTCCCGATGTATCGATATTTCCTTCAATTCTTCCGCACCTTTAAATACCACTTCAGTCATGGGTAACATCCCTACATCTTCCTCAGTAAAGACCAAAGCAAAGAATTCATTCAGTCTCTCTGCTATTGCCTTGTCGCTTCTTAGTTGCCCTTTAACCCCTCTATCATCTAATGGACCAACTGACTCTCTCACAGGTTTTTTGCTACGAATGTACTTGAAAAAGTCGTTATTGACTGACTGGTTTGTTCTTCTGGTAGTCCATGGTATACGCAGTATTTTGACTTTATTCTCTTGCTATAAATGGAACCATTGTGTCTGTCTCATGCCATTTGGAATTCTGTCACTGTATTTGCTCCAGCCATTTCCATTGGGAGGGAATTCGAACCATCCACCAGCTTTTCAGTGAAAAAGTATTTCCTGACGTTGCCTTTCAGTTTACCCCCTTGCAGCTTCACGTCACACCATCTAGTTTTACAGCTTCCCCATCTTTGAAAAAGTTTTGTTTTTCATTAATATTCTCTAAGTTTTTAAAGGTCTGAATCGTATCTCCCCGTCCCTCCTCTCCTCTAGTTGTACATATTTAGGTCTTCAAATCTCTTCTCATACGTCTTCTGGCACAGGCTCAAAATCATTTTGGTTGCCTTCCTCTGAACCGTTTCCAGTCGTTTTATATCCTTTGTGAGATATGGTCTCCAAAACTGAACACATTATTTCAAGTGAGGCTTCACCAGCGATTTGTACAGTGGCATTAGTACCTCCTCCTTTCTGCTGGTAATTCCTTTCTGTATGCAACCCAACATTCTTCTGGCTATGGCTACCACCTTGTCACACTGTTTTGCCACCTTGAGATCCTCGAAACAATAACTCTGAGGTGCTTCTCCTGGCCCATAGCACACCAACCTCTCACCCCCTATCGCATACAGTTCCTTTGGATTTCTGTTTGCCAAATGCATGACACTACACTTCTTCACATTAAATCGTAACTGCCAAGCATTGGACAATTCTTCCAAGTTTTGTAGTTCTTCTTTGGGGAGTCCACTCTTTTGCAAATTTTTGTCTCATTTGCAAAAAGACAGACTTTTCCATTCAATCCTTCAGCAATATCACTCACAAATACTTTGAACAGTATTGGGCCCAGGGCCGATCCCTAGCGCACACCATTAATCATCTTCCTTTCATCTGCGTGAGATCTGTTTACCATCACCTTCTGTCATCTGTTAGTCAACCAATTTCTGAACCAATTCACCACCTTGGGATCCATCCTCAAACTGTTTAGTTTATTGATAAGCCTCCTATGAGGAACAGTATCCAAAGGCTTTGCTGAAATCTACGTAAATCATATCCATCACATGCCCTTGATCTAGTTCTCTGGTCACCCAGACAAAGAACTCAATCAGATTTGTTTGGCATGATCGTCCTTTGGTAAAACCATGTTGTCTCGTATCATGCAACCTATTGGTTTTGAGAAAATCCACTATTCGCTCTTTCAGGAGTGCCTACATTACTTTACCTGCCACCGAGGTAAGACTTACTAGCCTGTAGTTTGTCACTTCTTCCCTATTACCACTTTTGTGAAGAGGTACCATATCAGCCCTTCTCCAGTCCCGTAGAATTTCTCCCTTCTCCCTTCTCCAAGGATCTATTAAAAAACATCCTTTAACAGCCCTGCAAGAACCACTCAGTTCTTTCGGTATCCTGGGATGTATCCTATCCGGTCCCATGGCCTTGTCCACTTTCAGTTTTGCAAGTTGTTCAAACACATTATCTTCTGTGAATGGTGCAGTATCTACTCCATTCCCATTTATATATTTGTCAATCATGGGTGGTCCTTCTCCAGGATTTTCTTTAGTAAAAGCAGAACAGAAGTATTTGTTTAGCATTTTCACTTTTTTATTGTCACTTTCCATGAATTTATTCCCAGCATTTTTGAGACCTGCAATTCCACCACTGATCTTCCTCTTCGCCCAAATATACGTGAAAAAGGTTTTGTCATCTTGCTTTAGATCTTTAGCCATCTTTTCTTCTGCCTTTGATTTTACTATCCTTATTTCTCTTTTTGTCTCTTACCTTTATCCTGTATTCTTTTCTGTGTTCCTCTGTTTGCAAACTTCTGAATTTTGTGAAAGCTGTGTTTTTTGCCTTTATTTGTGCAGCAGTAGGTTTCCTTTTCCTCTTGTTTTTATTTCTTTACATATGTATCTGTTGCACCTTTTATTGCCTCCTTTAGTTTAGCCCATTGCAATTCCACTTCCCTTATCCCCTCCCTCCCTATCAACTCCTGCTTCAGGCACTTGGCCATTTTACTAAAGTCAGCGTTTCTGAGCTTGCTGTGATTGGATTCTGCCATGGCTTTTATCTCATACCACACCATGTGATGATCATTGCTGCTTCTCCAGGACCAAGCAGGAAGTCAGTCCTTACATATGGGTGACGTCGGCGTCGACGGAACCCTCGTGCGGAGCATTTCCCCAGCTTTCAAAGAAAGCCTTTGGGAATGCAGCGCGCATGCGCGATCCCTTTCCCGCCCAAGGATGTCATCTTGCTCAGTCTTCTTTTTTCCATGGAGCCCGTCTGACGTGTGTCTTGGTTATCCGGTTAAAAGTTGATTTTTCCTTTGAAGATTCATGGGTTTTTGCTGGTTCGACGCCTGTTCCCTTTCCCGCCTGGGCATGGTACACCAGTATTGAGCCTGGAGCTACTTTTTTCGTTTTTTGTCCTTCGAGACTAGCATTTGCGCTATTTTTTCTTTTTCACTGGCAGCCCAGTCTTTTGACCTTGCAGGGGCCTTTTTTCCCCTGCTGGCTGCCAGTGGGTTTAAAAAGTGTGATCGGTGTAAGAAACTGATGTCTCTCACCGACACACACGACTGCTGCCTCCAGTGCCTCGGGCCCGATGATCTGTGGCCCGTGTGGCAAAATGTCCTCGAAGGCGCTGAGGAGCTGACAACATCAGCGAGAAAGGATCTTCTCTGACTCCGCATCCGGCCGGGCCCAGACTTTGTCAGAGGCCTCGACGTCTCGGGAGTCCGGCCCCGAGCATCGTCAGGGCTCCTCTGAGCGGGGGTCTCCCTCACGGGAACACAAAAGGAAGAAGAATCCCGCGAGGGCGGTGTAGGTGGACGCTCTTGGTCCCATGAGGGCCAGGTCGCATAGCCCCGACCGCCATCCCGGGTCCTCGGAGTCGGAGAGGTCTGCCAAAATGCCTCGTGTGGGGCCGGAGTCACGTGAGTACTGTTGTCCTCATGGACTCTCCTCTGAGGGAGCCGACGTCGGGCCCAATGCCGTCGGGGTCCAAGTCGGGTGCTGCTGGGTCTCCTGAGCTCGGACTCAGGTTGACGGCCTTGGAGAGCAGCTTGGCTGCCTTCATGGAACAGCAGTGGGTGCTGATCGCCAGCCTGACCGGTGTATCTGCCCTGACCACCGGGACCTTGACGTCCAAGTCGACCCTGGAGGCCGAGCCGATCCTCGAGTCGATGCGGTCGCGAGTCGATCCTCGGCCAAGGTCCCCCTCAGCCTTCCGCATGGCACCGAGGTCATCGATGCCGGTACCCTCGGCGTCGGAGCGGATGGCATCTGTGCCTGCCCGATCGGAGCCGCTCGATTCCTCCTCGGAGGGGTCAGGTTGGGAGACGGAGGACGAGGAGTCCCCGGACACGTTCTGGACCCGGTGCATCCCATCGGACTCATTGGAGTCCGAGCCTCGGTTAAGGTCCCCCCCCCCCCCCCCGGAGGATACCCAGTTCTCGGACTTCGTGAGGGACATGGCCAAAGCCTTGGCCTTCCCCGCGTATCCTGAGGAGGAGCCTTGAGCCGAGGAGCTCGAGGCCCTCCAGTATGACTCTCCCCTGAAGGAGGCCTTTACTGTACCGGTTCCTCTGTTGCTGGAACAGCTGCACTTCCAAATGTGGGAGGCACCGGCCTTGTCGCTGGTTCTCAGCAAACGGGTCGATTCCATTTATCGAGTCCATAAGAGCCTTGAGTTTCAGAAGGCGCAGCTACTGCACCACTCCATGGTTGTGGAATCGGCCATGCATCGTCTGAAGAGTCAGAAGATGCACTCCTCTGTGCCCCCCCAGCCGGTAGGCCCGGAACCTGGATGCCCTCCGTCGAAAGTGCTTCCAGGGCTCTATGCTGGCTTGCCATGTCCAGACTTACCAGCAGACATGGGCATGTACCTTCGAGACCTGGCAAAGGAGATTGCCGGGTTCTCTGCTGGCCTCTCCGAGGAACCTTTGCAGAGGTTCAGAGCTTTGTCATCGGGGATTCGAGAGTGCTCGAAGTTTATATCTCCAGCAGCCGATGATGGCTTCGAGGCTTCGGCCCGAGTAGCAGCGGCTGGCATCAGTGCATGCCGTCAGGCCTGGCTATAGTCATCGGACCTCGAGCCATGGGTCCAGGACAAGTTGGTCAATGTCCCTTGCCGGGGTGAGAACCTCTTTGGCAAACCCATGGCTGAAAAGGCTGCAGAAATTGAGACTGAGACTCTCACCAGGACAAGGCTGTCCAGGAAGACTTCTGCCCCTTCTCAGAAGAAGAAGGGCTCAGGGAAAAAGCCCTTTTACCCGAGGAAGGCCTCTGCCTACAAATCCTACCCTCAATTCCAGGCCTCAATAGCTCCCCAACAGGGTCAGCAGGCCAAGAAACAGGGGCATGGGCCCCGTAGGCAGAAAACCCCTAAGCCGCCAGCTCCGGCTCCTGCACAGTAGGAAGCGGGGTTTTGACTCCCACTGCATAGCCTCTCCCCCTCAGCTGGATCCACTCAGCACAGGAAGCCAGCTGACACTGTACGCCCACAGATGGTCAGCTATAACAGGGGATACCTGGGTGCTGAGCATAGACCAAAAGGGCTACTTGCTCCACTTCAACCAGTTACCTCCCTCCTATTTTCCATGGGAACCTCCAAGACTCCCTCTGCATAGGAACCTCCTCCTTCAGGAGTTGGCAGGTCTTCTACAGGAGCAGGCGGTGGAACCGATGCCTTACCACCTGATAGGCCGAGGCTTCTATTCCAGGTACTTTCTGGTACCAAAAAGAACAGGAGGCCTCAGACCCATCCTGGACCTGCGAAATCTCAACAAGTTCCTGGAGAGGGAAAAGTTCAAGATGCTTACCCTTGGAATACTACTGCCCTACCTCCAGCAGGGAGATTGGCTATGCTCCTTAGACCTCAAGGATGCTTATACTCCATCCTCATTCATCCAGACCACAGACAATATCTCAGATTTGTAGTGGGAGGAAAGCATTTTCAGTACAAAGTACTTTCATTTGGCCTAACCTCCGTACCCATGGTTTTCACCAAATGCCTGGCGGTGGTGGCGGCCTATCTCAGAAACCAGGACATCTTTGTCTTTCCATACCTGGATAACTGGCTCATCAGGTGTCAGTCTCCACAGGAGGCCAGCCAAGCCATTCTTCGTACTGTGTCTCTTCTCCAGCACCTGGGCTTCGTCATAAACTTCGTAAAGTCCACTTTGCTCCCCTCACAAGACGTAGAGTTCATAGGGGCAAGGTTGGATACCTTACAAGCTTATTTGCCCGAGAAGAGGGCTCACAGACTGATGGCTCTGGCCCAGCAGTTTCACAGTGGATCTCTGGTCTCTGCCAGACATTTCCTGAGGCTTTTGGGCCACATGGAATCCACAGTCCATGTAACTCCAAATGCTCGTCTGCATATGCGGCCTGCTCAATGGTGCCTCAGAGCTCAGTGGATACAGACCACAGGAGACTTAAGAGACAAAGTAAGAGTGTCCAAGCTACTAGCGGCCTCCCTGCAGTGGTGGCTGCATCTCCCCAACCTGGTCAGAGAGGTGCCTTTCCAGGCACCGCCACACACACAGGTGCTGACAACCGATGCTTCTCTTCAGGGTTGGGGTACACATTGCCAGGGGGCATGCACTCAGGGCCTCTGGTCCCCTTGGGAGGCCACACAGCAAATCAATCTGTTGGAGTTGCGAGCTATTTGCATGGCTCTGCAGACTTTCTCTCATGTGCTCTCTCACCAGTCTGCTACTTGGTTGTCTGTTTGAATCAAAACAATGTTCTATGTGAACAAACAGGGAGGCACAGGATCCAGGCTTCTGTGTCAGGAGGCACAGGCCCTGTGCGCCTTGGCAGTCAAGCAGGGCATGTTTCTCAAGGCAGTTTATCTACCTGGCCAAGAAAATTACCTGGCAAAGAGGTTGAGCAGGATTCTACAGCCTCACATGTGGCATTTGAATCCCCTAGTGGTCCAGCAGATCTTCCTAAAATGGGGTCTTCCAACCATCGATCTCTTTGCCAGTCCACTGAACCGTCAGCTGCCCATGTTTTGTTCCAGACAACCGCATCCTCTGCGAATAGCAGTAGATGCCTTCCTAATCTCTTGGACTACAGGCCTGCTGTATGCGTTTCCTCCAACGCCTCTAGTGGCCCGAACCCTATTCAAGGTCCTTCGGGACAAAGCCTCGCTAATCCTGGTAGCCCCCAGATGGCCGAGGAAACCGTGGTTTCCACTCCTTCTGCAATTGGCGGTGGACACTCCACTCCCTCTAGGGGTGCAACCCGATCTCCTGTCTCAGGATCAGGGATCTCTCCTGCACCCCAAACTCCAGTCCCTCAGTCTGATGGCCTGGCTGCGGAAAGGGTAGTTCTAGCCCCCTTACTTCCACCTAAGGACGTGGAAAAGGTGGTTTTGGCCTCTAGGAGGCAAGCCACCTGGAAATCTTATGCCCTCAAGTGGCATAGGTTCGCCACCTGGTGTGCGCAGCGCCAGGAGGATCCTTTTTCGTGCCTGGTGCCAGTGGTGCTGCAGTATCTGCTTCACCTATCTGACCCAGGCCTTAAATCCAACTCTGTTCGGGTCCACCTCAGTGTTCTGTCAGCACACCACTCGCCGGTGGAAGGCCAGTCTCTGTAGGTCCACCCCTTAGTGGCCCGCTTCCTCAGGGGCCTGCTTTTGCTCAAGCCTCCGATTCGTCCACCAGCCCCTGAGTGGGATTTGAATGTGGTCTTGCAACAACTTAATCGCCCACCGTTTGAGCCGATGGCTACTTGTCATTTATGCTTCCTTTCCTGGAAGGTGTTCTTGGTGGCTCTTACCTCGGCCAGGTGTGTGAGTGAACTGCAGGCTCTGGTTTCTGACAGGCCGTACACACGGTTCTATAGGAACAGGGTGGTCTTACGGACTCATCCTAAGTTCCTTCCAAAGGTTGTCTCCTCCTTCCACCTCAATAAGGAGGTGGTTCTTCCGACCTTCTTTCCCAGGCCGCATGCCAGCCGGGCTGAAGGAGGGCGTTGTCTTTCTATATTGACCGTACACAGGGGCATCGAAGGGCTGTTCAGCTCTTCGTATCTTTTGACCCTAGTAAGCTGGGGTTACCTGTCTCCAAGCGTACCCTGTCCATTTGGGTAGCAGACTGTATCGCCTGGGCATACAGGGCAGCCGGCCTCTCCCTGCAGGGTCGAGTCACGGCCCACCGTGTCAGGGCGAAGGCTGCGTCAGTAGCTCATCTCCGCTCTGTTCCGTTGGCAGACATCTGCCGGGCCGCTACTTGGTCTTCAAGCCAGACTTTTGTGGCCCACTACTGCCTTGAGAGGGAGTCCCGCAGGGACAGCGCTTTCGGACAGGCAGTACTCCATAACCTCTTTGAGGTTTAGGCAACTCCTACCCTCCAGCCCTTGTGTTGGGCTACCGTTCGGGGGCGTTCTCAGAGAAGATTCTTATCACGCATGCTGAGGCTCTAGAGGGAGCTTATTTTTCAGCTTTGGGTTCTCGGTAGCCTAGAGCTGGGGAGTCCCATATATGAGGACTGATTTCCTGCTTGGTCCTGGAGAAAGAGTAGTTACTCACCTGTAACAGGTGTTCTCCAGGAGCAGCTGGAATCAGTCCTCACGACCCTTCCTCCTCCCCTTGGAGTTGCATTCATATGATTTATTTTCTGTTTTTTGCTGTCTTTTAGCTATGTCATCAGACTGAGCAAGATGGCACCCTTGGGCGGGAAGGGGACCGCGCATGCGTGCTGCATTCCCAAAGGCTTTCTTTGAAAGCTGGTGAAATGCTCCGCACGAGGGCTCGTCGACGCCGACGTCACCCATATGTGAGGACTGATTTTCCAGGACCAAGCAGGAAGTCAGTCCTCACATATGGGTGACGTCGGCGCCGACGGAGCCCTCGCGGAGCAATTTTCCCCAGCTTTCAAAGAAAGCCTTTCGGAATTGCAGCGCGCATGCGCGGTCCTCTTCCCACCCAAGGGTGCCATCTTGCTCAGTCTTCTTTTTTCCGCGGAGCCTGTGATAAGGAAGCTTATCATAGCTCAGGTAGGAGCTATAGAAAAGATGATGTGACTCTGAACAAGCAACCTGTCAGTTTTGGTAGAAGTAAGAAAACAGAGTTTTCACATAAAAGACTACCAGTCCCAGAATGCACCAGGTTTCCAGCAGCCATGAGAGGGGCTGAAGTGAGAAAACGTGTGTGCAATCAAGAGAGCTATGAGGTAATCCCTAAGCACTCATCTCAAAGGGCAGGGCATGATTCAACACAGCTGCGCTGTGTTAGGGAGGAGCACACATTAGGACAGAATAAGAATAGAGCTTATTCTTCAGATAACAGCTACAGAAAGAGCTTCAGGGAGAGCTTCAGCAACGGCTACAAGCACCAACATCACCTGGAGAAACAGAAGCCAAGCCAAGCGGATAGAGAAAGAAGGAAACTCTCTGGAAGGAAGAGAAGAAAGGCCATTGGAAGGTCTGGGAGAACCCAAGGCAGTACCTATACTGGGAGGTATTCCAAATGCCAGCAGAGTCCATTGGACTGGAGTCAGCCAGAGGAATGGAATGGCAGAGATAGGAATCACCAGTGGCTACCTGGAAGAGAGAAGACTGCACGTGGAAGGGACTTTCAGACCAAGGCCAGAAGGTATGTGAGAGGAGATCCAGTGTCCAGGGATCAAGATTGGAAGGCTGGACATCAGAATTGGATTACATACTGGCCAGGCTATACAGAGAGGAATTATGATAGCAGGAGAGGCTCAGGTATGAACACTGATCCAGACCCTATCTATAATAGAGAATGGCAGCAAGGGAATAAGCATTCTCATGATAGTGCCTTAATGAAAGACTCGTCTGTGCGAATGTATGATAGTGACCCTATGCTGATTGATGAAGGGGGAGATACAGCAGATGAAACTATTAATTACATGGACTGTTCTCTATCTAAATGCTATTGCTAGCTTTCTGTGAGCAAACACATCAGCCATCACAAAGAAACCTAACTTTGTTCTTTATTTCCACTGCAAACAGCTCTTAAAGCAGGATTTGGGTTCACACAGTAGCAGCCAGCCAGCTAAAGGGTTTCAGCTGGTCAATTGATAGTAATTAAAGCTGCACCTGATTGTGTGTGTGAGCAAGGGAGAATCACTGCTGGGATCTGTGTGGAAAATAAGCAGAAGTTAACCTATCAAGCAAAGTTCATTTATTTCTTTGTGCCTTTTTCCTTTGGTAATTATTAGCTAAGAGAACATTAGCTAATTGCCTGACAAGCTGAAGGTTGTTTTCTGATTTGCTTTGTGACTTTATGTTATCCATTTACACACTGCAAGCAAGTATCCTCATTTATATTGCTACCAAGCATATTTGTGCTGGGTGAATTAAACCCCATCAATAAAAGAAGTATTTTATTGGCCTTACCACTGGTATCACAACTCAATTATTGTCTTCAGCTGTGTTTGGGAGTGAAAGAACTACATTACCCACAATACCTTGCAAGAATCATATGAATATATGCATCGTCAAGATTGTGTAAGTTCTCACCCTAGGCAGCCGTCTGACAAGCCCTACAGACGTTGTCTGTGAATCCCCGCCGAAAAGTTGATTTTTTCTCTATTTTTCTCTTTTTTCTTCGGTTTGACGCCGGTTCTTTTCCCGCCCGGACTCGCGACGCCGGTTGCGAGTCCGTTCCTTATTTTTCGTTTTTTTGTCCTTCGTGACAGATTTCGCGCCTTTTTCCTTTTTCCCTGGCAGCCCGGTCTTTCGACCTCGCAGGGGCCCTTTTTCCCCCGATGGCTGCCAGCGGCTTTAAAAAGTGTGACCTCTGTAAGAAACTCATGTCTCTTACAGACACTCATGACTTCTGCCTCCGTTGCCTCGGACCCGATCATGACTCCATGATCTGTGGTCCGTGTGGCAAAATGTCCTCAAAAGCGTTGAGGAGTCGGCAGCATCAGCGGGAGCGTATCTTCTCTGACTCCGGCCGGGCTCGGACCTCGTCAGAGGCTTCGACGTCTCGGGACTCTGGTCCTGAGCATCGTCGAAGTTCCTCTGAAAGGGGGTCTCCTACCCGGGAACATCATCGGAAGAAGAAACCCGCGAGGGCGGGATCGGTGGACGCTCCTGGTCCCTCGAGGGACAGGTCGCATAGCCCCGATTCTCGTCCCGGGTCCTCGGAGGTGGAGAGGCCGTCAAAACATCCTCGACTCGAGGTGGACTTGCCCGCTCACGTGAGTACTGTTGTCCTAGTTGACTCGCCTCTGAAGGACCCGACGTCGGGCCTGACGCCGTCGGGGCCCGAGTCGGGGGCTGCTGGGTCTCCTGAGCTCGGACTCAGGTTGACGGCCTTGGAGAGCAGTCTCTGCCTTCATGGACCAGCAGCGGATATTGATCGCTGGCCTCGCCGGTGTTTCTGCCCTGACCGCCGGGACGTCGACCTCCAAGTCGACCCCGGAGACCGAGCCGATCCTCGAGTCCATGAGGGCTCGAGTCGATCCTCGGTCAAGGTCTCCTTCGGCCTCCCGTTCGGGACCGAGGTCTTCGACGCCGACTCCCTCGGCGTCGGAGCGGATAGCATCGGTGCCCGCCCTACCGGAGCCGCTCGACTCCTCCTCCGAGGAGTCCGCCTGGGAATCCGAGGACGAAGAGTCACCTGGTTCCTTTCGGACTCGGTGTGTCCCTTCAGACTCCTCCGAGTCCGAACCTCGGAGACGGTCCCCCCCGGAGGATACCCGGTTCTCGTACTTCGTGAGGGATATGGCCAAGGCTTTGGCCTTCCCCGCGGATCCCGAGGAGGAACCTCGAGTCGAAGAACTCGATGCCCTCCAATATGACTCTCCCCCGAAGGAGGCCTTTATTGTACCGGTTCCTCCGATGCTGGAACGACTTCTCTTCCGCATGTGGGAGAGCCCGGCGCCGTCGCCGGTGTTAAGCAAGCGGGTCGATTCCATTTATCGAGTCCGCAAGAGCCCCGGCTTCCAAAAGGCACAACTACCGCACCATTCCATGGTGGTGGAATCGGCCATGCATAGACTTAAGAGTCAAAAAATGCACTCCTCCGTGCCCCCTGGTAGGGAAGCCCGAAGCCTGGATGCCCTCGGTAGGAAGTGCTTCCAGGGCTCTATGCTTGCTTGTCGAGTCCAGACTTACCAGCTCTACATGGGCATGTATCTCCGAGACCTGGCTAAAGAAATAGCCGGGTTCTCTGCTGGTCTCTCCGACGAACCTTTGCAGAGGTTCCAAACCTTGTCTACTGGTATTCGAGAGTGCTCCAAGTTTATATCTCGAGCAGCCTATGATGGTTTTGAGGCTTCGGCTCGAGTAGCTGCGGCCGGCATCGGTGGACGCCGCCAGGCTTGGCTTCAGACGTCCGACCTCGAACCCTGGGTGCAGGACAAGTTGGTCGATGTCCCCTGCCGAGGTGATAACCTCTTTGGCAAGCCCATGGATGAGAAGGCTGCACAAATCGAGACGGAGACTCTCACCAGGACTCGTCTCTCAAGGAAGACCTCTGCCCCTTCTCAAAAGAAGAAGGGCTCGGGGAAAAAGCCCTTTTACCCGAGGAAAGGTGCTGCCTATAAATACTACCCTCAGTATCAGGCCTCAGCAGCTCCTTCACAGGGAAAGCAGGCCAAGGGACGGGGTAATGGGTCCCGTAGGCAGCAAGCCCCCAAGCCTGCACCACCGGCCCCTGCTCAGCAGGGTGGGGGCTTATGACTTCCTCGGCATAGCCTCTCCCCCTCAGCTGGTTTCTCTCATCACAGGAGGCCGGCTGGTCCACTTTGCCCACAGGTGGTCCAACATCACCACAGATACCTGGGTACTTCACATAGTTCAAAAGGGCTATCTTCTTCACTTTCACCAGGTACCTCCCTCCTACTTTCCAGGGGAGCCTCCCAGACTCCCTTTGCACAGGGACTTACTCCTTCAGGAGTTAGCAAGTCTTGTTCAGGATCAAGCCGTGGAACCGGTGCCCCACCACCTGAAGGGCCAAGGATTTTACTCCAGGTACTTCCTGATTCCAAAAAGAACAGGAGGCCTCAGACCCATCCTGGACTTGCGAAACCTCAACAAGTTCCTTGCAAAGGAAAAGTTCAAGATGCTTACCCTTGGAATCCTGCTGCCCTACCTCCAGCAGGGAGACTGGCTATGCTCCTTGGATCTGAAGGATGCGTATACTCATATCCTCATTCATCCAGACCACAGACAATATCTCAGATTTGTTGTGGGAGGAAATCATTACCAGTACAGAGTGCTGCCCTTTGGCCTATCCTCTGCCCCCAGGGTGTTCACCAAATGCCTAGCAGTGGTGGCGGCCTATCTAAGACTTCAAGGTCTGTTTGTGTTCCCATACCTGGACGACTGGCTCATCAGAGCCCCATCTTCAACAGAGGTCGCTCTGGCCACTCATCCCACTGTGCTCTGCTCCAGGACTTGGGTTTTGTCATAAACTTCGCAAAGTCCACTTTGCTCCCCTCTCAAAATCTCGAGTTCATCGGCGCCAGGTTGGACACACTTCAGGCGCAGGCCTTCCTCCCTCTGGACAGGGCCAGGTGGCTCATGGATCTCGCCAGCCACTTTCACAGCAATGCGCTGGTCTCCGCCAGGCACTTTCTGCGACTGCTCGGCCATATGGCTTCCACGGTCCATGTGACCCCCAATGCCCGACTGAACATGTGTCCTGCTCAGTGGTGCCTTCGCAATCAATGGCATCAGGCCACGGGGAGCCTAGCGGACTCTGTACAGATCTCCGACCAGCTGGTCTCATCTCTGCGATGGTGGCTTCATCTACCAAACCTAGTGCTAGGGGTGGCTTTTCAGCCCCCTATGCATTCTCAGGTCCTAACGACCGATGCTTCCCTCCTGGGTTGGGGAGCACATTGCCAAGGGTCATGTACTCAAGGCCTCTGGACTCCTTGGGAGTCTGCTCAACAGATAAACTTCCTGGAGCTCAGAGCCATCCGCGTAGCGCTCAGAGCCTTCTCTCACCTGGTGTCCCACCAGTCGCTGCTGATACAGACGGACAACCAGGTTGCCATGTTCTACGTAAACAAACAAGGCGGAACAGGCTCCTTCCTCCTCTGTCAAGAGGCGCAACGGCTATGCTCTTGGGCAGTCCGCCACAGCATCCTCCTCAGGGCTGTCTATCTCCCAGGTCAAGAAAATTACCTGGCCGACAAGCTCAGCAGGATCCTCCAGCCACACGAGTGGAGGCTGGATCCGATAGTGGTTCAGCGAATCTTTCTCCAGTGGGGTCTCCCCACCATGGATCTGTTTGCCAGTCCTCTAAACCGGCAGCTGCCCAGATTCTGCTCTCGACAGCCGCACCCTCTCAGAGTAGCGGCGGATGCTTTTCTGATTCCCTGGTCCACCGGCCTCCTGTATGCCTTTCCTCCCATGCCACTGGTGTCTCGGACGCTCTTCAAGGTTCTCAGAGACAAAGCATCGATGATCCTAGTGGCTCCCCAGTGGCCGAGACAACCTTGGTTCCCGCTTCTGATGCAGCTGGCGGTGGACACTCCTCTTCCACTGGGGTTTCAGCCCGACCTCCTGTCGCAGGATCAGGGGACTCTCCTACACCCCAACCTCCGGTCCCTTCATCTGATGGCCTGGCTGCTGAAAGGGTAGTCCTTGCTCCTCTGCAGCTACCTCCAGATGTGGAGGAGGTCGTCTTGGCCTCCAGGAGGCCCTCCACCCGGAAGTCCTATGCTCTTAAGTGGCGTCGGTTCTCCGTCTGGTGTACTCAGCAGTCTCAAGATCCCTTCTCCTGTTCAGCATCAGTTGTCTTGCAGTACTTGCTCTCTCTTTCTAACCTTGGACTTAAGTCCAACTCGGTCAAGGTCCACCTCAGTGCTCTTTCTGCGCATCACATGCCGGTGGATGGTAGACCTCTTTCCAGCCACCCTCTGGTGGCTCGTTTTCTCAGAGGCCTCCTTCTCCTTAAGCCACCTTTGCGCCCGCCAGCCCCGGACTGGGATCTCAATGTGGTTTTGCAGCGGATTACCTGTCCGCCTTTTGAGCCTATGGCTACCTGTCCACTTTGTTTTCTTTCGTGGAAAACCTTAAGAACATAAGAACATAAGAAATGCCATACTGGGTCAGACCGAGGTCCATCAAGCCCAGTATCCTGTTTCCAACAGTGGCCAATCTAGGTCATACGTACCTAGCAGTTTCCCCAAAAGACACAGGTTCTGCAGTGCTTGTACTAGGCCAAGCATTGATATCCTGGGTCCCTTTTTAATAGTGGTTTATGGACCTTTCCTCCAGGAACTTGTCCAAACCTTTTTTAAACCCAGCTATACTAACAGCCCTTACTACATCCTCCGGTAACAGATTCCAGAGTTTGATTACACGTTGAGAGAAGAAATATTTTCTCCTATTTGTCTTAAATAGTTTACCCTGTAGCTTCATTACATGCCCCCTAGTCCTTCTATATTCTGATAGCGTAAACAATTTATCCACGTTTATCCGTTCCACTCCATTCATTAATTTATACACCTCTATCATATCTCCCCTCAGCCGCCTCTTTTCTAGGTTAAAGAGCCCTAACCTTTTTAGCCTCTCTTCATAGGAGTAGCCTTCCATCCCCTTCACCAATTTGGTGGCTCTTCTCTGTACTTTTTCTAATAACTCTATGTCCTTTTTAAGATACGGTGACCAGAATTGCACACAATATTCAAGGTGCGGTCGTACCATGGAGCGATACAGAGGCATTATAATATCCTTTGTTTTATTCTCCATCCCTTTCCTTATGATACCTAGCATTCTATTTGCTTTCTTGGCCGCCGCTGCACACTGGGCGGAGTGTTTTAACATGTTATCCACGATGACTCCTAAATCTTTTTCCTGGGTGGTGGTTTCTAATGTGGAGCCTTGCATCTTGTAACTATAGTGTGGGTTGTTCTTTCCTAGGTGCATAACTTTGCACTTGTCCACATTAAATTTCATCTGCCATTTGGATGCCCAGTCTTCCAATTTATCCAGATCCTCCTGCAGTTTTCCACAATCCTCTTGGGTTTTAACAACTTTAAACAGTTTTGTGTCATCTGCAAATTTGATTACCTCACTAGTTATTCCCTTTTCCAGGTCATTTATGAATATGTCAAAAAGTAGCGGACCCAGTACAGATCCCTGGGGTACTCCACTATTCACCTTTTTCCATTGGGAATATTGGCCATTTAGCCCTACCCTCTGCTTTCTATCTTTTAACCAGTTCCTGATCCACAATAGTACACTGCCTCCTATCCCATGACTTTTAGCTTCGCCAAAAGTCTCTGATGGGGGACCTTGTCAAAAGCTTTCTGAAAGTCCAGATACACTATATCAACCGACTCACCTTTGTCTACCTGTTTATGCACACCTTCAAAAAAACAGATCAGATTAGTAAGACAAGATCTTCCTTGTCTAAAGCCATGTTGGCTGTCTCCCATTAGGCCATGACTATCTACATGCTGTGTAATTTTGTTCTTTATGATGGCTTCTACCATTTTCCCTGGTACTGACGTCAGGCTCACCGGTCTGTAATTTCCCGGGTCACCCCTGGAACCCTTGGTAGCCCTCACTTCGGCTAGACGCGTTAGTGAGTTGCAAGCCCTAGTGTCTGATCCTCCTTACACTAGGTTCTACAAAACCGGGTAGTCCTACGGACTCACCCTAAGTTTCTTCCCAAAGTGGTATCCCCTTTTCACATCAACCAGGAGGTGGTACTTCCGACCTACATTCCCAGGCCACACTCCAGCCGAGCTGAAAAGGTCCTGCATACCCTGGACTGTAGAAGGGCATTGACCTTCTACCTTGACCGTACGCGGGAGCACCGAAGGACTGCTCAGCTCTTCGTGTCTTATGACCCCAACAAGTTGGGGCTCCCTGTCTCTAAGCGTACTCTGTCCATCTGGATTGCTGACTGTATCACTTGGACTTACGAGGCAGCCGGCCTCGTGTTGGAAGGTAGAGTCACAGCTCATCGTGTTCGGGCGAAGGCTACGTCGGTGGCTTACCTCCGCTCTGTTCCATTGGCAGACATCTGCCGGGCCACTACTTGGTCTTCAAGCCAGACTTTTGCAGCCCATTACTGCCTGGAGAGGGAGTCCCGCAGGGACAGTGCTTTCGGACAGGCAGTCCTCCGTAACCTCTTTGAGGTATAGGCAACTCCTACCCTCCATCCCGGATGTTGGGCTACCGGTTGGAGACATATTCAGAGAAGATTCCTTCCTTCTGTGGTACTGAGCTTGAGGGAGCTCATTTTTGTGCTTAGGGTCTCCGGTAGCCTTAAGCTTGGGAGTCCCATATGTGAGGACTGACTTCCTGCTTGGTCCTGGAGAAAGCGTAGTTACTCACCTGTAACAGGTGTTCTCCAGGAGCAGCAGGAATCAGTCCTCCCAACCCTCCCTCCTCCCCTTGGAGTTGCAGTTCTATGCTTTCGTTTTTTGCTAATTTTTTTGCTGTCTTTTAGCTATGTCATCAGACTGAGCAAGATGGCACCCTTGGGCGGGAAGAGGACTGCGCATGCGCGCTGCAATTCCCAAAGGCTTTCTTTGAAAGCTGGGGAAAATTGCTCCGCGAGGGCTCCGTCGGCGCCGACGTCACCCATATGTGAGGATTGATTCCTGCTGCTCCTGGAGAACACCTGTTACAGGTGAGTAACTACGCTTTCCTGCTGCTCCTGGAGAACACCTATTACAGGTGAGTAACTACTCTTTACATGGGCACCCACCCGGACATTCGACATGCTATCTCTGTTGGTGAGTACTAAATCCAGCATCGAGCTTTCCTTGGTCAGTTTCATCACCATTTGTCTAAGCAATGCATCTTAGAAGGCATCCCCAATTTTTTTATATCCTTCCAGATTTGCAGAAGGAATACGCCAATTAACCCTGTAGCTTCATTGCATGTCCCCTAGTCCTTCTATATTCTGATAAGGTAAACAATCGATCTACGTTTACCCGTTCCACTCCGTTCATTAATTTATAGACTTCTATCATATCTCCCCTCAGCCGTCTCTTTTCCAGGTTAAAGAGCCCTAACCTTTTTAGCCTTTCTTCATAGGAGTATCCTTCCATCCCCTTTATCATTTTGGTGGCTCTTCTCTGAACCTTTTCTAAAATCGCTATATCCTTTTTAAGATACGGCGACCAGAATTGCACACAATATTCAAGGTGCGGTCTCACCATGGAACGATATAGAGGCATTATAATATCTTTTGTTTTATTTTCCATTCCTTTCCTTATCATACCTAGCTTTCTATTTGCTCTCTTGGCTGCTGCTGCACACTGGGCCGAGGGTTTTAACATGGTATCCACAATGACGCCTAAATCTTTTTCCTGGGTGGTGGTTCCTAATGTGGAACCTTGCATCATGTAACCATAGTTTGGGTTGTTCTTCCCTAGGTGCATAACCTTGCACTTGTCTACATTAAATTTCATCTGGCCATTTAGCCCTACCCTCTGCTTTCTATCTTTTAACCAGTTCCTGATCCACAATAGTACACTGCCTCCTATAGCAGGTCTGCAATCTCTTATTTCAGTTCTTTCAACACCCTAGGATGTATACCATCCGGCCCAGGTGATTTGCTACTCTTCAGTTTATCTAATAGTTGTAATACATCTTTCCGATGTATCGATATTTTTTTCAATTCTTCCGCACCTTTAAATACCACTTCAGTCATGGGTAACATCCCTACATCTTCCTCAGTAAAGGTTGAAGCAAAGAATTCATTCAGTCTCTCCGCTATCGCCTTGTCGCCTCTTAGTGCTCCTTTAACCCCTTTATCATCTAATGGACCAACTGACTCTCTCACAGGTTTTTTGCTACAAATGTACTTGAAAAGGTCTTTACTTCGCGTTTTTTCTTCCGCAGCAAGCTTCTTCTCAAATTCTCCCTTTGCCTGCATTATCAATGCCTTGCATTTGACTTGCCAGTGCTTGTGCTGTTTCCAGGTTTCGTCGTTTGGCTCTTTTTTCCATTTCCTGAAAGGTGCTTTTTTGGCAACAACAGCCTCACGTTTAAACCATGCTGGCAGTTTTTTGGACTTCCTTCCACTTTTCTTAAAGCTTGGAATACAGCTGGTCTGGGCTTCCAAGATAGTATTTTTCAACAACAGCCAAGCATGATGTACGTCTTTAACCTTTGCAACTGCTCCTGTTTTCCTCATTTTATCATAGTCTCCCTTTCAAAAGTTAAAAGGTAGTACTATGGATTTCCTTACTATCCCTCCTCCACTAATTAAATCAAAGGCGATCTTGCTATGATCACTATTGCCAAGTGGCCCCAACAACCTTATCTCTTGCACTAGATCTGGTGTTCCACTAAGGATTAGGTCTAGTTGGCTCCCCCTCTGGTCAGTTCATGAACCAGCTGCTCCAAAAAGCAGTCATTTATTTCATCTAGGAACTTCATCTCCCTAGCATGTCCTGACGTGACACTGACCCAGTCGATACCGGGATAGTTGAACTCACCCATTATTATTACTGTACTGTAACTTTTGTTAGCTTCCTTGATTTCTTTGAGCATTTCATCATCCATTTGGTCATTCTGACCAGGCGCTCGATAGTACACCCCCACTGCCATTGCCTTCCCCCTTTTACATGGAATTTCAATTGTGATAAGGAAGCTTATCATAGCTCAGGAAGGAGCTATAGAAAAGATGATGGGACTCTGAACAAGCAACCTGTCAGTTCTGGTAGAAATAAGAAAACAGAATTTTCCCATAAAAGACTACCAGACTACCAGTCCCAGAATGCACCATTAGAGGAGCTGAAGTGGGGAAACGTGTGTTCGATCAGGAGGGCTATGAGGTAATCCCTAAGCACTCATCTCAAAGGGCAGGGCCTGATTCAGCACAGCTGCGCTGTATTAGGGAGGAGCACTCATCAAGGCAGAATAAGAATAGAGTTCATTCTACAGATGACAAGCATAAGCATCAGCTCCATGATCATGATCTTCATGATCACCTTGGATATGCAGAGAAGGATCATCATTTTCATCTGAAGAATCAGCAGAAGCAGAAGCCAAACCGGACAGATAGAGAAGGAAAGAAACCCTCTGGAAGGAAGAGGAGAAAAGCCTTTGAGAGGTCTAGAAGAGTCCAAGGCAGTACGTATACTGGGAGGTATTCCAAGGGCCAGCATAGACCATTGGACTGGGGAAAGCCAGAGGAATGGTGCTGCAGAACAAGGAATCACCAGAGGCTACCTGTGAGGGAGACGGCTGCACGTGGAAGGGACTCTAAGACCTATGCCAGAAGGTATGTGAAGAGAGATCCAGTGTCCAGGGATCAGGACTGGAAGGCTGGACATAAGAACTGGACTACATACTGGCCAGGCTATATAGAGAGGAACTATAGCAACAATGGAAGCTCAGGTATGAACATTGATCTATGCCCTAGCTATAAACTTGAAAGACAGCAGGGAAATAAGTGTTCTCCTGAAAGTGCTCCATTGAAAGATTCATCTGTGCCAATTCATGATAGTGACCCTATGCTTGTTGATGAAGGGGAAATAATAGCAGATCAAAATATTGTTTATATGGACTGCTCTCTATCCAAACTCCGGTGGTAACTTTCTGTGATAAAGCACAGCAGCCATCACAAAGAAAATATAAATTTGTTCTTTATTCCACTAAGAAAAGCTCCTGAAGCAGGATTTGACTCACACAGTAGAAAGCCAGCCTGCTAAAGGGATTCAGCTGGATAACTGATAGCAATTGAGCTGCACCTAATTGCTTGTGAGCTAGGAGAGAATTACTTCTGGATCTGTGTGGAAAGTAATCAGAAGTTAACCTTACAAGAACAGTTTATTTCTTTCTTTGTGGCTTTTCGTTTGTTAGAGATATGCTAAGAAAACATTAGCTAATTGCCTGACAAGTTTGAAGGTTGTTTTCCTGATTTTGATTTTTGACTTTGTTTTACCAAGTTAAACACTGCAAGCAAGTAACCTAATTTATGTGCTACCAAGCATATCTGTGCTGGGAGAAATAACCCCATAAATAAAGAAGTATCTTATTGGCTTTAACACTTGTGCACAACTAAATTATTGTCAGCAGCTGTGTCTGGTGTGAATGAACTACATTACCCACAATACCTTGCAAAAATCATATAAATATATGCATTGTCAAGACTGTGAAGATTCTCACCCAGGCAGCCGTCTGACACAATCCATATAGATTCTACAGCAGATTTTGTTTCCTGCAAAACTTTAATCCTTTCTGACTCAGTGCCCTCTCAAATTTGCAGATGACACAAAACTATTTAAAGTTGTTAAAACCCAAGAGGATTGTGGGAAATTGCAAGAGGATCTTGATAAATTGGAAGACTGGGCATCAAAATGGCAGATGAAATTTAATGTGGACAAGTGCAAAGTTATGCACCAAGGGAAGAACAACCCAAACTATGGTTACACAATGCAAGGTTCCACATTAGGAACCACCACCCAGGAAAAAGACTTAGGCGTCATTGTGGATAACATGTTAAAACCCTCGGCCCAGTGTGCATCGGCAGCTAAGAGAGCAAATAAGAACATAAGATATGCCATACTGGGTCAGACCAAGGTCCATCAAACCCAGTATCCTGTTTCCAACTGTGGCCAATCTAGGTCATACGTATCTAGCAGTTTCCCCTAAGCACACGGGTTCCGCAGTGCTTGTACTGGGTTGTACATAGGAGTATCCTTCCATCTCCTTTACCATATTGGTGGCTCTTCTCTGAACCTTTTCTAATAACGCTATATCCTTTTTAAGATACGGCAACCAGAATTGCACACAATATTCAAGGTGCGGTCTCACCATTGAACGATATAGAGGCATTATAATATCTTTTGTTTTATTTTCCATTTCATTCCTTATGATACCTAGCATTCTATTTGCTCTCTTGGCTGCCGCTGCACACTGGGCCGAGGGTTTTAACATGTTGTTAAAATGTATTATAGCACACGATGTATTATAGCGCAGCGCACAATGTACATAGCTCCACCTAATCTAACACACAGCACATCAGACAAACCAAACACGATATACACTTCACTGCATGAAAAAACTCGATCACTCCTTTTGATTGTTTGCTGTGATTCTGCCTTGATTGTAAGATAAGGCGGTATAGAAATACTGCTAAATAGATAAAATAAAATGTTATCCACAATGACTCCTAAATCTTTTTCCTGGGTGGTGGTTCCTAATGTGGAACCTTTTATCGTGTAACCATAGTTTGGGTTGTTCTTCCCTAGGTGCATAACTTTGCACTTGTCTACATTAAATTTCATCTGCCATTTGGATGCCCAGTATTCCAATTTATCAAGATCCTCTTGCAATTTTCCACAATCCTTATGGGTTTTAACAAATTTAAATAGTTTTGTGTCATCTGCAAATTTGATAACCTCACTCGTTATTCCACTTTCCAGTTCGTTTTTGAATATGTCAAAAAGCAGAGGACCCAGAACAGATCCCTGGGGTACACCACTATTCACCTTTCTCCATTGGGAAAATTGGCCATTTAGCCCTACCCTCTGCTTTCTATCTTTTAACCAGTTCCTGATCCACAGTAGTACACTGCCTCCTATCCCATGACTCTTAGGTTTGCCAAAGGTCTCTGATGAGGGACCTTGTCAAAGGCTTTTTGAAAGTCCAGATACACTATATCAGCTGACTCACCTTTGTCCACCTGTTTATTCACACGTTCAAAAAAACATAACAGATTAGTAAGACAAGATCTTCCTTATCTAAAGCCATGTTGGCTGTCTCCCATTAGGCCATGACTATCTACATGCTGAGTAATTTTATTCTTTATGTTGGTTTCTACCATTTTTCCCGGTACTGACGTCAGGCTCACCGGTCTGTAGTTTCGCAGATCACCCCTGGAACCATTTTTAAAAATTGGTGTTACATTATCTTTATCTTTATTAAAATTTGATAAACCGCTTTCCGTCGAAACATAAAGCGGTGTACAATAAAAGGTTGGCCATGCAAAGACAAAGAAAGGAACGCCAAAGTGAAACTGAAAAGTAAAGTATAAAAGCACAGACAAATAGAAGACAAAAATTAAACAGAACCAGACAAAGGGCCAGTATTTTAAAACATAAGTTAACTAAAATAACAATACATACAATGATAAAAGGCCTATGAAAGGGCCAGTATTCTAAAACACAAGCTACTAAATAAAATAATACAAACAATGATAAAAAGGCCCATAGAAGGATAGACAGAACAGACAATGGGTAGACAAATACGCAACAGGACCGATATACAACAAAACAAAAACAGATACAACAGCTAAAGGAACATCAGGGAGGACCATCAGGAGAGAGATGAAAAGCTTGCTGAAACAGATGGGTTTTGAGTAGTGTTTTAAATTGAGGGTATGAGGGTTCCAGACGGAGAGACGGGGGTAATGCATTCCATAACACTGGACCTAAAAAGAAAAAAGCTGCATGACGGGTCTGCTCGAGGTGTGCTTGTGACGGGGAGGGGAGGGACAAACGATTTGCATGAAGAGAACGGAGTTGACTGTAGGGAGTGTGAAGCGCGATCCGATCTGCAAGATATAGAGGGGTATTTGTATGAAGAGCGCGGTGAATCAAGATAAGGAACTTATAATGAAAGCGAAAACAGAGACGTAACCAGTGTAAACGGAGAAGAATAGGTGTGATATGGTCAGAACGGCGTGAAAATGTGATGAGGCGGGCAGCAGCATTTTGAATGCGCTGAAGACGGAGAAGTTGGTATTTTGGGAGGTTTGCAAGAAAAACGTTGCAGTAGTCCAGGCGACTTGTGATTAGGGACGAGAAGGGGAGAAGGGAACGGACAGCCCTAATCTGTCGCAGAGCAGCAAAAGAACGACGTGTAAGGGAGGTGAGATGCTGATGAAAAGAAAGTGTAGAATCGAGAATGACACCGAGATAGCGGAACGATGACACAAGAGGGAGAGAGACAGAATCAATCGAGGGAGCCAGGGAAGGGCAAGAACCAGTTAGTGAGACCCACATTGGCGATCCTCCAGTCTTCAGGTATTAGAGATGATTTTAATGATAGTTCACAGATTACTGATAGCAGGTCTGCAATCTCATATTTCAGTTCTTTCAACACCCCAGGTGATTTGCTACTCTTCAGTTTATCTAATAGTTGTAATACATTTTCCCGATGTATCAATATTTCCTTCAATTCTTCCACACCTTTAAATACCACTTCAGTCATGAGTAATATCCCTACATCTTCCACAGTAAAGACCGAAGCAAAGAATTCATTCAGTCTCTCCGCTATCACCTGTGCCCCTTTGACTCCTCTATCATGTAATGGACCAACTGACTCTCCCACAGGTTTTTTGCTACGAATGTACTTGAAAAAAATCTTTATTTCGCGTTTTTGCTTCCGCAGCAAGCTTCTAATCAAATTCTCCCTTTGCCTGCTTTATCAATGCCTTGCATTTGACTTGCCAGTGCTAGTGCTGTTTCCAGGTTTAGTAGTTTGGCTCTTTTTTCCATTTTCTGAAAGATGCTTTTTTGGCAACGACAGCCTCTCTGACCTCACCTTTAAACCATGCTGGCAGCTTTTTTGAACTTTCCACTTTTCTTAAAACGCAGAGTACAGCTGGTCTGGGCTTCCAAGATAGTATTTTTCAACAACACCCAAGCTTGATGTAAGTCTTTAAGCTTTGCAACTGCTCCTTTTAGTTTTTTCTTAACTATTTTCCTCATTTTATCTTAGTCTCCCTTTCGAAAATTAAAAGGTAGTACTGTGGATTTCCTTACTATCCCTCCTCCACTAATTAAATCAAAGCTGATCATGCTATGATCACTATTGCCAAGTGGCCCCAACAGCCTTATCTCTTGCAGTAGATCTGGTGTTCCACTGAGGACTAGGTCTAATATGGCTTCCCCTCTGGTCGGTTCATCAACCAGCTGCTCCAAGAAGCAGTCATTTATTTCATTTGCAATAAATGTACAAACACTAGCAACACACTTTGCAGAGAAACTAAAAAACAAAACTACCACTCTAACACCAATATTCACTAGCACTAAACTCATAAACGAATGGACAAACTTCCACATAATAGATCGGAAACAACTCCTTAAAATCGTAACAATAATCAACACAACAACCTCCCCACTAGACCCATGCCCTGTATCATGGATTAAATGTGCGAAGGAGGAACTGGCAGAAAATCTACAACACATAGTGAACCAATCCCTCTTACAAGGCATAATGCCTGATGCCTTAAAACTCACAACACTTAGACCAATATTAAAGAACAACAAGCTTGACTCAAAAGACCCGAACTCATACAGACCCATAGCCAGCATCCCATTTATAGCTAAAATAATAGAAAAAACTATTCAAATACAGTTACAAGAACACATTGATGAACATAAACCACTTGACCCACACCAATTTGGGTTTCGCCCATTCCACGGAGTAGAAACTCTATTAATCACCCTAATGGATTTCCTAATCAGAGGTACAGATAACAACAACCAAGGCTTCCTACTTCTATTCATAGATATTTCTGCCGCTTTTGACAATATTAACCACTCCATACTGATCAACAGACTACAAAGCTTAGGTATAGGCGGGACTGTCCTTGATTGGTTTAAGTCCTACATATCAAACAGACTAATACGCGTACAAATCGACCAAGAAGCATCTGAACCATTCCCTCAAGGCCAAGGAATACCCCAAGGATCAGCCCTCTCCGCCCTCCTATTTAACCTGTATCTACAACCAATAACAGACATATTTAAAAAACACAGGATTAACCACTTTATATACGCCGACGACATCATGCTCGCTATCCCTATAACCGCTAAAAACCCCTCATATGACACACTATCTGAATGTATGTCTGAAACCTCCTCCTGGTTAGAATCTAACTACCTCAGCATCAACCTCAAAAAAACGGAAGCAATGTTCGTAACAAGGTCATCAATCACAGAGAACACCTTCCCAGAAACAATCACAATTAACAGAACGTCCATACCTGTTAGAAAAGAAGTAAAATATTTAGGTGTGATAATAGATCACACTCTCACCATGCTACCCCACATAAAACAAACCGTAAAAACCATCTACTACAAACTAAAAACTATACAGCACCTAAGGCCACTCCTAGAAACTCAAGATTTTAGATCTGTAGTAAATACACTAATCACCCCCCACTTCGACTACTGCAATAGTCTATTAATAGGCCTCCCTCAAAAATACACATACCTTCTTCAAAGAGCTCAAAACATCTGTGCAAAAGTAACAGCCAAAGCACGTATAACAGACCACGTAACCCCAATACTGCTAGAACTACACTGGCTCCCAATCAACAGCCGAATCAGATACAAAACTATCCTAACAACCTTTAAACTCATAAAAGACATAGCCCCCTCACACCTTTCCACACTTCTACAATCACCAAACAAAACTAGATCACACAGACAAAACGAAGCCCACTCTCTTATCACACCAAAAGCCTTCAGGAAGAGAAAGAAAACTACCAGCTCCAGAGCATTCACATTCACTGCCCCTACGCTCTGGAACGACCTACCAATAGACCTTCGTGTCATAAATGACCTCCATCAGTTCAGGAAAGAGCTAAAAACTTACCTCTTTACTGAACACTTTGAAATCCCATATTCCCCAAAACACCTCCATAACCATGATAATACACACATGAACCCCCTTACTCAAAACTAAATAACTCCCCCCCTGTCCGAAACCCCAAACACACCCCCGATTTACGTCAAAAAAAGGAAATAAATTCCAAAACATACACAACCACTGTAAATATCCAATGTAAATAAGTTAATGGATGTTTGTATTATTAATACACCTTGAAGTTGAAGTTTTGTTTAATGTAAATAGTTATACTCAACCGTTCATTGTAAATAGTTAAATCTAATTGTTCAATGTAAATGTATACATCTGTGTACAGTTGTTAAAATGTTCCTTGTAAACCGCCCTTGATCGCTGGAAGGGGCGGTATAGAAATATATACATAAATAAATAAATAAATAAATTTCATCGAGGAACTTTATCTCCCTAGCATGTCCTGCCGTGACACTGACCCAGTCGATACCGGGGTAATTGAAATCACCCATTATTACTGCGCTTTAACTTTTGTTAGCTTCCTTGATTTCTTTGAGCATTTCATCATCAATTTGTTTATTCAGGCCAGGCAGTCGATAGTACACCCCCACTGCCATCGCCTTCCCCTTTTTTACATGGAATTTCAATCCATAGAGATTCTACAGCGAATTCTGTTTCCTGCAAAACTTTAATCCTTTCTGACTCAATGCCCTCTCTAACATAGAGCGCAACCCCTCCACCAGTTTGATCAGCTCTATCATTACGATATAGTTTGTACCCAGGTATCACAGTGTCCCACTGGTTGTCCTCCTTTCACTATGTCTCTGATATTCCAATCATATCTAACCTCTCATTTAGTGCTATATATTCTAACTCTCCCATCTTATTTTTTAGACTTCTAGCATTTGCATACAAGCATTTTAGAGACTGTATTTTATTCATATTAATTTGGCTATTGGTAGACATGGGTAATTTGGGATCTTTAAGCTCTGTCTGCTCCGTACTCGAGGGCATTTGGGCTACTTTACTCTTTTTTGGAACCTCTCTGCTTTTGGTAGTATCCTTCAAGGATACATTCTTCCGAACCATCTGCTCTTGGGCGACTGTCGGCTTTCCCCTATTATCTAGTTTAAAAGCTGCTCTATCTCCTTTTTAAAGGTTAATGCCAGCAACCTGGTTCCATCCCGGTTAAGGTGAAACCCATCCCTTCGGAAAAGCCCCTCCTTCCCCCAGAATGTTCCCCAGTTCCTGACAAATCCAAAACCCTCATCTCTGCACCATTGTCTCATCCACGCATTGAGACTCCGGAGCTCTGCCTGCCTTTGGGGTCCTGCACATGGAACGGGAAGCATTTCGGAGAACGCTACCCTGGAAGTTCTGGATTCCAGCTTCCTACCTAAAAGCCTAAATTTAGCCTCCAGAACCTCCCTACCACATTTTCCTATGTCATTGGTACCGACATGTACCAAGACAGCAGACTCCTCTTCTGCAACATCTAAGACCTTATCTAGGTGGCGCGTGAGGTCTGCTACCTTCGCACCAGGCAGGCATGTTACCAGGCGATCCTCACGTCCGCCAGCCACCCAGCTATCTACATGTCTAATGATTGAATCACCAACTATAATGGCTTTCCTACCCCTTCCCTCATGGGCACATTGCCCTGGAGAAACTTCCTCAGTGAGAGAGGATTTTACATCACCTGGAGGACAGGTCCTAGTTACAGGATCACTTCCTGCCACACCAGGTTGATGCTCTCCTGTCACGTGACCTTTCTCCTCCACGGCAACAGGGATGCTGCCAGACTGGAGGTGGTCTCATCTATGTACCTCTCTGTCTGTCTTATGTTTTCCAAGTCTGCTACTCTTGCCTCTAGAGAACAGACTCGTTCCCTGAGAACAAAGAGCTCCTTGCACCTAGTGCACACCTAAGACCTCTCCCCAACTGGGAGAAAATCATACATGTGACACAATGCAAAAGACTGGAAAGCCCCCATCTCGCTGCTGGACTGCTGTCTGCATCTTAGTTTTAAGATTTTGTTTAGATCTTTAAGTTCTTTACTTACTAATTGTTCCTATGGATATTTATACCAATAAAACCGTACCTAATACGTTTAATATAACTTGTTCACCTGAAGCTTAATTAATCTCAGGTTCTTAGTGTATGATTGATTTGGGTAACGAGCTTCACCTGAGAGCACCTCCTGTCTTTTAAGATGTGTGAGTACCTATAAAGCTACGGTTATCCCAGGGGTGGTTGGGTGTGTGGAGGGAGGAAGGGAGGGAAATAACACTTATTAAAAGAGGGCTGCTATACAGTACCCTGTTCTGTGCTGCTGAGGTAAGCTATATTCCTATTTGATTTAAATTATAGCTCTTTGCTGCTCCGGCTAGGCTCTAACTTATCATGAAATTTAAACTACAAGCTCTCTGCTGGGTTCTAAATTTAACCAGAAAGCTCTCTTCTTTGTTTTAAATTTAAACTAAAAGTACTTTGCTGATGCTAGGCCCTGAGTGTCTATTAAATTTAAACTACAGCTCTCTACTGGGTTCCAAATTTAACCAGAAAGTTCTCTTCTGTGTTTTAAATTTAAAGTACTTTGCTGATACTGGGCCCTGAGTGAGTATTAAATGAAAACTACAAGCTCCCTGTCTGGTATGAAATGTAACCAGAAAGTTCTCCTCTGTGTTTTAAATTTAAACTGCTGCTACTAGGCCCTGACTGATTTAACAAAAAATAGTGAGTTCACAGATTAAATAGCTTTAATAGAAAGAATTCCTTTCAGAAAATTCCCAGAAGCATATACTCACAATTGCAGATCTCTCTCCTGAAGTAACAGGCTCCTTTTCTAGTTCTTTAAGACAGTAAAAGTCCCCTTTTCTAGTCCTTCACCAGTCCCCTTTTCTAGTCCTTTTTTGGCAAGGCTGTGTCTCTTTGTAATGTAGTGCAAATCCCCTTTGGCTCACAGCCAGATGTAGAAATGATTATTCTCCAGGACCAAGCAGGAAGTCAGTCCTCACTTATGGGTGACGTCGGCGCCGACGGAGCCCTCGCGGAGCAATTTTCCCCAGCTTTCAAAGAAAGCCTTTGGGAATTGCAGCGCGCATGCGCGGTCGTCTTCCCGCCCGAGGGTGCCATCTTAGCCAGTCTTCTTTTTTCCGCGGAGCCCTACAGACGTTCCCGTCTTGTCCCCGCGAAAAAGTGGATTTTCTTCTTTATTTTATCCTTTTTTCCTTCGGTTCGACGCCGATCTTTTTCCCGCCCGGACTCGCGATGCCGGTCACGAGTCCTCTTACTTTTTTCGGTTTTTCTGACTTAGTCAGCTTTCGTTTTCGGTTTTTCCCTGGCAGCCCGGTCCTTTGACCTCGCAGGGGCCCTTTTTCCCCCGATGGCTGCCAGTGGCTTTAAGCGGTGTGGTCGGTGTGACCGAAATATGTCACTAACTGACACACACGACTTTTGCCTCCGCTGCCTGGGCCCGGATCATGAGGAACTGATCTGTGGGCCCTGCAGCAAAATGTCCTCAAAGGCATTGAGAAGTCGGCGGCATCAGCGTGAGAGAATCTTCGCTGACCCCAGCCGTACCCGGACCTCGTCGGAGGCCTCCGCGTCGAAAGGCTCCAGCTCGGACCGTCGCCGGAGTTCCTCCGACCGGGGTTCTCCCTCCGGGGACCATCGTCGGAAGGTGAAACCCGCGAGGGCGGCGTCGGTGGACGCTCCTGGTTCCGCGAGGGCCAGGTCGCATAGCCCCGACAGCCGCCCCGGGTCCTTGGAGAAGGAACACATCCCGAAGCGACCTCGCCTGGAGTCGGAGATGCCTGCCCGGGTAAGTCCTGTGGTCCTTCTGGACTCGCCTCCGCGACAGCCGACGTCGGGCCCGACGCCGTCGGGGCCCGAGTCGGGGGCTGCTGGGTCACCTGAGCTCGGACTCAGGTTGACGGCCTTGGAGAGCAGACTGTCTGCCTTCATGGACCAGCAGAGGGCACTGCTCGCTGGCTTCGCTGGCGCCGCTGCCCCGACCGCCAGGACGTCGACGTCCAAGTCGACCCCGGAGACCGAGCCGATCCTCGAGTCGATGAGAACTCGAGTCGATCCTCGGTCGAGGTCACCCTCGGCCTCCCGTTCGGGACCGAGGTCGCCGACGCCGACTCCCTCGGCGTCGGGGCGGCTGGCGCCGCACCCTGCCCGGGCCGACCCCACCGAGTCCTCGTCGGAGTCGGTCTGGGAGTCTGAGGAGGAAGAGTCACCTGATTCTTTCCGGACTCGGTGTGTCCCATCGGACTCACCGGAGTCCGAGCCTCGGAAGCAGTCCCCCCCGGAGGATGCCCGGTTCTCGGACTTCGTTAGGGATATGGCCAAGGCTTTGGCCTTCCCTGCGGATCCCGAGGAGGAGCCTCGAGCCGAAGAGCTCGACGCCCTCCAGTATGACTCTCCCGCGAGGGAACACTTTACTGTACCGGTTCCTCCTATGCTGGAACGACTACTCTTCCGCATGTGGGAGAGTCCGGCCTCCTCGCCGGTCCTGAGCAAGCGGGTCGATTCTATCTATCGAGTCCGCAAGAGCCCTGGCTTTCAAAAGGCACAGCTACCACACCATTCCATGGTAGTGGAATCGGCCATGCATCGTCTTAAGAGCCAGAAGATGCACTCCTCGGTGCCTCCTGGCAGGGAGGCCCGTAACCTGGATGGCCTTGGTAAGAAGTGTTTCCAGGGCTCTATGCTCGCATGTCGTGTCCAGACTTACCAGCTATACATGGGCATGTATCTCCGGGATCTGGCTAAAGAGCTAGCCGGATTCTCCGCTGGTTTGTCCGAGGAACCCTTGCGGAGGTTCCTGGCCTTGTCCACTGGCATTCGGGAATGCTCAAAGTTCATGTCCCGAGCAGCCTATGATGGCTTTGAAGCATCGGCTCGAGTGGCCGCAGCCGGCATCGGTGCCCGCCGACAGGCTTGGCTTCAGTCGTCAGACCTTGAGCCCTGGGTGCAGGACAAGTTGGTCGATGTCCCCTGCCGAGGCGAAAACCTCTTTGGCAAGCCCATGGCGGAAAAGGCTGCACAAATTGAGACTGAGACTCTCACCAGGACCAGGCTTTCTAGGAAGACCTCCGCCCCTTCCCAGAAAAAGAAGAGCTCGGGGAAAAAGTCCTTTTACCCGAGGAAGGCGGCTGCCTACAAACAATACCCCCATTATCAGGCCCCTGCAGCTCCCCAACAGGGCCAGCAGGCCAAGGGACGGGGTAACGGGTCCCGTAGGCAGCAAGCCCCCAAGCCTGCACCACCAGCCCCTGCTCAGCAGGGTGGGGGTTTTTGACTCGCTCAGCATAGCCTCTCCCCCCCCGCTGGTTCCTCCCAGCACCGGAAGCCGGCTGGTTCACTTCGCCCACAGGTGGTCCAGCATCACCGCAGATGCCTGGGTGCTTCAAGTCGTGCGAGAAGGCTATCTTCTCCACTTCCATCAGGTCCCTCCCTCCTATTTTCCGGGAGAACCTCCGCGACCCCCTCTGCACAGGGCATTACTCCTTCAGGAGTTAGCAGGTCTTCTGCAGGAACAGGCGGTGGAACCGGTGCCCACCACCTGAGAGGTCAAGGCTTTTATTCCAGGTATTTTCTGATACCAAAGAGAACAGGGGGCCTCAGACCCATCCTGGACTTGCGCAACCTCAACAAGTTCCTTGTGCGGGAGAAGTTCAAAATGCTTACCCTTGGAATCCTTCTGCCCTACCTCCAGCAGGGAGATTGGCTATGCTCCTTGGATCTAAAGGATGCCTACACGCACATCCTCATCCACCCAAGCCACCGCCAATACCTAAGGTTTGTGGTGGCAGGAAATCATTACCAGTACAGAGTACTGCCCTTTGGCCTGTCCTCCGCACCGCGAGTCCTCACAAAATGTCTCGCGGTCGTGGCGGCCCATCTCCGGCTTCACGGCCTCTATGTCTTTCCGTACCTCGACGACTGGCTCATCAGAGCAGCGTCCGCTCAGGAGGTCACCAACGCCACGTGCCGCACGGTGACTCTTCTGCAGCACTTGGGCTTTGTTATAAACTTCGCAAAGTCCACTTTGCTCCCCTCACAGGATCTCGAGTTCATCGGCGCAAGGCTGCACACTCCTCAGGCGCGAGCATACCTACCGCTCGACAGGGCTCAACGGCTCATGGACCTAGCCGACCGCTTTCGCAGCCAGCCCCTGGTCTCCGCCAGGCGCTTCCTGAGACTGCTCGGCCATATGGCTTCCACCGTCCATGTGACCCCCAATGCCCGCCTGAATATGCGGTCTGCTCAATGGTGTCTCCGCCAGCAGTGGCGACAAGCCACAGGCGGCCTAGCAGACCTAGTGCGCGTCTCCGAGCCGCTGGTCTCGTCTCTCCGGTGGTGGCTCCGGCAGCCGAACCTGATATTCGGAATGCCTTTCCAGTCACCTCAACCGACCCGGGTGCTGACCACCGATGCATCCCTCCTGGGCTGGGGAGCACATTGCCAAGAGGCACGTACTCAGGGCCTCTGGACCACGTGGGAGTCTGCTCAGCAGATCAACTTCCTGGAGCTCCGGGCGATCCGCCTAGCTCTCAAGGCCTTCTCCCACCTGACTTCCCAACAGTCCGTCCTTGTCCAGACGGACAATCAAGTTGCCATGTTCTACGTGAACAAACGGGGGCACGGGCTCCTTCCTCCTCTGCCGGGAGGCACAGAAGCTCTGCTCTTGGGCCGTCAGTCACGGCATTCTCCTCAAGGCAGTTTATCTCCCGGGCCAAGAAAATTGCCTTGCGGACAAACTCAGCAGGGTCCTCCAGCCGCACGAGTGGCGTCTGGATCCCTTGGTAGTTCAGAAGCTCTTCCTCAAGTGGGGCCTCCCCACGGTGGATCTCTTTGCCAGTCCTCACAACCGGCAGCTTCCTCGCTTCTGCTCTCGTCAGCCACACCCCCTTCGGGTTGCGGCGGACGCCTTTCTGATCTCATGGTCGGGGAGCCTTCTGTACGCTTTCCCTCCCATCCCGCTGGTCTCTCGGACTCTTTTCAAGGTTCTCCGAGACAAAGCCTTCATGATCCTGGTGGCCCCTCGCTGGCCCAGGCAGCCGTGGTTTCCGCTCCTGCTGCAACTGGCGGTGGAGGATCCGATCCCTCTGGGGGTACGACCGGATCTCCTCACTCAGGATCAGGGGTCCCTACTGCACCCCAACCTCAGGTCTCTCAACCTCATGGCCTGGCTGCTGAGAGGGTAGTCCTTGCTCCCCTTCTCCTGCCGGCGGAGGTGGAGGAGGTCGTCTTGGCTTCGCGACGGCCTTCTACCCGCAAATGCTACGCCCTTAAATGGCGTCGCTTTGCAGTCTGGTGTACCCAACAGTCTCAGGATCCCTTCTCCTGCCCGGTGTCGGTGATCTTGCAGTACTTGCTGCACCTCTCTAATCTGGGACTTAAGTCCAACTCCGTCAAAGTTCACCTCAGTGCTCTTTCAGCACATCATGTGCCAGTGGACGGCAGACCTCTCTCCAACGACCCTCTCGTAGCGAGGTTTCTCCGAGGTCTCCTTCTACTTAAACCACCTCTGCGCCCGCCAGCGCCTGACTGGGACCTGAATGTGGTTTTGCAGCGGATCACCTGTCCGCCTTTTGAACCTATGGCTACCTGTTCTCTCCGTTTTCTGTCTTGGAAAACACTGTTCTTGATAGCCCTCACTTCCGCTAGACGCGTAAGTGAATTGCAGGCCCTCGTGTCTGATCCCCCTTACACTAGGTTCTACAAGAATAGGGTAGTCCTACGGACTCACCCAAAATTTCTGCCTAAAGTGGTCTCCCCTTTTCACATCAATCAGGAGGTGGTACTTCCAACCTTCTTTCCCAGACCACACTCCAGCCGAGCTGAAACGGTCCTCCATACCCTGGACTGTAGAAGGGCATTGAACTTCTACCTTGACCGTACGCGGGAGCACCGTAAAGCTGCTCAGCTTTTTGTGTCTTTTGACCCCAATAAATTGGGGCTCCCGGTCTCCAAGCGTACTCTGTCCATCTGGGTTGCGGACTGTATCTCTTGGGCTTATGGGGCAGCCGGACTCTCCTTGGAAGGTCGAGTCACGGCTCATTGCGTTCGGGCAAAGGCTACGTCAGTGGCTTACCTCCGCTCTGTTCCGCTGGCAGACATCTGCCGGGCCGCTACTTGGTCTTCGAGCCAGACTTTTGCGGTCCATTACTGTCTCGAGAGGGAGTCCCGTAGGGACAGTGCTTTCGGACAGGCAGTCCTCCGTAATCTCTTTGAGGTCTGAGCAACTCCTACCCTCCATCCCGGATGTGGGCTACCGGTGGGTGATAATTCAGCGAAGATTCTTTCCTTCTGTGCTGCTGAGCTAGAGGGAGCTCATTTTTGTGCTTAGGGTCTCCGGTAGCCTTGAGCTTGGGAGTCCCATAAGTGAGGACTGACTTCCTGCTTGGTCCTGGAGAAAGCGTAGTTACTCACCTGTAACAGGTGTTCTCCAGGAGCAGCAGGAATCAGTCCTCACTACCCTCCCTCCTCCCCTTGGAGTTGCAATCGTCTGCTTATGTTCTTTTTGCAAATTTTTATGCTGTCTTTTTTAGCTATGTCATCTGACTGGCTAAGATGGCACCCTCGGGCGGGAAGACGACCGCGCATGCGCGCTGCAATTCCCAAAGGCTTTCTTTGAAAGCTGGGGAAAATTGCTCCGCGAGGGCTCCGTCGGCGCCGACGTCACCCATAAGTGAGGACTGATTCCTGCTGCTCCTGGAGAACACCTGTTACAGGTGAGTAACTACGCTATTTGTGAGACTGTAGAAAGAAGTCTAACCCGCAGACCATTACACTACATTGGCTAATTCTGAACATAAGCGAGTAACACTATGCTTTAGAAATACTTGTGGGTATGTTTATTAATCAGGTAACCTTTGTCATTCTTGAATTTCCAAAACCTCAAAGTTTGCCCCTGAATAGCAGACGTAGAGGACTTCCATGCTGCTTTTTTGCCTGCTGAGTCCAGGTACTTATCTCATCCCCTGGGAGGTGGCGTTCCAGGCATCTGGTAATGCGCTTATGGATTGCGGTTTGAATCTCACTCAAATACATCTTATTGCATGGCCCTGAGCGAGCACGCACACAACCTCCTTACACTTGGTGCTTTGTGGATGGGGGATCTTATTTTAAACATGCAGAATGCTATGTAAACAATAGAGAAGTGTGGGGACTGGAGAACTGTCGAAGCGAGCCATTTCGTGGGAAGTCTTAAAGTATGTGGGTGAGTATCAATCCTGTATTTTCTGCAGACACCAAATAGAATGCTAGGTATCATAAGTAAAGGAATGGAAAATAAAACAAAAGATATTATAATGCCTCTATATCGTTCCATGGTGAGACCGCAACTTGAATATTGTGTGCAATTCTGGTCGCCTTATCTTAAAAAGGATATAGCGTATTAGAAAAGGTTCAGAGAAGAGCCACCAAAATGGTAAAGGGGATGGAAGGATACTCCTATGAAGAAAGGCTAAAAAGTTTAGGGCTCTTTAACCTGGAAAAGAGATGGCTGAGGGGGAGATATGATAGAAGTCTATAAATTAATGAACGGAGTGGAACAGGTAAACGTAGATCGATTGTTTACGTTATCAGAATATAGAAAGACTAGGGGACATGCAATGAAGCTACAGGGTAAACTATTTAAGACTAATAAAAGAAAATATTTTTTCACTCAACGTGTAATCAAACTCTGGAATTTGTTACCGGAGGATGTAGTAAAGGCTGTTAGTGTAGCTGGGTTTAAAAAAGGTTTGGACAAGTTCCTGGAGGAAAGGTCCATTATCCATTATTAAGAAGGGACCCAGGATATCAATGCTTGACCCAGTACAAGCATTGCGGAACCTGTGTCTTTTGGGGAAACTGCTAGGTACGTATGACCTAGATTGGCCACTGTTGGAAACAGGATACTGGGCTTGATGGACCTTGGTCTGACCCAGTATGGCATATCTTATGTTCTTAGACTTTTCCTACTGACCTACAAGTGCATTTATTTTACAGCTCTTCACTACCTTTCCTCTCTTATCTCACGCTACACCCATCCTCGGGAACTCCATTCCTCAGGCAGATGCCCTTTATCTGTGCTCTTTTCTACCACTGCCATCTGCAGACTTCATTCATTCTATCTATTCCTGGAACAAACTACCTCAATCAGTATGTCTGTCAGGCTCCTTCTCTAGCCCTATTCAAATCCAGGCTAAAACCCCACTTCTTTGAGGCATCTTTTGAATCATGGTGCTCTTCGCTCTTGCCATGTGCATCTTATCATACTCTAGTCCCCAGTTTTGTGATCATTTTCGTCTATATTAGATTGTAAGCTCTGATGAGCTGGGACTGTGTCTTACATCTCCATGTACAGCACTGCATATGCCTTGGTTTTTGTTGTTTTTCTGCCTTTAAGTCAATGCTGACTCCTGGCAACCATCAGCTCCTGGGGTTTCTTGGCAGTTTGACCAGAAGTAGATTGCCAGCCTTTCTTCTGAGGCAGTGGATGGTTAAGTGACTTGCCCAATGCTACAAGAAGTGCTAGTGGAAATTGAACCCTGGTCTCTTGGTTACCAAGCCAGTGCTCTAACCATTAGGCTACTCTTCCACATATGCCTTGTGGAGGAGTAGCCTGATGGTTAGTAGTAGTAGTTGTAATTAATGCTTGTGCGGTTAAAAAAAAAAAAAAAAAAAGGCTGAACTTTTAGCAGAGGAAATTTTGGGACACAGTTGGGATTTCTGTTTTATTTCTGTTTCTGTTGGGATTTCTGTTTTATTAATCAGCTGTATCCAGAGGGGTATAACTGGTGGGAAATGTATAGGGATGGGAAATGGGAGGAAATATGGGGTCTGTTTGTCAAAGAATTTTTAAACCTTGAACATAGAAACATGATGGCAGAGAAAGACAATATAGTCTATCCAGTCTGCCCTTTCATAACAGCTACCATAACTCCTTTGTTTCCTTTCAAGATCTTTTGTTTGTCCTATGCTTTTGTGAATTCTGATGCCATCCTTGTCTCTACTACCTCCACTGGGAGACTATTCCGTGCATCTACCACTCTTTCCATAAAGAAATATTTCCGCATATTACCCCTGAGTCTATTCCCTTTCACCTTCATCCTAGGCCCCATTCATAGCAGAACTTTCCTCCTATGCATTTATGCCATGAAGGTATTTAAATGCCTCTATCATATCTTCTAAAGTATGCATATTGAGATCTTTAAGTCTGTCCTCAAATAACTTATGATGAAGCCCATTGGCCATTTTGATAGCCATCCTCTGCAATGACTGTTTTTTGTTTATACCCTTTTGAAGGTGTGGTCTCCAGAACTGCACACATACTCCAAATGAGGTCTCAACAAAGACGTTTTCAGAGGCAGTATCATCTCCTCCTTACTCTTGGACATTCCTCTTTCTATGCACCAAAGTATCCTTCTGGCTTTTGATGTTGCCTTTTCTTGGCGGGATTTCCTTGAGGAAGGTTGAATTGTCTGATGTTCTTCTATTTCCTCTGGGGAGGAGGTGGAGTGGATATGGAATAGAAGAGCAGGGGTTGAGACTGGGAGTATTATATTTTGTATAGTTGGCTTACTGAAGATGGAAAATTGGATCTGTTAATGTGACTAGTTACTTGAGAAGATTAAGTTAAAAAAGAATAGAAAATATATATACAATTATAATGGTATACCAACAGTCAAAGTTACTTTAACAGTCAAGAACAGCTGCATCCTGGGAGTGTATAAGATACTCTTATATCAACAGTTGAAAAATCAAACTTTAAAAAAATACTAATATGAATGCAAAACCAAAAATCAAAATTCTGAAAAATAATTAGTCAAATATAGCTGTCAGTCCATTTATAAGATTAAAATGCAATGAAGCTAAGAATGCCAAAAGTGATCTCCGAAAAGTAAGTTGGACAAGATTTCCAATTATGCTATAAAATTAGACCATATTGTTTTCCATTTATAAAATAGCTCTCTTTTGTGATGTAGATCAGTCAAAGTAACTCCTACTTGAATACATTTTGATTTGTATTGTTTAGACTGCAGCATGTGAAAAATATATAAGAGCAAAGCATTTTATAATCTATGTATATAATATGTTTAGCTTCGGAAAACAGAATCTAGAGTGTGCCTGCTGATGTGCATGCCTACATTGGCTGGAGAGAGTGCTGTTGTGGTTGGCCACCAAGGAGAATGTTTTACTAGGTGAAAGCTAGTCTAGTTTTAGTGCTTCTTTGTGTATGTTGAATTTTAAGAAATTAATGCAGTTCTTTTAACAGTATATGAAATTATTACTGGGAACTTCAGTAAGGAGAAATCCAACTACCTGATGCCTGAGGGAGAATTGGCTTAGGGCAGGGGTTCCCTCATATGAGAGAGATTTGCATCAATTGAGGCAATGCATGCAAATCTCTCTCATGCTTATTCATTTTTGGTTATCCTGAAAACATGACTGGCTAGGTGAGTCCCAAAGACTAAGCTGAGAACTATTGGTTTAGGGTGATTCTTTATCCATTGGGGATGGTTCTTATTCCTGCTGAGACCTTTCTGTTTTCTCTTTGGCCTTGCAGGCACTGTATGTGATTTCCGACTTTCTTATGGTCGCATCCTTAGTCGTCGCAGTAAAATCATCGTTGTTAACAGAGACCGAAGCCAACTTTTGAAGAATTCAGATATGTTCTGGAAGCCTACCATTGCTATCCAAGGTGAGCAGCTCAGTTCCTTGGCTGAGATTTAAGGAGAACCTGTAAGGAAAAGAAGGTAGCTGGAGATGGGAGCCTAAAATGAAGTACAAATGTCTGACTTCCATTTTACATTTCCAAACCAAGGGATGCTGTGGGATTTAAACTCACCAGCCTGCACGATAGTGACCCTGCTGCAGGTTTATAGGGATGAGCTTTGATAAATTGGAAGACTGGGCATCAAAATGGCAGATGAAATTTAATGTGGACAAGTGCAAGGTTATGCACCTAGGGAAGAACAACCCAAACTATGGTTACACGATGCAAGGTTCCACATTAGGAACCATGACCCAGGAAAAAGATTTAGGCGTCATTGTGGATACCATGTTAAAACCCTCGGCCCAGTGTGCAGCGGCGGCCAAGAGAGCAAATAGAATGCTAGGTATGATAAGGAAAGGAATGGAAAATAAAACAAAAGATATTATAATGCCTCTATATCGTTCCATGGTGAGACCGCACCTTGAATATTGTGTGCAATTCTGGTCGCCGTATCTTAAAAAGGATATAGCGATTTTAGAAAAGGTTCAGAGAAGAGCCACCAAAATGGTAAAGGGGATGGAAGGATACTCCTATGAAGAAAGGCTAAAAAGGTTAGGGCTCTTTAACCTGGAAAAGAGACGGCTGAGGGGGAGATATGATAGAAGTCTATAAATTAATGAACGGAGTGGAACGGGTAAACGTAGATCTATTGTTTACCTTATCAGAATATAGAAAGACTAGGGGACATGCAATGAAGCTACAGGGTAAACTATTTAAGACTAATAAAAGAAAATATTTTTTCACTCAACGTGTAATCAAACTCTGGAATTTGTTACCGGAGGATGTAGTAAAGGCTGTTAGTGTAGCTGGTTTAAAAAAGGTTTGGACAAGTTCCTGGAGGAAAGGTCCATAAGCCATTATTAAGAAGTGACTGAAGATATCAATGCTTGACCCAGTACAAGCATTGTGGAACTTGTGTCTCTTGGGGAAACTGCTAGGTACATATGACCTAGATTGGCCACTGTTGGAAACAGAATACTAGGCTTGATGGACCTTGGTCTGACCCAGTATGGCATATCTTGTGTTCTTATGTTATGTTCAGTTATGTACATTATAGGGTGACATGTTGATAAATCATTACAAGAGCAATATCCAAAGTGATTGTTGTGGGTAGAAGCATTTTACCCATGTAAATGAGCTGTTTGAAAACGGCTTACTCTCGCTTTCTCTATGACCCTCTTTTTCTAAAGCTGGTTAATGGGCGTTTTAACACGTGGCAGTCGGGAACTCTAACTCCCTGCCTTCTCACAACTAAAATGCACGTTAATCAGCAAACATGGGATGGAGTGGAGAGTGGGAATGGAGAGCGTATTGATGCTAGCGCTAGGGCAATTGCCACGCACTCAGCGGCAACATGACTCCTAATGTAGGTTCACTTAACAAATCCTTTATAGGAGTCGTTAAGTGAACCTTGTTTTATTTTATTTATTTATTTTTTTTTTTTATACCGCGCTCTTTAGAATCAGTGCGGTTTACATGTATACTAACAGGTACTTTTTATTCCCTTGTCCCCGAAGGGCTCACAATTTAAGTGTACCGGAGGCAATGGAGGGTTAAGTGGCTTGCCCAAGGCCACAAGGAGTGGCCATGGGACTAGAGACCCCAGTCCCTCCGGCCTGAGGTTGCTTGTCCCTATGTGGAAATTGAACCCCCAGCCTAACTTGTCCTAGTGGAGAACCCTTTCCGCTTTAGCTGCTGGGGACATACTGAACACGCCTCCAACAGCTAACCTGCGGCCTTTGCCATTAACGTGTCTGAGATTAGTGCATTAATGGAAAATCCATAGCGGGCCTTCAATGTCACATGTGGAGCATAGTTAGGTTGGGAACAAAAAGTGTGCATGTAGATATTTCCAAGCCAAATTTTACCGGCATAAAAGGAAGGTGTAAGTAACTATGCATACTTGGTACCTGCAGCAGTGTCAAAGGGGGATGCACGTGTGTTCTTTCTAGGGGCTGAAGAAATTTGTTTTATGTTTGCTTAAAATACATTTTTCCTGATTTATCTGTTATTTTGTGTTCTTTTTCCTATTTGTTTTTTTAGATGCACACTGTATGCATACAAGAACCTTTTTAAGTATGCAGTTGATATACGAGCTTTAATTCATAGGTATATACGTGCCCAAGTGATTTGCACCCACTTTAAATTTTTAGCTACCCAAATGAACTGAATGCATACACATAAATGCAGAACCCTACTATTTTCCCTTTGGTTCAGAGAATGCAAGTTAAAAATGTACTTGACAGGTTGAGAGTTATCTCTTCTAAGGGACGTTTTTGGATAGCCAAGGAAAACTCTGCGATGGGTTTAACTGTGAAAATAAGCTGACTATGGGAATATGGCTTGCTGTTCTTGTGTACATTCATACCTGGTTAGAAGAAGGTGTGTATATATAGAAATTCAAATTAAGTACCCCTAAGCTAAATATTGAAGGGGCTCCCAGAGCCGGGGGATCCATCTCAGAAACAGAATCTAGCAGTGGCTGTAAATGGGCCCCTCCTTCCCTAGGTGCCCCTGCAATATGCAGGATGCTTGGGTAGAATTAACACTCTTGATATGAGAAAAGTGTGCTTGGGGATTTTAAAAATAAATCTCTGGTGTATTTTCCCTTCCCAGAACTAGGACTGCTCTTTTCAGTCAGGGGTAATAGTATTTGAGTTGTGATAAACGCAAATACCTTTTTGCAGAGAACTAGTTTTCAGTAAACTTAGAGACAATTTTTTTATAATTCACACATGCAAACCATGTAAATGCCGCTCTGCCGGTTATTCAGTGACACTAACACGATAAGTGCCGATGAATATCCGCAGGTTCCACATAGAAAAATGATGACAGAAAGACCACATGGCCTATCTAGTCTGTCCTTCCATATCAACAACTACAATAGTCCCCTTTTTTCTTTTAGTGATCCTCTGTGTTTGTCCCATGCTTTTTTGAATTCAGTTACTGTCCTCATCTCTACCACCTCCACTGGGAGACTATTCCACGGATACACCACTCTTTCCGTAAATAAATATTTCTGCATATCGCTCCTGAATCTATCCCCTTTCACCCTCATCCCATGTCCCCTCATAGCAGAACATGCTTTCAATTGAAAGAGGCTCTTTCCCTGAACATTTATGCCGCGGTGGTATTTAAACATCTCAATCATACCACCTCTATCCCGCCTTTCCTCTAAGATGTACATATTAAGATCCTTATCCTCATATGCTTTATAATGAAGACCACTAACCAATTTAGTAGCCATCCTCTGCACCGACTCCATCCTGTTCACATCCTTTTGAAGGTGCGGTCTCCAGAATTGCACACTATACTCCAAATGAGGTCGCACCAAAGACTTATACAACTCCTTTTTTCTGCTAGCCATTCCTCTCCGTATGCACCCAAGCATCCTTCTAGTTTTTGCCATCGCTTTTTCTACCTGTTTAGCTATTTTAAGATCATCAGAGGTCCCACTCTTCTTTAGTGGACAAAAGTACTTCACCTCCTATACTATATTGCTCCCTTGGATTGCTGCAGCCCAAATGCATGACCTTGCATTTTTTTAGCATTAAATCCCTGCTGCCAAATTCTACACTATTCAAGCTTAGCTAGATCTCTCCTTATGTTATCTACACCTTCCTGGGTGTCTACTTTATTGCAGATTTTGGTATCATCTGCAAAGAGGCAAGCCTTACCCGACAGTCCTTCAGCTATATCACTAACAAAGATGTTAAAAAGAATCGGGCAAGGATAGATCCCTGGGGCACACCACTGGTAACTTACTTCTCCTCAGAGTGAGCTCCATTTACCTGAACCCTTTGTCGGCTCCCACTAAACCAATTTTTAACCCAAGCAGTAACTTTAGGGTCCAACCCTAGGGTACTCAGTTTGTTTATAAGTCGTCTGTGAGGAACAGTGTCAAAGGCTTTACTGCTATCTAAATACCCCACATCAAGAACTCTCCCTCGGTCCAAGTCCCAGATTTGTCTGACAAGACCAGCCACTGGTGAATCCATGCTGCCTCGGATCCTGTAATGCACTGGACTCCAGAAACCTCACTATTTTCTCTTTCAGCAGCATTTCCAATTTACTCACCACTGAAGTTAAACTAACCGGCTGGTAGTAGTTTTCAACCACAATCCTTACTTCCGCTTTTGTATAAAGGGACCACATGAGCCTCTCTCCAGTTCTTTGGCTCCACTCCCAACTCAAATGAGGCATTGAAAAGGTCAGTCAGTGGAGCTGCTAGAACATCCCCAGGTTTCCTCGGTATTCTAGGGTGTATCTCATCCGGTCCCATCACCCTGTCCACCTTAAGTTTAGCTAGTTTCTCATGAACACAGTCTTCTGAAAATTGTTCAAGATGCCCCTCGCTTTTCTTCCTGTTTGTCAGTGTGTTCTGAGGTCCTGTTCGTGGTTCTTCATCTGTGAGCACAGAACCGAAATATTTGTTAAGCAATTCCGCTTTATCCTCATCAGTTTCTACATATTCCTCCTCTTCAACCTTCAGTCTGACAATACCACTTTTGCCCTTCCTCTTCTCAATAACATATCTGAAAAATGTCTTATCCCCACATTTTATTGCATTGGCAATTTCCTCCTCGTTTTGAATCTTTGCTTTCCTGACTACTTTGCTAGCTTCTCTAAGTTTTTCCAAATATAGATGCCTGTCTTCCTCTCTCTGTGATCTCTTGTATTTCATGAAGGCCTCCCTCTTTTTCTTCACCTTTTCAGCTACTTTCGAAAACCATAGCGGTCTCCTTTTCCTTTTCCTTTTATTTACCATTTTAACAAAAAGGTTGGTTGCCCCTAAAATTTCTCCTTTCATTTTTGCCCATGTTTTTTCTACGTCCCCCAGCTATTCCCCTCCCGTTAACGACTCCCTAAGGTAATGGCCCATCTTGGCAAAGTTAGCTTTCCTAAAGTATAAGTTGAAGGACTAGAAAAAGTGACTGCTACTTCTGGAGAGAGATATGCAATTGTGAGTATATACTTCTGGGAATTTTCTGAAAGGACTTCTTTGTATTAAAGCTAATTAATCTGTGAACCCAGTGTTTTTTGTTAAATCAGTCAGGGCCAAGTAGCAGCAGTTTAAATTTCAATTTAAAACACAGCAGAGAGCTTTCTGGTTAAATTTGGAACTCAGCAGAGAACTTGTAGTTTAAATTTAATAGTCACTCAGGGCCTAGTATCAGCAAAGTACTTTTAGTTTAAATTTAAAACACAGAAGAGAGCTTTCTGGTTAAATGTGGAACCCAGCACAGAGCTTGTAGTTTATATTTCATAATAAGTCAGAGCCTAGCAACAGCAAAGAGCTGTAATTTAAATCAGAATATAACTTAGCATAAAAGGCAAAACAGGGTCAGTACTCCTTGAGCAGAAATAAAGTCTTCTAGAGACCCTTACAAAGAGGCCTTCTACCTAGGGGGCAAGAGACCTGTGAAACTTTTTCAATAGGTGTTAACACCAGGTGGCAGGTCAAAAGGCCATTTTGAAAGACTCCTTCTATCCAAGCAAGGACTGTTAATCACCCAGGAAGTTGGTCACAGCTTACCTCAGCAGCACAGGACACAGTACTGTGTAGCAGCCCTCTTGTAATTAGTCCTCCTCCCTCCCCAACATCCACCCACCCCTGGGATAATCATAGCTATATAGGTACTTACACATCTTATAGGAAAGGAGGTGCTCTCAGGTGAAGCTTGTTATCCAAATCAGTCACACACTACGGGCCTGAGATTAATTAAGCTTCAGGTGAACAAGGTATATTAAACGTATTAGGTATAATTTTATTAGTATACATATCCATAGCAACTCTTAGTAAGTAAACAACTTAGGTCTAAACACAAGCTTAAAACTAAGATGCAGACAACAGTCCAGCAGCGAGATGGGGGCTTTCCAGTCTTTTGCATTGAGTGTCACATGTATGATTTTCTCCCAGTTGGTGAGAGGTCTTACGTGTGCACTAGGTGCAAGGAGCTCTTTGCTCTCAGGGAACAAGTCTGTTCTCTAGAGGCTAGAGTAGCACACTTGGAAAACATAAGAAAGACAGAAAGGTACATAGACGAGACCTACAGCGATATAGTCCTGAAGTCCCACCTCCATTCTGGCAGCATCCCTGTTGCCATGAATAAGAGAGGTCACGTGACAGGAAAGCATCACCCTGGTGTGGCAGGAAGTCATCCTGTAACTAGGACCTGTCCTCCAGTTGATGTAAAACCCTCTCGCACCGAGGAAGTTTCTCCGGGCCATGTGCCCATGAAGGAAGGGTTAGGACAGCCATTATAGTTGGTGATTCGATCATTAGGCATGTAAATAGCTGGGTAGTTGGTGGACGTCAGGATTGCCTGGTAACATGCCTGCCTGGTGTGAAGGTAGCAGACCTCACGCGCCACCTAGATAAGGTCTTAGATAGTGCTGGGGAGGAGTCTGCTGTCTTGGTACATGTCGGTACCAATGAGATAGGAAAATGTGGTAGGGAGGTTCTGGAGGCTAAATTTAGGCTTTTAGGTAGGAAGTTGAAATCCAGAACTTCCAGGGTAGCATTCTCTGAAATGCTTCCCTTTCCACGCGCAGGACCCAAAGGGCAGGCAGAGCTCCGGAGTCTCAATGCGTGGATGAGACAATGGTGCAGAGATGAGGGTTTTGGATTTGTTAGGGACTGGGGAACATTCTGGGGAAAGGAGGGGCTCTTCCGAAGGGTTGGGTTTCACCTTAACCGGGATGGAACCAGGCTGCTGGCATTAACCTTTAAAAAGGAGAGCAGCTTTTAAACTAGATAATAGGGGAAAGCCGACAGTCGCCCAAGAGCGCATGATTCGGAAGAATGGGTCCTTGAAGGATACTACCAAAAGCAGAGTGTTCCAAAAAAGAGTAAAGTAGCCCAAATGCCATCGAGTATGGAGCAGACACAGCTTAAACGTAAGAACATAAGAATATGTTCTTTTTTTAGTCTTAGTTTACCCTGTAGCTTCATTGCACGTCCCCTAGTCTTTCTATATTCTGATAACATAAACAATCGATCTACGTTTACCCGTTCCAATCCGTTCATTAATTTATAGACTTCTATCATATCTCCCCTCAGCCATCTCTTTTCCAGGTTAAAGAGCCCTAACCTTTTTATCCTTTCTTCATAGGAGATCCCAAATTACCCATGTCTACCAATAGCCAGATTAATATGAATAAAATGCAGTCTCTAAAATGCTTGTATACAAATGCTAGAAGTCTAAAAAATAAGATGGGAGAGTTAGAATAAATAGCACTAAATGAAAGGTTAGATATGATTGCAATATCAGAGACATGGTGGAAGGAGGACAACCAGTGCAACACTCTGATACCACGGTACAAACTATATCATAATGATAGAGCTAATCAAATTGGTGGAGGGGTTGCGCTCTATGTTAGAGAGGGCATAGAGTCAGAAAGGATTAAAGTTTTGTAGGAAACAAAATTTGCTTTAGACTCTCTATGGATTGAAATTCCATGTAAAAAGGGGAAGGCAACGGCAATGGGGGGTGTACTATCGACCACCTGGCCAGAATGAGCAAATGGATGATGAAATGCTCAAAGAAATCAGGGAAGCTAACAAAAATTACAATACAGTAATAATAATGGGTGATTTCAATTACCCCGGTATCGACTGGGTCAGTGTCACGGCAAGACATGCTAGGGAGATAAAGTTTCTAGATGACTACTTCTTGGAGCAGCTGATTCATGAACTGACCAGAGGGGAAGCCATATTGGACCTAGTCCTTAGTGGAACACCAGATCTGGTGCAAGAAATAAGGGTGTTGGGGCCACTTGGCAATAGTGATCATAGCATGATCTCCTTTGATTTTTTTAGTGGAGGAGGGATAGTTAGGAAACCCACAGTACCACCTTTTAATTTTCGAAAGGGACACTATGATAAAATGAGGAAAATAGTTAAGAAAAAACTAAAAGGAGCAGTTGCAAAGGTTAAAGACTTACATCAAGCTTGGGTGGTGTTGAAAAATACTATCTTGGAAGCCCAGACCAGCTGTATTCCACGCTTTAAGAAAAGTGGAAGGAAATCCAAAAAACTGCTAGTATGGTTTAAAGGTGATGTCAGAGAGGCGGTTGTTGCCAAAAAAGCATCTTTCAGGAAATGGAATAAAGAGCCAAACGACGAAACCTGGAAACAGCACAAGCACTGGTAAGTCCAATGCAAGTTATTGATAAGGCAGGCAAAGGGAGAATTTGAGAAGAAGCTTGCTGCGGAAGCAAAAACGCAAAATAAAGACTTTTTCAAGTACATTCGTAGCAAAAAACCTGTGAGAGAGTCAGTTGGTCCATTAGATGATAGAGGGGTTAAAGGGACACTAAGAGGCGACAAGGCGATAGCGGAGAGACTGAGTGAATTCTTTGCTTCAGTCTTTATTGAGGAAGATGTAGGGATGTTACCCATGACTGAAGTGGTATTTAAAGGTGCGGAAGAATTGAAGGAAATATCGATACATCGGGAAACTATAAGATAAACTGAAGAGTAGCAAATCACCTGGGCCAGTTGGTATACATCCAAGGGTGTTGAAAGAACTGAAATATGAGATTGCAGACCTACTATTAGTAATCTATGAATTTTCATTAAAATCATCTGTAATATCTGAAGATTGGAGGATCGCCAGTTTTTAAAAAAGGTTCCAGGGGTGATCCGGGAAACTACAGACCGGTGAGCCTGACCGGAGAGCCCACCGGGAAAAATGGCAGAAACCATCATGTTGTTAAGTGCCGTCGAGTCGGAGTCGACTCATGGCGGCCCTCTGGATAGCTATCCTAAATTGTGTTCGGTCTTCAGTCAGGCGGCTCATTGTTGACAGACTGGCACCTGTAGCTGCTGTTATTGTATCGATCCATCTCATTGCTGGCCTTCCTCTTTTGCGTTGACCTTCTATCTTGCCAAGCATAATGTCTATCTCCAGGAACAAGCAGGAATGAGTCTTCACATATGGGTACTGTGATAAGGAAGCTTATCATAGCTCAGGAAGGAGCTATAATAGAGGTGAATTGGCTCTGAACAAGCAACGTGTCTTTGCTGGTAGAAATAATAAAACAGAATGTTTTCATAAAAGACTACCAGTCCCAGAATGCACCAGGTTTCAAACAGCCACTAGAAGAGCTGAAGTGGGGAAACGTGTGTTCAATCAGGAGAGCTATGAGGTAATCCCCAATCACTCATCTCCAAGGGCAGGGCTTGATTCAGCACAGCTGAGCTGTGCTAGGGTGGAGTATCCCTCTAAACAAGTTAAAAATAAAACGTATTCTACACAGAATCAGTTGGAAAAGGAGAGGAGGAATCCAGAACTCGAGGACAGAGAGAGCAAGAAGCTGCAGCAGCCACAACGTGGAAGAAAGAAGAGAAAAACATCTTGGAGTTCTAAAGAAGGAGCCCATAGCAGTACGTGTGTTGGGAGTCATTCCAGAGGCAAGCATACTCCATTGGACTGGAGGAAGCCAGAAGAGTGGGGTTACAGAGCCAGGAATCCCCGGACGGCACCTGTGAGGGAGACGGCTGCATTTGGAAGGGGCCCTAAGACCAGTGCAAGAAGGTATGTGAAGAGAGACCCAGTGTCCAGGGATCTTGATTGGAAGGCTAGACATAAAAGCTGGACTACATACTGGCCAGGATATCTGGAGAGGAAACCTAACAGCAAAGGAAGCTCAGGTATGAACACTGATCTATGCCCTAGCTCTTCACTTGGAAGACAGCAGGGAAACAAGTATTGTCCTGAGAGTGCTCCATTAAGGAATTCCTCTGAGCCAGACCATGATATTGATTCTATGATAGTTGAAGAAGAAGGAGATATTTTAAATGATCAGAATGAATTCATGGATTGCTCTCTGTCTAGGCTGCTGTGTTAAAATACTTTCACAAATACAACAACCATCAAAAAGAAATATAACTTGTTCTTTTATCTACCCAGAAAAGTTTATAAGAAAGCTTTAGGGTAGGATTTGAGCCACGTATAGAAAGTAAACCAGCCAAGAGGTTTGCAGCTGGTCAATTGTTGGCAATTAAGCCTTGCATAATTGCACGTGAGCTCTGAAAGGGAACTTTTGTGTGTGTGTAAAAATACAAGAAAGTTATCCTTGAAAAAGAACAGTTTTTGGTTACTTTTTGGGTTTTGTTTTGTTTTTGGAGCACTGCTAAAAGGTATTAGCAGGAGCCCTCAGAAAGACCTTTCTGTTTCCCATCAAGGTCTTTATTGTTTGATTGATTGCTTAAGAAGTTCAGTTGCTGATCATGATTTGTTTTTCCTAAGTACAATACTGAAAGCAAGTATCCTTTTGTGCTACCAAGTAAATCTGTGTGGGAGAAATAACCCCATAAATAAAATATATTTTCTTTGCTTACACTCGAGCAACACAACTCATTATTTTGTGAACGGCTGATTCTGGTATGAATGGACTACATTTCCCACAATCCTTTGCAAGTCATAATAATATTTGCCTTTGCCAAGACTGTGGACATTCTCACCCAACGCCCCCGTTTACAGTACGTTGGTACCGACGGAGTCTGCGCGGGAACGCTTCCCAGCGTCCAATCAAAGAGCTTTTGGAAGCATCCCACCACGCCTGCGTGCTACCTTCCCGCCTTTCCCAACTGCCTCTGCTCAGTTTTCGTTTTTCCGCGGAGCCGGCAGGACGTCCTCCTGTCACCGCAGGAAATTCTTGTTTTTATTTCTTAGTTTTCTTGTGGTCGCGGCTGTCTTCCCAACGCCACCGGTATCGCCGGTGTTTTCTTTTCTTTTCCTCGGGATATTTTTTCTTCATAGTGTCCCATGGTCTCTTAGGCCTTTTAGGCCTCTTCTTTTCCTTCATGGAACCGCCAGACACTTTCTCCAAGAAATGTTTAGACTGTGGCGGTACAACTTTATTTTTAGACCCTCAAAGTCGCTGTCTAACCTGCTTGGGTCCTGACAACATTTTGATGAGAAGAGGTTTTCAACATCGAGATTTCCTCGATACACGGTTGCCCTCCAACTTCGGGGCACCGTCCCCTTCTTCTTCCACACAGGATCAGGTAACCCACAAACAGTCTGTTAAGTGTGCAAATCTTTAGGGACTGCAGACATAAATTGTTCAAGCATTATAATGTCTAATAACATTTCTACCGTCTTTTGCTCAGGCTCCAACCATTTTACAGCTAAACCTCTGATTCTCTGACTCAGAGCCCTGGGTGTTTCACCCACTCTCAATGTAATAGCTCTAAACATTCGCCTATACTCTGAAATAGACAACCCTAGGCGATCTCTAATAGCAGCCTTTACATCCTTATAATTCAAAGCCTGGGCTGCTGGCATTGCTCTGTAAGCTGCAAGCGCCTCTCCAGTTAATGAGGCTGCCAGCCTTACTGCCCACTGGGTCTCTGGCCATGCTAATGCTTGTGCCACTCTTTCAAAAGACTCTAGAAAATCATCAACATTATCATCTGGAGTTAGCTTCCCAAAACTAAATGCCCCAATCCCTTGATTGAGTCCCACACTGTCCACATGTGGTGTACCAGTATTTACTGCTGGTCTTGCATCTGTTCCACTTTGGCTCTGCAGCTTAACTAGGGCTTGCACCAGATCAAGCACTGGCTTCTGCTGGTCCATTATGGCTTTCATAACAGTGTCCTGTGCCTGCTGCGATAGCTCCTGTTGCCTGCTAAACTGGGCTGCCATCCAGCTAGCCATCTCCCTCGGATCCATCTTGATCCCTGCAAGAAACAAACAAAAAAAAAAACAAAGTGCACCACCTTCCAAACAGGTGTGGTTTTTTTCTACTTTTTTTTTTTTTCAATTACCCCTGTGCCTTACTCCCATCCACCACTAGACATGCCCAGGTACTTATTACCTTGTGTCAGTGATGAATCCAGCTCTGCACAGGGTCTTTTCCTCCTGGGACAGCTTCCTGGAACAACCACTTCTCCTCCAAAGTGCAGTTGAGGGAAAATATTTTTTTCCAGCTTTAAACTTGAACTTTAGTTGTAATCCTCAGCAAGTAAATCCTTTTTGTGCAAAAGCAATCCGAAAAACTACGCCATTTGTCAGACGGCTGCCTGGGTGAGAATCTTCACAGTCTTGGCAAGTGCATATATCTATATGATTTGCAAGGAATTGTGGGCAATGCAGTTCATTCACACCAGACACAGCTGCTGACAATAATTTAATTGTGCTCAAGTGTTAAAGTGTTATTTCTCCCAACACAGATATGCTTGGTAGCACATAAATCAGGTTACTTGCTTCCAGTGTTTAACTTGGAAAAACAAAATCAAAATCAGGAAAACAACATTCAAACTTGTCAGGCATTAGCTAATGTTTTCTTAGCATATATCAAACAACAAACGAAAAGCCACAAAGAAAGGAAAAAACTGTTCTTTTCAGGTTAACTTCTGATAACTTCCCACATAGATTCAGAAGTGATTCTCTCCTAGCTCACAAGCAATTAGGTAAGGCTCAATTGCTAGCAGTTATCCAGCTGAAACCCCTTAGCTGGCTTGCTTTCTACTGTGTGGGTCAAATCCTGCTTCAGGAGCTTTTCTGAGTAGATTAAAGAACAAGTTTGTATTTCTTTGTGATGGTTGCTGTACTTTATAACAGAAAATCACCAAAGGAGTTTGGACAGAGAGCAGTCCATATAAACACATTCTTCATCTGCAATCATTCCCCCTTCTTCAACAAGCATGGGTTCAATATCATGGATTGGCACAGATGAATCTCTCAATGGAGCACTTTCAGGAGAATACTTGTTTCCCTGCTGTCTTTCAAGGTTATAGCTAGGGCATAGATCAGTGTTCATACCTGAGCTTCCATTGCTGTTAGAGTTCCTCTCTATATAGCCTGGCCAGTATGTAGTCCAGTTCTTATGTCCAGCCTTCCAATCCAGATCCCTGGACATTGGATCTCTCTTCACATACCTTCTGGCACGGGTCTTAGGGTCCCTTCCACGTGCAGCCGTCTCTCTCACAGGTACCGTCTGGAGATTCCTAGCTCTGCAGCACCATTCCTCTGGCTTTCCCCAGTCCAGTGGTGTATGCTGGCCCTTGGAATTCCTCCCAGTATACGTACTGCTCTGGACTCTTCTAGACCTCTCAAAGGATTTTCTCTTCCTTCTTCCAAAGGGTTTCTTTCCCTCTCTGTCCGTCCGGTTTGGCTTCTGCTTCTGATGATCCTTCAGATGAAACTGATGATCAAGCTCAAGCTGATTCTCAGGATAATGAGGATAATTCTCTGTAGAATAAACTCTACCCTTATTCTGCTTAGATGAGTGCTCCTCCCTAACACAGCGCAGCTGTGCTGAATCAGGCCCTGCCCTTTGAGATGAGTGCTTAGGGATTACCTCATAGCCCTCCTGATTGAACACACGTTTCCCCACTTCAGCTCCTCTAATGGCTGCTGGAAACCTGGTGCATTCTGGGACTGGTAGTCTTTTATGGGAAAATTCTGTTTTCTTATTTCTACCAGAACTGACAGGTTGCTTGTTCAGAGTCACTTCACCTTTTCTATAGCTCCTTCCTGAGCTATGATAAGCTTCCTTATCACAAGCTATAGGGGCACGATGTAGAGCCTGGCTCCAAGCTTCAGACTTGGACAAATGGGCACAACAAAGACTGGGACATACTCCTTGCACTGGAGAAAATCTTTTCAACAAGGAGTCTTTACGTCAGGTTATTCAGTTGTCCACTGATTTACCTTTTCCTAGGGGTTGTTCTACACCTTCTTCTGTCCCAGTAGGTAGGAAATGTCCTACCAAACTCTCTTCCCACAGGAGAAGAAGGTTTTATTCATCACTTGCCCATCATACAGATGTTCCCAAACAGGGAAGGCATCATCCTGGTCTGAAGAATCCAACCTCTCACCAGGCTCAGCAAACCCAGCAACTGCAGGGTTTCTGATCAATCATCATTTGATGCTTGTGACTCTTGGGGTTAGAATTTACAGTTACTTCTTCTCAGTAGAAGCAATCCACTGCTGTCATTCTAAATCCTAAACATGGATCTTCCCAAAGACATCCATTCTTTCTATTGTCTCTGAGCAGTCAGGATGTTCATGCTTCTAGATCACAGGGTTCTCCTCTTCTTCCTGCTAGGGAAAGAGGTCTAACCACTATCAAATGATAGTTTTCTGTGCCAGCATGTCTTCTTCCTTTCTATAGACTTACTTTTTTGTAAGTCTTCTTCAGCTCCATTCTTTTTCCCCTCTTACCAAGGTTTTTCCTCTGTAAGAGCGGTATTCCTTCACTGGAGGGCTTTTTCTTTAGCCTTTCTAGTTTTGCTACTTATCCAGTGCGGAGTTCTTTTCTCTGAGTTGACTCCTCTTCTTCAATCTTGCCTTGCAGCAGTTCATCAGACATCTCCAGAGTTTTCTACTCTTGTTCTGTCTGTTCTTTCTGTTTTAAACAGTACCATTCTTTCTGCTGTCTGGCAAGCAGCTTCCACTGCTGGAGCCTTAATGTTTGGACCACTGGTTCTTGTCCATCAGCAACCAGATTTGTTCTCCACTAACATTCTGTCTTGTCTTAGTAGTGGCTCCAAGTCAGTGCTGTCATCTGTCTTGGAAATATTTTCACTACAACCTTTTTGGATTGTCTTCTCTTTCTGCCATCTCCATTCCCCTGCATAGTTGACATAGGTACTGGCTCTCCTGCAGCCAGTTCTATTTCCTCTTTCTCCTGCATCATGCTCTCTGCAGTTCTACAAAGATGCTCTCCACTAAAGGCCCTTGCTAGAGAGCATGGGGTTTTTTTCTCCATCAGCTATCCTAGATGGTTGAGAGAGGCTTTTTCAGTCATGTCTCCCATGACTAGAAATGTTCTCCTTTTAATATAAAGGACATAGGCCTCCTCTTACGTGCAAACTTAAGGAGTTGCTAATTCCCTGCTTTGGTCCATAGTATTTCCAATTGGGAATATGTTTTCTCCTTACAGCTCGTCCTCTTGGTAAGAACGCATGATACCTTTTTGCCCTTAAGCAGGTCAGCTGGGTATCTCATTTTCATGCGTCTTCTGTCCACTTACCATGCTAGAGTTCTAGATTACTCAGGACTTGCTGGCTGCAGACTGATATCATCCTCTGCTTTTCACGTAACCATCCTGGTTATTCCACTACCTAGCATCCCTGTAGCTCATAACCAGTGGAAATTGATTCTCTATATATCTCTCAAGTAGGTTCCTCCTTCTTGTTATTAGATGAATCTTTCCTTTCCACCTTTTCCTATGTGAATACCATTTGTGTGGGCATATCTCTGTCTGCTGCATTGCAGACTCCCATATACAGGTATATATATATATCTTCATACCTATATCATACATCTTATAGATGTCTATGCCTATCATTTGTGTGTATTTTATGCCCTTCATATCTCACTATAGATATATTCTTCTATATCTATATGATATAGATAGAAATATATATATATATTTCTATCTATATCTTTCGAGATTTTCTACTATAGGTAGATATGTATTTTCTATTTATCTACCTGACTGTCCAGGCTCATATAGCTATATGATTCTGACAGATGGCTTTTCCCCATTCTTATGCTATCCAGCATGTTTTGGGGTTCCACAACCATTTCGGTGGTAGTTATCAACTCCACCATAACCTTACGGTTTAGATACCTCTGAAGCTCTCCATGTCCCAATATCTCTCCTAGCTGACTCCAGTTAGGAGAGACATTGCGGATCTTCAGCTAATCACAGGCTCTAACGCCTCCTGCGTTTGTCCTTTATTTGGGATACAAGGGGTTCCCATACCCTTTCTCCCCACAAGGACTGTGCCTGTTTGTCTAAATCGGTTAGCCTTTCTCTTTTGTTTCTAAGAGTGTGCCACTCTTCTACCAAAAGAGTTGGGTATTTGTCATACAGCCTTCCGCTGAAGGCCCACCGTTTTTGTACTAACCCAGTTTTTCCTACTGGGGTTACCTGTTACCTTTCAGGATTCTGACCTCCACTATTTTTCCTACAGGTTTATTACCTCCACTTACAGTGAGGTCCTCTTGGAGGTTCCTCTACTGAGTTTCCCAGTAGACCCTATGAACCTCTATACTTCTATGAAATCCTGTCAGTGGAGGTCCATATTGCCATATCCTTTGCAATATCATTGATGACAATTATTTATCCACACATGGACTCCTTTTCTGCAGTCTTATGCTGGGTTAGCTGTTCTACAGCTTCTTTTTTTCTTCAACTCCTACCCTCCATCTTCAGGATGCCTGGTGTTGTGGGGTATAGCATTTTCTAACCTATGACATGCTAGGACTCCAGGCATCTCAGCTTGGGAGTCCCCATATGTGAAGACTCATTCCTGCTTGTTCCTGGAGATAGCATAGTTACTTACTTGTAACAGGTGATCTCTGGGAACAGCAGGAATAAGTCTTCACAACCCACCCACCTCCCCAGGAGTTGTATCTCTATCTATCTTTCCTTTCCTCTCTCTCTCTCTTTGTCTCAGCTTTAAAACTTAACTGAGGAGAGGCAGTTGGGAAAGGCGGGAAGGCAGCATGCAGGCGTGGTGGGATGCTTCCAAAAGCTCTTTGATTGGACGCTGGGAAGCGTTCCCGCACAGACTCCATCGGTACCGACGTACCCATATGTGAAGACTTATTCCTGCTGTTCCCAGAGATCACCTGTTACAGGTAAGTAACTGTGCTTTCTCTAATGATCTCTCTCTTCGCATGATGTGTCCAAAGTATGAAAGTCGAAGTCTTGTCATCTGAGCTTCTAAAGAAAGCTTAGGTTTGATCTCCTCAAGTATTGACTGGTTTGTTCTTCGGGCAGTCCATGGTATTCACAGTATTCGCCGCCAGCACCATAATTCAAAGGCATCAATTTTCTTCCTATCTGTCTTTTTCACTGTCCAGCTTTCACATCCATTTGATGTTATTGAAAATACCATGGCTTGAACAAGTCGAATCTTTGTATGGAGAGAGACATCTCTGCTCTTGAGAATCTTATCTAGGTCTTTCATAGTCATTCTGCAGTGTGTCGTCTGATTTCTTGACTGCTTGTTGCTTCTTTATTGATAGTTGATCCAAGTAGGTTAAAGTTGTTGACAATTTCAATTTCTTCTCCTTCAATGATGAACCTGTTGATTATGCCAGTTGTCATGATCTTTGTCTTTTTTACATTAAGGTGTTGGCCCATTTTGAGACTATGTTCTTTGACTGTGAGAAGCAAATGTTTCAAATCAGCTTCACTTTCAGCCAGTAATGTGGTATCATCAGCATAGCGAAGGTTGTTGATGAGTCTTCCACCAATCTTCACACCTCTGTTGTCTTCATACAATCCTGCTTCTCTGATGATTTGTTCTGCATATAAATTAAACAGGTAGGGGGAAAGTATGCAGCCTTGTCTTACACCTTTGCTTATTTTAAACCATTCTGTTTCTCCTTGTTCCTTTCGAACTGTTGTTTCTTGATCAATGTACAGATTGCGCAAGAGAACGATCAGGTGTTCTGGTATACCCATGCTTCTTAATGTGGCCCAGAGTTTCTCATGGTTTACACAGTCAAAAGCCTTGCTATAGTCGATAAAGCACAAATAGATATCCTTTTGGTATTCTTTAGTCTTTTCAAGGATCCATCTCACATCTGCAATGATGTCTTTCATTCCTCGCCCTTTCCTGAGCCCTGCTTGCACTTCAGGTAGTTCTTGTTCCAGGTATGGTTGTAGTCTCTTTTGAATCTTCAGTAAAATCTTGCTGGCATGTGGGATCAGAGCGATTGTGCGATAATTTCCACAGTCTGTTGGATCACCTTTCTTTAGTATTGGTATAAACACAGATCTTTTCCAGTCAGTTGGCCATGATGTTATCTTCCATATTTCTTGGCAGAGCCTTGTGAGTACGGTAACAGCTGCATCAGATTGCTGCAATACTTCTATGGGAATGCTATCAATGCCTGGTGCTTTGTTCTTTGATAAGGCTTTCAATGCTGCTTCAACTTCTTCTTTCATCACCAATGGTTCCTGATCATAAGGTACAGGTTGAAATGGCTCTTGGTCCACTTGATCTTTATCATATAAAAACCCTGTATATTCCTTTCACCTTTTCTTGATCTTCTCAGCATCATTCAACATAGAACCTTGAGCATCTTGTAACATTCCAATACGAGGCTGGAACTTTTTCTTTAAATCTCGTAGCTTTAGGAAAGCCGATCTTGTTCTTCCTCTAATAGTTTCTGCTTCTATTTCCTTGCAAGTGTCATTGTAGTACTTTTCCTTGTCCTGTCTTGCTGCACGTTGGAAATCTCTGTTGAGTTCTGCGATTGTCTTTCTTTCTCCTCTGGCTTTAACTTCTCTGCGTTTCTGGGCAATTTTCAGAGTTTCTTCCGTCATCCATTTTGGCCGTTTTTGCTTTTTCACCTTTTGTAGTGTCACAAGGTAGACCCAATGGAGCCGGAAGAAATGGAGATTAGCAGAGAAGATCAGGCAGAACCTGATGATATAAACAAAAAGCTGTCAAATAGTTGCTATAAGCAACCATGGCACACGTGGGAGAAGGGTAAAAAGACACACCCAGTCAGCATGGGAATGGAGTTTGAATTACCCGATAGGGATCAGCTGAGAGGGGGTGGAACCCGGGGACAGATACATAAGGCACACTCACAAGTAGTGAGGGAGAGTGAGCAAGGACAGAGGTGGAAGCAACAGCCTCAGACGTGGGAACGAAAGGAAAGAGAAAGAGATATAGTGAGCCAATCTCATCTCCAGGACCAGAGTTTGGTGGAAGGAGGGAAGTGAAAGAGTGAGTCAGCAAAATATACAACAGGACAGCGTGAATGAGGCTGAGGACTGTGTGAATACACGTGGAGGTCAGCTGCTGAATACAGAGTGTGTGTGTGTGAAAGCCAGAAGAAATGGGGGAGGAATCATACTGCAGGTAACAAAGCCTTCAAAGCTGAACAGGGCTGTTTTACACCTGAATGGGCTAAGTGCAGGGTTAACCGGAGAAGCCAGCCAAGAGCAGACATAAGGGGAAAAGGAAACAACTTCTTTCCTTGTGCTAACAGCTACAAGAGAAAGGAAGATTTCTTACCTTTTGAAGCACCTAATTCTGCTAGCAATTTTAAACTCCCAGATTTCTCCCGAGTGCCGTTGCCAGCACTGCAATCTCCTACAGCTGAGCCAGAAGAATTAACCCTTAGCCGGTTCAGGGCAGGACACAAGCTGTCTAATACTGAGGCCAGTGTATATGGACAGTTACCTTATGGTTTCCCTCAGGGAAAGTGCTCTTATAAACCACTTTCAAGAATATATGGTAATTCCCAGCAGAGCTTTAGCTCAGAACCAGGAAGTAATCACATACCTGACGTGACCAGCCAGTTTGAGGCCAGCAGAACAGCTGACACAGAGAACGTATGTACAAATGATTATCATTTAATGCAATGTGATATTCCTAATGTGCAAGGAAGTCCTGAGCCAATGGAATGCTCTTTAATGGTAACTGAAGAAGAAGAATTCTCACTCAGATAAGGGAAATATATGCAACAGGAGGTTTAAGCAGTAAACATGTTAATTGGCAGAAGTTCCCTTGGTTAAAAGTAAAACCTGGTTGCTTTGAGGCAGCAAAAGAAAAGGTTAAGTGCTCACAAGGAGAACTGTTTAAGTACTTTTCTTTTGATGAAGTTTAAGCTGAAGAAAGCAGTTTTTGTTCTACATTTGTTTTCTGTTATTTGCCAGAGTGACTTTGTTATTTTGTTTACCAAGAAAAGAATACCCTCATTGGACGGGGAATAAAGCCCTTGATTTGAAGTTTGAACTGTGTGCTTGAATTGATTATAAAAGGACGGTACAACTACCACCCACAAAGGGCCAGGCAAGGCTATTGGCCGTATACACAGAGCCAGGAGGAGGTATTAACCTGTAGTACCAGTCTCCACCGGAGGGGCCCGATGAGGGTGTGACAGTAGAGACTTCTCGCTTTCTTCCAACACATCCTTCTTGATGTCATTCCATAACTCTTCCGGAGCTGTCATTTGTATCTAAAGCAGCAAATCGATTTTGCAGGCAGTCTTTAAATTCCAGTGGTATATTCTCAAGGTCATATTTTGCTGCATTCATGAGCGGTTTGGTCTTTTTCAACTTTAGCTTGAGTTTGCATACTAGTAGTTGATGATCTGTACCACAGTCGGCTCCAGGTTTTGTCTCTTTTGATGTTACAGAGCTTTTCCATCGTTTACGTCCACAGATGTAGTCAATTTGATTTTTATACAATCCATTGGGTGAAGTCCATGTGTACAGTCGCCGCTTGTGTTGCTGGAAGAAGGTGTTTGAGAATTCTATCAGTCTTTCTCCATCTTCATTTCTGTTGCCAAGTCCATATTTTCCAACTACTTTGCCTTTTTCTTTGTTGCCAGCTTTTGCGTTCCAGTCACCCATGACCATCAGGATATCCTGTTTGCATGTTCTGTCAATTTCAGCTTGTACTTATTCATAGAACTCTTCAATTTCATTCTCTTCTGCAGCTGTTGTTGGGGCATATGCTTGAATTATAGTTGTGTTGATAGGCAATCCTCGTAGACGAATAGAGATTAAGCGTTCACTGACTGCATTGTATTTCATTACAGTTCTTGCAAGTTTCTTCTTTATTATAAATGCAACACCATTTCTTCTTTGTCTTTCATTTCTAGCATAGTAGACCATGTGATCATCTGATGTAAAGTGCCCCATGCCAGTCCATTTCAGTTCGCTGACACCCAACAGATCAAGTTGTACACGTTCCATTTCATTCTTGACCACCTCCAACTTCCCTTGGTCCATGCTTCTTACGTTCCATGTTCCAATGTGCAAGACATCTTTACAGCTTCTGACTCTCTTTTCATGCGCAGCTACATCAGCAGTCAGACTTCCCGAGGGCTTTGATCCAACCACATCATAAATGCTTGCTTTACTCTGAAAAGTCTTCAGCTCTTCCCCAATAGCTAGTTGAGTGCCTTCCGACCTGGGGGTCTCATCTTCCAGCACCATAGCACAATTTGTTTTGTTGTAACTATTCATTGGGTTTTCATGGCAAGATACAGAAGTAGATTGCCGGGCCTTTCTTCCGCGCATTTTAAGTTTGGTGTTGTTGCTGTTGTCACAAAAATGTGATTTTCCGCCGTCAACACTGTCCCATTCTGCTGCTGCCCAGATGGGTGGTTTGTCTTGGTCTGGCACCTCAGCTGAGACCCGCCGCTGAGGACATGAAAAATACTATATTGGAAGCCCAGACCAGCTGTATTCCACGCTTTAAGAAAAGTGGAAGGAAGTGCAAAAAACTGCCAGCATGGTTTAAAGGTGAGGTCAGAGAGGCTGTTGTTGCCAAAAAAGCATCTTTCAGGAAATGGAAAAAAGAGCCAAATGACGAAACCTGGAAACAGCACAAGCACTGGCAAGTCAAATGCAAGGCTTTGATAAGTGTCGCGACCACCCCTTATATAGGCGGCTGCCTAGTGGGAGTGGCACGACCACATATTTATTTGTATTCCTTTAAGTGCTGCGATCTCTGTTCCGTTGTAGTTGTGGCACAGATGAGTCAGCAAGGAATAGGGTTAACAATAAGTTTTATTGCTATTGTTGCACAATGTTCACCTACTATCCCAATAACAGAAATAAAGGATACTTCTCCAAAGCAAAGTCTCTTTAACTGAAACAGGATTATTCAGCTCCTAAACATACAGGCATGTTCCTTTCACAGCACTGTCTTCCAGCTTCTTCCTGATATAAAACATTTACTGCTTTCTCCTTCAGCAATAAAAATGCTTCCTTAAAACACCAAAAGCAGTAATGCTCTTTTCTTCCAGGTTTTGCCTAATTGGCCTGGCTTTTACACTCCAGCAGCTCTCTGCCTCTTCCCGTGTAAAATCCTCCTGGCTCAATGTCAGGCTTCTTCCAGCACTTACTATTAGTATCACAGTTCATAGATTTTACCCTTTCTGGCAAAATGCACAATCAGTTTCCATATCAGAATCCTCACTAGCAACACCAGCTTCTTCAACCTGCATGGGCTCTCCCTCTGAGTCTGATATGCTTTCTTTAAATACAGGCTTCCACTGATCTAATAAAGCCTTTAACTGTTTCAAACGGGACTCTTCTTTAGTCTGAGCTGTGGGGGAGGAACTCAGGACACCAGTCTCTTTGAGTACTGCCTTAATAGATTCAAAAAGGCTCACCTTTTTCCTGGCCTTCCGTACCCTTTCTGGCAAGTTTACAGGCAACCTCTTGTCCCCAGACTGCTTCCTCTGCTCCCGGCTGTTCTCCTGCTCAACAGGGTCTGACTCTGACTCCTGTCTCCAGAGCTTCCAATCAGCCACTTGCTCATATGCAGCTGTGCTTCTCTCTGAACTAGAGCTACTCACACGTTGCCTGCAATCAAAGTATCTGTGCAGCCTTTCACTTGGAACTGTGCTCCTGCTTAAACTCCCATCTTGGTTCCTCTCACAGGTCCCCTCAGAACTCCTTTCAGGATCTCTTCCAGAACTCTTACAGCTCCTTGCTGTCGAAGTTCTTCCTGTTCCTGAGCTCCCTGTTCTTGTTCCTATCCTTGCTGATCCCTCTCTAACTGTTTCCTCGTGGCTAAATGTTTGGGGCTGTCCTATGGGCTTTAACTCCGCCCCCTTCCTCTTACGTCAGCTCCCCTGGTTGTCATGGAGCTGAGGTGTGGCTCACTCTCCTGCTTTCTGAGCACCGGGTTTTTTTCATTAGTTGAAGGTTTCACCCTTTCTCTGCCTGCACTGCTCTTAGCTACAGGGGGAAAAGAGTGATTTCTGCACCTTTCACTAGCGTTAAACCCAGCTGCGCCATCACATAAGGCAGGCAAAGGGAGAATTTGAGAAGAAGCTTGATGCGGAAGCAAAAACGCAAAGTAAAGACCTTTTCAAGTACATTCGTAGCAAAAAACCTGTGAGAGAGTCAGTTGGTCCATTAGATGATAAAGGGGTTAAAAGAGCACTAAGAGGCGACAAGGCGATAGCGGAGAGACTGAATGAATTCTTTGCTTCAGTCTTTACTGAGGAAGATGTAGGGATGTTACCCATGACTGAAGTGGTATTTAAAGGTGTGGAAGAATTGAAGGAAATAGTCATGACCTAATAGGAGACAGCCAGCATGGCTTTAGACAAGGAAGATCTTGTCTTACTAATCTGTTATGTTTTTTTGAAGGAGTGAATAATCAGGTGGACAAAGGTGAGTCGGTTGATATTGTGTATCTGGACTTTCAGAAAGCTTTTGACAAGGTCCCTCATGAGAGACTTTTGGCAAAACTAAAGAGTCATGGGATAGGAGGCAGTGTACTATTGTGGATCAGGAACTGGTTAAAAGATAGAAAGCAGAGGGTAGGGCTAAATGGCCAATTTTCCCAATGGAGAAAGGTGAATAGTGGTGTACCCCAGGGATCTGTGCTGGGTCCGCTGCTTTTTGACATATTCAAAAATGACCTGGAAAGTGGAATAACGAGTGAGGTTATCAAATTTGCAGATGAGACAAAACTATTTAAAGTTGTTAAAACCCAAGAGGATTGTGGAAAATTGCAAGAGGATCTTGATAAATTGGAAGACTGGGCATCAAAATGGCAGATGAAATTTAATGTGGACAAGTGCAAGGTTATGCACCTAGGGAAGAACAACCCAAACTATGGTTACATGATGCAAGGTTCCACATTAGGATCCACCACCCAGGAAAAAAGATTTATGCGTCATTGTGGATACCATGTTAAAACCCTCGGCCCAGTGTGCAGCAGCGGCCAAGAGAGCAGATAGAATGCTAGGTATGATAAGGAAAGGAATGGAAAATAAAACAAAAGATATTATAATGGGGATTTCCTCTGCGCGGGCTCCGTCGGCGCCGACATAACCCATATGTGAGGACTGCTATGGCCTTGTCCCCTCTTAGTGCCCCTTTTACCCCTCTATCATCTAATGGTCCAACTGACTCTCTCACAGGTTTTTTGCTACAAATGTACTTGAAAAAGTATTTATTACGAGTTTTTGCTTCTACAGCAAGCTTCTTCTTAAATTCTCTCTTTGCCTGCCTTATCAATGCCTTGCATTGAACTTGCCAGTGCTTGTACTGTTTCCAGTTTTCGTCATTTGGCTCTTTTGTCCATTTCCTAAAAGATGCGTTTTTGGCAACAGCCGCTTCTCTGACATCACCTTTAAAGCATGCTGGCAGTTTTTTGGACTTCCTTCCACTTTTCTTAAAACATGGAATACCGCTGGTCTGGGCTTCCAAGATAGTATTTTTAAACAACACCCAAGCTTGATATAAGTATTTAACCTTTGCAACTGCTCCTTTAAGTTTTTTCTTAACTATTTTCCTCATTTCATCATAGTCTCCCTTTTGAAAGCTAAAAGGTAGTACTGTGGATTTCCTTACCATCCCTCCTCCTTTAATTAAATCAAACTCGATCATGCTGTGATCACTATTGCCAGGTAGCCCCAACACCCTTATCTCTTGCACCACATCTGGTGTTCCACTAAGGACTAGGTCCAAAATGGCTTCCCCTCAGGTCAGTTCATGAACCAGCTGCTCCAAGAAGCAGTCTATAAACTTTATCTCCCTAGCATGTCCTGCCGTGAAACTGACTCAGTCAATACCGGGGAATTGACGCGTGTGTGTGAAGTTTGTGGTAACAGTGCGAAAAGGGTGAGAGGAGTCATTATTTGGAATCTTTAAGCTGTGCTCCGTACTCAAGGGCATTTGGGCTTCTTTTAGGTGTATGGAGTTCAGGATGTGGTGGCATTATCAATGATTCTGTATTGTTCATCAGCAGAGGGTCAGCGGAAGGCTTTATGAGAAAAGCCGAACTCTTTTGGCGGCAGAGTGGCTCACTCTTAAGAGCAAAAAGAGAAAGGCTAACCGATTTGGACAAACAGGCACAGTCCTTGTGGGGCGAAAGGGTATGGGAACCCCTTGTATCCCAAAAAGAGAGGACAAATGCCTGAGGCGTTAAAGCCTGTGATTAACTGAAGATCCGCAATATCTCTCCTAACTGGGGTAAGCTAGGAGAGATATTGGAGCATGGAGAGCTTCAGAGGTACCTAAACCCTAAGGTTATGGTATAAAAGTTGTTGACTACCACAGGAGTGGTTGTGTGTGTAGAACCCCAAACCTGCTGGATGGCATAGGTATGGGTAAAGCCCATCTGTCGGAATCATATAGCTATATGAGCATAGACAGTTAGATAAGTATGTGGATACATATCTATCTATAATAAAATATCTCGACAGATACATATATATACATATATACACACATATATATACATATATACACATATATATATACATATATACACACATATATATATATACATAGATAGACATATAAGAATATATCTATAGTGAGATATGGAAGGGCATAAAAACACACACAAAAGATAGATATGAATATGTAGGCCTATATATGGGTGTCTGCAATTAAACAGAGATATGTCTACAGCACGGTATTCACATAGGATATGTGGAGAGGAAAGATTCATCTAATAACAAGGAGGTGGAACCTACTTGAGAAGATATATAGAGAATCTATTCCTCCTGGTTATGATCTGCAAGGATGCTAGCTAGTGAAATAACCAGGACGGTTACGTGAAAAACAGAGGATAATATCAGTCTGCAGCTAGGAAATCCCGAGTCTTCCAGAACTCTAGCATGGTAAGTGGATAGAAGACGCATAGAGATGAGATACCATGTTGACCTGCTTAAGGGCAAAAGGTATCATGCGTTCTTACCATGATGACGAGCTGCAAGGAGAAGGCCTAAGTCCTTTATATCAAAAAGGAGATAGTAAAAGAAGGGAGAACCCTTCTAGTCATGGGAGACATGACTGAAAAGCCTTTTCCAACCATCTAGGATAGCTGTTGGAGAAAACCCCCATGCTCTCTAGCAAGGGCCCATAGTGGAAAGCTTCTCTGTAGAATTGCAGAGAGTATGATGCAGGAGAATGAGGAGATAGAACTGGCAGCTGGAGAGCCAGTATCTCTGCCAACTATGCTGCCAAACCCAGGAGATTGGAGATTGCAGAAATAGAAGGCAATCCAGAAAGCTTGTAGTGAGATAATCTCCAAGATAGATGAAAGCACTGACTTGGAGCCACTACTAAGACTAGACAGAATGTTAGTGGAGGACAAATCTGGTTGTTTGTGGACAGAACCAGTGGTCCAAACATAAAGGCTCCTGCATAGGCAGCTGCTAACAAGACAGCAGAAAGAATCTTACTGTTTAAAAACAGAAAGAACAGACAGAACAGGAGTAGAAAACTCTGGACATGTCTGATAAGCTGCCCCAAAGAAAGATTGAAACAGAGGAGTTAACTCAGAGAGGAAAACTCCGCACTGGAAAGTGACAAAAGTAGAGAAGCTGAAGAAAAGCCCTCCAGTGAAGTAATACCACTCTTACAGAGGAAAAAGCTTGGTAAGAGGGTGAAGAGAATGGAGCTGAAAAAGACTTACCAAGTAGTAAGTCTATAGAAAGGAAAAAAATACATGCTGGCACAGGAAACTATCATTTGATAGTGGTTAGACCTCTTTCCCTAGCAGGAAGAAGAGGAGAAACCTGTGGCCTATAGGCATGAACATCCTGACAGCTCATAGAAATATAGAAAAAATGGATGTCTTTTGGAAAGAGATCCATGTCTAGGGGTTAGAATGAAGCGGTGGATTGCCTCTATAGAGAAGAAGCAAACTGCAGATTCTAAACCCCAAGAGTCACCAGCATCTGATGATGATTGATCAGAAACCCTGCGGTTGCTGGGTTTGCTGAGCCTGGTGAGAGGTTGGATTCTTCAGACCAGGACGATGGTTCCTCTGTTTGGGAACGTCTGTATGATGGGCAGGTGATGAATAAAACCTTCTCCTCCTATGGGAAGAAAGTTTGATAGGACATTTCCTACCTACTGGGACAAAAGAAGGTGTAGAACAACCCCTAGGAACAGGTAAATCAGTGGACAACTGAGTAACCGGATGTAAAGACTCCTTGTTGAAGAGATTTTCTCCAGTGCAAGGAGTATGTCCCAGTCTTTGTTGTGCCCATTTGTCTAAGTCTGAAGCTTGGAGCCCGGCTCTACGTTGTGCCCCTATAGCTATAGCAGAAGTCCTCCTAACAGACTCAAAAGAGTCTAGGGAAGCACGAGAAAGAAACCAAGAGATATTCTGGATATGCTTAAGCAGTGAGGAATAGTCAGAACTCTTGGAATCTGGAAGGAAAGGAGTCAAAAGATGTAATTTCTTTGTGACCTCCTCAAGAGATAGACTCATATAAAAAATATATGAGAGAATTCTTGCAGAAAGCATAGATGTCTGGAAGGTTTGACGTCCAAAGGCATCTAGTATCCTAGATTCACGACCTGGCGGATAAGAAGAGTGCTTTTTCTTACTCTTTACTCGCCTCAGTGCTGATTCCACTACTATGGAATGATGAGGAAGTTGAGTCTTTTGAAACCCTGGAGAGGGGGGCACCTGATATAGGAGATCAGCTGCTCTGGAAAGTGGGGGTACCCTTAAAGGTGCTTCCCATAGACCTAGAAGGAGATCCTGCAAGGAATGATGCAAAGGAAACATTATGTTCTCCTTTGCTTTGGTAGGAACAGAGCCTTGTGCAGGATCATGTCCAGGGATAGGAATGGCAAGTGATCTTGCTATTTCCAGGAGAAAACTCTGAAAAGAGGGATCTCCAATGGGAATCTCCTTTGGACAGGTTAGATCAGAAGAACTAGCCCGAGCACCGAAGGATCTATCCAAATATATAGGAATAGAAGATCCTGCATGGTGCAGAGTGGTATCCTTAAAGGATGATTACTGGTACTGGCTGTCAGGAGCAGCATCCGTCAGTACCTCATCGTCCATGCCAGGTATAGACTCCAAGCCTGGCATAGAAGGGAGCGATCCTGCTGAAAGAAGCAGGGCAGAAGCTGGCCACGATGCTACTGTGGATACCGATAGCGATGCCAACACCGGTACCGATGTCGGAGCCGAAGGCGACACAGACATCGGAGTAGCCATCGATGACAGCTCAATCGGTACCGAGGTAATTGAAGACCTCCGGCAGCCATCCTCAGTACCAAGCTTGCGGTATCGATTGGTGTCGGTACCAATGCGTGCTGGTACCCAGTCTTCCAGACTAGAGATCGATTGCAAACTCGGTATCGAGGGCAATGAGCCTGATGAATGAAGCACAGCAGGCACCGACCGCAAAGGTAAAGTGGACATCGGTACCCACTTCGGTACCGTGTCTGATACCGGTGGATGAAGGCCAACCGGTGGCAACTCAAATGGCATCGGAGGAACCGAGAGTTGCGGATCCAAATTATCGGAACCGAGCCTTTGGTACCGAGGGGAGCTGGTACCAAGGCGAGTCGGTACCCAATCCTCCAAACTGGAAATCGATTCTAGACTCGGCATCGAAGGAAGCGAGTCTATCGATGCACGTCTGGAGGGTACCGACGTCGGTGGTCGTATCGTTGTCGGTACCGATACCGGAAAGTCAGTCTGGGAAATATCCACCGGTACCAAGGACGCCAGATGACGATTCCTGGAGAGGAGTGTTTCATCCAACACCAGTGCCGATGCCGGGGTATCGGTACCGCTCGAAGCGGATGCCACCACCGGACACGGCTCAGGTATGTTCTGTAAGAGGTGAACCCCAGGAACAACCTGAAACCCCTTATACGCTTTGGAGACCGAAAACTCCCACCGGGGTTTTGAAGCCAGTGGGCCCTCGAGGGCAAGGCCAGAGCCGTCTACATGCTGTGCATGAGACCTACCACTCGAGGACTGGCTAGTCTTAACAGACTGTTTGTGGGTTACCTGATCCTGTGTAGAAGACGAAAGGGACGGTGCCCTGAAGTTGGAGGGGAACCGGGTATCAAGGAAATCTCGATGTTGAAACCCTCTTCTCACCAAACTCTTGCCCAAAGGCTCCGGAGGAAAAAGGTCAGGCCCCAAACAGGTTAAACAAGGCTTTGAGGGTCTAAAAATAAAGCTGTACCGCCACAGTCTGAACATTTCCTGGAGAAAGTGGCTGGCGCTTCCATGAAGGAAAAAGAAGAGGCCTAAAGGCCTGAGAAAATGTGTGAAGAAAAAATAGTCCTTGAAAAAGGAAAATTTCACAAGAAAAGAAAAGAAAACACCGGCGGGGAAGACAGCCGCGACCACAAGAAAAGTAAAGAAATAAAACAGAATTTTCTGCGGTGACAGGACGCCCTGTCTCCGCGGAAAAACGAAAACTGAGGAGAGGCAGTTGGGAAAGGTGGGAAGGCAGCACGCAGGCATGGTGGGATGCTTCCAAAAGCTCTTTGATTGGACGCTGGGAAGCGTTCCCGCGCAGACTCCGTCGGTATCGACGTACCCATATGTGAAGACTCATTCCTGCTTGTTCCTGGAGATCCAGCTTTACTCTAGCACTGAATATCCGTGTCGGCTGCAGAACCAAGAAGCTAAATGGGCAGAAGCAATATTCAGCAGCTGGCAAATTAGCTTCTGCAGCTAAAGGCCAGCATTTCCTGCTCAATATCACTGGTGCCTGGTTAGTGATGGGTGCAACCCCGGAATGCCCCTGACATGCACCAATGAAATCAAGCCCGCTGACTATTACCCAATGTTGCTAATCCATGTCTGCACAAATGATACTGCCAGGTATCCCACTCAGCATATCAAAAGTGACTTCATGACTCTGGGACAGAGGGTGAAGCAGATAGGCGCACAGGTGGTGTTCTCTTCAATCCTCCCTGTTGAGAATAAAGACCAAGGCAGAGAAGCTCGCATCCTGGAGATTAATGAATGGCTGCATGGATGGTGTCATCGAGAGCGTTTTGGTTTCCTGGACCAAGGGATGCTGCTCCAAGGGTTGCAGAGCAGAGATGGTGTCCATCTGTCCAAGAAAAGTCGACGTGTCTTCAGCAGCAGACTGGCTAATCTACTGAAGAGGGCTTTAAAATAGATTCATTGGGGATGGGTGAAGAAAGCCCCCAGTGAAACATTAAATACCTTTATGGAAATGGATAAAAGGGGCAACATATTGAAAGCGGTATGTATAAATGCCCGTAGCATGGGAAATAAGATCTCAGATGTTGAAGCTTTAATGGGAGTGGCTGATTTGGATTTAGTAGCAGTTCACAGAAAACCAGGACTGGGATGTAACTATACCTGGCTATACTTTATTCCGAAAGGACATGGGAGGAAGTAGGGGAGGAGGAGTGGCACTATATGTAAAAAATACTATAACAGCTTTGGAATTACAGACCTTAAAAGGGAGAGAGGAGGCATTGTGGGTTAAACTAGAAAGAGGGAAACAGAAATCTATTTGCATTGGCGTGAAATAGAGACCTCCCTCACAAGAGGAAGAGGTGGACAGAGAGTTAATTGAAGACATACGCAGCACTGCTAGAAAGGGGAAGTGCAACTGATAGGGGATTTCAATATGCCAGATGTTGATTGGCACATTCCTGCTGCAGTATCATCTAGAAGTAAGGAGATCCTGGTTTCTGAACAGGGAGAACTATTCAGGCAATTGGTAACAGACCCCACAAGTGAAGGGATCGTACTGGACTTGGTGCTTACCAATGCTGAAAGTGTTTTTGATATTATAGTGGGAGATCATTTTGCATCCAGTGATCACCAGATGGTTTGGTTCAGTATTAGGACTAGTGCTGTTGGAATCCATTCAAAAGCGAGGGTCTTAGAACATATAACATAAGAACATAAGATATGCCATACTGGGTCAGACCAAGGTCCATCAAGCACAGTATCCTGTTTCCAACAGTGGCCAGTCTAGGTCATATGTACCTAGCAGTTTCCCCAAAAGACACAGGTTCCACAATGCTTGTAATGGGTCAAGCAGTGATATCCTGGGTCCCTTCTTAATAATGGTTTATGGACCTTTCCTCCAGAAACTTGTCCAAACCTTTTTTAAACCCAGCTACACTAACAGCCTTTACTACATCCTCCGGTAACAAATTCCAGAGTTTGATTACACGTTGAGTGAAAAATATTTTCTTTTATTAGTCTTAAATAGTTTACCCTGTAGCTTCATTGCATGTTCCCTATTCTTTCTATATTCTGATAATGTAAACAATCGATCTACGCTTACCCGTTCCACTCCGTTCATTAACTTATAAACTTCTATCATATCTCCCCTCAGCCGTCTCTTTTCCAAGTTAAAGAGCCCTAACCTTTTTAGCCTTTCTTCATAGGAGTATCCTTCCATCCCCTTTACCATTTTGGTGGCTCTTCTCTGAACCTTTTCTAATAACGCTATATCCTTTTTAAGATACGGCGACCAGAATTACACACAATATTCAAGGAGCGGTCTCACCATGGAACGATATAGAAGCATTATAATATCTTTTGTTTTATTTTCCATTCCTTTCCTTATGATACCTAGCATTCTATTTGCTCTCTTGGCTGCTGCTGCACACTGGGCCGAGGGTTTTAACATCTTATCCACAATGATGCCTAAATCTTTTTCCTGGGTGGTGGTTCCTAATGTGGAACCTTGCATCTTGTAACCATAGTTTGAGTTGTTCTTTCCTAGGTGCATAACTTTTCACTTGTCCACATTAAATTTAATCTGCCATTTTGATGCCCAGTCTTCCAATTTATCAAGATCCTCTTGCAATTTTCCACAATACTCTTGGGTTTTAACAACTTTAAATAAATAGTTTTGTGTCTTCTGCAAATTTGATAACCTCACTCGTTATTCCCTTTTCCAGGTCATTTATGAATATGTCAAAAAGCAGCGGATCCAGCACAGATCCATGTGGTACACCACTATTTATCTTTCTCCATTGGGAAAATTAGCCATTTAGCCCTATCTTTCTATCTTTTAACCACTTCCTGATCTACAATACTACACTGCCTCCTATCCCATGACTCTTTAGTTTTGCCAAAAGCCTCTGATGAGGGACCTTGTCAAAGGCTTTCTGAAAGCGTAGTTAATCACCTGTAACAGGTGTTCTCCAGGAGCAGCAGGAATCAGTCCTCACATATGGGTGATGTCGGCGCCGATGGAGCCCTCGCGGAGAAATTTTCCCCAGCTTTCAAAGAAAGCCTTTGGGAATTGCAGCGCGCATGCGCGGTCCTCTTCCCGCCCAAGGGTGCCATCTTGCTCAGTCAGATGACATAGCTAAAAGACAGCAAAAAAATTAGCAAAAAACGAAAGCATAGAACTGCAACTCCAAGGGGAGGAGGGAGGGTTGTGAGGACTGATTCCTGCTGCTCCTGGAGAACACCTGTTACAGGTGAGTAACTACGCTTTCTCCAGGACCAAGCAGGAAGTCAGTCCTCACATATGGGACTCCCAAGCTTCAGGCTACCAGAGAGCCTAAGCACAAAAATGAGCTCCCTCAAGCTCAGCAGCACAGAAGGAAGGAATCTTCTCTGAATATGTCTCCAACCGGTAGCCCAACATCCGGGATGGAGGGTAGGAGTTGCCTATACCTCAAAGAGGTTACGGAGGACTGCCTGTCCGAAAGCACTGTCCCTGCGGGACTCCCTCTCCAGGCAGTAATGGGCTGCAAAGGTCTGGCTTGAAGACCAAGTAGCGGCCCGGCAGATGTCTGCCAATGGAACAGCGTGGAGGTAAGCCACCGACGTAGCCTTCGCCCGAACACGATGAGCTGTGACTCTACCTTCCAACACGAGGCCGGCTGCCTCGTAAGCCCAAGCGATACAGTCAGCAATCCAGATGGACAGAGTACGCTTGGAGACAGGGAGCCCCAACTTGTTGGGGTCATAAGACACGAAGAGCTGAACAGTCCTTCAGTGCTCCCGCGTACGGTCAAGGTAGAAGGTCAACGCCCTTCTACAGTCCAGGGTATGCAGGACCATTTCAGCTCGGCTGGAGTGTGGCCTGGGAAAGTAGGTCAGAAGTACCACCTCCTGGTTTATGTGAAAAGGGGATACCACTTTGGGAAGAAACTTAGGGTGAGTCCGTAGGACTACCCGGTTCTTGTAGAACCTAGTGTAAGGAGGATCAGACACTAGGGCCTGCAACTCACTAACGCGTCTAGCCGAAGTGAGGGCTACCAAGAACAAGGTTTTCCACGAAAGAAAACAAAGTGGACAGGTAGCCATAGGCTCAAAAGGCGGACAGGTAATCCGCTGCAAAACCACATTGAGATCCCAGTCCGGGGCTGGCGGGCGCAAAGGTGGCTTAAGGAGAAGGAGGCCTCTGAGAAAACGAGCCACCAGAGGGTGGCTGGAAAGAGGTCTTCCATCCACCGGCATGTGATGCGCAGAAAGAGCACTGAGGTGGACCTTGACCGAGTTGGACTTAAGTCCAAGGTTAGAGAGAGAGAGCAAGTACTGCAAGACCACTGATGCTGAACAGGAGAAGGGATCGTGAGACTGCTGAGTACACCAGATGGAGAACCGACGCCACTTTAGAGCGTAGGACTTCCGGGTGGAGGGCCTCCTGGAGGCCAAGACGACCTCCTCCACATCTGGAGGTAGCTGCAGAAGAGCAAGGACTACCCTTTCAGCAGCCAGGCCATCAGATGAAGGGACCGGAGGTTGGGGTGTAGGAGAGTCCCCTGATCCTGCGACAGGAGGTCGGGCTGAAACCCCAGTGGAAGAGGAGTGTCCACCGCCAGCTGCATCAGAAGCGGGAACCAAAGTTGTCTCGGCCACCGGGGAGCCACTAGGATCATCGAGGCTTTGTCTCTGAGAACTTTGAAGAGCGTCCGAGACACCAGTGGCATGGGAGGAAAGGCATACAAGAGGCCTGTGGACCATGGAATCAGAAAAGCATCCGCCGCTACTCTGAGAAGATGCGGCTGTCGAGAGCAGAATCTGGGCAGCTGCTGGTTTAGAGGACTGGCAAACAGATCCATGCTGGGGAGACCACACTTGAGAAAGATTTGCTGAACCACCATCGGATCCAGCCTCCACTCGTGTGGCTAGAGGATCCTGCTGAGCTTGTCGGCCAGGTAATTTTCTTGACCTGGGAGATAGACAGCCCTGAGGAGGATGCCGTGGCGGACTGCCCAAGAGCATAGCTGTTGTGCCTCCTGACAGAGGAGGAAGGAGCCTGTTCCGCCTTGTTTGTTTACGTAGAACCTGGCAGTCCGTCTGTATCAGCAGCGACTGGTGGGACACCAGGTGAGAGAAGGCTCTGAGCGCCAGGCGGATGGCTCTGAGCTCCAGGAAGTTTATCTGTTGAGCAGACTCCCAAGGAGTCCAGAGGCCTTGAGTACATGACCCTTGGCAATGTGCCCCCCAACCCAGGAGGGAAGCATCGGTCGTTAGGACCTGAGAATGCGTAGGGGGCTGAAAAGCCACCCCTAGCACTAGGTTTGGTAGATGAAGCCACCATCGCAGAGATGAGACCAGCTGGTCGGAGATCTGTACAGAGTCCGCTAGGCTCCCCGTGGCTTGATGCCATTGATTTCGAAGGCACCACTGAGCAGGACGCATGTTCAGTCGGGCATTGGGGGTCACATGGACCGTGGAAGCCATATGGCCGAGCAGTCTCAGAAAGTGCCTGGCGGAGACCAGCGCATTGCTGTGAAAGTGGCTGGCGAGATCCATGAGCCGCTTGGCCCTGTCCAGAGGGAGGAAGGCCCGCGCCTGAAGTGTGTCCAACCTGGCGCCTATGAACTCGAGATTTTGAGAGGGGAGCAAAGTGGACTTTGCGAAGTTTATGACAAAACCCAAGTGCTGGAGCAGAGCCACAGTGCGATGAGTGGCCTGAGCGGCCTCTGGTGAAGATGGGGCTCTGATGAGCCAGTCGTCCAGGTATGGGAACACAAAAAGACCTTGAAGTCTTAGATAGGCCGCAACCACTGCCAGGCATTTGGTGAATACCCTGGGGGCGGAGGATAGGCCAAAGGGCAGTACTCTGTACTGGTAATGATTTCCTCCAATATCTGTGGTCTGGATGAATGAGGATATGAGTATACGCATCCTTTAGATCCAGGGAGCATAGCCAGTCTCCCTGCTGGAGGTAGGGCAGCAGGATTCCAAGGGTAAGCATCTTGAACTTTTCCTTTGCAAGGAACTTGTTGAGGTTTCGCAAGTCCAGGATGGGTCTGAGCCCTCCTGTTCTTTTTGGAATCAGGAAGTACCTGGAGTAAAACCCTTGACCCTTCAGGTGGTGGGGCACCGGTTCCACGGCTTGTTCCTGAACGAGATTTGCTAACTCCTGAAGGAGTAAGTCCCTGTGCAAAGGGAGTCTGGGAGGCTCCCCTGGAAAGTAGGAGGGAGGTACCTGGTGAAAGTGAAGAAGATAGCCCTTTTGAACTATGTGAAGTACCCAGGTATCTGTGGTTATGTTGGACCACCTGTGGGCAAAGTGGACCAGCCGGCCTCCTGTGCTAAGAGAAACCAGCTGAGGGGGAGAGGCTATGCTGAGGAAGTCAAAAGCCCCCACCCTGCTGAGCAGGGGCCGATGGTGCAGGCTTGGGGGCTTGCTGCCTACGGGACCCATTACCCCGTCCCTTGGCCTGCTTTCCCTGTGGGGGAGCTTGTGAGGCCTGATACTGAGGGTAGTATTTATAGGCAGCACCTTTCCACGGGTAAAAGGGCTTTTTCCCCGAGGCCTTCTTCTTTTGAGAAGGGGCAGAGGTCTTCCTTGAGAGACGAGTCCTGGTGAGAGTCTCCGTCTCGATTTGGGCAGCCTTCTCATCCATGGGCTTGCCAAAGAGGTTATCACCTCGGCAGGGGACATCGACCAACTTGTCCTGTACCCAGGGCTCGAGGTCGGACGTCTGAAGCCAAGCCTGGCGGCGTCCACCGATGCCGGCCGCAGCTACTCGAGCCGAAGCCTCAAAACCATCATAGGCTGCTCGAGATATAAACTTGGAGCACTCTCGAATACCAGTAGACCAGGTTTGGAACCTCTGCAATGGTTCGTCGGAGAGACCAGCAGAGAACCCGGCTATTTCTTTAGCCAGGTCTCGGAGATACATGCCCATGTAGAGCTGGTAAGTCTGGACTCGACAAGCAAGCATAGAGCCCTGGAAGCACTTCCTACCGAGGGCATCCAGGCTTCGGGCTTCCCTACCAGGGGGCACCGAGGAGTGCATTTTTTGACTCTTAAGTCTATGCATGGCCGATTCCACCACCATGGAATGGTGCGGTAGTTGTGCCTTTTGGAAGCCGGGGCTCTTGCGGACTCGATAAATGGAATCGACCCGCTTGCTTAACACCGGTGACGACGCCGGGCTCTCCCACATGCGGAAGAGAAGTCGTTCCAGCATCGGAGGAACCGGTACAATAAAGGCCTCCTTCGGGGGAGAGTCATATTGGAGGGCATCGAGTTCTTCGACTCGAGGTTCCTCCTCGGGGTCCGCGGGGAAGGCCAAAGCCTTGGCCATATCCCTCACGAAGTCCGAGAACCGGGTATCCTCCGGGGGGGACCGTCTCCGAGGTTCGGACTAGGGGGAGTCCGAAGGGACACACCGAGTCCGAAAGGAACCAGGTGACTCTTCGTCCTCAGATTCCCAGGCCGACTCCTCCGAGGAGGAGTCGAGCGGCTCCGGTCGGGCGGGCACCGATGCTATCCGCTCCGACGCCGAGGGAGTCGGCGTCGACGACCTCGGTCCCGAACGGGAGGCTGAAGGAGACCTCGACCGAGGATCGACTCGAGCTCTCATGGACTCGAGGATCGGCTCGGTCTCCGGGGTCGATTTGGAGGTCGACGTCCCGGCGGTCAGGGCAGAAACACCGGCGAGGCCAGCGATCAATACCCGCTGCTGGTCCATGAAGGCAGTCAGACTGCTCTCCAAGGCCGTCAACCTTAGTCCGAGCTCAGGAGACCCAGCAGCCCCCGACTCGGGCCCCGACGTCGGGTCCTTCGGAGGCGAGTCAACGAGGACAACAGTACTCACGTGAGCGGGCAAGTCCACCTCGAGTCGAGGATGTTTTGACGGCCTCTCCACCTCCGAGGACCCGGGACAGGAATCGGGGCTATGCGACCTGGCCCTCGAGGGACCAGGAGCGTCCACCGATCCCGCCCTCGCGGGTTTCTTCTTCCGATGATGTTCCCGGGTAGAAGACCCCCTTTCAGAGGAACTTCGACGATGCTCAGGACCAGAGTCCCGAGACGTCGAAGCCTCTGACGAGGTCCGAGCCCGGCCGGAGTCAGAGAAGATACGCTCCTGCTGATGCTGCCGACTCCTCAACGCTTTTGAGGACATTTATATATTGAACAATAATGCTGAAAGAGCAGTCTTGTGTACGTATAGAACAAATTGCCTAGACTGTCGCTTCTTTCTCTATAATTTACAAGATTCGCCCCTTCCTCTCTGATAACATTGCTAGAACACTTGTCCACTATTTAATAACTTCCTGTTTTGACTATTGCAACCTCCTACTTGCTGGTCTCCCTCTGAGTTATCTTTGTCCCCTTCAATCTGTTGAAAACTCTGCTGCATGACTAATTTTTCACCAGCCTTGTTTTGCTCATATAACGCCCTCTTCTGAAAACACTTCATTGGCTTCCCTTCCATGTCCCCATCCAATTCAAACTTCTTCTGACCTTTAAGTGCATTCACTCTGCTGCTCCTCCCAAACTCTCCTCTCTCCTCTCCTTCTACACCCATTCTTGTGAACTTCGTTCTTCTACTGGCTTGCCCCTTTCTTTGTCATTTTCTTCCAATGCTAACTCCAGACTTCAGTCACCTCGCTGCTCCTTATTCTTGGAATAAACTTCCTGAGTCTGTGCATCAGGCTTCATCCCTGCCACTTTTCAAATTTGCAACCAAAAACAGGTCAGTCCCGGAGTGAACAATAAATGACAAATCAAAAGCAAATCACTTCACTGATGCATACAGAATCACATCAGGTACTTCTATCAAAAGATGTTCATAGATACATGGAAGGAGAAAAGAGCCTCAGAATCCAATGAGGTAAATTGATACAAACTTCATGCAATCAAAGCCACACCTCTAAACATCAATAGCTCTAAAAAAAACCTCCTTCCACCTTTTAATTTTTCATTTGTGACATTTTTTCTTTTGTAACAAACTATGGTATTAAAAATAAAACACCTATAATCTCTCAAAGCAAAACACCACTTCACTTCCCAAGATGCATGGCTTGACTGCAGTGCTGTAACAACACATCAAATAAGCAAACTGCCGTTAAAAACAAAAATGCTCAGAAAATCAAAAGCTTCAAAAGCAAAACTTATCTTGAAATAATATGATTGCTAGGCAAGCACACATCACGCCACATACTGGCTGCCAAGGCATTTCGCTGGAATGCTTCTTCAAGGAATGCCCCACCAGAACTGTGCAAAATATGCAACTCAAAAACATGAGCTTCTAATAAATCTGATTTTCACGCCACCAACTCAGCCATGACCGTTACCACGCCTTGTGATGCTATTGATGTTGAGAGGTGTGACTTCAGTTGCATAAAGCTTGTGATTTTGTGATTTTGTATACATCGGTGGAGCGATTTGCTTTTGATTTGTCACTCTTGAAATCTAAGCTAAAGGCTCACCTCTTTAAGGCTGCCTTTGGATCCTGATCCCTTGTTCCTTTATGTCCCTGTTCTATCCTCTTTCTTACTTTTGTCTTGTTTGTCTGATTAGATTGTAAACTCTGATGAGAAGAGACTGTCTTTATCTTTGTACAGCACTGCGTATGCCTAGTAGCGCTTCATAAATATTTGATGATGATAATATCCAGCTGTACCCATTGCTTGTCCACCAAGCAGCTCATTTCCACTCATTTGTCAGATGCATGGAAGTTGTTTGTGAAAGTGTTCGTTCCTGCACTAATGTAGCATCTGCTTTCTATTCGTTATTGAGCCAAGGGATTATTAAGGACTATGTTGGCATGCAAATAGTTTGGGAAAAGGCTCTTGTTTGCTTGTTATCTCCCAAGGGTTGGGGGAAGGTAGTTCAATATATTTTTTGTTACACACAGTGTGCTGGGCACACCAGTTAAAACTGGTAAACTGGATGGGTCTCGATTGACTCTCTATTGGTTATCTCAAAGTGCATTGGGTAGTTTCTCACAAGGTTAAAGATATGACGGCAAATAAAGACCAATATGATCCATCTAGTCTGCCCAGCAAGGCGGCAAGAGCAGATGCACTTGCAGCTCCATGCCTTTGTTTAAGGGTGTACCAACCGCTCCGTGTAGGTCACCCCTATTTGTTGAAATAGTTAGTTATGTTTATTTTTATTTTATCCTGTTGCTATAAAGGGATCCACAGTGTCTGTCCCATGCCATTTTGAATTCCGTCACTGTCTTTGCCCCCATTACTTCCATCGGGAGGGCATTCCAAGCATCCACCATCCTTTCAGTGAAAAAGTATTTTCTGACATTGCCTCTCACTTTACCCTCTTGCAACTTCATGTTATGCCCTCTAGTTTTACAGTTTCCCCGTCTTTGGAAGAGGTTTGTTTGTTCATTAATACTCTTTAAGTATTTAAAGGTCTGTATCATATCTCCCTTGTCCCTTCTTTACTCCAGAATGTACATATTTAGGTTTTCAAGTTTCTTCTCATACGTCTCCTGACGCAGACTCCAAATCATTTTGGTGACCTTCCTCTGAACCCTTTCCAGTCTTTTTATATCCTTTGCTAGATACATCAAGTATGGCTGTAGTTTAAAAATACTATCTTGGAAGCCCAGACCAGCTGTATTCCATGATTTAAGAAAAGTGGAAGGAAATCCAAAAAAACTGCCAGCATGGTTTAAAGGTGAGATCAGAGACACTGTTGTAGCTAAAAAATATATCTTTCAGGAAATGGAAAAAGGAGCCATAGGAAGAATACTGGAAACAACATAAGCACTGGCAAGTTAGATGTAAGGTACTGATAAATCAGGCAAAGAGAGAATTTGAAAAATAAATTGCCGTGGAAGCAAAAACGCATAATAAAAACTTTTTCAAGTACATTTGTAGCAAAAAACCTGTGAAAGAGTCAACAGGACCATTATATGTTAGAGGGGTAAAAGGGACACTAAGAGGGGACTAGGCCATAGCAGAGAGACTGAATTAATTCTTTGCTTTGTCTTTACTGAAGAAGATGTAGAGAAGTTCAAACTTAAGTTAAAAGCTCATCTTTTCGCCTGTGCCTTTGGCTCTTGATTTTGCTGTTCTTATTCTTCTCCTTTTCTTGCTTTCTTTTTTAGATTGTAAGCTCTTTTGAGCAGGGACTGTCTCTTGTATGTTTTCATTGTACAGCGCTATGTGTGCCTGGAAGCACTTTATAAATGCTTAGTAGTAGTAGTAAGTTACCCATGACTGAACTGGTATTTAAAAGTGATGCATTGGAAGAATTGAAAGAAATATCGATAAACTGGGAAGACGTATTACAACAATTTGATAAATCAAAGAGTAGCAAATCACCTGGACTGGATGGTATATATCTGAGGATGTTGAAAGAATTGAAAGAGGAGATTGCAGACCTACTTTTATTAATCAGTTAACTATCATAAAATCATCTGTAGTACCTGAAGATTGGAGAATCGCCAATGTAACGCCAATTTTTAAAAAGGGTTCCAGAGGTTATCCGGGAAACTACAGACCAGTAAGCCTGATGTTTTTATTGGGCTCCACGCAAATTTTGTTGCGTTCATTTGATAATGTATTTTAAAAGCTTTTAAGTTGATGTACTTTTTCAATAATTTTATTGTGTAAATTTAATTTTATCTTTTTTATGTTTTAATTATGATTTCTTTGTATGTATTTTTTTGTGTGTCCTATTTTAGACCCCTGATGGAAGGCTTAATGCTGAAACTTTTTAAGTTGGGTCCTCAATACAATTTCTTCTCTCAAGTTACTCTAGTGTGGCCGTGGTTTTACGTCTTCCGCTCCTTGCTTGGTAGACCATGAACCAAAACCAACCAAAATGAATTAGAAACTTGCAACATAAAACCTCAAACACTTGCTGACTACTTTGCAAACAAGCTAAAAAAACAAAAACATTACCAACACCCCCTCTGCTCCTGAACCCCCCACAATCCCCAACACATGGGATAGATTCCACCAAATAGACCAGAGACACTTATTAACTTATTATTATTATTAACTTATTAATAATTATTATTAACTTATTATTATTATTAACTTATTATCAAACATTAACACAACTACAAGGGTTGCTCAGAAAGTAATGCCCCACATGTTTTTTCTCAGTCCAGAATGAAGATAGAGGTGTGAAATTGAAAGGTTAGTAACTTGGAACTTCAAAGGACACGTGTGTAATTTTACAGTCGTCCGACAAATAGCGAGGCGGTAGTGATCCTTCAAATGGCGTCTATGAGTGACACACGGTACAAACAACGAGCTGTAATTGAATTCTTGGTGGAGGAGAGAAAGAAAGTGTGAGAAACATTCACAAACGGTTGAGTGCTGTGTATGGAAGTTCTGCGGTAGATAGGAGCACCATTGGAAGATGGGTGAAGAGAGTAAAGGCTTCAGGAACTGGAAAAACGGAACTGGAAGATCGGCCGTGCTCCAACAAATCAGAGCAGATGTCTTTCCTTTGGCGTTTGTGTTCGGTTGTGAGTCTTCGCGGTACCCATCTCAGTAGAGGTAGTGCAATGGCAATTATTGACTCTTTGGGATATTCAAAGGTGTGTGCAAGATGGGTTCCGCAAAGTCTCACAACCGAACACAAATGCCAAAGTAAAGACATCTGCTCTGATTTGTTGGAGCGTTTTGAAGCTGAGCGGGAGGCCTTTTTGTCCCAGATCATCACAGGTGACGAAACCTGGACTCACCACTATGAACCAGAGACTAAAAGGCAGTCCATAGAATGGCATCATGCTCACTCACCAAGAAAAAAGAAGTTCAAGATCACTCCTGCTGGAAAAGTGATGATCACCATCTTTTGGGACATTGATGACGTAATTCTGGTGGATGTGCTTGAGAGAGGTGAAACAATCGATTCAGACAGGTACATCAAAACCCTTCAAAAACTGAAATGGCGTTACTTGCGAGTGCAGCCTAACAGTAATCCAGGAGACATGTTGCTTCAACACGATAATGCTCGCCCTCACACAAGCCTCCAAACCCAAGAGGCAATCATAAGAACATAAGATATGCCATTCTGTGTCAAACCAAGGTCCATCGAGCCCTGTATCCTGTTTCCAACAGTGGCCACTCTAGGTCATACGTACATAGCAGTTTCCCCAAAAGACACAGATTCCACAATGCTTGTATTAGGTCAAGCATTGATATCCTGGGTCCCTTTTTAATAATGGTTTATGGACCTTTCCTCCAGGAACTTGTCCAAACCTCTTTTAAACCCAGCTACACTAACAGCTTTTACTACATCCTCCGGCAACAAATTCCAGAGTTTGATTACACGTTGAGTGAAAAAAATATTTTCTCTTATTAGTCTTAAATAGTTTACCCTGTAGCTTCATTGCATGTCCCCTAGTCTTCCTATATTCTGATAACATAAGCAATCGATCTTCCTTTTTTTCGTTCCACTCCGTTCATTAATTTATACACTTCTATCATATCTCCCCTCAGCCGTCTCTTTTCCAGGTTCCAAATTTGGTTGGAAAGTGCTCCCCCATCCACCCTACAGTCCTTATCTGGCACCATCAGATTTTCATCTGTTTGGACCACTAAAGGGATGGCCTGCATGGAACATGGTTTGAAGATGACATGAGCGGGATTCGTGCTGTATAAAAATGGCTGCATGAACAGGACACGAGCTGGTACAAAGGAGGAATTAATGCCCTCGTTTCTCACTGGCGTAAGGCTATAGATGTTGATGGAGATTATGTAGAAAACTAATATGCGTTAAGGGCACATTAATTTATACTATGAGTGATTTTTATACATTTTGAATGAAAACTCTCCGAGAAAAATGATGTGGGGCATTACTTTCTGGACAACCCTCGTACCTCCCCCTTAGACCCATGTCCAGTTTCCTGGATTAAGTCAGAAAAAAACGAGCTAACCCTATACCTCTTCCACGTAATAAACCAATACCTCCTCCAAGGCATCATGCCCACCGACCTCAAGATGTCGTCCATACGCCCTGCCCTAAAGAACTAAACACTCCACACAACCGAACCAAGCTCTTACAGACTAATAGCAAGCATCACCTTTGTTGCTAAAACCATTGAAAAAAATCATCCAGATACAACTTTAAGACTACATTAACCTCAATGCCCCCCTGGATGATCAAGAATTTGGATTTCGTCCATTCTACAGTGTCAGAACCCTCTTGATAGCCCTTCTCGACCATCTTATCCGAGGCATTGATTACCCTAAATGTGTATTCTTACTGGTCTTTATCTTTATCTTTATCTTTATTCAAAGTATTTGATAAACCGCCCTGTACCAAAGCGTTAAGGCGGTGTACAATGCAATGGACTGCTGGAAAATAAAGAGAGAAAGGAACGCCAAAAATTGATAGGAAAGGAGCGAGAGATAAAGGTGGAAAGATAGAACAGGACAGATGTCAATACAAACTGGGAAGAGAAATGGGGAGGGGGGGCGGGATGGGGGGTGAGGAGGTGAGGGTAGGTAAGGGCTGGGTGGTTAGAATAGGAGGTGTTCAAGAGTCCGGAGGGTTATGAGGGGTAGGAAAGTCAGGGATGTGTAAATTTGATGGGAGGTATGGGAAGCATGACTGGTGATATGGGGATAACTTAATAAATGGCACGTAAATTCCTAGGTGGAGTCAGGGAGGTTGAAGGCTTGGTGGAAGAGATAGGTCTTAAGGAGGGTCTTGAATCGGGGAAAGGATAGTTCAGTGCGGAGGGAGTGTGGGAGAGAATTCCAGAGAGCGGGACTTGCAAAGAAGAAGGCGGCGCGGCGGGTTGACTCAAGGTGTGCATTTATTTATTTATAGTCTTTTTTTTTTTTTTGTTGTTTTTAATTTATTTATAGTCTTTTTTATACCGCGCTATTCAGCATCAGCGCGGTTTACAGTAAACAATGAACACACACATTTCCAATAGTACTTTGTGTTTACATATGAACAGGAGATTCAACTTGGTTAACAGGGGAACTATATACAATAACAATATATACAAATCACAGAATAGTCATGTGCTCGTATGGTTTCAGGCAGTGGAGATATTGGTGGATTCAGCAGTTTGTACTGAGCTTCTATTGATTTCCGGGTAATATAGGAGGAAGAGGTAGTGTTTCACGGCTTTTCTGAATTGGAATATGTCTGTGATTGTTCGGATATGGTGAGGGAGGTTATTCCAGATCATTGGTGCATAAAATTTGTAGGCCCTGCTGGATGTTGACTTGGTGCATTTAGTTATTGATTTTGGGACTATCAAGGTGTTTTGGGCTACTGACCTTCTGTCTCTATTGTGGGGTGTTATCTGGATTAGCTCAGTTAGTGATGCTGACGAGAGACCTTTGGTGGCTTTGAAGGTGATTAGCAAGGTCTTAAATGTAATTCTACCTTGAATCGGAAGCCAGTGGAGTTGTTTCATAATGGGTGAGATATGGTCTTTCATGGATGCTCCGTGTAGAACTCTTGCTGCGGTGTTCATTGCCATTTGCAGTGGGTTTAGAGTGGTTTGAGGGAGTCCCTGTAGTATTGCATTCGCAAAATCAAAATGCGGAATGATTAGTGCCTGATAGATGGTTCTGAAATCATCAGGCTCAAGCAGAGATCGCAGGTATCTAAGGGATCTAATTTTATGATATACTGCCCTTACAGTGTTACTTATATGCGCTTGCATATTTAGGTTCTGGTCTAGTGTGACGCCGAGGTACCTGATCGCGTATTTGATCTGGAGGTCTGCGTCCTTCACTTTTAGTACTGCCGGTGCTGTGAAGTTGCGGTTCCTTGTAATGAACATCACCTCCGTCTTCTTGTGTTGAATCCGGAGGTTTTGGGATTGTAGCCAATTGGATATTTCATTTATGCAGCATGTTATTGATGAGAGGTCGGGGTTTTCTGTTGAAAAAGGCGTGTATAATAGCACATCATCTGCGTATATCATGCAGTTAACGTTGAAAGACCGGATCAGGTTGCAGATAGGTTGCATGTATATGTTGAATAGCAAGGCGGAGAGGGAGGATCCTTGTGGGACACCTTGGCTTTGGTGGAATGGATCTGATAATGTGTCTCTGGATCGTACCTGCTGCCATCTGTCCGAGAGGTAGGACCTGCACCACTCGAGTGCTTTACCGGAGATTCCTTTCTCTTTGAGGCGTTCTAGGAGGCGTTCATGGCTCACGGAGTCGAATGCTGCCGCAATGTCAAGGAAGACAAGAACAAAGCCATTTGTGGGGGAAGGTAGGAAAAGGCGATTGCCGTGGGAGGAACGAAGAAGGCGAGGTACGGGTTGAAGGTAAATGAGATCAGAAAGGTACTGGGGCGTGCTTGTGTGGAGGGCCCTGTGTGTTGTCAGACGGCTGCCTAGGGTGAGAACTTACACAATCTTGACGATGCATATATTCATATGATTCTTGCAAGGTATTGTGGGTATTGTAGTTCATTCACTCCCAAACACAGCTGAAGACAATAATTGAGTTGTGTAACCAGTGGTAAAGCCAATAAAATACTTCTTTTATTGATGGGGTTTAATTCACCCAGCACAAGTATGCTTGGTAGCAATATAAATGAGGTTACTTGCTTGCAGTGTTTAAATGGATAACAAAAAGTCACAAAGCAAATCCGAAAACAACCTTCAGCTTGTCAGGCAATTAGCTAATGTTTTCTTAGCAAATAATTACCAAATAAAAAGGCACAAAGAAATAAATGAACTTTGCTTGTTAGGTTAACTTCTGCTTATTTTCCACGCAGATCGCAGCAGTGATTCTCCCTTGCTCACACACACAATCAGGTACAGCTTTAATTACTATCAATTGTCCAGCTAAAACCCTTTAGCTGGCTGGCTGCTACTGTGTGAACCCAAAATCCTGCTTTAAGAGCTGTTTGCAGTGGAAATAAGAACAAAGTCAGGTTTCTTTGTGATGGCTGATGTGTTTGCTCACAGAAAGCTAGCAATAGCATTTAGATAGAGAACAGTCCATGTAATTAATAGTCTCATCTGCTGTAATTTCCCCTTCATCAATCAGCATAGGGTCACTATCATACATTGGCACAGATGAGTCTTTCATTAAGGCACTATCATGAGAATGCTTATTCCCTTGCTGCCATTCACTATTATAGATAGGGTCTGGATCAGTGTTCATACCTGAGCCTCTCCTGCTATCATAATTCCTCTCTGTATAGCCTGGCCAGTACGTAATCCAGTTCTGATGTCCAGCCTTCCAATCTTGATCCCTGGACACTGGATCTTTCCTCACATACCTTCTGGCATAGGTTTGAAAGTCCCTTCCTCGTGCAGTCTTCTCTCTCCCAGGTAGCCACTGGTGATTCCTATCTCTGCCATTCCATTCCTCTGGCTGACTCCAGTCCAATGGACTCTGCTGGCACTTGGAATACCTCCCAGTATGGGTACTGCCTTGGACTCTCCCAGACCATCCAATGGGCTTTCTTCTCTTCCTTCCAGAGAGTTTCCTTCTTTCTCTATCCGCTTGGCTTGGCTTCTGTTTCTCGAGATGATGTTGGTGCTTGAGCTTGAAGCTGTTGCTGTATCTTTTCCTGAAGCTGGGCTGGAGCTTGTAGCCGTTGCTGTCGCTCCCCCTGAAGCTGTTATCTGTAGAATAAGCTCTATTCTTATTCTGTCCTAATGTGTGCTCCTCCCTAACACAGCGCAGCTGTGTTGAATCAGGCCCTGCCCTTTGAGATGAGTGCTTAGGGATTACCTCATAGCTCTCTTGATTGCACACACGTTTTCTCACTTCAGCCCCTCTCATGGCTGCTGGAAACCTGGTGCATTCTGGGACTGGTAGTCTTTTATGTGAAAACTCTGTTTTCTTGCTTCTACCAGAACTGACAGGTTGCTTGTTCAGAGTCACATCATCTTTTCTATAGCTCCTACCTGAGCTATGATAAGCTTCCTTATCACAGTGTAAGAATAAGGATTTTGTATAGGTAGCGAACTTTGATAGGGAGCCAGTGGAGGGAAAGGAGATGAGGGGTGATGTGGTCTCGGGATGAAGAGAAGGTGAGAAGACGGGCAGCAGTGTTTTGAATGAGCTGTAATCTGTGAAGTTGATAGTGGGGGAGGCCGGCGAGGAGGGAGTTACAGTAATCGAGTCGGGTAGTTACTAAGGAAATCACCAGGGTGGTGAGGGATGGAGCTGAAAGCAGTGGCCGGACAGCCCTAATCCTGCGAAGGTGAAAAAGAGAACTACGTACCACACCAGAAATGTGTTGATGGAAGGAGAGGGAGCCTCTGCATTTGACAATATTAACCACTATACCTTCATATCAAGGATGGCACAAATTGGTCTAGCTGGAACAGTCTTGCAATGGTTTAAATCATGTATCTCAAAGCAAAGACTACATATTCAAATAGGTAATGAACCCCCAGTTACGTTCACACGAGGAAAAGAAAAGGGAGAAATTAAAAATGGCACCATGGTTATGGGCTGATGAAACCAGTGAAAGAAGAGTATTATCAATGGAGATCAAAAAAGGAGGAAGGGGCGAGGAGGGTTTAGGGGGAAAAATAAGTAGTTCAGTTTTGTTTATATTAAGTTTCAACCGGCGGTGAGACATCCAGGTGGCAGTGTCAGAAAGACAGGCAGATATATTGGCCTGCAGTGCCTGAGAAATATCAGGAGTAGAAAGGTAAATTTGAGAAACATTAGCATAAAAATGGTATTGAAATCCATGGGAGGAAATGAGAGAACCAAGGGACTGGGTGTTGAGAGAGAAAAGTAGAGGGCCCAGAACAGACCCTTGAGGTACACCAACTGAGGGTGGAACAGGGGAAGAACAAACACTGAAAGAGCAGTGGGAAAGATAAGATGAAAACCAGGACAGGACAGAGTCTCTTAAACCAAGTGATGATAAGGTCTCAAGGAGAAGGAGGTGGTCTGTCTATACTATCAAAAGCAGCTGAAAAGTCAAGACGGATAAAGATAGAAAATAGGCCTTTAGATTTGGCCAGGAACAAATCACTTAGAGACCTTAGCTAGTGCGGTTTCAGTGGAATGTGAAGGATGAAAGCCAGACTGAAAAGGTTCTCGAAGAGCTTGAGAGGAAAGAAAATCATGACAATGGTGGAGGACTGCATGCTCATGAAGTTTAGAAACAAAAGGAAGGAAGGGAAGGAAGATGATAATTAGAAGGAGAATTAGGATCCAGAAAAGGTTTCTTGAGCAGGGGTGTGAAATAGCAGTAGAAAGAGAGAGGTTGAGAATATGTGAGATGGAAGGGATGGCAGTGGAGGAAATTGAGAGAAGGAGATGGGTAGGGATGGGATCAGAAGAACAGGTTGTAGGTTTGGAGGAGGAGAGAGGATGAGATGTTTCATCATCATCAGATATCTTTGAAAAGGAAGAAAAGGTAATAGTTTGATGGGAAAATTTGGTACTGAGGGAGAGGAGAGAATGAGGTGGTTCTAGGTGGGAAATGGAGAGAAATCTCATGTATTCTGTTAAAGAAAAGCTCAGCTAGAGTTGGTGCAGAGAGAGAAAAGGGGATAGGAGGGGGAGGCATCTTGAAAGAATTAAGAGTGGAGAAAAGTCAGCGAAGATTAGTAGCAAGAGAATTTGTCTTGTTTTGCAAGAGCTAATACAGACTGGAAGGGGATAAGCATGAATGAAGTGAAGGAAGTCAGGAGGTGAGATTTAAGCCACATGCGCTCAGCAGAGTGGGCACAGGAGTGGAGAATGCGGCAAGTTGAGGACAGCCAGGGCTGGGGTGAAGTACATCTGACAGAAAAAGGGACAGGTGGAGCAAAAGCAGAGAGAGCAGTATTACAGGAAATTATAGCTTCATCAACAGAATTTGAAGACAAGGTGGAGGAAAGAGGTGATGAGATCATAGTGGAAAGAGTCAAAGGATCAATAACATGAAGATTTCTAAAAAGGTGTGAGGAGACAGAACGTAATTGAGGTGGAGAGTGATAAAGGGAGACATGTCTGAGGTAGTGATCTGATAAGGGAAGAGCTGACGTATGGAAATTGGATAGTAGACAATTAGAAAAGAAAACCAGATCAAGGCAGCAACCAGACTGATGAGGTCAGGGAGCTCAAATCCTTGCTGCAACATTGCAAAGTCTTAAAAGCATTCTGAGACACGATCTGACTAAAGGACCAAATGCTTATACTGTTCCAAGGAAACCATTACATTGTCACATTTTTCACTTTTCTCCAATTTAACGTTTTATTGAAGGGATATCGGATATAATTCATAACTGTTTCAACAACATACAATACACGTCAGTCTCAAACTGTAACAGCATTCTCATTACACCCCTCCTTTATCCCCGTATTCCCTCTTGCCTTCCCCCCCCCCTCCATCTCTCTACCCTCTCTGCGCAAATAGGCCAGCATATTCTTTCATTCACTCTCAAACCTAGTCAGTAGCTGTCAATTTTTCCATTAAATATTTCTGGCAGAGCCTCTCCACACAGTGCTCCGATAAGGGAGGCCCCAATTACTTCCATCTATAGGCTACTTTGTATTTCGCAACACTTAAACACGCCATGATTTGTTTTCGTTCCTTTCGTGGACTTCCCTCTCTCCAGCAATAGGTATATTCCGGGATCCCTCCTCACTTCCACTCCTACTACTTGCTGTATCCACCATTGGACTTTTTCCCAAAAGAGCTTTATTTGGGGACATATCCACCAGATGTGATACATAGACCCCTCTTCGCTGCACTCCCAACAGCACCCTTTTGACACTGATGGAAACATCTTATGCAATCGTACTGGCGTATAATACCATTTCATCGTAAGTTTGTACCAGTTTTATCTTATGGCCATGGATATGGGGAGTTGCCTAACTTGATCAAATATGGTTTTCCATTGCTGTGTCCCCATAGTTATCCCCAACTCCTTTTCCTATGCTAGCATATATCCAGGTGTATTTTCCACATTCCTCTGTACTGCTTTGCACAAGTAATCTGTGAACTTTCATTAAAATCATCAGTAATACCTGAAGATTGGAGGATCGCCAATGTAACACCAATTTTTAAAAAGGGTTCCAGGGATGATCCGGGAAACTACAGACTGGTGAGCCTGATGTCAGTACCGGGAAAAATGGTAGAAACCATCATAAACCTTGGGCCGGAAGGACTGGGGTTTCTAGTCCCACAGGTGCTCCTTGTGGTCTTGGGCAAGCCACTTTAACCCTCCATAGCCCATGTTTCCCTGTAAAATAGTTATCTCCCTGTTCAATGTAATTTCAGTTTGTTCAATGTAAACCGCACTGATGCAGAATAGCGCGGTATATAAGAGAATGCAAATAAATAAATAAATAATAAATAAAGAACAAAACTACTCAGCATGTAGATAGTCATGGCCTAATGGGAGACAGCCAACATGGCTTTAGACAAGAAAGATCTTGTCTTATTAATCTATGTTTTTTTAAAGGTATGAATAAACAGGTAGACAAAGGTGAGTCGGTTGAAAGTATCTGGACTTTCAGAAAGCCTTTGACAAGGTCCCTCATCAGAAGCTTTTGGCAAAACTAAAGAGTCATGGGATAGGAGGCAGTGTACTATTCTGGATCAGGAACTGGTTAAAAGATAGAAAGTAGAGGGTAGGGCTAAATGGCCAATTTTCCCAATGGAGAAAGGTGAATAGTGGTGTACCCCAGGGATCTGTACTGGGTCCGCTGCTTTTTGACATATTGGGAGGGAGGAGTGGTCTACTGGTTAGGACAAGGTACTTCAGGCCGGAGGGCCGGGGGTTCAAGTCCCACCTGGGGACAGCAATCTCAGGCCGGAGGGACTGGGATTTCTAGTCCTATAGACACTCCTTGTGGTCTTGGGCAAGCCACTTAACCCTCCATTGTCCATGTTCCCTGTAAATATTAGCGTATGTCTCTCATATCCCCCAGTGTTAAATGTATCCCCCAATTGACCGCTTTGACCCGAAGAAAAGCGGGATATAAATACAGCTAAATAAATAAATAAAATTCATAAATGACCTGGAAAAGGGAATAATGAATGAGGTTATCAAATTTGCAGATGACACAAAACTATTTAAAGGTATTAAAACCCAAGAGGATTGTGGAAAATTGCAAGAGGATCTTGATAAATTGGAAGACTGAGCATCAAAATGGCAGATGAAATTTAATGTGGACAAGTGCAAAGTTATGCACCTAGAGAAGAACAACCCAAACTATGGTTACACGATGCAAGGTTCCACATTAGGAACCACCACCCAGGAAAAAGATTTAGGCATCATTGTGGATAACATGTTAAAACCTTCGGCCCAGTGTGCAGCGGCAGCCAAGAGAGCAAATAAAATGCTAGGTATCATAAGGAAAGGAATGGAAAATAAAACAAAAGATATTATAATGCCTCTATATCGTTCCATGGTGAGACCGCACCTTAAATATTGTGTACAATTCTGGTCGCCGTATCTTAAAAAGGATATAGCGTTATTAGAAAAGGTTCAGAGAAGAGCCACCAAAATGGTAAAGGGGATGGAAGGATACTCCTATGAAGAAAGTCTAAAAAGGTTAGGGCTTTTTAACCTGGAAAAGAGACGGCTAAGGGGAGATATGATAGTAGTCTATAAATTAATGAACGGAGTGGAACGGGTAAACGTAGATCGATTGTTTACGTTATCAATATAGAAAGACTAGGGGACATGCAATGAAGCTACAGGGTAGACTATTTAAGACTAATAAAAGAAAATATTTTTTCACTCAACGTGTAATCAAACTCTGGAATTTGTTACTGGAGGATATAGTAAAGTCTGTTAGTGCAGCTGGTTTAAAAAAGGTTTGGACAAGTTCCTGGAGGAAAGGTCCATAAACCATTATTAAGAATGGACATAGTTACCCTGTTAGCCAAGTTGAATATCCTGTTCATATGTAAACACAAAGTACTATTGGAAATGTGTATGTTCACTGTTTATTGTAAACCGCGCTGATGCTGAATAGCGCGGTATAGAAGAGACTTTAAATAAATAAATTTAAATAAATATCAATGTTTGACCCAGTACAAGCATTGTGGAACTTGTGTCTTTTGGTGAAACTGCTAGGTACGTATGACCTAGATTGGCCACTGTTGGAAACAGGATACTGGGCTTGATGGACCTTGGTCTGACCCAGTATGGCATATATTATGTTCTTATGCACATAGGATTGCCTGTCTTCAGGTATCTGACTTGGAAATTTGGGTACAGGATAAGTTAGGAAACATTCCTTGCACAGGAGAAAATCTTTTTGGCAAGAATTGGCAGGAGAAGCCTAATGAAATAGATGCTGACAATATCACATTGGATAGGCTGTCAAAATCTACAGCCGATCCTGCAAAGAGAAAATCCTCTTAAAAAAAACAAACCAAAAAACATTTTTCAATAAGAAAAAGAAGTTGCATCCTTTTTATGCCCAACAGGGACACTGTCCAGGTCAGACTGCCCAAAAGGGACAACAGCAACAACCTAGACAACAAAAGAAGCCAAAAGCTTCAAAACCTCAGCCAGCTCAGCAGGCTCAGCCTCCTCAGGGGCTTTGACTCCTTTCTAGAGAACTTCGCCTTCCTGCCCCTGAAGGGTCCAGAACCCTCAGCCATCCCAGGCAGGTTATGTCATTTTGCCAACAGATGGCACCAAATAACAGCAGAAAATTGGACTCTGCCCATTGTACGAGAGGGGTACAAGCTTCACAGCATGCCCGCTCCTACAATAGCAAGTTCATTTATCAAACCTCTCTCGACAGTCTCTTAGGTCAAAAGGTCACAACACTCCTTGCTCAAGGAGCAATAGAGGAAGTACCCATTCTCGTACAGGGTTCTAATCCCCCTATTTCCTTATTCCAAAGAAAACAGGAGGACACAGACCCATCTTAGACCTTAGAGAGTTGAACAAGTATCTGTTCTGAGAGAAGTTCAAAATGGTCTCTCTGCGAACTCTGCTACCATACCTTCAAAGTCAGGATTGGCTTTGTTCTCTAGATCTCAAGGATGCGCATACTCATATTCTCATCCATCCAAATCACAGGAAATTCCTTCGATTCCTGTTTCAAGGAAAGCACATCCAATACGGGGTTCTTCCCTTTGGCCTGGCTTCTGCACCAGGAGTATTCACAAAATGCATGGCTGTAGTAGCTGCATTTCTCCACACTCTGGGGATAATAGTCTCTTTTACTGAGACGACTGGCTCATTCGAGCCCCCACAGTGCCAGAAGCAAGCTCTGCTCTGTTTCACACAATGTGAATCCTTCAATATTTGGGACTGGTCATAAACCTCCCAAAATCCAATCTTGCTTCCACTCAGTCCCTAGAGTTCATAGAAGCTCATCTGGATACCAAACAGGCAAGGGCTTTCCTTCTACAACCCCGCTGTCTTCCCATAGTAGAACTAGCTTCCCAAGCAGTGCTCAAGCCTTATCTCACTGTTGGAGAAATGCTACAACTGCTGGGCCACATGGCATCCCACCGTACATGTGGTTCCTTATGCTTGCCTCCACATGCGAGTAGCTCAGTGGACTTTATCCACTCAGTGGGCACAGGCCTCAGGTTGCCTGTCGGACAAAATAACAAACTCAGAGCATCTTATTTCATCCCTCCAATGCTGGCAGTCACTCAGAAATGTTCTGGTAGGGTCTCCTTTCCAGCAACTCCTATTCCAAGCCACCCTAACAACAGATACATCTCAGGTGGGATGGGGAGCCCACCTGCACGATCTCTCTTCCCAGGGTACCTGGACGCCACAGGAGGCCTGTCTTCACATCAACCTCCCGGAACTCAGAGCAATATTCATTGCTCTTCGAGTATTCCACGCCCAGCTCAGCTACAAGACAGTCCTAGTTCAAAAGGACAATCAAGTAGCCATGTTCTATGTGAACAAGCAGGGCAGAACAGGCTCTCTGTCATTATGCAACGAAGCTTTGCGACTATGGGCCCTCGCCAGAGAGCATCAGATTCATCTCCTTGCGGTGTATCTTCCAGGCATTCAAAACTCTTGGGCAGACAAACTCAGTCGAGTCCTGCTACCACACGAATGGTCTCTCCATGCAGATCAGGTGGCTCAAATATTTCACGTCTGGGGCACCCCGGACATAGTCCTATTTGCAAGTCCACTGAATGCCAGACTTCCCCGGTTCTGTTCCAGAATTTCTGCTCGACATTGTCAGGCAAGGGACGACTTCCTCTATGCCTTCCCACCCATTCCCCTCATCCCTAAAACACTATTCAAGCTTCAGAGAGACAGAGGTTACATGATTCTTATAGCTCCATGTTGGCCACAGCAGACGTGGTACCCTCTGCTCTCTCAAGCTCCGCCTATGGAGTTGGGATCTGCTCCAGATCTTCTCTCCCAAGAGAACGGAATGCTATGACATCCCAATCCCCAGTCTCTGCATCTCAGGGCCTGGTTGCTGAAAGCCTAGAACTTCAGGATCTCAACCTTTCCCAGCAGGTAAAGAATACCCTTTAATCTTCTAGAAAACCCTCCACAAGATGCTCATACGCCTTTAAGTGGAAAAGGTTTACCATATGGTGTTTGCAGAAGGGTCTTAACTCTCTTGCGATACCTCTGGAATCGATACTGGTGTATATCCTTCACTTGTTAAATGCTGGTCTTAAGACAAATTCAGTAAGAGTCTATCTTAGTGCTATTGCAGCTTCTTACAAGCCTCTAAGTGGACAACCTACTTCCTCTCATCCTCTCATAGTGAGATTTATGAGAGGTCTTCTTTTAACAAAACCTCACATTAGCCACCACCAGTGGCATGGAACTTGAATCTTGTGCTCGGGAGATCATGAAACCACTTTTTGAACCTTTAGCCACTACATCTCTGAAATTCATTTCCTGGAAAGTCATCTTCCTTATTGTAATCACATCAGCACGCCGCATTAGTGAATTGCAAGCTTTAGTGGCTGATCCTCCTTACACAAGGTTCCACCATGATAAGGTAGTTCTTAGGACTCTTCCACACTTTATGCCAAAGGTGGTTTAACCTTTTCATTTAAACCAAGCGGTTTACCTTCCTGTGTTTTTCCCAAGGCCTCATGCTTCCAGTGCAGAAAGGAACCTTCATACTTTGGACTGTAAAAGAGCTTTGGCCTTTTACTTGCAAAGGACACAGCAACATCGAAAATCTTCTCAACTCTTTGTTGCTTTTGATCCTAGTCATTTGGGACTTCGTTTCCAAAAGAACTCTGTCTAACTGGATTGCACAGTGCATATCCTTTGCTTATGAGAGTAAGAATCTTCCTCTTGAAGGCCATGTCACATCTCACAATGTGAGAGCCATGGCAGCCTCAATGGCTCATCTTCACTCTGTCTCTATCGACGACATCTGTCGAGCAGCTACTTGGGCTTTGGTACATACCTTCACAGCCCACTACTGCTTAGACAAGGACTCCCGCCAGGATGCCTGGTTTGGCCAGGCTGTTCTTCAACACCTTTTTCAGACTTAATCAACTCCTACCCACCATCCCTGGTAGGATGCCAGAGATCCATGGGAGGAAGCATGGCCCTTTCAGAAGGGTTACCATCTTCCTGGGGCTATCTTCCTGGCATCTGTAGCTAGGGAGTCCCCCATTTGTGAAGACTACATTCCTGCTTGTTCCTGGAGATAGCATAGTTACTCACCTATAACAGGTGATCTCCGGGAACAGCAGGAATTTAGTCTTCACAACCCACCCACCTCCCCTAGGAGTTGTATCTCTCTCTCTCTCTCTCTTTCTCTCTTTTGTCTCAACTGGAGAGGGACAGTTGGAAAGGCGGGAAGGCAGCACGCAAGCACCATGGGATGCTCCCAAAAGCTTTCCTATTGGTCGCTGGGGAGCGTTCCCTCACAGGCTCCGTCGGTACCGACAATACCCATATGTGGAGACTAAATTCCTGCTGTTCCCGGAGATCACCTGTTACGGGTGAGTAACTTCGCTTTCTCCCTATCTCCTTCTTGGTCACCGGACACGCTAGAGACGTGAATAAAAACAGCAGTCTGGGTAGTACATTCATCTTTACCACCACTATCCTTCCCATCCAGGACATTCTAACCGTTCGCCACCGTGACAAATTATTCCGAATATTTTCTACTACTCTTTGATAATTCCATTATTTAATTTGCTCCGTTGGCTTCCCTAATTGTATCCCCAAATATCTAAACTGCTGTGGTACCCACTTAAAGTTGAAATGCTCCTTCAATCGTCCTTCTAACACCCCTTCCAGATTTAACCCCAAGACCTCAGTCTTGCTTGCATTGATTTTGTACTCTGCAACTCTACCAAATTCACTTATAATTTTCATCACTACTGGCATAGTAGTCAATGGCTGCCTCAGTTTGAATATGACATCGTCTGCAAACAGTGCTATTTTCTCCTCCCGGCTGCCCACTACTACCCCTTTGACATCTGCTGCCCTCCGAATCCCTTTTGCCAACAGCTCTATTGCCAGTGCAAATAACAGCAGCGACAACGGGCATCCTTGTCTTGTACCCCTCCCTAATGTAAATTTCTCCGAGTATCCTCCACTCTAATCCGCGCACATGAATGCTCATACAGAGCTTTTATCCGTGCTATATACCTGTCTCCAAACCCCATCTGCTCCAACACCTGGAACATATACGGCCACTCAACTCTGTCAAATGCCTTCTTCGCATCCACCGTGACTAATATCGCCTGTTCCCCCGACCCCTGAAGGTGCCATACAACAGTCATCACTTTCCGGATGTTATCACTTCCTTGCCTCCCCGTGACAAAACCAGTTTGGTCTCTATGTAGGTAAAATATCTTGAATCCGAGTGGCCAATATCTTAGCTAATATCTTAGCATCTAGATCAATTAATGAAATGGGTCAATAAGATCCTTATTCCCCCTTATCCTTTCCAGGTTTTGGTATTACCGTAATCGCCGCTTCTCCCATGGTCTGTGGTAGCCCCTCCCCTCCCATCGCCTTATTAAAAACCCTAGTCAAGATTGGTACCACTTGCTCCACCATCTTCTTATAGAATTGCGCCATGTACCCATCTAGCCCCGGCGACTTCCCTAACTTCAAAGATATTATAGCCTCCCTCACCTCCCCTTCCTTTATAGCCTCTCCTATTCTGTCCCTCTCATCGGGCTCTAATGTCCTCAGCCCACATTCTTTTATGTAGCACTTTATCTCCTCTTGCTTTTTCTGTAGTTCACTTTGATATAACGCCCGGTAGTAGTCACAGAAAATCTGACTTATTGCTTTCGTATTATGCAGCATCCTTCCTGTTTTATCTCTAATGCCATCTATATACGCTGCTTGCCTTTGGGCTCTCAGTCTGCTTGCCAAAACTTTCCCTACTTTATTCCCTCCGTCAAAATATTTTTGCTTTAAGACCTCCAGCTTATACACTATTTTCTGGGCCCTCCTCCTTCTGAGCTCCGCTCTAGCCTTTATCAATCTAGCCATGACTTCAGAGTCCTTAGTTCTCTGGTGTTGGGCCTCCAACTGTTGTATCTGCCCCAACAATTCTTCCTCCGCTTTCATCCTCTGTCGCTTAAGTCTCGCCGCTATACTGATGAGCTTCCCCCTAATTACTGCTTTTAGTCCCTCCTTCTTTTAGTCCCTTCTTCAACTGGACCTCTCCCGTGTCATTATACTCTAAATACTCCCTGATGGCTTCTCTAACTACGTCGACGTGTTCTTCCTCCTTCAACAAAGACTCATTCAGTTTCCAATACTTTATTCCCTACTCCTCTATTCTCATGTCAAACGTCACTGTTACTGGAGCATGATCTGTCCAGGTAATTTCCCCCTGTTCCACTGCTTTTACTCTCGAGGCCCATATCCCACCACCCCATATCATGTCTAGCCTAATGTAGGTTCCATGCACTTGAGAATAAAAAGTATACTTACGCGCCCCTGGATGCCTCGACCTCCACAAATCTATCAAACCTAATCTCTCCTGCATCCTTCTCAAGCTTTGTCTATCCTTCTTTCCTCCACTATTGTCTAACCTTGGATTCTCATTTGGCCCATAGACGCTTATCACCCATACCTCCCCCTCCCTCATTTTCAACTTCACCCCAACCCACCTCCTCTCCTTTCCTCTCGTTTCTTCCACTACCAATAGTCTGACCTCTTCCCCTACCAAGATGCCCACTCCCCCTTTTCGAGGGTTTACCCTCTGCCCCGCCAACACCACCTTTGGATACTGCTTCGAAGTTACTAGGTGCTCCTGTCCCACCCTCAAGTGTGTATCCTGCACACACATAATATCCGCATTCAATCGCTTTCCTTCCCATTCTAAAAGCCTGCGTTTCTGCCACATTCTTAACCCTTTGACATTAATGGTAGTTACTACCAATTCCTTTGAGTGTTTACCTCTCACTTTTCTCCATGCCTCCCCTCCCCTCCTAACCCTCTCCTCGGTTCCCCCATACTTCTCTTCCCCCTTGTCCCCTCATTCTCCCTCACTGCTGCTCTCCCCCCTCTCCTCCCCCCTCCCTCCTTCCTCAGGAGTGTTTAGAGTAGTGCATCCCTTACCTTCCCCACCTGCCCCCTCCTCCCTCCCATCCCCTTCCCCTCTCCTCATCCCCCGCCTATCTCCCCCCTCTTCCTCGCTAATCAGGTTATCTCCTCTCATTTTTAGTGTCATTGTTTCACGTAAACTTTTACTTTTACATTGCAACAATTATCAAACTGCTTCCTACCCCCACCTTCTACCCCTGGGTCTCCGATATACTTTCCCATCTCCCACCCTCTAATCCCAATATCTACTTTCCAATTACAGTCTTTCATCTTTTTGCTATTTCTTTGCCCTCCTTGCTCCTCTCTTTCTTCGGGTCCTGCTTCTCTCCCACGGCTTTACTCTGTTCTCCTCTAGAGTCCTCCACTCCTAATATCTGCCAGTTGAACTCCGTATCCACTCCAATCCCGTCTTCCTTTAACTCTGCTGTTGCCTCCGCAAGTGTCTGCACACTCCTAGGCTTGCCATTTATTGTGAATTAAAGCCCAAACGGATGCAGCCAGCGATATTTAATGTCTCTACTGCGCAAATGCAGCCAGCGATATTTAATGTCTCTACTGCGCAAAGCCTGTGTGACAGGCTGCAGAGCTCTCCGCCTCTGTAAAGTTCCAAGAGACAGATCCTCATGTATAGCTATTGAATAGCCCTGCTATGTTAGTGTCCCGAGGCTCTTTATTTTGGTTGCAATCCTTTCTTTCAGTTTATATCCTGCGAAACAGATAATGATATCTCGTGGCCTATTCAATCTTGCTATTCCCATAGCTCTGTGTGCTCTATCCAACTCAATCTCCACCGGATTCACTTCTTCTCCTCCTTTCCTGAGTATCTCTGAGCATATTGATGCGGCAACTTTCGCGCTATCTTGGAATTCTCTTTCCTCTGGGACTCTGCAAATACGCAGATTATTCCTTTGGGATCTATTTTCCAAGTCCTCCAGTTTATATTGCATGTCTGTTAAACATTTTTGGCCTGCTTGGTACTCCTGTTGTCGCTCCTCTTGCTGCTGCTCCAAATGTTGCAGCCGATTCCCGTGATCTCCTGCCTTATGTGTCAATTCTGCTATATCTTCTTTCAAATTTCCCTATAAGATCACTTATTTCCCTTTTGACTGCTTGCACTTCATTCTTTATTTCCACAAACCATTCCTTTAGCTCCGCTCTTGTGATCTCTTGCATACCTTCCTTTCCCTGCTCCTTAGGGAGACGGTGCCCCACCCCTTCTGCAGGTTCATTGCTTTTATTTCTATTGTCCAGCACCATATTCTCACTGGTGCTTGTTCCCGCACTTTGGTATGCGTATTCTCTCAAGTCCATAGTGTTCCTTCTTGTATTGTAGCCATTCTCAATTCTTTTTCTTTCTCCTCCCAATGATTTTTTATGATTTTCCTTGCTTTTTTTGCTTTTTCTTTTTATTATACTGTGTGTGTGTATATATATATATATATATATTATTATTTTTTTTTTTTTTTAAATTCTGTGTTATATATTTTTTTATTTTTTTAGTATTTTTTCCTTTTGTAGAGGGGCACTGGCTTGTTGCTGATCAAATCTCCTGCAGATCCTGTACCCCAACCTCACTTCCAGATCTGTCTCACTGTAATATTCTCTTTATGCTGTTTTCTCCATCTGCCGTACTCATTATATGTTAAATTGATTGCCCTGCGTCCATCATCCTCTCCCGTCTCTCCACCACAGATTTTCCTCTCTCACACCGCTCACCGCTGCATTCCCTAGCACACTTCTTCTCAGCTCAAGCCGCCAGACCGTTCAGCACGCGGTCTACGATCGCCATCTTTATTTGTGCTGGTACTGTTCTCTGCTCCTCCGCTGTTTTTAGTCAGTCGCTCTCCACTCCCCAGCCATCCACTCACTACGCGTTGGTCTGCGCTCCGTCCAGCCATGCTATTACTCCTCCGCCACTTCCTCTCTCACTCTCACCTCATTACCGGCTCCTGCGCTCTCCAACTCACTCGCAGCACTCCATCCTCGCTCTCACGCTACACCACTGCTTCAGCACAATTATGCCTCACTTTGTTCCCCCAACATCTGCCACTCTCCGTTCTTGCTGCACTCTCTCCCAGCCTTCCAAAATGCCACCGTTTCCATTTCGGGTTCTTTATTCAATTTCCTGAGGGGTATGTTATTTTCAGTAGGTTTGGCCCGGAGCGATGTTCTCACACCGCCATCGGGGTCGGTGATGTCACTTCCTCCCCTTTCTCTCTTTTGAAGTCCACTCCATCGGCCCTTTCACTCCACTCCGGGTAGCTATTATTTATCGACCTCCTGACAAGTCTCCTTCTACCTTTCTTACTGACTTTGACTAGTGGCTTTCCTTCTTTCTGGATTCCTCTTCCCCGATTCTTATTCTTGGAGATTTTAACATTCATGTCAATAACCCCCTCTGATCCTGATGCTTTAAAACTCCTCTCCCTTACTTCCTCATTTGACCTCCAACTTTGTTCCACTGCCCCCACTCACCGGCATGGCCACTGCCTTGACCTGATATTTTTCTCTAGTTGCCTACCCTCGAACCTCTGTAGCTCAGTTCTTCCCTTATCTGACCATCACCTTTTAAGCTTTAATCTTCATCACCCGCTGCATCAGCCTCGTCCTGTCTCCTCCAACCTATTAAGAAATCTTCATGCTATTAATCTCTTGGCTCTGTCTTCCACTATTTCTTCATCTCTTTCTTCCACTATGTCATCTAAGTCTGTTGACGAGGCAGTAACTTCCTATAATACTGCACTCTCCTCGGCTCTGGATGCTCTCGCTCCGCCCATGCCACGTCCTGTGAGACGTTCTGCAGCCCAGTCCTGGCTTTCATCCACTACCCGCTATCTACGTTCCTGTGCCCATTCCTGTGCCCAGCTGAACATGCTTGGCTCAAATCCCGTTCCCCTGCAGACTTTCTACACTTCAAATTCATGCTTGTCTCCTTCCAGTCAGCCATAACTCTTGCCAAACAAGACTACTATGTCCATCTGACTAACTCTCGTGCCTCTGATCCTCGCTGTCTCTTTACTACTCTCAGTTCTCTTCTCAAAGTGCCTCCGCCCCTGATCCCTCCCTCCCTCCCTTTCTGCCCAAACCCTGGCTTACTATTTCCATGGCAAAATCCACAAAATCACCCTCCAATTCCCCACAAAGTCAGCTACTTCCCCTCCTCCTCCTCTTCACTCCCAACTCTCCCCCCTACCTCTGCTTCCCTCTCTTCCTTTCCTGTGATCTCTGAAGAGGAAACCGCACACCTTCTTTCTTCCTCCAAACTCACCACCTGCTCCTCTGATCCTGATCCTCTGATTCCCACCTGTCTCCTAAGTCCCATCTCCTCCACTGTTGTCCCTTCCATCTCGCATATTCTCAACTTATCGCTCTCCACTGCAACAGTCCCTGCAGGTTTCAAGCATGCTCTGGTCACACCTCTCCTCAAGAAACCCTCACTTGATCCCAACGGTCCTTCTAATTATCAACCCATCTCTCTCCTTCCCTTCGTTTCTAAACTACTTGAACGTGTGATTCACCGCCGCTGTCTTGACTTCCTCTCCTCTCATGCCTTCCTGGATCCCTTACAGTCTGGCTTTTGTCCTTTACACTCTACTGAAACGGCTCTTGCCAAAGTCTCCAGTGACTTGTTCCTGGTAAAGTCCAAGGGCCTTTACTCTGTCCTCATCCTTCTTGACCTCTCTGTTGCTTTTGACACTGTTGACCACAACCTTCTCCTCGATACCCTGTCCTCACTTGGTTTTAGGGGCTCTGTACTATCCTGGTTCTCCTATCTCTCCCATCGCTCTTTCAGTGTGTGTTCTGGTGGCTCCCCTCCTCTGCTATCCCGCTCCCAGTTGTTGTACCCCAAGGATCCATCTTGGTTCTGCTCCTTTTCTCTCTCTACACTCAGTCCCCTGGTACGCTTTTCTCTTCCCATGGCTTTCAGTACCATCTGTATGCTGATGACTCCCAGATCTACCTCTCTACGCTTGAAATCTCTGCGGCAATCCAGACCCAGATCTCTGCCTGCCATTCCGACATTGCTGCCTGGATGTCTCACCGCCGCTTGAAACTGAACATGGCCAAGACTGAAATTCTTATCTGTCCCCCTAAAACCTCCCCTCCTCTTCCTCCTTTCTCAGTCTCTGTGGATAACTCTGTACTCCTTCCTGTTTCCTCAGCCCGCAATCTGGGGGTTGTCTGACTCCTCTCTCTCTCTTTCTCCTCACATATCCATCTGATAGCTAAGACCTGCCGTTTCTTTCTCTATAACATCAGCAAAATCCGCCCTTTCCTTTCTGAACACACTACTAAAACGCTTATTCACTCCTTAATCACCTCCTGTCTTGACTACTGTAACCTACTCCTTGCTGGTTTCCCTTTGAATCATATCTCTCCCCTTCAATCTGTTCAACACTCTGCTGTGCGGCTAATCTTCCGCCAGCCTCGTTATGCCCATATTACTCCTCTTCTCAAGTCACTTCATTGGCTCCCTATCCATTTCCTCATCCAGTTCAAACTTCTTCTGTTGACCTATAAATGCATTCACTCTGCGGCTCCTCACTACCTTTCTTCTCTTATCTCTCCTTACAGCCCCCCTCGGGAACTCCGCTCTTCTAGCAAACTGCTTCTATCTGTGCCCTTCTCTTCTACTGCTAACTCCAGACTTCGCTCCTTTCACCTTGCAGCACCTTATGCCTGGAACAAACTACCAGGCACCTTCTCTGATTCTCTTCAAATCCAGGCTGAAAACTCACCTCTTCGCTGCTGCTTTTAGATCTTGACTCACCTGATCTCCTTTTTCTTTCCCTTACTTTGTCCCTGCCTACACCTTCTGTGTTTGTTTTGACTAGCTTGTAAACTCTGATGAGCAGGGACTGTCTCCTGCATGTCTGGACAGCGCTGTGTACGACTTGTAGCACTATATAAATGCTCTGTAGTAGTAGTAAGGGGATAGGAGACAGTTTATTATTGTGGATCATGAACTGGTTAAAAGATAGAAAGCAGAGAGTAGGGCTAAATGGCCAATTTTCTCAATGGAGAAAGGTGAACAGTGGAGTACCCCGAGGATCTGTGCTGGCCCTCTACTTTTTAAGTAAATGATCTGGAAATGCCAAAAAGCAAGTGAAGTGATCAAATTTGTAGATGACACAAAATTATTCAAAGTTGTTAAAATGTAAGAGGATTTGAAAAATTGCTAGAAGGCCTTGATAAATTGGAAGACTGGACATTAAAATGACAGTTGAAATTTAATGTGGACAAGTGCGAACTTTTGCACCTAGGAAAGGACAATCTATACTACAGTTACACGATGCAAGGTTCCATATTAGGATCCACCACCCAGGAAAAAGATTTGTGTCATCGTGGATAATACGTTGAAACCCTCTGCCCAGTGTGCAGCGACAACCAAGAAAGCAAATAGAATGCTAGAAATCATAAGGAAAGAAATGGAGAATAAAACCAAGGATATTATAATGCCTTTGTATTGTTCATGGTGCTATTTAGCACTACTACTATTTAGCATTTATATAGCGCCAAGCACGCAGCGCTGTACAGGTATGACATGCTTATAAAAGATATACATATAAAAGACAGTCCCTGCTCATCAGTCGTGCTCATCCGAGTTTACAATCCAATACAACAATACAGAGCAATAGTCAGTTCGGTGCAAAGCATAATGTGGTCTGTGTAATTCGGTCATGGGAGAATGATGAGAATCAGGTTAGGATAAAGGTTGAAGTCAGGATCTGAAGGCAACAGTGAAGGGGTGGATTTTCAACTTGGATTTGAAGGGGGCCAATGAGGGTGCATGGCGTATAGACATAGGTAGGTTGTTCCAGGCGTAGGGTGCAGCGAGGTGAAAGGAGCGAAGGCGTGAGTTAGCTGTGCGAGTGAAAGGCCTACATAGAAGTAATTTGTTAGCGGAGCGAAGTTCCCAAGAGGGGATGTAGGGGGAGATAAGGGATGAGAGGTATTGAGGGGCCACAGAGTGGATGCATTTATAGGCCAGTATGAGAAGTTTGAACTGTATACGGAATTGGATAGGGAGCCAATGAAGTGACTTGAGAAGAGGAGTAATGTGGGCATGGCAAGACTGGCGGAATATTAGACGAGCAGCATCATTTTGTATAGATTGAAGGGGAAGGAGATATGATTTGTGGGGAGACCGGCAAGGAGCAGATTGCAGTAATCTAGGCAAGAGGAAATTAAGGAGTGGATAAGCGTTTTGGTAGTGTGTTCAGAAAGGAAGGGGAGGATTTTGCTATTATTGAAGAGGAAGAAGCGGCAGGTCTTAGCTACGAGCTGGATGTGTGTGGAGAAGGAGAGAGATGTGTCAAAGATAACCCCCAGATTGCGGGCTGAGGGAACAGGGAGGATCGTAGATCCATCCACTGAGACTGAGAAAGGGGAAAGACAAGGAGTTCAGTCTTGGCCATGTTCACTTTCAAGCGGCGATGGGACATCCAGGCAGCGATGTCGGAAAGGCAGGCTGAGATCTTGGTCTGGATTGCTGGAGAGATATTAAGTGTAGAGAGGTAGATTTGGGAGTCATCGGCGTAGAGATGGTACTGAAAGCCATGGGAGGAGATAAGTGCGCTAAGGGATTGGGTATAAAGAGAGAAAAGGAGGGGGCCCAAGACAGATCCCTGTGGAACACCAACATGGAGCGGGGTGGGGGAGGAGGAGGAGCCCCCAGAGCATACACTAAAGGAGCAATGGGAGAGGTAGGAGGAGAACCAGGATAGGACGGAGTCCTTGAAGCCAAGCGAGGAGAGGGTGTTAAGGAGAAGATTATGGTCAACAGTGTCAAAGGCCGCGGAGAGGTTGAGGAGGATGAGGACAGAGTAGAGTCCCTTAGATTTAGCCAGGAGCAAGTCATTGGAGACTTTAGTAAGGGCCGTTTCAGTGGAGTGTAGGGGCCAGAAGACTGATTGTAGTGGGTCCAAGAGGTCATGGGAGGTGAGGAGGTCAAGGCAGCGTTGGTGGACTGCTCGTTGTAGTAGTTTAGAAATAAAGGGAAGGAGAGAGATGGGTCGATAGAAGGGCAGGTGGGATCGAGTGAGGGTTTCTTCAGGAGAGGTGTGACAATAGCATATTTGAAGTTGACTGGGACAGTTGCAGTGGGGAGTGAAAGGTCGAGAATATGAGAGATGGATGGAACAATGGTGGGGGAGATGGGATGTAGGAGATGGGTGGGGATGGGGTCAGATGAACAGGTGGTGGGTTTGGAGGAGGAAAGGAGGAGTGCGGTTTCCTCTTCGGAGTTCATAGGGAAGGAGAAGAGGGTGCGACTTCACCTTGGATATTGTGTGCAGTTCTGGTCACCATGATACAGGTCTATAAATTGATGAATGAATGGAACGGATAAACGTAGATCAGTTTAGGCCATCAAAAAGTAAAAAGACTAGGGGGGACAAAATGAAGCTGCAATTTAAGATTATTAAGAAAAAATATTTTTTGACTCAACGCGTAATCAAACTCTGGAGTTCATTACCGGAGGATGTAGTGAAGGCTGTTAGTGTAGATGTTTTTAAAAAAGATTTGGACAAGTTTGTTTATTTATTTATTTATTTAGTAAACATTTGTATACCGCTGCTTCCTACGATCAGCAGCGGTTTAATTTACAGAATCATTAAGTATCGTATAATACAGAGATTTTTAGTTATACATTACGATTAGGCAATGATTTACATACGACAGGAAAATCAGTTGGATCCAATATACATTTGATTGGGGAACACAAATCTAAGTAAACTTTTGATTGCAGGTGCATGGGTGGGTCCCAAAATATACAAATATACATGATTACATACCGGTGTTTTAAATGCAGGCGTGGCAGGCAAAAGACATTTGGTTGAGGTAGAGTGTCGCATTTAGGTCAGGTTGTAGTGGGCCTGAAATAAGTGAGTTTTGAGTTTCCTTCTAAATTCACTCAAGTTGTTTGTGAGTCGCAACTCGTGTGGGAGTTGGTTCCAGTGGATTGGTGCTGTATATGTGAATGCCCTATTGCTTGTTTCTGCTTTGACAGTTCTTATGCTGTTCGGAACACTGAGAGCGTTGAGGTTTATGGTTCTTCTGCTCCTGTTGTGGGGTTGAATAGTAATTAGGTTATCGAGGTATGATGGTGCGATGTTGTGGATAAGCTTAAACGTTGTTATGAGAAGTTTGAACTTGATGCGAGCGGCCACCGGGAGCCAATGCAGTTCCATTAGTACTGGTGTTATGTGATCTGTGACCTTTACCTGGATGAAAGGTCCATAAACTATATTAATAATAAGATCTTTTACATTATACCTTTGTAAGTTATGTCATCCCTTATCCAATGTTATGTCACTCCATATATTATGTAATTTATTTTGTTTAACCCACCACTTTGATTGAAGGAAAAAGTGGTATACAAATCTAAATAAATAAATTATTAAAGAGGGCGCGGGGGGCATGGCTAATTCCAAGATGGCGACAAAGTGGATTTGAGCCTAATACCGACGTAAAAAGGCAAGCCAAGGGCTCCTCCCGCGGAGCCAGTGCCTGCCACTGTGGGTCCGATGGATAGATTTGTTCGACTCAATGTGGACCAGATTGGGTAGATTCGAGCGGGCTTGGTAGCGCCGGCAGAGGAGTATTCGGCGTCTTCCACCCTTGAACTGTCTCTCTCCCTAGATGAACATCTGCCTCCAGCTGTTCCAGGTTCCTCGGTGACTCCCCCAGCGCGCGGTTCTGCAACTCTCCCTGTGCAGGATGGGGCTACGGACCGGATGTGGGGTGCGTCTGAGGGTAGTCCCGGAGGTCAGCCGCCTGTGCTTACGGCCGCTGTTCCTGGAGAATTACATTCTGCAGAGGTCATTGATACTGCTTGTTCGGTGAAACATTCTGGTATGCCAAAGGTTGGAGCAGCTCAGTCTGAGTCACCATTTTCTCTCTCTATTTCTCGTCCTACTGTTGTGACTCTTGAAAATATTTGGGAAGCGATTAATCAACTTTCCTTGGCAGTGAAACAGCAGTTGGCACTTTCCTCTTCAAATGTTTCTAAACTTGAGGAGAATGTGGATGGTTTGTCTAAGGACATGGTGAAATTAAAGGGTAAAATCGAAGCTTCTGATCAGAAACTTTCACGGGTCTCTGATCTGACCTTTTCCTTGATGAAAGACAATACAGCGTTAAGAATGAAGCTGGAGTCTTTGGAAAATGCTGCCAGGGTGTCAAATCTTCGGTTGTTAATTTTCCTGTGGTTCCTGAGGTGGTGCCTTTGGATCTTTTCAAGAAGTATCTTCATGAATCTCTAATGTAACCTTTGGATTTAATTCCCCCAGTACAGAAAGTGTATTATTTGCCTTTGGGAAAGAAAGAGGGTAAGGCTGCCGTTGGGGCTATTGACATTGACTTTCTTAATGTCTCCCCTTTGCTTCAGTCTCCCAAGGAGGATGAGATTATAGCTTCCACTTTGTTAGTAACTTTCTTTGACACAGTTAACCACAAGACTCTATTGGATAGACTACAGAACATCGGTCTACACGGTGCCACCCTGAATTGGTTCCATTCATACCTAACCGAAAGACAAATACAGGTCAAAGTAGGACACAACACATCTCGACCCATAAAAGTCATACAAGGAGTGCCACAGGGATCGGCCCTTTCAGCTCTCCTAGTCAACCTATACATCCAGCCAATATGTGCCATCATGAAAGAGCACCACATACATTATACAATCTACGCAGATGACATCATGATCTACACACCCATCTCGGTCGACAACCAACATAACAAACTGCCTCACCCAATTGGCAAACTGGCTTCAGGAGTGGAGGAGTAGCCTAGTGGTTGGGGCAAGGTACTTCAGGCGGAAGGTCGGGGGTTCAAATCCCACTAGAGGACAGCAACCTTGGACTGGAAGGACTGGGGTTTCTAGTCCCACAGGTGCTCCTTGTGGTCTTGGGCAAGACACTTAACCCTCCATAGCCCATGTTCCCTGTAAAATAGTTATCTCCAAGTTATAATGCCCTGTTCAATGTAATTTCAGTTTGTTCAATGTAAACCGCACTGATGCAGAATAGCGCGGTATATAAGAGAATTTAAATAAATAAAGAATATAAATAAGGAAAACAACCTATCAATCAACTACAGCAAGACGGAGGCACTGATCATCACGCGAAACCCGGTCTTTATCCCTCCACCCGACATCAAGATAAGAGATGCACTCATACCCATAAAATCAGAAGTTAAGTACCTCGGAGTCATCCTGGACAAAGAACTTAACCTCCAAGCACACATAGGCAGAGCAACCAAAAGTGCATACCTAAGAATGCGACTCATCAGAAGACTAAAGCCCCTCCTCGACCCGGAGCACTTTCGCACCGTTTGCCAGGCGCTGATAACCCCTCTACTAGACTTCTGCAATCCAATATTCACCGGGCTACCAAAGCAGACCCTCAGACCACTACAACTGGCCCAAAACACAGCTGCCCGCATAATAGCCGGTACTACAAGACACGATCACATCACACCCATACTGAAAGAACTGCACTGGCTCCCTATCATATCACGCATCAAATACAAGACTATCATAAACATATTCAAGACCAAACACTCCTCCGCCATAAGCCTACACACACTAATACAACCCGACACAAGCACATGGCCAAGAAGAAGAGGCACCTCAAATCGGGTTAACACCCCAAAAGACTTCACCAAGACCCCCAAAGACACCGCACAACGAGCAATCTCCCTGACTGCTCCATCCATATGGAACTCCCTCCCAGATGATTTGAGACTAACCACAGAAATCAAGGACTTCCGAAAACAGCTGAAGACAACCCTGTTCATCGATTACTATGGACATACCCCCTGAACCAGCATACAAGTCAGATCATCAACCCACCCCCCCCCACCACCCCAAGACTGTATATAAGACTGTATAATAGCTCATGATGTATAATAGTGCACTATGTAGATAAACCAAATCTAATCACATCCCCGCCAACACATACACACCACTCTGTACACTGCATGAAAACATTTGCCCCCTTGATTGTTTGCCGTGGAAACCGCTTTGATTGAATGATAAGGCGGTATATAAATACCATTAAATAAATAAATAAATAAACTTTCGCTCTGTCTACAAACAGATTGGCTCCTTAAATTGTTTTATTAAAAGAGAGCCAATCTGTTTATCGGTAGGAAAATCTATTTTCCCAGATGTTTCAAAAGAAACTCAGAAACGACGTAAGTCTTTTCTTTTGTTAAGACCAGGTGTGATTCAGTTGGGGGCCTCCTTTGTACTGCGATTTCCCTGTAAGTGTATTGTTTTCAACTCTCAGAAATATGTTTGTTTTTTTTCAACCTGGAGATTTGTCCTCCTTTATTAGCATGCATACTATAACATCTTCACCGTCTTAGTCGGTAATTCATCTATTTATTATTATGGTCCCGGTCCTTTGTCGCCTTCTATTATGTTGATATATGGTTTCCTTGTTGACAGTGTAGGATACTTCGCCCTCAGTGGATTATAGTACCCGTCTCCCATTATTGGGGACTATTGATGCTCTTGCTGTATCTATTTTTGTGTACATGTTTCCTAAGAATTGTCTGCAAGTTTGTATCTTTTCTGTTCAAGCGTTTGTTGCTTGATGCGATTGTAAACTTTAGAAATAGAAAAAAAAAAAAAGAGGACCCGGGAAATCTACTGCTTGCTCCGGTACAAGCATTGTGGAACCTGTGTGCCTTTTTGAGAACCTACCAGGTACTTGTGACCTGGATTGGCCGCTGTTGGAAAAAGGATACTGGACTTGATGGACCTTGGTCTGACCCAGTATGGTATTTCATATGTTCTTATCATTGAACACTTTCACTAGTATATCCACTAACAGCTCCTGATATTTTTGGCAAAATCGGGTCATGTATCTGTTGTGATGTAGAGACCCTTACGGAGCCCATGGAAATAGAGAGAAAGGAAGATTCCACCTTTAAAACTGACAGGCAGCTAGAACACATGGCTCACTGTTTACAAAGAAAAGGTAAACAGAGAAAGTCAGGAGCTGAACTGACACGCCCAAGCTCTGACGAAGCAGCAAGCTTAGAGCTTGATCAATCACACCTGTTCAGGTTGAGGGCAGAGCCAAGCCCAGGGGAACAGAATTATAAAACCCCGTCATTAGCTCCCAGGAGCAGATTGAGATTTAGAACTGGAGGAATTAGGAGAGGAGAAGCAGGCTTGAGTACAGGCTGGAGTGGTAATTGCAGTTCGGACGGCAGTTGGAGCCGTGGCAGCAGAGAAAGAGGAGTCCTGGACAGCAAAGTCAGGAGAGAGGAGAGAACTCCTGTAAGACTTGCTGGGAGAGGCTCAGAAGCTCCAGAGAGTTAGATACCGGGTAAAGAAATTACCTACAGGTCTGGGAGAAAAGCCAGCAGACTAGGAGGAGGGAAGGCACGCCCTGAGACCAGGAATTGGCTGGAACGGGGAGAGCAGGGAACCCTTCATTCAGAAGGAAGCCTTCACGGTTTGCACAGGTGGGAGCCCAGCACAAAAGTATTCCCTTATAACTGTCAAGAATTAGAGAGCCAAAGAAGAAACTCCAGGGCAACAGGTATTTTAAACCCTTACTGTTTTGAGGTGTGTAAAGGGAAAACACCTGAGCTTTTAGAGGGAAGTTATCTGAAATCCCATGGTAGTAACAGTTTGCAGATAAACGCTGTTAATCCTGAAGCAGAAGATATGCAGATAGACTCTAATGTTGATGACGTAGCAGATATGCAGATGGATTGCACGCTTTGTTTGGCTGACAACACTGAGTCACTGTGTTAAACCTGGAAGTAAAAGTGCTGAGACACAGCAAAGAAAAAGGAGCTATTTTTCTTTGCTACGAGAAGCTGTTTGTTTTCCTTTGTGTACTTGCAACGAGCACTGCATGTGTTGGAACCAGAGAGTGAATAAGCAGTTACCTTAGTTTTTGTATATAATCCTCATGCTAAACTCCTGGAGACTGTCCTATTTTTGTTCTGCACCAAAGTTCTATTTGTAAGGGGAAGAAATCCTTGTCATTTTGCCTTAAACACTCCGACTACAATTGCTTCTTTATCAGAGAGCTTAAAAAGGGACTACAATTCCCAAGAGGCCTTGCAAAAGCCACAGCTGTAGTCTCACTTTCTGTATAGAGAAATTATCATGGCAGACCAACCCTCTGCTCCCTATGCGGAGGGCTGGCCACGTGTGACACTGTCAAGTCCTCTGACCTTTCCCTTATTCTTGCTTGCAATACCCCCACGTATTTCCTCCGCCGTAATGTCCTCTTCTAGTCTTGCAACCTCAGACGGTGCAGCAGGCTCAAGGTACACTCCCTCAAATAGGACTGAATATCTTCTTCAGATACCCGCTGCTCACTCTGATATAGTGCGTAGTAGTACTTGTGGAAGACCCCTGCCAGTTCCCACTCTCCAAATCTCAAAACCCCTGAATCATCTCTTAGGTTCAGAATTTGTTGTTGCTTAATTTGGGCATTCCATTTGGCTGCTAACAATCAACCTGCTCTATTACCCCATTCAAAGAACATCTGCTTCTGCCTGTACATTTTATTTATTTATTTATTTTATTTATTTATTTAATTGGATTTTTATACCGCCTTATCATACAATCAAAGCGGTTTAACAAAAGAGAAAATAAATAAATAAATAAATAAACCTTATACCCTTATTTACTAGAGCCATCATCTGTGTTCTTAACTCTTTCATCCGCGGTAGCATTCCCTGCCACCCCCTCCCCTGCATTTCTAGTTTCTAGTTGCCTTAGCTGTGCCCAAATGTCCCTCTCTGCCTTCTGTCGTTTTTTTCTTCTGATAAGTCAATTTGGAGATCAGGACCCACCTTGCCATTGCCTTTAATCAGTCCCATCTCACACCCTCTCTCACCTCCCCCTTCTCATTGTGTTGGTAGTAGTCTACTATAGCTTCACCCACTTTCTCTGCAGCATCATCGTCATCCAATAATGACTCATTCATCTGCCAAAATTTTAAGCTAGGGTCCCTATGTTCCCATCTCAGCTTTATCCCAATAGGTGTGTGGTCAGACCACGTAATCTCTCCAATATCCACCCGGGAGATAAAGGTTGCCCATGTGCAGTCCAGCCAGAACATATCAATCCTGCTATAACTGATGAGGATGGGAGAAGAAGGTATATACTCTTTTTTTGCCTCTCACTCAATTTCCAACTATCCACCAGGCTAAGCATGTCCACTAACTAACCCAGTTTTCTTCGATACCCCCGAGCTAGGTCCCCTGGAGTTATCCAACTTTGGTTTCCTTGTCAAAGTTGCCCCCCCCCCCGCCCCAGTATCAGAGGACCTATGAAAAAGTGCTGCAAATGCTCCAACACCTCTTCAAAGCAAAACCCCTGCTAGTAATAGAGGGCATATATATTTGCCAGCACTGCCTCCTCCCATCAATGACCATTTCCAACAATAAATGCCTCCCATCCACATCCTGTAGCTCTTTTTTCAACTCCACCATGTGATTGTGGTAAATCAAAATTCCTACCCCCCTTCTTATGATTTTCCCTCTTAGTTGCCAAGAAAACAGTGGGATAGTTTTTCCATTTCAGTAGATAGGCGTGATCCCTCCTCAAATGGGTTTCCTGGTTTTGAATAAATCTAGAAAAAGTGTTAGATTGGAACTGCATAGTGTCACCCTGGCTGAATACTGTCGTAAAGAGGTCATCCCCCAGGGATTGCGTATATGGAAGGCCCCTGGGATGTTTTTGGAGGACGAAAGTTTTGTTCATCGCTGGAATCAGATTTTGAACAAATGTTCTTTGGACTTAATGCTGTTAGTTATTGACACGGCTCATATGAAGAATATTGTTCTTAAAAAAGAATTGGAAGATCTAAAGGAGGCACCAGATTTTGAAAGTCCGTTACACTGAGCTTGTTAGCACACTTGATAAATATCGTTCTGAGTTGAAAAGTGTGAAAATTAAAAATTTTTTGAAAGATGAACGTCGTATGAAAGAGGGTCCTATTTATAATTGGACCTTACGACGTGCTAGACAGTCAAATGCTTCATGGAAGAAGTCGGGTGAGGATTCTTCTACTTATTCCTCGGATTCCAGTTTGGAGAGCCGTGGCTCTGATCATCGGGTGAGATTTCGAGACTCAGAAGGCCCATTAAGAGATTCCTCTAAGAATCAACATGATAAACAACAAAATTTTCCCGGGCTTACGACGAGATCCCGACGCAAGAAAGATGGGACGACCCCTCTCGATTAGTGACGGTAGTAAATTTATCACCGGTTATCTTAACTCCAGCTCAGATATCAGTTTTGGCTAGAGGCCTTTCTTTTGTCTATGGCCCTAGCTATGATCGATTTTCAAATAGAGTGGCGGTTGAACGGGTGGTTCGCTCTATACAGTTAAAATTTTTTTTTGCAGATTCTCCTTCAGTGGTGGACCCTTCCGTTGTACATTTGAAATTGTCTTGGATGCCGCCTGGACCTTTAGACCCTCTTTTGTATACCTTTTGTCAGCTGGTATTAGCTGATTTGACATCTTTAGAGAAGAAATATCATAACCAACCTAAGAATTTGTTATCATGTGATTATGCAGCATTACAAGAACTAGCGCATATGTCCAAAATAGTGATTAAACGTGCCGATAAAGGCGGTGCAGTGGTGGTTATGAATACCACGGATTATGAAAAAGAAGTATGGCGACAGTTGAAGAACGTTAATCATTATAAACTTCTGTCGTCTGATCCCACTGAGGCCTTACAAGCTCGTATTCAGGCAGAGGTTGCTAGTGCATATGAAAATGATTATTTGATAAATAAAGAAAAATCGTATCTCCTTTTACAATACCCGAAAATACCGGTATTTTATATCTTGCCAAAGATTCATAAGAGCATGGTATCTCCTCCAGGACGTCCTATTTTATCAAGTAATGATTCCATATTAGAAAGGGTAGGGGTGTTTTTAGATTCCTTTTTGAAGGATGAAGTCCCGAAAATCCGTTCTTATGTGAGAGATACTCATTTTTTGCAACTTCTTGAAGATGAGTGTCAGATGGAGGAAGTGGTGTTAATGGCAAGTTTGGATGTAGCAGCCCTGTATACTTCTATCCCTCAAGACGAAGCTTTACTGGTTTTACAACAAGTTTGGGATTCCCGAGAACAGCCTGTTCGGGTGCCTACTTCTTTATTGATGACCTTTGCAGATTTAGCGTTGAAAGAGAATTATTTTTTGTATGGAGATTCTTTTTTTCAGCAGATATCTGGAACTGCAATGGGTGCCACTTTCGCGCCCTCATTGGCAAATTTGTTTATGAGCGATTATGAAGAACGTTTTGTTTATCCATCACAGTATGCTCCATTTATTATACGTTGGTATAGATATATTGATGACATTTTTCTTTTATGGAGAGGAACTAAAGATTTTTTGGAAGAATTTTTTGCTTATTTAAATGAATGTCATTCTTCTATTAAATTTGATATTGATATCCAAGAGAATGTAATACATTTCTTAGATGTGAAGATCTTTAAACAGCAAGATTGTTTTGTTACCACTCTTTATACGAAACCGACGGATAGGAATACTTTGTTACATTTTTCTAGTTTCCATCCTCCACATTTGAAGCGAAGTCTTCCCTATTCGCAACTGTTGCGATGTCGTCGTATTTGTTCCACTAATGAGGAGTTTAAATATCAAGCCAAACGGATGATGGATAAATTTTTGGATCGAGGATATCCTCCTTCAGTTTTACATCGAGCTTATAGAAGAGCTAAATGTAACCACCGTGAGTGGCTGTTGGGCTCAGTTAGAAAAGCACCTTCTGAAGATTCGTCCTCTACTGTTACTTGTGTCTTACCTTTTTCAAGTTTGTCTTCTCGGATAGCAATTATGATACGAAAGCACTGGCACCTCATAAACCGGCATCCTCAGCTTTCTACATGTAAATTACGGATGGCATATAGCCGTGGACGTAACCTTAGAGATCGACTGTGCCCTGCTGTGCTACGGCGTGATATAGTACCTTTTACATCTACATTTGGCCATTTTGCATGTCAAAATTGTTCCTATTGTGGCATTATGAGCACGTCCATTTGTGAGAAGTACCAACGGCAGGTCAAACAATTGGCCGTTACTACATGCAGTACTGATTATGTAATTTATGCTATATGGTGTGAATGTCAGTTGCTTTATATAGGGAAAACTACGAGGGCTTTAAGGACTAGATTAGCAGAGCATAAATATAGTCTGAAGAAAGTACGGCTGGATACTCCTTTGGTTCAACATTGTGTGGACTATTGCCATCAGTTTCAAGATCTTCGTTGTACTGTTTTGGAAATTGTGCCATTTCATCTTCGGCGAGGGAATCGCAAAAAATTGCTTTTACAGAAAGAGCAGCGCTGGATTTTTAGACTCAATACGCTGTATCCAAGCGGTCTAAACGATCGCCTTGAATGGACTTTATTTTTTTGACTTTGTTGACTTTGTTTGGTTTCTAATGGCAGTGGCACTTTGCGATTAGTATTGAGCTTTAGAGTGAATTACTGTGCAGTCCAATTAGGTTTTTAGAATGGAGAGTGTAAGGGAGTCTGGGTTCAGGTGATGTCATAGTTTGGTGGCGTCTGATTGGTGTGAATGTAGTTATCAGGCGCGTCACACGCTGGTTTTGTTACAGCGGGAAGTTGAAGGAAGCCATTGTGTAGTGTTTATTTTGGACGGCGAAGCTCCTGACGAAGCCGATTATAGCGAAACAAAAGCTTTTGTAGAGCGAAGGTCGTATGCTGAAATGCTTTTGATGCAAATCGCTTCACAGTTTGATTCCCGCATTGAAGGTGGCGTGAGCGCCAGTTAATGAATACTCTGCGCGTCTGTTTGGGCGGTAGAGAACTCAGCCAGCTACAAGTTTCAAGTTATAAGATAAGTTTTTTGGTATACTATGATGGTATTATTTATTATCTTATTACAGCTTTTGTAAATTATTTATTTTTGCAGGTTTTTTACCCGAGTTGCCAAGGCTGCGTTCGGCCGTACCAGTACTTTGTGTACAATTTGCTATAGACGCTTTTAAATGTGATGGTATGAATGTGTGGGTTAGTTACGTTAGAGAGTGAATGGTGAGTTAGTGTGTTTTTTCAAGTAGGTTTAGATAAGACTTTTCCCATTGGTTAGTAGGTGGTTATTAAAGTATGGTATTGGTGAAAAAAAGTTAGTATTTGGAGGAGGCTTGACCGGTGATGTAAGCGTCTGTCAACACCCTATGGTGAATTTCGCCACATGAGGGGTTGGGCCATCTGAGGTCATTATGCCTGGTATGGATAATTGAAGTTATTTGAAAGTTGTTGTTGTTTAGATATTTTATGTATTTTATGTGTAATTGAGAGTGTTGGTGTTTGGGGTCAGTTTCCTGGATTAATACCATGTCTGCTCTCATACGAAAAGCCTCTTGCCAGGTTAAATTCCTTTTCTGCCAGGACATCAAACCACTTAAATTCATTGAGATAAACTGACACTCTTTGAACAGTTTTGCCCCCTCATCATATCTGTGCTTCTACTTCCCCCTTCCCTAGTGGCCCCAACCTCCCCCCTGCCATCTCTCTCCCCACCCTGCCATCCTTCCTCCCTCGTGCCATACATCCTCCCTACTTCCTTTTCCTGAACCATGGAGTAGTGACCCGCCAATCAGATCCCATACACATCTCATCCATTCCTTTACCCCCTCCCTCACACTCATCGCATCATCACCATACCCTTCCATCCCTGCAGTCTTTCTAGACAACCTCTTCATAGTTAGGTCACCTTGTCTTTTCTCACCACCTTTGGCCAAACAAGTTCTCACCATTGCAGGGGATGTTAAGCAGTTTATCTTGTACCCACTGCTCTAGATCCGAGGCCTGCAACCAAGCTTTTCTTGGCCCTATACAGGCCATGCTGCCCTTGTGAGGAACTTAGATGTGTTCTGAGCATGGATAACTAGGACTTGAGGAGGGGTTTGCTTCTCAGATGGTAGAAGGGAAGCGAACTCAGACAGATCTTCGGAAACATCCCCGAGGAACATGCCCATGTAGAGCATGTATGAGTTGACCCTAGAGGCCAGCATCTCTGTCAGGAGGAACCGAAGAGTAGTTCTTCTGACTATCTTTCTCATAGCTGATTCTACCACCTTAGAGTGGTTGGTAGTTGTGGCTTTTGGAACCCAGGGCAGGGAGAGAACCTGTATAGGGTGTCCAAGCGCTTACTGATAGCAGGAGTTGTAAGAGGAACTTCCCACATCCCAGTCAATACATTTTTGAGGATATTGTGTATAGGAAGAGTTGCAGCCTCTTGGTGCCGAGGGATATTGTAGGATATCCTGCTCTTCTGCCCTCGTTTCCTGCTCCGTTGACACTAAGACCCCAAGAGCTGCAGCCATATCTTTAATAAAGTCCTGAAAGGACATGTCCTCAGGGGGAGAATGGTGCTGCTAATAGGGTGGTGAAGGGTCCGAGAGAATATCTATGTGAAGATCAGAATCAACAGATTCTGGTACCGAGATGGAGGAATCTGAATTGGGCAAGAAGTCAAAATAATCCTTGTCAGTGCCTCGCTACTGACGACTCTCCAATAGCTGATACCTATGAGAAGGCTGGGAAACCTCAGAGCTGGATGGTGCTGGAGGCAGTGGTTCTGAATGCACCAAAGTAGGTGTATCGGTAGGGTTCCATGAGACTGGTGCACCAGAGCACAGTGTCGATGTACCAGGGACATCGAGTCCCAAAGATGGTATTGGAGCGCCGAGCTCCGCAGCAGTACCTGAAGGCCTTGAGGGCCCCGGCATGATGGCCACTAGTGTAGCTGCCAGGCTTCTCTTGAAGATGACTGGGAAACGTGGATGACTTTGATGGCATTGATGCCCCAAGGAGTGTACCAAAGGAGCCGAGTCTGTCAGAAACCGCTTAATCATCTGTTGCTGTCGATTCTTCTTCCCCCTCGCTGTCATGTGCTTTCAGTGGACACAGGAATCCACATCGTGGTCTGGGCCTAGATATTGAAGACACCAATCATGATCATTGGTAGCTGATAAGGGGCTAAGGCACTTTGTGCATTTTTTGTACCCACTATGGAGCTTTTCCATTTCTGAAAAAATAAGGGACACAGTCAGAGTGGGCAATGGTGCCCAACTGGGCACTAAGCCCAATCAAAAAAATATTTGTTGAAATTAAGTACAAAGTAAAATAAGAATAAAGGGTACCGGAGCGACAGGAAGTTGAACCTCTCGACGGGAAGGTGGAACACAGCACTGAGGAAGTACCGAGAAGGAAAAAATAGAAGTCTCTTTGCAGCGATGATTAGGACTATGTCCAGATGTCTTTGTGGAAAAAAGATGACTGAGGTAACTTGTTGGGAAGGCGGGAAGGCAAACAGGCATGCATGGAGCAATGCTCCCAAAAGCATTCCTATTGGATGCTGGTGAGCATTCCCGCACCAGGCTCTGTCAATGTCGACATCACCCATATATGAAGACTGCATTCATGCTTGTTCCTTACAGTTTAACATTTGTTCAAGTTAAGTCCATGTGGGCAGCCTGCATTATGGCCTCAGCCTGAACAAGATTCAGTTTCACATTCACCAGGAATCATAAGGAGGAAAGGAATGGAGAATAAAATCAAGGATATTATAATAGCTCTATATCATTCCATGGTTCGATTGCGCCTTGAATATTGTTTGCAATTCTGGTCACCTTATCTTAAAAAGTATATAGCGGAATTAGAAAAAGTACAGAGAAGAGCCACCAAAATGATAAAGGAGATAGAAGGATACCCCTTTGAGAAAAGGCTTAAAAGATTAGGGCTTTCTACTGGAAAAGAGAAGGCTGAGGGGAGATATGATAGAGATCTATAAATTAATGAATGGAATGGAACAAGTAAACTTTATGCCATCAAAAAGTAGAAAGGACACGCAATGAAGCTACAATGGTTTTGGTTATGGTTTTAGGTATTTGATATATCGCCCTTTACTTACGCATCAGAGTGGTTTACATGTATATATTAACAGGTACAATGTAACCCATTTAAGACTAATAAGAGAAAATATTTTTTCACTCAACGCATATTCAAACTCTGGAATTCATTACCGGCGGATATAGTAAAATTATTTTTATTTATTTATTTATTTTTTTATTTAGCTGTATTTATATTCCGCTTTTCACCGGGTCAAAGCGGTCAATTGGGGGATACATTTAACACGAGGGGATATGACACACATACGTTAATACTTACAGGGAACATGGGCAATGGAGAGTTAAGTGGCTTGCCCAAGACCACAAGGAGTGCCTATAGGACTAGAAATCCCAGTCCCTCCGGCCTGAGATTGCTGTCCCCAGGTGGGACTTGAACCCCCGGCCCTCCGGCCTGAAGTACCTTGTCCTAACCACTAGACCACTCCTCCCTAAAAGCTGTTAGTGTAGCTGTGTTTAAAAAGAAAGGTTTGGACAAGTTTCTGGAGGAAAGATCCATAAACCATTATTAAAGAGGACCCGGGAAATCCACAGCTTGCCCCAGAACAAGCATTGTGGAATCTGTGTGCCTTTTTGGGAACCTGACAGATACTTGTGACCTGGATTGGCCACTTATGGAAACAGGATACTGGGCTTGATGGACCTTGGTCTGACCCAGTATGGCATTTCTTATGTTCTTATGAGTGTTCTGTGCATTTCTAGTCTAAAAAGAGATATAGTGGGACTAGAAAAGGCACAGAGAAGTATGATCAAAATGATAGAAGGGATGGAAAGGCTAAGCAGACTAAGTTTCTTCAGCTTGGAGAAGAGAAAACTGAGGGAGATATGATAGCGGCTTATACAATGAGGGTAGTGCAATTGATAAATGGCAGCTGGTTATTTAAACTTTCACAAAGTAGAAAAACTAGGGAACATTCCATGATTTTTATAAGCAGTGCATTTAAAATAAATTGGAGAAAATACTATTTCACTCGGTGCACAATTGGGTTCTAGAATTCATTGGAGGATGTGGTAAAATAAGTTAACGTCACTAGGTTTATAAAAGGTTTGGACAACTTCATGGAGGAAATGTTAATAAATCTTATTAACCAGGTAGAATTGTAGAAAGGCACTGTTTATCCTTGAGCAAAAAATCTTTAACAGTTTAGTGTGAAAACCTTTTGGGTGGCAGAATTGGCTATTATTTTTCTTTTCCTCTTCTTCTCCATGTTAACCGCCTTGATTAAAGGATAAGGTGGTATAGAAATCCATTTAAATAAAATAAATGTTGGAGATAGCATATTTTCTTTATAGTTTCATTATGTTTCACCATTTTTTTATTTGTTTTTCTAAAATTTGCTATAGCTATGCATTGGTCACTCAGTCAACCACTCTCAAAAAACGCATCTATGCTGTCATTTTGGGGCATTTGATGCTTGATTCCAGTCCCTTATGTTCTCCTCTTTGTACCCCACCCAAAATTGTCACTTAGGAATTATAATTAAATTAGGTGAAATTCATTTTAATTTCAATCTTTCATGTTTTCAGTGGATGTACATAAGAGTATGAGTGTACAACATAAGTTGGAATATAGTTCAGCCTCTGCAGATAAAAGAGTGCACACTGTCTAATGGCATTTGTAATTTTACCCCCTGAGAAAATTATGTATATTCTTTAAAAGCAAGAGTACTATTATTGTAGGGAAAGTATGAGCATAGTCATTGTGAGCCTCAGAAATGGTAGGAGACAGGTGCAGGACCGGTCCCACAGTTGGTAGACGGTATTGGTGCCCTAGGAAAACCATAAGCTTTACAGACAGACAGACACACACACACACCCCCCTGGCTGTCAGATCTGTTGCTTAGCTTTGAATGACCTGGTCTTTGTTGCCTCCCCCCTCCAAAGAAGTTGCCACCCTAGTCAACTGCCTAGTTTGCCTGATGGTTAGGCCAGCTCTGGCAGTGAATCTGTATGCATCTGCTTTTTCTGGCTGTAATTTTTGTTTGGTCCTTCTACTAGTTCCTGGAATAAAAGTCTTTGGCCCACAGCCTCTCTACTGCAAAGCTCTTGGAAATGTACTATCTTGATTTTGCATTTTTCTTGGTGCCCTGTTCATGCCATCTCTCTCTTCCTGCAGGTGATGCTGGTTCATTCCTACTGAAGCTCTCAGAGGAATTACAAGGTTATTCAAGTCCTCAGACATGGATACAGCAGCTAAAAGAAGGAGACATAAAAAAAGAGGAAGTAAACAGGTATGCAAGGATGCTAGGGATTCCAGACATTTGATTATCAATTATTCTTCAGTTCTAGGGTTTGGCTTCATCTGGATACTTGTCTCTTATTTAAACTGAGGGCAAATACTGAGGGAAGGTGATACATTTGAAGTTAGTTACCCATTCGCCCTTTTCCTTGGTTCATGTTTCTCTCCTAACTGGTAATGGCATTGTATACATTTGTGAGAGAATGCCATTACCTGTTAGGAGAGAAACATGAACCAAGGGAAAGGGGCAAACTATACAAAATAGTTTGGTCACAAACAAAGTCGAATATTCTACACTTTGACAAGACCTTCTTCTGTGAGAGGAAAATAAAGAGGCTGGAACTGTTTCAGTATTTTTTAGAGTGTTTATTGACAGTATGAAGTTAGGTTTGTTTAAGTACTGAGAATGAAGGGGTTATCTCCAGGAACAAGCAAGGAATATAGTCTTCACATATGGGTATCGTTGGTACCGACGGAGCCTGTGCGGGAACGCTCCCCAGCGTCCAATAGGAACGCTTTTGGGAGCATCCCTCAGCACATGTGCGCTGCCTTCCTGCCTTTCCAACTGTCCCTCTTCAGTTCTTCGTTTTCCGCGGAGCCGACAGGATCTATTCCCTGTCACCGCAGAAAATTCTGTCTTTAAATTTCTTTTCTTGTGGTCGCGTTTGCCTACCGCACGACGCCTACCGGTACTGCCGGTTCTTTTCTTTTCTTTTCATTAAAGGAGGAGTGGAGGAGTGGCCTAGTGGTTGGGGCAAGGTACTTCAGGCCATAAGGTCAGGGGCTCAAATCCCACTCGAGGACAGCAACCTTGGGCCAGAAGTACTGGGGTTTCTAGTCCCACAGGTGCTCCTTGTGGTCTTGGGCAAGCCATTTAACCCTCCATAGCCCATGTTCCCTGTAAAATAGTTATCTCCAAGTTATAATGCCCTGTTCAATGTAATTTCAGTTTGTTCAATGTAAACCGCACTGATGCAGAATAGTGCGGTATATAAGAGAATGTAAATAAATAAATAAAAAAAAAATTAAAAAAAAAAACTTAGGCTTTAGACTGTTTCTTTTCAGAAACTTTTCTCTTTGGTGCTAGGCGCCATTTTGGGCACTAGGCCTGTAAACGGGGGCGCTGGTCGTGAAAGTCCACAGTCTTGGCAAAGGCAAAATATTATTATAACTTGCAAAGGATTGTGGGGGTTTCAGTTCATTCATTACAGAATCAGCCATTCACAAAATAATGAGTTGTGATGCTCGAGTGTAAGCAAAGAAAAACAGATTTTATTCATGGGGTTAATTCTCCCACACAGATTTACTTGGTAACACAAAAGGACACTTGCTTCAAGTATTGTACTCAGGAAAAACAAAACATGATATAAGGCAACTGAACTTCTTAAGCAATAAATCAATAAAGACCTTGATGGGAAACAGAAAAGGTCTTTTTGATGGCTCCTGCTAATGACCTTCTTAGCAGTGCTCCAAAAGGCAAAAACAAACCCAAAAGTAACAAAAAAACTGTTCTTTATCAAGGATAACTTTCTTCTATTCACACACACAAAGAAGAAGTTTCCTTCTAGAGCTCACGTGCACTTGTGCCTGGCTCAATTACAAATAATTAGCCAGCTGCAAACCCCTTTGCTGGTTCACTCTCTCTACGTGGCTCAATCCTACCCTAAAGCTTTCTTGCAGAGACTTTTCTGGGTGGATAAAAGAACAAGTTACAGTTCATTTTGATGGTTGTTGTATTAGTGAGAAACTACTTTAAATCAGCAGCCTAGACAGAGAGCAATCCATGTATTCCAATTGATCATTTGATATGTTTCCTCCTTCCTCAAATATCATGGAATCAGTATCATGGTCTGGCTCAGAGGAATTCCTTAATTGATCAGTCTCAGGATAATACTTGTTTCCCTGCTGTCTTCCTGGTGAAGAGCTAGGGCATAAATCAAAGTTCATACCTGTGATCCCCTTGCTGTTAGGTTTCCTCTCCAGGTATCCTGGCCAGTAAGTAGTCCAGCTTTTATGTCCAGCCTTCCAATCAAGATCCCTGGACACTGGGTCTCTCTTCACATACCTTCTTGCACCGGTCTTAGGGCCCCTTCCAAATACAGCCGTCTCCCTCAAAGGTGCCGTCTGGGAATTCCTGGCTCTGTATCCCCACTCCTCTGGCTTCCTCCAGTCCAATGGAGTATGCTTGCCTCTGGAATCCCTCTCAACACACGTACTGCTGTGTGCTGCTTCTTTAGACAGAGAGCAGTGTTTACCACCGGAGCTGTGAGCAGGAGCCCCTCCTCCCTCCTAATGCCTGCCAATGGGATGCCAGCAAGAATGGCTTAAACCGCCGCTTCGGGGGCGCGCAGGAGAGCAGTGTTTACCACCGGAGCTGTGAGCAGGAGCCCCTCCTCCCTCCTAATGCCTGTCAATGGGATGCCAGCAAGAACGGCTTAAACTGCCGCTTCGGGGGCGCGCAGGAGAGCAGTGTTTACCACCGGAGCTGTGAGCAGGAACCCCTCCTCCCTTCTAATGCCTGCCAATGGGATGCCAGCAAGAACGGCTAAAACCGCCGCTTCGGGGGCGCGCAGGAGAGCAGTTTTTACCACCAGATCTGTGAGCAGGAGCCCCTCCTCCCTCCTAATGCCTGCCAATGGGATGCCAGCAAGAACGGCTTAAACTGCCGCTTCGGAGGCACGCCAGCGCCTTGCGGGCCCGCGCCTGAGGGCCTCGCCAGAGGGCCCTTTGGCGTGGCCCCTAGGCGTTGGACCATGGCGTTTTCCCTGAAGTTAACATGGAAGATATGAAACGCATATATTATGGTAACCTGCTGTTCCCTTTCTTCTCTTTGTCTTATCTTTTTGACTGTGTCTGTCCTCTACTCTGTCCTATCTTACAAATGGCGTTCCTTTCATATTTCCTCAAATGATATATTATTGTAAACTGCTCTGATGCTTCGGCCTGAGCGGTATATCAAATTTAATAAACATAATAAACATAAACATAGACCTCCAAGATGTATTTCTCTTCTTCCTTCTGCGTTGCTTCTGCTGTTGTAGTCCTCTCTCTCTTCTTTCTCTCTGTTCCTGATCCCACTGTTCTGTCTCTGTGTAGAATATCTTTTACTTTTAAAGTGCTTAGAGGGACACACTCCACCCTAGCACAGCCCAGGTGTGCTGAATCAAGCCCTGCCCTTGGAGATGAGTGATTGGGGATTACCTCATAGCTCTCCTGATTGAACACACGTTTTCCCACTTCAGCCCTCCTAGAGGCTGTTTGAAACCTGGTGCATTCTGGGACTGGTAGTCTTTTATGAAAACATTCTGTTTTAGTATTTCTACCAGGAAAGACAGGTTGCTTGTTCAAAGCCAATTCACCTCTTTTATAGCTCCCTCCTGAACTATGATAAGCTTCATCACAGGCCACATATTCCTAAATCATGGAAAAGCCAACTAGTGGTTTTAAAAAATGTACTAAGTGTGGCGGTACCATTTCCGTCACTGACACCCATGATTGGTGTCTGAAATGTTTAGGACCTGAACATTCTCCAACTGAATATCTCTCCTGCATGGGGATGACTAAAAGAGGAAGACAGAACCGGGCTGCAAAGCTCGGTACCCTCTTTTCTTCAGATGCCAGATCCATTGCATCGACATCGTCAAGGGCCTCTTCTTCCTCCCATGGATAGAAACATAGAAACATAGAAATATGATGACAGAAAAAGACCACATGGCCTATCTAGTCTGTCCTTCCATATCAACAACTACAGCAGTCCCCTTTTTACCTTTAGAGATCCTCTGTGTTTGTCCCATGCTTTTTTGAATTCAGTTACTGTCCTCATCTCTGCCGTCTCCACTGGGAGACTATTCCACGGATCCACTACTCTTTCCGCAAAGAAATATTTCCGCATATCACTCATGAATCTATCTCCCTTCACCCTCATCCCATGTCCCCTCGTAGCAGAACTTGCTTTCAATTGAAAGAGGCTCTCTCCCTGAACATTTATGCCACGGAGGTATTTAAACATCTCAATCATATCACCTCTATCCCGCCTTTCCTCTAAGGTGTACATATTAAGATCCTTCAGTTTGTCCTCATATGCTTTATAATGAAGACCACTAATCATTTTAGAAGCCACCCTCTGCACCGACTCCATCATGTTCACATCCTTTTGAAGGTGCGGTCTCCAGAATTGCACACTATACTCCAAATGAGGTCGCACCAAAGACTTATACAGAGGCATTATCACCTCCTTTTTTCTGCTAGCCATTCCTCTCCGTATGCACCCAAGAATCCTTCTAGCTTTTGCCGTTGTCTTTTCTACCTGTTTAGCTACTTTAAGATCATCAGACACAACCACGCCTAGGTCCCACTCTTCTTTAGTGGACAAAAGTACTTCACCTCCTATACTATATTGCTCCCTTGGAATGCTGCAGCCCAAATGCATGACCTTACATTTTTTAACATTAAATCCCAGCTGCCAAATTCTAGACCATTCTTCAAGCTTAGCTAGATCCCTCCTCATGTTATCTACACCTTCCTGGGTGTCTACTCTATTGCAGATTTTGGTATCATCCGCAAAGAGGCAAACCTTACCCGACAACTCTTCCGCTATATCGCTAACAAAGATGTTAAAAAGAATCGGACCAAGGACAGATCCCTGGGGTAAACCACTGGTAACATCCTTCTCCTCAGAGTGAGCTCCATTTACTTGTAATCTTTGTCGCCTCCCACCCAACCAATTTATAACCCAAGCAGCAACTTTAGGGTCCATCCCTAGGGTGCTCAGTTTGTGTTTGTAAGTCACCTGTGAGGAACAGTGTCAAAGGCTTTACTGAAATCTAAATACACCACATCTAGGGCTCTCCCTCGGTCCAACTCCCTGGTCACCCAGTCAAAGAAATCAATTAGATTTGTCTGACAAGACCTGCCTCTGGTGAATCCATGCTGCCTTGGATCCTGTAATCCGCTGGACTCCAGAAACCTCACTATTTTCTCTTTCAGCAGCGTTACCAATAATTTACTCACCACCGAAGTTAAACTAACTGGCCTGTAGTTTTCAACCACATCCTTACTTCCGCTTTTGTGTAAAGGCACCACATGAGCCTCTCTCCAGTCCTTTGGCACCACTCCCGACTCCAACGAGGCATTGAAAAGGTCAGTCAGTGGAGCTGCTAGAACGCCCCCAAGTTCCCTCAGTATTCTAGGGTGTATCCCATCCGGTCCCATCGCTGTGTCTACTTTAAGTTGAGCTAGTTTCTCACGAACACAGTCTTCTGAAAATTGTTCAAGATGTCGATCGCTTCTGTTCCTATTTGTGGGTGTTTTCTGAGGTCCTGCTCCTGGTTCTTCATCTGTGAACACAGAACAAAAATATTTGTTAAGCAATTCCGCTTTATCCTTATCAGCTTCTACATATTCCTCCCCTGTACCCTAGAGTCTGACAATACCACTTTTGCCCTTCCTCTTCTCACTAATATATCTGAAAAATGTCTTATCCCCCCATTCTATTGCATTGGCTATTTCCTCCTTCTTTTGAATCTTTGCCTTCTTGACTACTTTGCTAGCTTCTCTAAGTTTTTCCGAATACAGATGCCTGTCTTCTTCTCTCTGTGATCTCTTGTATTTCATGAAGGCCTCCCTCTTTTTCTTCACTTTTTCAGCTACTTCTTTCGAAAACCATAGCGGTCTCCTTTTCCTTTTACCTTTATTTACCATTTTAACAAAAAGGTTGGTTGCCCTTAAAATATCCCCTTTCAGTTTTGCCACTGTTTTTCTACATCCCCCAGCTGTTCCCATCCCACCAACGACTCCCTGAGGTATTGGCCCATCTTCGCAAAGTTAGTCTTCCTAAAGTTCAAGATCCTCAACTTTGAATGGATTCTAACAGCCCTAGTCCTAATACTGAACCACACCATCTGGTGATCACTGGATGCAAAATGATCTCCCACTACAACATCAGAAACACTTTCACCATTGGTAAGCACCAAGTCCAGTATGGTCCCTTCACGTATGGGGTCTGTTACCAATTGCCTGAATAGTTCTCCCTGTAGAGAATCCAGGATCTCCTTACTTCTAGATGATACTGCAGCAGGTATGTGCCAATCAACATCTGGCATATTGAAATCTCCTATCAGTAGCACTTCCACTTTCCTAGCAATGCTGCGTATGTCTTCAATTAACTCTCTGTCCACCTCTTCCTCTTTTGAGGGAGGTCTGTATATCACACCAATGCAAATAGATTTCTCTTTCCCTCTTTCTAATTTAACTCACAATGCCTCCTCTCTCCCTTTTAAGCTCTGTAATTCCAAAGCTTTAATAGTAGTTTTTACATATAGTGCCACTCCTCCTCCCCTTCTTCCTCCCCTGTCCTTTCTGAATAAAGTATAGCCAGATATAGTTACATCCCAGTCATGGTTTTCTGTGAACCATGTTTCTGTAACTGCCACTAAATCCAAGTCAGTTCAAAGCGTGATAAAAGGAAAGACAAAGTACTTTATTGAGCCTTCAACTGCCCAACACAGGCCGTGTTTCGTCACCCTTCGTCAGGGGCTAGCTAGGCATAACACTAAAAACATAAATATACAATTGTTAAAAATTTCAAAGAACAGACAAGAAAAAATTATTATCATAAAAAATAATAAATAATTAAATCAATATAAAAAGCATATATCATATAAAAACAAATCAAATAGATATGCTCGAGGCTTAAAACATATATAAACAATATACATGTATGAATATACACTTAAAAATACCTCTGTTGGAGACCTTTTCAAACAGTAGGTCTAACATCAAGCTCTTATCATAAGTGAAGAGATTATCCTCATCTAGCTTCCGTCTGTAGCATGCAGACCTGCAGCAAACAGAAACGCCGGCTCATGCGCATAGAAAAAGAACATCAAAGGGGTGGAGCTAAGTTGAGCGGCGGGAAGGAAGATCGCTGTAAATTTCCTTGTATAAGCAAAAGAGCAAAGTATAAACGAAGCAAGTGAAAACCATATGAAATAAGAAAATACTGTAAACCCATAAAGATGGCAGCTCGATGAGGATAATCTCTTCACTTATGATTCTGCATCGCATGAAGCTATATGTCTTCAGGGCAATGCCGTTCACATTCAAATGATTATATAATTATATATTTATACATCAGATTCGATTCCTCATGTTTCTCTTTTTTTAAACGCGTTTCAGCAGCTTGAGAGTTACGGCAGTTTTTTCTGTTTACACGAACTATGTGAATCTCAGGTTTTAATCATTACAAGAAAATCTGTAGCGATCCTCCTTCCTGCCGATCTCACATACTCTCTGTAACTTACCTGCTGCCTTAATGTTTTAATGTGCTACTATGTATGCTTTACATCATCTTAGCAATTTTTGTTATCTCATGCCAGCTTTTAGTTTGTTTAAATGGTCTTCATTTTTCTACTGACTCACCCCTGCTTCGATAGAAATATATTATATCTGTTGTTTGTGTGTTTATTAATCAGTTTTTTTAGCACACTCATTCTTATCATGTCCTGTCTCCTCCTCCTATCTCTCTATTTTCTCATTTTTAATTATTTTTAATTATTTATGATATATTATGTATTTGCCTTTTATCCTGTCATCTTTCTTTTAGTTAGTTCACTTCATTCAGTCCCATAAGAGCTTGATGTTAAATCTACTGTTTGAAAAGGTCTCCAACAGAGGTATTTTTAAGTGTTCATTCATACATGTGCATTTGCATTCATATATGTATATTGTTTATCTCCAGGAACAAGCAGGAATGAGTCTTCACATATGGGTATCATCGGTACCGACGGAGCCTGCGCAGGAACGCTCCCCAGCATCCAATAAGAAAGCTTTTGGGAGCATCCCACAGAGCCTGCGTGCTGCCTTCCCGCCTTTCCCAACCGCCTCTCTCCAGTTCTTCTTTTCCACGGAGCCAGCAGGTCGTGTTCCTGTCACTGCAGAAGAAGTTCTTTGTTTTTTCTTAATTCTTTTGTGTCGCGTCTGCCTTCTTCGACGTCGGACCGGTACCGCCGGTCTTTTCTTTTCTTTCTTTAAAAAAAAAAAATATCTTTTCTTCACCGTGCATTTTTTAGTTTCTGGGCCTTAGGCCTAAAAATTTTTTTCCTCATGGAGAAGCCCGCCTCCGGGTTCAAAAAGTGCACAAAATGTGGCGGTACTATTTCTGTCACCGACACCCATGACTGGTGTCTGAAATGTTTGGGGCCTGACCATTCCATCTCGGATTGTTTGTCCTGTACCATGATGTCTAAAAGAGGTCGGCAGAACCGAGCAGCCAAGCTCAGTACCCTGTTTCCCTCTGATGCAGCTTCGGTGGCATCGACGTCTTCCAGGGCTGCTTCTTCCTCCCATGGATCTCAGGTAACCAAGCATAAATCTAGCCGGTCCTCGAAGGGTAGATCTCTCTCCAAGCATCGAGATGCCTCCGGGTTTGCCCTCGAGGATTCCGCACCGGCAAAATTACCCCGGCGGAAAGCTCCGGCTTCCAAAGCGTTATCTATGGGGTCACAGGTTGACATCGATGGTTCGGCCTCGACAGATCACCTGTTGCCGTGTTCTGGGGTACCGGTGGCTCCCACTGGTACCGACATCCAGACATTGGTGGCGTCGATGGATCAGAAGATTATGGTCATGCAGCGCACCCTGTCGGCATTCATACAGACTGCGACGCCTCCGGTACCGCAACAATCCCCGTTGTCGGTACCGGCTCCGACACCAGCATCACTCCCGGTGCCGGTACCGATTGCATCGGCTTCGGTGTCGACTGCAATGGTACCCTGTCCTATGATGCCCATCGGTACCGAACCAGTACCGGTTACTCCCAATACCGATCCTACTCGGTACGGCTTTCGGGCTCTACAGGAGCATCCAGACAGGCGATACTTCGATTCCTCTGAAGACTCAGATGACTCTGAGGGTTCTGTCGAGGCATCGATACTTCTTCCTCAGGAGCCTTCTCCTAAACGAAGAATGTCTCCTTCAGAAGACTTGTCTTTTCAAGACTTAATTACAGAAGTGGCTAGGGGCCTGTCCATCACAGTGGCCCCTGAGTCAGAACCCAGAGCCAAGGAGTTAGATATTTTACAATATCCTAAAACTCCTAAAGAGGCAGCTACTTTACCTATCCATGAGATTCTGTATGATCTCATGTTGAGGATGTGGGAGACACCTCTTACCACCTCTTCTCATTCTCGCAGGCTAGACACCATGTATCGTGTCCCTCCTTATCCTGGCTTCCACAAGACTCAGCTTCCTCACCACTCTATTGTGGTAGAGTCTGCCATGAGAAAAATAAAGAGTGCAAAGAGACACTCATCTAATCCTCCAGGGCGTGAATGCAGGACCCTAGATGCTTTTGGCCGAAGGGTTTTCCAAGCTTCTATGCTAGCTGCCAGGATCAACTCCTATAGTCTCTATATAGGGATGTTTCTAAAAGAAGTCACAGATCATCTGCAGACTTTAACTCCTTTTATTTCAGAGGATAAAAGTCAGGAGTTTCTCACTTGGCTCAAACATGCCCAAGATGCCTCCAAATTTTCCAACCGTGCAGCCTTTGGCTCTTTTGAGTGTGTAAGCAGAGCTTCGGCTATTGCCATAGGGGCACGCAGAATTGCTTGGCTACAAGCTTCTGATTTGGAGCTCTGGGTACAAGATGAATTAGGGAATATCCCTTGTACAGGTGAAAACCTTTTTGGTAAGGATTGGCAAGCAAAGGCCAATCAGATGGATGCTGATGAAAACTCTGCTTTGTATCGACTTTCAAAGTCTACCTCTGCTCCTGTTAAGAAAAGATTGTTCAAAAAGACATCTTTTTCCAAAAAGGGAAGATACTATCCTGCTTATAGTCAGGAGGCATCTTCTGCAGGTCATTTTGCTGCAAAGCGTCAGCAACCACCTAAACAGGCCAAATCAAAGGCTGCTAGGCCTGCCATGACCCAGCAGCCTCAGCCTCCTCAGGGCCTTTGACTTGCAACTAGAGAACTTAGCCTTTCTGGCTCTGGAAGAACCAGAGCCCCTTACCATTCCAGGAAGGTTGACTTACTTTGCTCCCAGATGGGAACAAATCACAGCAGAGCAATGGACACTCTCTATCATAAGGGAAGGGTACAAGCTTTATTTCTTAAGCCTTCCCCCTCACACCATAGTGAAACAGTTCAATTCTCCAACATCTCTCCTCGACCTTCTGGGTCAGGAGATTGCCACCCTTCTTGCCCAAGGGGCAATAGAAGAAGTACATCTTCTTCAGCAAGGCACAGGGTTCTACTCCCCTTATTTTCTTATTCCAAAGAAAACAGGGGGCTACAGACCCATCTTAGATCTCAGAGAACTGAACAAATTTCTATTCAAGGAGAAATTCAAGATGATTTCTCTCAGTGCTCTGCTTCCATACCTTCAGAGTCAGGACTGGCTTTGTTCTCTAGATCTCAAGGATGCGTACACCCATGTCCTCATCCATCCAACACACAGAAGGTTCCTTCGGTTCCTTTTTGGAGAAAAGCACTACTAATACAGGGTGCTTCCTTTCGGTCTGGCCTCCACACCAAGGGTGTTCATCAAATGCATGGCAGTAGTAGCTGCATTTAGACGCACCCTGGGAATATTCGTTTTCCCATATCTGGACGACTGGCTCATTTGAGCTCCCTCTCAGTCAGAGGCCAAGACTTTTCTAACCTGCACAATGCATGTCCTTCAGTATTTGGGACTGGTAATAAACATCCCAAAATCTAATCTCACCCCTACTCAATCTCTGGAGTTTATAGGAGCTGTCCTGGATACCACAACTGCAAGGGCCTATCTTCCTCAGGCTCGTTGCCTACGCTTGGTGCAGTTAGCCTCCCAAATACAGTTAAAGTCCCATTTAACTGCTCGGGAAATGTTACAACTCTTAGGCCACATGGCATCCACCGTGCATGTGGTTCCATATGCTCGCCTTCACATGAGGGCAGCTCAATGGACTTTGTCCACCCAATGGACTCAGGCATCAGGTTGCCTGTCAGCAGGGGCGGCCCAAGGGGGGTGCGGGGCCATGTGCGGAGACTCGGTGCGGGGCCTCATTTGCATAAGTGGCCTTATTTGCATAAATATTTGCATAATGTTACCATACACTAACTTTTAGTAAACATGTCTCTTAATGAGTGTATGGATAAAGAAAGACTAAAAGATTTCTACATTACTATAATCCAGTGCCAACCGCCAGGCACATTAGGAACTACTACAAACGCTGCCCATTTAGAACCCATAGCAAACCCGCTGTATCCTGACAGCATTACCAGGACTCACAAAGCACCAGTCCCTACCTATCAAAAGGAAACACTGCAAATATTAAACCAGTACATTTCAGAGAATACTGGGGAAAGAGAACAAGTGGCAATGTCAAATAGGAATTACATAAACAGAATACCTCAGCTCAGTTACACATGCAGAACATAGACCATCACCAAACAAGGAATCGCAATTTAGAAACAGGAAGGCAATAATTTAAACTGGGAACCCCAAAAGCCAAACTTGGAATATACAACAACACTGTAGAAATAAAACTATAAATCAATTTCCTCTTGTACCAAACAAAGCGCAGACGTTAATGATGCACATTTCCCAGAACTTTCATATTCCAGTTAATAAATTCAAAATAAAGAGATATATTTCTACCTTTTGTGCATTTTTTTTCAGTTGCAATTGCTCCAGCCACTTTCTTCTGGTTTCTTCATGTTTTCTGCTAACTCTCCATCGTCTGCTGTCCATTTGTCCTTTCTTCTCTCTTCTAGTTTTCTTTCCATCCTCTCTCTACATCTGCTTTAACATACTAATCTTTATCCTTTTGCTCTTTCCTCATTCTTATTTCATCCACACAAATTTTACCCCTCCATCCTCAATCCCCACTTACTCTCCCAATACCCGGCCAATTGTAGATTTTTCATCCCTCCCACACAAAATATTTTTCCCCTCTCCATTTTACTCTCCCAGCCCCATCCCATTCTAATCCTCCCCCAACATCAGCTCCCTTCTAGTTCCAGTCTCACCCAGCATCCATTCCCTTCTAGTCCCTGCATCAGCCCATTTCCAGTCCTAGCCCCCCATCAACCCATTTCCAGTCCTAGCTCCCCCATCCATTTTCAGTCTGAGTCCCTTCATCAGCTCATTTCCAATCCTAGCCCCCCATCAGCCCATTTCTAGTCATTTCCTAGCCCCACCATCAGCCCATGTCAAATCCTAGCTCCCCTCCACTCAGCCCAATTCCAGTCCAAGCCCCCCCATGAGCCTACTTCCAGTTCTAGCCCCTCCATGAGTCCATTTCAATTCAAGCCCCCACCACAGCCCATTTCCAATCTTAGCTCCCCCCAACAGCCCATTTCCAGTCCTATCCTAGCTGCTCCATCAGCCCATTTTCAGTTCTAGCTCCCTTCCCTCACAGCCCATTTCCATTCCAAGCTCCCTCCCCATCAGCTATTTGCAGTTCAAGCCTCCCCGTCCACTCAGTCCATTTCCAGTCATAGCAATCCCCCAACCCATTACCAGTCCTAGCCCCCCATCAACCCATTTTCAGTTTAAGCCCCCCCCTATAACCCATTACCAGTCCTAACCCCCCATCAGCCCACTTCCAGTCTTAACCCCATCAGCCCATTTCCAGTCAGCCCCCCATAGCCCATTGCCAGTCCTAATCCCCCCCCATCAGCCCACAGCCCATTACTAGTCCTAACCACATCAGCCCACCTCAAGTCCTAACCCCTCCCCATCAGCCCTTTTCCTGTCCTAGCGCCCCCATAGCCCATTAGCAGTCCTAACCCCCCCATAGCCCATTAGCAATCCTAACCCCCATCACCCTATTTCCAGACAGCCCCCATCAGCCCACAGCCCATTACCAGTCTTAACCCCCCCCAGCCCATTTCCAGTCCTAACCCCCCATCACCCCATTTCCAGTCAGCCTCCATCAACCCCCAGCCCATTACCAGTCTTAACCCCCCCAGCCCATTACCAGTCTTAACCCCCCCAGCCCATTTCCAGTCAGCCTCCATCAGCCCCAGCCCATTAGCAGTCTTAACCCCCCCCCAGCCCATTTCCAGTCCTAACCCTCCCCAGCCCATTTCCAGTCAGCCTCCATCAGCCCCAGCCCATTTCCAGTCCTAACCCCCCCCCAGCCCATTTCCATTCCTAACCCCCCCCCCAGCCCATTTCAAGTCAGCCTCCATCAGTCCCAGCCCATTTCCAGTCCTAACCCCCCCCTTGCACATTTCCAGTCCTAACCCCCCCCCTTGCACATTTCCAGTCCTAACCCCCCCCCCTTGCACATTTCCAGTCATAACCCCCCCCCCCTTGCAAATTTCCCGTCCTAACCCCCCATCACCCCATTTCCAGACAGCCTCCATCAGCCCCCCCCCCCCCTTCCCTTCCCTTCCGGCAAATTTAAAAACAAAAACCTGGCTCTAGCTGCTGCCGCATCCGTCGCAGCAGCGGCAGAATGGCGTGTCCCGCGGGGCCCCCTCTCCACGTCGAGCCCTCTGCAAGGGCTTTCAGATTCGCGAAGGGAGAGTGCTCCCTCGCGTCTCTGTAAAGCCCGCAGGGGCTAATGGGAAATTTCCCATCAGCCCCTCGCGTCTAAAGGGGCTGATGGGAAATTTCCCCTTAGCCCCTGCGGGCTTTACAGAGACGCGAGGGAGCACAACTCTCCCTTCGCGAATCTGAAAGCCCTTGCAGAGGGCTCGAAGAGGAGAAGGGGCCCCGCGGGACACGCCATTCTGCCGCTGCTGCGACGGACGCGGCAGCGGCAGCAGCTAGAGCCAGGTTTTTGTTTTTAAATGTAATTAAAAAAAAAAGCAGAATGTTCTTTGCGCGGGGCCCCCTGAAACGCGGGGCCCTGTGCAAAAAACATTCTTGCTCAATGGACGGGCCGGCCCTGCCTGTCAGACAAAATAGCAAACTCCAGTCGCCTTTTTTGGTCTCTCCAGTGGTGGAAGTCCTCTCAAAACCTGTTGCTGGGGTCCCCTTTTCAGCAGTCACTTCCCCAAGCAACCCTTACAACAGATGCCTCTCCAATGGGTTGGTGAGCTCATCTGCAAGATCTCTCCACCCAGGGCATCTGGTCTCCACAGGAGACTTCTCTACACATCAATCTCTTGGAACTCAGAGCAATTTTCTTAGCTCTCAGGGTGTTCCACTCCCTGCTCAGCTACAGGACAGTCCTCATCCACACGGACAACCAAGTAGCCATGTTCTATGTGAACAAGCAGGGAGGGACTGGCTCTCTGTCGCTTTGCAACGAAGCTTTGCGACTGTGGGCCTTCACCCCAGAGAGCATCAGATTCATCTTATGGCAGTATATCTTCCAGGCGTTCAAAACTCTTCGGCAGACAGACTCAGTCGAGTTCTGCTTCCACACGAGTGGTCCCTCCACATGGACCAGGTAGCCAGGATTTTTCGAATTTGGGGAATCCCGGACATAGACCTCTTTGCAAGTCCGTGGAATGCCAGATTTCCCCGGTTCTGTTCCAGAATTCCGTGTCAGGGAGTTCAGGCCAAGGATGCCTTCCTTCTTCACTGGGGTCAAGACTTCCTTTATGCCTTCCCACCCATTCCCCTAATTCCCAAAACACTTTTCAAGCTTCAGAGAGACCAAGGTTCCATGATCCTCATAGGACCACATTGGCCACGCCAAGTGTGGTACCCTCTACTTCTGCATCTCTCTCAAGCTCCCTCCCTGGAATTGGGCTCTGCACCAGATCTTCTATCCCAGGAAGATGGAACGTTGTGGCACCCAAACCCCCAGTCTCTCCATCTCAGGGCCTGGTTGCTGAAGGCCTAGACCTTCAAGTTTTTCATCTCTCTCAGCAAGTCCAGAGATATTCTTCATGCTTCTAGAAAGCCTTCCACTAGACGTTCTTATGCTTTCAAATGGAATAGATTTACCATTTGGTGTTCAGAGAAGGGTCTTAACCCTCTTGCAATACCTCTGAATTCTTTACTAGAGTATTTTCTGCATCTATCCCATGCAGGCCTCAAAACGAATTCAGTAAGAGTCCATTTGAGTGCTATTGCAGCGTCCCTCAAGCCTCTCAATGGACAGCCTATTTCCTCTCATCCTCTTATAGCAAGATTCATGAGAGGCCTTCTTTTAACTAAACCTCACATTAGACCACCTCCAGTAGCATGGGACTTAAATCTGGTTCTTGGCCAGCTTATGAAGCCACCCTTTGAACCTTTAGCCACCACCTCCTTGAAATTTCTTTCTTTCTCATTGCAGTCACCTCAGCGAGTTGCAAGCCTTGGTGGCTAATCCTCCTTATATAAGGTTCCATCATGATAAGGTAGTCCTCAGGACCAATCCACACTTTATGCCCAAAGTGGTCTCGCCTTTTCATCTGAATCAAGAGGTATACTTACCTGTCTTTTTTCCAGGACCTCATGCATCAAGTGCAGAGAGGAATCTTCATACTTTGGATTGTAAAAGAGCTCTCGCCTTTTACTTACAAAGAACACAGCAACATAGAACGTCTTCTCAACTCTTTGTTGCTTTTGATCCTTCCCATTTAGGACTTCCAGTTTCTAAGAGACCACTGTCCAACTGGATTGCTCAGTGTATTTCTTTCGCCTACCAGAGTAGGAACCTTTCTCTGGAAGGCCAAGTCACAGCTCACAATGTGAGGGCCATGGCAGTCTCAATGGCTCATCTAAACTCTGTGTCCATCAACCAGATCTGTCGAGCGGCCACCGGGGCCTCGGTTCATACCTTCACAGCCCATTAATGTTTGGACAAGGACTCCCGCTGTGATGCCTCGTTTGGTCAGGCTGTTCTCAAACACCTATTCCATTCCTAATCAACTCCTACCCACCTACCCTGGTTGGATGCCAGAGATGCATGGGGGGAAGTGGAGCCTTTTCAAGGACACACAACTCTGGGGTCTCTCCCTGGCATCTGCAGCTAGGGAGTCCCCATATGCAAAGACTCATTCCTGCTTGTTCCTGGAGATAGCACAGTTACTTACCTGTAACGGGTGATCTCTGGGAACAGCAGGAATAAGTCTTCACAACCCACCCACCTCCGCTAGGAGTTGTATCTCTCTATCTTTCTATCTCCAGGAACAAGTCTTCACATATGGGGTACGTCAGTACCGATGGAGCCTGCGCGGGAACGCTCCCCAGCTTCCCAAAAAAGGAAAGCTTTTGGGAGCATCCCACAGCGCCTGCGCGCTGCCTTCCCGCCTTTCCTAACCGCCTCTCCTCAGTTCTTCTTTTCCGCGGAGCCAGCAGGTCGTGTTCCTGTCACCGCTGAAGAAGTTGTTTATTTAATTTTATTTCTTTGGTCGCGCGTCTGCCTTCTCTGACATCGGACCGGTACCGCCGGTCGGTCTTTCTTTTCTCAAAAAAAAAAAAAAATAATAATAATAACATATTTTTCCCTCACTTAGTGTATTTTTCCTCTTTGGGCCTTAGGCCTCACGAGAAAATTTCTCTATGGAAAAACCAGCCTCCGGTTTTAAAAAATGCACTAAGTGTAGCGGCACTATTTCTGTCACCGACACCCATGTATGGTGTCTCAAATGTTTGGGTCCTGACCACTCCATTTTGGATTGTCCGTCCTGCTCCTTGATGTCTAAACGAGGTTTACAGAACCGAGCAGCTAAGCTCCATGTACTGTTTCCCTCTGATGCAGCTTCAGTGGCATCGACATCTTCCAGGGCCTCTACTTCCTCTCATGGATCTCAGGTAACCAAACATAAATCCAGCCGGTCCTCGAAGGGTAGATCTCCTTCCAAGCATCGAGATGCCTCCGGGCTTGCCCTCGAGGATTCCGCACCGGCAAAACAACCTCGGCAGGAAGCTCCGGCTTCCAAAGCTCCTCCTATGGGGTTACAGGTTGACATCGATGGCACGGCCTCGACCGATCACCTGTTAGAATGCTCTGGGGTACCGGCGCAACCTTCCGGTACCGAATTCCAGGCATTCATAGCGTCGATGGATCACAATGTTCTATCTATGCAGCAGGCTATCACGGCCTTCATTCAAGCTGCGACGCTGCTGATACCACAACAAAACCCGTTGTCGGTATCAGCTACGGTACCTGCGCCAGTGTCGGTACCGGTACCGACTGCATCAGCATCAACCAAGATGCCGACTGCAGCGGTTCCCTGTCCAGGGATGCTCATCGGTACCGACTCGGTACCGATGACGCCCGATGTTGATACCGCTCAATATGCATATCGAGCTTTGGAAGAGCACCCTGACAGGCGATACTTTGATTCCTCTGAAGATTCTGATACATCGGAGGAGTCTCCTGAAGTATCCATAGCCCTTCCTGAAGAGCCGCCTTCTCCAGAAAGAAGGATGTCTCCTCCAGAGGACTTGTCCTTTCAAGACTTCATAAGAGAAGTAGCTAAAGGAATTTCTATTTCAGTAACCTCTGAGTCAGAGCCTAGAGCTAAAAAATTGGATATTTTAGGTTATTCTAAGGCTCCTAAGGAGGCAGTCACCTTGCCAATTTATGAGATTCTTTATGAGCACATGATTGACTTATGGGAGACTCCTCTCACTATCTCTCCTCATTCTCGAAGATTGGACACTATGTACCGTGTCCCCCCTTGTCCTGGTTTTCATAAAACACAGCTTCCTCACCATTCTATTGTGGTGCAGTCAGCTATGAAAAGGATAAAGAGTGCAAAAAGACACTCCTCTGCCCCTCCAGGAAGAGAATGCAGGACCTTGGATGCTTTTGGTAGGAAAATCTTCCAAGCCAGTATGCTCATTGCCAGAATCAACTCCTATAGTCTTTACATGGGGATGTTTCTGAAAGAAGTTGCAGAGAAACTACACACTTTCCTCCCTTTTCTTCCAGAGGATAAAAGGGAAGAATTCCTTATTTGACTTAAGCTTACTCAAGACATTTCAAAGTTTTCCAACCGTGCAGCTTTTGACTCCTTTGAAGGTGCCAGCAGAGCTTCGGCCATTGCCATAGCTGCTCGCAGAATTGCTTGGCTCCAAGCTTCTGATTTAGAACCTTGGGTCCAGGATGGCTTAGGAAACCTTCCCTGTACAGGTGAAAACCTGTTTGGCAAAGAATGGCAAATAAAGGCCACTCAAATGGATGCAGAAAATTCTGCTTTGGATAGACTTTCAAAGTCAACCTCCATTCCTGCCAAGAAAAAACCTTTCAAGAAGTCTTTTTTCAAAAAGGGCAGATTCCCTTCTACTTCTGGCCAACAATCATCTACAGGTCACTTTGCTACTAAGCGTCAGCAACCTAAACAGGCCAGGCCTAAGTCTACAGGGGCTGCTGCAACTCAGCAGTCCCAACCCCCTCAGGGTTTTTGACTTGAGGCTAGAGAACTTAGCCTTTCTGGCTCTAAAACAGCCAGAGCCTCTCACCATTCCAGGAAGGTTAGCTCATTTTGCTCCCAGATGGGAGCAAATTACAACAGAGCAGTGGACCCTCTCCATCTTAAGGGAGGGCTACAAGCTTCATTTCTCAAACTTTCCTCCTCACACCATGGTGAGACACTTCAATTCTCCGACATCTCTTTTCGACCTTCTAGGTCAAGAGGTGGCTACCCTTCTTGCCCAAGGGGAAATAGAAGAAGTACCTCTTCTTCAAAAGGGGTCAGGGTTTTACTCCCCCTATTTTCTCATCCCAAAGAAAACAGGGGGCTACAGACCCATTTTAGATCTCAGAGAATTGAACAAATTCCTATACAAGGAGAAATTCAAGATGCTTTCTCTGGGCACTCTCCTTCCATACCTTCAGAGTCAGGATTGGCTTTGTTCTCTAGATCTCAAGGATGCGTACACACATGTCCTCATCCATCCTTCTCACAGAAGGTTCCTCCGTTTTCTTTTCCAAGGAAAGCATTATCAATACAGGGTGCTTCCTTTCGGTCTGGCCTCTGCTCCAAGAGTATTCACCAAATGCATGGCAGTAGTAGCTGCCTTTCTACGCACTCTGGGGATATTTGTATTCCCATACCTGGACGACTGGCTCATCCGAGCTCCATCCCAGTTAGAGGCCCAGACTTCCCTGGACTGCACAAGGAGCATTCTGCAGTATCTGGGACTTGTGGTAAACCTCCCAAAGTCCCAGCTCACCCCTTCTCAGTCTCTAGAGTTCATAGGGGCCTGGTTAGATACTACCACTGCAAGGGCCTATCTTCTTCAGGCCCGTTGCCTACGCCTAGTACAGTTAGCCTCCCAGATTCAGTCAAAGAGCCATTTAACTGCCCGGGAGATGCTGCAACTGCTAGGCCACATGGCATCCACAGTGCATGTGGTCCCCTATGCTCGCCTTCACATGAGAGCAGCTCAATGGACTTTGTCCACCCAGTGGACTCAAGCATCAGGGTCTCTGTCAGACAAAATAGCAACCTCCAGGCGCCTCTTTTGGTCTCTCCGAGTGGTGGAAGTCCACCCAAAATCTGTTGCTGGGGTCCCCCTTCCAACAGTTGTTGCCCCAGGCAACCCTCACAACAGATGCCTCCCAAACAGGTTGGGGAGCTCATCTGCAAGACCTCTCCACCCAAGGCACTTGGTCTCCACAGGAGACCTATCTCCATATCAACCACTTGGAACTCCGAGCAGTTTTTCTAGCTCTCAAGGTCTTCCATACCCTGCTCAGCTACAAGACAGTCCTCATTCATACCGACAATCAAGTAGCCATGTTTTACATAAACAAGCAAGGAGGAACTGGCTCTCTGTCGCTTTGCAACAAAGCTTTAAGATTGTGGGCCTTCGCCAGAGAGCACCAAATCCATCTCCTGGCCGTATACCTCCGAGGAATCCAAAACTCTTGGGCAGACAGACTCAGTCGAGTTCTGCTTCCACACGAATGGTCTCTGCACATGGACCAAGTGTTCAGAATCTTTCAAGAGTGGGGAACCCCGGACATAGACCTTTTTGCAAGTCCGTGGAATGCCAAACACCCCGGTTCTGTTCCAGAATTCCGTGTCAGGGAGTTCAGGCCAAGGATGCCTTCCTCCTTCACTGGGGTCAAGACTTCCTGTATGCCTTTCCACCCATTCCCTTAATTCCCAAGACTCTGTTCAAGCTCCAGAGGGATCAGGGATCTATGATCCTCGTAGCCCCATGCTGGCCACGCCAAGTGTGGTACCCTCTACTTCTACATCTCTCTCAAGCTCCCTCCCTAGACTTGGGAGCTGCTCCAGACCTTCTGTCTGAGGAGGAGGGGACTTTGTGGCACCCAAACCCCAAGTCCCTTCACCTCAGAGCTTGGTTGCTGAAGGCCTAGAACTTCAAGATTGGAATCTTTCTCAGCAGGTGAAGGATATCCTCCATGCTTCCAGAAAACCTTCTACTAGACGTTCCTATGCTTTTAAATGGAAAAGGTTTTTCATTTGGTGTGCTGAGAAAGGTCTTGACCCTCTAGCACTACCTTTGAATTCTCTATTGGAATATCTCCTGCATCTCTCCAATGCAGGCGTTAAGACGAATTCCGTAAGGGTCCATTTGAGTGCTATTGCAGCATCCCTTAAGCCTATTAATGGACAGCCTATTTCCTCTCATCGTCTTATTGCAAGATTCATGAGAGGCCTAACTTTAACTAAACCTCCCATTAGGCATCCTCCGGTGGCATGGGACTTAAATCTGGTTCTTGGTCAGCTTATGAAGCCACCATTTGAACCCTTAGCCACCACCTCTTTGAAATTTCTTTCCTGGAAGGTTATTTTCCTCATTGCAGTCTCCTCAGCTCGCCTCATCAGTGAACTGCAGGCCTTAGTGGCTAATCCACCTTATACAAGGTTCCATCATGATAAGGTAGTCCTTAGGACAAATCCACACTGTATGCCTAAAGTGGTTTCACCTTTTCATCTTAATCAAGAGGTATATTTACCTGTCTTTTTTCCAGGTTCTCATGCATCAAGTGCAGAGAGGAATCTTCATACCCTGGATTGTAAGAGAGCTCTTGCCTTTTACTTACAAAGGACACAGCAACATAGAAAGTCTTCTCAACTCTTTGTTGCCTTTGATCCCTCTCATTTAGGACTTCCAGTCTCTAAGAGGACACTGTCCAATTGAATTGCTCAGTGTATTTCTTTTGCCTACCAGAGTAAGAACCTTTCTCTGGAAGGCCATGTCACAGCTCATAATGTGAGGGCCATGGCCACCTCTATGGCTCTAGATGAGGAGAATTTAGATGTGTCCATCGACCAGATCTGTCGAGCGGCCACCTGGGCCTCTGTTCATACCTTCACAGCCCATTAATGTTTGGACAAGGACTCCCGCCGGGATGCCTTGTTTGGTCAGGCTGTTCTCAAACACCTGTTCAATGCTTAAGCAACTCCTGCCCTCCTTCCCTGGATGGATGCCTGAAATCCATAGGAGGAGGTAGAACCCTTCCCAGGGTCTCATATCCTTGGGGATCTCCCAGGCATCTTTAGCTAGGGAGTCCCCATATGTGAAGACTCATTCCTGCTTGTTCCTGGAGATAGCACAGTTACTTACCTGTAACAGGTGATCTCTGGGAACAGCAGGAATAAGTCTTCACAACCCACCCACCTCCCCTAGGAGTTGTATTTCTCTATCTATCTTTCCTTCCTATCTCTCTCTTTGTCTCAGCTTTAAAACTCGAACTGAGGAGAGGCGGTTAGGAAAGGCGGGAAGGCAGCGCACAGGCGCTGTGGGATGCTCCCAAAAGCTTTCCTTTTTTGGGAAGCTGGGGAGCGTTCCCGCGCAGGCTCCATCGGTACCGACGTACCCCATATGTGAAGACTTATTCCTGCTGTTCCCAGAGATCACCTGTTACAGGTAAGTAACTGTGCTTTCCTTCCCTCTCTCTCTCTCTCTCTCTCTCTTTGTCTCAGCTTTAAAACTCGAACTGGAGAGAGGCGGTTGGGAAAGGCGGGAAGACAGCACGCAGGCGCTGTGGGATGCTCCCAAAAGCTTTCTTATTGGACGCTGGGGAGCGTTCCCGCGCAGGCTCTTTCGGTACCGACGATACCCATATGTGAAGACTTATTCCTGCTGTTCCCAGAGATCACCTGTTACCGGTAAGTAACTGTGCTTTATATGTTTTAAGTCTCGAGCATATCTATTTGATTTGTTTTTATATGATATAATGCTTTTTATATTGATTTAATTATTTATTATTTATTATTTTTTTATGATAATTTTTTCTTATGTCTGTTCTTTGACATTTTTAACAATTGTATGTTTATGTTTTTAGTGTTATGCCTAGCTAGCCCCTGACGAAGGGTGACGAAACACGGCCTGTGTCGGGCAGTTGAAGGCTCAATAAAATATTATGTCTTTTTCCTTTTATCACGCTTTGAACTGGTTGTTCTTCGCTCTGCATGATTTTTGCTTCTGCAGTGTTGTGACTAAATCCAAGTCAGCCACTCCCACCAAAGCTTCAACATGAGGGATCTTATTTCCCTTGCTACAGGCATTTATACACACTGCTTTCCATATGATCTCCAGGAACAAGCAGGAATGAGTCTTCACATATGGGTACGTCGGCGCCGACGGAGCCCGCACGGAAAAATGCTCCCCAGCATCCAATCAGAAAGCCTTTGGGAGCATCCCCCGCGCCTGCGCGGTGACTTCCCGCCTTTCCCACTGTCTCTCCCCAGTTTTCATTTTTCCGCGGTGCCAACAGGACGTACCTCCTGTCACCGCAGAAACGTTTTTCTTTAATATCCTTATTTATTGTTTTCTTGTGGTCGAGGCTGTCTTCCCACCGATACCGGCACCGCCGGTGCCTTACTCTTCTCTTTTCCAACTTAGAGACACTTTCCCTCAGTTTTTCTTTTTTTTTTAATCTCTTGAGGCCTACTAGGCCTTTCCAACATGGAGCCCTCTTCCCCTGAGAAGTGCCTTCACTGTGGAAACTTAATTTTCTTTTTAGACTCCAATGCTTGGTGTCTATCCTGTTTGGGTCCTGACCCCTTTTCCCCCGGTCCATCGGGCTATAGCATTGGGAGACGACCCTCTCTTTTTCGGGTATCCCTCGAGGCCGTTTTTCCGCCTCGGTTGCGGACGGCGGTTTATTCTTTCCAGGATCAGGTAACCCACAAACAGTCTGTTAAGACTAGCCAATCCTTGAAGGGTAAGTCTCATGCCCAGCATGATGACGGCTCCGGCCTTGCCCTCAAGACCCCATTGGCAATAAGACCCCGGCGGGAGTCTTCGGGCTCCAAAGCATTTACGGGGTTTCAGGTTGTTCCTGGGGTTCACTCCTCACAGAACATACCTGAGCCGTGCTCGGGGGTGGTATCCGCTTCGAGCGGTACCGATCCCCCGGCATCGGCACCGGTGTCGAGTGCTCCACTCTTCACCGAGGATCGTCATCTGGTGTCCTCGGTACCTTCGGGGCCGATCGATATGACCCAGACTGGCTTTCCTGCATCCCAGCCATGTGCGGGGTTGGTACCGGCTTCGAGCGGTACCGCTCCCCCGTCATCGGCACCGGTGTCGAGTGCTCCACTCTTCACCAGGGATCGTCGTCTGGTGTCCTCGGTACCCTCGGGACCAATCGATCCGACCCAGGCTGGCTATCCTGCATCCCAGCCCTGCGCGGGGGTGGTGCCGGCTTCAAGCGGTGCCGACCCCCCCCGGCATCGGCGCCGGTGTCGAGTGCTCCGCTCCTCACCAGGGATCGTCTTCTGGAGTCCTCGCTACCTTCGGGACCGATCGATACGGCCCAGACTAGCTTTCCTGTATCCCGGCCAGCCGCGGGGTTGGTACCGGCTTCGAGCGCTACCGATGTCCCGGCATTGGCATCGGTGTCGGGTGTTCCACTCTTCACCGGGGTTCGTCATCGGGTTTCCTGGTCGGAGCCGATCGATACGCCCCAGATGGACTTCCCTCTATCTACGCCATGCTTGGGGGGGGTACCGGCTTCGACGGGTACCGATACCCCGGCGTCGGTGCCGGTGTCGAGTGTTCCTCTCTCCACGGGGCATCGTCTTCGGACGTCCTCGGTGCCTTCGGTGCTGATCGATATGATTCCGACTGACTTTCATGTGGCGGCATCACCGATACCACCACCAACGTCGGTGCCTTCTAGACATGCATCGATGGCCTCGCTCGCTTCGATGCCCAGTCTAGAATCGATATCCAGTCTAGATGACTTGGTTCCGACGCGTTTGGGAACCGGTCTCTGGCTACGCAGTGCCGAGGATAATCTCCAAAGCTCTCTGGTTACCTCGGTGCCGCTTCGGCAACCTCGATGTCGACTCCTGCAGTTCCATCGGTGCCATCGATCCCGTCTATGCCTAGCTTGGAATCGATACCGGGTACCGATGATGCAGTACTAACTGCCTCGAATCAGAACTGTCAGTATCGTTCTCCTTCTAGCAGAATTCTTTCTATGCACCAGTCCAGTAGGTCTTCTGGTGTTCACGCTGTTCATTCTACCTCAGCCGACCCGGGAATAGTTCCTCTGGGAGATCCTTCTATTCAGAAATTTCTCCTTGACATGGCAGCTTTTCTGGCCATTCCTATTCCTGGTCCTACCCTTACCCAAGATCCTGCAGGAAAGGAAACCATAATGCTTCCTTTACATCATTCCTTGCAGGACCTTCTCCTGAGGATTTGGGAATCACCTTTAAAGGTTCCTGCGCCTTCTACAGCCATGAATGTTCCGTATCGTGTGCCTCCCTCCCCGGGGTTTCAGAAAAACCAACTTCCACATCATTCCCTTGTAGTGGAATCGGCATTGAGGAAGGTCAGAAGCAAGAAGAAGCATTCTTCTTCTCCACCAGGTCATGCATCTAAAGCACTTGATGCCTTTGGAAGTCAAACCTTCCAAACTTCTATGTTGGCTTCAAGAATTATTTCATATATTTTTTATATGAGTCTAACACTTCAGGAGGTCACAGAGAAATTATCTCTTCTGTCTCCTTTTTTGTCAGAACCTAGGGCCTCTGAATATTCCTTGCTTCTTAATCATAGCAGGAATATCTCTTGGTTTCTTTCCTGTGCTTCCCTAGACTCTTTTGAGTCTGTTAGCAGATCCTCTGCTATTGCCATTGGAGCACGTCGTACAGCATGGCTGCAAGCTTCAGACTTGAACAGATGGGCGCAACATACACTGGGTAACTCTCCTTGTACTGGAGAAAATCTCTTCAATAAAGAGGCTTTACGTCAGGTTGCTCATTGCTCCACTGACTTCCCTCGCTATGGAACCCATCCCGAGCCTTCTTTTTCCCCTGGATGTAGGAAATGTCCTACAAAACCTTCTTTCCCGAAGAAGAGGAAGTTTCATCCTTCTTCTGCCCATCCTCCCGGTGTACCCAAGCACGGGACACCCCCTCCTAGTCTGAAGTCTCCAGGCTCTAACCAGTCTACCCATAACCAGCACCCATAGGTTCCGGTGTATTGCAATATACAGTTAACTTCTTCTTCGCAGAAGTTTATTCTTCAAATCCTACGCTGGGTTTTTTTCTTTTCCAGTATGCTATGCTCTTGGGACACTCTTGTCCATGAGTTACAGAATCCTCCCGTTCTTACTACCACGGTGGGAGGTTACAACTATCCCATGATAGTTGCTGTCCCCATATGGACATCTTTTCCTTAAGCGGACTTACCATATGGTAAGTCACTTTCCGAACCCCTCTCCTCCAGGGTTTCCCCGGCTTGAGTGGGTACCATACTGAAACACTCCTTTTTTCTTTCCAGTGTAGACTGGTTGTCTTCCTTCAATGCATGCTCTGAGCAACTCGTCAGGCAGGGGCGGAATCTCTCTGCTACCTTTGTCTGTTGTCTCTCTGTTTCCATACAGGAGAATCCCCTCTATTGTTTTGTTCAGTCGCTGTCTATGCAGGAATTCCAGTGATTACTTAAATGCTCGTTGCAAGCTCCTTGCATCTATCTGGCATAATACTATTCACTGCAGCTTATCTTCTTCTAGCCATATCCTTTCCTAGGATGTGGCAGCACACCTGACTCTGTCAGTTTTATCTTATTATTCTCCTGCACATTGCTCTCTGCAATCTTCTGAGAAGCTTTCTATTATGGGCCCTTGCATCAGAGCTTGAACTTCGTCTCTGAGGGTCTTTCTTTTACAGGAGACAAGTTTTTTTCTGCGTGAATGTCCACGGAGTTCCCATTCTGGCGGGAATATCCTCCTGTTCCTTACAGCTTGGCATCCTGCTTTCTACTCCACTGGGACAACGCGTACTCGTTACCGCACATGATACCCCTGAATCCCTTGGCTGGGTCACTCTGGTATCTTCGTCTATGCGTTCTTCTTGTCCTTTGGACATATCAGTGTCCTCCAGTACAGCTGACGTACTCTTGCCAGACTGTTGTTATCTAATTTTCACGCACCATACTGGTTCTTCCGCTGACCTACCTGCCTGCTCCACAGAAATAGATTCTCTATATTTCTTCAGGTGGTTTTCACCCCCTATTATTGGACCATCACATTCCCCATGTGAAGGTTTTTCTGTGGCTCGGTTGCAGGCCTGTATTCTTAAAATTATTTCATGTATGTATGTGTCCTGTGCATACATGTTTTTGCACCCTGGGGGGGCATAAACCACCCCGTCTCTTATATATATCTATATCTATCTACATCTCCATCTGTAGATATATATATCACCCTTGTCTAGACATATATACTCTCATATGTACCGATATGTATGTCTTTCCGTCTACATATATATGCAAATATATTTATATGTAGGCGCATATTGGGAGATGCCCATAGCACCCTATATCTTACCTATCTCCCTGACTGTCGGTGCTTAGGTTGTTATTTTTCTTATGGGGTCCAGACAGTCAACTTGCCTATTATCATACGGCTCAGTGACTGGGACGGGTTATACTAACCATTACTGCTGTGACGTTAACAGCTTCTATTTTTGTTATGCATCTCCCTGCCTATGCAGTCTCAGACTGAATGTCTTCCTATCTCTCACCAGCTAGGAAAGACTGTGTGCATCTTCAGTATTCCTGAGTTCACTTCTGTTCTCCTTGGGAATAGGGTTTTTTTTTTCCATACCCTCTCTTCCCTTCCGGACTGGGCTAATCCTCCAGATCGGTCAGTCTTCTTCTTTTAGTCCTCAGCTTTTCCCATAAAAGCTTCTTATTGGAGACCTGCCGATCTTCTCCTGCCCCGGTGGACACCTGGGTCTCCTGCCCATTCCAGATTGGAACTTCTCCTCACTGCTATGGAGTTGCCTTGAGGATTCCGCTACTGCATCTACAGTCTACTCCCTACAATCCAGTAGGTGAGCTCTACATTGTGCTAGTTCATTAAATATTTTAATGATACTTGACATACATTCTAAAGACTTTTTTCCCTGTAGTCTTTAGATTCGCTGTTCCTCCACAGCTCTGCTCTATTCAACTCCTACCCCCCATCCCCCAGGGGATGCCGGAGATCCAGATTTGGGAAATGCCGTCCTGTCCAGGGATGCGCATTTTATGGGATCTCCCCTGGCACCCACAGCTAGGGAGTCCCCATATGTGAAGACTCATTCCTGCTTGTTCCTGGAGATAGCACAGTTACTTACCTGTAACAGGTGATCTCAGGAACAGCAGGAATTAGTCTTCACAACCCGCCCACCTCCCCTAGGAGTTGTATCTGTCTATTTCCTTTCCTCTTCTCTCCTTCTGTCTCAGCTATGAAACTCAACTGGGGAGAGACAGTGGGAAAGGCGGGAACTCACCGCGCAGGCGCGGGGGATACTCCCAAAGGCTTTCTGATTGGATGCTGGGGAGCATTTTTCCGTGCGGGCTCCCTCGGCGCCGACGTACCCATATGTGAAGACTAATTCCTGCTGTTCCGGAGATCACCTGTTACAGGTAAGTAACTGTGCTTTACCCCTGTTACCCATTTCCATAAAGGTATTTAATGTATCACCTATCTGGGGGCTTTCTTCACCCATCCCCAACGAATCTAGTTTAAAGCCCTATTCAGTAGATTAGCCAATCTACTACCGAAGACGCGTTGACCTTTCTTGGACAGATGGATGCCATCTCTGCTCTGCAACCCTTGGAACAGCATCCCATGGTCTAGGAAACCAAAACGCTCTCGATGACACCATCCACACAGCCATGCATTCATCTCCAGGATGCGAGCCTCTCTGCCTTGGCCTTTACCCTCCACAGGGAGGATTGAAGAGAACACCACCTGTGCACCTAACTGCTTCCCCCTCTGTCCCAGAGCCATGAAGTCACTTTTGATACGTTCCGAGGTATACCTGGCAGTATCATTTGTTTCAACATGGATTAGCAGCATTGGGTAATAGTCAGTGGGCTTGATGAGTCTCGGCAAACTCTCCGTAACATCTTGGATTTTGGCACCAGGCAGACAGCATACCTCTCTAGACATCAAGTCTGGTCGGCAGATGGATGCCTCAGTACCACTCAGAAGATAGTCTCCAACCACCACTACCCTTCGTTTCCTTCTGGTCACTGATTCTGCAACTTTGGGATACTTGAGCTCTAGTTCTTCCATTTCCAGGGATGCTTTTACCTCCTCCACTTCCAGGGCTGCATAATGGTTCTTAAATTCAAGGGCTGGAGAAGTTGGATTGGTGATTTTGCAGGCCCTGGTGACCTGTGTCCAACCATCAACATTCTGTTGGCACCCATCTTCTCCTCTGCTGGAGAGATCTCAGGTAACTAAACATAAAAGCTGGTCCTCAAAGGGTAGCTCTCCTGCTAAGCTACGAGAGGCCATTGGCGTAGCCTTTGAGGGAAACACCCCCGGCGGGAGGCTTCGGCTTCCAAAGCATCGATGAGGCTTCAGGATGTTCTCGAGGCCTCAACCTCGCAAGAACTACCTGTGCCATGCTCAAGGGTTCCGGCAGTCCTTTCCGGTACCAACAACCAGGCATCAGCAGCGTCGATAGACCACAGGTTCTTCGCTTTCGAACGCAGCATTACAGCTCTTCTTTCAGCTGCGGTACCGGTGGTCCCATGGGCACCGGTACCGACATCGACCCCGATGCCGGTACCGACACCAACGACGGTACCGGCCCCAGTGGGAACTCTAACCATGCCATCTCTGGCTGGAATTGACAAAGCGGTACCGGGTTAGCTCGGTATCGACTTTGATCGGTACTGGGATTGTGCTTTGCAAGAGCATCAGGGTCAGGAATACTTCGATTCCTCCAATTCCGAAGACACTGACAGTTCTGCTGGCACTAGAGGGTTTCTCCTAGAAGATCCCTCTTCTCCCCAATGCAGAATATCACCTCCAGAGGACATGTCATTTCAGGATTTCATCCATGATATGGCCCAAGGTCTTTCAATCACAGTAGCTCCTGAAGACGAACTCAGAGCAAAGGAATTGGAAATTCTCCAATATCCTAAAGCTCCTAAGGAGGCAGCCAGTCTGCCTATCCATGAAATTCTGCATAGCTTGATGCTCAGAATGTGGGAGACACCTCTGACTACTTCTCCTCACTCTAGGAGACTTGATACTATGTATCGAATTCCGCCATGTCCTGGATTTCAGAAAACTCAGCTGCCACACCATTTTTGGGCGCAGGACTTTTCAAGCTTCTATGCTTTCAGCTAGTATCAGTTCATATATCCTATATATGGGAATATTCCTCAAGGAAGTCACAGGAGACTTGGAACTTATGAGCACATTTCTCCCAGATGATAAGAGACAAGATTTTCTTGCTCTAGTTAAGCATGCTCAAGATGTCTCCAAGTTTGTCAATCATGCAGCTTTTGACTGCTTTGAATGCATCAGCAGAACTTCTGCTATTGCCATTGGCGCACGATGGATTGCCTGGCTACAGGCATCAGACTTGGAGACTTGGGTACAGGACAAGTTAGACAACATTCCTTGCACGGGGGAGAATCTCTTCGGCAAGAACTGGCAGGAAAAGGCTAACGAGTTAGATGCTGACAATTCTACCTTAGATAGATTGTCAAAGTCTACAGCCACTCCAGCCAAAAGGAAGACTTATAAGAAAACCCTCTTTTAGCAAAAGGAGGAAGTTTTATCCTTCCTATACCCAGCAGAGTCAAACTCCAGGTCAGGTTGCCCAAAAGGGACAAACTAGACAGCAAAAGAAGCCAAAAGGCCCGAGAGCCCAACCAGCTCTCCAGGTTCAGCCCCCTCAAGGGCTTTGACTCCTTCCTAGAGAGCTTTGCCTCCCTGCCTCTGAGGGGTCCCCAACCCCCCCATATGCCACTTTATCAACAGATGGCATCAGATAACAGCAGAAGATTGGACTTTGTCCATTGTAGGAGAGGGGTACAAGCTTCATTTTCACAGCATGCCCTCTCCTACAATTTTAAAGCAATTCAATTTGCAAACCTCGGCAGAGAATCTGCTAGATCACGAGGTCTCCACACTTCTTGCCCAAGGAGCAATAGAGGAAGTACCCATTCTTCAACAGGGTGCAGGGTTCTACTCCCTCTATTTTCTTATTCCAAAGAGAACAGGAGGACACAGACCCATTCTAGACCTCGGAGTATTGAACAAATATCTGTTTCGAGAGAAATTCAAAATGATTTCTCTAGGAACTCTATTGCCATACCTTCAAAGACAGGATTGGCTTTGCTCTCTAGACTTAAAGGATGCATACACTTACATTATCATCCATCCAGATCACAGGAAATTCTTACGTTTCCTTTTCAGGGGAAAACATTTTCAGTACAGGCTTCTTCCCTTTGGTCTGGCTTCAGCACCAAGGGTATTCACAAAATATGTGGCAGTAGTGGCTGCATTTCTACGAACCCTGGGGATTTTTGTCTTCTCTTACTTAGACAATTGGCTCATTCGAGCCCCTACAGTTGCAGAGGCCAGTACTGCACTGTCCCATACAATGCGAATCCTCCAATACTTGGGATTGGTGATAAACTTCCCAAAATCTCAACTAGTTCTTTCCCAATGCCTAGAATTCATAGGAGCCTGTCTAGATACCAGACAGGCAAGGGCTTTCCTTCCACAAGCTCGGTGTCTTCGCATAATGCAACTAGCTTCTCAAGCAGCAGGCAAATCCTCCCTCACTGCTCGAGAGCTACTGCAGTTACTGGCACATATGGCATCCACAGTTCATATAGTCCCATATGCTTGCCTCCACATGCGAGCAGCTCAGTGGACCCTCTCCACACAGTGGACACAGGCCACGGGTCATATGTCAGACAAAATAACAATCTCTCAACGACTAATTTTGTTCCTCCAATGGTGCCAATCACTAACAAATCTGACAGTGGAGTCTCCTTTCCATCAACCCTTTTCAGGCCACCCTAACAACAGATGCATCACAGGTGGGTTGGGGAGCACACCTGAATCATCTCTCTACCCAGGGCACCTGGACTCCATAGGAGGTTAGTTTACACGTAAACCTCCTGGAATTAAGAGCAATCTAAGAACATAAGAACATAAGATATGCCATACTGGGTCAGACCAGGGTCCATCAAGCCCAGTATTCTGTTTCCAACAGTGGCCAATCTAGATCATATGTACCTAGCAGTATCCCCAAGAGACACAAGTTCCACAATGCTTGTACTGGGTCAAGCATTGATATCTTCGGTCACTTCTTAATAATGGTTTATGGACCTTTCCTCCAGGAACTTGTCCAAACCTTTTTTAAACCCAGCTACACTAACAGCCTTTACTACATCCTCCGGTAACAAATTCCAGAGTTTGATTACACGTTGAGTGAAAAAATATTTTCTTTTATTAGTCTTAAATAGTTTACCCTGTAGCTTCATTGCATGTCCCCTAGTCTTTCTATATTCTGATAACGTAAACAGTCGATCTACGTTTACCCATTCCACTCTGTTCATTAATTTATAGACTTCTATTATATCTCCCCTCAGCCATCTCTTTTCCAGGTTAAAGAGCCCTAACCTTTTTAGCCTTTCTTCATAGGAGTATCCTTCCATCCCCTTCACCATTTTGGTGACTCTTCTCTGAACCTTTTCTAAAATCACTATATCCTTTTTAAGATACAGCGACCAGAATTGCACACAATATTCAAGGTGCGGTCTCACCATGGAATGATATAGAGGCATAGTAATATCTTTTGTTTATTTTCCATTCCTTTCCTTATCATACCTAGCATTCTGTTTGCTCTCTTGGCTGCCGCTGCACACTGGGCCGAGGGTTTTAACATGGTATCCACAATGACGCCTAAATCGTTTTCCTGGGTGGTGGTTCCTAATGTGGAACCTTGCATCGTGTAACCATAGTTTGGGTTGTTCTTCCCTAGGTGCATAACCTTGCACTTGTCCACATTAAATTTCATCTGCCATTTTGATGCCCAGTCTTCCAATTTATCAAGATTTGCGGATTATTTAAAAGACAAATTTCATTCTAAAAGAGAATCAAAAATTATAATTAACAAAAATTCAGTCTCGCATAATAGGATTTGGGATTCATTCAAGCCTCCATCAAAAGATCAACTAGCCCATATCATTTCAACAATAAATACAAGCACTTCTCCCTCTGATCCTTGTCCAGTATCATGGATCAAAGCCACTAAATCAAGCTTCCTTCACATTATACAACACATGGTGCACATTTCACTTACTCAAGGTCTATTGCCAGGGCAATTAAAACTTGCATCTGTCAGACCAATCCCCAAAAACACTACTTTAGACAAGAACAACCCAGCCGCATATCGGCCAATATCTAGTATCCCATTTTTAGCTAAGATTATTGAAAAAACTGTTCAGCTTCAACTTCAAGATCATATTGATATTTATGCTCCTTTAGACGACAATCAACATGGTTTTCGGCCAAATCACGGAGTAGAAACCATAATGATTTACCTTTTCGACAATATACTCCGTACCATAGATGACTCTAAGAAAGGCATCATAATGATCTTTATCGACATCTCCGCGGCATTTGACTCTGTGGATCACAAAAGATTACTAAACAGATTAGAGGAGATAGGACTTTATGGTACCACATTAAAATGGTTTCAGTCATATCTTACAGAGAGACACATACAAGTAAAGATAGGTGACAAAGCATCTCAACCCATAAGAGTTTTACAAGGAGTTCCACAGGGCTCTGCCCTCTCTTCCCTTTTATTCAATATCTACATACAACCAATTTGCAACATCCCTTCAAAGAATGACATTAAGTACACCATCTATGCAGATGATATAATGATATTTACACCTGTGTCAATCAATAACCCTGACTATCATAGAATTACAGATTGTCTCCTACAAATGTCTGATTGGTGTAAATGTAATAACATGGAAATCAATTTCAACAAAACTGAGGCCTTATTTGTATCTCGAAACCCTGATTTCCCTTCTCCACCTGACATCTTGATAGAAGATTCTATTATTCCCATTAAATCTGAAGTAAAATATCTTGGGGTGACCCTTGACAGAGAAATGAATCTGAAAACACATATAAGTAAGACAATCAGGAGCGCATATTACAGAATGAAGATTATTAGAAGATTAAGACCACTACTCGAAACAACCCACTTCCGTAACGTCTGCCAAGCTTTAATCACGCTCCCTGATAATGCAGGGTTCTGCATTATCTGCGCTATTATTTAATATTTACTTACAACCAGTTTGTAACATCTTTAAACGTCACAATGTTTATTATCATATCTACGCTGATGATATAATGTTCTACCTCCCATTTGAAATCCCACACCCACCTCTTCAAAAAATAACAGAATGTTTCAATGAACTAACTGAATGGCTCAAAGAACAAAATCTACTTATCAACTTTACTAAAACTGATATATTATTCATCACTAAAAATCAAACATACATACCCCCAAACACGATCACACTAGATACTCATGAAATAAATACAAAAAAAGAAATAAAATATTTAGGTGTGATACTTGACAGTAATCTAAATATGGATTCACATATAAAATATCTAACTAAAAAAATACATTACAAACTCAAAACACTAAAACAATTAAGACCATTGATTCATCTACAAGACTTTATTAATATAATTCATGCTATCATCACCCCACATTTTGATTATGCAAACACAATACTTAATGGCATTTCAAAACAAAATATTAAAAAGATACAAATAATTCAGAACATAGCTGCCAGGATGATTATGAATATAAGCCCACTTGAACATGTTACACCAATTTTGGCTGAACTTCATTGGCTACCTATTTACTCCCGAATCAAATATAAAATTCTTGTCACTACATTTAAACTTATAAATAATCTTGCACCATCGGCACTCAATACACTGATTAATATAGACATCGATAAACGATCCCAAAGAAGCAGAAACTTAAATACCTTAACAATACCAAAAGATTTCACAAAAGCCAGAAAACAAACAAATAAGAGAGCTTTCTCACACTCTGCTCCAATTCTTTGGAACAATCTACCTGACAACATTCGCCTGCTATCTGATATAAAGGAATTTAGAAAAAAATTAAAAACTCACTTATTCATATTACACTACAATACACCCTCAGAACAGAATACTCAAATAGATACAGGCTAACATTTATACATTATTATTACATACTCTATTTTCAAAATAAATATCACTAATACACTATTAACCATACCACACTCTCATTCACATGATGATTATAGATTTAAACTAACAATGTATATATGTTCTAATATGTTATACCTTTAATGTTACAACATTCCTTGTAAATTATAATTATCTGTTCTATGTAAACTGACTTGGTATATTACATACCAATTAACCTACTGTTCCATGTAAACCGCACTTGATACTAGGGAAAGAGCGGTATATAAATAACTGTTAAATAAATAAATAAATAAAATTATTTGATTTTTGTAATCCTATATATCTTGGCCTTCATAAGCAATCACTAAAACCTTTGCAACTCGCGCAAAACACTGCTGCTCGAATAATCTTCGGATTATCAAGCCAGGAACACATAACTCCTATTATGAAGGAGCTACATTGGCTACCTATAGCTTATCGTATAAAATATAAAACCACTATATACATTTTCAAAATCAAACATCACTGTTCTGCAAACAGTCTGGCTACTCTCATTCAATCAGACGTCAGCAAAAGACCTAGAAGATTAGGATCTACCAATAGAGTCAACACATCACTTGACTTTAGAAAAGCACGTAAAGAAATAACAGAAAGGGCATTCTCGTTTGCGGCACCAAAGATTTGGAACTCTCTTCCAAATGATTTAAGAGCAGCTCAGGACCTTAAAGACTTTAGAAAGCAACTAAAAACTGTCCTGTTTATTGAGCATTATGGTCTAACTGAATAATTAATTCAATGTTTAAGAGAAAAACAATCATTTAGTAAGCTGTATTATAGCTCACGTTGTATTATAGTACACAATGTAAATAGCGCTTTATATCATTCTGTAAAACACACTATGTTACTTTACATGTAATTATCATTACTACATGTTCATATTATCACTGCTTTTATATTTCTTGTTTGTTAAACCGCTTTGATTGTTTGATAAGGCGGTATAAAAATATCATTAAATAAATAAATAAATAAAAATAAATAAATAAGATCCTCTTGCAATTTTTTACAATCCTCTTGGGTTTTAACAACTCTAAATAGTTTTGTGTCATCTGCAAATTTGATAACCTCACTCGTTATTCCACTTTCCAGGTCATTTACGAATATGTCAAAAAGCAGCAGACCCAGCACAGATCCCTGGGGTACACCACTATTCACCTTTCTCCATTGGGAAAATTGGCCATTTAGCCCTACCCTCTGCTTTCTATCTTTTAACCAGTTCCTGATCCACAATAGTACACTGCCTCCTATCCCATGGCTCTTTAGTTTTGCCAAAAGTCTCTGATGAGGGACCTTGTCAAAGGCTTTCTGAAAGTCCAGATACACAATATCAACCGACTCACCTTTGTCCACCTGTTTATTCACTCCTTCAAAAAAACATAACAGATTAGTAAGACAAGATCTTCCTTGTCTAAAGCCATGTTGGCTGTCTCCCATTAGGTTGTGACTATCTACATGCTGAGTAATTTTATTCTTCATGATGGTTTCTACCATTTTTCCCGGTACTGACGTCAAGCTCACCGGTCTGTAGTTTCCCGGATCACCCCTGGAACCCTTTTTAAAAATTGGTGTTACATTGGCGATCCTCCAATCTTCAGGTATTTGAGATGATTTTAATGATAGTTCACAGATTACTGATAGCAGGTCTGCAAACTCATACTTCAGTTCTTTCAACACCCTTGGATGTATACCATCCAGCCCAGGTGATTTGCTACTCTTCAGTTTATCTAATAGTTGTAAGACATCTTCCCGATGTATCGATATTTCCTTCAATTCTTCCGCACCTTTAAATACCACTTCAGTCATGGGTAACATCCCTACATCTTCCTCAGTAAAGACCGAAGCAAAGAATTCATTCAGTCTTTCCGCTATCGCCTTGTCGCCTCTTAGTGCTCCTTTAACCCCTTTATCATCTAATGGACCAACTGACTCTCTCACAGGTTTTTTGCTACGAATGTACTTGAAAAGGTCTTTATTTCGCGTTTTTGCTTCCGCAGCAAGCTTCTTCTCAAATTCTCTCTTTGCCTGCATTATCAATGCCTTGCATATGACTTGCCAGTGCTTGTGCTGTTTCCAGGTTTCGTCGTTTGGCTCTTTATTCCCTGAAAGATGCTTTTTTGGCAACAACAGCCTCTCTGACCTCACCTTTAAACCATGCTGGCAGTTTTTTTCACTTCCTTCCACTTTTCTTAAAGCGTGGAATACAGCTGGTCTGGGCTTCCAAGATAGTATTTTTCAACAACACCAAAGCTTGATGTACGTCTTTAACCTTTGCAACTGCTCCTTTTAGTTTTTTCTTAACTGTTTTCCTCATTTTATCATAGTCTCCCTTTCGAAAGTTAAAAGGTAGTACTGTGGATTTCCTTACTATCCCTCCTCCACTAATTAAATCAAAGGCGATCATGCTATGATCACTATTGCCAAGTGGCCCCAACACCCTTATCTCTTGCACTAGATCTGGTGTTCCACTAAGGACTAGGTCTAATATGGCTTCCCCTCTGGTCGGTTCATGAACCAGCTGCTCCAAGAAGCAGTCATTTATTTCATCTAGGGACTTTATCTCCCTAGCATGTCCTGACGTGACACTGACCCAGTCGATACCGGGGTAATTGAAATCACCCATTATTATTACTGCGCTGTAACGTTTGTTAGCTTTCTTGATTTCTTTGAGCATTTCATCATCCATTTGGTCATTCTGGCCAGGCGCTCGATAGTACACCCCCACTGCCATTGCCTTCCCCCTTTTATATGGAATTTCAATCCATATAGATTCTACAGCAGATTTTGTTTCCTGCAAAACTTTAATCCTTTCTGAGTCAATGCTCTCTCTAACATAGAGTGCAACCCCTCCACCAATCTGATCAGCTCTATCATTACGATATAGTTTGTACCCAGGTATCACAGTGTCCCACTGGTTGTCCTCCTTCCACCATGTCTCTGATATTCCGATCATATCTAACCTTTCATTTAGTGCTATATATTCTAACTCTCCCATCTTATTCTTTAGACTTCTAGCATTTGCATACAAGCATTTTAGAGAATGTATTTTATTCATGTTAATTTGGCTATTGTTAGACATGGGTAAATTGGGATCTTTAAGCTCTGTCTGCTCCATACTTGAGGGCATTTGGGCTACTTTACTCTTTTGTGGAACCTCTCTGCTTTTGATAGTATCCTTCAAGTATACATTCTTCCGAACCATCCGCTCTTGGGTGACTGTCGGCTTTCCCCTAATATCTAGTTTAAAAGCTGCTCTATCTCCTTTTTAAAGGTTAATGCCAGCAGCCTGGTTCCGTCCCGGTTAAGGTGAAGCCCATCCCTTCGGAAGAGCCCCTCCTTTCCCCAGAATGTTCCCCAGTTCCTAACAAATCCAAAACCCTCATCTCTGCACCATTGTCTCATCCACGCATTGAGACTCCGGAGCTCTGCATGCCTTTTGGGTCCTGCGCATGGAACAGGAAGCATTTCGGAGAATGCTACCATGGAAGTTCTGGATTTCAACTTCCTACCTAAAAGTCTAAATTTTGCCTCCAGAACCTCCCTACCACATTTTCCTATGTCATTGGTAACGATACGTACCAAGACAGCAGACTCCTCCCCAGCACTATCTAAGACCTTATCTAGGTGGTGCGTGAGGTCCGCTACCTTCGCACCAGGCAGTCATGTTACCAGGCGATCCTCACGTCCACCAGCCACCCAGCTATCTACATGCCTAATGATCGAATCACCAACTATAATGGCTGTCCTAACCCTTCCCTCATGGGCACATGGCCCTGGAGAAACCTCCTCGGTGCGAGAGGGTTTTACATCACCTGGAGGACAGGTCCTAGTTACAGGATCACTTCCTGCCACACCAGGGTGATGTTCTCCTGTCACGTGACCTCTCTCCTCCATGGCAACAGGGGTGCTGCCAGACTGGAGGTGGGACTTCAGGACTATATCACTGTAGGTCTCGTCTATGTACCTCTCTGTCTGTCCTATGTTTTCCAAGTCTGCTACTTTAGCCTCTAGAGAATGGACTTGTTCCCTGAGAGCAAAGAGCTCCTTGCACCTAGTGCACACGTAAGACCTCTCACCAACTGGGAGAAAATCATACATGTGACACTCAATGCAAAAGACTGGAAAGCCCCCATCCCGCTGCTGGACTGCTGTCTGCATCTCAGTTTTAAGTTTGTGTCTAGATCTTTAAGTTCTTACTTACTAGGGGTTGCTATGGGTATTTATACCAATAAAACTTGTCAGACGGCTGCCTAGGGTGAGAACTTACACAATCTTGACGATGCATATATTCATATGATTCTTGCAAGGTATTGTGGGTAATGTAGTTCTTTCACTCCCAAACACAGCTGAAGACAATAATTGAGTTGTGATACCAGTGGTAAGGCCAATAAAATACTTCTTTTATTGATGGGGTTTAATTCACCCAGCACAAATATGCTTGATAGCAATATAAATGAGGTTACTTGCTTGCAGTGTTTAAATGGATAACAAAGTCACAAAGCAAATCAGAAAACAACCTTCAACTTGTCAGGCAATTAGCTAATGTTTTCTTAGCAAATAATTACCAAAGGAAAAAGGCACAAAGAAATGAATAAACTTTGCTTGTTAGGTTAACTTCTGCTTATTTTCCATGCAGATCCCAGCAGTGATTCTCCCTTGCTCACACACACAATCAGGTGCAGCTTTAATTACTATCAATTGACCAGCTGAAACCCTTTAGCTGGCTGGCTGCTACTGTGTGAACCCAAATCCTGCTTTAAGAGCTGTTTGCAGTGGAAATAAAGAACAAAGTTAGGTTTCTTTGTGATGGCTGATGTGTTTGCTCACAGAAAGCTAGCAATAGCATTTAGATAGAGAACAGTCCATGTAATTAATAGTTTCATCTGCTGTATCTCCCCCTTCATCAATCAGCATAGGGTCACTATCATACATTGGCACAGACGAGTCTTTCATTAAGGCACTATCATGAGAATGCTTATTCCCTTGCTGCCATTCTCTATTATAGATAGGGTCTGGATCAGTGTTCATACCTGAGCCTCTCCTGCTATCATAATTCCTCTCTGTATAGCCTGGCCAGTATGTAATCCAGTTCTGATGTCCAGCCTTCCAATCTTGATCCCTGGACACTGGATCTTTCCTCACATACCTTCTGGCATAGGTCTGAAAGTCCCTTCCACGTGTAGTCTTCTCTCTCCCAGGAAGCCACTGGTGATTCCTATCTCTGCCATTCCATTCCTCTGGCTGACTCCAGTCCAATGGACTCTGCTGGCATTTAGAATACCTCCCAGTATAGGTACTGCCTTGGACTCTCCCAGATCTTCCAATGGCCTTCCTTCTCTTCCTTCCAGAGAGTTTCCTTCTCTCTCTATCCGCTTGGCTTGGCTTCTGTTTCTCCAAGTGATGTTGGTGCTTGAGCTTGAAGCTATTGCTGTATCTGTGTCTGAAGCTGTCTCTGAAGCTCTTTCTGTAGCTATTATCTGTAGAATAAGCTCTATTCTTATTCTGTCCTAATGTGTGCTCCTCCCTAACACAGCGCAGCTGTGTTGAATCAGGCCCTGCCCTTTGAGATGAGTGCTTAGGGATTACCTCATAGCTCTCTTGATTGCACACACGTTTTCTCACTTCAGCCCCCCTCATGGCTGCTGGAAACCTGGTGCATTCTGGGACTGGTAGTCTTTTATGTGAAACCTCTGTTTTCTTGCTCCTACCAGAACTGACAGGTTGCTTGTTCAGAGTCACATCATCTTTTCTATAGCTCCTACCTGAGCTATGATAAGCTTCCTTATCACAAACTGTACCTAATACGTTTAATATACCTTGTTCACCTGAAGCTTAATTAATCTCGGGTCCTTAGCGTATGACTGATTTGGGTAATGAGCTTCACCTGAAAGCACCTCCTGTCTTTTAAGATGTGTAAGTACCTATAAAGCTATGATTATCCCAGGGGAGGGAGGGAAATAACACTTATTAAAAGAGGGCTGCTACACAGTACCCTGTCTTGTGCTGCTGAGGTAAGCTAAATTCTGATTTGATTTAAATTATAGCTCTTAGCTGCTGCTAGGCTCTAACTTTTTATGAAATTTGAGCTGCAAGCTCTCTGCTGGGGTCTAAATTTAACCAGAAAGCTCTCTTCTGTGTGTTAAATGTAAACTAAAAGTACTTTGCTGTTACTTGGCCCTGAGTGACTATTAGATTTAAACTACAAACTCTCTGCTGGATATGAAATGTAACCAGAAAGTTCTCCTCTGTGTTTTAAATTCAAACTTTAATTGCTGCTACTCGGCCCTAACTGATCCAACAAAAAACAGTGGGTTCACAGATTAAGTAGCTTTAATACAAAGAATTCTTTTTAGAAAATTACCAGAAGTATATACTGTGATAAGGAAGCTTATCATAGCTCAGGAAGGAGCTATAGAAAAGGTGAAGTGACTCTGAACAAGCAACCTGTCAGTGCTGGTAGAAATGAGAAAACAGAATTTTCCCAGTCCCAGAACGCACCAGGTTTTCAACAGCCATTAGAGGAGCTGAAGTGGGGAAACGTGTGTTCAATCAGGAGGGCTATGAGGTAATCCCTAAGCACTCATCTCAAAGGGCAGGGCCTGATTCAGCACAGCTGCGCTGTGTTAGGGAGGAGCACTCATCCAAGCAGAATAAGAGTAGAGTTTATTCTACAGATGACCATCTTCATGATCACCTTGGATATCCAGAGAAGGATCATCAGTTTCATCTGAAGGATCATCAGAAGCAGAAGCCAAACCGGACGGACAGAGAGGGAAAGAAGCCCTCTGGAAGAAAGAGGAGAAAAGCCTTTGAGAGGTCTAGAAGAGTCCAAAGCAGTACGTATACTGGGAGGTATTCCAAGGGCCAGCATACACCATTGGACTGGGGAAAGCCAGAGGAATGGTGCTGCAGAGCTAGGAATCTCCAGAAGCTACCTGTGAGGGAGACGGCTGCACGTGGAAGGGACCCTAAGACCTGTGCCAGAAGGTATGTGAAGAGAGATCCAGTGTCCAGGGATCTGGATTGGAAGGCTGGACATAAGAACTGGACTACATACTGGCCAGGCTATATAGAGAGGATCTCTAGCAGCAATGGAAGCTCAGATATGAACATTGATCTATGCCCTAGCTATAACCTTGAAAGACAGCAGGGAAACAAGTATTCTCCTGAAAATGCTCCATTGAGAGATTCATCTGTGCCAATCCATGATATTGAACCCATGCTTGTTGAACAAGGGGGAATAATAGCAGATGAGGATCCTGTTTATATGGACTGCTCTCTATCTAAACTCCGTTGGTAACTTTCTGTTATAAAGTACAGCAACCATCACAAAGAAATACAAATTTGTTCTTTAATCTACTCAGAAAAGCTCCTGAAGCAGGATTTGACCCACACAGTCGAAGGCAAGCCCGCTAAGGGGTTTTCAGCTGGTAACTGCTAGCAATTAAACCTTACCTAATTGCTTGTGAGCTAGGAGAGAATCACTTCTGTATCTATGTGGGAAGTAATCAGAAGTTAATCTGAAAAGAACAGTTTGTTTCTTGCTTTGTGGCTTTTCATTTGTTGTTTTCCTGATTTTGACTTTGTTTTTTCCAAGTTAACACTGAAAGCAAGTTACCTGATTTATGTGCTACCAAGCATATCTGTGTTGGGAGAAATAACCCCATAAATAAATATCTTATTGGCTTTACCCAAGAGCACAACTAAATTATTGTCAGCAGCTGTGTCTGGAGTGAATGAACTACATTGCCCACAATACCTTGCAAATCATATAGATATATGCACTTGCCAAGACTGTGAAGCTTCACACCCAGGCAGCCGTCTGACAATACTCACAGTTGCAGATTTCTCTCCAGAAGTAACAGTCCCCCTTTCTAGTCCTTCAAGACCAATTTATTTAGCTCTTCGATTGTTCCACGCCCAGCTAAGCTGCAAGACAGTCCTAGTCCAGACGGACAATTAAGTAGCCATGTTCTATGTGAACAAGCAGGGCAGAACAGGCTCTCTGTCGTTATGCAACGAAGCTTTACGACTTTGGGCCCTCGCCAGAGAGCATCAAATTCAACTTCTAGTGGTATATCTTCCAGGCATTCAAAACCTTTGGGCAGACAAACTCAGTCGAATACTGCTGCCTCATGAGTGGTCCCTCCACCTAGACCAGGTGGCAAAGAGATTTCATCTCTAGGGCACTACAGACATAGACCTCTTTGCAAGTCCACTGAATGCCAAACTTCCCCGGTTCTGTTCCAGGATTCCGGCTCACAACTGTCAGTCAAGGGATGCCTTCCTCCTTCACTGTGGTCAAGACTTCCTTTATGCATTCCCACCCATTCCCCTCATCCCCAAAATACTCTTCAAGCTTCAGAGAGACAGGGGTCACATGATTCTCATAGCACCACGATGGCCACGCCAAACATGGTATTCCCTGCTTCTACATCCCTCTCAAGCAGCACCTCTGGAGTTAGGGCATGCTCCAGATCTCCTTTCCCAGGAGAACGGACGCTATGGCACCCGAATCCCCAGTCCCTGCACCTCATGGCCTGGTTGCTGAAGGCTTAGACCTCCAAGATTTCAACCTGTCCCAGCAGGTAAAAGATATCCTTCAGGCTTCTTGGAAACTTTCCACAAGAAGATCTTATGCCTTCAAGTGGAAAGGTCTTACCATATGTTGCTCCTAGAAGGGATTAAACCCCCTGGTCATACCCTTAGAATCGATTCAAGAGTATCTCCTTCACTTATCGAATTCTGGTTTAAAGACCAATTCGGTAAGAGTCCATCTTAGTGCAATTGCAGCTTCTTATAAGCCTCTAAATGGACAACCAATTTCCTCTCATCCACTCCTATCAAGATTTATGAGAGGCCTTTTATTAACTAAACCTCCCATCAAGCCACCACCGGTGTCATGGGTTCTAAATCTAGTTCTCGGGCAGCTCATGAAGCCGCCTTTTGAACTTTTGGCCACTACAGCCCTTAAGTTTTTGACCTGGAAGGTCATCTTCCTAATTGCAATCACCTCTGCCCGTTGCATTAGTGAATTGCAAGCTTTAGTGGCTGATCCTCCTTATACTATGTTTCATCATGATAAGGTTGTTCTTCGAACTCACCCACACTTTATGCCAAAGGTGGTTTCGCCTTTTCATTTAAACCAGTCAATTTATCTTCCTGTATTTTTTCCAAGGCTTCACACCTCTAATGCAGAAAGAAACCTTCATACTTTGGATTGTAAAAGGGCCTTAGCCTTTTACATACAAAGAACACAGCAACATAGAAAGTCCTCACAACTTTTTATAGCTTTTGACTCTAGTCATTTGGGACTTCCAGTCTCCAAAAGAACTTTATCTAAATGGATTGCCCAATGCATATCCTTTGCTTATGAGAATTAGGGTCTTCCTCTTCAGGAACCATGTCACAGCGCATAATATGAGAGCCATGGCAGCTTCTATGGCTAATCTCCACTCTGTCTCTATCGATGACATTTGTCGAGCAGCCACCTGGGCTTCGGTACACACCTTCACAGACCACTACTGTCTGGATAAAGCCTCCCGTCGGGATGCCTTCTTTGGCCAAGCTGTTCTTCAAAATCTCTTTCAGACCTAATTAAACTCCTACCTACCAACCCTGGTGGAATGCCAGAGATCCATGGGAGGAAGGATGGCTACCTTCGTAGGGTGGCACCTTCCTGGGGCTATCTCCCTATCATCTTCAGCTAGGGTGTCTCCATATGTGAAGACTACATTACTGCTTGTTCCTGGAGATAAAGTAGTTACTCACCTGTAACAGGTGATCTCCGGGAACAGCAGGAATTTAGTCTTCACAACCCACCCACCTCCTCTAGGAGTTCTCTATCTCTATCTCTCTCTCTCTCTCTATCCTTTCACTCAGCTACAAACTTAACTGAAGAGGGACAGTTGGAAAGGCGGGAAGGCAGCACGCATGTGCTGAGGGATGCTCCCAAAATCGTTCCTATTGGAGGCTGGGGGAGCGTTCCCGCGCAGGCTCTGTCGGTACCGATGATACCCATATGTGAAGACTAAATTCCTGCTGTTCCCGGAGATCACCTGTTACAGGTGAGTAACTATGCTTTACTGGAACAGAGGGAAATAATGAGTGGATCAGTTTCGTAAATGAGCAGGGATATGCTGGAACAGAAGGGAATAATGGTGATGGATCACAGGGCCGGCCCAAGGGTTACTGCCACACTAGGCAGAAGCCCTGGCCATACAGCCCCCTCCTTCTGAGCCGAGCTGCCCCACTTCTGAGCCACGCTGCTGCCGATTCCATTGGTGGGGTTGGTGGCGGGACAGGATGGCTCAGCTCGGCATGGCAGGTCATGTGCTTTGGCATACATGGCCTGCCGCTTCTGGCCCCCCTCCGAGACAACTTCCTGTCCAAAGGGGGGTCAGAAGCGGCAGGCTATGTGTGCCGAAGCACATGGCCTGCCGCGGGTACCATGCCATGCCACTCACAGAGGTGTGCAACTCTAGGCAGCCGCTTAGCCTGCCTAGTGGATGGGCCATCTCTGACGGATCAGTACTAGCAGTGAAAACAAGAAACGAATGAATGTCTCATAGTAAGAGTGAAAGGCATCCTGGTCTTCTGGTCTGTGTTGTCTGCAGGCAAAAGTCTAATGAGAAGACGGATCAGCACTTAAACCCGTTGAAGGTCCTGCACCTTGTAGAAGATGCCATGGCAGAAGACAGCTTGATTGTGGCAGATGGTGGGGATTTTGTGGGGAGTGCTGCTTACATCCTGCGGCCGAGGGGTCCCCTTTGCTGGCTGGATCCAGGTAATGTGAAAACATCTGAACTTCTTGAATCTCATTCCTTGACATTGTCTTAATGCATACAAAGTCATGACGTCTTTCTTGCTCAGTATACAAATTTTGAGTGGTGAAGACCCTCTGGCCACCTTAGTACATAAGAACATAAGAAAATAAGATATGCCATACTGGGTCAGACCAAGGTCCATCAAGCCCAGTATCCAACAGTGGCCAATCTAGGTCATACGTACCTAGCAGTTTCCGCAAAGGACACAGGTTCCGCAATGCATGTACTGGGTCAAGCATTGATATCCTGGGTCCCTTCTTAATAATGGTTTATGGACCTTTGCTCCAGGAACTTGTCCAAACCTTTTTTAAACCCAGCTACACTAACAGCCTTTACTACATCCTCCGGTAACAAATTCCAGAGTTTGATTACACGTTGAGTGAAAAAATATTTTCTTTTATGAGTCTTAAATAGTTTACCCTGTAGCTTCATTACATGTCCCCTAGTCTTTCTATATTCTGATAACGTAAACAATTGATCTACGCTTACCCGTTCCACTCCGTTCATTAATTTATAGACTTCTATCATATCTCCCCTAAGCCGTCTCTTTTCCAGCTTAAAGAGCCCTAACCTTTTTGGCCTTTCTTCATAGGAGTATCCTTCCATCCCCTTTACCATTTTGATGGCTCTTCTCTGAACCTTTTCTAATAACGCTATATCCTTTTTAAGATACGGCGACCAGAATTGTGCACAATATTCAAGGTACGGTCTCACCATGGAACGATACAGAAGCATTATAATATCTTTTGTTTTATTTTCCATTCCTTTCCTTATGATACCTAGCAGTCTATTTGCTCTCTGGCTGCTGCCGTACACTGCACCAAGTGTTTTAACATGTTATCCACAATGACGCCTAAATCTTTTTCCTGGGTGGTGGTTTGCACTTGTCCACATTAAATTTCATCTGCCATTTTGATGCCCAGTCTTCCAATTTATCAAGATCCTCTTGCAATTTTCCTCAATCCTCTTGGGTTTTAACAACTTTAAGTAGTTTTGTGTCATCTGCAAATTTGATAACCTCACTCGTTATTCCACTTTCCAGGTCATTTATGAATATGTCAAAAAGCAGCGGACCCAACACCGATCCCTGGGGTACACCACTATTCACCTTTCTCCATTGGGAAAATTGGCCATTTAGCCCAACCCTCTGCTTTCTATATTTTAACCAGTTCCTGATCCACAGTAGTACACTGCCTTCTATTCCATGACTCTTTAGTTTTACCAAAAGTCTCTGATGAGGGACCTTGTCAAAGGCTTTCTTAAAGTCCAGATACACTATATCAACCGACTCACCTTTGTCCACCTGTTTATTCACACTTTCAAAAAAACATAACAGATTAGTAAGACAAGATCTTCCTTGTCTAAAGCCATGTTGGCTGTCTCCCATTAGGCCATGACTATCTACATGCTGAGTAATTTTATTCTTTATGATGGTTTCTACCATTTTTCCCGGTACTGATGTGAGGCTCACCGGTCTGTAGTTTCCCGCATCACCCCTGGAACCCTTTTTAAAAATTGGTGTTACATTGGCGATTCCCCAAACTTCAGGTATTACAGATGATTTTAATGATAGTTCACAGATTACTAATAGCAGGTGTGTAATCTCATATTTCAGTTCTTTCAACACCCTTGGATGTATACCCATCCGGCCCAGGTGATTTGCTACTCTTCAGTTTATCTAATAGTTGTAATACATCTTACCGATGTATCGATATTTCCTTCAATTCTTCCACACCTTTAAATACCACTTCAGTCATGGGTAACATCCCCAGGAACAAGCAGGAATGAGTCTTCACATATGGGTACGTCGGTACCGACAGAGTCTGCGCGGGAACGCTTCCCAGCGTCCAATCAAAGAGCTTTTGGAAGCATCCCACCATGCCTGCGTGCTGCCTTCCCGCCTTTCCCAACTGCCTCTCCTCAGTTTTCGTTTTTCCACGGAGCCGGCAGGATGTCCTCCTGTCACTGCAGAAAATTCTTGTTTTTATTTCTTAGTTTTCTTGTGGTCACGGCTGTCTTCCCGACGCCACCGGTACCGCCGGTGTTTTCTTTTCTTTTCTTGTAAAATTCTCCAGACTGACTTTCCATTATCGGTACCAGCACCAATACCACCACCGACATCAGTACCCTCTGGACGTGCATCGATAGCCTCGCTTCCCTCGATGCCGAGTCTGGAATCGATCTCCAGTCTGGAGGACTGGGTACCGACTCGCCTTGGTACCGGCTCTCAGCGGTACCGAAGGCTCGGTTCCGATGATTCGGATCCGCAATTCTCGGTTCCCTTGAGGCCGATTGAGTTGCCACTGGTTGACCTTCCTTCACCGGTATCAGACTCGTTACCGAAATCGGTACCGACGTCCTCATTACCTTTACGGTAATCAGGCTTCGCTTATCAGGCTCTCTGCTCTCGATGCCGAGTTTGGAATCGATCTCTAGTCTAGAAGACTGGGTACCAATACCTCTTGGTACCAACACCGATCGATACCGGTGGCTCGGTACCGAGGATAGCAACCGGAGGTTTTCGGTGACCTCTGTGCCAATTGAACTGTCACCGATGACTACTCCGATGTCGCTATCGGGCTCCACTCCGATACCGGTATCGGCATCGGTACCGGTATCCACAGTAGCATCGTTGCCAACTCCTGCCATGCTTTTTTCAACAGGATCGCTCCCTTCTATACCAAGCTTGGAGTCGATACCTGGCATGGAAAATGTGCTAATGACGGCCGCTGCTCCTGACAGCCAGTACCAGCGACCATCCCTTAAGCATTTCATACTGCACTGTGCAGGATCTTCTATTCCTGTATATTTGGATACCTCTGTCGGTGCTCAGGCTAGTTCTTCCGATCTAACCTGTCTAAGGGAAATTCCTGTTGGGGATCCCTCTTTTCAGAGTTTCCTCCTGGATATAGCAAGATCTCTTGCCATTCCTATCCCAGGACATGATCCTGCACAAGGCTCTCTTTCTACCAAAGCAAAGGACAACATAATGCTTCCTTTGCATCATTCCTTGCAGGATCTCCTTCTAGGAATGTGGGAAACACCTTTCAGGGTACCCCCACCTCCCAGGGCAACTGATCTCTTATATCAGGTGCCCCCCTCTCCAGGGTTTCAAAAGACTCAACTTCCTCATCATTCCATAGTAGTGGAATCAGCAATGAGGCGGGCAAAGAGTAAGAAAAAGCACTCTTCTTATCCGCCAGGTCATGAGTCTCAGACAATTGATGCCTTTGGACGTCAAACCTTCCAGACATCTATGCTTTCTGCAAGAATTCTCTCATATATTTTTTTATATGAGTCTATCTCTTGAGGAGGTCACAAAGCACTTACATCTTTTGACTCCTTTCCTTCCAGATTCCAAGAGTAAAAACTATTCCTCACTGCTTAAGCATCTCCAGAATATCTCTTGGTTTCTTTCTCGTGCTTCCCTAGACTCTTTTGAGTCTGTTAGCAGGACTTCTGCTATAGCTGTAGGGGCACGACGTAGAGCCTGGCTCCAAGCTTCAGACTTGGACAAATGGGCACAACAAAGACTGGGACATACTCCTTGCAGTGGAGAAAATCTTTTCAACAAGGAGTCTTTACGTCAGGTTACTCAGTTGTCCACTGATTTACCTTTTCCTAGGGGTTGTTCTACACCTTCGGTCCCAGTAGGTAGGAAATATCCTACCAAACTCTCTTCCCACAGGAGAAGAAGGTTTTATTCATCACTTGCCCATCATACAGATGTTCCCAAACAGGGAAAGCATCATCCTGGTCTGAAGAATCCAACCTCTCACCAGGCTCAGCAAACCCAGCAACCGCAGGGTTTCTGATCAATCATCATTTGTTGCTTGTGACTCTTGGGGTTAGAATCTACAGTTACTTCTTCTCAATAGAAGCAATTCACTGCTGTCATTCTAAATCCTAAACATGGATCTTCCCATAGACATCCATTCTTTCTATGTTCTCTGAGCTGTCAGGATGTTCATGCTTCTAGATCACAGGGTTCTCCTCTTCTTCCTGCTAGGGAAAGAGGTCTAACCACTATCAAACGATAGTTTTCTGTGCCAGCATTTCTTCTTCCTTTCTACAGACTTACTTTTTTGTAAGTCTTCTTCAGCTCCATTCTTTTTCCCCTCTTACCAAGGTTTTTCCTCTGTAAGAGCGGTATTCCTTCACTGGAGGGCTTTTTCTTCAGCCTCTCTAGTTTTGCTACTTTTCCAGTGCAGAGTTCTCTTCTCTGAGTTGACTTCTCTTCTTCAATCTTGCCTTGCAGCAGTTCATCAGACATCTCCAGAGTTTTCTACTCTTGTTCTGTCTGTTCTTTCTGTTTTAAACAGTACTATTCTTTCTGCTGTCTGGCAAGCAGCTTCCACTGCAGGAGCCTTAATGTTTGGACCACTTTTTTCTGTCCTTCAGCAACCAGATTTGTCCTCCACTAACATTCTGTCTGGTCTTAGTAGTGGCTCCAAGTCAGTGCTGTCATCTGTCTTGGAAATATTTTCACTACAACATTTTTGGATTGTCTTCTCTTTCTGCCATCTCCATTCCCCTAGGTTTGGCAGCATAGTTGACATAGGTACTGGCTCTCCTGCAGCCAGTTCTATTTCCTCTTTCTCCTGCATCATGCTCTCTGCAGTTCTACAAAGAAGCTCTCCACTATGGGCCCTTGCTAGAGAGCATGGGTTTTTTTCTCCATCAGCTATACTAGATGGTTGAGAAAGGCTTTTTCAGTCATGTCTCCCATGACTAGAAAAGTTCTCCTTTTAATATAAAGGACATAGGCCTCCTCTTACGTGCAAACTTAAGGAGTTGCTAATTCCCTGCTTTGGTCCATAGTATTTCCAATTGGGAATATGTTTTCTCCTTCCAGCTCGTCCTCATGGTAAGAGCGCATGATACCTTTTTGCCCTTAAGCAGGTCAGCTGGGTATCTCATTTTTATGCGTCTTCTGTCCATGTACCATGCTAGAGTTCTAGAATACTCAGGACTTGCTGGCTGCAGACTGATATCATCCTCTGCTTTTCACGTAACCATCCTGGTTATTCCACTACCTAGCATCCCTGTAGCTCATAACCAGTGGAAAGACGCCCTCCACAGATCCGGCTCTCCCTCCACGGGACAGGCTCCCGCACCAAGACGCCCTCCACAGATCCGGCTCTCCCTCCACAGGACAGGCTCCCTTCACGGGACGGGCTCCCGCACCAAGACGCCCTCCACAGATCCGGCTCTCCCTCCTCGGGACAGGCTCCCTCCATGGGACAGGCTCCCGCACCAAGACGCCCTCCACAGATCCGGCTCTCCCTCCATAGGACAGGCTCCCTCCATGGGACAGGCTCCCGCACCAAGACGCCCTCCACAGATCCGGCTCTCCCTCCTCGGGACAGGCTCCCTCCACAGATCTGGCTCTCCCTCCTCGGGACAGGCTCCCTCCACAGGACAGGCTCCCGCACCAAGACGCCCTCCACAGATCCGGCTCTCCCTCCATGGGACAGGCTCCCTCCATGGGACAGGCTCCCGCACCAAGACGCCCTCCACAGATCCGGCTCTCCCTCCTCGGGACAGGCTCCCTCCACAGATCCGGCTCTCCCTCCATGGGACAGGCTCCCTCCATGGGACAGGCTCCCGCACCAAGACGCCCTCCACAGATCCGGCTCTCCCTCCTCGGGACAGGCTCCCTCCACAGATCCGGCTCTCCCTCCTCGGGACAGGCTCCCTCCACAGGACAGGCTCCCGCACCAAGACGCCCTCCACCGATCCGGCTCTCCCTCCTCGGGACAGGCTCCCTCCATGGGACAGGCTCCCGCACCAAGACGCCCTCCACAGATCCGGCTCTCCCTCCATGGGACAGGCTCCCTCCACGGGACAGGCTCCCGCACCAAGACGCCCTCCACAGATCCGGCTCTCCCTCCACGGGACAGGCTCCCTTCACGGGACGGGCTCCCGCACCAAGACGCCCTCCACAGATCCGGCTCTCCCTCCACGGGACAGGCTCCCTTCACGGGACGGGCTCCCGCACCAAGACGCCCTCCACAGATCCGGCTCTTCCTCCTCGGGACAGGCTCCCTCCACGGGACCGGCTCCCGCACCAAGTTCAGCTCTCCCCAATCAGACAACAGACGAAGACTTAAGAAAACAGGCATCACCCTAACAGAACATCACAAAAAACCAACATGCACGCCACATACTTCCTCCCACTCTACCTACTCGTCGCACAACTCCTCCCACCAACCACACACCTCCACTACCCACAAGCAAACACAACATGGCACCAACCAACTGCATTGCCATATTTAGAACCACAGCACACACACAAAGAGACACTCAGAACTTCCCAGACAAAGCGGCCAAACAGACACAAATCAAACTCCCACACCTACACAAAGGAAGCACATGTAACGGCAACCTCCTCAACAAAGACAACAACGATAGAGCTCATAAACGCCAGATCCATCTGCAACAAGATATACACTCTTGTAGACCACATAGAAGAGCGACAGCCTGACGTAATATGCATCACAGAGACATGGCTCAACCCCACCGACAATGTACTACTCAACCAACTAGTACCGGACAACTACTCAGCGTACAACTGCCCACGCACCCATAAGCGTGGAGGAGGAGTCCTGATAATAGCGAAAACAGAACTAAAGTTCAAGACACAGAACTTCACCGATACACAGCAATGTAACACAATTAGCATCAAGAACAAGAACATTGCAATCTGCCTAACCTACAGAGCACCCAGAGCTCCACCCGATGAACTAGCCTTCACACTCGAAGAAGCCTGTGCCATAACAACAAACAACAAACCAGCGCTACTGATTGGAGACTTCAACCTCAAGTCCACCAATGCCAAAGACGCAGAGGCCTTCCTTCAAGCAATGACCTCACTTCAATTCACACAGATCAATGCACCAACGCATAGACATGGATCATCCCCAGACCTCATCTTCGCATCCAATTACCTAACATCAAGAGACCTAATTTCCCCACCCACCATTACCCCAGTGCCATGGTCTGACCATTACCTAATCGAGACAAAGCTGCGATCACAAGAGGACCAGACAAATGAAAGAGCAAACATCTCACACACACAAAGACGATTCAAGTATTTCGACAGGGACGAATTCATACAGGACACAACACAACACTTGAACATTACTACAGACGACCTGGAGGAACAAGTTTCCAGCTGGAACAGCATTTTAGCGAACGCCGCCAAACCACCTGGTGGCGGGACCGAGAAACCACACCACAACAAGAGACAAAACAAACCATGGTACTCGGCAAGAATACGACAGGAAAAGAGGGAGCTCAGGAAGATTGAACGGAGATGGAGAAAAAACAAAACAACTGCCGACCAGCATCTTTACCTAACAAAGCAAAAACAATACAATGAACACATCAATCAATCAAAGAGAGAATTCCACACAAACATGATAAATTCCTCCATCAACAAACCCAGAGAGCTTTTCGAAATAGTAAAGATCCTCACAAAAGAGCAAACAACAGAAGGGGAAGTACAAGTTGATCCACAAGAATTCGCCGACCACATCAAAGACAAATTTCACTCCACAGAACGAACACCACCTAGTGGGACCACCAGGACGGACGTACACTCCAAAACCTGGGACACATTCTACACACCCTCAACAGAACAGATATCCCACATCATCTCTACAATCAACACAAGCACTGCTCCTACAGACCCGTGCCCAGTGTCATGGGTCAAAGCCACCAAATCAAGCTTCATCCCCACCATACATAAAATGGTACACAACTCACTCACTCAAGGACTCATGCCAAAGCAACTAAAGCTTGCCACAGTAAAACCAATCACAAAGAAAACAACTCTCGACAAAAAAGATCCAGCAGCATACCGACCAATCTCCAGCATACCCTTCCTCGCAAAAATCATCGAAAAAACGGTTCAACTACAGCTTCAGGAACACATCGACAAACACAAAACACTTGACGACAACCAACACGGATTTCGTCCCAACCATGGAGTCGAAACACTACTGATCTTCCTCTTCGACAGCATCCTAAGAATAATTGACAACACCAGGAACGGAATCATAATGATCTTCATCGACATCTCCTCAGCCTTCGACACAGTGGACCACAACACGCTCCTGGAAAGACTAAAGAACACTGGTATACACGGTATCACACTGAAATGGTTCCAATCATACCTAACCGAAAGACAACTACAGGTCAAAGTGGGACACAACACCTCCCGACCCATAAATGTCCGACAAGGAGTACCTCAAGGCTCCGTACTCTCAGCACTCCTATTTAACATCTACATCCAACCAATATGCAACATCATGAAAGAGAACAACATTCAATACACAGTATATGCAGACGACATCATGATATACACCCCGATTTCAATCGACAACCCGGACTTCTCTAAAATAACAGACTGCCTTACCCAAATGACGAGTTGGTGTCAAAACAACCACCTCGCAATAAACTACAACAAGACCGAAGCTTTAATCATCACTCGGAACCAAAGCTTCATACACCCACCAAATATAAAGATACAAAGCACTACTATACCAATAAGATCAGAAGTAAGATACCTCGGAGTTACTCTGGACAATAAACTCAACCTCAAACCACATAGACAAAACAATCCAAAAAGCCTACTACAAGATGCGAATCATCAGGAGACTGAAACCACTGATCACTTCCGTACCGTCTGTCAAGCACTGATAACCCCACTACTGGACTTCTGCAATCCGATATACCTTGGACTACCGAAACAAGCCCTCAAACCACTCCAACTGGCACAAAACACTGCAGCACGAATCATATCCGGAACTGCAAGACAAGAGCACATCACACCTACCTTAAAGGACTTACACTGGCTTCCAATCGGTGCACGCATCAGATACAAAACTATCATAAACCTATTTAAGATAAAACAGCACACATCAGCCAACAGCCTGCACACCCTCATACAACCAGACACCAGCACACGTCCTAGAAGAAAACAAACACACAACCGAGTCAGCACCCCAAGTGAATACAAACACACACGCAAGGACACAACAGACAGAGCACTCTCCATGGCTGCTCCAACAATATGGAACAAACTACCGGACGACTTGAGGGCAACTACAGACCTCAAAGACTTTAGAAAACAGCTTAAAACCATGCTGTTCATAGAACACTATGTACACATCACATAACCTCAGAGAATGGATAACAGTACATGATACCGCCTAAACAATGTATGTATGGAAAATGTTTTTAGCACCACTGTATATAGCCCACCTTGTACATAGCTCAAACCAATCTAGCACACAATACAACACACACTCAACTAAATTTCACCCTCACTGCATGCATAACACACTCACTTTACCAGATTGTTTGCTGTGATACCACCTTGATTATTAAGATAAGACGGTTTAGAAATACTGTTAAATAAATAAAATAAATAAAAATATATCTCTCAAGTAGGTTCCACCTTCTTGTTATTAAATGAATCTTTCCTTTCCACTTTTTCCTATGTGAATACCATTTGTGTAGGCATATCTCTGTCTGCTGCATTGCAGACTCCCATATACAAGTTTATATATATCTTCATACCTATAGCATACATCTTACAGATGTCTATGCCTATCACTTGTGTGTATTTTATGCCCTTCATATCTCACTATAGATATATTCTTCTATATCTATATGATATATATATTCCTATCTATATCTATATCTATATATATATGTATTTTTCAAGATTTTCTACTATAGGTAGATATGTATTTTCTATTTATCTACCTGACTGTCCAGGCTCATATAGCTATATGATTCTGACAGATGGGTTTTCCCCATCCTTATGCTATCCAGCATGTTTTGGAGTTCCACAACCATTTCGGTGGTAGTTATCAACTCCACCATAACCTTATGGTTTAGATACCTCTGAAGCGCTCTATGTCCCAATATCTCTCCTAGCTGACTCCAGTTAGGAGAGACATTGCGGATCTTCAGCTAATCACAGGCTCTAACGCCTCCTGCGTTGTCCTTTCTTTGGGATACAAGGGGTTCCCATACCCTTTCTCCCCACAAGCACTGTGCCTGTTTGTCCAAATTGGTTAGCCTTTCTCTTTTGTTTCTAAGAGTGTGCCACTCTTCTACCAAAAGAGTTGGGTTTTGTCATACAGCCTTCCGCTGAAGGTCCACCGTTTTTGTACTACCCCAGTTTTTCCTACTGGGGTTACCTGTTATCTTTCAGGATTCTGACCTCCACTATTTTTCCTACAGGTTTATTACCTCCACTTACAGTGAGGTCCTCTTGGAGGTTCCTCTACTGAGTTTCCCAGTAGACCCTATGAATCTCTATACTTCTATAAAATCCTGTCAGGGGAGGTTCATATTGCCATATCCTTTGCAATATCATTGATGATAATTATCATCCACACATGGACTCCTTGTCTGCAGTCCTATGCTAGGTTAGCTGTTCCACAGCGCCTTTCTTTTTCAACTCCTACCCGCCATCCTCAGGATGCCTGGTGTTGTGGGGTATAGCATGTTCTAACCTGTGACATGCTAGGACTCCAGACATCTCAGCTTGGGAGTCCCCATATGTTAAGACTCATTCCTGCTTGTTCCTGGAGATAGCACAGTTACTTACCTGTAACAGGTGATCTCTGGGAACAGCAGGAATACGTCTTCACAACCCACCCACCTCCCCAGGAGTTGTATCTCTATCTATCTTTCATTTCCTCTCTCTCTCTCTCTTTATCTCAGCTTTAAAACTTAACTGAGGAGAGGCAGTTGGGAAAGGCGGGAAGGCAGCACGCAGGCGTGGTGGGATGCTTCCAAAAGCTCTTTGATTGGACGCTGGGAAGCGTTCCCGCGCAGACTCCGTCGGTACCGACGTACCCATATGTGAAGACTTATTCCTACTGTTCCCAGAGATCACCTGTTACAGGTAAGTAACTGTGCTATCCCTACATCTTCCTCAGTAAAGACCGAAACAAAGAATTCATTCAGTCTCTCCGCTATCGCCTTGTCGCCTCTTAGTGCCCCTTTAACTCCTCTATCATCTAATGGACCAACTGACTCTCTCAGAGGTTTTTTGCTTCGAATGTACTTGAAAAAATCTTTATTTCGCGTTTTTGCTTCCGCAGCAAACTTCTTCTCAAATTCTCCCTTTGCCTGCTTTATCAATGCCTTGCCTTTGACTTGCCAGTGCTTTTTCCAGGTTTCGTCGTTTGGCTCTTTTTTCCATTTCCTGAAAGATGATTTTTTGCCAACAACAGCATCTCTGACCTCACCTTTAAACCATGCTGGCAGTTTTTTGGACTTCCTTCCACTTTTCTTAAAGCGTGGAATACAGCTGGTCTGGGCTTCCAAGATAGTATTTTTCAACACCACCCAAGCTTGATGTAAGTCTTTAACCTTTGCAACTGCTCCTTTTAGTTTTTTTTTTATTATTTTCCTCATTTTATCATAGTCTTCCTTTCGAAAGTTAAAAGGTAGTACTGTGGATTTCTTTACTATCCCTCCTCCACTAATTAAATCAAAGGCGATCATGCTATGATCACTATTGCCAAGTGGCCCCAACACCCTTATCTCTTGCACTAGATCTGGTGTTCCACTAAGTACTAGGTCTAATATGGCTTCCCCTCTGGTCGGTTCATGAACCAGCTGCTCCAAGAAGCAGTCATTTATGTCATCTAGGAACTTTATCTCCCTAGCATGTCCTGCCGTGACAATGACCCAGTCGATATCGGGGTAGTTGGAATCACCCATTATTATTACTGCGCTGTAGTTTTTGTTAGCTTCCTTGATTTCTTTGAGCATTTCATCATCCATTTGTTCATTCTGGCCAGGCGGTCGATCGTACACCCCCACTGCCATCGCCTTCCCCTTTTTACATGGAATTTCAATCTATAGAGATTCTACAGCAAATTTTGTTTCCTGCGAAACATTAATCCTTTCTGACTCATTGCCCTCTCTAACATAAAACGCAACCCCTCCACCAATTTAATCTTCTCTATCATTACGATATAGTTTGTACCCAGGTATCAGTGTCCCACTGGTTGTCCTTCTTCTACCATGTCTCTGATATTCCAATCATATCTAACCTCTCATTTGGTGCTATATATTCTAACTCTCCCATCTTATTTTTTAGACTTCTAGCATTTGCATACAAACATTTTAGAGACTGTATTTTATTCATATTAATTTGGCTATTGGTAGACATGGGTAATTTGGGATCTTTAAGCTCTGTCTGCTTCATACTCGAGGGCATTTGGGCTACTTTACTGTTTTTTGGAACCTCTCTGCTTTTGGTAGTATCCTTCAAGGATACATTCTTCTGAACCATCCGCTCTTGGGCGACTGTCGGCTTTCCCCTATTATCTTAGTTTAAAAGCTGCTCTCTCTCCTTTTTAAAGGTTAATGCCAGCAGCCTGGTTCCATCCTGGTTAAGGTGAAGCCCATCCCTTTGGAAGAGCCCCTCCTTTCCCCAGAATGTTCCCCAGTTCCTAACAAATCCTAAACCCTCATCTCTGTACCATTGACTCATCCATGCATTGAGACTCCGGAGCTCTGCCTGCCTTTTGGGTCCTGCACGTGGAACGGGAAGCATTTCGGAGAACGCTACCCTGGAAGTTCTGGATTTCAACTTCCTTCCTAAAAGCCTAAATTTAGCCTCCAGAACCTCCCTACCACATTTTCCTATGTCATTGGTACCAAGATGTACCAAGACTGCAGACTCCTCCCCAGCACTATCTAAGACCTTATCTAGGTGGCGCGTGAGGTCCGCTACCTTCGCACCAGGCAGGCATGTTATCAGGCGATCCTCAGGTCCACCTGCCACCCAGCTATCTACATGCCTAATGATCGAATCACCAACCATAACGGCTGTCCTAACCCTTCCCTCATGGGCACATGGCCCTGGAGAAACTTCCTCGCTGTCAGAGGGTTTTACATCATCTGGAGGACAGGTCCTAGTTACAGGATCACTTCCTGTCACACCAGGGTGATGCTCTCCTGTCACGTGACCTCTCTCCTCCATGCAACAGGGATGCTGCCAGACTGGAGGTGGGACTTCAGGACTATATCCCTTTAGGTCTCGTCTTAGTGTTTTCGAAAGCTGATTTAAGCTATGAATTTGTTGGTTGTCATCAAAGCCAGCAATATAGCTACGTTTGAAAAAAAAAGTATGAACCATTTCCTGGAGGACAAGTCTTCCAATTAGCTCAGTTTTCCAGTTATTAGTAAAACTCTCAAAATTCTAGTTTGCAATGTTCCGTGTACAAGTGTATGTTTATGTTCTCTTAAACTGTAAGATGAAGTGATATATAAAAATGGCTTTAAGATGAAGTGATATATAAAAATAAATAAATAAATAAAGTAGGTGACTAAAGATCTGTGCTGTCCAGTCTCCCAGCAATGACTTTACAAGCTTGACTCTACTCCTTGTCCCTCCCACCATCTGCCACTATTCCCAATTCATATCCTTCACTAATCTCTCTTGCATTCTCTCTCTTTTCCCTGCCCATCCTTAAACAGGATCATCTGGGATTTGAATCCAGGACTTCTTGCATACCCTAGTGAGCCACTGGACTAACAATTAGATGTGTAGATTTGAAATTTTTCACCTGTTACTTCTAGAAATGAGCAACCTGGGTACTTATGAACATAAGACAACACGGAGATTTGGCTTACTATTATGCTGATATTCTCTTGTACCATACAGATCCTTCTGCCCTGACCTGCTTCCCCTGAACACATGCCTCTCTCATGTTGCTTCCTGGCTATCCAAGAACTTTCTTCACCTCTGTCCCTCTAAAACTGTTGTTGGCCCTTTGCATTCATTGGCTCCTTGATTTCCATTTGGTCCTATACCCCTGTTTGACTATCTCTGTTACCTTGGGGCGAGCCTTGCCTCCTCTCTTACCTTCCAGGCCCATCTCTCCTCTCTCGTTCATTGCTCCTTCCTTTCTCTTTGTCGTATCTGTGCTATTCGTTCCTTTCTGTCTCCCTCTTCTCTTACCACCCTCCTCTTAACTCTGGTCAGGCCATACTAGATTATTGTAACACTGTACTTCCCCAGTACCAAATCCATTGTCTGCATTTTGTTCAGAATGTGGCTGCTCACATCATCACACATACCTCCTGATCTCCAGAAAGAAGCAGGAATGCAGTCTTTACATATGGGGCGATGTCTGCATCGATGGAGTCCCACGCGGGAACACTCCTCAGCATCCGATAGGGATGCTTTTGGGAGCATCCCTCCATGCGTGCTTGCTTGCTTTCCCAGCAGTTCTCCACAGTTATCTTTTTTACACGGAGCTATTGGGACCTGATTAAATTTGTCTATGCCTCGGGTAGATAGGGCTTGCCTTCCCCGTCAGTCTGGAGCAGTATCGAACGCTCCGGTCCCTCATGTTTCGTCAAAATGTTTTGTAATTTTGTTTTATAGTTGTTCATTTTTTCTTCATTTGCGTCATTACTGTTTTCTTGGCTGGCCTAGACTAGGCCATCATTGCTCTTTTTGATTTTGCCTCATTGGTCTTTAGCATGGAGAAACCACATAGTGGCTTCAAAAAAATATACTAAGTGCCGAAGTACTATTTCGGCTACTGATAAGCACTACTGGTGCTTAAAATGTTTGGGCCCGGACCACAATGCCTCAGCTTGCCCCTCTGTCAACTGATGACCTGGAGGGGACTTAAAAACTGTGAACAACAACAGGGAAAGCTGTCTCTATCAGACTCCGCCACTTCAGCACATACTCTAGTGACCTTCACACCGTCACATGGTTCCCATACCCCCTTGAAGTCTAAGCGTGGCAGAACACAACTCCTCTTCAAAGGCAGAAAAGGTATCCAAGACCTCTGCCTGGATGTCCAGAGAAAAGGTATTCCAAGTCATACTGCTAGACCAGTCCAGACAAACGGGTTATGCACTCCTGCCAGCAGATCTTGGAGACAGAGAATTCCACCAGAGCTCTGATAGGGTGGAGGCTGGTGATATACTGCTACCCCTAGGGGGCTCTGTCATTATTTCTCTGTCTCCAGCAGATCTGGATGCTTTTTTGTTTGCTCCTTCAAAATTCCTCATCTACTTTAGATTCTTGGGATTCCCTTGATTTCTTCTGTCCCCTGTCATTGCCAGGTTTATTCTCTGGGCACCAGGGTTTGATTTTCCAGCTGATCCCCTGTCACAGTGGAGATCGCTGATGAGAAGGCTCCCCAGCGCTAGTCATGAGGGCTGGTTTGCTGGATGACAACCATCCTAAAATCTAGTCCCTGGGGCTGATTTTAGTAGAGAGGCAGCTGACTGAGGTCTGAGCAGCGGTTTTGGCTTCCCTGCACCATCGGCATTGTGAGTACAGCACCTGTCTCTCTCCCCTCAGTGCCTGCAGCTCCGAGGCAGCTCGTTTTCGTTCTTGATGTTTTCGGCAAATTTAGGGGTTTTCCTCATGTAGACAGCGTCCCCCTGCCTTCCCTCGAACTTTTCTTTGTTTTGTTATTTTTTTGAGGGGTTTTAAACTCTGTTTTTTGCACTTTTGCTTTAACGGCGGCCATTTTGAATCGCTGAAAAGCTCCGGTTTTTGGCGGGAAACCAGTTTACTCTCCTCTGCTTCTTGTTTTTATTGCAGCCTTCCTACTGCTCGTTTTTCCCAGCGATTCCCAGCTGGAGGTTGAGAGATTGGTTCCTCTCCCTGTGGATATTAAAAACAAAAAAACCCCCAGCAGTTTTCTTCACTGTGTGTGGACTGCCTTCCTGCCTTGCGCTGCAGGGTTGAGTTTATTTGTCATTATGCCTTCTTCAGTGCAACGATGCCTGGGGTGTCAGAAGAAGCACAAGGACCTCCAGAATCGCCTGTGCACTGCTTGCCTGACCCACCCGGACGAGTCTTCGGCTGCTGTTTTGCCTTAGGACCCTTCAACCTTTCCTCTGCCTGTTGTGGATGGTCATCCGCCTCCACTGCTGTCTGTGGAGCCATGGGATGCCTCTCCCGCAGCTTCTCAGGTTCCAGGGCTATCCACGCCGGCAGGACTGCCTTCTGAGGAACATCTCCTATCCCTTTTTCGCCAGGCTTGGTCTCTATGGAGAGCGGAGTCTGCGGCGACAGGGGTGCAGCAGCTGCCAGTAGCTCCGGGGAGCTTCTCTGTGCCTTCTGCGGACAAGCAGAAACAGCCTGCTACAGGTCATAAGCGATCCCGCTCTCTCAGGGCGTCTCAGTTTATTCCTGAAGAGGTTTTCAGTTGCCCTGATGACAGGTCATCGGGAGAGGACTCTGCGGCTTCCTCGGATCGGGAGGATGGCGAATATTCTCCTTCAGATTCGTCCTTACCTGCCCAGGACGACTCCCAAGACATTCGGCTTTTCCGGAAGGAAGAGTTGTCCGCCTTGATTGCCCAGGTGTCGGAAGCGCTACGCCTTACAAATTTGGGGGAGCCGCAGACGTCTCCGGGTCAGTCCGAGGCGGATCCGATTTTTCAGGGCATTTGAAAGCCCTCCAAGGCCTTCCCCTTTCCACTGGAGTTGCAGCAAATGATTTCCAGGGAGTGGGATTCTCCAGATTTGCCGCTGCGTAACTCTCGCCGCCTCAATCAGCTTTATGTCTGGTCTCCGGAAGATCTAGAGCAGTGGCTGGCATACCCTAAGGTGGATGCCTTAGTCACTGGAGTAACGAAACGCACCACCATCCCGGTGGAGGGCGGGGCGGCGCTTAAGGATCCGCAGGACCGTAAGGTGGAAAATCTTCTTAGGACTGCCTTTGCTTCGTCGTCCCTTGCTCTCCAGGCGTCAGTTTGCGGGGGCTTGACGACGCAGGCATTGCTCCGCTGGCTTCAATGGTTGCCGGATGATCCATCCCACACCCGCCTTGAATCAGCTACGGCCTTTGTCGCGGATTCCTTCTATGACTTGCTGCGCCTTTCGGCTCGCTCGCTTGCTGCCGTCACGGTGGCTAGGCGTTGGCTGTGGCTCCGCCAATGGGCGGCGGATGTAGTATCCAAGGCCCGGCTTTCCAAGTTGCCCTTTAAAGGTCGACTTCTCTTCGGCGATGAGCTCGATAAGCTGGTGAAGGACCTGGGTGAAGTTGAGCCTCAACGCTTGCCGGAGGATAGGCCTAAGACGTCTTCTCACCGTTCGTCACGGGCACAGAATTTTCGGCGCTATTCCCGGTCTCGGGACTCCCGAAAGTTTCACCCCTTTAAATCCTCCCAGGAGGCGACTCCAGCCAATCGCTATGGAGCGTGGTCACAGTCCTTTCGAGGGGCCCGTAAGGGCGTTGAGCCTTCCTCCGCAGGGAAGTTCTCCACAGCCGGGCAGTCCTCCCGCTGACGGGGCAGGAAGCCCGCTCGGGGCATTGCCGCCGATCGGGGGTCGGTTGGCAATGTTTTTGCAAGAGTGGGCACGCATCACCTCCGATTGTTGGGTGCTCGACAGCATTTCTCGGGGTTATTCGCTCGAGTGCGCTCGAGCCATCCCAGAGGCATTCGTCGTCTCTCCAGCAGCCTCCCCCGAGAAACGACGAATCGTTCAAGTGACCCCTCGTCCCCTTCTGTCCTTAAACGCCATTTGCCCCGTTCCTCCTTGCGAAAGGGGTCGAGGTCGCTACTCCATCTATTTCGTGGTGCCCAAGAAGAATGGTTCATTTCGGCCTATCCTGGATCTCAAGGGCGTGAATCGCGATCTTCGCGTTCCTCATTTTCGCATGGAGACCCTTCGCTCCGTGATTCAAGCCGTGTGCAAGGGCGAGTTCCTGGCGTCTCTCGATTTAGCGGAGGCCTATTTTCATATCCCGATTCGGACCGAACATCAGCGCTATCTCCCGTTCTCGGTGCTGGGGCAGCAATTTCAGTTTCGCGCAATGCCCTTTGGATTGGCAACAGCTCCTCGGACTTTCTCAAAGATCATGATCATCGTGGCAGTGGCCTTGCGCAAGCAGGGCATTCGGGTTCATCCCTACCTCGACGACTGGCTTATCCGGGCCGACTCCCGGTCAGAAGCTCGCGAGACCGTCGCTCGGGTGGTCCTCTTCTTAAAGCAGCTCGGTTGGGTGATCAATCGCGCCAAAAGCTGTCTCCGGCCGACTCAGGTTCTGGATTTCCTCGGTGCTCGGTTCGACACTCGTCAGGGCCGGGTCTTTCTCACGCAGGAACGGGTTCGGAAGATCTCTCTTCAGCTTCACCACTTCCTGGATCAAGCAGCGCCTCGGACGTGGGACTACCTTCAACTCTTAGGGTCCATGGCAGCGACGATAGATCTCGTCCCATGGGCCAGAGCACACATGCGCAGCTTACAGGTGGCGCTTCTTTCTCGTTGGTCGCCGGTGTCGGAGGATTATCAGGTCCGGTTACGTCTGCCTTCCCAGGTGCGCCGCGACCTTCTCTGGTGGCTTCAAGCACGCAATCTTCTTCGAGGGGTGCCTCTGGAATCTCCACGCTGGCTCCTGGTCACGACGGATGCCAGCCTCTCCAGTTGGGGAGCACATTGTGGAATGGCTTCGGCGCAGGGTGTTTGGTCGCCTCGCAAAGCCCGTTGGTCCATCAATCATCTCGAGACGCGCGCGGTGCGCTTGGCTCTGCTTCAGTTTCAGCCTCTTCTGCAGTGACGTGCAGTTCGGGTTTTGTCCGACAACGCCACGACGGTGGCTTACCTCAACCGCCAGGGCGGCACGAAATGTCCGGGTGTCTCGCAGGAACTGCGCTTGCTCCTTCCGTGGGCGGAGAAGCATCTTCTGGCTATCTCGGCGCAGCACATCGTGGGCGTGGACAATGTGAAGGCTGATTTTCTCAGCCGGCACTCTCTGGATCCCGGGGAGTGGTCGCTGCAGCTGGAAGCGTTTCGTTCCATTGTTCAACTATGGGGACTGCCGGCGATGGATCTCATGGCCACGATGCAGAATACCAAAGCGCCGTGGTATTTCAGCCGTTGGAGGGAAGAGGGTGCGTGCGGCATAGATGCTCTCTCTCAGCCGTGGCCGACCCACCTTCTTCTGTATGTCTTTCCACCGTGGTCCATGATAGGCAAGGTTCTCCAGAGGATCAGGGAACATCACGGTCCGGTGATCTTGGTGGCTCCCGATTGGCCTCGCCGACCGTGGTATGCAGATCTAGTCCGGTTGTCTCGAGCATCGCTGCTCCATCTCGGGGCCTTTCCCGGTCTCCTGACCCAGGGTCCGGTGGAAATGGAAGACCCGGCTCCATACTCGCTTATGGCTTGGCTATTGAATGCCGCAGGTTAGGGCGCAAGGGCTATTCGCCGAGTGTGGTCGCTACCCTACTCAAAGCGCGGCGGTCATCAATGTCAATGGCCTACGCCAGGGTTTGGCGGTGTTTTCACAGTTGGTGTTCCCGGCATAGCCTATCTCCCTGGCGTGCCGGTATCCCGGACATCCTGGCTTTTCTCCAGGCCGGGGTGGATAAAGGCTTGGCGCTCGGTTCCTTGCGGGTACAGGTCACCGCTTTGTCTTGCTTTCGGGGTCTCATAGCGGGGCGATCGATCGCTTCGCATGCGGACGTGTCTCGCTTCCTCCGCGGGGTTAAGTCCTTACGACCTCTGCTACGTCCTCCGATGCCGACGTGGGATCTTGCTCTCGTGCTTCGTGCCCTCGTTGCTCCTCCCTTTGAGCCCCTGAAGGCCTGTTCGCTCAAAGATTTAACTCTAAAGACTGTCTTCTTAGTGGCTATTACGTCAGCGCGCCGTATTTCTGAGCTACAAGCTCTCTCCTGTCGAGATCCCTATCTCTCCTTTTCGGCAGAGGGCGTTTCTCTTCGGACTGTCCCTTCTTTTTTGCCAAAGGTGCTGACGCCGTTCCATGTTAACCAGCCTCTTTTCCTACCAGCCTTTACCAGGGCTCAGTGTGACGATAGTCGGTCTCCGTTGCGGGCGATAGACCTTAAGAGAGTGCTCACCCGGTACCTGAAAGTCACGAACTCATTTCATATGTCTGATCATCTTTTTGTCCTGTTTGCGGGTCCTCGTCGGGGCTCCGCGGCCTCCAAATTTACCATTTCTAGATGGCTCAGAGGGGCCATTGAGGCAGTTTATATTCTTCGGGGGAAACCGGTTCCGGCAGGACTCCGTGCTCACTCTACACGGGCGCAAGCGGCTTCGTGGGCCGAGCGGTCTCAAGTCGCACCTCTGGATATTTTTCGGGCAGCGACTTGGTCTTCGCTGTCCACTTTTGTACGTCACTATAGGTTGGATGTTCAGGCTCGTCAGGACGGCTGCTTTGGAGCTGCAGTACTGTCGGCGGCCTTAACCCCCCCTTGAGAGCAGGTAGCTTGGGTACTGCCCGTTTGTCTGGACTGATCTAGCAGTATGACTTGGAAGGTGAAATTTCACTTACCGTTAATTTCCTTTCCTGGAATACTGCTAGACCAGTCCAGGACCCGCCCTGCTGTCTGTTGCAATGCTGCTGGCGCTGTGCAGCCGCCGACCGCTGTTCTTCCTTTTCAGTATGCCTCGCCATGGGCGATCCATGAGTGCGTTGGTGCATGCTAGCTTCAGTTCTGGGGAGTTCTTCGGCTCCCTTGTATATAGTTCATTGGGGCCCTCTGGGGTACGGTTCAGTTTAAGTTGCCATAGCTTTTGTACGTTACTGACAGAGCCCCCTAGGGGTAGCAGTATATCACCAGCCTCCACCCTATCAGAGCTCTGGTAGAATTCTCTGTCTCCAAGATCTGCTGGCAGGGGTGCATAACCCGTTTGTCTGGACTGGTCTAGCAGTATTCCAGGAAAGGAAATTAACGGTAAGTGAAATTTCACCTTCAGCTCCTTTGCATCAATGTCTGACTTAGAGACCAGACATCGACACTGGCAGTCCCCAGCAGGAGTACCGAACATCGACCAATCGACAAAATAGTCCCAGTAGGAGGATACCTCTTCTAAAGCACCAGAGGGGCTTCGGGATGCTCCTGAGGCATCATCCTTGCAGAAGCCCCGGTATCATGCTCCGGTACAGTGGCAAAGGGCTCAGTCACCTCCAGTCTCCCTCAATGAGCATGTTCAAGCTATCGAGCGGAGCCTGGCTACTATTATGGCAGCTGTAATGCCGTGGCTCTCGGTATCCATGGATCTGATATCTGACATTGATGTTGGTGCATCGAGACATTCCATGGCATCGTGACTGAACCAGCATAGTCACATCTTGGACCACGTATCTGCACCGGACTCCAAACACCTCTGTTTCAAGGTATCGATTCTCAATGTCGACATTGGAATGGCATCGACACCACGATACGACCGTCACTACTATGATTTTCTTCCAAGTTCCGCTTCCTCTGAATTGGACATTGAATCAGTCTATTCTGCTTCTCTCCAAGACATTCACTCAGACCCCTCTCCGCTGCATGAAAGGCATTATTCACAGCCCGAGGATATGTCGTTTCAGGATTTCATCAGAGACATGGTGGCTGCCCTCTCAGTGACGATAACAACGGAGACAGAACTGAGGGCTGAACAACTTGAAATTCTTCAATATACCTCGACTCCCAAGGATGCTGCTACACTTCCCATCTATCATATCCTTCAGAACCTCATGGTTCCCATGTGGGAAGCTCCATCGGTTCCATCAGTCAGCAAGAGACTGGACACTCTATATAGAGTCCCTCTTTGCCCAGGTTTTCAAAATCCTCACTTGCCACATCATTCTATGGTTGTGGAATCGGCAATGTGTCATTAAGAGCGCTAAGAATCACTCCTTGATTCTCTTGAGCAGTGTGTCCAGGGCTCTTGATGCATTTGGGTGTCTGTACTTCCAGGCAGTAATGTTGGCATCTAGGATAAACTCCTGTATGCTTTACATGGGGATGTTCCTGTGAGATGTCACCACTCTGTTGCCACCAGACAAACAGGGCCCACATCATGCCTTGATTACTCATGGTTAGAATACATCAAAATTTCTGACCAGGGCTGCCTTTGATGCTTTTGAGTCAACCAGTAGGGCAATAGCAGTCTGCATAAGAGCCAGAAGAATGACCTGGCTGCAAGCCTCCAACCTTGAACAATGGGATAAGGATAAGCTCGCTAATATTCCTTGCACAGGTGAAAACATTTTTGGAAAGCAGGTGAGATAGATGATCTCACCATGAAACACATTTCCTGGAACACAGCTGATCCAGCTCAAAAGAAAGCTCCTGCCAAGAAGCCTTTCTATCCCAGGAACAAAAAGTATGGTAATTCCTACCCAACTTATTCATCCTACCAACCTCAGCAGCCACATCAAAAACAGTAGGGCCTATGTTAGCCCAGGAAGCTGACAGCTGCAAAGCTTCAACTAGCTCCACAGGCACAGTCCACAACTGTTTTTTGACTGCTTCCACGAGGGCTTAGTCACTCAACCTTTAAAGGATCCTCTGTCTACCCACATAGCGGGCAGATTAATCCACTTTGCTCACAGATGGCCCCTCATTATGTCAGAACCCTGGACCTTAAAGATTGTGAATGTGAGATATCAACTCAATTTCCAGGACCTGACCTCACTTACTTCATAGGGGAGTCCCCCATGGATCAACTGCACTCCACTTTTCTTCAACAGGAGATAACCAATCTAGTAGTGCAGAAGGCCATAGAGGAAGTCCCACTCCCTCAATAATGTCTAGGGTTCTACTACGGTTATTTCCTCATCCCCAAGAAAACAGGAAGATTCAGGCCTATCCTGGACCTCCATAATCTCAACAAGTTCCTCATAAGGGAGAAGTTCAAGATGGTCTCGCTAGGGCCGGACCTTCAGGACAAAGACTGGCTCTGCTCTATAGATATCAAGAATGCCTATACTCACATCCTGATTCATCCCTCCCACAGAAAATACCTCGTTTTTCTTCCAGGGACACCATTACCAATACATAGTTCTATTTTTTGGTCCTGCATCAACACCTATGGTTTTCACAACGTGCCTGGCAGTCGTGGCGGCCTTTCTCAACACTCTGGGCATCCTCGTCTTTCCTTACTTAGACAATTGATGGATCAAGGACTATATCCCTCACATAATGGCCATCTCACTCCGACGCACCATCGTGGTACTTCAGCATCTAGGTTTTGTGGTCAACTACCCAAAGTCCCATCTTGCTCCAACACAAACACTGGAGTTCATCGGGGCTCTACTAGACACTATGCAGTCACAAGCCTTCCTTCCAAGAGATAGGCTTCACCATCTCTTCGATTTTGTAACTCATTGCCAAGCCTGGTCCACTCTCTGTGCGAGAAACATGTTTCATCTCTTAGGACACATGACCTCTACCGTCCATTTAGTGACATATGCTTGACTTTACATGTGGACAGCATAATGGATTATTTCAGATCAGTGGAAACAATCAACAGGTCGTCTCACGAACAAGATCACTATCACACTTCAGTTGGTAGACTTCCTAAATTGGTGATGTGCCATTCAAAATCTTCTTGTCGGGTTACCTTTTCAAATTTCTGCACCCTGACTACCGATGCTTCCAAACAAGGCTGGGGGGCTCATCTCAATGGCCTCATCATGCACGCTACTTACCTCATCAACCTCTTGGAACTCAGGGCAATTGCCAATGCCCCTGGAGTGTGTGTTTGTTGTTTATGTTTATTAAATGTGATATACCGCCCTTCATATAATAACAGAGCAGTGTACAATTACAAAAAGTCAAAAGCACGGCCAAGAGCCAGGGAAAAAAGAAGGGGCGTTACAATGTAAACAGGACAGTGAGGAGCAGGCCATACATACCAGATGGAAGGAACAGAGACACGGAGGGGCAGTGGGAAGAGATCACACAGGAGGTGCAAGGAGGTCAAAAGCAGAGGAGAACAAGTGAATCTTCAGGCATGCTTTAAAGTGGCAGTGATTCTGTTCAAGGCGGAGAGATGAGGGAAGTGAGTTCCAGAGTGCGGGACCAATGAAGAAAATAGCTGAGGAGCGAGTAGAATGCAGGTGGACTCGAGGGGGAAGGGAGATGAAGACGGTTTATGTGAATTGACCGGAGGGCACGACTGGGAGTGTGAGATTGAATGAGGTCCGACAGATGCTGATGGGTGTGCATGTAGAGGACCTGGTGCACGAGGGTAAAAAGCTTGTAGCGAATACGATAGTCAACAGGTAGCCAATGGAGGTGCAGAAAGAGAGGAGTGACGTGGTCAAAATGAGTGGAGTGGGTGAGTAGTGAGTAGTCTTGCTTTATAAGGCACCTCCCCAATTAACTACACACAGGGACTTGGAGCAGCACATTTTGAACACACTTAAAGAGATTTAACTGCTTTTTCTCTAAAAGGTCAGTTGGGAAACCAGCTGATACTTTGTTAGGTCTCTCTCTTTTACTTTAACACCGACCGAACAACGGCTGGGAAAAATCATATCACCAAAGTTGTTGCCCTGGTTACAGCTTCTGCATCTGTCCAGACAGAGGTCCCAATACCAGTTGAAGGACCAGTTCCATGTGAAGGATGCCTGCAGGCAGAAGCTATCAGGAAACAAGTTGAGGAACTCAGAGAGGAGGTGGTGAGGCTGAGGAGCATTCAAGAGAGTGAGAAGTAGATTGATGAGATGCTTCTTACAACATTCAAGCTCTCCAAAAGAGGAGAAGATGGGTGCCTACAGAATGACAAAGGTTGGACACAAGTCACCAGGACCTGCAGAATCACCAACCCAACTTCTCCAGCCCTTGAATTGAAGAACCATTATGCAGCCCTGGAAGTGGAGAAGGTAAAAGCATCCCTGGAAAGGGAAGAACCAGAGCTCAAGCACCCCAAAGTTGCAGAATCAGTGACCACAAGGAAGCGAAGGGTAGTGGTGGTTGGTGACTCTCTTCTGAGGAATACTGAGGCGTCCATCTGTAGACCAGACTTGATGGTCCAGAGAGGTATGCTGTTTGCCAGGTGCCAAAATTTGAGATGTTATGGAGAGTTTGCCGAGACTCATCAAGCCCACTGACTATTACCCAATGTTGCTAATCCATGTCGGCACAAATAATACTGCCAGGTATCCCTCTGAGTGTATCAAAGGTGACTTCATGGCTCTAGGACAGAGGGTGAAGCAGATAGGTGCACTGGTGGTGGTCTCTTCAATCCTCCCTGTTAAGAGTAAAAGCCAAGGCAGAGAAGCTCGCATCCTGGAAATGAATGCATAGCTGTGTGACTGGGGTCATCAAGAGCGTTTTGGTTTCCTGGACCGTAAGATGCTGTTCCAAGGATTGCAGAGCAGAGATGGCATCCACTGCCATCGCCTTCCCCTTTTTACATGGGATTTCAATCCATAGAGATTCTACAACAAATTTTGTTTCCTGCTGAAATCCAGAACTTCCAGGGTAGCGTTCTCTGAAATGCTTCCAGTTCCACGCACAGGAACCAAAGGCAGGCAGAGCTCCAGTGTCTCAATGCATGGATGAGACAATGGTGCAAGTATGAGGGTTTTGGATTTGTTAGAAACAGGGGAACATTATGGGGAAAGGGGGGACTCTTCCGAAGGGATGGGCTTCACCTTAACCGGGATGGAACCAGGCAGCTGGCTTTCACCTTTAAAAAGGAGATAGAACAGCTTTTAAACTAGATAATAGGGGAGAGCCGACAGTCACCCAAGAGCGCATGGTTCAGAACAAAGTATCCTTGAAGGACACTAACAAAAAATGAAGTTAGGGCACATCAGCAGAGAGGTTCCAATAAAGACAAACGTAGCCCAAATGCCCTTGAGTACAAAGCAAACAGAGCTTAAAGATTCCAAATTACCCTTGCTTACCGATAACCAGATTAATATGACTAAAATACAATCTCTAAAATGCTTGTATGCAAATGCTAGAAGTCTAAAAAAAGATTGTAGAGTTAGAATATATAGCATTAAATGTGAAGTTAGATATGATTGGTATCTCAGAGACGTAGTAGATGGAGGATAACAAGTGGGACACTGTGATACCTGGGTACAAGCTATATCGTAATGATATAGCTGATCAAATTGGTGGAGGAGTTGTGCTCTATGTTAGAGAGGGCATTGAGTCAGAAAGGATTAAAGTTTTGCAGGAAATAAAATTTGCTGTAGAATCTCTATGGATTGAAATTCCATGTAAAAAGGGGAAGGCGATGAACAAATGGATGATGAAATGCTCAAAGAAATCAGTGAAGCTAACAGAAATTACAGAACATTAATAATAATGAGCGATTTCAATTACCCCGGTATTGACTGGTTCAGTGTCATAGCAGGACATGCTGGGGAGATAAAGTTTCTAGAGGAAGTAAATGACTTCTTCTTGGAACAGCTGGTTCATGAACTGACCAGAGGGGAAGCCATTTTGTACTTAGTCCTTAGTGGAACACAAGATCTGGTGCAAGAGATAAGGGTGTTGGGGCCACTTCGCAAAAGTGATCATAGCATGATCGCATTTGATTTAATTAATGGAGGAGGGATGGTAAGGAAATCCACAGTACTACCTTTTATCTTTCAGAAGAGAGACTATGATAAAATGAGGAAAATAGTTAAGAAAAGACTAAAAAAAGCAGTTGCAAAGGTCAAAGACTTACATTAAGCTTGGGTGGTGTTTAAAAATACTATCTTGGAAACCCAGGCCAGCTGTATTGCATGCTTTAAGAAAAGTAGAAGGAAGTCCAAAAAACTGCCAGCATGGTTTAAAGGTGAGGTCAGAGAGGCTGCTGTTGCCAAAAAAAGCATCTTTCAGGAAATGGAAAAATGTTCCAAATGACGAAAACTGGAAACAGCGCAAGCAATGGCAAGTTAAATGCAAGGCATTGATAAAGCAGGCAAAGAGAGAATTTGAGAAGAAACTTGCTGTGGAAGCACAAACGCGTAATAAAGACTTTTTCAAGTACATTTGTAGCAAAAAAACCTGTGAGTCAGTTGGACCATTATATGATAGAGGGGTAAAAGGGGGCAGTAAGAGGGGATAAGTCTATAGTGGAGAGTCTGAATGAATTCTTTGCTTCAGTCTTTACTGAGGAAGATATAGGGATGTTACCCATGAATGAAGTGGTAATTAAAAGTGATACTGCAGAAGAATTGAAAAAAATATTGATTCACCAGGAAGAAGTGTTACGACTATTTAATAAACTGAAGAGTAGCAAATCACCTGGACTGGATGGTATACATCCAAGGGTGTTGAAAGAACTGAAATATGAGATTGCAGACCTGCTAGTGAACTATCATTAAAATAGCTGTAATACCTGAAGATTGGAGGATTCCAATGTATAACGCCAATTTTTTAAAAGGGTGATCTGGGAAACTACAGACCAGTGAGCCTGACGTCAGTGCCTTGAAAAATGGTAAAAACCATCATAAACAACAAAATTACTCAGTCATGGTTTAATGGGAGACAGCTAATATGGCTTTAGACAAGGAAGATCTTGTCTTACTAATCTGTTATGGTTTTTTTTGAAGATGTGAATAAACAGGTAGACAAAGGTGAGTCAGTTGATATAGTGTATCTGGACTTTCAGAAAGCCTTTGACAAGGTCCCTCATCAGAGACATTTGGCAAAACTAAAAAGTCATGGAATAGGAGGCAGTGTACTATTGTGGATTAGGAACTGGATAAAAGATAGAAAGCAGAGGATAGGGCTAAATGGCCAGTTTTCCCAATGGAAAAGGGTGAATAGTGGAGTACCGCAGGGATCGGTGTTGGGTCCGCTGCTTTTTGACATATTCATAAATGACCTGGAAAAGATAATAACGAGTAAGGTTATCAAATTTGCAGAAGACACAAAACTATTTAGAGTTGTTAAAACCCAAGAGCATCTTGATAAATTGGAAGACTGGGCATCCAAATTGCAGATGAAATTTAATGTCAACAGGTGCAAGTTATGCACCTAGGAAAGAGCAACCCAAACTATGGTTATGATACAAGGTTCCACATTGGGAACCACTACCCAGGAAAAAGATTTAGTCGTCGTCATGGATAATGAAAGTGTACTCTGCACCTCCCCTCACTGGTAACACACCAGGGCTCTTGGGTAACGGAAATCCACACACAAAGCAATGAGAAGGGAATCTGTAAAAATCAGTAAATAATACACAACACACTTGTATTATAAAAACAACCAAAGCTTTGGGAGAGCAAATCAAGTTAACCTTTGTTTACTCTGCCATCTTAGCTTTCGGCCTCTTTATTTATAGGTAAATATTCCATTACACAGCATGATTTTCACTTGATTGTTCTACGTCACGCATCACGTATTCATAACATCATAGTTCAGTTCTCATTAGCATAAGTCATCATGAGGAGACATACACATATTCCCAGACATAACTATGTAGGCATTAATTCTAATAAATTCTAATACTGACAGTTTTATATCTCTGACCCGAGACTGAGAGACTGGAAGACAACTTGCCCTTTACTTATCTTCAATAAACATAGACTAGTGTTTATATTATTAGGAACCTTTCACCTAATTATCCTAGCAGAGTCTTTCAAGAATGTTACTGAGTTATAAGCTCTGAATGGTATTAACTCTTTCTTAGGGCTAGTACTATATTGTTGAGTACCCTGGCCGTGTACGCAGCCCTGTACAGACTAGCTTACTTTCAGTCCCTACTCTGATTCTGTAAAGAATCATTTCAAAGGTAAGGAAACTCAGACATTGATATTAAAGAAGGATTGTGGAAGAGTGGCCTAGTGGTTGGGGCAAGGTACTTCAGGCCAGAAGGTCGGGGGTTCAAATCCCACTAGAGGACAGCAACCTTGGGCCGGAAGGACTGGGGTTTCTAGTACCATAGGTGCTCCTTGTGGTCTTGGCAAGCCACTTAACCCTCCATAGCCCATGTTCCCTGTAAAATAGTTATCTCCAAGTTATAATGCCCTGTTCAATGTATTTTCAGTTGGTTCAATGTAAACCGCCTTGATATCATGAAAGGCGGTATATAAGAAATACAAAGTGTAACTAGATTCTGGGTCAATCTGTAACATCATTTTAGGGGTCAGTGAATCCACTGATTTCTTACAGCAAGCAGATATTACACAGAGAATTAATGCTCCTAAAATGATAATCCCCAAAAACCAAACAGTGATGCTAACATGCCTTGGAAGGGGCCTAGATGATGAACTCCAGAAAGAAGAAAGAATAAAAAAAAATCAGAAAAAGAACTTACATAACTGTTACTTGGACCAAAAGTATGATTTCTAACCTTATCTAGTAGGCCTTTCACTATTTTTCCTTCATCAGCAGGCAAACAATAAATTTAATAGTCACTCAAGGCCAAGTAACAGCAAAGTACTTTTAGTTTAAATTTAACACACAGAAGAGAGCTTTCAGGTTACATTTGGAACCCAGCAGAGAGCTTGTGGTGTACATTTAATAGTCACTCGGGGCCTAGCATCAGAAAAGTACTTTTAGTTTTAAAACACAGAAGAGAGCTTTCTGGTTAAAGTTAGAATCCAGCAGAGAGCTTGTAGTTTAAATTTCATAAGAGGTTAGAGCCTAGCAGCAGCTAAGAGCTATAATTTAAATCAAATCAGAATTTAGCTTACCTCAGCAGCACAAGACAGGGTACTGTGTAGCAGCCCTCTTTTAATAAGTGTTATTTCCCTCCCTCCCTCCCCACCCCTGGGATAATCATAGCTTTATAGGTACTTACACATCTTAAAAGACAGGAGGTGCTTTCAGGTGAAGCTCATTACCCAAATCAGTCATACACTAAGGACCTGAGATTAATTAAGCTTCAGGTGAACAAGGTATATTAAACGTATTAGGTACAGTTTTATTGGTATAAATACCCATAGCAACCCCTAGTAAGTAAGAACTTAAAGATCTAGACACAAACTTAAAACTAAGATGCAGACAGCAGTCCAGCAGCGGGATGGGGGCTTTCCAGTCTTTTGCATTGAGTGTCACATGTATGATTTTCTTCCAGTTGGTGAGAGGTCTTACGTGTGCACTAGGTGCAAGGAGCTCTTTGCTCTCAGGGAACAAGTCCGTTCTCTAGAGGCTAAAGTAGCAGACTTGGAAAACATAAGACAGACAGAGAGGTACATAGACGAGACCTACAGGGATATAGTCCTGAAGTCCCACCTCCAGTCTGGCAGCACCCCTGTTGCCATGGAGGAGAGAGGTCACGTGACAGGAGAGCATCACCCTGGTGTGGCAGGAAGTGATCCTGTAACTAGGACCTGTCCTCCAGGTGATATAAAACCCTCTCGCACCGAGGAGGTTTCTCCAGGGCCATGTGCCCATGAGGGAAGAGTTAGGACAGCCGTTATAGTTGGTGATTCGATCATTAGGCATGTAGATAGCTGGGTGGCTGGTGGACGTGAGGATCGCCTGGTAACATGCCTGCCAGGTGCGAAGGTAGCGGACCTCACGCGCCACCTAGATAAGGTCTTAGATAGTGCTGGGGAGGAGTCTGCTGTCTTGGTACATGTCGGTACCAATGACATAGGAAAATGTGGTAGGGAGGTTCTGGAGGCAAAATTTAGGCTTTTAGGTAGGAAGTTGAAATCCAGAACTTCCAGGGTAGCATTCTCCGAAATGCTTCCTGTTCCACGCTCAGGATCCAAAAGGCAGGCAGAGCTCCGGAGTCTCAATGCGTGGATGAGACAATGGTGCAGAGATGAGGGTTTTGGATTTGTTAGGAACTGGGGAACATTCTGGGGAAAGGAGGGGCTCTTCCGAAGGGATGGGCTTCACCTTAACCGGGATGGAACCAGGCTGTTGGCATTAACCTTTAAAAAGGAGATAGAGCAGCTTTAAACTAGATATTAGGGGAAAGCCGACAGTCGCCCAAGAGCGGATGGTTCGGAAGAATGTATCCTTGAAGGATACTACCAAAAGCAGAGAGGTTCCACAAAAGAGTAAAGTAGCCCAAATGCCCTCAAGTATGGAGCAGACAGAGCTTAAAGATCCCAATTAACCCATGTCTAACAATAGCCAAATTAACATGAATAAAATACATTCTCTAAAATGCTTGTATGCAAATGCTAGAAGTCTAAAGAATAAGATGGGAGAGTTAGAAAATATAGCACTAAATGAAAGGTTAGATATGATTGGAATATCAAAGACATGGTGAAAGGAGGACAACCAGTGGGACACTGTGATACCTGGGTACAAACTGTATCGTAATGATAGAGCTGATCAAATTGGTGGAGGGGTTGCGCTCTATGTTAGAGAGGGCATTGACTCAGAAAGGATTAAAGTTTTGCAGGAAACAAAATCTGCTGTAGAATCTATATGGATAGAAATTCCATATAAAAGGGGGAAGGCAATGGCAGTGGGGGTATACTATCGAGCACCTGGCCAGAATGACCAAATGGATGATGAAATGCTCAAAGAAATCAAGGAAGCTAACAAAAATTACAGCGCAGTAATAATAATGGGTGATTTCAATTACCCCGGTATCGACTGGGTCAGTGTCACGTCAGGACATGCTAGGGAGATAAAGTTCCTAGATGAAATAAATGACTGCTTCTTGGAGCAGCTGGTTCATGAACCGACCAGAGGGGAAGCCATATTAGACCTAGTCCTTAGTGGAACACCAGATCTAGTGCAAGAGATAAGGGTGTTGGGGCCACTTGGCAATAGTGATCATAGCATGATCGCCTTTGATTTAATTAGTGGAGGAGGGATAGTAAGGAAATCCACAGTACAACCTTCTAGCTTTCGAAAGGGAGACTATGATAAAATGAGGAAAACAGTTAAGAAAAAACTAAAAGGAGCAGTTGCAAAGGTTAAAGATGTACATCAAGCTTGGGTGGTGTTGAAAAATACTATCTTGGAAGCCCAGACCAGCTGTATTCCACGCTTTAAGAAAAGTGGAAGGAAGTCCAAAAAACTGCCAGCATGGTTTAAAGGTGAGGTCAGAGATGCGGTTGTTGCCAAAAAAGCATCTTTCAGGAAATGGAAAAAAGAGCCAAACGACGAAACCTGGAAACAGTACAAGCACTGGCAAGTCAAATGCAAGGCATTTATAAGGCAGGTAAAGAGAGAATTTGAGAAGAAGCTTGCTGCGGAAGCAAAAACGCGAAATAACGACCTTTTCAAGTACATTCGTAGCAAAAAACCTGTGAGAGAGTCAGTTGGCCCATTAGATGATAAAGGGGTTAAAGGAGTACTAAGAGGCGACAAGGCGATAGCGGAGAGACGTGAATGAATTCTTTGCTTCGGTCTTTACTGAGGAAGATGTAGGGATGTTACCAATGACTGAAGTGGTATTTAAAGGTGCGGAAGAATTGAAGGAAATATCGATACATCGGGAAGATGTCTTACAACTATTAGATAAATTGAAGAGTAGCAAATCACCTGGACCGGATGGTATACATCCAAGGGTGTTGAAAGAACTGAAATATGAGGTTGCAGACCTGCTATCAGTAATCTGTGAACTATCATTAAAATCATCTCTAATACCTGAAGATTGGAGGATCGCCAATGTAACACCAATTTTTAAAAAGGGTTCCAGGGGTGATCCAGGAAACTACAGACCAGTGAGCCTGACGTCAGTACCGGGAAAAATGGTAGAAACCATCATAAAGAATAAAATTACTCAGCATGTAGATAGTCACGACCTAATGGGAGACAGCCAACATGGCTTTAGACAAGGAAGATCTTGTCTTACTAATATGTTACGTTTTTTTGAAGGAGTGAATAATCAGGTGGACAAAGGTGAGTCGGTTGATATTGTGTATCTGGACTTTCAGAAAACCTTTGACAAGGTCCCTCATCAGAGACTTTTGGCAAAACTAAAGAGTCATGGGATAGGAGGCAGTGTACTATTGTGGATCAGGAACTGGTTAAAAGATAGAAAGCAGATGGTAGGGCTAAATGGCCAATTTTCCCAATGGAGAAAGGTGAATAGTGGTGTACCCCAGGGATCTGTGCTGGGTCCGCTGCTTTTTGACATATTCATAAATGACCTGGAAAGTGGAATAATGAGTGAGGTTATCAAATTTGCAGATGACACAAAACTATTTAAAGTTGTTAAAACCCAAGAGGATTGTGAAAAATTGCAAGAGGATCTTGATAAATTGGAAGACTGGGCATCAAAATGGCAGATGAAATTTAATGTGGACAAGTGCAAGGTTATGCACCTAGGGAAGAACAACCCAAACTATGGTTACACGATGCAAGGTTCCACATTAGGAACCACCACCCAGGAAAAAGATTTAGGCGTCATTGTGGATACCATGTTAAAACCCTCGGCCCAGTGTGCAGCGGCGGCCAAGAGAGTAAATAGAATGCTAGGTATGATAAGGAAAGGAATGGAAAATAAAGCAAAAGAGAGCTCTCCCGGCGGGGATCGAGCAGGCCGGAGCCTCCCACCAGGCAGCATCGCCCAATCGGGGCACGAGGCAGCAGGCCTTAAAACCAACGCCGACAGGGCGCGCGGCCCTTTTCCTCCCTCCGGCCTCATGAAGAGCTCTCCCGGCGGGGATCGAGCAGGCCGGAGCCTCCCACCAGGCAGCATCGCCCAATCGGGGCACGAGGCAGCAGGCCTTAAAATCAACGCCGACAGGGCGCGCAGCCCTTTTCCTCCCTCCGGCCTCATGAAGAGCTCTCCCGGCGGGGATCGAGCAGGCCGGAGCCTCCCACCAGGCAGCATCGCCCAATCGGGGCATGAGGCAGCAGGCCTTAAAACCAACGCCAACAGGGCACGTGGCCCTTTTCCTCCCTCCGGCCTCATGAAGAGCTCTCCCGGTGGGGATCGAGCAGGCCGGAGCCTCCCACCAGGCAGCATCGCCCAATCGGGGCACAAGGCAGCAGGCCTTAAAACCAACGCCGACAGGGCGCGCCCGCGCCTTGCGGGCCCGCTCCTGAGGGCCTCGCCAGAGGGCCCTTTGGCGTGGCCCTTTGGCGTGGCCCTTAGGCAGTGGCACTTCCATAGAGCTTAACACCACAGAAACAACAAGAAATCCACCTATACTTGGACTCCTATTCTGAACTGCAAGTATTACCTAAATGACACCAGAGCTGTACTAGTAACTAATAACACGTTTCCTTCCAACTGTGTTAGTGTTTATTACTGTGGCCAACAGCCAGCTTTAGCATTCTTAGCAATTCAGTATTGCTTTTTAACTCACATCTGACCTATTACTGTTGGCAGTAACTTACTTCAGATGTAATACTGTTGTCTGTGACTCACTTCAGATTTACTGTTGTCAGTAACTCCTCTCAGATTTATTACTGTTGCCAGTAACCCACTCCAGAAGTACTATTGTTGCTAGTAACTCACATCAGACTTACTGCTGATGCCTGTAATTCACATCAGATCTATCATCGTCAGTAACTCACCTTATTCTACCCTGCTAATATATAACAGCTGATTGTCCTACTGTTGTAAACCTTTCTACTTTCTGCACACTAGCTAATAACTGTCCTTCCTACTGTTGTCAGTAACCTACTACATATTAACTCTATCAGATTTTACCACTTTAGCCAGGAACCCACGTTTTCAAGACCCCAGCTAACATACCACTGAGTCAGATATTGAAAATGTCACACTCTAACATCATGCTTCTAAGAATATCCTACACTTGCATATTATTAGCGATAATAATAATCGACCTATCACTAAGTTTAAATAGCAAAAATCATATGACCATTCCTATAATACACACACATACCCGAAATGACTGTCATTTTGGACACACTCACTCATACAACCACCCAAAAATAAACTATCATAGAGTAATACACATAAAACAAACAAACTCACTTCAAACATGCAAGGAAGTCTGCGCCAACAACTCATCCTCCCTATCATGCATCCTTATCAATTCATGATCAATGAAAAACAAGCTCCCTATATTTAATGATCTGATAACAGACTTAAAACCAGACATCATATGTGTTACAGAGACTTGGCTTTCTGAAACAGATACAGTCTACCTAAATCAACTTGATAATGAAAACTATGACATATTTTACAAACATAGATCCAATAAAAAAGGCGGAGGAGTACTAATGATGACGAAAAAGATATTAAATGCCAAATCAATCCAATCAAACATCTCTAATAACATAGACACATTATTGATAAAAATCAGCCACATGAGAATTTGTTTAATTTATAGACCCCCCGGACCAAAGACCAGATTGCCTGGATTCTCTCATTGAACTCCTTAGCTCATCTACCGAACAAAACCCCATAATCATGCTAGGCGATTTTAACCTTCCATCACTACCAATATTGGACTCCAAACTATTTCTAGACACTACATCAGATATAGATTATCACCAAATAATAAACACCGCAACACATATCAGAGGAGGAACACTTGATCTGGTTTTTCTTCATGATACATTCTTCAAGCTAGTCAACTCAAATTCCATAGAATGCACAGAGACACCTTGGTCAGATCATTATATTATCAAAATAAACCTCATATTTCCTACCACTAGCGTCAAAAATTACACAAGAAGTGGCCCTACCTCAAAATTTAAAAAATTTAATGAAACTGAATTCCTGGATTCAACTATCCCCCACCTCTTACCATCTACATCAGATTTAGATGATGCGGTTAACAACTGGTATGAAACTATCAACAATGCAGCTAAAAATAATTACACAAATAAACAGAGGGTACACACTAAAACAAACAGTACACCATGGTTTAACAACACATTAAAACAAATGAAAAGAGAACTAAGAAAACTTGAAACTAAATGGCGAAAATCTAAGTTGACAATACACAAAGAAATATACAATAACCATCTCACAAAATATAAGGAAGCATTAGACAGCACAAAGAAAAACTACTATGCAGCAACCCTATCAAAATCATATAATAGACCTAGAGAGCTATTTTCCATTGTCAGAAATCTAACCAATAACGCTCAAACTTCCAGCAACGAAATCACCGACATCTCAGTTCAAACCCTAGCTAATCACTACCAAAACAAATCAAAGAAACCTTCAATACCCTTAGATACCTTTAACACTTCTCACCAGTCTGTAGATGATTGGTCAGACTTTTACCCCATTTCAAAAGTGACATTAAAAACTATCATCTCCGGACTCAATACTACAACTTCTTATTTAGATCCATGCCCAGTATCTTGGATAAAAAACACACTGCCAACACTACTATCCTACATTCTCCCAATAGTCAACCTCTCATTAACCCAAGGTTACCTCCCACCCTCGCTCAAACATGCACAAATACGACCAATACTAAAGAATTGCAATCTAGACAAAACATCTCCAGTATCTTACAGGCCCATTTCTAGCATACCATTTTTGGCCAAAATAATTGAAAAAGTAGTGCAATTACAGACACAGGAATATATAGATGCATCTTACCCACTTGATGAGCAACAATATGGATTTCGGCCACGCCACGGAGTAGAAACACTTCTAACAGTACTAATCGATACTCTCCTAAGAGGAATCGACAATCATAAACAGGCATTCATCCTCCTTTTCATTGACATATCAGCAGCTTTTGATAGTGTACATCACTCAATAATGCTCAACAACCTACATCAGATAGGCATAAACTCTACAGTACATAAATGGTTCACCTCCTATTTAAATAACAGAACGCAAAATGTAAGAATAGGTAATCAAACCTCCACTACATATAAGCAAGAAATAGGTTTACCACAAGGTTCAGCATTATCAGCCCTACTTTTCAATATCTACATAAAACCGGTCTGCAATATCTTTAAGAAATTTGGAGTACAATATCACCTCTATGCGGATGATATCATGATGTACATTCCATTTACGATCCCTAACCTACCGTTACAACTCCTATCAGACTGCTATAACGAAATCACAGTTTGGCTAAAAACTCAAAATCTGTAAACGGGGGCACTGGGTGAGAATGTCCACAGTCTTGGCAAAGGCAAATACTATTATGACTTGCAAAGGATTGTGGGGAATGTAGTCCATTCATACCAGAATCAGCCGTTCACAAAATAATGAGTTGTGTTGCTCGAGTGTAAGCAAAGAAAATATATTTTATTTATGGGGTTATTTCTCCCACACAGATTTACTTGGTAATACAAAAGGATACTTGCTTTCAGTATTATACTTAGGAAAATCAAATCATGATATAAACAACTGAACTTCTTAAGCAATCAATCAAACAATAAAGACCTTGATGGGAACAGAAAGGTCTTTCTGAGGGCTCCTGCTAATACCTTTTAGCAGTGCTCCAAAAACAAAACAAAACCCAAAAAGTAATCAAAAACTGTTCTTTTTCAAGGATAACTTTCTTGTATTTTCACACACGCACAGAAGTTTCCTTTCAGAGCTCACGTGCAATTATGCAAGGCTTAATTGCCAACAATTAACCAGCTGCAAACCTCTTGGCTGGTTTTCTTTCTATACGTGGCTCAAATCCTACCCTAAAGCTTTTCTTGTAAACCTTTCTGGGTAGATAAAAGAACAAGTTATATTTCTTTTTGATGGTTGTTGTATTTGTGAAAGTATTTTACCACAGCAGCCTAGACAGAGAGCAATCCATGTAATCACTCTGATCATTTAAAATATCTCCTTCTTCTTCAACTATCATAGAATCAATATCATGGTCTGGCTCAGGGGAATTCCTTAATGGAGCACTCTCAGGACAATACTTGTTTCCCTGCTGTCTTCCAAGTGAAGAGCTAGGGCATAGATCAGTGTTCATACCTGAGCTTCCTTTGTTGTTAGGTTTCCTCTCCAGATATCTTGGCCAGTAAGAAATCCAGCTTTTATGTCCAGCCTTCCAATCCAGATCCCTGGACACTGGGTCTCTCTTCACGTACCTTCTTGCACTGGTCTTAGGGCCCCTTCCAAATGCAGCCGTCTCCTTTACAGGTGCCGCCCGGGGATTCCTGGCTCTGTAAACCCACTCCTCTGGCTTCCTCCAGTCCAATGGAGTATGCTTGCCTCTGGAATGACTCCCAACACACGTACTGCTATGGGCTCCTTCTTTAGACCTCCAAGATGTTTTTCTCTTCTTTCTTCCACGTTGTGGCTGCTGCTGCTTCTTGCTCTCTCTGTCCTCGAGCTCTGGATTCCTCCTCTCCTTCTCCAACTGATTCTGTGTAGAATAGGTTTTACTTTTAACTTGTGATAGAGGGATACTCCACCCTAGCACAGCGCAGCTGTGCTAAATCAAGCCCTGCCCTTGGAGATGAGTGATTGGGGATTACCTCATAACTCTCCTGATTGAACACACGTTTCCCCACTTCAGCTCTTCTTGTGGCTGTTTGAAACCTGGTGCATTCTGGGACTGGTAGTCTTTTATGAAAACATTCTGTTTTATTATTTCTACCAGCAAAGACAGGCTGCTTGTTCAGAGCCAATTCACCTCTATTATAGCTCTTTCCTGAACTATGATAAGCTTCCTTATCACAAATCTCCACATAAACCATGCTAAAACAGAAGTCCTAATCGTAACAAAAAATCAATCATTTATCCCTCCAACCCACATAACACTACAAGACCAAGAAATTAAAATAAAAAACAAAATAAGATATCTAGGTGTTATCATAGAAACACACCTTACAATGGAAACCCACATTAGAAATACTATAAAGAAAATTTATTTCAAACTTAAAATCCTCAAACAACTACGCCCACTAGTATTTATACAAGATTTGATTAATATAATGCAGGCTACCATAACCCCCCTCACTTTGATTTCGCCAACCTAATACTAATGGGCATTTCAAAACAAAACATTAAAAGAATTCAACTAGCCCAAAATGCAACAGCTAGAATTATATTAAAAATAAACTCACTCCAACACAATACCAATACTAGCATCCCTTCCCTGGTTTCCAATACAAAGCAGGATAATATACAAAACAATAATAACATCATTCAAAGCCTTAAATGACATGGCTCCGACTACACTATGTAATCTAATATGCAAAGAACCATCTAAGCCTACTCACAGAAAAGGACAATTAAATAAACTAAAGATTCCAAAAGACTTCATAAAAGCACATAAATTAACAAATAGAGACTTTTCTCACATAGCTCCAACCATTTGGAATTCTTTACCAGAGGATCTACGATCACTAACAGAGATCATCGAATTCCGTAAAAAATTGAAAACGTATCTATTCACTAAACACTATAATACAATGGAAAACCTAGCACTCAACTTAGATAAAGGCTAAACAGGTAACCGACCACATCAAGTACAAACTTACCATCTAAACGGACAACACATATAGCTTAAACGAAACGACGACCCAAGCTCTTATGCCCAAATACCTCCACATGTATATAGTTGTATATGTTATGTACTGTCTTACATTTTGTTAGTTAATTGTTACTCACACTGCTCTAGCTTAAATATACTGTTTAGTTTAATACACTTTGCTTTGTTTAACTTAAGATGTTCTATATAAAATTTAAAGATGTTCTATGTAAAACAAACTGCGCTTTGTTAATTGTTAATTGTACACCGCAACTGAACTCTGGAAGATGCGGTATATAAATGAGTGTTAAATAAGAAAAGATGAAAGGAAATGGAGACAATCAAAATCATTAATAAATCATGAGAAGTACACTAATACACTACAAATTTATAAACAAACAATAAACAACTCCAAACAAAATTATTATTCTAATATAATCTCAAGAGCCACTAATCGCCCAAGAGAACTATTCTGTATAGTACAAAAACTAACAAACAAAACACTAAATTCTGATGAAATATCAATTGATATCTCCCCACAAGAATTAGCTCAATACTATATCAATAAAACAAAGCTACAAATAACACCATTACATATTACTCAACCACAAATTCAAACACAAACAAAGCAAACTACATTTGATAACTGGACTAATTTCAACTTAATATCAAAATCTACTCTCAAAACTACAATAACTAACATTAATACAACAACCTCATACCTTGATCCATGCCCAGTTGATTGGATAAAGAAGACTTTCTCAATACTCTCTTCTTTCATTCTACCCTTAGTGAACCTATCCTTATAAAAAGGCTACTTACCACCATCTCTCAAACACGTTCAAATACGACCTATACTTAAAAATAACACATTAGATAAATTATCCCCAAAATCATACAGGCCCATATCAAGTATTCCTTTTATGGCCAAACTTATTGAAAAAATTGTACAAATTCAACTACAAGACTTTATTGACACATTAAACCTCCTTGATGAACACCAATATGGCTTTAGACCCTTCCATGGAGTAGAAACCTTGCTAACGATCCTTTATGACACAATATTAAGAGGTATTGATAATCCTAAACAAGCCTTTATTCTTGTTTTCCTTGACATATCAGCTGCATTTGACAGTGTTAATCACTTAATAATGTTAAACAGGCTTCAACAAATTGGAATTACATCTACTGTTTATAATTGGTTCAAATCCTATCTATCAAACCGAACTCAAACAGTAAGAATCCATACCCAAATTTCTAACACCTTCAAGCAAACTCAGGGTCTTCCGCAGGGCTCTGCATTATCTGCGCTATTATTTAATATTTACTTACAACCAGTTTGTAACATCTTTAAACGTCACAATGTTTATTATCATATCTACGCTGATGATATAATGTTCTACCTCCCATTTGAAATCCCACACCCACCTCTTCAAAAAATAACAGAATGTTTTAATGAACTAACTGAATGGCTCAAAGAACAAAATCTACTTATCAACTTTACTAAAACTGATATATTATTCATCACTAAAAATCAAACATACATACCCCCAAACACGATCACACTAGATACTCATGAAATAAATACAAAAAAAGAAATAAAATATTTAGGTGTGATACTTGACAATAATCTAAATATGGATTCACATATAAAATATCTAACTAAAAAAATACATTTCAAACTCAAAACTCTAAAACAATTAAGACCATTGATTCATCTACAAGACTTTATTAATATAATTCATGCTATCATCACCCCACATTTTGATTTTGCAAACACAATACTTAATGGCATTTCAAAACAAAATATTAAAAAGATACAAATAACTCAGAACATAGCTGCTAGGATGATTATGAATATAAGCCCACTTGAACATGTTACACCAATTTTGGCTGAACTTCATTGGCTACCTATTTACTCCCGAATCAAATATAAAATTCTTGTCACTACATTTAAACTTATAAATAATCTTGCACCATCGGCACTCAATACACTGATTAATATAGACATCGATAAACGATCTCAAAGAAGCAGAAACTTAAATACCTTAACAATACCAAAAGATTTCACAAAAGCCAGAAAACAAACAAATAAGAGAGCTTTCTCACACTCTGCTCCAATTCTTTGGAACAATCTACCTGACAACATTCGCCTGCTGTCTGATATAAAAGAATTTAGAAAAAAATTAAAAACTCACTTATTCATATTACACTACAATACACCCTCAGAACAGAATACTCAAATAGATACAGGCTAACATTTATACATTATTATTACATACTCTATTTTCAAAATAAATGTCACTAATACACTATTTACCATACCACACTCTCATTCACATGATGATTATAGATTTAAACTAACAATGTATATATCTTCTAATATGTTATATCTGTAATGTTACAACATTCCTTGTAAATTATAATTATCTGTTCTATGTAAACTGACTTGGTATATTACATACCAATTAACATACTGTTCCATGTAAACCGCACTTGATACTAGGGAAAGAGCGGTATATAAATAACTGTTAAATAAATAAATAAATAAATAAATAAATAAATAAATAAATAAATAAATTATAATGCCTCTATATCATTCCATGGTGAGAATATATAGCACTAAATGAAAGGTTAGATATGATTGGAATATCAGAGACATGGTGGAAGGAGGACAACCAGTGGGACACTGTGATACCTGGGTACAAACTATATCGTAATGATAGAGCTGATCAAATTGGTGGAGGGGTTGCGCTCTATGTTAGAGAGGGCATTGACTCAGAAAGGATTAAAGTTTTGCAGGAAACAAAATCTGCTGTAGAATCTATATGGATTGAAATTCCATATAAAAGGGGGAAGGCAATGGCAGTGGGGGTGTATTATCGAGCACCTGGCCAGAATGACCAAATGGATGATGAAATGCTCAAAGAAATCAAGGAAGCTAACAAACATTACAGCGCAGTAATAATAATGGATGATTTCAATTACACCGGTATCGACTGGGTCAGTGTCACGTCAGGACATGCTAGGGAGATAAAGTTCCTAGATGAAATAAATGACTGCTTCTTGGAGCAGCTGGTTCATGAACCGACCAGAGGCGAAGCCATATTAGACCTAGTCCTTAGTGGAACACCAGATCTAGTGCAAGAGATAAGGGTGTTGGGGCCACTTGGCAATAGTGATCATAGCATGATCGCCTTTGATTTAATTAGTGGAGGAGGGATAGTAAGGAAATCCACAGTACTACCTTTTAACTTTCATAAGAACATAAGAACATAAGATATGCCATACTGGGTCAGACCAAGGTCCATCAAGCCCAGTATTCTGTTTCCAACAGTGGCCAGTCTAGGTCATATGTACCTAGCAGTTTCCCCAAGAGAGACAAGTTCCACAATGCTTGTACTGGGTCAAGCATTGATATCGAAAGGGAGACTATGATAAAATGAGGAAAACAGTTAAGAAAAAACTAAAAGGAGCAGTTGCGAAGGTTAAAGATGTACATCAAGCTTGGGTGTTGTTAAAAATACTATCTTGGAAGCCCAGACCAGCTGTATTCCACGCTTTAAGAAAAATGGAAGGAAGTCCAAAAAACTGCCAGCATGGTTTAAAGGTGAGGTCAGAGAGGCTGTTGTTGCCAAAAAAGCATCTTTCAGGAAATGGAAAAAAGAGCCAAACGACGAAACCTGGAAACAGCGCAAGCACTGGCAAGTCAAATGCAAGGCATTGATAAGGCAGGCAAAGAGAGAATTTGAGAAGAAGCTTGCTGCGGAATCAAAAACGCGAAATAAAGACTTTTTCAAGTACATTCGTAGCAAAAAACCTGTGAGAGAGTCAGTTGGTCCATTAGATGATAAAGGGGTTAAAGGAGCACTAAGAGGCGACAAGGCGATAGCGGAGAGACTGAATGAATTCTTTGCTTCGGTCTTTACTGAGGAAGATGTAGGGATGTTACCCATGACTGAAGTGGTATTTAAAGGTGCGGAAGAATTGAAGGAAATATCGATACATCGGGAAGATGTCTTAAACTATTAGATAAAATGAAGAGTAGCAAATCACCTGGGCCGGATGGTATACATCCAAGGGTGTTGAAAGAACTGAAATATGAGATTGCAGACCTGCTATCAGTAATCTGTGAACTATCATTAAAATCATCTCTAATACCTGAAGATTGGGGGATTGCCAATGTAACACCAATTTTTAAAAAAGGTTCCAGGGGTGATCCGGGAAACTACAGACCGGTGAGCCTGACGTCAGTACTGGGAAAAATGGTAGAAACCATCATAAAGAATAAAATTACTCAGCATGTAGATAGTCACAACCTAATGGGGGAGACAGCCAACATGGCTTTAGACAAGGAAAATCTTGTCTTACTAATCTGTTATGTTTTTTTGAAGGAGTTAATAAACAGGTGGACAAAGGTGAGTCTGTTGATATTGTGTATCTGGACTTTCAGAAAACCTTTGACAAGGTCCCTCATCAGAGACTTGTGGCAAAACTAAAGAGTCATGGGATAGGAGGCAGTGTACTATTGTGGATCAGGGACTAGTTCAAAGATAGAAAGCAGAGGGTAGGGCTAAATGGCCAATTTTCCCAATTTAGAAAGGTGAATAGTGGTGTACCCCAGGGATCTGTGCTGGGTCCGCTGCTTTTTGACACATTCATAAATGACCTGGAAAGTGGAATAACGAGTGAGGTTATCAAATTTGCAGATGAGACAAAACTATTTAAAATTGTTAAAACCCAAGAGGATTGTGAAAAATTGCAAGAGGATCTTGATAAATTGGAAGACTGGGCATCAAAATGGCAGATGAAATTTAATGTGGACAAGTGCAAGGTTATGCACCTAGGGAAGAACAACCCAAACTATGGTTACACGATGCAAGGTTCCACATTAGGAACCACCACCCAGGAAAAAGATTTAGGCGTCATTGTGGATACCATGTTAAAACTCTCGGCCCAGTGTGCAGCGGCGGCCAAGAGAGCAAATAGAATGCTAGGTATGATAAGGAAAGGAATGGAAAATAAAACAAAAGATATTATAATGCCTCTATATCGTTCCATGGTGAGACCGCACCTTGAATATTGTGTGCAGTTCTGGTCGCTGTATCTTAAAAAGGATATAGCGATTTTAGAAAAGGTTCAGAGAAGAGCCACCAAAATGGTAAAGGGGATGGAAGGATACTCCTATGAAGAAAGGCTAAAAAGGTTAGGGCTCTTTAACCTGGAAAAGAGACGGCTGAGGGGAGATATGATAGAAGTCTATAAATTAATGAACGGAGTGGAACGGGTAAACGTAGATTGATTGTTTACGTTATCAGAATATAGAAAGGCTAGGGGACATGCAATGAAGCTACAGGGTAAACTATTTAAGACTAATAAAAGAAAATATTTTTTCACTCAACGTGTATTCAAACTCTGGAATTTGTTACCGGAGGATGTAGTAAAGGCTGTTAGTGTAGCTGGTTTAAAAAAGGTTTTGACAAGTTCCTGGAGGAAAGGTCCATAAACCATTATTAAGAAGTGACCGAAGATATCAATGCTTGACCCAGTACAAGCATTGTGGAACTTGTGTCTCTTGGGGGAACTGCTAGGTACATATGACCTAGATTGGCCACTGTTGGAGACAGAATACTGGGCTTGATGGACCTTGGTCTGACCCAGTATGGCATATCTTATGTTCTTATGTAAGTGACCGAAGATATCAATGCTTGACCCAGTACAAGCATTGTGGAACTTGTGTCTCTTGGGGAAACTGCTAGGTACATATGACCTAGATTAGCCACTGTTGGAAACAGAATACTGGGCTTGATGGACCTTGGTCTTACCCAGTATGGCATATCTTATGTTCTTATGTTCTTTTAATAATTAATCCATACACGCCATTTTCCTTCGCTAGGTGATAGTCTAAAGACATGCAATTCTAGGCTGCATAGGAAGTCAGTCCTCACATATGGGTTTCATCGGCGCCGATGAAGCCCCAGCGGAGCATTTCCCCAGCTTTCCATGAAAGCCTTTGGGAATGCTGGCACGCATACGCGGTTCCCTTCCCGTCTAAAGGTGCCATCTTACCTCAATCTCTTTTTTTTCTGAGAAACCCACCGGTCGTGTGTCCTGTTCTCCCGGATAAAAGTGATATTTTTCTTTGGCGATTTTTCGCTATTTTTGTCTCCGTTTCGACGCCGGTTCCCCTCCCACCGGGTTCGATACACCGGTATCGAGCCCGCTTATTACTTTTTCGGTTTTTGCCCTTCGTGGCTGGCATTCTCGGCCTTTTTTCATTTTTTCCCTGGAAGGCCGGTCTTTTGACCTCGCAGTGGCTCTGTTTTCCCCGATGGCTTCCAGTGGTTTCAAAAAGTGTGATCGGTGTAAGAAACTTATATCTCTCACCGACACACACGACTGCTGCCTTCGGTGCCTTGGCCCTGACCACGACCCAAGTTGTGTGTGCCATGTGGGAAGATGTCTTCCAAGGCACTCAAAAGTCTACAGCATCAGTAGGAAAGGTTTTTCTCGGACTCGGCCTCCGGCCGGGCCCGGACCTCGTCTGAGGCCTCGACATCTCGGGATTCTGATCCCGAGCGCCGTCGAAGCTCCTCGGACAGGGGTCCCCCGACCAGGAACACAAGAGAAAGCAGCAGCTCGTGAGGGCGGCGTTGGGGGAGGTCCCTGGTCCCTTGAGGGACAGGTCTAAGACCCCCGACCGCCGTCCCGGCCCCGTGGACCAAGAGAAGCCTGCCAAAGTTCCTCGCGTGCAGCCGGAGTCTGCTGGACACCTAAGCCCCATAGTCCTCATGGACTCTCCTCCCAGAGAGCCGACGTCGGGCCCGGCGCCACCGGGGCCCGAGTCGGTGGCTGCTGCGTCTCCCGAGCTGAGTCTCAGGATGACAGCCTTGGAGAGCAGATTGTGTGCCTTCATGGAGCAGCAGCGGGCACTGATGGCCAGCCTGTCTGGTGCATCTGCCCCGACCACCGGGACATCGACTTCGAAGTCAACCCCGGAGACCGAGCCGATACTCGAGACCCTCGTGGCTCGAAGTCTTTCTCGGTCGAGGTCTCCCTCGACCTCTCGTTCGGGACTGAGGGTGTCGACGCCGGTGCCCCCGGCATCGGGGCTGGTGTCTCGGCGCCCCCCGGGGTCGGACCCTGACTCCTCCTCGGATGAGTCCGCCTGGGAGACGGAGGACGAGGAGTCTCCCGATACTTTTAAGACTCTGTGCATCCCGTCAGACTCACCGCAGTCTGAGCCCCGGAGTAGATCCCCTCCGGAGGACACTAGGTTCTCGGAGTTCGTCCGGGATATGGCCGCTGCCTTTGCTATCCCTGCCGATGCCGAGGAAGAGCCTCGAGCCGAGGAGCTCGATGCTCTACAGTACGACTCTCCTCCGAAGGAGGCCTTTACTGTCCCTGTTCCTCCGATGCTGGAATGGCTCCTCTTCCGGATTTGGGAGGCACCGGCCTCGGCGCCGGTTCTGAGCAAACGAGTCGATTCCATCTATCGACTCCGCAAAAGCCCTGGTTTCCAGAAAGCACAGCTACCACACCATTCCATGGTTGTGGAATCGGCCATGCATCGTCTGAAGAGCCAGAAGATGCACTCCGCGGTGCCCCCCAGCAGGGAGGCCCGCAACCTCGATGGCATCGGTAGAAAGTGCTTCCAGGGGTCTATGCTTGCTTGCCGTGTCCAGTCTTACCAGCTGTACATGGGTATGTACTTGCGAGACCTGGCCAAGGAATTGGCCGGATTCTCTGCTGGTCTCTCCGGGGAACCCTTGCAGAGATTTAGGACCTTGTCCTCGGGGATTCGGGACTGCTCAAAGTTCATTTCCCGCGCCGCCTACGATGGCTTCGAGGCTTCGGCCCGAGTTGTGGCTGCCGGCATTGCGGCTCGACGCCAGGCGTGGCTGCAGTCATCGGACCTCGAGCCATGGGTTCAGGACAAGTTGGTCAATGTCCCCTGCCAAGGTGAGAACCTTTTTGGCAAACCTGTGACTGAGAAGGCCGCTCAGCTCGAGACCGAGCACCTTACCTAGACAAGGCTGTCGAGGAAGACCTCTGCCCCTTCACATAAAAAGCAGGGCTTGGGTAAAAAGTCCTTTTACCCGTGGAAGGGCACTGCCTACAAACAGTACCCTCAGTATCAGGCTGCCCAAGCTGCCCCCCAGGGTCAGCAAGCCAAGGGCCAGGGTAATGGGCCCCGTAGGTAGAGGACCCACAAGCCTTCTGCCCCTGCTTCCCCTCAGCAGGGTGGGGGTTTTTTACTCCTTGAGCGTAGTCACTCCGTCCCTGCTTTCCCAGCCCTGCACAGGCGGTCGCCTTGTACTCTTTGCCCACCAGTGGCCTCTCATTACCACCGACAGTTGGGTGCTGGACATAGTCCACAAGGGCTATGCCCTGCATTTTCATCAACTGCCGCCTCCTTACTTCCCAGGGGAGCCCTTGACACCTCCCCTGCACACAGACCTTCTCCTTCGAGAGCTCCAAGGTCTGTTGGTGGACAGGGCGGTGGAGCCTGTGCCTCCCCACTTGCAAGGTCACGGATTCTACTCCAGGTATTTCCTGGTACCCAAAAGGACCGGTGGCCTTCGACCCATTCTGGACCTCAGGAACCTCAACAAGTTCCTAGAGAAAGAAAAGTTGAAGATGCTTACTCTTGGAACACTTCTGCCCTACCTCCAGCAGGGAGATTTGCTATGCTCCTTAGATCTAAAGGATGCGTACACTCACATCCGCATCCATCCAGACCACAGAAAGTACCTCAGGTTCATTGTGGGAGGAAACCATTATCAGTACAGAGTACTACCTTTTGGCCTGACCTCCGCTCCCAGGGTCTTTACCAAGTGCCTGGCAGTTGTTGCGGCCTACCTGAGAAATCAAGGCATCTTAGTCTTTCCCTATCTGGACGACTGGCTCATCAGTGGTCAGACGTCCCTGGAGGTCAGACAAGCTACCCTCAGAATCATGGCTCTGCTTCAAAACGTGGACTTTGTCATAAACTTCGCAAAGTCCACTTTGCTCCCCTCCCAGAACTTGGAGTTCATAGGGGCAAGGATAGATTCTCAACTGGCAAAGGCATTCTTATTTTATTTATTATTTATTTATTTAACATCTCTTATATACCGCACTATTGTCATCAGCGCGGTTTACATGAAACAAACATATACATACAGAGAACTGTAATGCATTTTACAAGTAACAGGGGTTTTTGAACTTGGGATTAAAAAGGTAAACTAAATAATCTAGATAACTATCTACAATAATCTATACACATTAGTCACATTTGGTTATCATTTGGGGCTTGTCCTGGTCGGAAATGTGTCGGTAGTATTTTCCTTGTGAAAGATTAAATTGGGAAATAGCTTAAGAAGAGGTGGTGTTTGAGGCTTTTTCTGAATTGTGTTAGGCTGGTTATAGCTCTCAATTCTGGTGGGAGGGCATTCCAGGCTATTGGGGCGTGGATACTGAAGGCTCTTTTAGTTGTTTCCTTAGTGTATCTGACTGCTTGTTTTGGGATTGTTAATGTATTTATAGCAGTTGATCTTCTGGATCTATTGGGGGTCTGCAAGTGTACAAGGTTGGCGACCGTTGATGGTGCTTGGTTGTTTAGGGCTTTGAATGCAGTGATCAGGATCTTGTAGTGGATTCTCGCGTTGGTTGGTAACCAGTGGAGTCTTTTTAGGATTGGAGTTATGTGATCTGTCTTTGATATTCCTTCAAGTACTCTGGCAGCGGTGTTCATCGCCAGTTGGAGAGGATTTAATGTTGACTGAGGGAGCCCGTATAGAATTGCATTTGCGAAGTCGAGGTGAGGCATTACCAAGGCTTGATAGACGGTTCTGAAGTCTGTGGGTTCCAGTAAGGGTCGTAAGTGGCGTAGTGTGCGTATCTTGTGATATATTAGTTTTGTTATGTTTTTTATGTGGGTTTTCATATTGAGGCGCTGGTTGAGGGTGATACCTAGGTATCGTATTGTAGGTTTTACTGTTAATTCCTTGTCCTTTATCTTTAAGGTAGTAGGAGGTGTGAAGTTTTGGTTCTTTGTTATAAACATCACATCGGTCTTGCTGTGGTTGATTCTTAGGTTTTGTGAGAGGAGCCAGTCTTCTACTGATTCGAAGCATTTTGTCAATGGTGTAAAATCAGGGTGGTTGATGGAGAATGGCATGTATAGGAGAATGTCGTCTGCATATGCTAAACAGGTAACATTAAAGGAACGAATGAGGTCACAGATAGGTTGCATATATATATTAAACATTAATGCTGACAGAGAGGCTCCTTGCGGTACCCCTTGATCTTGGAGAAATGGTTCTGATGCTGTTTCACCAATTCGTACTTGTTGCCAACGGTTAGTTAGATAGGATATACACCAGTCAAGTGCGGCTCCAAGGATTCCTTTTTCCTTAAGGCGATCGATAAGTATTTGGTGGCTTACTGAGTCGAACGCGGCTGAGATGTCCATGAATATAAGGATGAATCCTTGGTGGATGTTATCTATTCCTGTGATTAGTGTGTTGAATAATGTGATGAGGAGGGTCTCCACTCCATGAGCTTCTCTAAAGCCGTGTTGTGCAGGGTCAAGTGGAGCTTCAGTGTCTATGTGCTGTTGTATTTGACGTTGGACCGCCTTCTCAATTATTTTAGCTAGGAGTGGGATGCTGGATATTGGCCTGTAGGATTCTACTTTTAGGGGGTCTAATTTGCTGTTTTTCAATAATGGTCTAATTGAGGTTTGTTTGAGGCATTGAGGAAAGGTTCCAGTTGAAAAAGATTGTTCAAGGATATTATGTATGAAGAAGCTTACTTCGTATCTAAGGTCTTTTATCCAGGCTGCTGGACATGGATCACTTGCTGCTGTGGTAGCATTTATTGATGCGATAGTGTTTTCAATTTCTTTGATTGATAATGTATTAAACTTGGTTAATGTGGTTGACTGTGATGGCATGTCTATATTTGTTGGTCCAGTGGTGCAAATGTTAGATGTTTTTGTCATCTTTGACTTTAGGTAGTTAGCATAGTCTTGAGGGTGTATTGTTTGCGTGTGTTGGGGTGTTGGTTCCTTTGCCATTGTTCTTACAATGTTAAAGAGATCATGATGTTTATTTAATGATTGCTTTAGAAGATTAGTATGGAATTGTTTCCTTCGAACTGCTATTTCCTGGCGATGCTTTTCTAGTAGGCTGTGTAGGCTTCAGTAGAGCGTGATCGTCTCCAGCGTTTTTCAAGTCTCCGAAGATGGAGGAGGGATGTTCTTAGCTCGTTGGAATACCAAGCTACATGTGTGTGGTGGTTGGTCTTTCTTGCCATGTTTGATGGTTGAGAATTGGCTCTGAGAGTGTGGTCCCAGGTATTGATTAGACCAGGGGTCTCAAACTCAAATTGCTTTGAGGGCCAAATGAGGACTTGTAAAGTAACCCGGGGGCCGCATAAGACGCGGGGCCTCATTTGCATAAGGGGCCTCATTTGCATAAATATTTGCATAATGTTACCATACACTAACTTTTAGTAAACATGCCTCTTTAATGAGTATGGATAAAGAAAGACTAAAAGATTTAGAAACAAGAAGACAATAATTAAACTGGGAACCCCAAAAGCCAAACTTGGAATGTACAACAACACTGTAGAAATAAAACTATAAATTAATTTCCTCTTGTACTAAACAAAGCGCAAACATTAATGATGCACATTTCCCAGAGCTGACATATTCCAGTTAATAAATTCAAAATAAAGAGATATTTTTCTACCTTTTGTGCATTTTTTTCAGTTGCAATTGTTCCAGCCACTTTCTTCTGGTTTCTTCATGTCTTCTGCTAACTCTCCATCGTCTGCTGTCCATTTGCCCTTTCTTCTCTCCTAGTTTTTTTTTCCATTCTCTCTCTACATCTGCTTTAACATACTAATCTTTCTCCTTTTTCTCTTTCCTCATTCCTATTTCATCCACTCAAATTTTACCCCTCCATCCTCAATCCCCACTTACTCTCCCAATACCTGGCCAATTGTAGATTTGTCTTCTCTCCCAGACAAAATATTTTTCCCCTCTCCATTTCACTTTCCCAGCTCCATCCCATTCTAATCCTCCCCCAACATCAGCTCCCTTCTAGTTCCAGCCCCACCCAGCATCCGCTCCCTTCTAGTCCCCCCATTAGTCCATTTCCAGTCCTATCCTAGCCTCACCATCAGCCCATTTCCAATCCTAGCCCCCCATCAGCCCATTTCCAATCCTAGCTCCCTCCCCTCACAGCCCATTTCCATTCCAAGCCCCCCTCCCCATCAGCCATTTGCAGTTCAAGCCCCCCTTCCACTCAGCCCATTTCCAGTCCTAGCAACCCCCCCCCCAGCCCATTACCAGTCCTAGACCCCCCATAGCCCATTACCAGTCCTAACCTCCCCATAGCGCACTTCCAGTTTTACCCCCCATCACCCCATTTTCAGTCTTACCCCCCCCATAGCCCATTACCAGTCATAACCCCCCTGCCAATAGCCCACTTCCAGCCCTAACCCCCATTACCCCATTTCAGTCAGCCCTTCCATAGCTCATTACCAGTCCTAACTCCCCCCATCAGCCCACCTCCAGTCCTTCCTAACCCCCACCTGCCCATTTCCAGTCCTAGCCCCCACCATAGCCCATTACCAGTCATAACCCCCCTGCCAATAGCCCATCTCCAGTCATAACCCCCCCCTGCCAATAGCCCATCTCCAGTCATAACCCCCCCCCTGCCAATAGCCCATTTCCAGTCATACCCCCCCTCCCTGCCAATAGCCCATTTCCAGTCATACCCCCCCCTCCCTGCACATAGCCCATTTCCAGTCATACCCCCCCCCTCCCTGCCAATAGCCCATTTCCATTCATAAACCCCTCCCCTGCCAATAGCCCATTTCCAGTCATACACCCCCCCCCCCCAGGTAAATTAAAAAAAACCCTGGCTTCTGCTGCTCAAGCAGCAAAATCAGCTGTCCTGCGGCCCCTTCCCCTGTGCCCGGAGATCCGAGTCTGCTCTATCAGCGGCGTGCTTTTCAAGCCGCGAGGAGAGTATTCCCCTCTCGCGCGGCTTGAAACCGTGCGAGAGGGGAATACTCTCTTCGCGGCTTGAAAAGCACGCCGCTGATAGAGCAGACTCGGATCTCCGGGCACAGGGGAAGTTGCCGCAGGACAGCTGATTTTGCTGCTTGAGCAGCAGAAGTCAGGTTTTTTTAATAATTTGACAATTGATTCTGCCGCTGCCACGGCGGCAACGGCAGAAGCCAGGGTTTTGGGGTTTTTTTGTTTTCCTCCGTTGCGGGCCGCACAAAGTTGTCTCGCGGGCCGCATGCGGCCCGCGGGCCGCGTGTTTGAGACCCCTGGATTAGACTGTCCAAATCAGGTTCAGAGGAGTGTAGTGTTGGGAGAAGATTCTTGAGTACTTCCTCTTTGTCAAAGGGGCGGAACCTCCTAGTGGTTGGTTTGGCACGGGTGGATTTGTGGTTAGTGGGATTGGAGGAGTTGGGAATTTGGAATAGAATGAGACTATGGTCAGACCATGGTACTGGTATTATGGAAAGGTCGTAACTTGCCAGAAGACAGGGCCCAAAGACTGATGGACGTGGCCAAACAGTTTCTAAACAAGTCCCTGGTCTCCGCCAGACTCTGCCTCAGACTTCTGAGCCACATGGCTTCGACAGTGCATGTGACTCCCAATGCCAGGCTCCATATGAGGCCTGCACAGTGGTGCCTTCGGACTCAGTGGTCTCAGGCCACAGGCCGCCTAAGAGACAGGATAAGGGTGTCCAGACCCCTTTTGGCCTCCGTCAGCTGATGGCTACATCCACCCAATCTGCTGAAGGGGATGCCCTTCCAAATGCCAGAATACTCGGTGGTCCTCACCACCGACGCCTCTCTGCGGGGCTGGGGTGCTCATTGTCTGGACAAGTGCACTCAAGGCCTCTGGTCTCCATGGGAGGCAGCCCAACAGATCAATCTTCTGGAACTTTGAGCTATCCGCTTAGCTCTCAAGGCTTTTTCTGCGGCCCTAGCTCACCGCTCAGTCTTGATTCAAACAGACAACCAGGTAGCCATGTTTTATGTGAACAAACAGGGCGGGACTGGGTCAAAGCTCCTTTGTCGGGAGACTCAAGACCTTTGTTCCTTTGCCCTAAAGCACAACATGCTTCTCAAGGCGGTGTACCTTCCAGGCCAGAAGAACTGCCTGGCCGACCGGTTGAGCAGAATTCTGCAGCCCCACAAGTGGCAGCTGCATCTCTTGGTCGTTCAGAAGATCTTCCTGAAGTTGGGTCTCCCTTGGATAGATCTCTTTGCCAGTCCGCTGAACAAGCAACTGCCCAAGTTCTGCTCCAGGCAACCGCATCCTTTGAGGATAGCACCAGATGCTTTTCTGATGTCCTGGTCTCAGGGCCTCCTGTATGTGTTTCCTCCCACGAACTCTTTTCAAGACTCTTTAGGACAAGGCCTCAGTCCTGCTGGTAGCTCCCAGGTGGCCGAGGCAGCCTTAGTTTCCACTTCTGCTTCAGCTGGCAGTGGATTCCCCACTACCTCTGGGGTTGCAACCCGACCTTCTCTCTCAGGATCAGGGTTCCCTTCTGCACCCCAATCTCAAAGCTCTCAATTTGATGGCCTGGAGGCTGCAAGGGTAGTTTTAGCTCCCTGGGGGCCTACCTCAGGAAGTTGAGGAGGTTGTCCTAGCCTCTAGGAAACAGTCCACTAGGAAAACCTATGCCCTCAAATGGAAGAGGTTTTCTGTGTGGTGTCAGCTACGTACAGAGGATCCTTTCTCCTGTACTGTGCCAGTAGTGCTTCAGTCCAATTCTGTTCGGGTCCACCTCTCAGCTCTAGCAGCTCACCACTCACTGGTGGAGGGACATTCTCTGTCAGGTCACCCCTTGGTGTCCCACTTTCTCAGGGGCTTGCTTTTGCTCAAGCCTCCCATCCGTCCTCCTGCTCCTGAGTGGGAGCTGAATGTGGTCTTGCAGCAACTGACTCGCCCACCCTTTGAACCGATGGCTACTTGCCTTCTACGCTTCCTTTCCTGGAAGACTCTCTTCCTGATAGCTCTCACCTCGGCTAAGCGAGTGAGTGAGCGTCAGGCCCTGGTCTGTGATAGACCTTACACCAGGATTTATAGGAACAGGGTAGTCCTTAGGACGCATCCAAAGTTCCTCCCTAAGGTTGTCTCCTCTTTCCACCTCAACCAGGAGGTGGTTCTTCCAACATTCTTCCCTAGGCCTCATGCTAGGCATGCTGAAGCAGTCCTGCATACCCTGGACTGTAGGAGGGGTTTATCCTTCTACCTTTACCATATGCAGGGACATAGAAGGGTTACTAGAAGACATAGAAGGGACATAGAAGGGTTACTCAGCTCTTCGTCTCCTTTGACCCCAATAAGTTGGGGTTGGCTGTGTCCAAGCGTACCTTGTCCATCGGGGTGGCTGACTGTATCACCTGGGCTTACAAGGCGGCTGACCTTCCTTTGCAGGGTAAGGTCACGGCCCATCGTGTCAGGGCAATGGCTGCCTCAGTGGCTCATCTCCGCTCTGTGTCCTTGGTAGACATCTGCAGGGCTGCAACTTGGTCTTCAAGCCAGACTTTTGCGGCCCATTACTGTCTGGAGAGGGAGTCCCGTAGGGACAGTGCTTTTGGCCAAGCAGTACTCCGTAATCTCTTTGAGGTTTAGTCAACTCCTGCCCTCTGTTTGGCTACCAGTGGAGGTTGTGTCCTTGGAAAGCCTTTCTTTGCTGCTGTGACTAGAGGGAGTTCTCTTGTTCAGCCTGGGTTCCTGGTAGCCCAGAGCTAGGGAGTCACCCATATGTGAGGATTGACTTCCTGCTTGGTCCTGGAGAAAGAGTAGTTACTCACCTGTAACAGGTGTTCTCCAGGAGCAGCAGGAATCAGTCCTCACAACCCTCCCTCCTCCCCTGGGAGTTGCAGTTGTACATAGTTTATTTTTTCCATTTTGTGTGCTGTTCTTAGCTATGTCATTTGACTGAGGTAAGATGGCACCTTTAGGCGGGAAGGGAACCGCGCATGCGTGCCAGCATTCCCAAAGGCTTTCATGGAAAGCTGGGGAAATGCTCCGCTGGGGCTTCATCGGCGCCGATGGCACCCATATGTGAGGACTGATTCCTGCTGCTCCTGGAGAACACCTGTTACAGGTGAGTAACTACTCTTTTTCTTACGTGGGCGTTCCTATACCAGATAGAAGAATTATGTAGCATTACTATTCTACAGATGTTCCACGGGGTGTCCCCTACCTTTTTCCCTGTACTTTTAGCCATAAAACATATTGGAGGGGACTTTAGAGGCATAGAGCTAACTACTCTAGGTTCTGTGTTTGTACGAGACCATTGTACAGTAGTTAGATTAAAAGCAATGTCACGAAACTCTTCAAAGGTTTTAGGCCTAGCTCGTAGATGTGGCTCAAAAATATTTGGGTATTCCCCATAACATTCCCAAGATTCTGAATGCAGTACTGCTTCATTAACAATAATATGCCACAACATAACTACGACCAGATAAGGAAACATTCTTAACAAACCTCTAAATATCTAAAACTATTAATTATTTCAAAAATAAATGTTCTAAAACAAAATGAAAATACACCTACTTCTCTTAATATGATGATATATACTATAGCTACAACTACCCTCTAATTCTCAATCTCTTCACGAAGTAGAGGTTAAGTGCCAAAAGGTCATTGCATAGAGACCAATAGTATCCATAGAAAGATTTTCTACATTGAAAAGTCTATACTCAATCCTTTGACCTCATCAAACGCTCTCAGAAGCTAACACACTGACTTTAACTATTATTAAGGTACCCAGACACAACTAACACAACACAAATATGGCTATATCTCTCCTTACTCTCACTCTAATTTACACTCAGACCAGTACTTTTTACGAAGCTACTGCTCTTACACAGGGTTGTAACCCTATCCCACTACTTCTCAGCATCAGTAGGAAATATTACTATAACCAACACCATCCACCCCCAAACCCCTACTACAAAAGACCGTCGCACTTACTCTATGCCACTCTTGAACCCACAGCAACAACAAACAAAAAACAACAAGGAAAAACAAAATCAACAAATCCTCAAATGCGCACTCATCAATGCACGCTCAGCCCGCAACAAATGGCCCACCATCACAGACCTACTTTCAAATCTAAACCTAGACATTCTACTGCTAACTGAAACATGATTGTCAGACGCTGATAATGCTCTTCTAAACCAAATCACTCCTACCAACTTCTCGATCTACACATGCAACAGAGAAAGCAAAAGAGGAGGTGGTGTACTCATCCTAGCCAAAACCGCACTTCAATACCGGATTAACTTCACTAAGAGCACACAACACCTGAATATGTTGACTATCACCAACAAACTTAACACTATAAACCTCATCTACAGGGCACCTGGCGCTTCATCAGAAGAACTCTCCGATATGATCAACCTAGCCTGTAATCCTCAAAGCACACACAAAGCTAACTGGTTGATGGGAGACTTTAATTTTGCCTCCACCCAGCAAGAATTAGCTATCACCTTCCTTGAGGCAGTGTCAAACCTAGGCTATAAACAAGCCGTTAAAGATCCCACCCACCAACAAGGTAACCTCCTAGATCTAGTCTTTCTCCCACCTTGTGACACCAGCAGACCAAACCAAATCGAATTAGCTGTCACCCCCGTCCCCTGGTCCGACCATAACCTAATAACATTTCAGATACCAACACCACCAACAGCAGACTGCCACCCAATCGCACGTAGACCAGAGAAACCATCCCGATTCAAACAGCTGGACAGAGACCTTATCACCCAGCATGTAATCCCAAAGTTATTTAAACCATCCTCCAACCTCAACGAAATGCTCACAAACTGGAATAGCACCCTCACTCAAGCTGCCCAACATCCAAACAGCGACAAGAAGCAAACAGCTAATAATCAAGCCCCCAAAAAGCATAACGTGCCATGGTTCTCCTCAAAACTACGATCCTCATTACTACATCTGAGAAAACTTGAGAGAAAGTGGCAACGGACCCGCAGCCCAGCAGACCAAAGTACATATTTAGAACACCTGAAAAACCATAGGGACTCAGTGTGGGCAGAAAGGAAAAGATTCCATACTGAGCTCCTCAATTGCTCATTAAATAAGCCTCGTGACCTTTTCAATTTAGTAAAGTCACTGACCAACCAACCACCCCAACCACAACAGGAGTGTATCCAACCTCAGGCATACGCTAACTACATCCAATCCAAAGCAATAAAAGTGACTACTACCACACCTCGTGAGTCCTATCGGGACCCTAACACTAAACCCCCACTTACTAAGCTCTCACCCCCATCAGTGAAAACCATCGAGGAAACAATTGCCAACATCAACACCACGACAGCTCCAAACGACCCTTGCCCAGCCCACTGAATCAAAACGATGCACTCAGAACTAAGTCCGTTCATAGCTGATATCGCGAAGCAATCTTTCATAACTGGAATCTTCCCGGAGGACCTTAAGAAAACATCCATATGACCATTACTGAAGAACAACCAACTTGACCCAAATAAAGAAGACTCTTACCGACCAATCTCCAGTATCCCTTTCTTAGCCAAAATACTTGAGAAAACAACCCAAAGACAGATTCAACAGCATATAGACACAACCTCTCCGTTAGACCCGTGCCAACATGGCTTCAGAGAGGCGCATGGCGTAGAAACCCTGTTGACATCATTAATAAACACACTCACCAATAGACAACATCAAGAAAGGCTTTGCATTGATCTTCCTAGATATCTCTGAAGCGTTCGATTCAGTAGATCATGAACAACTCCTGATGAGACTCCATGCAAAGGGAATCCGTGAATGCGCATGGGAGTGGTGCAAATCTTACCTTCAATGCAGATGGCAGCAAGTTAGGATTAGCAATAAAACATCAGAACCCTTTCAGCAAAGACGGGGAGTATCACAAAGATCGTCATTATCCGCACTATTCTTCAATATTTATATGCAGCCAATCTGCGACATAACCCGCTCCTTCGGCATATCCTGTCTCATGTATGCAGACGATGTTCTGTTATTCACACCTATAATGGTCGCATGCCCAGATCTCACAATTTTAATTAAGTGCTTTGATGCAATAACAGATTGGCTCTTCAGTCAGAATCTACGTATAAATTTCAAGAAGACAGAAGTGCTATTTATCACATGGAACAAGGATTTCTCCCCGCCATCAACACTAAAAGTTAGAGACGCAGAACTTCCTGTCAAATCCAACATACGCTATCTAAGAGTAATATTAGACCAACACTTGGACTTCAAAGACCACATCAAACGAACAGTAAAAACTATCTACTTCAAAATTAAAACCCTCCGCCACCTGAGACCCATGATGGAAACCGACGACTTTCGAACAGTATTCCAAGTCCTAATAACACCTCACTTCGACTACACTAATATAATACTACATGGCCTCCCAAAGAATACCCTCAACCCACTACAGTTAGCCATGAATGCAGCGGCTCATGTTCTCTGCGGAGCATCCAGGAAGGACCACATCTCACCTATACTGAAGAAGCTTCATTGGCTCCCAATAAACTGCAGAATCTTATACAAAGTCCTCCTCATTACCTTTAAAGCATTCAGTAATACATCACCCTCTCCAATTGTTGATCTACTCATTCACACCCCCAATAACAGATCCAGAAGAGCTTTTGTGGAAAACACTCTAGTCATACCAAACAAATCTATAAAACTTAACTAATCAACCATCAATAGGGCATTTACAAGCTATGCCCCCAGATGTTGCAACAAACTCCCTTCTAACATAAGAGCAATCAAAGACCTCACGCAGTTTAGAAAAGCCATCAAACATCACCGGTTCCTCATGCACTTTACACAGCCTGGTGATCCCCCTCCCCCCCCCCCCCCACACACACACACACTCACTCATATATGGCAAGTGAAACCACATTCACAATAAAAATCTAATCTAATTCTATCCCACACTATATCGCAGCTCTCTAATTTCTCTTTATCAACAAAGTACAAACAAGATGTAAGCTAAACTTGACAGCAAAACCTGTTATGAGTCCAATCTGTTAATTACCAGTAGCTAAATCTCAAATGTATATAGTTCCCCCAGTTATCCCATGTTCAAATCCCTGTTCTCTGTAAATGTAGGACTAGTTGTATGTCCAAGTGTTTATTGTTTCGATGTAAATAGCGTGGTATATAAGAATTGTTAAATGAATAAATAAATAAATTGCTTATATATCAGTAAAGCACTAATTCAAACTAACTTTATCCATCTAAGCAGCAGTATAGATGCTGGAAGAAGGTGTTTTGCATAATTAGTCCATTCAAAAAGCACTTAATCACAATAGTCCTTTCTGCAATATCACCGTTGTCCAATGAGTCTCTGCGTTGCAATCTCTTGATTCACTGATGCAGGGAACCACCTTCTGGATCCTGTGAAGGAGCCTTTTTACACTGTGTAAGATGTATCCAACGAGAATGTCCTTCCACTTTGCAAACTGAGTATCCCACCAGGAGCACACGGAATGGACCTAGGAACTTGGGAGCCAGAAGTGTCTTTGGATGCAAATTCTTAATCAGGACCCAATCCCCTGGCTTCACCTCTGGATGTGATGATTCTGGCAGAGCATCTCATTGAGGATTCACCTGCAATAAAGGGGAAACAGATAGGACTGAGTGCAATCGTGAGCAATAAGTCAAAATATCGCTGCGCAACAGTTGAGGATCCGGGATTACTGCCAATTCATGTGGAGAAGTAGATGGATGTCCAGTAACTATTTTGTGTGGTGTCAGGCTGGGGGAATTACGCACTGCCGTAAGGGCAAAAGGAAAGGGCTTCCGTCCCATCTGTAGCCCAATCTTGTGTCAGAGTGCGTAAGTGACCTTTGAGTGTCCTAGTCATCTGTTCCACTTGGCCAGAGCTTTGCGGATGATAAGAAGTGTGCAGTTGTCTCTTAATACCAAACCAAATTTTCAATACCCTACCAGACACCCGCAACGAAGGCTGGACCCAGATAAGAAGAAAGAACAAAAGGAACACCCCAAACAGTAATAAACTGAGTGAGCAATAATTTGATGGCAACCCCAGCAGTCATACTGATAGTGGGATAAGCTTCTACCCATCCAGAGAAAAGACAAGTGACCACCAACAAATACCGCCTCCCTCCTCTGGCACAGGGCAGATCTGCAAAACAAGCTAAAATGGTGAGAGGCTCTTCAACCTGGAAAAGAGACAGCTGAGGGGAGATATGGTAGAGGTCTATAAATTAATGAATGGAGTGGAACAGATAAACGTAGATCAATTGTTTACGTCATCAGAATATAAAAAGACTAGGGGACATGCAATAAAGCTACAGGGTAACCTATTTAAGACTAATAAGAGAAAATATTTTTTCACTCAACGTGTAGTTGGGTTTAAAAAAGGTTTGGACAAGTTCCTGGAGGAAAGGTCCGTAAACCATTATTAAAAGGGACCCAGGATATCACTGCTTGACCCAATACAAGCATTGAGGATCCTGTGTCTTTTGGGAAGACTGCTAGGTACTTATGACCTAGATTGGCCACTGTTGGAAACAGGATACTGGGCTTTATGAACCTTGGTCTGACCCAGTATGGCATATCTTATGTTCTTATGTTCTTATCTGTCCAAGAAAGGTTGACATGTCTTCAGTAGCAGACTGGCTAATCTACTGAAGAGGGCTTTAAACTAGATTTGTTGGGGATGGGCAAAGAAGGCCCCCAAGTAAGTGAAAGCCCCCAGGTACGTGAAACATTAAATACCTTTATGGAAATGGGTAAAAGGAACAACATATTGAAAGCTGTGTGTATAAATACCGATAGCATGGGAAATAAGATCCCAGATTTTGAAGCTTTAATGGGAGAGGCCGACTTGGATTTAGTGGCAGTTACAGAAACATGGTTCACAGAAAACCATGACTGGGATGTAACTATACCAGGCTACACTTTATTGAGAAAGGACAGAGTAGGAAGAAAGGGAGGAGGAGTGGCACTATATGTAGTTGTCATGGCCATTGTCTGAATTTTGTTTTCTTTTCTTGCTCCTCTCCCTCTAACTTCAGTAATACTGTTCTTCCTTTATCTGATCATCACCTGCTCTCCTTTAATCTTCACCTCCCTCTCCCCCCCCCCCCCCCCGCCTCATCCTGTCTCCTCCACTCTTTTTAGGAACCTTCTTGCCATTGATCTCCTGGTACTCTCCTCTACCATTTCTCCTTCTCTCTCCTCTGTTTTGTCCTCCAAGTCTGTTGATATGGCAGTGATGTCCTATAATGCTGTGTTCTTCTCAGCTCTGGATGTTCTCGCTCCTCTCGTCCCTTGTCCTGTAAGGCGTTCCTTACCTCAGCCCTGGCTCTTTCGCTATCTTCGCTCCTGTGTACGCTCTGCTGAGCGTACCTTGCTCAAATCCCGCTCCCCTGAAGATTTCCTTCATTTCAAATTCATGCTCTGCTCTTTCAAATCTGCTTTAGCTCTTGCCAAACAAAATTACTTTGTTCGCCTGACTAATTCTGATGCCTCTGATCCTCGCCGTCTCTTCATTGCTCTCAATTCTCTCCTCAAAGTGCTTCCGCCTCTAATCCCTCCTTCCCTTTCTGCCCAGGCTCTGGCTGATTACTTCCATGATAAAATCCATAAGATCACTCTCCAGTTTCCCTCTAAATCCCTGATTTCCCTTTCCTGCTTTCATTCTCTCCCCCCTTCTCATCCTACCCTCTCTTCCTTCCCCATGATTTCTATTGATGAAACTGCTCTTCTTCTCTCCTCCAAGCTCACCACTTGATCCTCTGATCCTATCTCCTCTCCTCTATTTCCTCTACCATTGTCCCCTCCATTTCTCATATTCTCAACCATTCGCTCTCCACTGCTACTGTCCCGACTGACTAAACATGCTGTGGTCACGCCTCTCCTTAATAAACCCTCACTTAATCCCTCTCGTTCTCATTATCGCCCCCATCTCTCTCCTTCCTTCCATTTCTAAACTGCTCGAACATGCTGTTTACTGCCATTGTCTTGACTTCCTCTCTTCCCATGCTCTTCTCAATCCCTTAAAATCCGGTTTTCGTCCTTTGCACTCTACTGAAACTGCTCTTGTCAAAGTCTCCAGTAACTTGTTCCTGGCTAAATCTAAAGGCCTTTACTCTGTCCTTATCCTCCTTGACCTTTCTGCTGCCTTTGACACTGTTGACTATGATCTTCTCCTTGACACTTTGTCCTCGCTTAGCTTTAGGGACTCTGTTCTCTCCTGGTTCTCCTCATCTCTCTCCCATCGCTCCTTTAGTGTATGTACTGGTAGCTCCTCCTCCTCTGTTACCCCACTCTTGGTTGGTGTCCCCCAGGGTTCTGTCTTGGGTCCCCTTCTTTTTTCTCTCTATACCCAATCCCTTGGTGCGCTTATTTCCTCTCATGGTTTTCAGTACCATCTCTATGCTGATGATTCCCAAATCTATCTCTCTACTCCTGATCTTTCTTCTGATTTACAGTCCCGGATCTCTTGCTGTCTCTCTGCCATTGCTGCCTGGATGTTCCATTGTCGCCTGAAATTGAACATGGCCAAGACTAAACTTCTCGTTTTTTCTCCTAAAATTTCCCTTTCTCCTTCTTCTTTTTCAGTCTCTGTTGATGGCTCTGTTCTCCAACCTGTTTCATCTGCTCGCAATTTGGGTGTTATTTTTGACTCTTTGCTCTCTTTCTCCTCTCATATCCAACTCATCGCTGTCGCTTCTTTCTCTTCAGAATTGGCAAAATCTGTCCCTTTCTCTCTGAGCTCACTACTAAAACCCTCATCCATTCCCTAATCACCTCCTGCCTTGATTATTGTGACCTCCACATTCCTGTTGCAGTATCATCTAGAAGTAAGGAGATCCTGGACTCTCTACGGGGAGAACTATTCAGGCAACTGGTAACGGAACCGATACATGAAGAGGCCATACTGGACTTAGTGCTTACTAATGGTGAAAGTGTTTCTGATGTTATAGTGGGAGGTCATTTTGCATCCAGTAATCACCAGATTGTGAGGTTCCGTATTAAGACTAGAGCTGTTAAAATCCATTCAAAAGCAAGGGTCTTAGACTTTAGGAAAACTAACTTTGCCAAGATGGGCCATTTCCTTAGGGAGTCGTTAACGGGATGGGAACAGCTGGGGGACATAGAAAAAACGTGGGCAAAACTGAAAAGAGATATTTTAAGGGCAACCAGACTTTTTTGTTAAAATGGTAAATAAAGGAAAAGGAGACTGCTATGATTTTCGAAAGAAGTAACTGAAAAAGTGAAGAAAAAGATTGAGGCCTTCACAAAATACAAGAGATCATGGAGAGAGGAAGATGGGCAACTATATTTGGAAAAACTTAGAGAAGCTAGCAAAGTAGTCAGGAAAGCAAAGATTCAAAAAGAGGATTACATAGCCAAAGCAGTTAAATGGGAGGGATAAGATATTTTTCAGATATGTTTGTGAGAAGAGGAAGGGCAAAGGTTTTATTGTCAGACTCATAAGAACATAAGATATGTCATACTGGGTCAGACCAAGGTCCATCAAGCCCAGTATCCTGTTTCCAACAGTGGCCAATCTAGGTCATACGTACCTAGCAGTTTCCCCAAAAGACACAGGTTCCGCAATGCTTGTACTGGGTCAAGCATTGATATCCTGGGTCCCTTCTTAATAATGGTTTATGGACCTTTCCTCCAGGAACTTGTCCAAACCTTTTTTAAACCCAGCTACACTAACAGCCTTTACTACATCCTCCGGTAACAAATTCCAGAGTTTGATTACACGTTGAGTGAAAAAATATTTTCTTTTATTAGTCTTAAATAGTTTACCCTGTAGCTTCATTGCATGTCCCCTAGTTTTTCTATATTCTGATAACGTAAAGAATCGATCTACATTTACCCGTTCCACTCCGTTCATTAATTTATAGACTTCTATATCTCTCCCCTCAGGTGTCTCTTTTCCAGGTTAAAGAGCCTTAACCTTTTTAGCCTTTCTTCATAGGAGTATCCTTCCATCCCCTTTACCATTTTCGTGGCTCTTCTCTGAACCTTTTCTAATAACTCTATATCCTTTTAAGATGTGGCGACCAGAATTGCACACAATATTCAAGGTGCGGTCTCACCATGGAACGATATAGAGGCATTATAATATCTTTTGTTTTATTTTCCATTCCTTTCCTTATGATACCTAGCATTCTATTCTCTTGGCTGCTGCTGCACACTGGGCCAAGGGTTTTAACATGTTATCCACAATGATGCCTAAATCTTTATCTCCAGGAACAAGCAGGAATGAGTCTTCACATATGGGTACGTCGGTACCGACGGAGCCTGTGCGGGAACGCTCCCCAGCGTCCAACCAGAAAGCTTTTGGGAGCATCCCACAGTGCCTGCGTGGTGCCTTCCCGACTTTCCAACTGTCTCTCCTCAGTTTTCGTTTTTCCGCGGAGCCGGCAGGACATACTCCTGTCACTGCAGAAAATTTCTTTTTTAATTCTTTAATTCTTTCTTTTCTTGTGGTCACGGCTGTTTTTCCCACCTCCACCGGTACCGCCGGTGGGTTTTTTCTTTTCTTTTTCTCAAACTCAGGGAAAGTTTTTCCCTCAGTTTCTGTCTTAAACATTTTGGGCCTGTAAGGCCTCTCCATCATGGAGCCTTCTTCTCCTAAGAAGTGCCTTAACTGTGGAAATACAGTTTTCTTTTTAGACTCCAACAACTGGTGTCTAACCTGTTTGGGTCCTGACCCTTTTCCTCTGGAGCCATTAGGCTACAATTTTATGAGAAGAAATTTTCCATTTCGAGTTTCCCTCGATACCGAGTTCCCTTCCAGTGTCAGGGCACCGACCAATTCTTCTCTACAGGATCAGGTAACCCACAAACAGTCTGTTAAGACTAGCCAATCCTTGAGTGGTAGGTCTCATGCCAAGCAGGATGATGGCTCCGGGCTTGCTCTCAAGACCCTATTGGCTTCAAAACCCCGGCGGGAGTCTTCGGTCTCCAAAGCCTTTCAGGGGTTTCAGGTTGTTCCTGGGGCTCACCCCTCACACAACATACCTGAGCCATGCTCGGTGGTGGCATCCGCTTCGAGCGGTACCGATACCCCGGCATTGGCACCGGTGTTGAGTGATTCACTCTTCACCAGGGATCGTCATCTGGTGTCCTCGGTACCTTTGGGACCGATCGATACGTCCCAGTTTGACTTTCCAGTATCTGAGCCATGCTCGGTGGTGGCATCCGCTTTGAGCGGTACCGATACCCCGGCATCGGCACCGGTGTTGAGTGATTCACTCTTCGCCAGGGATCGTCATCTGGCGTCCTTGGTACCTTCGGGACCGGTTGATACGTCCCAGATTGACTTTCCAGCATCGCCGATACCACCACCGACGTCAGTACCCTCCAGACATGCATCGATAGACTCGCTCCCTTCGATGCCGAGTCTGGAATCAATATCTAGTCTAGAAGACTGGGTACCGACGCGACTCAGAACCGACGCTTATCGATTCCGGATGCGCAGTACCGAGGATACTCACCAAGGGGTTTTGGTTGCCTCGGTACCGCTTGAGCAGCCTCCGATGACTGTTTCGATGGCGTTAACGCCTCCGATTCCGGCACAGCTACCAGTATCGATGTCGATTCCTGCAGTAACATCGGGACCAGCCACTTCCATGCTTTTTTCACCAGGATCGCTCCTTTCTTTACCTAGTTTGGAGTCGATACCTGGCATGGAAGATGCAGTTCTGACTGTCTCAAATCGTGACTGCCAGTACCAGTATCCATCTAGTGCGGCTCTTTTTCTGCACCGGACCAGTACTTCCTCTGGTGCCCAGGCTGCTGCTTCAACTTTAGCCTATCCAGGGATGGTTCCCATTGGAGATCCTTCTTTTCAGAAATTTCTCCTTGACATGGCAACATTCCTTGCTATTCCTATCCCTGGCTGTGATCCTACTCAAGGCTCTCCTGCAAGAAAGGAAAATATAATGCTTCCTTTACATCATTCTTTGCAGGATCTTCTTCTGAGAATATTCGAAACACCTTTAAGGGTTTCCTCACCTTCTACAGCAACTGATGTTCTGTATCAGGTGCCCCCCTCTCCAGGGTTTCAAAAGACTCAACGTCCCCATCATTCCATTGTAGTGGAATCAGCAATGAGGAAGGTGAAAAGAAAGAAGAAGCATTCTTCTTATCCGCCAGGTCGTGCATCTAGAGCACTTGATGCCTTTGGACGTCAAACCTTCCAAACATCTATGCTGGCAACAAGGATTATCTCTTATATTTTTTATATGAGTCTATCTCTCCAGGAGGTCACAAGGAAATTATCTCTTTTTTTTTTTTTGAATATTTCTTTTTATTAAATATTTTCCAAAGGCAAACAAGTACAACTTTCACACGGATACAAACAAAGTGTCGCACAGTAGGAAAAAATTGTTTCTTTTGTGGATAGAACAATACAATTTCACCCCAAGAACATTTGGGTCAACACACCCGAAAACCCCAACATCAATATCTTCCATATTAACCCCCCCTCATGGGCTCCCCCCCAAGGCACCCCCCTTACCAAGTACCCCCACTCCCCCCCCCTTACTCAACTAACCCTTGTCCTCCTTCCCCCTCCCCCCCCCTGTTAATTACAGACTGACTCAGATTGAGCATGCATCCCCCCTTTCAAGTAAGCTAGTAGCAAGCACCTTTGGTCCTGGAATTTCTCACCCTGCTGACGCCTGATTGCTGTCAATTGCTCCATCAAGGCAATCCGGCGGAGCCTATGCTGCCAGGCTACTAACCCCGGCAACTGGGATTGCTTCCAGGTCCTAGCTATCTCGCTCCGGGCCACCTGGATGCAAGCCCGTATCGGGCGTTCGAACCCCCGGGGCCATGCAGCTCCCCGAATCCCCAACAGACCTAGTCCCATATCCACCTCCCCCTTCTGCCCCAGAATAGTCTCCAACTGACCCTCCACCAGTGCCCAATAACCGCGCACAGTGGGACAAGTCTACCATATATGTGCGAATGTCCCCCGTTCCCCACACCCCCGCCAGCATTGATCGGAAGACCCGGGAAACATCCTATGTAGCCGCTCTGGGGTATAATACCAACAATACAGAAGCTTATAGGACGTCTCTCGGACAGCGACCGAGAGCGCCTGGCGTCCAATATCCACCTGCACCTTCCGCCACTCCTGCTCCTCCAACTCCCTGCCAAAATCCTTTTCCCATTGCTCCTGGTGGGGGAACTTCCCAGGAATCTCCTCCCCCAGTTCCTGGTACAGACGGGAGATCAAACCCCAGGAACCCTCCCAGCCCTGCCACAGTGTCTCCCTCCCAACTAGCTCGAATCTGGCGCTGGAGCAAGAAGTGGCGCACCTGAAAATAGGAAAAGAAGTCGCTCCCCCTCAATTGATAACGCACCCGGAGATCCAAAAAGGGAATCAACATTCCATCCTTAACAAATTTCCCAAAGGTATCCAACCCCTACTTTCCCACCTACTAAACACTCCGTCCCTCCCGGGTACAAACTCACTCGTCACCCGCACTGGGGACAACATAGAAAACTCCCCAGCAGGAGCCGCCCATCGGCGGCGTGCCTTCCGCCATTGCATAGTAAGATGCCACATAAAAGGGTTAGCCTTCCACCTACCCGAGGGCAGCTTACCAAAGATCCATGGTAAATACTGTAACCGAATCTCCTCGGCCCAATGCTGCTCAATCTCTCGGAACCACTTCATTACTCCACCCCTGTCGCGCCACTCAAACACCTGCCGCAACTGGGCTGCCCTATAGTACCGAGCCAAGTCAGGGACCCCCAAGCCCCCGGCCTCCCGGTTCGCATACATTATGCGTCTACTTACTCGCGGCCTAGATCCCCCCCACACAAACGCAAAAATCTGATTCTGCAAAGTCCGGATTTCCCCAGAAGGAATCCCCACGGGAAGCGTTTGGAAAAGATATAACAGCCGCGGTAGAAGGTTCATCTTCAAAACAGCCACCCTGCCCAACCAGGAAAGCTCCACTGTCCGCCACCGAGCCATATCCTTCCTCAACTCCCGAAATAGCACCGGATAGTTGGCCTTATATAATCCCAACGGGTGGGCAGTAATCTGCACCCCCAAGTACTTTATGGACCGCGTTGCCCACCTAAAGGGGAAGGAGCTTCTCAAACTGTCAATCACGCTCGAGTCCAGGGATAGAGACATAGCCTCTGTTTTATCCCAATTCACCTTGAACCCTTATAGACACCCATACTTCTGGAGCTCTCCCATTACTATTGGGAGCGACACAATGGGTCGGGTCAGTGCAAAGAGTACGTCATCAGCAAAAAGTGCCAGTTTATGTTGTTCAGGCCCAACCGCTATTCCCGAGATGTCAACATTTGAGAGAATTCGAGCTGCCAGTGGCGCCATAACCAATGCAAACAGCAACGAGGAGAGCGGGCAGCCCTGGCGAGTACCCCTTCCCAGGGGAAAAAACTCGGAAAAGCCGCCGTTAACGTTCACTGCAGCTACCGGAGCTGCGTACAGCGCTCGTATCCAAGCCCGAAACCGAGGTCCCAGACCTACATACTTCAACACCTCCTGCAGGAAGGTAAAGCTGACTCTATCGAAAGCCTTTTCGGCATCAATTGAGAGAAACAGAGCTGGTTGCTGAACCTGTCGCGCAAGCCACCCAAGCTGAATCATCCTCCGAATCCCATCGGCCGGTTGCCTCCCCATAATAAATCCAGACTGATCTGGGTGGACCAGGTCCGGTATATACGGAGCTAAGCGTAGGGCGAGCACTTTGGACAAGATCTTAACATCGATGGGGGCGGAGCTTGGTCTCTGGCAAGGATGGCCGCATAATCGCAGCTCTCCGCGAAATCCTGTAAAATCCTGGGCCCTAACTGTGTTGAACCCGTGCTCCCCCCTCTCCCCGTGGCCTCCTCCAGACCGGGATGGCTACTAGCAAAGCCACGAGGCTCGAATTCGGAGGGTCGGCGAATACGGGAGTGAAGAGGCAGAAACCCGATCCGCCGTCACCGTAAAAATCTGCTAGCTCCCAGGACAGCATGGCGGGGCTTCAAGAAGTGCTGGCTGAGATTAAAGCAGTTAGAGAGATGGCAGCTGCGAACGGAGAGACCCTGGCAGTGGTGCAAGCCGAAATTTTGGACTTGAAGGAAATGAAAGTGCAGCTGGCTTCCCTGGAGGGCAGAGTAGGGGAAGTGGAAGGAAAAATGGCGGTGCAGGAAGCGAGGCTGCAACAAGTTGCAAAACTCAGCAAGCGAGTTGAGACCCTGGAAAGAAATCTGGAAGATCAAAGCAACAGGGCAAGGAGGAATAATATAAGGCTTGTGGGGCTACCTGAAGGAGTGGAAGGGGGAAACGCAGTTGAGTTCCTGGAAAAAGCTATCCCTGCAATGCTGCATTTGCAGTTTCCTCAGGCCTTTGAAATAGATCAGGCGCACCGGATTCCTACACATGCTGGTTCGCATGTGAGGCTGCCTCGCCCTATGATCCTGCGGGTCCTTCGCTATGCACAAGTAGCAGCGATAATGACGGCGGCGAAATTGAGTGCTCCCATCAAATTTGAAGAGCACACTATCGCGTTCTACCCTGACTTCAGCAAGGCTACGGTTGACAAGCGCAAACAACTCCTGGCTTTCCGACCTAGGCTACAACAACTGCAGGCCAGATATGGCTTATTCTACCCGGCGAGGATGAGAATCACCCTTCATAACCAGACACGCTCCTTTGAAGATCCTGCAGCATTACAGATGTTCCTAGAGGAGAAGGAGGCAGCTCAAATGCAGTGATGGCGTAAGGCCTCTGTGGGACATGGATTTATCTGGTGCTTTTGAGGAGGAGCGGCGGGGCTCAGAAGGGCCTTACCCAGCCAGTTGTATAGACCTGGCTGATCCCCCCTAAGGGGGCTCCGTGTTCTGGACTTTGGTTTTGAGTGTTAAATGTTGGCTCTTGTGCTCATGCACTAATTGCCATGATGAAGCTGGTTTTAGGGGTGGGGCGGGGGTGGTGGGGGAGGGGAGAAGGGTTCATGGTTGTGTATGGTTGTAGATTGTGATACTGTATTTCTCTCAATTGGGGGGGTTGATTATCTGCTTTATGGATTGTATGTATGACGGGGCTGGGACTGGGTCATGAGCGGGTTGGTGTTGGCTTCTTGCCATGACGGCTCACCCAAGGTGGGTCCTTTGGTGTGGGGTGGTTGTGCAAGAGGGGTGGCCTCCCTGGGAAGTTGTGGGTTTAGTGTTGACAAAAGTATGGTGCTTGCGCTGTATACTCGGATGTGTATTTGTGCTGCAAATATCAATCTTGCTTCATGAAACCACTTAAGGTGTTATCCCTGAACGTCAAAGGTGTCCTGAATCCCCTTAAACGTAAAAAGATCCTTCTTTTTTGTTAAAAGCAGGCGGCGGATATAGTCCTGCTGCAAGAGACGCACTTGTCTTCCTCAGAAACTAAGAAGCTGGGGCTAGGCAATTATCTCTTAATTGGGCACTCTGCAGCTGTACGGAAAAAGAATGGGGTTGCAATTTTGGCTACTAAGCAGCTGGGGTTACAAGTGCTTCTAGCCAAGGCTGATGGGGAGGGAAGATGGGTTAAGGTGTTGGTTCAGATGGGAAATGCAACAGTGGCCTTACTGAATGTGTACGGGCCTAATGTGGATGATGTGGCATTCTTCCAGATGCTTTCTGAAGAAGTGCATGAGTGGACGGAACATGCATGGATTATTGGTGGAGATTTCAATCTAGTTGTCGACCCCTTGGTCGATCGGCACCCTTACCGCTCCCGTAGGCAAGGTAGAGCAGATGTGGTCCTCCGGTCTCTCCTGCAATCTGAAGGATTAGTAGATGTATGGCGGCTGCTACATCCGGAAGAGAGGGAGTATACTTTTTACTCCTTCCCTCATGGGACCCACTCGCGTATAGACTGCTTCTTCATATCAAAGTCGCTTATTAGCGCAGTGGAACAGGCCAAGATTGGGGAAACGCACATATCGGATCATGCGCATATAACATTGGAGGTGCAGCTGGAGGACGCGGGTAAGAAGACGGCGACCTGTTTTTTTCCTAGGGACCTGCTGAAGGACCCAGGATACTGTACAGAGATAAGGGGAGTCATTGAGAGCTATTTTGCAACTAACTCACTCAATGATACTTCGGGATGGGCATGGTGGGAAGCCTTCAAGGCAGTCATTAGGGCTGCAACTACGAGTTACAAGATCAGAGTTCAGCGAGAAAGAAAGAGGGAGATGCAAGCGCTGGAGGAACAAATTCGGGCGGGGGAAAGATTGCTTGTGGCAAGAACTGACCCGTGCATTCTGCTCCGGCTGCAAAAATTAAGATTCCAATACAATGTTGGCCTAAGTGCCGAGGCGCAGGCGCTCGGCTGTAGAGCACAGGGCGCATGGTATAGTGAAAGCAATAAAGCTGGACGCTTGCTGGTACACACGCTAGCCCCTAGGCCACCGCGTACTAAAGTAGCGGCTATTCGGCATGAGACAAGGGGCCTGCTGTGTAAAGAGGGAGATATGGCGGAGGCGTTTTGAGAGTTTTATACCAATTTATATAGCTCTGAAACGGAGGCTGATCCGAGAGCTTTCCAGGAATTGTTCAGCAAGGTGCCGCACCCGGTATTATCGGCAATGCAACGGGATAGCTTAGAGGCCCCCTTGACGGTTAAAGAACTCAGGGAAGGGTTAACGAGCATGAAAAGGGGCAAGGCGGCAGGGCCGGATGCGCTGCCGATCGAGTTCTCTCAAGTGTTTGCGGACGACGTTCTCCCGTATCTACTGATATACTTTCAGGTTCTGTATGAGCAAGCTCCTGGGCTAGGGTCTTTCAGTGAAGCGACTATTGTAGTCTTGGAAAAGCCAGGGAGAGATCCGCTTAAGGTGGAAAATTATTGTCCGATCTCCTTGTTAAACGCAGACTATAAACTATTTTCCACCATTCTCGCGCGTAGAGTAGTCCGAGTGGTGCCTCTCCTGATACATCCTGATCAGTGCGGTTTCATTCCCGGTCGCTCCACAGCGGATAATGGAAGACTCCTATTAAATTTGATTTCAGCGGCGGAAGGGTTACAAGAGCCGGTAGTTGGGCTTTCTGTTGACGCGGAAAAGGCCTTTGATAGGTTGGAGTGGGGCTTTTTGGACCAAGCTCTGGAATGGTTTGGTTTTGGTGGAGGTTTCCGGCAAATGATTCACCTCCTTTATACTGCACCATCAGCCAGGATCTTGGTGAATGGGACCTGTTCCCAGCCTTTCCTGCTAAAGAGAGGGACAAGGCAGGGGTGCCCTCTCTCCCCACTGCTGTTCAACATTGCGTTGGAGCCTCTTGCCATTCTCATAAGGCAGACCAAGGACATCAAGGGGCTGGATGTAGCGGGACAGCAAGTGAAACTCTCAGCATATGCTGATGATTTGTTACTGTTCCTGCAGCCCCCGGCGATAGGGAAGGTATTAGAGGTCATCGATGCGTACGCTAAATTGTCCGGGTATAAAATCAATTGGGCCAAGTCCACAGCTTTTCCCATGAATAACCTCACTTTTTCCTCATCAGTGCAGGATTATAATTTCAAGTGGGAAGCCTCAACGATTAGATATCTTGGGGTAAGTTACAGCTCATTGGTTGAAGAAACGGTGAAGCTTGTGATAAGGAAGCTTATCATAGCTCAGGAAGGAGCTATAGAAAAGGTGAAGTGACTCTGAACAAGCAACCTGTCAGTTCTGGTAGAAATAAGAAAACAGAATTTTCTTATAAAAGACTACCAGTCCCAGAATGCACCAGGTTTCCAACAGCCATTAGAGGAGCTGAAGTGGGGGAACGTGTGTTCAATCAGGAGGGCTATGAGGTAATCCCTAAGCACTCATCTCAAAGGGCAGGGCCTGATTCAGCACAGCTGCGCTGTATTAGGGAGGAGCACTCATCTAAGCAGAATAAAGGTAGAGTTTATTCTACAGATGACCATCTTCATGATCACCTTTGATATCCTGAGAATCAGCTTGAGCTGGATCCTGAGGATCATCATCATCAGAAGCAGAAGCCAAACCGGACGGACAGAGAGGACAGGAAACCCTTTGGAAGAAGGAAGAGAAAAGCCTTTGAGAGGTCTAGAAGAGTCCAGAGCAGTACGTATACTGGGAGGCATTCCAAGGGCCAGCATACACTATTGGACTGGGGAAAGCCAGAGGAATGGTGCTGCAGAGCTAGGAATCACCAGACGGTATCTGTGAGAGAGACGGATGCACGTGGAAGGGACCCTAAGACCCGTGCCAGAAGGTATGTGAAGAGAGATCCAGTGTCCAGGGATCTGGATTGGAAGGCTGGACATAAGAACTGGACTACATACTGGCCAGGCTATATAGAGAGGAACTCTAACAGCAATGGAAGCTCAGGTATGAACACTGATCTATGCCCTAGCTATAACCTTGAAAGACAGCAGGGAAACAAGTATTCTCCTGAAAGTGCTCCATTGGGACATTCATCTGTGCCAATCCATGATATTGAACCCATGCTTGTTGAAGAAGGGGGAATGATAGCAGATGAAGAATCTTGTTTACATGGACTGCTCTCTGTCTAAACTCCTTTGGTGGTTTTCTGTTATAAAGTACAGCAACCATCACAAAGAAATATAAACTTGTTCGTTAATCTACTCAGAAAAGCTCCTGTGTAGGATTTCTGGCCACGCTGTAGAAAGCAAGCCAGCTAAGGGGTTTCAGCTGGATAACTGCTAGCAATTGAGCCTTACCTAATTGCTTGTGAGCTAGGAGAGAATCACTTCTGAATCTATGTGGGAAGTTATCAGAAGTTAACCTGAAAAGAACAGTTTTTTTCTTGCTTTGTGGCTTTTAGTTTGTTGTTTGATATATGCTAAGAAAACATTAGCTAATGCCTGACAAGTTTGAATGTTGTTTTCCTGATTTTGATTTTGTTTTTCCAAGTTAAACACTGGAAGCAAGTAACCTGATTTATGTGCTACCAAGCATATCTGTGTTGGGAGAAATAACCCCATAAATAAATATCTTATTGGCTTTACCCAAAAGCACAACTAATTATTGTGAGCAGCTGTGTCTGGTGTGAATGAACTGCATTGCCCACAATCCCTTGCAAATCATATAGATATATGCACTTGCCAAGACTGTGAAGATTCTCACCCAAGCAGCCGTCTGACAAGCTTAATATCCAGTTAATTAAAGAAATGGCCCAGGCGTTAGCTTGGAAGTGGTCCCCCTTATACCTGTCTTGGTGGGGTAGGTTGAATTCCATAAAGATGGTCCTGGTGCCTAAGATAAATTATATTCTGGAAATGGTCCCAATCTTATTCCCGAGGACATTTTATAGGGAGGTGGAGTGCTTGCTGCTGGCCTTCTTGTGGCAGGGTAGACCTCCTCGGATTGCAGCATGGAAGTTAAAAGCGAGTAGGAGCGAGGGAGGGGTACAGTTTCCGGACTTCGAATGGTATCATAATGCGCTTTTGTTGAAACAAGGCCTAAAGTGGGGCACGGATAGCGCCTCGGAGGAGAACCCTGTTTGGGTTGAGGTAGAAAAAGGGCTGACTTCCCCCGCCCCCATGCCCTTGCTGATGGGAATGCAAGCGGGTGGCTCAGGTAAAGGGTCCCGGGTAATACAGTCTACTCGGCGCGCCTTCGGTTTTCTGGAGAATGCCACAAAATGCGATCGGAGTATCTCAATTCAACATCCCATCTGGACCAACCCATTGCTCAAAATTGGGCGTAAGCCGTTTGCCTGGAAGGCCTGGCAGGACGCTGGAGTCTGGACTATAGGCCAATTGGTGAAGAGCACAGGGTGGAAGAGTTTTGATGACCTCCATGCGGAATTTGGGCTGCCAGAGGTACATCAATTCCACTGGATACAGTTGAGGCATTGTTTAAGTGGAGTGGTAGGGGAGGTGAAGGCAATCGCTGATAGTTGGGGGCTTCAGAACGTGGTGGAGGAATTTAGTGCATCCGGCGCTAGGATGTCCCATATTTACGCCATTATACGAGATAAAATAAGGCAACCCGGGTCTGGGGTGGGGCGGAGTTGGGAGCTTGACATAGGATGTACAATTTCCCCGCGTCTCTGGCCCCTCATCTGGAATAAGGTTAATCGAGTGTCGAAAGCGGCATCGATTACTCAATCCCTCTATTTTTTAATGCGCAGAGCGTATTTAACCCCTGTTAAAGTTTCAAAGTGGGATATAACGGCGTCTAATAAATGTTGGTCCTGTAAGGCAGCTTTGGGCACCTACCGGCACATGCTGTTTGATTGCCCGCATGTTCAGGGTTTTTGGCGAATAATATGGAGCAAGATTTGACCGCATTATAGGAGTGTCAGTCCCTCTGACGTGGGACATTGTTGTTCTCCGTTCTTATGCAAGTCCCTTGCAACTTCCCAAGGGTAAACATTTCCTGTTCAATTTCCTGATGGCAATTGCACTGAAACTGATCATTTCCAATTGGAAAGACTTGTCCAAGTTGGATGCCCATCTTTGGTGGACTCTGGTGTGTACTTATGCCAGTTTTGAGAAAGTACAAGACCGGGAAGTCCCGCAGGAGGGATGGTGCAGTGGGCAGAAGAGAAGCCGGCGTTCCATGGAGGCTACTGACCCGAGTGATGGTAGCAAGTGGCAGCTATTGGAGGATTACGTGGCACAGGCAAAGTTCTGCAGTAGCTCTGTAAAGTAGAAATGACGGTACGTTGAAACTTTTTTTTAAGGAATTGAAATGCTGATTGTTTTCCCGGGGAGGCTGGGGAGGGTGGGGGGATAGGGGTAGCAAGAGGGGGTGGAGGGGGGGGATACCTTCTAGTTTTGTCTGTACTTTTCCTGTACCTTCCTGAAAGGAACTGGTTGTATCTAGGTTGCAGGAATCTTGTTTGTATTGTTGAGTATGTTAATCCGTGTAGTTGTAATTGAAAAAATTAATAAAGATAATTAAAAAAAAAAAAAAAAAAAGATCTTAACATCGATGTTCAACAGCGAAATAGGGCGGTATGACCCACATACCGCCGGGTCGCGTCCGGGCTTAGGTATCACCGCAATAGCAGCTTGGGTCATAGAGGGTGGTAAATCCTCCCACGCAATACAGCATTAAACACTCGCACCAACAGGGGAGCCACCGTCGCTACCATCACTTTATAGAAGGACCCCGTAAACCCGTCGAGACCTGGGGCCTTCCCAGGGACCAGGGCCCGAATAGCTCCCTGCACCTCCGCAAGAGTGATATCCGCTTCCAACGTGTCTCGCTCTCCCTCACCCAACTTAGCGCTTCCATTCCCCTCATTATCCAAATAACTCTCAACGTCCCCCCTCAGCACCGGGGAGTCCGCTGCATAGAGCTGCTGATAGTAAGCTTTAAAACGCTCGCGAATCTCCTCCGCCTTATAAAGCAATTTATCTCAGGGGCCCTTAATTTTGACAACCGTTTGCTTCTGCCGCTGGGCACGAAGCTTGTTAGCCAAAAGCCGACCTGACTTATTATCAAATTCATAGTACCTTTGCCCTACCCTATCCATCTGTCCAGAAATCTTTTCCAGTTGGAGGGCATTCAGTTGTTTACGTACCTCCTCCATCTGGCGTTGTAAGTTCCTCCCCCCCTTCATTTTATGTTCCCGTTCCAACTCCATTAAGCGCCCCAGGAGTAGACGTTCTTCCTCCTCTCTCTTCCTTTTCCGCCGTGCCCCTAACTGAACCAGATGGCCGCGCACCACCGCCTTAAGCCCATCCCAAAGGATACCAGTCGAGACTTCATCATTATCATTGAGGGCCATATAATCCGTGATCACGTCCCGCAGTTTTGGCTCCGCTCCCTCCTCCCGCAGCAGGTAGTCGTTCAACCTCCAAAATGTCCTCCTCCCACTATCCCCAGGCCCCCCCATCACAACCTGCACTGGAGCATGATCCGACCAGGTCACCGGGCCAATGCTAGCACCCTCTAGCCGCTCACTCCAATAACTATCTCCCATCACATAGTCTATACGACTGTAAGAACCATGTACAGGCGAGAAAAAGGTAAAGTCCCTAGCTGAGGGATTCGCCATCCTCCAGAGATCTACCACCCCCAACTCCTTCATCCACTGTCTTAACACTCTTCCACCCCCTTCCCCTCCCCTGGAGTTCCCCTTCTTATCATCCAACTCCACATTGCAATCACCTCCCACCAACACCTTCCCCTGGATCCGCCCTCCCAACCAGGAGCCCAGGTCCCTCCAAAAGTCCCCCCTCCCGGAATTAGGCCCGTATACTGAGATCAAGGACACTTCCCCCCCCCCCCCCAGTTCACCCACCACTACCACCGCCCTCCCATCCGTTTTTTGGTGCACATGTTCCACCATAAAGGGAACCCCCTGCCCCACAAGAATGGCAAACCCCAGTTTCTTCCGCCCCACCTCCTCAGCGGCAAAGTAGCCCTGATAGGCCCCCGAGCGCATCAGCCGCTCATCGGCCTTACGCAAATGGGTTTCCTGGAGGAATACTACCTCCCTCTTCCGTGACCTGAGCTCCTTCCACAGCAACTTTCGTTTATGAGGAGAATTCAGGCCCCGCACATTAAGGCTCCCGATGATCAAGCCCGCCACCATGGTGCTTGTTCACCCCTCCTCCCATGCCCAAGACAGCCCATCCAAGTTATATTACACTTCCTCCCTCCCCCTCCCCCCCTCCTTACCCCCCCCTGAATACAGACCTCCTGTCTGACCGCCAGCGAGGAAGTGGCTCTCCCAAAGACGCTAACCCCCTCCCCCTACCCAGCCCCCCCTCCCCCCTATCCCCCTCCAAGAAAATATATTAGGGCATCCCCCCACCTCCAATAAAGGTCAACAGTAACATTACTTTTAAATGCATAAGTCACATCCCCATCATCTGCCATATCAAAACCCCTCCATCTCTCCCCTCCCCCTGCCCTCCACCGCCAAGAAGCATCTCAGCCCCCGCAAAAACAAGACCCCTCATGGCACAAGTCCTGGACGAACTGAGTCTTTCACCCAGACCCAATAGAGGGTCCTCCTGAGTGTCCGGCTGGCTGTTCCTCCAACTCCGCCTCTCCGGACCTCCGCTGCAGCCGCTGGCCCCGCACTGGTACCCTTTCCCACACCGACTTCCTCTCCTTGCTTGCACCAGGGTCCGGGGCAACGCTCATCTCCGGGAGCTTAGGGGCCCCCTCCCTTCGCAATATGGCCCAGGCCTCTTCCACTGTCCGTGCCCGGAAGCTGCAGCCATTAACATCCAGCAATAGCACAAAGGGAAATAGCCACCGATAACGCTTCTTTTCCGACTGCAGGTAAGATGTCACCGGTTTCATCTCTCGCCTCCTCTGTAGTGTGGCCGCTGAAAGGTCGTGGAACACCTCCACCTTCTGGCCCTCCCATTGGAATGTTCTCCGGGCCGCTGCCACTCGCATCACCCGCTCCTTCACCACAAAAGATCCCAAACAGGCCACAATATCACGGGACTGGCCCCGGCGAGCAGGGCCTAAGGCCCGGTGTGCCCTCTGCACTGCCACCTCACCAGTCCCTGCTGCATCTCCCCGCTCCAGCAAGAAATGGCATATTTTTTTAATCACCGCCGTGGCATCGCCAAACTCCTCCGTCTCAGGAAGGCCCCGCACTCTCAGGTTGTTACGCCTGGAGCGGTTCTCCAAATCTTCAATTTTATCTCTCAGCAGCCCTTGTTCTAAGAGGCACTGTTGCATGCGGGCCTCCACCTCCGTATCTTTTTCGGCGCGTCGCTCTGTTTGTTCCTCCAGGGCCTCGACCCGATTACCAAGGTCTCTAAGATCCTCCTTGATGGCTCCTAGGGTTTCTTTCAACTCACTCCGCATAGCACCAATGTCTCTTTTGAGTGAGCGCATCCAACCCCAAATGTCGCCACGGGTACAGCTGTCCCCTGCTCGTTCCGGCTCTTCCTCCATCTCCTCGGCAGAGTCCACGTGCTCAGATGCCTCACGACCAGTTTTCTCCACTTTTGCGGCATAGGAGGACTGAAATCGGGCCAATTTTTTATTGACCGACATCGTGCCACCTTCTCACCTCCGTGCACCAAAATAACAGGTTGGGGGGAGAGGCTGGCCGCTAATTTCCACCGTTATAACTGCGTCGCAACGGGAGCTCCAAAATCAGGCAGCCATCTCCAAGATGACGTCACTTCCTCTCCGAAATTATCTCTTTTGACTCCTTTTCTATCAGAGCCCAAGGCTACAGACTATTCCTTACTTTTTAGTCATAGCCAGAATATCTCTTGGTTTCTTTCTCGTGCTTCTCTAGACTCTTTTGAGTCTGTTAGCAAAACCTCTGCTATAGCCATAGGAGCACGACGTAGAGCCTGGCTCCAGGCTTCAGACTTGAGCAGATGGGCACAACTGTACTGGAGAAAATCTCTTCAATAGGGAGGCTTTACGTCAGGTTGCTCATTGCTCCACTGACTTGCCTGTTTCTGGGGGCCATCCTAAGCCTTCTCCTTCCCCAGTAGGTAGGAAATGTCCTACCACACCTTCTTTCCCTAGGAAAAGAAGGTTTCACTCTTCTCCTGCCCATCATCCAGATGTTCCCAAGCAGGGGACACCTCGTCCTGGTCTGAGGAATCCAAACTCTAGCCAGGCTGAACAAACCCAGCAACCATAGGTTCCTGAAGGTTGCAACCTACAGTTAACTTCTTCTTAGCAGAAGTTTGTTCACTGTTTTTTCTTTCAAATCTCTACACATGGTTTCCTTTCTTCAGGACATCTTTTTCCTCCTAGATATGCTGAGCTGTCAGGATATTCATGTCTATGGGTCACAGATTTCTCCTCTTCTTCCTACCAAGAAGAGAAGTTAACAACTATCCCATGATAGTTTTCAGTCCCAACATGAACATTTTCTCCTTCAGCAGACTTACCATATGGTAAGTCACACTTCAGCTCCTGTTTCTCCACCCTCTCATCCAGGGTTTCCCCTGAATGAGTGGTACCATATCACTGCAGAGTTTCTCTAGCCTTTCATTCCAGTGTAGAGTTTTTTCCTTTGAATAAATTCCCTTCTTTTCTCTGGGCAGCTCATCAGACAGGGACAGGAATTTCTCCTCTCCTTTTGTCTGTTCTCTCTGTTTTACACAGGAAGATTCTCTCTGCTGTCTCATTCAGCAGCTGCCCATGCAGGAGTTCCAGTGATTGAACTACTGGTACTTTTCCACAAGTTTCCAGTCTGTCTTCCACTACTTTCTGTCTAGCCTTAGTAGTGATTCCAAGATAGTGCTTCATCTATCTTGGATAATCCTAATCACTTCAGGCTTCTCACACTATCTTCTTTTCTTGCCATCTCCACTTTCTTGGATTTGGCAGCACAGCTGACCTACAATCAGTTTTATCTCCTAATTCTCCTGCATAATGCTCTCTGCAATCTTCAGAGAAGCTTTCCACTATGGGCCCTTGCTAGAGAGCATGGGGTTTTGTCTCTAGTGCCTATTCTATAGGGTTGGGAAAGTCTCCTCAGTCATTCTTCACGACTGTGAGGGTTCTCCAAACCCTCTTATCTCCTGTTATAATACAGGATATAAGCCTTTCTGCATGAATGTCCAAAATGTTCTCCAATCCTGCAGGAATATGCTCTTTTTTTCCCTTGCAGCTAGTCCTCATGGTATCCTATTCCTTATGGACAGCACATATTCTATTAGCAACGCATGATACCCCTTGTGTCCCTCCAGTGGGTCAACCTGGTATCTCCTCCTATGCGTTTTCTGTCCATTTACCATGTCAGATTTCTTCAAGACTCAGGACTTGCTGTTTACATACTGATATTATCCTCTATTTTTCACACAACCATCCTGGTTATTTCACTGGATAGCATTCCTGCACCATCTTAGCCAGGAGGAATAGATTCTCTATATATTTTCTCAAGTAGGTTCCACCTTCTTGTTCTTAGATGAATCTTTTTCCTTCACATCTCTCATGTGAATGTTCTTATGGGCATATCTCTATCTGCTTAGTGGCGGACATGTATCCTCAAACATACAGGTTCATGTATGTATATATCTCTATATATTTCTATAGATACATAGGTCTGTAAGCTGTGTGTGCATATATTATGCCCCTATATATATATATATGTGTATCTTTCGGAATGCTTCCTTATAAGTAGATATGTATTTGCATACTTATCTCCCTGACTGTCTATGCTATAAAGGTTCTTACCTTCCCAGAAATTTCAGACAGTGGGCTTGCATATCTTCATACTGTCCCTCAATGGGTCGGGGGTATTATGCACACAACCACTACTGTGGTACTGACAGCTCCCACTTTACTCTAGGTCTCGCTATCCTTGAAGCACCATGCTTCAATATTTTTCCTATCTCTCACCAGCTAGGAAAAACAGCTTAGATCTTCAGTACTTCTGAAGTTTCAGCCCTTCATACACCTGTTCTCTTTGGGAATACGTTTTTTTTTTTTTTTCCATACCACTCTTCCCTCCAGGACTGGGCTAGTTGTCCAAATCGGTCAGTCTTCCTCTTTTACTCCTCAATGTTAATGCCTCTGTAGCTAAAATAGTTTTCAGCTTTTTTCCATAAAGCTTTCCACTGAAGACCTGCCGTTTTTATACTACCCCAGTTGACACCTGAGTCACCTGCCAATTCCAAATTTGGACCTTCACCTTCACTGCCGTGAGGTCACCTTGAGGATTCCTCTACTGAATCTCCAGTAGACTCCATCAAGCTCTCTACTTCCTGCAATCCAGTAGGTAAGGTCCATATTGTGATTGTTCATTCAATAATTTTAATGGTACTTATCATACATACCAAGGACTCCTTTCCTGTAGTCCTTTGGTTCGCTGTTTTTCTTACAGCTCCTCTCTTTTCAACTCTTACCCACCATCCCTCATGGAATGCCGGAGATCCATGTGTGGGAAGTGCAGTCCTGGTCCAGGGACATGCATTTTATGGGATCTTCCCCTGGCATCTATAGCTAGGGAGTCCCCATATGTGAAGACTCATTCCTGCTTGTTCCTGGAGATAGCACAGTTACTTACCTGTAACAGGTGATCTCTAGGAACAGCAGGAATAAGTCTTCACAACCCACCCACCTCCCCTAGGAGTTGTATCTCTCTATCTATCTTCCTTTCCTCTTTCTCTCTCTCTTTGTCTCAGCTATGAAACTCAACTGAGGAGAGACCGTTGGAAAGGCGGGAAGGCAGCACGCAGGCGCTGTGGGATGCTCCCAAAAGCTTTCTGGTTGGACGCTGGGGAGAGTTCCCGCGCAGGCTCCGTCGGTACCGACGTACCCATATGTGAAGACTTATTCCTGCTGTTCCCAGAGATCACCTGTTACAGGTAAGTAACTGTGCTTTCCTGGGTGGTGGTTCCTAATGTGGAACCTTGCATTGTGTAACCATAGTTTGGGCTGTTCTTCCCTAGGTGCATAACTTTGCACTTGTCCACATTAAATTTCATCTGCTATTTTGATGCCCAGTCTTCCAATTTATCAAGATCCTCTTGCAATTTTCCACAATCCTCTTGGGTTTTAACATCTTTAAATAGTTTTGTGTCATCTGCAAATTTGATAACCTCACTCGTTATTCCACTTTCCAGGTCATTTATGATTATGTCAAAAAGCAGCGGACCCAGCACAGATCCCTGGGGTACACCACTATTCACCTTTCTCCATTGGGAAAATTGGCCATTTAGCCCAACCCTCTGCTTTCTATCTTTTAACCAGTTCTTGATCCACATTAGTACACTGCCTCCTATCCCATGACTCTTTAGTTTTGCCAAAAGTCTCTGATGAGGGACCTTGTCAAAGGCTTTCTGAAAGTCCAGGGTGAAGGGGTGGAATATGTAGAAGCTGATAAGGATAAAGTGAAATTGCTTTACAAATATTTCTGTTCAGTGTTCATAGATGAAAAACCAGAAGTAGGACCTCAGAAAACACCCACAAATAGGAACAGAAGAGAGGGGCATCTTGAACAATTTTCAGAAGATTGTGTTTGTGAGAAACTAGCTAAACTTAAAGTAGACAAAGCAATGGGACCGTATGGGATACACCCTAGAATACTGAGGAAACTAGGGCATGTTCTAGCAGCTCCTCTGATTGACCTTTTTCAATGCCTCACTGGAGTCGGAAGTGGTGCCAAAGGACTGGAGACAGGCACATGTGGTCCATTTACACAAAAGCGAAAGTAAGGATGTGGTTGAAAACTGCAGGCCGGTTAGTTTAACTTCGGTGGTGAGTAAATTATTGGAAATGCTGCTGAACGAGAAAATAGTGAGGTTTCTGGAGTCCAGCGCATTACAGGATCCAAGGCAGCATGGATTCACCAGAGGCAGGTCTTGTCAGACAAATCTGATAGATTTCTTTGGGTAGGTGACCTGGGAGTTGGACCGAGGGAGAGCCTTAGATGTGGTGTATTTAGATTTCAATAAAGCCTTTGACACCGTTCCTCACAGGTGTCTTATAAACAAACTGAGCACCCTAGTGATGGACCCTAAAGTTTCTGCTTGGGCTGGAAATTGGTTGAGTGGGAGGTGACAAAGGGTACAGGTAAATGGAACTCGCTCTGAAGAGAAAGATGTTACCAGTGTTGTGTCCTAGTGCAGGGGTGGGCTATTCCTGCCCTTGTGCACCACAATCCAGCCTGGTTTTCATGATGTCCCTAATGAATATTCATGAGATCTATTTGCATCCACTGCCTTCCATTGTACGGAAATAGGACCATGAATATTGATTAGGGACATCATGAAAACCAGGCTAGCTTGTAGTGCACGAGGACCGGAATTGCCCACCCCTGCCCTAGGGATCTGTTCTTAGTCTGATTCTTTTTAACATCTTTTTTAGTGATACAGCATAAGGGCTCTCGGGTAAGGTTTGCCTCTTTGCGGATGATACCAAAATCTGCAATAGAGTAGACACCCAGGAGGGAGGGATCTAGTAAGCTTGTAGAATGGTCTAGAATTTGGCAGCTGAGATTTAATGTTAAAAAATGCAAGGGCATGCAGTTGGGCTGCAGCAATCCAAGGGAGCAATATAGTAGAGGGGGTGAAGTACTTTTGTCGACTAAAGAAGAGCGGGACTTAGGCGTGCTTGTGTCTGATGATCTTAAGGTAGCTAAAGAGGTAGAAAAGGCGACGGCAAAAGCTAGAAAGATTCTTGGGTGCATAGAGAGGGGAATGGCCAGCAGAGGAAAGGAGGTGATAGTCCCTCTGTATAAGTCTTTGCTGCGTCCTCATTTAAATTATTGTGTGCAGTTCTGAAGACCGCACCTTGAAAATGATATAAACAGGCTAGAGTCCGTACAGAGGGTGGCTACTAAAATGGTTAGTGGTCTCCATTATGAAGCATATGAGGGCAGACTTAAAGATCTTAAAATGTACACCTTAGAGGAAAGGCAGGATAGAGGTGATATGTTTGAGACGTTTAAATACCCCCGTGGCATAAATGCACAGGAGGAGAGCCTCTTTCGATTGAAAGCAAGCTTTGCTATGAGGGGACAGGGGATGAGTTGTGAAAGAGGATAGATTCAGGAGTGACGTGCGGAAATATTTCTTTATGGAAAGAGTGGTGGATCGGTGGAATAGTCTTCCAGTGGAGGTGGTAGAGATGAGTACAGTATCTGAATAAAAAGAAGCATGGGACAAACACAGAGGTTCTCTAAAGGAGAAAAGGGGACTGTTGTAGTGGTTGATATGGAAGGACAGACTGGATAGGGCCATGTGGTCTTTTTCTGTCGTCATGTTTCTATATTTCTATTCATACTTTTGCAGCCCGTCACTTTCTCGATGAGGATTCCACTAGGGACACTCTGTTTGTCCAAGCCATTCTACAGCACCTTTTCAGGACTTAACCACCACCTTCCCACCTGCCCTCTGTTTCTGCCGGCTACCTCAATGGACAATGTGCTCAAGAGGCTGGATCTGACTCTGCCCTGGTTGCGGTTCAGGGGTTTTCTCCCCGTCAGTTGCACCTTCTTACTCTGTCCTTCATGGTAGCCAGGAGCTTGTGAGTCCCATATTTGAAGACTGAATTTCTGCTTGTTCCTGGACATAGCATAGTTACTCACCTGTATCAGGTGATCTCCAGGAACAACAGGAATTAGTTTTCACAACCTGTCCTCCTCCCTTGAGATTTATAGAATGGGTTTTTTTTGTTTTCGTACTCTCTCTCAAAAGCTATACAGCTAACTGAGGATAATTGCTTGGAAGTCCGGAAGTCAGGCATGTATACATGGAGGGGTGCCACCAAAAGCATCTCTGTTGGATGCTGGAGAGTGTTCCCATGCAGGGCTCCATCGATGCCAACGTTACCTCATATGTAAAAACTGATTCTTGCTGTTCCCGGAGATCACCTGTTACAGGTGAGTTACTACACCTTTCGAGCACATCACCCCTCTTCTGATCCATCTTCACTGGCTTTCCCCTCAGATATTGCTCTCGGTACTAACTCTTAACTTACGTCCATAAGATTCTCCACACTGGTACTCCTTCATATCTTTCCGATGTTCTGTACCTTCATGCCCTGCACCGAGTTCTCTGCACAGTACTTGCCAACCGTCTTCATCTACCCTCCGCCTCACAAGCCCGGTTAGAGTCCATTCGCTCCTCAGCCTTCTATTTCCTTGGTTATGCCCTCTGGAACTTCTTGTCCCCCAACGTCCGCCTTGAACATTCCTCCCAAAATTCAAAAACAAACTCAAAACACACTTGTTTCGCATTGCCTTTGACCTCCCACATCCCAGCCTCTAGCCCCTCTCTTATACTGCATTTTGTATGAATGTGTACCCTTTCCTGTCCTAACAGTGGAGCTCTTTTCCCATCTTTTTTAATTCCTTTGTATTTTTTACTGTACACTGCTCTGCTGGTTTCAAAGGTGCAATATATGAAACAAAATAAAATATAAGCATAAGAGATGCCATATTGGGTCAGACCAGTGTCATGTATCATGTTTCCAACAATGACTGATCCAGGTCGCAAGTACCTGTCAGGTTCCCAAGTGGCTTGATGACCACCATCATAAATAGGATACTGGGCTGCATGAGTCATTGGTCTGAAACAGCATAGTACAACTTATATTCTTAAGTAACATTTTTGGCCTTTATACTGATTTGATTACTCTTTGCCGAGCTTATATCCCAACAGCCAGTTTCTCATTTAAAATTCTGCACCTTAAAGAAATGTCTCTGCTGTGGGCATGCCTGCAACTGGAAAGTGTCCTTCAACAGAGGAAGCCACACTGGAAGTAGGGCCAGTGTCCATCCTGTAGCAGGGAATGGGATGGTCCTAGAAAGAATTAGTCAGGTAGATAGATGCTCATCAGGGGATGATTTGGAAACATGCCATGCTCTATCTTTTCCTTACAATGTGAGTTTTTTTTCTTCATTGGACCTATTGTAAGAGCGATATTACTATAATCACTCCACTTCATAGAGATGTGCACATATAACTTTGTTATTTATAAAGTTAACAATACAAGGGCATAGATGGCTATAATAGGGAAAGGCACATACTTAAAATATTACATTTTTTCCAGGAGCTTTTGGAACCCTGGGGGTCGGAGGTGGATTTGCCCTTGGAGCCAAACTCTGCAGGCCAGAATCAGAGGTGAGTTTTATGAACATACAGATGGGAAAGGCATGGTGCTATGCTGCAAGCACATTTTCATTGTATAAAATGCTTGTTCTAGTGCTCAACGAAGAAAGACTTGCTCCCAGGCGAATGCTTAGCCTGTGGTCTCTGTAAAAGGATGTCCAACAAGGCTTCAAGATCACCAACAGCAGCATGATAAATTTTTCCCCCAAGTCCCCGGTGTTTACAAAGGCCAGGACCTCATCTGAAGCCACAACATCTTGGACCAGCTTCTCTGAACCCGAGTAATGCCGTGGTTCTACGGAGCGGGGGTCCCCTTCAAGGAAACCCAAGAAGAAGAGGAAGACCGCGAAGGCAGTGTTCCTGCATGGCTCCGACCGGCCGGGCTGTGACCCGAGCCAGGACCTCCAGTCTTCTCGTCCCAGGGATCGGGGATGGAGCAGCCTGCAAAGGTCCCGCAGAAAGACTCTACCTTGAACTGGCCTGGGTCGCCAAACACTGTCCTCATTGAGGATTCCCCTTCAGGGGAACCGGCATCGGGTCAGATTCCTTTAGTGCCAGCGCCAGTGGCTGCTGAGCCTTCTGGGCCGGAGTCCAGAATGGTGGCCCTGAAGCGCAGTTTGTCTGCCTTCATGAATCAGCAGCAGGTGCTGTTGTCCAGTACCACCAGTTCCTTCGCCCCAACCATCAGGCCTTGACGTTGAAGATTTCCCCGGAGGCCAATCCGATCCTCGAGACCCTTCGGCCTCGAGTCGATCATCAGCTAAGATCTTGATCTGGTTCCCACTCTATGGGCCTGCAATCGTCCCCAGCCAGTGCACTTGGTGCCAGCCGTGGGGGGCCTCGGAGGGCCATGGGCGTGGGTCCTTTCTTCCATCGCGTCCTTGACTGATTACTCCAAGTGGGAGATGGAGGACAAGGAGTCACCCGATACCCATCGCCATTGCAACGTCACCTCAGATTCCCCCACTTCGGAGCCCCAGCGGTGGTCTCCGCTAAAAGATATGGCATTCCTGGACTTTGTCAGGGACATGTTGAAGGCCCTTACATTCCCAATGGAATTGAAAGAGGACCCTCAGGCGGAGGAGTTTGAAATCCTCCAGTAAGAGACCCCTCAGAGGGAATCACTTACGGTGCCCATCTCTCTTATCCTGGAACGGCTCATTCTCCGTATGTGGGATACACCGGCATTGATGCCGGTAGTGAGCAAGCGGCTCAACTCAATGTATCGAGTCCGCCAGAGTCCGAGCTTCCAGAAATTACAGCTGCTGCACAACTCCATGGTGGTGGTAGAGTCCATGCATCGTCTGAAGAGTCAGAAGATGCACTCCTCGGTGCCTCCCCACAGGGTGGCCCGCACCTTGGATGCCCTTGGTAGAAAATGTTACCACGGCTCGATGCTTATTGGCCGCATCCAGGCTTACCAACTGTACAACCTCTACATCCAGCCAATATGCGACATCATGAAAGAACACAATATACAATACACAATCTATGCTGATGACATCATGATATATACACACCTTTCACAGTCGACAACACGGACTACTCCAAAATAACAAACTGTCTCATAAACATGACCAGCTGGTTTCAAAACAACAACCTCACCATAAACTATAGCAAGACTAAGGCACTAATCATCACTCGAAACACTGACTTCATCCCTCCACCCAACATCAAGATAAAAGACACAACCTTACCCATAAAACCAGAAGTAAAGTACCTCGGAGTAACCCTGGACAAGTAACTGAATCTACAATCACACATAAGCAGAACCACCAAAAGCGCATACCACAGGATGAGACTCATCCGACGCCTCAAGACCCTCTTTTCCCCAGAGCACTTCCATACAGTCTGCCAGGCACTAATAACCCCACTACTAGACTTCTGCAACCCAATCTACCTTGGTCTATCAAAACAAACACTCAGACCGCTGCAATTGGCACAAAACACAGCGACCCGTATAATATCTGGCACAAGAAGACCTGAACACATCACACCCATACTGAAAGATCTACACTGGCTCCCAATCAGCTCACGCATCAAATATAAGACAGTCATAAACATCTTCAAGATCAAACAACAGTCATCAGCCCTCAGCCTACAAACACTCATACAACCTGACAGAAGCACACCACCAAGGAGGAGAGGCACCTCCAATCGTGTTAACACCCCAAAAGACCTCACCAAGGTCCGCAAGTACACCGCGGAACGAGCCCTTTCCCTGGCTGCACCAGCAATTTGGAACACCCTCCCAGACAAACTAAGACTAACAGACCTCAAAGACTTTCGGAAGCAACTTAAGACAACACTATTCATTGAACACTATGGACACTTCACATGATCCACTCACCAAGCAAGGACAAAAGACCACCCCTGACCCTTGTACATAAGAATGTATAATAGCGCATGATGTAAATAGCTCAACAAGAATCCAATACACACCACCACAAACACACTACATGTATCACTGCATGAACACACTTGAACCACTCTTATGATTGTTTGCTGTGGAGACCGCCTTGATTGAAGGAGAAGGCAGTATACAAATACTTTTAAATAAATAAATAAATACATGGGCATGTACTGAGAGACCCGGCCAGGTTCTCAGCTTGTTTGTCCGAGGAACCCTTGCAGCGTTTCAAGAACCTTGCCAAGGCGTCCATGAGTGCTCCTAGTTTGTCTCGGGCAGCCTATGATGGCTTCAAGTCAGCGGCTCGAATAGCCGCCGCAGGCATTGGTGCCCGATGCCAGGCTTGGCTACAGTCATCCGACTTCAAGCAATGGGATCAAGACAAGTTGGTCGATGTCCCATGCCAAGGAGAGAACATCTTTGACAATGTTAAAACCCTCGGCCCAGTGTGCAGCGGCAGCCAAGAGAGCAAATAGAATGCTAGGTATCATAAGGAAAGGAATGGAAAATAAAACAAAAGATATTATAATGCCTCTATATCATTCCATGGTGAGACCGCACCTTGAATATTGTGTGCAATTCTGGTTCCCGTATCTTAAAAAGGATATAGCGTTATTAGAAAAGATTCAGAGAAGAGCCACCAAAATGGTAAAGGGGATGGAAGGATACTCCTATGAAGAAAGGCTAAAAAGGTTAGGGCTCTTTAACCTGGAAAAGAGACGACTGAGGGGAGATATGATAGAAGTCTATAAATTAATGAATGGAGTGGAACGGGTAAAGGTAGATCGATTGTTTACGTTATCAGACTATAGAAAGACTAGGGGACATGCCATGAAGCTACAGGGTTTATTTAAGACTAATAAAAGAAAATATTTTTTCACTCAACGTGTAATCAAACTCTGGAATTTGTTACCGGAGGATGTAGTACAGGCTGTTTGTGTAGCTGGGTTTAAAAAAGGTTTGGACAAGTTCCTGGAGGAAAGGTCCATAAACCTTTATTAAGAAGGAACCCAGGATATCACTGCTTGACCCAGTACAAGCATTGTGAAACCTGTGTCTTTTGGGGAAACTGCTAGGTACGTATGACCTAGATTGGCCACTGTTGGAAAATGGATACTGGGCTTGATGGACCGTGGTCTGACCCATTATGGCATATCTTATGTTCTTATGTTATGTTCTTAAGCCCATGACCGACAAAGCTGCCGAGCTGGAGACTAAGTTGATGATGAGGACCAGGCTCTCTACGAAGACCGCTGCCCCTCCCCGATGGAAGGGCTCGGTTAAAAAGCCCTTCTAGCCGAGGAAAGGGGATGCTTACAGAAACTACCCACCTTTTTAGGCCGTCTCGGCTCTCCAGCAGGGTCAGCAGGCCAAGGGACATGGGCATGGCCCTTGTAAGCAGAAGGCTCCCAAGCCCCAGGTGTCAGCTCTAGCCCAGCCGGGGGGAGCTTTTGACTCCTTGTGCATAGCCTCTCTGCTCCAAGGAGGTCAGCAGCCCACAGGGGGACATCTAATCCACTATGCCCAAAGGTGGCTAACCATCACCACGGATTCCTGGGCTCCCCTTCACCGGGACCTTCTACTGAAGGAGCTTACAGGTCTTCTCGAGGACAAAGCAGTAGAACCCATACCCCACCATCTCAGTGGCAAGGGGTTCTACTCCAGGTATTTCCTTGAGTGAAAAAGGACAGGAGGCCTAATGCCCATCCTCACTTGTGAAACCTAAACAAGTTCCCGGTGAGGGAGAAGTTCTTAATGCTCTCCCTTGGAACGTTGCTGCCCTACTTCCAGCAGGGAGATTGGCTATGCGCCTTGGATCTGAAGGATGCCCACATCCTCATTCATCCAAACCACAGGCAGTACCTGCGGTTCATGGTGGGAGGTGGTCACTACCCAAGGATCTTCACAAAATGCCTGGTAGTCTTAGCCACCTTCCTCTGACTCCATGGGGTCTTTGTCTTCCCCTAAATGGACAATTGTCTCAAAAGAACATAAGATATGCCATACTGGGTCAGACCAAGGTCTATCAAGCCCAGTATCCTGTTTCCAACAGTGGCCAATCTAGGTCATACGTACCTATTTATTTATTTATTTATTTTTTACATTTAGCTGTATTTATATCTCGCTTTTCACTGGGTCAAAGCGGTCAATTGGAGGATACATTTAACGAGGGGATATGACACACATACGCTAATACTTACAGGGAACATGGGCAATGGAGGGTTAAGTGGCTTGCCCAAGACCACAAGTTTTGCCTATAGGACTAGAAATCCCAGTCCCTCCGGCCTGAGATTGCTGTCCCCAGGTGGGACTTGAACCCCTGGCCCTCCGGCCTGAAGTATCTTGTCCTAACCACTAGACCACTCCTCCCACCTAGCAGTTTCCCCAAAAGAGACAGTTTCCACAATGCTTGTATTGGGTCAAGCATTGATATCCTGGGTCCCTTCTTAATAATGGTTTATGGACCTTTCCTCCAGGAACTTGTCCAAACCTTTTTTAAACCCAGCTACACTACATCATCCGGTAACAGATTCCAGAGTTTGATTACACATTGAGTGAAAAAATATTTTCTTTTATTAGTCTTAAATAGTTTACCCTGTAGCTTCATTGCATGTCCCCTAGTCTTTCCATATTCTGATAATGTAAACAAATCGATCTACGTTTACCCGTTCCACTATGTTCATTAATTTATAGACTTCTATTATATCTCCCCTCAGCCGTCTCTTTTCCAGGTTAAAGAGTCCTAACCTTTTTAGCCTTTCTTCATAGGGGTATCCTTCCATCCCCTTTACCATTTTGGTGGCTCTTCTCTGAACCTTTTCTAATAACGCTATATCCCTTTTAAGATACGGCGACCAGAATTGCACACAATATTCAAGGCGCGGTCTCACCATGGAACGATATAGAGGCATTATAATATTTTTTGTTTTATTTTACATTCCTTTCCTTATGATACCTAGCATTCTATTTGCTCTCTTGGCTGCCGCTGCACACTGGGCCGAGGGTTTTAACATGTAATCCACAATGATGCCTAAATCTTTAGGCTCATAAAAGGAGGCATGGCCTCAGAGGTGCAGCATGCACCATCATGTTCTGGAACACTTGAGGTTAGTGATAAACTACCCCAAGTCCCACCTCCTCCTGACACAGGGTCTGGAATTCATAGGGGCAAGACTGGAACCCTACAGGCAAAGGTCTTCCTGCCCTGGGACTGAGCCAACTGTCTCAGGGCCCTGGTCTGGGACATTTAGCACCGCCCCTCGGTGCCTGCTCGGCTTCTCTTGCGCCTACTCAGGCACATGGCTCCCCTGGTCCATGTCACCCCTGATGCCCGCCTCCACATGAGGTTCGCGCAGTGGTGCCCTCATGACAAGTGGACACAGGCTACAGGACATGTCTGGGACAAAAGCTTCAGTAACCGCCAGTTGGCAGACTCCCTGACCTGGTGGCAGACCCCCAACACCTCAAGGCAGGAATGCTTTTTCAAGCCCCAAACCCCATGAGGGTCCTCACCACAGACATCCCTGCTCGGCTGGGGAGTCCAATGCGAGGAACTCCGCACCCAGGGCAGCTGGTCGCAGGACGAGAGCAACCAGCAGATCAACCCTCCTGGAGCTACAGGCGATATCCTTAGCCCTCTGAGCTTTCTGCCTCCGGCTACATCACCAGCCGGTGTTGGTCCAGATGGACAACCAGGTGGCAGTGTTCTATGTGAACAAACAGGGGAGCATGGTGTCTCGTGTCCTCTGCAGAGAGGTAGTAGCCCTCTGCATTTATGTAGTCCAGCAGGAGATACTCCTGCGTGCAGTGTACCTGCCAGGTCAGAACAATTCTCTGGCCGACAGGTTGAGCAGGGTCCTCCAGCCGCATGAGTGGCAGCTGGACCCCAGTGTTACCGGCCGGCTCTTTCATCTCTGGGGGGGAACCAATGATGAACTTGTTCGCTAGTCCAGAAAACTGCCAGTTGCTCTGCTGCTGCTCTCGGCAGGCCCACTCCTCCAGGGTGGCGCCGGATGCTTTCCTCACCTTGTGATCGGAAGGCCTCATGTAAACCTTTCCATCCGCACCACTAATTGCAAAGTCGTTGTTCAGGGCCCTTCAGGATAGGGCCTTGCTCATCCTGATGGCCCCCCAATGGCCCAGGCAACCATATTTTCTGCTACTCCTTCAGCTATCAGTGGAGGTTCCCATCCTGTTTGAGAACTCTCCGGGGCTCTTGTTCCAGAAGGAGGGCTCTCTCCTGTACCCTAACCCGGAGTCCCTTTCGCTGATAGCGTGGCTGCTGAAAGGGTGACCCTCGTCCCTTTCAACCTCTTGGGTGAGGTAGAGGAGATCCTACTAGCTTCTCATAGGGTATCCACTAGGAAAGGCGTATGCCCTCAAATGGCGCCAGTTTTCAGCATGGTATACGGAGTACGGCGCATGATGCTGACTCGTTCTCCTACCTGGTGGTGCTGGTACTACAGTTCCTTCTCCACCACTCCCAATTTGTGTTTAAATTGAACTCCATCAGGGTGTACCTCAGCGCCCTGGTGGCACACCACCACCTGGTGGATGGCAAGCCCCTCTCGGTTCAGCCACTGTTGACCCACTTCCTAAGGGATCTGCTCTTATCGAGACCCCCGGATCGCCCTCTGGCGCCCAAGTGGGATCCTAGTGCAGTTCTGGGGCAGGCCTTAGTGGCAGAGGCGCCATACACCAGGTTCTACAAGAACAGGGTGGTGCAATGCACATACCCCAGATTTTTTTCCGAAGGTGGTATCGCCCTTCCACCTCAACCATGAGGTAGTGCTCCCCACCTTCTTCCCAAGGTCTCACGCCAGTAGAGGAGAGAGAGTCCTTCACACCCTGGACTGTGTAAGAGGCTTTGTCCTACATCCAATGCACTCAGGGCCACTGCAAAGCTGCTCAGCTTTTTGTCTCGTACGACCCCACTAAACTAGATGAGGTGGTGACCAAGCATGCACTGTCTATTTATTTATTTAGCTGTATTTGTATCCCGCTTTTCACCGGGTCAAAGCGGCGTTACATATAAGGGGGGGGGGGGGGAATTTACGTATGAGGGCGGGGCCATCACCAGGGAGGCTACATTGATGATTTCAACATAAGACATAGGACAGACTTTGGACTTGGACAGATTTTGGACATGGTCGAGTTAGTATAGTTTGAGGTAGGTGGTCATGGTGGGTGAGATCAGAGGTTATTGCGCTTTTTTGGTGGGGGTTATGTTGAGGTATTCCTGAAATAGGATGGTTTTCAGCTGTTTTCTAAAAGATAGTAGATCGGTGTTGTTTCGGAGACAGCTCAGTAGAGAGTTCCATAAGGATGGAGCATACAGTTCAAAGGCTCGATTGCAGGTCCGTTGCAAGCATTTGGTTCTTTTGTGAGGGATGGTGAGGGAGTTGCTGGAGGCTTGTCTGGTAGTTCTGCCATGAGCTGGTCGAGAGAGTAGGGTGTGAAGTTGGGAGTTCCGTGTTTAATGTATGGCTTTGTGGGTGAGTAGGATGGCTTTGTATTTAGTCCTTGCTTCGAGGGGAAGTATGTGTAGGTCTTTCAAAATTGGGGTGATGTGGTCGGTCTTCTTTGCTCTCTGAATGATTCTCGCTGTGGTGTTCAATGCTGTTCGGAGGGGGGTTCGTCTGTGTGGCTGGAAGGCCATGGTATAATATGTTACAGTAGTCTAGATGTGGGAGCGTCATGGCTTGCATTACAGTTCGGAAGTCTTGATGTTCAAGAAGGGGTCTGAGACGTTGGACTGTTCTTGCCTTGTGGAATATAGTTCCGGAGGTTTTGGTGATTTGTTGCTTTAAGGTGAGTGCTTGGTCAATAATGATGCCCAGGTATCTTATTTGTGGTTGTATTTGAATGCTTGTGGTACCTATGTTGAGGTGTGTAGGTGGTGTAAAGTCCGGATCTTTTGTGACTATGAGGGCTTCTGTCTTCTTTATGTTGATGGATAGGTTGGACACCTCGGTGAAGCATGTTGATAGTTGGGTGTTTGTTGGGTTCGTGGTTGTAATGGGGGCATAGAGCATGATATCATCAGCGTAGATGTGAAAGCTGATGTTGTGAGTGCGTATGACTGAGCAGAGTGGTTGAAGGTAAATGTTGAAAAGCATGGCTGATAGCGTGGATCCTTGGGGAACTCCTTGGTGTTGCTGGAATGGGGGAGATGTCGAGTTGCTGGTGCGGATTAGTTGCTCTCTGTTAGTTAGGTATGATTGGAACCACTGTAGTACGGTGTCTTTGATCCCGATTGTCCGTAGTCTGTGTATGAGGATGTTGTGGGAGATGGTGTCAAAAGCTGCAGATATGTCAAGGAAGATCATGGCATATCCAGAGTGTTTTTCTTGCGTTCCTATGAGGAGAGTGTTCATCAGGGTGGTCATGAGGGTCTCAACTCCATGTAGCGGGCGGAAGCCATGTTGTTGAGATCGAGGTGTTCCTGTAGTTGCTGCTGGACGATCTTCTCGATTATCTTGGCAGTGAAGGGTAGGCTTGCTATGGGTCTGTAAGATGCTGTGTCTAGGGTGTCCAGGTTTTGCTTTTTTAATGATGGTCGGATGATTGTGGTTTTGAGGGCATCTGGCATGCGTCCTTGGGAGAAGGATTCCTTGACAATACGAGCTAATGGCATGCTCAGTTCGTTTCTAGTTTTCTTTATCCAGTCAGTGGGGCACGGGTCTAGCGGAGAGGTGGTAGTGTTGAGGCATGCGATGGTGGCTGATATTTCGTCTGGTGAGGTTTCTTTGAATGTGGTCCAGTCGTTGTGTAGGTTAGGATGGAGGTCTGTTGTGGTTGTCTCACCGTTTAGCTGCGAGTTCTGTTGTGAGTTCTGCGGAGGTTGTAGTTGTTTGTATTGTCGGGCCAGTAGCTCTGGTGGGATCTTCGGTAGTTGGTCCGAGTTCTGGGGTGCTTTTGTCAGTTGTTTGACAATCCGAAAAAGTTCACGAGGTTTGTTTATGGAGGTATTTATGATTTTCATGTGGTAAATTTTCTTTGCTTTGTCGGTCTCGTAGTGATACGCATTGAGTTCATTTAAGTATTTTGTTTTGTCATTTTCGTCTTTGGTTTTTCTCCATCTTCTTTCAGTTCTTCTGAGTTTTGTTTTTAGCTTCCGAAGACTGGGGGTGAACCATCTGGCTTTTGTGGAAGGAGGTCTGGTGGGGGCTTAGTTGGCTGATGCTTGGGATGCTGCGGAGATCGTGGTATTCCAGTTGTGTATTAGCTCGTTGATGTTACTGGAGTTTGCTTGTAGATTGGGAAGAGTTTGTGCTAAGAAGTCCTCTTTGTTAAATGTTTTAAATCTTATGTGGCTACCGTCTTCCTTGTTGGTCTTATGTTGGTGTGTATATGATATGGTGATGAGGTGGTGGTCAGACCAGGGTACTGGTGAGATCTGTGGTTTGTTTCCTGGGGTGGCGGTCATGGAGCTCAGAAATATGAGGTCTAGAGTGTTGCCTTTTTCATGGGTGGGTTCCTGTACAATCTGAACTAGACCCATCGCAGTCATGGCGGTGTGGAAGGTTGTTACTTGTTCATCATGCAGCGATGGGAGGTTGAAGTCTCCTAGGATGATTTGTTCCTTTGCTGAACAGGTGCTTTCTGATATGAATTGTAGTATTCTTGGTAGGTTAATGGTCTTGGTAGGTGCCCGGTAGATTAGGCATACTGAGAGGTGCTTATTGGTGAGAGTGAGGAGGTCAGCTTCATTCGTGGATTCTGCAGAAAGAATTCTGAGGTGGAGGTCGGTTTTAGCGATGATGGCAATACCCCCTCCTTTGGTGTGTGCACGGGAGCAGTGATGGAAGGTATAGCCTTCTGGGGTTAGTTGGTTCATTAGTACCGTGTCAGTGTCTGTCAGCCAGGTTTCTGTCACACATAGGAGGTCTGTCTGCTTTTGTGTGATGAGGTCTCGGAGCATGTGGTATTTATTTCTAACAGAGCGGGCATTGATAAGTGAGATGGTGATGTGGTATGGGGTCGTGGGGTTGGGGATATGGACTTGTCTACCTGGGTGACGGAATGTATCGCCCTCACCTATGAGCAGGCTGGGCTCCCTCTGGAGGACCGAGTCACGGCACACCATGGCGGCCTCAGTGGCAAACCTGCACTTCGTCCCAATGGTGAACATCTGCCGGGCCGCCACTTGGTCTTCAGTCCATACTTTCACAGCCCATTACTGCCTGGAAAGGGAGACCCAGCAGGTCAGTGTCTTTGGCCAGGCTGTGCTCCATAATCCTTTCGGGGTCTAGGCAACTCCTACCCTCCGACCCTTCTGTGTTCAGGCTACCGGAGTGCTGGGTTCCATTGGACACAGAGGTCCTACTGTAGTCTGTAGCTACAGACTCAATTGCTGCTGTTCACGGCTCCCCTTGAGGGCGACTGTGTTTTTTTGCTATGGGCTTTTGATAGCCTGTAGCTGGGGAGTCCCATATGAGAGGACTGACTTCCTGCTTGTTCCTGGATAAAGCATAGTTACTAACCTGTAATGGGTGTTCTCTGGGAACAGCAGGAATCAGTCTTCACAACCCTCCCTCCTCCCCTTGGAGTTGCTCCTTTACCATATTTCTTTTACTTTTTGCTGTGTTTAACTATGTCATCTGACTAAGCAAAATGGCACCCTTGGGCGGTAAGGGGACCATGCATGCGTGGTGGCATCTCTCAAAAGCTTTCTTTGAAAGCTGGGGGGATGCTTCCGTGAGGGCTGCGTCGATGCTGATGTCACCCATATGTGAGGACTGATTTCTGCTGTCCACGGAGAACACTTGTTACAGGTGAGTAATTACGCTATCTGGACTCACTTTAGTGATAACTAAGGAGATTTGTTATTTTAGTCTTGTTTTCTTTCTCCCTCCTTGGGGCTGCCTATTGATTGCTTGCTCTGTTGGGGCATTTTGGGCAACACAGAGACCATTTGTCTGCACTGGAGTATTAAAGGTCTCGTTTATATTTAAAAAAAAAAAAAAGACAGACAGTGAAGGGGCCAGGGGCTCTCCGGCAGAGAAAGGAGGCTTCTGAGGTCGATTTGGACAGCAGTAGCGGCTCCCAAATCCTGAGCAGGTGAGGAGCCCCACGCACAGTAATCAGGCCACTGGTCATGTGCAGCACAGTTTCCTGCCTCAGCGCTGAAGCCGGTAAGGGAAGGGCGAGTGCGAGTCGAGTTCAGTGGGGCACAAAACGGCAGTATTTTTTGAGGTGTTTAAACAGCTACGCGGCTGCAGCAGACCCCGCTTTCACTTTGCTGAGCAGCAAGGAGTCCCATAACCATGTGGCTCCCTCACTGTTGGCTTTTCTGGCAGCTGAAGAAACTGCACCATTTTAACACTAGAAGCCCCAAAGTGCGTCAATTGATGCAAATGCATCTTCGGAGTTGTATACCAGCGCCACTGCTAGAACCATGTCAGTCATGTTCCATGACTTTGTTAGCAAGGTCAAGATGTTCAAATATGTGCATCGAAAATTAATGACAGATGCACCACCTAGCGGGAAAATGAATTTATACCTAGAAGCCCCAAAGTACGTAAATTAAGTAGTTTATATTGTCATATAATATTTTTATTTTATATTACCTTGTAGTTTGGCACATGTCATGTTGTAATGATTAATGCACAATGTTTTAATGATTATATGTTTTAATGATTATATTTTTCTTACAATTCAATTAACTCATTCCATGTATATCTTTCACTCTCATTAAGTTTTGTCTATTTTGTTTCTTACACCGCCTTGATTGTATGATAAGGCGGTATATAAATACAGTTAAATAAATAAATAAATTGACGCACTCAATTGTCTTGGATGCATCAATTGATGTACTTTTCGGCTTCTAGGTATAAATTCATGTTCCCACTAGGTGGCGCATCTCAATCACTGTTTACAGTTTTACTCCGACATTACAAACAATAAACACACGATGACGTCACGTACTGCACGTATTTAACAAATAAGCAACTTCACATTAATCCACATCTGCATTTCATGCTAAATGCAGTCGTCGTGATAATGCATCAGTTGACGCACTTTGGGGTTTCTAGGTAAAATTCCTTTTGGGGCTTCTAGTGTTAAGGAGCCAGTGCCATTTTCTATTGAGGTGAGAACCGCGCGATAGGGGATGCTCTTCGGACATGGGTTCTTTACCCTGATGCTTGTTTGTTTTGCTTTCTCTTAGCAATTAAACCATAGGACCTTGGTCTCATAATTAAAAAATAAAGAATTTTATAAGCTAAAGGCAAAGGAAGAGACAGCTGGCAGGAGGACTGGAAGGGGCAACTTGGCCTTCTGTCCCCACTAGCCTAGGCATGCTGGCTAAGCCACGGTGCTTGGTTTGCAGAGCCTGGAGGGGCACGCTCTCACCAGCAGGCCTCTGTCAGAGATGCGAGGTGGAGGCTAGAACAGTGGAAATGGACCTGCACTACGAGGATGGGGGAGAGTCTCCTTGTGCAGGGCTGCCTCCCAGTCTAAAGTGGTGCATGACTCGCCTAGCACATTGGCAGGGACACTGGCTCAGAAAGAGAGGGGGTTAGGAACTGGGCCGCCAGTGTTGGAGCCCTACAGCAGTAAGCACCTCTCTGGTGACCTCCATTTCCCAGAGTCAGGATGACTAGGGGGTTTGGGGAGGGGGTTCCCCTGAGTTCATGCTCCTAATGCACCAAGTCTTCTCCATGAAGCAGCGGGGGGCCAAAGGGTCTCCAGCACTTGTACATGGCAGGAAGAGGATGGCAGCAGAGGTAGTGGAACGCAGGGCAGAGACTGAGCCCGCCACTAGAAAACCTAGGCTCGACGCAGACCCGCTTGAGGAAACAGAGTCTCTGTACTCAAAGGACCACGGAGACTGGAACCTGGAAGCCAAGTTGGATGTAGAAACAGAAGAACTGGAAAAAGGGGAGATACCGCAGGAGGAGGAATCCCACATTGTCCACATCTTCTGCTGTGAGAAGTTGGCGGTGCGCATTATGGAGTCCTTGAAAATGCTGAGCATGCCATCAGGGAGTATGCCTTTTGAGGATGTGCTAGAGGACCACCTGTTCCAAGCGGTACGGATCCCACAAAGTTTGTTTCCCTTGCATCTCATGATTAAGCAGATGATATAGGATGAGTGGGACCTCCCAAAGTCTGGTCTTAGGGGAACTCTGACCATGGCACGCCTTAACCTTCAGCTGGAGCAAGAGCGGGAGCTGCTGCATTCATCAAAAGTGGATGCCGAGGTGTCAGCAATGATTAAGAAGACCACCATACCAGTGGAAGGCAGTACAGTACTCAGGGATGTGCAGAACAGAAAGTTGGATACCTTGTTGAAGCAAGCCTTTGATGTTAATGCCTTATCATTACAGTATCTGTTTGTGGAACATTTGTGACCGGGGCTTGCCTGCGGTGGCCTCAGGGTGTTCTGGAGCCCAAAGAGGATTCTCTGGAACCTGCAGCATCGGTAGCCAGACTGGAGTTGGGGGCTACTTATCTAGTGGATGCCTTCTATTATCTCATTAGAAGTTTGGCAAAAAGAATGGTCTCTGTGGTGGCATGGCATCGCTATTTCTGGCTACCGAATTGGGCGGCAGATGTTTCCTCTAAGTCCCGGCTTAGCTAGCTACCATTCAAGGGTTTATAGAAAATCTGGAGAAGTTGGTAAAGGACTTAGGGGAGTTGAAAGTGGACCGCCTCCAAGAGGACAAGCTGAAGCAGGGGTGCAGCTCAAGCATTTTTGCGCTGTCTGCTTTGCGCCTTACCAGAGGGGGGCACATCAACCCTCAAGGACAGGGTTTTCGGGGGTTTCGAAGAGCAGGGTGGGGTTTCTTTACTGCCACCTCTTCCTCAGGTGCCAAAAAAACGCAATGAAACGAGGAAGGCCCAGGTGGAGGTGCTGCCTATGGGAGGTCGGCTATGGGGATTTTACCCGGTCTGGGTCTAAATTATATCTGACCAATGAGTGCTGGAGGTCATCCAGGAGAGCTATGCATTGTAGTGCACAAGGCCTCTCGCGTCATCCTTCCTGCGGTCCCTGTGCAAGGCATGCGGCAAAGCCAAGGCGGTTCAAGAAACCCTTCAGCATATACTGGAGTTGGGAGCTGTGATTTGGGTTCCCAATTTATTTATTTATTTATTTATTTAGCTATATTTATATACCGCTTTTCACCGGGTCAAAGCGGTGTTACATGGGGTGGGAGAATTAAGTACAGGGGTGGGGCCATCACCGGGGAGGCAACATTGATGATTTTGACATAGGGAAGACTTTGGACATAGGACAAACGTTGGACATAGACAGGATAGAGTAGCTTTGAGTTAGAGGATCAATGTGGATGAAATCAGGGGTTTGTGGGTTTTTCGGTGGGGTTCGAGTTGAAGTATTCCTGAAAAAGGATGGTTTTTAGCTGTTTTATGAAAGATAGTAGGTCAGCATTGCTTCTGAGATAGCTCGGTAGAGAGTTCCATAAGGACGGAGCATAAAGTTCGAAGGCTCGATTGCAGGTCCGTTGTGAGCATTTGGTTCTTTTGTGAGGGACGGTGAGGCAAATGCTGGAGGTTTGTCTAGTGGATCTGCCATGGGCTGGACGAGCCAGTAGGGTGCGAAGCTGGGTGTCTTGTGTTTGATGGATAGCTTTGTGGGTGAGCAGGATGGCTTTGTATTTTGTCCGTGCTTCGAGGGGGAGAATATGTAGTTCTTTCAGAATTGGGGTGATATGGTCGGTTTTCTCTGCCCTCTGAATGATTCTCGCAGTGGTGTTTAATGCAGTTCGGAGGGGGTTGGTGTGGGTAGCTGAAGGCCATGGTAGATTATGTTGCAATAGTCCAGATGTGGGAGTATCATGGCTTGCATCACTGTTCGGAAGTCTTGATGTTGCAGGAGGGGTCTGAGACGTTGCACTGTTCGCGCTTTATGAAATATAGTTCCGGCGGTTTTAGTGATCTGTTGCTTTAAGGTGAGGGCTTGGTCAATAATAATGCCCAGGTATCTTATCTGTGGTTGTATTCGGATGCTTGTAGTTCCAATGATGAGGTGTGTGGGTGGTGTGAAGTCAGGGTCCTTTGTTACCATGAGGGCTTCAGATTTCTTTATGTTGATGGATAGGTTGTTTATTTGTAGCCATTCAGAGACTGCGGTGAAGCATGCTGATAGGTGGTTGTTTGTGGGGTTTGTGGTTGTAATGGGGACGTAGAACATGATATCGTCAGCATAGATGTGGAAGCTGACGTTGTGGGTGCGTATGACGGTGCAGAGTGGCTGGAGGTAAATATTGAAAAGCATGGCTGATAGTGTGGATCCTTGGGGTACTCCCTGGTGTTGTTGGAATGGGGGGGAAGTTGAGGTGCTGGTGCGGATGAGTTGTTGTCTGTTTGTCAAGTAGGATTGGAACCACTTCAGCACGGTGTCCTTGATCCCAATAGTCTGTAGTCGGTGTATGAGGATGTTGTGGGAGATGGTGTCAAAGGCTGCCGATATATCGAGGAAGATCATGGTGTATTCGGATTGTCTCTCTTGAGTTCCTGTGAGGAAGGGTGTTCATCAGCGTGGTCATGAGGGTCTCGACTCCATGTAGCGGGCAGAAGCCATGTTGTTGAGGGTCCAGTATGTTGTTAACATCCAGGTGTTCTTGAAGCTGCTGCTGGACGATCTTCTCGATTATTTTGGCTGTGAAAGGTAGACTTGCTATGGGTCTGTAGGATGTAGGGTCAAGAGGGTCCAGGTTTTGCTTTTTCAAGGAAGGTTGGATGATCGTGGTTTTAAGTGCGTCTGGCATGTGTCCTCTGGAGAAAGATTCTTTGACAATACGGGTTAGTGGTGAGCTCAGTTCGTTTTTTGATTTCTTTATCCAGTCAGTGGGGCATGGGTCCAGCGGTGAGGTGGTGGTGTGAAGGCAGGAGATAGTGGCTGAAATTTCTTCTGTTGATGTTTCTTTGAAGGTAGACCAGTCACTGTGCAGGTTGGGGTGGAGGTTTTCCGTGGTTGACTGTGCGGTTAGGTGTGGGATTTGTGGTTGTTGTAGCTGTTTATATTGACGGGCCAGTAGTTCTGGTGGTATCTGCGGTAATTGGTCAGAGCTGTGTGGTGTTTTTGTCAGCTTTTTGACTATCTGAAAGAGCTCTCGAGGTTTGTTTATGGAGGTATTGATGATTTTCATGTGGTAAATTTTCTTCGCTTTGTCAGTCTCATAGTGATACGCGTTGAGTTCGTAAAGGTATGTTATTTTGTCATTTTCGTTGTTGGTTTTCCTCCATTTTCTCTCAGTTTTCCTGAGTTTTGTTTTTAGCTTTCGGAGACTGGGAGTATACCATCTCACCCTTTTGGAAGGGGGTCTGGTGCTGGTTATGTTTGTAGACGCTTCAGACGCTGTGGAGATTGTAGTATTCCAGTTGTCTATGAGGTCATTGATGTCATTGGAGCTCGTTTGTAGTTTGGGTAGTATTTGTTCTAAGAAGTCCTTTTTGTTGAATGGTTTAAATCGTCTTATGTGGTGTCTATCATAGTTATTGGGTTTATGTTGGCATGTGTAGGATAAGGTGATGATGTGGTGGTCAGACCAAGGTACTGGCGAGATCCGTAGGTTCTTAGCTGAGGCAGTGGTGGTGGAGTTGAGAAAGATGAAGGACTCCATTTATTTTGTGGTGCCAATAAAGGAAGGCCCCTTTTGGCTCATTCTGGATCTCAAGCAAGTCAACCAATGTCTGCAGGTGCCCTGATTCCACATGGAGACACTCCGTCATTGTAGTGGTGAGAGTGAGGGAGTTCCAGACATCCCTCAACCTCACAGAGGCCTATTTGCACATTCCCATTTGCCTGGAACATCATCAGTGTCTCTGCTTTACAGTGCCCATGGGGCACTTCCAGTTTCGGGCATTGCTGCTCCTTTTGCGACTGTGTCACGCACCTTCACCAAAGCGTTGCTGATGGTTGCAGTGGTGCTCCATCAGGAGGGTATCCTAGTGCATCCGTATCTCAACGATTGGCTCATTCATGCAAAACCCAGTCAAAATAGTGCATGAGCCACGGCAATGGTCATGAAGTTTTTGCAGAGTCTTGGCTGACTTATCAATGCAGCGAAGAGTCAGCTAATGCCATCGCAGGTCTCGGAGTACTTGGGAGCCTGCTTTGACACAATCAGGGGAAATGTTTTCCTACTGCATCAGAGGGTGACAGGTTCTCTAGATGCGGGCACTGACGGCGTGGCATTATCTCCAACTCTTAGGGGCCATGGTGGCAGTCATTGAGCTTGTTTCATGGGCGTGGGTCTCCCTGAGGCCACTGCAGAGATCGCTCCTCCGCAGATGGTTGCATCACCAGCAGTCTCTTTCGCACCCATTGCCCTTTCAGATGGAGACTTGGAGAGCGCTCCGGTGGTGTGCCCTGAAAAACTAGCAGCAGGGATTCCATTGACACAAGAGGATTGTAAAAAATTGCAAGAGGACCTGTAGGTGATATTGGCAGTAGCAAATAAATACACATGTATAAATACTCTGTATGTCTAGGAAAAACGGCTACTCCTCATTTTCCCAGGATTCCATAGGACTACCTGGCAAACAAACGACATGATAAAACAAGAACCAACTTTGTGGTTGTATATAAATTAGACTTTATTACTGATAGCAAAAATAGTGTAAAATTAGCATAAATTAGCTTTCTGAGGAAGTATCTTATGTCACCATAAGATTATAATTATCAAGATGCCTAATCTCTGTTTTAGCAACCAACGCCACTGATTCGCTCTGCACTCAGAGATACAGTAAATTATCTGCCTGTCTAAGCTAGCCCCAACCTCAGGAAGGTGTGGGGGGGGTGGAATTAAAGCCCAGTACCTTAGATCTTGCCAGAACGCTTGTGGCTGAATCCGAGAAATTATCTCAGCAATGGCACGAAGTCAAAGTATGGCAGAGGTCCAACATCGGCTACGGGTCTGTGGGAGAGATTCACTCCGTCCCGAGGGTTTGTCCTTGGACACTATCTGACTTTCCAGCCAGAGAGACAGGCAAACAAACATATGGTGCAGAGAATGACAGAGGAAACAAGCAAAACAGTTTGTCAAAAGTTAAAAGTTCCCAGATGTAATGCAAACCTTTGTGCATGTTCCCAGAGTGCGGCGAGTGTGTGTTGGGCTGTATGTGTGTTCTCTCTGTCTCTCCCTATGTCCAGCATATAATTCTTTGTCCTGACAGCTCGGTGATTGGCTGGTCTTAAATGCCTTATGTCATCTTTAGCAAATCTGGTAACAGTTAATAGATGGTCCTTCTGCAAACAAAGGTCCATGGTGCGAGAAAGTTGCTGGTATGCAAGTCAATATATTGTTGCAAATGCTAGTACCAGTAGCACAGCAATGAGTTGTTCTGTACATAGCTGGAAAATAATACTTCTGCAGTGAAGTACATAAATATGCAGAATTGCTTGATGTGCAAGTTTTAATGCCGAGTTATAACAAAACAGGAATCCATCTTATTTAATTCAGGCTTTGGTTCAGAGCAGGCCCCATGGTTCAAGCTTTGGCTCAGAGCAGGCCCCATCTTGTAACAGGAAGCTATGATGATTAGTTTAGATAGTTTCTGAACAGGCACCAGCCCTACGGATCTTGATAAATTGGAGGACTGGACGTTCAAATGGCAGATGAAATTTAATGTGGACAAGTGCAAAGTTATGCACTTAGGAAAGAACAACCCAAACTATGATTATACGATGCAAAGTTCCACATTAAGAATCACCACAAAGGATAAAGATTAGGCATCCTCATGGATAACACATTGAAACCCTTCACCCAGTGTGCAGCGGAGGACAAGAAAGCAAATAGAATGCTAGGAATCATAAGGAAAGGAATGGAGAATAAAACCAAGGATATTTATAATGCCTCTTTATTGTCCCATGGTATGACTGCACCTTGAATATTGTATGCAGTTCTGGTTGCCATATCTTGAAAAGGACATAGCAGAATTAGAAAAAGTACAGTGAAAAGCCAACAAAATGGTAAAGGTGATGGAAAGATACCCCTGTTAGGAAAGGCTTAAAAGGTTAGGGCTCTTCAACTTGGAAAAGAGACAACTGAGGGGAGATATGATAGAGGTCTATAAATTAATGAATGCAGTGGAACGGGTAAATATAGATTGATTGTTTATGCCATTCAAAAGTAGAAACTACTTTTGAATGGCAAAACTAGAGGACACCCAATGAAGCTACAATGTAACGCATTTAAGAGTAATAAGAGAAAATATTTTTCACTCAACGCATAATCAAACTCTGGAATTTGTTACCAGAGGATATAGTAGTCAGTGTAGCTGGGTTTAAAAAAGGTTTGGACAAGTTCCTGGAGGAAAGGTCCATAAACTATTGTTAAAGAGGACCTGGGAAATCCTGCTTGCCCCAGGACAAGCACTTTGGAACATGTGTTTCTTTTTGGGAACCTGCCAGGTATTTGTGACCTGGATTGGCCACTGTTATAAACAGGATACTGGGCTTGATGGACCTTCATCTGACCCTGTATGGCATTTCTTATGTTCTTATGAGTAGTAAGTGGAATCGGGAGGACTTAACGAGTGTGATTACAGATGCTGAATTGTGAGAGAAAGCATGGAGAAGAAGCCAACGGGCTGAAAATTACATATTTTTCTGTGTGCTATGAGGCTGATAGGAGTGGAGGAGTAGCCTAGTGGTTAGAGCACTGGCTTGGTAACCAAGCAACCAGGGTTCGATTCCCGCTAGCACTCCTTGTGGCCTTGGGCAAGTCACTTAACCCTTCATTGCCTCGGAAGAAAGGCATGGCAATCTACTTCCGGTGACACTGCCAAGAAAACCCAGGAGCTTCTGGGTCGCCAGGAGTCAGGACTGACTCAAAGGCACATATTGCATTTGCATGAGGCTGATACCCGAGTTATAGACAGATGGTTGAGAAGTGTGAGTGCAAGGAGAGTAGGATTGACAGTCACCTACAGATTAATAGCAATTTGAGTGGAAGAGGAATCGAGGTATACCATCAATGTGTTGGGTATATTAAGTATGAGAAGGTGTCATGATATCTTTGAAGAACTGACAGAAAGCTGTGAGAACTAATCTAAGAACAAAGAGGATGGGTGAAAGAAGGAGAGGAAAATCTGTCTCATCAGGAAAGCAATTATAGAAGCAATCTGTAGCATCCCAGTTTGTATTAGAAATTAGAGTTTAGACTCAAGATTGAAATTAACACATTTTTTAACACATGGAACTTACAGACCAGTATAGTTATTGTTTTCTTCCGTCGGGATCAATGTCATAAACTGTGCTAATGTTAGCACAGTAGCTTACTTCTCTCTTAACGTAGATTTTCTGTGTGCTAAAATAACAGCTGATATAGTATCTGTTTTAGTGCACAAAATTTATTTGTTGAGTTGGAAGTTCTGCATAGCACTAATTGTAGTACAATAAGTTATAGCATACTATAATAAGCTTCATATAGAACAACCTTTGATTCATCAAACTGCACTAAATTTGAGCAATTTTTTACTTCTAGCTTATCAGAGAATCAAGGCTACTAGAATATTACACATATTCTTTTTCAGAATGATTTTACTTACTTGCATGCTGCTTGGGACAGGGACTGCTGTGTGTATGTTTTTGGTACACTCTGTGTGATGAACAGCAGTAGCAAAGGGAGGAGTTATGAATTCCTAAGACATAGGTGTTTGTAGCTTGTCCTGCAGTTCTCAACAAGTTGCTTTCTCCTGGCTAAACAGTTTTCCATACTGTAATTGGGTAAGACTTTTTCACTTTTTTCCACTTAGAGAGCTATCATACAGGTTAAGAACAAGTGTAGGTAGCCTACTATTACTTCATAAGCTGTTTTACTTTTCATTCAGAAGTATAGTAGAACATCTTGTGAAGATTTCCTATGAAAGGCACCACATCAATTCCGATTATTAAGACTTTAGAAAATTATATGTTCTGCCTGATTTTTATTTCTTTCTGTAGGTTTGGATCATTTACGGTGATGGCTCCTTGGGATATAGCATTGCTGAGTTTGACACCTTCACTCGTCACAAGGTAAAGTACGTTTTCAGAGCTATGTATGTGTGTACAAAGGTGTACCTTTGTAAGTGGACCTTCCAAAACTTGCCCTTTCTCATTGCACCTAAAAGTACATGTAAGCAGTTCCACTGTAAACCTATGTTTATTTATTTTTTATTTATTTATTACAGTTTCTTATATACCGCGCTATTCGGTATCAGCGCGGTTTACATCATAACATAACTACCATAACCATACCATAGTTGTCAGGTTTTACATTGAACAGGGATACAAACTTGGATAACAGGGTAAACTATGTACATAAGCTATTTACACAGCAAGGATAGGTAAAAATCAGAAAATGAGTATGAGGGCATTTCTAGAGGGGTCTAGCGTGGGTCATTTATTGAGAGGGGTATCTAGGTTTAATTGCTGGCTGGGAAGTATTGGAGAAAGAGGTGGGTTTTGAGTGCCTTCCTGAACTGATATAGATTGGTTATGGCCCTAATGTCAGGGGGTAGTGCATTCCAGCATTTGGGGATATATAAACTGCACGCCCTGTTTGTGGTTGTCTTGTTGCATTTTGCCGATGCCTTTGGTGTGATTAGCAGGTTGACAGCTGTTGCTCTTCTGGATCTGTTGGGGGGTACAATGTGGATAAGATGTGTGAATGAGGCGGAGGAAATACCTTTGATTGCCTTGAAAGTTAATAGAAGTGTTTTGAAGGTGATTCTCCCATGAATAGGTAGCCAGTGTAGCTGTTTGAGAATGGGAGTCACGTGGTCGCTTCTGGTTGCTCCGTAGATGACCCTGGCTGCAGCGTTCATGGCCAACTGTAAGGGGGTGAGTGTGGATTGGGGGAGCCCTTGTAAGATGGCATTTGCAAAATCAAAATGTGGCAGGATCAGTGCTTGATATATGGTTCGGAAATCATCTGGGTCCAACAGGGAGCGAAGGTGCTTGAGTGAACGGATTTTAAAATAGACAGCTCTGACTATATTGCTTATGTGGCGTTTCATATCCAGGCATTGATCCATCGTAACTCCCAGGTATTTTATTGCATCTTTAGTTTGCAGGTCAGCTTCCTTGACACTGACGTGGGATGGCGGAGTCCCATGGCCCCACCCCCCTGCCCGCCCCTAGCTAGCCAGTTTTCACTTCTTCCGCCTTGCCAGCAAGACGGATTTTGCTACTCTCCAACAGACATCAAACTTTAAAATCATCCAGAGAATTTTTTCTCTCCTACACCGTATGTATTGTAATTTAAAATTACCTTATCTTTCTTTCCTTCTCTGCAGACCCCTCTTCGGACAGAGAATCTCACGCTGCTACCAGGAGTAGAGGAGCAACCTAAGGACCAATATACATGGCAGCGCGGCAGCCCAGGATGTGCCTATTGGCCTCCATCCCCGGCTAGCCCCCTTGAGGGCTTCCTTCTCCCGATCTGTAGCTGAGCTCCGATCCCTCAGTAGAAGATGAGTGTGACTGCTTCAGGCAGGGGATTCGCTGCCTCCGCTACTCAACCTGCAGCCGGGATGTGCCTCCGAGGCCTCCATCCCCATCTGCACGCCCTCGATGGACAGCCCTGCTCTGGGGCTCTCTGCATCGCTTCAGCTGGGAAGGGAGCGACGGGCATCGCTCGAGAACTCCCGACCCTGCCTTGCTCGAGAACTCCGACCCTGCCTTGCCGCATCCCGATCCGGCCAGCCACGAGGCTCTCATGGCGGCGGCCATCTTCTAATGACATCACGGGCCAGGCTCCTCCCCCTTGGCGCCATTGGTCGGTGCTGACCCAAGCATCGAGGGGGGGAGGAACCACTCGCAGAGGACACTTGCTTCTCTGCGCCGGTGCCCAGAGCGTCGGCGCCGTCTTCGCCGACGCCTCGTCCGGCTCCAATGCTACGTCACGGTCCCGGCTCCTCCCCTCCAGCGCAATTGGTTGGCGCAGACTCTAGCGTCAGCAAAGAATGATGCCTCCACCGTCGGCACAGACACGCCAATCGTGTCAGCTGGTGTTCGTGCCTGCGGCCCTGCCTCGGCCCCGATCGCGTACAACATCTGTGGATGGTCAGGAGGAGTCATTCAGGGGCGGCTCTCCCAGCACTGACGGTCCGTTCGGCGCAGAGGCACTGACAGGACAAACTCGCCTATGGATGGGCCAATCGGTGAGAGGCAGCCAGCTTCTCTTGCGCCTTGCTCCAACAGCCCTCCCGGACTTTCTACACGCCCCGTGTCACCGGCAGCAGAGTCGAGAGAGCGCACAGCCACCGCCTTCGGGACTGGCGGTCTCCCGTCTTCCGGCGGGGGGAACTAATCGGGTGCATTCTATCAACCCAGACTGGCAACAAGAGGCAGGCTTGCCTCCACGCCACCAGGATCGGCTCACCCGTTACCCCAGATAAAAGTAGCCTAGTGGTTGGAGCAAAGACTGGGACCCTAGCGACCGGGGTGTTATTCCTGGCCTTGGCCAGGTCACTTGACCCTCCTTTGCCTTGACCCTCCATTGTCTCTACGACTTTGGGTTATCAAGGTCTGTTACATTGGGGCTTAAACTCCCATCGCAGTTAGCTTGCGTAAAACGAAGGCGCGCTTAGACTTGCTTTTTGCACCAAGGCCAAACGGGCCCCGTGCTGATTGAGGAGGCATTGAGCTTGGCTCCTCCATGCTGCCACGCTGCTTGCAGGGAGTCGCAGCTTGCGGCGCGTGCAATTTCCCAATCACGGGACAAACCAGCCATCAGCAAGTCTGTCCAGTGCATCCCGCAACGCCTCCGGAGCTGACGCCATACAGAGCCTCCAGCACTGGCTGACAGAGATGGTACCGGCTCTAATCTCCGGTTTCCAGCGAACCGACCTTGGACAAAGTCACCTAACCCTCCAGTGCCTCAGTATAATGGTCTGGAGATCTACTGTGACAACAGTTTGGTAAAGTACACAGTGTGTTCAGGGGCATAAGGTCACAGGTTCGAGTCCCAGCTGCGGCTCCTGCAGACCAGGTCCATATATTTCCACTGGGTCATGGACATAGTCCTTAGCCCCTCGGAGCCCAACAAAATAGTCCGCAATTCTACTTCCGGGGTCACCAGCATGCCTTTTCCACGGAAGGGCACGAGAACCTGGTTAGTGCCTGAACGAACGGCCAGGGAATCTGTTTTCAGCATGCATTCTTACGCAGACCTTCGGAGGGCATTCCCATCAGCCCTCCGCAGCCAGGACCTGCGCCCGTTTCCCAAAGGTAAGAAAGAGTTCTCTTGGACTCCTAAGGCAGATGCCTTGGTTACAAAGGTGACCAGGATGACAATGGACAAGTAGGAAGCGACATCGGCATCCAACTACATCCATAGGATACACCGCACGGGTAGCTGCTCTAGGGCTCCTCCTAAGGACTCCATAAGCTCTAACCCAGTGGTTAAAGCAACGACCTAGTAGCAGGTAAAGCAGGGTTCAGAGTCCCCTGACGCTGACGCATGTGGTGCTTCCGTGCCCATCCAGTCTCCAGCTCAGGCACCACCCCAACATCCAAGCACATGTTCCCTAAAACAGTGGCCAGGGCCACTCTGTGGTTTGGTAGTGGTATCAAGATCTGGGCTCTTCAGTTTACCGGTTGACCCCCTTCCCAGCACCACTAATAGCCTACAAGGAACATGTGTCAGCCTTCTCCGGTCACATTGACTGTGGGGGGTTTTCCTTCTCACAATGCTGCCTGCTACCGCCGGCACTTGCCACCCCTCAGCCTGCAACCACCGGACGCTGGCACCTTGGCACTTAGCGCCGCTTCCTGCTCCCGCATACAGCCCCAGTTCAGACTAGTCCAGGACAGAAGCAAAGACCACAGGGCCACAGCAGCCCTGACACTAAACAAGCGCCTGAGGATTCTACATCACCATGCTGCACAGCCGACGCTACAGTACATGGCTGCACAGCCAAAGCTACACCACACCAGTTGTGCGCCAGCGCCTCACACGCAGTGGCCACATTGTGGTGCAGTGAACACAGCCAGTGTGTTCAGGAACCAAAGGTCACCGGTTTAAGTTCCAGCTGGGGCTCCTGCCAACCCAGTTTCAAAAAAAATAAATAAAAATTATACAGCCGCAGCAAACGAAGAGGCAATGCCCCAGGTCCGATGCCATAAGGATGATATGGTGCACATATCAGTTCAGAGCCTGTGTGGAAGATTACAATCCAGAAAAGCGGGAGGCTTCACATCTGTAACTATGTAGCACTTGGGTGGGACCAATCCCTACCAAGAGGCGTGGGGGGGGCGCACCCCCCCCCTGTAGCCTCCAATCAACGTCCTTCAATGGAAGACTTGGCAGTCCAACAGACGTGGATGAGATGCACCGTCCACCAGATGTGGATGAGATGCCCTCGGCCTAACTAAGCCCTGACAATATGCCACAGTGTGCAAGGCCCACCACCTGTGGCAGCGGCAGCAGCGGGTACAGTACATAAACAGTCATTGTGTCGAATCCACCACCAGTTACAGCAGCAAACAGTGTGGCGCAGTCCGAATAGTCATAAGAACATAAGATATGCCATACTGGGTCAGACCTACGTCCATCAAGCCCAGTATTCTGTTTCCAACAGTGGCCAAACTAGGTCATATGTACCTAGCAGTTTCCCCAAGAGACACAAGTTCCACAATGCTTGTACTGGGTCAAGCATTGATATCTTCGGTCACTTCTTAATAATGGTTTATGGACCTTTCCTCCAGGAACTTGTCCAAACCTTTTTTAAACCCAGCTACACTAACAGCCTTTACTACATCCTCCGGTAACAAATTCCAGAGTTTGATTACACGTTGAGTGAAAAAATATTTTCTTTTATTGGTCTTAAATAGTTTACCCTGTAGCTTCATTGCATGTCCCCTAATCTTTCTATATTCTGATAACGTAAACAATCGATCTACGTTTACCCGTTCCATTCCATTCATTAATTTATAGACTTCTATCATATCTCCCCTCAGCCGTCTCTTTTCCAGTTTAAAGAGCCCTAACCTTTTTAGCCTTTCTTCATAGGAGTATCCTTCCATCCCCTTTACCATTTTGGTGGCTCTTCTCTGAACCTTTTCTAAAATCGCTATATCCTTTTTAAGATACGGCGACCAGAATTGCACACAATATTCAAGGTGCGGTCTCACCATGGAACGATATAGAGGCATTATAATATCTTTTGTTTTATTTTCCATTCCTTTCCTTATCATACCTAGCATTCTATTTGCTCTCTTGGCCGCCGCTGCACACTGCGCCGAGGGTTTTAACATGGTATCCACAATGACGCCTAAATCTTTTTCCTGGGTGGTGGTTCCTAATGTGGAACCTTGCATCGTGTAACCATAGTTTGGGTTGTTCTTCCCTAGGTGCATAACCTTGCACTTGTCCACATTAAATTTCATCTGCCATTTTGATGCCCAGTCTTCCAATTTATCAAGATCCTCTTGCAATTTTTCACAATCCTCTTGGGTTTTAACAACTTTAAATAGTTTTGTGTCATCTGCAAATTTGATAACCTCACTCGTTATTCCACTTTCCAGGTCATTTATGAATATGTCAAAAAGCAGCGGACCCAGCACAGATCCCTGGGGTACACCACTATTCACCTTTCTCCATTGGGAAAATTGGCCATTTAGCCCTACCCTCTGCTTTCTATCTTTTAACCAGTTCCTGATCCACAATAGTACACTGCCTTCTATCCCATGACTCTTTAGTTTTGCCAAAAGTCTCTGATGAGGGACCTTGTCAAAGGCTTTCTGAAAGTCCAGATACACAATATCAACCGACTCACCTTTGTCCACCTGTTTATTCACTCCTTCAAAAAAAAACATAACAGATTAGTAAGACAAGATCTTCCTTGTCTAAAGCCATGTTGGCTGTCTCCCATTAGGTTGTGACTATCTACATGCTGAGTAATTTTATTCTTTATGATGGTTTCTACCATTTTTCCCGGTACTGACGTCAGACTCACCGGTCTGTAGTTTCCTGGATCACCCCTGGAACCCTTTTTAAAAATTGGTGTTACATTGGCGATCCTCCAATCTTCAGGTATTAGAGATGATTTTAATGATAGTTCACAGATTACTGATAGCACCTTGTCCTCGAGCAGAAGTTCACAGGTTCAAGTCCCAGCTGTGGGCCATGCAGCACATGCCCCTACTTCGGCCTGGGAGATTATTGACCACGCATCGCCTGCAGGCATGACCCCTCATGCTTCTGCACCTGTGCGCTACGGAAAACAACGGGGACCCCCCCCCCCCAGACTCCATCCGGGCAGAGGGGCCCACACGGTGCCTGCAAATGGTGGAAGCCCACCTTGGTGAAAAGGGTATCGTCCTCTCACACCCACTACCCACTTCTGCCGGACCATCTCTGGGGCCCTAAGCGGTGATCCAGCGAACCATGCCACCCTTAACCCTTGAGCCTTCTGGTGAACCCTCCAAAGACCCAACCCCGTAACTGTCATCATGACGTGGTTCTTCTTCTCCACCTTGTGGAGAGCACACGGCCCCAATAACCCCTGCGGCACTAAGCCTAACACCACAGGGCGCAGAGAGGCAAAGGGACAGGCCCATGGCCAACCTGGGATATCCAGTCAAGTCTGTCCTCAGCTCGAGGGCAGCACTATGACTCAAAATGTAAGGCAGGTGTATCTCACAGGTTCGAAACTTGGCTGGGACGTCTGTCCAGCTGAAGAGCAGCCCTATTACTAAAAAAAAATAATAATAATAATAATTAAATAAATAAATAAATAAAATAAAATGCAGTCTCCAGTAGCCTGCCCAGAAAGGTCAGAGGGCATGAGCCTGAATAGCTGTCCCATTGGGACTCCTCCTCTAGTCCCAGGCTGTAAAGCGCAGCAAGGGTGGGAGCAGAGGACCAGGTGGCACATGGTAGATGGCAGGCGCATTCGACCTGCGGGTCACAGTTTTAAATTTGGGCTCGAGTCAGATTGGGTAATTACGGTTGCCCCGGCCCTCTCTTCCACTCGGAATCATGTGGGAGCTCACTCAACCCACTTCACGCGCACTGTCTGGTACCCATACCAGCACCCTGCGGTCTTTTACCCACCTATGCACCTCAACTGAACAGCTGCGATGGAACGCTGAGTGGGAGCCGCCTCTAGGCCCACGCTCTTGGAAGCTCACTGCCGGTGGTGACGCAATGACCTGAGTTACATCTCCAGGGAAGCTTTCACACGGCCCTGCGCCACTATATGCCCAGGACCTACCCTGAACAGTGTACGCGCCTGGCTGTCAGTCCCAGCAGCATACGCCCCTGGGGACTCTGCCTGCATCCCCATGCCTGCAAGGCCACCAGGGCCTTGCAACAGAGACTATCACATCACCCGGCCAGGGCACCGATACACACCGTGCGGGAATACCACCGGTAATTCGTGCACTTCATGCAGCTACCATATCGAGTAGTATAGGGTCATGATTTCTTAGCGTCCAGACATAAGGAGATACCTTATTGTCTGCCAGCCGGGAATTATTGGTGTCCAGGCATGAGGAGATGCCATATTGCCTGCCAGCCTTCCATGCTGACCCTAACAAACCACGTCCCTGAGTTCTCAAACCAGGGAACTTCTCTCTGCACCGCTAGTTGTTGTAGTCAGGGGCATTAACTCCAAACAATACCACTGTCTCATAAACAGAAGCTATGTCCTTCTCTTTATGCCTTGTCGTCCATGCGGCCCCAACAATTTGGACCAGCCGCACAGAATATTGACTCTGCGGACTTAGGGATCAACTTCATTCCACTCTTAGTCACCCCACTGTGACCATCGACGATAATACATGCCTTACTGGCTCAGAGCCATGGGAGCATCTTTGTCAGAGAAGGAAAGTTATACACAGACTGCAGTTTCAAATTTCTGCACATTATTTTTCTTGAAATAGGTACCCACACAAAAAAAGGTGCAGTTGTCATGGCAAGTTTCAAAGAAAAATAATAGTTATGTGTAACCTTTGAAAGTCCTTATATAAAGAGTATACATTTCCCCATGAATACATTTTGAAAATTCTCTCCTTTGTGCTCATGTCGAAGGCTCAGTTTTATTTATTTTATTTTATTTAGCAAACACTTTTGTACCGCATCCTCCTATGGATTGGATGCGGTTTACAATGAGCAAGTGATACAAGGAATGACTGATATGCATGTCTAGTCCTAATACATGGAACATTCAAGAACTTTTTACAGATAGCATAACTATGCACAAGCAGTACAAATTATTTTCCAGGTTGTGTACCTGGAATATAATCTGAACAAGTTATACAAGGCATGACAGATATGCATGTCTAGTCCTAATACATGGAACATTCGTGAACTTTTTACAGTTAACATAACAACTATATACAAACAGTACAAATTACGTTCCAGATTGTGTACATGGAATATAATCTGACCTGGTTAGTTACCAAAGAGGGTAGCGTTGAAACTATGTACAGGGTGGGATATTTGTGTGATTAAATATTAGTTTGGGTTTGTTTTTGTCAATTATCTGTTGTCCATTTCTGTGTTAGAGCTAGTGTTAATATGTGTGCCATAGTGTAACTTAAATAAATGTGCTTTTAATTTTTTACGGAAGTCCTTGATGTCCGTAAGTTGTCTGATGTCTTCTGGAAGTTCATTCCAGAGGGTGGGGGCTGAGTGTGTGAAAGCCTTGTTGTTGGTGATCTTATTTATTTATTTATTTATTTATTATTATTATTTTATTATTTATCTTCTTAGCTTTTGTAAATTCTTTTCGTGTCACTATTCTATTTATGTTTTTGCTCCTTTGGCTGCGGGTAGGTATTTCCTTGGTGACTAAGGTGTTGAGTGTCGATGGTGCAAGGTTATTTATTAATCTGAATGTGGACACCCATAGGAACAGAAGCGAGGGACATCTTGAACAATTTTCAGAAGACTGTGTTCGTGAGAAACTAGCTCAACTTAAAGTAGACAAAGCGATGGGACCGGATGGGATACACCCTAGAATACTGAGGGAACTTGGGGACGTTCTAGCAACTCCACTGACTGACCTTTTCAATGCCTCGTTGGAGTCGGGCGTGGTGCCAAAGGACTGGAGAGAGGCTCATGTGGTGCCTTTACACAAAAGCGGAAGTAAGGATGTGGTTGAAAACTACAGGCCGGTTAGTTTAACTTCGGTGGTGAGTAAATTATTGGAAACGCTGCTGAAAGAGAAAATAGTGTGGTTTCTGGAGTCCAGCAGATTACAGGATCCGAGGCAGCATGGTTTCACCAGAGGCAGGTCTTGTCAGACAAATCTGATTGATTTCTTTGACTGGGTGACCAGGGAGTTGGACCGAGGGAGAGCTCTAGATGTGGTGTATTTAGATTTCAGTAAAGCCTTTGACACTGTTCCTCACAGGCGACTTATAAACAAAGTGAGCACCCTAGGGATGGACCCTAAAGTTACTGCTTGGGTTAGAAATTGGTTGGGTGGGAGGCGACAAAGAGTACAAGTAAATGGAGCTCACTCTGAGGAGAAGGATGTTTCCAGTGGTGTGCCCTAGGGATCTGTCCTTGGTCCGATTCTTTTTAACATCTTTGTTAGTGATATAGCGGAAGGGCTGTCGGGTAAGGTTTGCCTCTTTGCAGATGATACCAAAATCTGCAATAGAGTAGACACCCAGGAAGGTGTAGATAACATGAGGAGGGATCTAGCTAAGCTTGAAGAATGGTCTAGAATTTGGCAGCTGGGATTTAATGTTAAAAAATGTAAGGTCATGCATTTGGGCTGCAGCAATCCAAGGGAGCAATACAGTATAGGAGGTGAAGTACTTTTGTCCACTAAAGAAGAGCGGGACCTAGGCGTGGTTGTGTCTGATGATCTTAAAGTAGCTAAACAGGTAGAAAAGGCAACGGCAAAAGCTAGAAGGATGCTTAGGTGCATATGGAGAGGAATGGCTAGCAGAAAAAAGGAGGTGATAATGCCTCTGTATAAGTCTTTGGTGCGACCTCATTTGGAGTATAGTGTGCAATTCTGGAGACCGCACCTTCAGAAGGATGTGAACAGGATGGAGTCAGTGCAGAGGGTGGCTACTAAAATGATTAGTGGGCTTCATTATAAAGCATATGAGGACAGACTTAAGGATCTTAATATGTACATCTTAGAGGAAAGGCGGGATAGAGGTGATATGATTGAGATGTTTAAATACCTCCGTGGCATAAATGTTCAGGGAGAGAGCCTCTTTCAATTGAAAGCAAGTTCTGCTACGAGGGGACATGGGATGAGGGTGAAGGGAGATAGATTCAGGAGTGATATGCGGAAATATTTCTTTACGGAAAGAGTAGTGGATCCATGGAATAGTCTCCCAGTGGACGTGGTAGAGATGAGGACAGTAACTGAATTCAAAAAAGCATGGGACCAACACAGAGGATCTCTAAAGGTAAAAAGTGGACTGTTGTAGTTGTTGATATGGAAGGACAGACTAGATAGGCCATGTGGTCTTTTTCTGTCATCATGTTTCTATGTTAGAATTTTGTAGTTTATCCTGCAGTAGATTGGGAGCCAGTGAAGTTTAGCTAATATGGGTGTAATGTATTCCATTGAACAGGTCTTCAGTATGGTTCTGGCTGCTACATTTTGTATTAGCTGGAGTCTTTTAAGATTTTGTTTTGAGATGCCTTAAAGGATTGTGTTTGCAAAGTCAAAGTGAGATGTTATAATAGCATGGATTATTGTTATAAAGTCGTGGAGGTGCACCAACGGGCGTAGTTGTTTCAGAATCTTTAGTTTATAGTGTATTATTTTTTGTTGTGTTTTTGATGTGTGATTCCATACTAAGGTTCTTGTCAAGTATCACTCCAGATACTTTACTTTGGTTTTTGTTTTGATCTCCTGGTTCTGCAGAAGGATTGATGCTGGGGGTGTATACGTCTGGTTCCTTGTAACATATAGGACAGCGATGGCGAACCTATGGCACGCGTGCCAGCTGTGGCACGCGAAGGCCTTGCAGCTGGCACGCGGGAAGGTCCGCTAGGACAGGTGTCTGCCTCCCTTCGTCTGCAGCCGCGGCTCCCTGCCTGTTAGGGAACCGCGGCTGTGCTTGTAAAATCGTTGCGGAGCCCTTCCTGTCTTGACGGGCTCCGTGCAGCATTGTCCCGCCTCTAAAGGAAGTTGGAAGTACACCTTCCTTGAGAGGCTGGACAATGCTGCACGGAGCCCGTCAAGACAGGCTCCGCAACGATTTTACAAGCACAGCCGCGGTTCCCTAACAGGCAGGGAGCCGCGGCTGCAGACGAAGGGAGGAAGACATGGGGAGAGGGGGGGGCTACCATCGACATGGGGAGAGGGGGGGTCGACATGGGGAGAGGGGGGGCTACCATCGACATGGGGGGGGAGGGGGCTTACATGGAGGGAGGGAGCTGATATGGATGGATGGAAGGAGGGGGGCTTACATGGAGGGAGGGAGCTGATATGGATGGATGGAAGGAGGGGGGCTTACATGGAGGGAGGGGGGACTGACATGGAGGGAGGCTGACATGGACAGTGGGGCTGACAGGGAGGGAGGGAGCTGACATGGACAGATGGAAGGACGGGGGCTGACATGGAGGGAGGGGGGCTGGCATGCACAAAGGGGAGAGACAGGGACATACTGGACAGACGGGATAAATGCTGGAGAGAGGCGAGAGACATTGCGGCTTAGGATTATAATGGGCTGATGGGGGAGCTAGCACTGGTAATGGGCAGATGGGAGAGGACTAGGACTGGTAATGGGTTGAAGGCTAGGACTGGGAATGGACTGATCAAGGGGGGGGGTTGGGACTGGTAATGGGCTGATAGGGGGGTATGACTGATAATGGACTGATGGGGGGCTAGCATTGGAAATGAGCTGATCGGTGAGGTTAGGACTGGAAATGGGCTGATGGGGGGATAGGACTGGTGATGGGGGGGGGGTAGGACTGGTGGTATTGGGCTGATTAGGGGAGGCTAGCACTGGTAATGGGGTTGAGGGGGGATTAGCACTGGAAGTGAGCTGATTGGGGGGCTTTGACTGAGAATGGGCTGATTGTGGGGAGGGGAGGATAGAGCTGCTGGCCCTGGAAGAAAACTGGGGGCTAAGGCTACAAATGGGCTGATGCGAGGGGATGGGAGAATGGAACTGGAAGGGAGTGGATCTGAGAGGGGCTGCCATGGTATTTGTACTAGAAGGGACTGGTCAGTGGGGAAGGAGGGGGACTGGAAGGGAATGGACACCAGTGGCAATCATGGGAATGCAAGTTGACATTGGAAGGTACTGGGAGTGAGGACTGGAAAGGGGCTGATACTGGGGAGGGTTACTGGGACTGGAAATAGGCTGATGGAAAGAAGTGAAGAAAACGAAAGAAGAGATAAGAAATGGCAGATGGACCATAGACCACAGAAACAGAGCTAAGAGAAGACAGGAAAGCAGAAGCCTCAGATCGGGACCAGCATGATCAGAGAATAAATTGGTCAGACAACAAAGGTAGAAAAAATAATTTTATTTCATATTAGTGATTTGACTACAAAATCATCATAATTTTGAAATCAAATATTGTTACTTGTTGTGATTAATTAACCGTATTTTCCGGCGTATTTTTTTTGGTGTGCGCTGGAAGAGGGGTAGTCTTATACGGCGAGTATAGGCCAAACACCTATATTTTAACAGGAAAAGTAGGGGGTCGTCTTATACGCCCAGTCGTCTTATACGCCGGAAAATACGGTAAGTAAATTTAACGTTTTCTATGAAAAGTAGTTCTGAGGGGGGTCAAAAAAATATTAAAAGAAAAGTGACAATAATATAATAATATATTTATAATGTGGATTACATTTGGGCCCTCATATTTACCTCAGGCTATGATTGTGATTGTGATTATGATGGTACACTGTAAGAAACAATATATGCAGTGTTAGATTTGTTTTAAATGTCGCAATGGTTTTGCGGCTCCCAGTTTTTTTTTTCCCTTCGGAAACGGGTCCAAGTGGCTCTTTATGTCTTAAAGGTTGCAGACCCCTGTGCTAGGAGAAAGGCCCCAGCCCGGCCCCGCGCTTCCCCTTCCGGTCGGAGCTTCTGCGCGCCTCTCGCCGAGAAGCTGCACGCTAGGGCTCGTGCGCCGTCCTCTCGCGAGATTATAGGACCCGCGCGGGAGCTGGGTTCCAAAGAAGAGCAAAACCTACCACTTTCATGATGAATGGGAAATGGACTACTTCTTCATCATGGTTAAAGACAAGTGTTGTGTAATTTGTAACGCCCCAGTATCCTTGCCCAAAATGGGTGATCTGGAACATCATTATAAGGCTCTAAAATATTGTTGTTAAGGTTTAATTGACGTGCTGGCACTTTGAGGAAATTCTTTGGTTTTGTGCGGCAGTTTGGGCACTCGGGCTCAAAAAGGTTAGCCATCACTGATATAGGACATCCGTTTTGCAAAATTAATGTGTAGGTTATGATTTTTTAGCCATTTTGTGAGTTAATTGAAGCACTCTGTTATTAATTGAATTGGTGGGTTTGGGATCCTGAAAGGAAGATATAACACTATATCATCCGCGTAGATATGGTATTAGACTCTGAAACGTTTGAAGATATTGCAGATAGGTTGGAGGTAGATATTAAATAGGAGTGCCGAAATGGCAGATCCCTGTGGGAAGCCTTGTTCTTGCTTAAAATTGTTTGAAGTTTGATTGTTAATCCTAACTGTGCTCTATTATTTAGGTATGAGGTAAACCAGTTATGTACTGTAGATCTTAGGTCTATTTGTTGGAATCTGTTTAACATTGCTGTGTGGTTAACGCTGTCGAATGCAGCAGAGATGTCCAAAAATAGTAGGATGAATGCTTGTTTAGAGTCATCTATTCCTCTTATAAGTGTGTCGAATAAGACTGTAAGTAGCGTTTCAACTCCATGGAATGGGCGGAAGCCATATTGTTGTTCGTCAGGTGGGGCCGAGGTGTCAATGTTATCCTGGAGTTGGGTCCGAAATACTTTTTCAATTAGCTTGGCGATCTACCTTTCTTCTTTTTCTACTATTTCTTTTTCCTAATTTTTTCATTCCCTTTTCCTCTAATTCTTTCAATCTTTTGTGCCTTTTCTGTATTCTTTGTTTCCTGTTTTCCTTCTACCTTTTTCTCATCTCTCCTCTTCCTCCCTTTCTTTTTTCTCCATTCCATTTAAACTTTCCTTATCTACTCTGCTTTTGTTTTCATTCTTCTTTTGCTGCCTCTTATTGTTTTCTATCTTCTCCCTTATGGACATTCACATGTCATGGCATTCTATAAGAATCATTTCAAGCATAATATGAGGATGATTTCTGCCACAATAATACTTTTTATGTTGCCCTACTATGCTGGCCAAAAAAGAAAAGAGACTTGGTTCTTGCATATATAGAATGAAATGTACAAGCAACAGTGCTGATATACAGGCAAGTTACTCAATTAAGTGAAGTTGTTAAATAAGTAAAAAGTACAGTAAACCTTAAAATGTCAATTCATCTCAGATCATATGAATTTTAAGTCATCTAACTTACATGCAAGAAAACGGAATCAGAAACTATTAGAGGAGAAGGAGAAGAACAAGATCAGCTTAAGAACATAAGATATGCCATACTGGGTCCATCAAGCCCAGTATCCTGTTTCCAACAGTGGCCAATCTAGGTCCAACGAACCCAGTTTTCCCAAAAGACACAAGTTCCACAATGCTTGTACTGGGTCAAGCATTGATATCCTGAGTCCCTTCTTAATAATGGTTTATGGACCTTCCCTCCAGGAACTTTTCCAAACCTTTTTTAAACCCAGCTACACTAACAGCCTTTACTACATCCTCCGGTAACAAATTCCAGAGTTTGATTACACGTTGAGTGAAAAAATATTTTCTTTTATTAGTCTTAAATAGTTTACCCTGTAGCTTCATTGCATGTCCCCTAGTCTTTCTATATTCTGATAACGTAAACAATTGATCTACGTTTACCCATTCCACTCCATTCATTAATTTATAGACTTCTATTATATCTCCCCTCAGCCGTCACTTTTCCAGGTTAAAGAGCCCTAACCTTTTTAGCCTTTCTTCATAGGAGTATCCCTCCATCCCCTTTACTATTTTGGTGGCACTTCTCTGAACCTTTTCTAATAACGTTATATCCTTTTTAAGATACTGCGACCAGAATTGCACACAATATTCAATATGAAAGAACTGTTATCAGTAATCTGTGAACTATCATTAAAATCATCTCTAATACCTGAAGATTGGAGGATCGCCAATGTAACACCAATTTTTAAAAAGGGTTCCAGGGGTGATCCGGGAAACTACAGACCGGTGAGCCTGACGTCAGTACCGGGAAAAATGGTAGAAACCATCATAAAGAATAAAATTACTCAGCATGTAGATAGTCACAACCTAATGGGAGACAGCCAACATGGCTTTAGACAAGGAAGATCTTGTCTTACTAATCTGTTATGTTTTTTTGAAGGAGTGAATAAACAGGTGGACAAAGGTGAGTCGGTTGATATTGTGTATCTGGACTTTCAGAAAGCCTTTGACAAGGTCCCTCATCAGAGACTTTTGGCAAAACTAAAGAGTCATGGGATAGGAGGCAGTGTACTATTGTGGATCAGGAACTGGTTAAAAGATAGAAAGCAGAGGGTAGGGCTAAATGGCCAATTTTCCCAATGGAGAAAGGTGAATAGTGGTGTACCCCAGGGATCTGTGCTGGGTCCGCTGCTTTTTGACATATTCATAAATGACCTGGAAAGTGGAATAACGAGTGAGGTTATCAAATTTGCAGATGAGACAAAACTATTTAAAGTTGTTAAAACCCAAGAGGATTGTGAAAAATTGCAAGAGGATCTTGATAAATTGGAAGACTGGGCATCAAAATGGCAGATGAAATTTAATGTGGACAAGTGCAAGGTTATGCACCTAGGGAAGAACAACCCATACTATGGTTACACGATGCAAGGTTCCACATTAGGAACCACCACCCAGGAAAAAGATTTAGGCTTCATTGTGGATACCATGTTAAAACCCTCGGCCCAGTGTGCAGCGGCGGCCAAGAGAGCAAATAGAATGCTAGGTATGATAAGGAAAGGAATGGAAAATAAAACAAAAGATATTATAATGCCTCTATATCATTCCATGGTGAGACCGCACCTTGAATATTGTGTGCAATTCTGGTTGCCGTATCTTAAAAAGAATATAGCGATTTTAGAAAAGGTACAGAGAAGAGCCACCAAAATGGTAAAGGGGATGGAAGGATACTCCTATGAAGAAAGGCTAAAAAGGTTAGGGCTCTTTAACCTGGAAAAGAGACGGCTGAGGGGAGATATGATAGAAGTCTATAAATTAATGAACGGAGTGGAACGGGTAAACGTAGATCGATTGTTTACCTTATCAGAATATAGAAAGACTAGGGGACATGCAATGAAGCTACAGCTATTTAAGACTAATAAAAGAAAATATTTTTTCACTCAACGTGTAATCAAACTCTGGAATTTGTTACCGGAGGATACGGTAAAGGCTGTTAGTGTAGCTGGGTTTAAAAAAGGTTTGGACAAGTTCCTGGAGGAAAGGTCCATAAACCATTATTAAGAAGAGACCAAAGATATCAATGCTTGACCCAGTACAAGCATTGTGGAACTTGTGTCTCTTGGGGAAACTGCTAGGTACATATGACCTAGATTGGCCACTGTTGGAAACAGAATACTGGGCTTGATGGACCTTGGTCAGACCCAGTATGGCATATCTTATGTTCTTATGTCTCACCATGTAACGATATAGAGACATTATAATATCTTTTGTTTTATTTTCCATTCCTTTCCTTATGATACCTAGCATTCTATTTGCTCTCTTGGCCGCCGCTGCACACTGGGCCAAGGGTTTTAACATGTTATCCTCAATGACGCCTAAATCTTTTTCCTGGGTGGTGGTTCCTAATGTGGAACCTTGCATTGTGTAACCATAGTTTGGGGGTTCTTCCCTAGGTGCATAATTTTGTACTTGTCCACATTAAATTTCATCTGCCATTTTGATGCCCAGTCTTCCAATTTATCAAGATCCTCTTTGCAATTTTCCACAATCCTCTTGGGTTTTAACAACTTTAAATAGTTTTGTGTCATCTGCAAATTTGATAACCTCACTCGTTATTCCACTTTCCAGGTCATTTATGAATATGTCAAAAAGCAGCGGACTTAGCACAGATCCCTGGGGTACACCACTATTCACCTTTCTCCATTGGGAAAATTGGCCATTTAGCCCTACCCTCTGCTTTCTATCTTTTAACCAGTTCCTGATCCTCAGTAGTACACTGCCTCCTATCCCATGACTCTTTAGTTTTGTCAAAAATCTCTGATGAGGGACCTGGTTAATGGTTTTCTGAAAGTCCAGATACACTATATCAACCGACTCACCTTTTTCCATCTGTTTATTCACACCTTCAAAAAAAACATAGCAGATTAGTAAGACAAGATCTTCCTTGTCTAAAGCCATGTTGGCTGTCTCCCATTAGGCCATGACTATCTATATGCTGAGTAATTTTATTCTTTATGATGGTTTCTACCATTTTTCCCAGTACTGACGTCAGGCTCACCGGTCTGTAGTTTCCCAGATCACCCCTGGAACCCTTTTTAAAAGTTGGTGTTACATTGGCGATCCTCCAGTCTTCAGGTATTAAAGATGATTTTAATGATAGTTCACAGATTACTAATAGCAGGTCTGCAATCTCATATTTCAGTTCTTTCAACACCCTGTCATGTATACCATCCGGCCCAGGTGATTTGCTACTCTTCAGTTTATCTAATAGTTGTAATACATCTTCCCGATGTATCGATATTTCCTTCAATTCTTCCGCACCTTTAAATACCACTTCAGTCATGGGTAACATCCCAACATCTTCCTCAGTAAAGACCGAAGCAAAGAATTCATTCAGTCTCTCCGCTATCGCCTTGTCGCCTTATTAAAAGAGGGCTGCTACACAGTACCCTGTCTTGTGCTGCTGAGGTAAGCTATATTCTGATTTGATTTAAATTATAGCTCTTTGCTGTTGCTAGGCTCTAACTTATTATGAAATTTAAACTACAAGCTCTCTGTTGGGTTCCACATTTAACCAGAAAGCTCTCTTCTGTGTTTTAAATTTAAACTAAAAGTACTTTGCTGATGCTAGGCCCTGACTGACTATTAAGTTTAAACTACAAGCTCTCTGCTGGGTTCCATATTTAACCAGAAAACTCTCTTCTGTGTTTTAAATTTAAACTTAAACTGCTGCTACTAGGCCCTGACTGATTTAACAAAAAATAGTGGGTTCACAGATTAATTAGCTTTAATACAAAGAATTCCTTTCAGAAAATTCCCAGAAGTATATACTCACAATTGCAGATCTCTCTCCAGAAGTAACAGTCCCCTTTTCTAGTTCTTCAGGTTTCCTAAAGCTATGAGAGTTAAAGAAAAAATTCCAGCCTCAAATTAGAATGCTACAAGATGCTGAAGGATCCATGTTGAATGATGCTGAGAAGATCAAGAAAAGGAGGAAAGAATATAGTCATTATACCATAAAGATCAAGTGGATCAACAGCTGTTTTAACCTGTACCTTATGATCAGAAACCATTGGTGGTGAAAGAAGAAGTCGAAGCAGCATTGAAAGCATTATCAAAGAACAAAGCACCAGGCATTGATGGCATTCCCATTGAAGTATTACAGCAATCAGATGCAGCTATTACCATTCTTACGAGGCTCTTACATGAAATTTGGAAGACAGCATCATGTTCAACTGACTGGAAGAGATTTGTGTTTATACCAATACTAAAGAAAGGTAATCCAACTGACTGTGGAAATTATTACACAATCGCTCTGATCCCCCATGCCAGCAAGATTCTACTCAAGATTATTCAACAGAGACTACAACCATACCTGGAACGAGTACTGCCTAAAGTAGAAGGCAGTTCGGGAAAGGGCGAGGAACGAGAGATATCATCGCGGATGTGAGATGGATCCTTCAAATGACAAAAGAATACAAAAAAGGATATCCGTATGTGTTTTATTGACTACAACAAGACTTTTGACTGTGTAAACCATGAGAAACACTGGGCCACATTAAGAAGCATGGGTATACCAGAACACCTGTTAGCTCTCTTGCACAACCTTTACATTTATCAAGGAGCAACAATTCAAACAGAATGGTTTAAAATCAGCAAAGCTGTACGACACTGCTGCATATTTCCCCCTACCTGTTTAATTTACGAGTATATGCAGAGAAGTAGGTCTGTATGAAGACAACCGAGGTGTGAAGATTCATGGAAGACTCATCAACAGCCTTCACTATGCTGATGATAATACATTAATGGCTGAAAGTGAAGACAATCTGAAACATTTGCTTCTTAAGATCAAGGAACATAGTCTTAAAATGGGCCTGCCCCTTAATGTAAAGAAGACAAAGATCCTGACAGCTGGCAAAGTCATTAAGTTAATCGTTGATGGAGAAGAAATTGAAGTAGTTGACAACTTTAATCTACTTGGATCAACAGTCAATAAAGAAATGGCAAGCAGTCAAGAAATCCGACGACACATTGCTCTTGGCAGAATGGCTATGAAGGACCTAGACAAGATTCTCAAGAGCAGAGATGTCTCTCCTTACAAAGATTAGACTTGCTGAAGCCACGGTATTTTCAATAATGTCATATGGATGCAAAAGTTCGATAGTGAAAAAGATAGACAAAAAAAATTGATGCCTTTGAATTATGGAGCTAGTGACGAATACTGTGTTTACCATGGACTTCCCGAAGAACATACCAGTCAGTACTAGAGGAGATCAAACCTAAACTTTCTTTGGAAGCTCAGATGACAAGACTTCAACTTTCATACTTTGGACACAAGAGAGAGATCATTGTAGAAGGTCAATGCAAAAGAGGAAAATCAGCAATGAGATGGATCGATATATAATTTATTTATTATTTATTTTATTGATGTATTTAACAGGTTTTCTATACCGCCTTATCTTAATTCAAGGCAGTTTACATTGTAATGACAGAATTTTACATTGAACCAGGGCGATATAACTTAGGAAGTTTTAACATAGCTTTACATTGAACAGGGAGATTTAACTTGGAGGTTTTAATAAGATTTATTTATTTATCCATTCTTATGTACCGTGCTATTCAGAGTCAGTGCGGTTTACATAAAACAATAATATTTGCATTACATCAGAACAGTGATATCAATGCTTACATTGTAACAGGAAAATAAACTTGGATTGAACGGGGAAGAGGAAACTAATAAGCTAATAACAGAGTTAAATTATGAACTATTTACAGATTTACAGGTTAGAATTAATAGTGAATCATGTATAGGACTGTGGAGACAGTGAGATGTACCTGGTGTGGTGGTCAGGTATATTCTTAGTTATGAGGTAGGTTGTGGGAGTAAAGAAATGGATGAAGGAATATTAGTGTGGAGGGGGGTTAATAAGGTGAGAAAAATGGAGGAGGAATAGATGATGCTTTAAAGCTTTTCTGAATTGGGGAAGGTCCCTAATTGCTCGAAGGTGTGGGGGGAGGCTGTTCCAGATTCTTGGGGCGTAGAATGCAAAGGCTCTGTTTCTGGTTAGTTGATTACACTTTATGGATTCGCGGGGGATAGTAAGAGTGTTGGCGGTTTCTGATCTTCTCAGCCTGCTGTTTGGATTGATTGTAAGGAGTGCTGAGATAGATGAAGGAGACAGTCAGTTAATGGCCTTGAAGGTTATGAGTAGAGCTTTGTAAATGAGTCTGCTGTGTAGCGGTAACCAGTGAAGTTCCATCAGTATGGGCGTAATGTGATCACTCCTGGCTATGCCACTGAGAATGCGTGCTGCTGCATTCATGGCCATTTGGAGAGGGTTAAGGGTGCTCTTAGGGAGACCGTGAAGGATTATATTTGCATAATCAAAATGAGGGATTACTAGTGCTTGGAAGATAGTTCTGAAGTCCTGTGGTAGAGGTTTAAGGTGCCTTAATGTTAAAATTTTGTTGTAGACGGATTTGGTCGTGTTCTTTATATGCTCTTTAAAGTTAAATTGTTTGTCTAGTGTGACTCCCAAATACCGTATGGCTGATTTGCATGGGAGTTCTGCATCTCGTACCTTCAAGGTGGCGGGGGGGGGGGGGTGAAGTTCTTGTTCCTGGAGATAAATAAGACCTCCGTCTTCTTGAAGTTTATCCTCAAATTCTGGGATAGGAGCCAGTCAGTAATTGCGTTAAAGCAGTCGACTAGTTTGGAGATGTCAGGATGCATAATTTTTACCGGGGTGAAAAGTAGGACGTCGGCGTAGATTAGGCTGAGGATGTCAAATGAGCGGATAATGTTGCAAATCGGCTGCATATAGATGTTAAAAAGTAGGGCAGATAGGGAGGAACCTTGAGGGACTCCCTGCTGTTGCTGGAAAGGCTCCGATGTTGATGATCCTACCCGGACATATTGCAGACGATTAGATAGATAAGATTTGCACCATTCCCATGCAAGTCCTTGAATTCCTTTTTCCTGGAGTCTGGAGAGAAGTAGATCATGGTTGACAGAATCAAAAGCCGCGGCTATATCGAGGAAGATTAGAATAAACCCATCTTCAATGTTATCTATGCCTCTGGATAATGTGTTGGAGAGTATGGTAAGTAATGATTCTACACCGTGCGCTTCACGGAATCCGTGTTGATAAGGGTCGAGAGGGGCTGTTGTATCGATATGTTGTTGCATCTGTATTTGGACCACTTTCTCTATGAGTTTAGATAGTAGAGGTATGCTTGAAATCGGACGATGTGATTCAGTCTTGGATGGGTCCAGACGAGTTTTTTTTCAGGAGAGGACGGATGGAGGTTTGTTTAAGCGAGGTAGGGAAAACTCCAGATGCAAATGAAAGCTTCATGATGTGCGCTAGGATAGGACTAAGATCTCCAGGAACAAGCAGGAATGAGTCTTCACATATGGGTACGTCGGTACCGACGGAGCCTGCGCGGGAACGCTCCCCAGCTTCCCAAAAAGGAAAGCTTTTGGGAGCATCCCACAGCGCCTGCGTGCTGCCTTCCCGCCTTTCCAACCGCCTCTCTCCAGTTCTCCTTTTCCGCGGAGCCAGCAGGTCGTGTTCCTGTCACGGCTGAAGAAGTTCTTTGTTTTATTTTATTTCTTTGGTCGCGCGTCTGCCTTCTCCGATGTCGGACCGGTACCGCCGGTCTTTCTTTCTTTTCTTAAAAAAAAAAAAGAACAACATATTTTTCCCCTCACTTAGTGTGTTTTTCCTCTTTTGGGCCTTAGGCCTCACGAAAAATTTTCCTCATGGAAAAACCAGCCTCCGGGTTTAAAAAATGCACTAAGTGCAGCGGTACTATTTCTGTTACCGACACCCATGAATGGTGTCTCAAATGTTTGGGTTCTGACCACTCCATTTTGGATTGTTCGTCCTGCTCCTTGATGTCCAAACGAGGTTTACAGAACCGAGCAGCCAAGCTCCATGTTCTGTTTCCCTCTGATGCAGCTTCAGTGGCATCGACGTCTTCCAGGGCTTCTTCTTCCTCCCATGGATCTCAGGTAACCAAACATAAAACCAGCCGGTCCTCGAAGGGTAGATCTCCTTCCAAGCATCGAGATGCCTCCGGGCTTGCCCTCGAGGATCCTGCACCGGCAAAACTACCCCGGCGGGAAGGTCCGGCTTCCAAAGCTCCACCTGTGGGGTTACAGGTTGATATCGATGGCACGGCCTCGACCGATCACCTGTTAGAATGCTCTGGGGTACCGGCACAACCTTCCGGTACCGATTTCCAGGCATTCATGGCGTCGATGGATCAGAATGTTCTATCCATGCAGCAGGCTATCACGGCCTTCATTCAATCTGCGACGTCGCTGATACCACAACAAACTCCGTTGACGGTATCAGCCCAGGTACCGGCACCAATGCCGGTACCGGTACCGACTGCATCGACATCGGCCATGGTGTCGACTGCAGCGTTTCCCTGCCTAGGGATGCCCATCGGTACCAAACCGGTACCAATAACGCCCGATGTCGATACGGCTCAGTACGCGTATCAAGCTTTGAAAGAGCACCCTGACAGTCGATACTTTCATTCCTCCGAAGATTTCTGCTGAAGTATCCATAGCCCTTCCTGAAGAGCCTTCTTCTCCAAAAAGAAGAATGTCTCCTCCAGAAGACTTGTCTTTTCAAGACTTCATAAGAGAAGTGGCTAAAGGGCTTTCTATTTCAGTAACCTCTGAATCAGAGCCTAGAGCTAAAAAATTAGATATTTTAGGTTATCCCAAGGCTCCTAAGGAGGCAGTCACCTTGCCAATTCATGAGATTCTTTATGATCACATGATTGACTTATGGGAGACTCCTCTCACTATTTCTCCTCATTCTCGTAGGTTGGACACCATGTACCGTGTCCCTCCTTGTCCTGGTTTTCATAAAACACAGCTTCCTCGCCATTCTATTGTGGTGGAGTCAGCTATGAAAAAGATAAAGAGTGCAAAAAGACACTCCTCTGCTCCTCCAGGAAGAGAATGCAGGACCTTGGATGCTTTTGGTAGGAAAATCTTCCAAGCCAGTATGCTCATTGCCAGAATCAACTCCTATAGTCTTTATATGGGGATGTTTCTGAAAGAAGTTGCAGATAAGCTGCACATTTTCCTCCCTTTTCTTCCAGAGGATAAAAGGGAAGAATTTCTTATTTGGCTTAAGCATACTCAAGATATTTCAAAGTTTTCCAACCGTGCAGCTTTTGACTCCTTTGAGGGTGCCAGCAGAGCTTCGGCCATTGCCATAACTGCACACAGAATTGCTTGACTCCAAGCTTCTGATCTAGAATCTTGGGTCCAGGATGGCTTGGGAAATCTTCCTTGTACAGGAGAAAACCTGTTTGGCAAAGATTGGCGAATAAAAGCCACTCAAATGGATGCAGAAAATTCTGCTTTGGATAGACTTTCAAAGTCAACCTCCATTCCTGCCAAGAAAAAACCTTTCAAGAAGTCTTTTTTCCTCAAGAAAGGCAGATTCCATCCTGCTTCTGGCCAGCAATCATCTACAGGTCGTTTTGCTGCTAAGCGTCAGCAACCTAAGCAGGCCAGGCCTAAGCCTACAGGGGCTGCTGCAACTCAGCAGACCCAGCCTCCTCAGGGCTTTTGACTTGATGCTAGAGAACTTAGCCTTTCTGGCTCTGAAACAGCCAGAGCCTCTCACCATTCCAGGAAGGTTAGCTCACTTTGCTCCCAGATGGGAGCAAATTACAACAGAGCAGTGGACCCTCTCCATCATAAGGGAGGGGTATAAACTTCATTTCTCAAACCTTCCTCCTCACACCATGGTGAGACATTTCAATTCTCCAACATCTCTCCTCGACCTTCTAGGTCAGGAGGTGGCTGCCCTTCTTGCCCAAGGGGCAATAGAAGAAGTACCTCTTCTTCAACAAGGGTCAGGGTTTTACTCCCCCTACTTTCTGATCCCAAAGAAAACAGGGGGCTACAGACCCATATTAGATCTCAGAGAATTGAACAAATTTCTATGCAAAGAGAAATTCAAGATGCTTTCTCTGGGCACTCTCCTTCCATACCTTCAGAGTCAGGATTGGCTTTGTTCTCTAGATCTCAAGGATGCGTACACCCATGTCCTCATCCATCCATCTCACAAGGTTCCTCCGTTTCCTTTTCCAAGGGAAGCATTACCAATACAGGGTGCTTCCTTTCGGTCTGGCCTCTGCTCCAAGAGTGTTCACCAAATGCATGGCAGTAGTAGCTGCATTTCTACGCACTCTGGGAATATTTGTATTCCCATACCTGGACGACTGGCTCATCCGAGCTCCATCTCAATCAGAGGCCCAGACTTCCCTGGACTGCACAAGGCGCATTCTGCAGTATCTGGGACTTGTGGTAAACCTCCCAAAGTCCCAGCTCACCCCTGCTCAGTCCCTAGAGTTCATAGGGGCCTGGCTAGATACTACCACTGCAAGGGCCTATCTTCCTCAGGCCCGTTGCCTACGCCTAGTGCAGTTAGCCTCCCAGATTCAGTCAAAGAGCCATTTAACTGCCCGGGAGATGCTACAACTGCTAGGCCACATGGCATCCACAGTGCATGTGGTCCCCTATGCTCGCCTTCCCATGAGAGCAGCTCAATGGACTTTGTCCACCCAGTGGACTCAAGCATCAGGGGGTCTGTCAGACAAAATAGCAACCTCCAGGCGCCTCTTTTGGTCTCTCCAGTGGTGGAAGTCCACCCAAAATCTGTTGCTGGGGTCCCCCTTTCAACAGTTGTTGCCCCAAGCAACCCTCACAACAGATGCCTCCCAAACAGGTTGGGGAGCTCATCTACAACACCTCTCCACTCAGGGCACTTGGTCTCCACAGGAGACCTCTCTACATATCAACCACTTGGAGCTCCGAGCAGTTTTTTCTAGCTCTCAAGGTCTTCCATACCCTGCTCAGCCACAGGACAGTCCTCATTCATACGGACAATCAGGTAGCCATGTTTTACATAAACAAGCAAGGAGGAACTGGCTCTCTGTCGCTTTGCAACGAAGCTTTAAGATTGTGGGCCTTCGCCAGAGAGCATCAAATCCATCTCCTGGCCGTATATCTTCCAGGAATCCAAAACTCTTGGGCAGACAGACTCAGTCGAGTTCTGCTTCCACACGAATGGTCCCTGCACATGGACCAGGTACTCAGAATCTTTCAAGAGTGGGGAACCCCGGACATAGACCTTTTTGCAAGTCCGTGGAATGCCAAACTTCCCCGGTTCTTTTCCAGAATTCCGTGTCAGGGAGTTCAGGCCAAGGATGCCTTCCTCCTTCACTGGGGTCAAGACTTCCTCTATGCCTTTCCACCCATTCCCTTAATTCCCAAGACTCTGTTCAAGCTCCAGAGGGATCAAGGAACTATGATCCTCATAGCTCCACGCTGGCCACGCCAAGTGTGGTACCCTCTACTTCTGCATCTCTCTCAAGCTCCTTCCCTAGACTTGGAAGCTGCTCCAGACCTCCTGTCCCAGGAGGAGGGAACTTTGTGGCACCCAAACCCCAAGTCCCTTCACCTCAGGGCTTGGTTGCTGAAGGCTTAGACCTTCAAGGTTGGAATCTTTCTCAGCAGGTGAAGGATATCCTCCATGCTTCCAGAAAACCTTCTACTAGACGTTCCTATGCTTTTAAATGGAAAAGGTTTTCTATTTGGTGTGCTGAGAAGAGTCTTGACCCTCTAGCACTATCTTTGAATTCTCTATTGGAATATCTCCTGCATCTCTCCAATGCAGGCCTTAAGACAAATTCAGTAAGAGTCCATTTGAGTGCTATTGCAGCATCCCTTAAGCCTCTCAATGGACAGCCTATTTCCTCTCATCCTCTTATTGCAAGATTCATGAGAGGCCTAACTTTAACTAAACCTCCCATTAGGCCTCCTCCGGTGACATGGGACTTAAATCTGGTTCTTGGTCAGCTTATGAAGCCACCTTTTGAACCCTTAGCCACCACCTCCTTGAAATTTCTTTCCTGGAAGGTTATTTTCCTCATTGCAGTCACATCAGCTCGCCGCATCAGTGAGCTACAGGCCTTGGTGGCTAATCCACCTTATACAAGGTTTCATCATGATAAGGTAGTCCTCAGGACCAATCCACACTTTATGCCTAAAGTGGTCTCACCTTTTCATCTGAACCAAGAGGTATATTTACCTGTCTTCTTTCCAGGTCCTCATGCATCAAGTGCAGAAAGGAATCTTCATACCCTGGATTGTAAAAGGGTTCTTGCCTTTTACTTACAAAGGACTCAGCAACATAGAAGGTCTTCCCAACTCTTTGTTGCTTTTGATCCTTCTCATTTAGGACTTCCAGTCTCTAAGAGGACACTGTCCACTTGGATTGCCCAGTGTATTTCTTTCGCCTACCAGAGTAAGAACCTTTCTCTGGAGGGCCATGTCACAGCTCACAATGTGAGGGCCATGGCAACTTCTATGGCTCATCTAAATTCTGTGTCCATCGACCAGATCTGTCGAGCAGCCACATGGGCCTCGGTTCATACCTTCACGGCCCATTATTGTTTGGACAAGGACTCCCACCGGGATGCCTTGTTTGGTCAGGCTGTCCTAAAACACCTGTTCCATACTTGAGCAACTCCTACCCTCCATCCCTGTTTAGATGCCTGAGATCCAAGGGGGAGGTAGTGCCCTTCTCAGGGTCTACAACCCTGGGGATCTCCCCGGCATCTCTAGCTGGGGAGTCCCCATATGTGAAGACTCATTCCTGCTTGTTCCTGGAGATAGCACAGTTACTTACCTGTAACAGGTGATCTCTGGCAACAGCAGGAATAAGTCTTCACAAACTACCCACCTCCCCAAGGAGTTGCATCTTCTATCTCTCTTTCCTTTCCTCTCTCTCTCTCTCTCTGTCTCAGCTCTGAAACTCGAACTGGAGAGAGGCGGTTGGAAAGGCGGGAAGGCAGCGCGCAGGCACTGTGGGATGCTCCCAAAAGCTTTCCTTTTTGGGAAGTTGGGGAGCGTTCCCGCGCAGGCTCCGTCGGTACCGACATACCCATATATGAAGACTTATTCCTGCTGTTCCCAGAGATCACCTGTTACAGGTAAGTATACCGAAGTATACAAAATTGTTAACTTGTTCCGTGTAAACCGCCCTTGATCTCTGGAAGGGGCGGTATAGAAGAAATAGTTAAATAAATAAATAAATAACTGTGCTTTCTTTGCGCAGGGTCCTGATCCAGTAGGCCGGACATGGATCATTAGGTGCTGTGGTTGTGTTGATCGAAGAAATAAGGTCAGAGATGTATTTCTCTGCTTGGGTGATTGAATTCTAAAAGAGGAGACTGCGTTGTAGGCAAGTGGCTAGGCATGGGGCTCATGACAGCATTTGTTGTAAGGGTTTTGGACTGGAGGTAACTAGAATATAATTGCGGATGAATGGAGGCTGTCTGGGGCGCAGGTATGGTTTTGGTAAGGGATTTGACTGTGCTGAAAGGTCACGTGGTTTGTTAATCGAGCGGAAGAGAAGTTCAGTGTGGTATTCTCTCCTCTTTTCAAATATAAGCTCCCTGTGCTGCTTCAGGTGGTTATTGTAAGATGCTTGATCTTCTGGAGAGCGGGAGTGGCGCCATTTTCTTTCGTGCTTCCTTAAGAGCAGACGGGATGATTTTAGCTCAGCGGAATACCATGGAGCTTGTTTTCTGATTTTCGGAGGGCAATTGGGGGTAGTAGTCATAATTGAGGGGAGAGGTTGTGAGCACGATTTTAGAGTGTTATTCCATAAGTCAATCATATCATCTAGATTTGATGCAGGCTGTTGGAGCGTTGGGAGGACCTTATTGACAAACTCTTCTATGTTCAGAGGTCTGGAGTGGAAGGCCTTTTTTGTGGGGGTAGATGGGGCATGAGGTTGTTGAGAAGGAAGTTGAAAGGTGATGAGATTGTGGTCTGACCACGGCACCGGGGTGAATGTGAGTTGGGGATTGTAGTTTGCCTCGGACTTAGGGGCAAAGATGAGGTCGAGAGTATTACCCTTAAGATGGGTAGGGGCGTCGACCAACTGTGTGTAGTTAAGCAGAAGCATGTTATCCAAGTTGTTTTCTCCTGTTCTATGTGAAGCCAAACAGTTTGTTATGGTCATTTTGTTGTATGTAAACCGCGCTGACAATAGTGCGGTATATAAGAAATTGTAATAAATAAATAAATAAAAAATTGTAATAAGATCATCCATGGCCTCGAGGAAGGTGCTAGAGTGGATGGGTTGAAGGGATGATAAGTTAAAGTCACCGATTAACCAATTGGGCTTCTGTGGACTCTCAGGGTTGCAGGCCATGTCTTATGTTAGTAAGGTCTTCTGCAGGGGATGAGGGGGCTCTATATATAAGATTAATGGTGATGTGCTTGTTGGATATGGTCACTATGTGTTTAAAACTCCTGGAGGATAGAAGCTGGAATTGGAGAGTGGTTCTTGCTAAGATAAATACTCCTCCTCCTTTCCGGTTAGCCATATGACATAAGTGTATAGAGAAGTCTTGTGGGATAAGCTGATTGATGACAACCGTGTCTGTGTCAGAGAGCCATGATTCAGTGACCATTAGGATATCAAGCTTTAGATTCGCAACTAGATCTACTAATACTGGCCATTTTTTACGAGCTGATCGTGAATTAATAAGAGCACATCTCAGACTACTCTGTTTTGGTGTAGGATTAGATTTAGTGTTGTTAGGGTTACTAATAGATACATAGAGTAGATGAGAGTGTCTAATTCGGTGTGGGAGTGGAGGAGCATGGTATGAACTGGTGTAGTTTTTTCTGCCAATAGGAATGAAATTATGATTGTGAGAAGGCAGATGTGTCTTGGAAGATATTGGATAGCAGGTACAAACTGGAAATGGTGAGCAAGGAGATGGCCATGTTAGGGTCTGGGAATTAAGATTAACGTTAATTAGGTAGAACTGTGTATCATTGTGTTACAACAGTAGTGAAATATGTTTTGCAGTGTAGCAAAAGGTATTAGAGTCCATATGCAGGAACAATTAGTTGTTACATTGTGGTAATATGAAAAGTATATCTACAGTGTGTTAACATTTTAGCAGTTGCATATCAGTGATTTAACAGGCATTTGGAGAATGACAGCAGCTATGAATGTCACTTTATCAATGAGCCGCCTGACTGAAGACCGAACACAGTTTAGGACTACTATCCAGAGGGTCGCCATGAGTCGACACTGACTCGACGACACTTACCAACAACAACAACCACCTACATGTGTAGAGATATCATTCAATTAGCAATGGATATTGTACACAAGTATTCCACACTTGAAGACTATAAATATTATTCAAAGGACACAGTAAAAGACAGCACCATTTTAGAATACCCTTGGAATTTATTACAGAGAGCTAGCAGAAACAGCTCTTACATATCTTTACTATTTTGTTGGAAAAATTTACAAACAAATTAGCTATAGCTCCAGACATAGCAAATCTCTGTTTTGAACTTTGCAATAAGCATTTTGAAGGATCGTGTTTTAGTAAATTATTCACCTATGCAAAAGATACATTGATAATATAAGAATTTGTGAATATGATGTTACAAGCTTTACAAGAATTTCCCTACTAGTAAACACAGATACAGATGCATTATAGTATGGTCTAAATCCTGTTTATCATAAGATGCCTTCTTTTCCCTGAGGGATCCTCTGTATTTGTCCTTTGACTTCTTGAATTTAGATACCGTCCTGGTCTCTACCACCTCACTGGGAGGCTAGTCTGTTAAGAAGTATTTTCTCAGATTACTCTTGAGTCTGTACCTTTTCATCTTTATCTTATGCCCCCTAGTTCCAGAACTTACTTTCCATTGAAAGAGGCGGTCCTCCTGTGCATTTGTGCCATGGAGGTATTTAAATATCTCTATTTCTTAGGATGAGGGTGAAAGGGGATAGATTCAGGAGTGATACTGTCACCACCAGGTGGGCAGACTGCCTCCTGGCTAGCAGGTCTGCGTCTGATGGCAATGAAGTAGTTGCGCGACAGGAGTGGTTGAAGGCAAAAGGATTTATTTCCCCTCCCGGGGTCGGATTATTCAGATAACACAACACAATATTCAAAATAAATAAGCCATGCTTTCTGGCAAAACATAAAGGAGAGTAGAACAACTTCTTGCTTCAAAGTAAATGGTCAAAGTTAAACATTCAAACTCAGCACATAGTTTCACTATGTGCAAACCAGCAGTCTTCCGTTATAGTGTTTTCCTTATACACTAAGCACAGCCTTGACTAACACAGAGATGTTACTTTATCTGATAAAATCAATGTGCAGTCCATTGGGTCACCATTAAATGAACACTCACTGAGTGTGTCAATGACCATAGGCTCTTGTATGCATTCTGAATTCTCTTTATCAAAATACCTTTGTAAGTTCCCCTGTAACGTGCCGTTACAGTGTCTCTCTGCAGCACTCCCTCTATGGCTGGAATAACAGCTACCGTATTCTCTTGTGTCTGGGAGAGAGGGAAGCCACCATTCAGGGTTCTTATAATCCCACTTCTTGTAGGAGGTTCTACCCCTGGAGAGCTTACTGGTTCTATCTTCAGGCTTAGATAAGATTCTTCTCCCCTCCTAACACCAGGTTTCAGCATGCGGGGTTTTCTTTGAGGCTTAGGAACTTCTAGGATATCATCCTCAGACATGTACACATCTTCGGGGAAATACCTTTCTCTCTCTGGAGGTGTTAAATGCTCTTTGTTCAGCTCTGTGCTTAAATCCCTCGGCTGGATGTTAAAGCCCTGCCCCCACCTAGGATTTCCTACACGAGGCTTCTCAGTATTAACCCTGTAGGTATTTCTATTATCCACAAAGTTTAGCTTCCCACCAGAATCATTCTTCAGGCTACAGCTTTCTGATACATACAGTTTGTCTTTAGGCTTCCAATCACTCCGGTTGGAACGTTGCCTTTGAGCTCCAAAGGGTTTGCAATCATCAGAACATTCACACCTGTTCTCTGCCCTCACTAGCTGTTTTCTCCTGTAGGACTCTGGGTAGTTTCTGCAGTGAACTCTTCCTGGTTCTGCCTCTGACTCACGTCCTGGGTCAGAGTCTGAAACTCCTCCTTCCTCCTCGAGGTCAGCTGGTTCAGGTAAGACAACCTGTTCTCCTCGTTTAGCCGGTTCTAACTCTGTGTTTCCTGCATAGCTCTTATAATGGCTATAAGCTCTTCCCCTTTCCAGGTGCAAGCTATTAGGAACTGGGGAATGTTTCTCAGCTGAGCGTGTTTTCAAACCTCGTGGCTGAGTTTGTTTTTGTCGTCCCTGACAACAGCTGCTCACATGGCCTGCCTGCCTGTCAGTTTCAGGACTAGAATGCAGTGAATCCTGTGTTTTTAAGGTAGAGAATGGAGCTTCCTCATCACAATACGCGGAAATATTTCTTTATGGGAAGAGTATTGGATCCGTGGAATAGTCTCCCAGTGGAGGTGGTAGAGATGAGGACAGTATCTGAATTCAAAAAAGCATGGGACAAACATAGAGGATGTCTAAAGGAAAAAAGGGGACTGTTGTAGTTGTTTCTTTGGAAGGACAGACTAGATAGGCCATGTGGTCTTTTTCTGTCGTCATTTTTCTGATTCTATGGGGCTTGTTTACAAAGCCGCGGTAGCGGTTCGCGGTCGTTATCGGAGCCGCGGCCCCATTGAAATCAATGGGGTCGCGGCTCCGAAAACGATCGCGAACCGCTACCGCAGCTTTGTAAACAAGCCCCTATGTTTCTTATTTACCCTCTCTCGCCTTTATTCTAAAGTATACATATTGAAATCTTTGTCTGTCCCTATATGCTTTATGGCAAAGACTACTAATCATTTTAGTAGCCGCTCTCTGTTCAGACTCCATCCTTTTTATATCCTTTTGAAGGTGCAGTCTCCAGAAGTGCACACTGTACTCCAAAATGAGGTCTTACCAGAGACTTATACAGAGTACCTATCATCACCTCCTTCCTGCTGGCCATTCTTCTCTCTGTTCACCAAAGCTTCCTTATGACTTTTGCAGTCATCTTTTCTACCTGTTTGGCCATCAGACGATGATCTCTAGGTCTTGCTCTTCTTTTGTGGACAGAACTACTTCACCAAATACATAAGAACATAAGATATGCCATACTGGATCAGACCAAGGTCCATCAAGCCCAGTATCCTGTTTCTTACAGTGACCAATCTAGGTCATAAGTACCAAGCAGTTTCCCTAAAAAGACACAGGTTCCTCAATGCTTTTTTTAGTATTAAGTATCAGCTGCCAAATTCTCAACCATTCTTCGAGATTTGCAAGATTCTTCATGTTATCTGTATCTTTCTGGATGTCTACGCTATTGCAAATGTTAAACTCTAGGAACAAGCAGGAATGTAGTCTTCACATATGGGTGATGTCGGTACCGATGGAGCCCGCATGGGAACGCTCCCCAGTGTCCTATAGAAAGCCTTTGGGAGTACTTCACTGCATTTGCGTGACTGCCTTCCTGCTCTTTTGACTCCCTCTCCTCAGTGCTACCGTTAAATGTCCACACCGCTCCACCACTGGACTGATGCCTGGAACTTCATTGACATGGTCATTCCCACGGTTGACACCGCTGATTACACAGCAGGCTGAGGATATCGAGCAAAACTGGTACCAGCAACACTGTTCGCACGCTCATCGGCATCGGCAATGTTTTCCGAGCACAGACTCCGATGCCTCTGATTGACCATTGGTCCCTTGACTCGGAGGAGCTGTTGGATATCTCATCGGTATCGGAGCCACCACCTCCCACCGAAAGTCCCCACTAGAGGACATGTCCTTCCAGGAATTTATTTGGGACATGGCAGAGCTCGATACCAGACATGGCTGAACCGGAGCCCAGGGCTGAGGAATTAGAGACTCTTCAGTAGCCCACAGCCCTGTAGGAGGCAACGATCTTATCAGTGCATAACATCCTACACAACCTAATGCTTCGCCCATCAGCAGACAGTTCGATACCATGTATCGTGTACCGTAGGTCCCAGGATTTCAAAAGGCACAGCTACCACATTACTCCATGGTAGTCCAATCAACGATGCACCGCATCAAAAGTGGTAAGACACATGTATCGATACCACCTGGAAGGGAATCGAGGAACCTCAATGCTTATGCCCAACGGTCGTTCCAAGCTTCCATGCTGGCAAGTAGAATCAACTCCTACACGTTATACATGGGAATTTTCCTTAAGGAACTTAATAAGGATTGGGAGGCCTTCCTCCCCTTCATCCCAGAAGATAAGAAGACAGCTTTTGAGACAGTTCTCAAAAACAGCCAAAATGTCTCCAAATTTGTGAACAGGGCAGCCTTCAATGCATTCTAATCCACCTGAAGAGCATCAGCCATTGCCATCGGTGCTAGAAGAGTAGCTTGGTTACAGGCCTTGGATCTAGAACAGTGGTTCCAGGACAAGCTGGGCAACATCCTCTGCACTGGGGAGAATCTCTTTGGTAAGAACTGGAGAGAAAAGGCTGGAGAGCTTAAAACAAATGACACTACTCTAAAAAGGCTCTCCAGATGGACTGCTGACCCCTTACAAAAGAAACCAGCAGCAAAGAAGCCTTTCTGTCCTAAGAAAAAGAGGTTCTACTCTTCTTATTCACAGCAATCTTACCAGCAGCAGGGCAAGCAGCAGGGTCCTAAACTAGCTAAGAAGACCAGAACTGCTAAACAGCAGCCAGCAGCTCAGACACAAACTACACCCAGCTTTTGACTCCATCCTGGGGAACATAGTCACCTTGCCCCTACAAGACCTTAAAAAAAAAGCAAAAGGTCGCTTTCAAAGTGAGAAGACTTATCAAAAACAAAAATCACTCCAATAATACCAACAAAAAAAAAGAAAACAAAAAAATGAGGGATGTCCAGAGCACTCCGGGACTTAATTTCTCCTTCATATCCTGATTCCTTAGCCATACACAACGGGTGCGCTTATTAACCAGTCCCAGGACCACCTGTAATACATTCGCATGTTTCTTTATAATGCGCTGAATAGGCATGCTAAATGGAGAGTATTTTGAAATAAAACACCTTTCTCCATTATTTGAGTGCCCATCCGTTGCGTCTAAAGGATAGTTTACCGTTTTCCAAATTTATTTGGTTTCGTCGTAACTGCTCAGATGAGTACTGTCCTAGCAGGTCTCCCAAAGTATCAACTTCACCGTCTTCAACTAGTTCAGAATACAGCCGCTCGTTTACTCTCTTACTCCTCCCCCCGCGATCACATTACTCCCCTGCTCCTCCGCTTACACTGGCTCCCACTTAACTTCCGCTTCCACTACAAAATACTCATACTCACTCACAAAGCATTGCACACTGGTTCCCCACAGTACCTAGCTGACTCTATCCGTTTACAACCTTCCTCTCGCCTCCTCCGTTCAACACATGGCTACCGTCTCTATCTCTCTTCCCCTTCCTCAGCCCATTTGGAAACGACACGACTCTCCGGATTTTACTTTCTGGCTCCAGCACTCTGGAATTCACTCCCATCTGCCCTCCGTACCGAGCTTTCCTTCCCTCGATTTAAGTCCCTACTCAAGACCCACCTCTTTCAACAGGTGTTTGATCTACCAGACCCTTAGGAGTGACTGGCCTTCCCACACATACCTCCCCTAACCTGTCTCTTTCCCACTTTTGCTTCTCTGTCTCTCGCTGTCCTGTCTAGTAATGGCGTTCTTTTCCCTTTTCTTGATTTTACTGTTTAATTATATTGTACACCGCCCTGACGCACCTGCCTGGGCGGTATATCAAGCGACAAATAAAGATAAAGTAAGATTTCAAAATTAAATCTAGATCCCTAAGTAAAGACTTTAGGGACAGAGGTTATCCCGCCCAGGTAGTGAATGGAGCATATCGGAGGGCTTTGTTTAATAATCGGGCCCTTTTGTTACAACCCCGTAATTCAGAAGTAGGGCATGTGAGTAATGATTGTGTTAATTTTATTTCAACATACTCTCTGTTTAGCATGTATATTCAGCGCATTATAAAGAAACATGTGAATGTATTACAGGTGGTCCAGGGACTGGTTAATAAGCGCACCTGTTGTATATGGCTAAGGGATCAGAACATGAAGGAGAAATTAAGTCCTGGAGTGCTCTGGACATCACTTATTTTTTTGTTTTCTTATTTTTGTTGGTATTATTGGAGTGATTTTTCCTACAAGACCTTAATCAAATAAGAATAACAGGTTGGCTTTCTTCCTTCGCCAGTCGCTAGCAAATAATAATGTCAGAGCAGTGAACCCTTCACACAACCTCTTCCACCTCACTTCAGAGAGAATATCCTCTCCAGCCTATACTCAGGGCCCTACTCAAAGAGGAAATTTCCAATCTTCTCACCCAAGGGGTTATACAGGAGGTTCAACAACAAGAGCGTCATGAGGGCTTCTACTCTCTTTACTTCCTCATCCCAAATTAGTCAGGAGGCTACAGGCCTATCAAACTCCGAAATCTCAACAAATTCCTGGTCAAGGAAAAGTTCAAAATGATTTCCTTTGGAACTCTCCCAAGACTGGCTATGTTTCGTAGATCTAAAAGATGCATATACCCATATCCTGATCCATCTAGGACACAGGGAATAACTTTGCTTTACCTTTCAAGGGGCCCACTACCCCGAGTCCTCCCTTTAGGTCTGGCTTCGGCTCCCAGGATGTTCACAAAATGCATGTCAGTCATGATAAGACAAAATGCATATCTGCGAGGCAAGGGGATCTTCATCTTCCCCTGCTTAGACGACTGGCTGATAAAGGCAGACTCTCAAGAGAATTCTGCTCTTCATGCCAAACAACCTTGGCAACGCTGCAGCACCTGGGATTTGTAATAACTTCCCAAAGTCCCAACTAACACCAATTCAAATATTAGAGTTCATAGGAGCAGTGCTAGACACTCAGCTATCCAGAACCTTTCTACCACTAGACCATATAGACCGACTAGTCAACCTAGTCACCCATATGTGTACACAGATAACCTTGATAGCTCGAGACTTCCTTCGTCTCCTAAGCTATATGATGTCCACAGTGCATGTAGTTCAGTATGCAAGACTACATATGTGCCTAGCACAATGGACCCTGTCATCCCAATGGACACAATCCACGGGACAGTGATGAGGCATCATTCAGATCACCCACCCACTAGTCCACTCCCTCCTATGGTGGTGCACATCTGCAAACCTGCTAGGAGGGTCACCTTTTCGGATGCCTCAACCTCAGCACACCCTAGCCACAGACACATCCAAACTGGGTTGGGGAGCACTCATGGAATCAGTTTCCACTCAAGGCGTGGACAATCTAGGAGTCATCCTTACAGATCAATCTGTTGGAACTTCGGGCGATCTCAAATGCCCTGCAGGTATTTCACAACCACCTTGCAAACAGCCAGGTGCTTGTCAGGATGGACAACTAAGTGGCAATGTTCTATGTCAGCAAGCAAGATGGAACAGGCTCGCTTCCCCTCTGCGAGGAGGCATGTTGCCTGTGGAACTTTGCCATCTCTTACCACATACACCTTTGGGCGGTGTATATTCCAGGCAACCAGAATCATCTTGCAGACAGGCTCAGTCGGATCCTCCACCCACACAAGTGGAGGGTACATCCTCGAACAGTAGCTCAGATCTTCAGAATTTAAAGCACACCAGTCATAGACCTCTTTGCCACCCTGCAAAGCAAAAAAACTCTGTACTTCTTCAGAGTACCATCCAAACTAAGCCAAGCAAACAATGCTTTTCACCTACATTGGGGTCAGGGACTACTTTATGCAGTTCTCCTGACACCCCTAATTCTGAAGACTCTCTTCAAACTATAGCTAGATGGAGGGACTATGATTCTCATAGCCCCCTTCTGGCCTCGTCGACCATGGTTTCCTCTTCTACTTTGGCTACAACAGATGCATCCAGTCCATCTGTGCTGCAGTCCAGATCTTCTATCCCAGGAGGACAGAGCAGTCCTACATCCCATTATGTCATCTCTCCATCTGACTGCATGGCTGCTGAAAGGGTGATGCTCCAGCATCTCAACCTGCCCGAGGAAATAAAAGACATCCTCCTGGCTTACAGGAAATCCTCCATCAGAAGGGCCTATTCCTTCATATGGCGAAGATTTGGATCATGGTGCTCACGAAATAACCGCAATCCTTTTGATGCATCAGTATCTGTACTCCTGCAATATCTACTGCACTTGTCTTCCTCAGGACAATTTAGTTAGAGTTCATCTCAGTGCCATTGCGACTTTTCATAAACCCATTGATGACCAATCCATCTTTGTGCACTCTCTAGTGGCGCGTTTAATGAGAGGCCGCCTCCTTTCTAAGCTACACATTCGACCACCTCCAGTGGTATGAGATCTCAACATGATCTTGGCCCAGCTTCTCAAACGCCGTTTGAACCTGTCAGACGGCTGCCTGGGTGAGAATCTTCACAGTCTTGGCAAGTGCATATATCTATATGATTTGCAAGGGATTGTGGGCAATGCAGTTCATTCACCAGACACAGCCGCTTACAATAATTAGTTGTGCTTTTGGGTAAAGCCAATAAGATATTTATTTATGGGGTTATTTCTCCCAACACAGATATGCTTGGTAGCACATAAATCAGGTTACTTGCTTTCAGTGTTAAACTTGAAAAAACAAAACCAGGAAAACAACATTTGAACTTGTCAGGCAATCAAAGCAAAAGAAATAAGACCTGGTTGATAACAAACTGGTCTTTTCTGTAGGCTTAGCTAATATGTTCTTAGCATGTATCAAACAACAAACCAAAAGCCACAAAGAAAGAAAAAAAAACTGTTCTTTTCAGGTAAACTTCTTATATCTTCCCACATAGATTCAGAAGTGATTCTCTCCTAGCTCACAAGCAATTAGGTAAGGCTCAATTGCTAGCAGTTATCCAGCTGAAACCCCTTAGCTGGCTTGCTTTCTACTGCGTGGCTAAAAATCCTACACAGGAGCTTTTCTTGAGTAGATTAAAGAACAAGTTTGTATTTCTTTGTGATGGTTGCTGTACTTTATAACAGAAAATCACCAAAGGAGTTTAGACAGAGAGCAGTCCATGTAAACAGATTCTTCATCTGCTATCACCCCCTCTTCTTCAACAAGCATGGGTTCAATATCATGGATTGGCACAGATGAATCTCCCAATGGAGCACTTTCAGGAGAATACTTGTTTCCCTGCTGTCTTTCAAGGTTATAGCTAGGGCATAGATCAGTGTTCATACCTGAGCTTCCATTGCTGTTAGAGTTCCTCTCTATATAGCCTGGCCAGTATGTAGTCCAGTTCTTATGTCCAGCCTTCCAATCCAGATCCCTGGACACTGGATCTCTCTTCACATACCTTCTGGCACGGGTCTTAGGGTCCCTTCCACGTGCAGCCGTCTCCCTCACAGGTACCGTCTGGAGATTCCTAGCTCTGCAGCACCATTCCTCTGGCTTTCCCCAGTCCATTGGTGTATGCTGGCCCTTGGAATGCCTCCCAGTATACGTACTGCTCTGGACTCTTCTAGACCTCTCAAAGGCTTTTCTCCTCTTTCTTCCAAAAGGTTTCTTTCCCTCTCTGTCCGTCCGGTTTGGCTTCTGCTTCTGATGATCCTCCTGATGATGAAGATGATCAAGCTCAAGCTGATTCTCAGGATAATTCTCTGTAGAATAAACTCTACCTTTATTCTGCTTAGATGAGTGCTCCTCCCTAACACAGCGCAGCTGTGCTGAATCAGGCCCTGCCCTTTGAGATGAGTGCTTAGGGATTACCTCATAGCCCTCCTGATTGAACACACGTTTCCCCACTTCAGCTCCTCTAATGGCTGCTGGAAACCTGGTGCATTCTGGGACTGGTAGTCTTTTATGGGAAAATTCTGTTTTCTTATTTCTACCAGAACTGACAGGTTGCTTGTTCAGAGTCACTTCACCTTTTCTATAGCTCCTTCCTGAGCTATGATAAGCTTCCTTATCACAAACCCCAGGTGACCACTCACCTGCAGTACATGTCTTGGAAAGTCATATTTGTGGTTGCACTGACCTCAGCCAGATGCATTAATGAATTACAAGCATTGGTGGCTCATCCACCATCCACCAGATTACATCATGACAAAGTTGTCCTCAGGACACATCCCCACTTTCTACCATTGCACGTCAGTTAATCGGTAATACTTCTGATCTTCTTCCCAAGAACTCATTCATCCCATGCAGAGGCCACCCTGCTCATGCTCGATAGCAAACTAGCCCTAGCCTTCTACCTCCAGAGGACTCAGGATCTATGCAAATCCTCACAACCGTTCATTTCCTTTGACCATACTCCCCAGGGACTTCCTGTAACTAAGCGTACGCGCGCCAGATGGATAGCAGACTGCATCACTTTCGCTTTTGATAAGGCAGGACTCATCCTCACAGGCATGTCATTGCTCACAATGTCTGAGCCATGGCAACCTCTGTAGCCAGTCTATGCTCAGTAACCATTGATGAAATATGCCGGGCAGCAACCTGGTCCTCCATCCAAATCTTTGCGGCCCACTACTGCTTGGACAAGGACTCCCGCCGGGATGCGGCCTTCAGCCAGGCGGTCCTCCAGTATCTCTTTGGAACATAGCTACAACTCTCCCCCCCCCCCCGCCAACACTGTTAATCCAGATCTCCATGGTGAGGATGTCTATGTCCAGCTGAACCCAGCCCGACCTCTCTGACATGGTTTCCAACTCTTCTGTAGATCTGGGAGCTAGGGAATCCCATATGTGAAGACTACGTTCCTGTTTGTTCCTGGAATAGTGTAGTTACTTACCTGTAACAGGTGATCTCTGGGAACAGCAGGAATTTAGTCTTTGCAACCCACCCTCCTCCCCATGGAGTCGTAGGATTATTTTTACTCTTCCTTCTTAGCTACTAACTTAACTGAGGAGAGGAAGTCAGAAGAGTAGGAAGGCAGTCGCGCAGGCGCAGTGGATTACTCCCAAAGGCTTTCCTATAGGACGCTGGGGAGAAATCCAGTGTGGGCTCCGTCTGTACCAATGTCACCCATATGCGAAGACTACATTTCTGTTGTTCCCGGAGATCACCTGTTACAGGTGAGTAACTACACTTTATCAATAGAGAGACAAACCTTACACGACAACCCTTCTACAATATCACTTAGAAAAAGTTGCAATGAGTTTCTAACTCAGTCAGTCACTTTAGAGTCCATCTTTAGGGTTCTCTCATTATATAAGTGGCTTCTACAGAACAATATCAAAGGTTTTGCTGAATCAAAGAAATTAATCAGATTCATCTGACCAGATCTGCCTCTAGTGCAAAGAGAAGGAATTGGATTTAGCTCACGCCTTTCTCAGGGTTCAAGGCAAGTTTACATTCAGGTACAGTAGATATTTTTCTCCCTCATGGGGCTTACACTAAGTTTGTACCTGAGGCAATGGCGGGGTAAGTGACTTGCTCAGGATCACAAGAAGCGGCAGTGGTGTTCAAACCATGCTTCTCTAGTTCTTAGCCCAGGGCTTACAGGTTCCAAGGCAGCAGTAAAACCATGCTGCCTTGGATCCTGCAATCTGTGGGACTACAAAAACCTCACTGTCCTCTGTTTTAACAGTATTTCCACTCTCTTGGAGCAGTACCAATCAGCCTCTCATTTGAGGTGTGACTCGCCTCCAAGCACCTTAGGGGTGAGCACGTCAGTTAACTTGCTCACCATCAGCGCTGGTGGCTTACGGTTCTGTTGACCGTCCAGGCCTCAAAGTCTTGTCCAGCTCTTGAGTTGGGCTGGGAGACAGATGACAAGTTGCCGTTACACCATGTTACGCAGGGATGTCTCCTCTGAACCGTCTCCCCCTCAGGTGCGCTGGAGATCTCCACTTAAGGATCTCATGTTCCTTAACTTTGTTTGGAGAATGTCAAAGACCCTGGCCCCATAGCTAAGAAGTGTTAACTCTGTATGATGTGCTTTTCTGACAATCTGTATGTAAACAAAATTTGTACCTGCCTTGATTTGGCAGTTTCACAATAGTAATCCTACCCGCTTCTGATCGCTGGAAGGAGCGGGCTACAAATGCTTGCTAAAAAAATAAAAAATAGCGGAACCGGAGGACGAGCCTTGTGCTGAGGACTTGGAGATCCTCCAGTATGAGACCCCGTCAGCACCAATTCCCCCCTTCCTGGAACGCTTGCTGTTCAGGATATGGGAGAGCCCTGGTGATGGTGCCAGTAGTGAACTGGCAACTCAATTTCCAGTAACAAGTTGGCAAGCGCCTCTGTTTTCAGAAGGCACAGCTCCATGGTGATGGAGTCTGCCATGCATCGAATAAAAAGTCAGGAGACACACTCCTCTGTGCCCCCTGGTAGGGAGGCCTACACCATGGACAGGTTTGACAGGAAGTGCTACCAGGGCTCGATGCTCGCGGCATGCATCCAGGCTTACCAGCTGTACAATGGCCCATGTACCTGAGGGACCTGGCGAAGGAGCTCACTGGGTTCACAGCTGGGCTGGCAGGTGAATCTTTTGAATGCTTCCAGACCCTTGTCTCCTCATGAAAGTAATTCACACCAAATCCCAGACTCAAGCAGCCTATGACTGTTTTGAGTCTATGGCTTGTATGGCTGTGGTGGGCAAACTGGCCAATGTTCCCTGCTGAGGAGAGAGCCTCTTTGGCAATCCCATGACCGACAAGGTGGTCAAGTTGGAGTTGGAATTTATGACCAGGACTAGGCTGTCCCGGAAGACCACTGACCCTTCTTGCCAGAAGGCTTTGGGGAAAAAGTCCTTTCACCCAAAGGCAAAAAAGGCTTATGGAAAATACCCCCAATTTCCAGCCTATTTGGCTCCCCAATAGCATCAACAGGCCAAGGGCCAGGGGCACGGCTCCCATAAACAGAAAGCCCTCAAGCCCCAAACAGTGCCCCAGCCACAGCCTGGGGGGGGGGCTTTTGATTCTTTAGGCATAGCCCGTCTCGCCCCCGAGGGTCATGGCCTCAGGTGGGATACAGGAGGATGTCTGGTTTACTTTGCTCACCTCTGGCCAGGTATCACCACCGATGCCTGGATGCTGCAGGTGGTGCAGGAAGGTTACCTTCTGCACTTCGACCAGACGCCGCCTCCCTTCTTTCCTGGGGAACTTCCCATGACCTCCCTGCTAAGAGAGCAGAAGAAACTCGAGTCCCTGTTCAAGGATAGGGCAGTAGAGCCAGTCCCCTGGCCCCTCTGGGGCATTGGGTTCTATTCTTGATACTTCCTCATCCCAAAAAAGGCAGGAGGCTTTCGGCCCATCCTCGATCTGCAGGACCTAAACCACTTTTTGGTCAAGCAGAAGTTCAAGATGCTATCCCTTGGAACATTGCTGCCCTACCTCCAGCAGGGAGATTGGCTTTGCTCCTTGGATCTCAAAGATGCCTATACCCACATTCTGATCCATCTCCGGCACCATCAGTACTTCTGCGTCGTCATTGGAGACTGCCACTACCAGTACTGGGTACTGTCCTTAGGCCTCTCTTAGGCCCCCAGTGTGTTCACCAAATGCCTGGCAGTATTCACTGCTCACCGCCGCTTGCTTGGGAGGCTGTCTTCCCCTGTCTGGATGACTGGCTCCTATAGGCCAGCTTGCCAGAGGAGGTACATCACACAGCCCACTGCACCATCAGGGTGCTGCAGCATCTGGAGTTCAGGATCAACTTCCTAAAATCACATCTGCTACAACCCAAAGCCTGGAGTTCATAGGAGCCCTTCTAGACTCCAAAAGGCCAGAGCCTTCATCCCTCTAGATAGGGCGCAGCGTCTGGCGACCCTAGCTAAGGAGGTACAGGGTCGCTCATCGGTAGCCACCCATTTCCTGCTGCACCTATTGGGGCACATGGCCTTGACAGTTCATGTGACCCTGCAGGCCATTCCTACATATTCAACAGGCCCAGTTGATCCTCAGCTCTCAATGGACTCGGGCCATGGGCCAACTGGAGCATCGGGTCCAGATCACCCAGCCTCTGGCAGCTTCTCTCGCCTGCTGGCAGAGCCTACAGAATCTCATGGCTGGCCTACCCTTCCATGCCCTGCCGACCCAATGCGTCCTGACCAAGAATGCCTCCAAGCTTGGCTGGGGAGCCCAGGGCACCTGGACCCAGGAGGAAAGTGCCCTCCAGATCAACCTCCTGAAAATCAGAGTTGTGACAGGCCAGATGGACAACCAAGTAGCAATGTTTCAACAATCGGGGGAACAGCTCATACCTCCTCTGCTGAGAGGCAGTTTGAATCTGGACCTTCGCACCTAGAAGGGCATGATACTCCAGGTGGTCTACCTGTGGGGCCAAGACAGTCTGCTCACAGATCGACTCAGCAAAGTTCTTCAGCCCCATGAGTGGCACCTCAACCCAGTGGTGGCCACTTCCATCTTTCATATGTTAAAAATTAACGTTCAATGCAAACACTTTTGAAACTTTTCAAAGCACGAGGTGTACTACATTGCTAGTGTAGATCACATACAATATGGCATGGGGCTCACCCAGGTCTCAGATTTAACACGGCACAAATTTCAGACTGATGTCTGTCTTGTAGTGCCTTTTTGCATCAACGACCTTTTAGTGATTCCCAATCATTATCATTGTTTTTCTCAAAAACTCAGCCCAAATAGAAAATGTTGTGCAACATGTACTCTTGTGTAGCTATCTCTCGTAATGACACAATTAAACATCATTCACTAGCACTTAGCTGCCATTCCATTTCGGGCTGTAGATATCTCTGATAACAAGCTCAACGCACTTCCTGGGCACCACTGAGGCGTTTCACAGCCACAGTTTCATCAGGAGATCGTAGCTACCGAGCCACTCCGTGTACTAAATATAAATAAAAAATGTGATCAATATCTACCATCTACCACCTTCAATAATTAAACCTATAATGGTTAAAAACTCTTAACAAACTAGACTTATCTTATACTCACAGAACTTATGCTGCCCGCATCTACAGGATATATAAATCTTCTTGAAAACGGAGCTCTCCTGAGCTACTCATAGACGCCGCGCATGCGGATCAAGCGTTGTCAGACGGCTGCCTGGGTGAGAATCTTCACAGTCTTGGCAAGTGCATATATCTATATGATTTGCAAGGGATTGTGGGCAATGCAGTTCATTCACACCAGACACAGCTGCTGACAATAATTTAGTTGTGCTCAAGTATTAAAGCCAATAAGAAATTTATTTATGGGGTTATTTCTCCCAACACAGATATGCTTGGTAGCACATAAATCAGGTTACTTGCTTTCAGTGTTAAACTTGAAAAAAAACAAAATCAGGAAAACAACCTTTAAACTTGTCAGGCATTAGCTAATGTTTTCTTAGCATATATCAAACAACAAACCAAAAGCCACAAAGAAAGAAAAAAACTGTTCTTCTCAGGTTAACTTCTTGTATCTTCCCACATAGATTCAGAAGTGATTCTCTCCTAGCTCACAAGCAATTAGGTAAGGCTCAATTGCTAGCAGTTATCCAGCTGAAACCCCTTAGCTGGCTTGCTTCCTACTGCGTGGCTAGAAATCCTACACAGGAGCTTTTCTGAGTAGATTAAAGAACAAGTTTGTATTTCTTTGTGATGGTTGCTGTACTTTATAACAGAAAATCACCAAAGGAGTTTAGACAGAGAGCAGTCCATGTAAACAGATTCTTCATCTGCTATCACCCCCTCTTCTTCAACAAGCATGGGTTCAATATCATGGATTGGCACAGATGAATCTCCCAAAGAAGCACTTTCAGGAGAATACTTGTTTCCCTGCTGTCTTTCAAGGTTATAGCTAGGGCATAGATCAGTGTTCATACCTGAGCTTCCATTGCTGTTAGAGTTCCTCTCTATATAGCCTGGCCAGTATGTAGTCCAGTTCTTATGTCCAGCCTTCCAATCCAGATCCCTGGACACTGGATCTCTCTTCACATACCTTCTGGCACGGGTCTTAGGGTCCCTTCCACGTGCAGCCGTCTCCCTCACAGGTAGCGTCTGGAGATTCCTAGCTCTGCAGCACCATTCCTCTGGCTTTCCCCAGTCCAATGGTGTATGCTGGCCCTTGGAATGCCTCCCAGTCTACGTACTGCTCCGGACTCTTCTAGACCTCTCAAAGGCTTTTCTCTTCCTTCTTCCAAAGGGTTTCCTGCCCTCTCTGTCCGTCCGGTTTGGCTTCTGCTTCTGATGATCCTTCAGATGAAACTGATGATCAAGCTCAAGCTTATTCTCAGGATAAGGATAATTCTCTGTAGAATAAACTCTACCCTTATTCTGCTTAGATGAGTGCTCCTCCCTAACACAGCGCAGCTGTGCTGAATCAGGCCCTGCCCTTTGAGATGAGTGCTTAGGGATTACCTCATAGCCCTCCTGATTGAACACACGTTTCCCCACTTCAGCTCCTCTAATGGCTGTTGGAAACCTGGTGCATTCTGGGACTGGTAGTCTTTTATGGCAAAATTCTGTTTTCTTATTTCTACCAGAACTGACAGGTTGCTGGTTCAGAGTCACTTCACCTTTTCTATAGCTCCTTCCTGAGCTATGATAAGCTTCCTTATCACAGCGTTTCTACCCATCTTTAAAACCCTTTTTTTTTCCCGTCAACGTAATCAACGCAATCAATTCCATTTGGTCTATCTAAACCCTGATATTAACTCAAAAGGCCTTCCCACTATTGATCCGAGCCTCCCTATGATGTCCACCTGGACCCTTTCAATGTCAATCAAAACAATATCTCTCGAGGAATGCTTACTATCCACTTGAAATGACACATGCATATAAATCCATTCATCAAGCGCAGACTGTCCAATCTATAGCGCTGTTCAATTCCTTGGGGATAATGGAATCCAAGTTATGGATCCATCTTTGTTCTCGAATCAAAAGAGTTTTGTCTAAAGATTTTCCCGCCATACCTTTCGTCACTTTTTCTATACCAAAGCAGCGAAGCTGTTCAAACGAAAGTCCCGCTGTAATACAATGCGGAACCATTGGTGCCTCTAATCTACGGCATTTTAACCTGCTTCTATGTTCGCGTATTCGGGTTCTCATAGAACGTGAGGTTTTCCCCACATACAATAGTCCACAGGGACATTGAATCGCGTAGACTATTGCCATTGATTCACAAGTGGTATGTGACCTAAGACGATTATCCCCTGGTACATGAAAGTGGACTGCTCTAGCGTGACCTCACAGATGTCACAATGTCCACATTTTCTGTGGCCTATCTCTTGTTCCATTAGTCCTATAGGAATAAGAGTTGTCGGACTTACCCACTCTTTTAAATTACGGCCCCTTTTCCATACACAGCGTATCTGTTTGTCTTGCAAGCCTGGTACCAGCTTAAGCACATTCTTATTTATTTATTTAGCTGTATTTATATCCCGCTTTTCGCTGGGTCAAAGCGGTGTTACATGCTTCGTAAAATACTCTTTATGGACCTACTTAATGGAGAAAATCCTGTAACTAAATTGATTTTGTCAGAATCGAAACCGACCGGTACCCCCGCAGTCTTTTCCCGTAACAACGTACTTCTATGATTATACAACGCCCTCCTATAGGCTGAATGTACTACTCTTTTCGGGTAGCCCCGGTCCACAAAATCTTGTATTAAAATTTTTTCTAGTCGCCTAAAGTCCCCTATATCTGAACAGTTTCTTCGAAACCTCAGAAACTGTGAGAAAGGGAGACTTTCCTTTAACTGTCTGGGATGTTTGCTGGTAAAATGTAAAAAGGTGTTTCTATCCATGGATTTTTTAAACACCACCGTTTTCCAAGCTTTCTCTCCCCTGCTTATCTCAACATCGAGATAGGTGATAATATCCCTGTGGTAGACGTATGTAAATTTAATATTATTATCTTGTCCATTTATCCAATGTAAGAATTGTAGTAATGTGCTCTCAGTGCCTTTCCACAAGAAAAATATGTCGTCTATGTAACGCTTCCAAACCAGAAGGTTACCTATAAAAGGGGATGTGGATAGGCAACGGGCCTCAAAGGCACTCATAGAAATTTGCAATGGACGGGGCGCATGTAGCGCCCATCGCAACCCCCGATATCTGCTGATATAGCCTTCCCTCAAATATAAAATAATTCTTATATATTGCTAAATGGGCCAGGTCCATAAGAAACTTCATTTGTAATTCAGATAAATCACCTCTTAAAGTAAGGGTTTGCTGCACTGTTTCCAATGCTGCCTTTTGTGGGATATTAGTATAGAGAGAGGTGACATCCATCGTCCAGAGGTGAGTAACTACTTTTTCTCCAGGACCAAGCAGGAAGTCAGTCCTCCCATATGGGACTCCCTAGCTCAGGGCTACCGGAGGCCCCAAACTGAAAAAATGAGCTCCCTCTAGAGCCTCAACATGCAAGAACGGGGGCTGCTGAGTCTCCTGAGCTCGGACTCAGGTTGATGGCCTTGGAGAGAAGCTTGGCTGCCTTCATGGAACAGCAGCGGGCACTGATCGCCGGTCTCACCGGTACATCTGCCCCGACCACCGGGACATTGACGTCCAAGTCGACCCCGGAGGCCGAGCCGATCCTCGAGTCCATGCGAACTTGAGTCGATCCTTGGCCAAGGTCTCCCTCGGCCTCCCGTTTGGGGCCGCGGTCGTCAACGCCGGTACCGTCGGGGCGGATGGCATCGATGCCTGCCCGACCGGAGCTGCTCAATTCCTCCTCCGAGGAGTCCGGCTGGGAGACGGAGGATGAGGAGTCGCCCGACACCTTTTGGACTCGGTGCGTTCCTTCGGATTCTCCCGAGTCTGAACCTCGAAGAAGGTCCCCCCTGGAGGATACCCGGTTCTCCGACTTCGTGTGGGACATGGCCAAGGCTTTGGCATTCCCCGCAGATCCCGAGGAGGAGCCTCGAGCCGAGGAGCTCGAGGCCCTACAGTATGACTCTCCCCTGAAGGAGGCCTTTACTGTTCCGGTTCCTCCGATGCTGGAGCGGCTGCTCTTCCGCATGTGGGAGACTCTGGCCTCGACACCGGTGTTAAGCAAGCGGGTCGATTCTATCTATGGAGTCCGCAAGAGCTCCGGGTTCCAAAAGGCACAATTACCGCACCACTCCATGGTTGTGGAATCGGCCATGCATCGACTGAAAAGTCAGAAGATGCACTCCTTGGTGCCTCCCGGCCGGGAGGCCCGGAACCTGGATGCCCTCGGTAAGAAGTGCTTCCAGGGCTCTATGCTTGCTTGCCGTGTCCAGACATACCAGCTCTACATGGGCATGTACCTCCGGGACCTGGCAAAGGAGATTGCCGGGTTCTCTGCTGGTCTCTCCGAGGATCCTTTGCAGAGGTTCCAGGCCTTGTCCACTGGTATTCGGGAGTGCTCGAAGTTTATCTCTCGAGCAGCCTACGATGGCTTCGAGACTTCGGCCCGAGTAGCCGGGGCCGGCATCAGTGTCCGCCGACAGGCTTGGCTACAGTCATCCGACCTCGAGCCATGGGTACAGGACAAGCTGGTCGATGTCCCCTGCCGGGGTGAAAACCTTTTCGGCAAACCCATGGCTGAAAAGGCTGCTGAGCTCGAGACAGAGACTCTCACCAGGACTAGGCTTTCCAGAAAAACCTCTGCCCCTTCTCAGAAGAAGAAGGGCTCGGGAAAAAAGTCCTTTTACCCGAGGAAGTCATCTGCCTATAAACAATACCCTCATTATCAGGCCTCTACAGCTCCCCAACAGGGTCAGCAGGCCAAGGGGCAGGGTCATGGGCTCCGTAGGCAGAAGGCCCCCAAGCGGCCAACACCGGCCCCTGCTCAGCAGGGTGGGGTTTTTTGACTCAGAAAGCATAGCCTCTTCTCCTCAGCTGGCTCCTATCAGCATAGGAGGCCGGCTGGCCCACTTTGCCCACAGGTGGTCAGCCGTCACATCAGATACCTGGGTGCTCCATATAGTCCAAAAGGGCTATCTTTTCCATTTTCACCAGGTACCTCCCTCCTATTTTCCAGGGGGGCCTCCAAGACCCCCTCTGCACAGGGACCACCTCCTTCAGGAGTTAGCAAGTCTGCTAAAGGAACAGGCTGTGGAATTGGTGCCCCACCACCTGAGAGGTCATGGCTTTTATTCCAGGTACTTTCTGGTACCGAAAAGAACAGGAGGCCTCAGACCCATCCTAGACTTGCGCAACCTCAACAAGTTCCTGGAGAGGGAAAAGTTCAAGATGCTTACCCTTGGAATCCTGCTGCCCTACCTCCAGCAGGAGAGATTGGCTATGCTCCTTAGATCTAAAGGATGCTTATACTCACATCCTTATTCATCGAGACCACAGACAATATCTCAGATTTTTTGTGGGAGGAAACCACTACCAGTACAGAGTACTACCCTTTGGCCTAACCTCCGCCCCCAGGGTGTTCACCAAGTGCCTAGCGGTGGTGGCGGCCTACCTGAGGCTTCAAGGTCTTTTTGTGTTCCCATACCTGGACGACTGGCTCATAAGGGGCCAATCTTCCCAGGAGGCCAGTCAAGCCACCCTTCGCACTGTGGCTCTGCTTCAGCACTTGGGGTTTGTCATAAACTTCGCAAAGTCCACTTTGCTCCCATCCCAGAACTTGGAATTCATAGGAGCAAGACTGGACACTCTTCAGGCGAAGGCTTTTCTGCCTGTGGACAGGGCCCACAAGTTGATGGATCTAGCCAGGCAGTTTCACAGCAATTCCCTGGTCTCCGCCAGGCTATTCCTGAGACTTCTCGGCCATATGGCTTCCACAGTTCATGTAACCCCCAATGCCCGCCTGCATATGCGGCCTGCTCAGTGGAGCCTTCACACTCAGTAGCATCAGGCCACAGGGAGCATTGCAGATTCAGTAAGAATATCCACACTGCTTGTCTCCTCTCTACAATGGTGGCTTCATCTTCCGAATCTGGTGCTTGGAGTGGTTTTTCAGTCCCCTCCGCATTCTCAGGTGCTGACGACAGATGCTTCTCTTCAAGGTTGGGGAGCGCATTGCCAAGGGGCATGTACTCAAGGTCTCTGGACCCCTTGGGAGGCTGCTCAGCAGATAAACGTCCTGGAGCTACGGGCGATGCGCCTAGCTCTGAGGGCCTTCTCCCATCTCACGTCTCACCAGTCTGTACTGGTCCAGACGGACAATCAAGTTGCCATGTTTTACGTGAACAAGCAACGGGGCACAGGCTCCTTCCTTCTATGTCAAGAAGCACAACGGCTGTGCTCCTGGGCCGTCAATCACGGAATCCTTCTCAAGGCAGTCTATCTCCCAGGTCAAGAAAATTACCTGGCGGACAGACTGAGCAGGATCCTGCAACCACACGAATGGAGATTGAATCCATTGGTGGTTCAGCAGATCTTTCTCAGGTGGGGCCTCCCCACCATGGATATTTTCGCCAATCCTCTGAACCGGCAACTCCCGAGATTCTGTTCCAGACAATCGCATCCTCTCAGAGTAGCAGCGGATGCGTTTCTGATCCCGTGGTCCAAAGGCCTACTGTATGCGTTTCCTCCTACGCCACTAGTGTCCAGAACACTGTTCAAAGTCCTCAACGACGGGGCCTCAATGATTCTGATAGCCCCCAGGTGGCCGAGGCAACCGTGGTTCCCACTTCTGCTGCGACTGGCGGTGGACACTCCTATTCCTCTGGGGATTCAACACAATCTCCTGTCTCAGGAACAGGGCTCTCTCTTGCACCCCAACCTCCAGTCCCTTCATCTGATGGCCTGGCTGCTGAAAGGGTAGTTCTGGCTCCCCTACTACTCCCTAGAGAGGTGGAAGACGTAGTCTTAGCCTCTAGAAGGCAATCCACGAGGAAATCCTACGCTCTTAAGTGGCGTAGATTCTCCGCATGGTGTACTCAGCACAACGAGAATCCCTTCTCGTGCTTGGTATTGCAATATTTGCTTTACCTCTCCAATCTAGGCCTTAAGTCCAATCCTGTCAGGGTTCACCTCAGTGCTCTCTCAGCGCACCACTTGCCGGTGGACGGGAGGCCTCTTTCCAACCACCCTTTGGTGGCTCGTTTCCTCAGAGGTCTCCTCCTGCTTAAGCCTCCTTTACGTCCACCGGCCCCTGAGTGGGATTTAAATGTGGTCTTACAGCGGATTACTTGTCCGCCATTCGAGCCTATGGCTACCTGTCCTCTCCGTTTTCTCTCCTGGAAAACCTTGTTTCTGGTAGTTCTTACCTCTGCTAGGCGAGTAAGTGAGCTTCAGGCGCTAGTGTCTGATCCCCCTTATACTAGGTTTTACAAGAATAGGGTAGTCTTACGGACTCACCCTAAGTTTCTCCCTAAGTTTGTCTCCTCTTTCCACCTCAATCAGGAGGTGGTTCTTCTGATCTTCTTTCCCAGGCCGCATGCCAACCGGGCTGAGATGGTTCTGCATACCCTGGACTGTAGGAGGGCGTTATCCTTCTACCTTGACCGTACGCGGGAGGAGGGGTGTTCAGCTCTTCGTTTCTTTTGACCCCAATAAGTTGGAGTTACCTGTCTCCAAGCGTACTTTGTCCATATGGGTCGCTGTCTGTATCGCCTGGGCTTATGGGGCAGCCGGCCTCTCGTTGGAGGGTCGAGCCACGGCTCATCGTGTCAGGGCGAAGGCTGCATCAGTGGCTCATCTCCGCTCTGTTCCGTTGGCAGACATCTGCCGGGCCGCTACTTGGTCTTCAAGCCAGACTTTTGCGGCCCATTACTGCCTTGAGAGGGAGTCCCGCAGGGACAGTGCTTTCGGACGGGCAGTACTCCATAATCTCTTTGTGGTCTAGGCAACTCCTTCCCTCTGGCCCTGATGTTGGGCTACCGGTCGGGGGCGTTTTCAGAGAAGATTTCTTCCTTACGTTCTGACGCTCTAGAGGGAGCTCATTTTTTCGGCTTGGGGCCTCCGGTAGCCTTAAGCTGGGAAGTCCCATATGTGAGGACTGACTTCCTGCTTGGTCCTGGAGAAAGAGTAGTTACTCACCTGTAACAGGTGTTCTCCAGGAGCAGCAGGAATCAGTCCTCACAACCCTCCCTCCTCCCCTTGGAGTTGCAGTCATATGATTTATTTTTGCTAATTTTTTGCTGTCTTTTAGCTATGTCCTCAGACTGAGCAAGATGGCACCCTTGGGCGGGAAGGGGACCGTGCATGCGCGCTGCAATTCCCAAAGGCTTTCTTTGAAAGCTGGGGAAATGCTCCGCACGGGGGCTCCGTCGGCGCTGACGTCACCCATATGTGAGGACTGATTCCTGCTGCTCCTGGAGAACACCTGTTACAGGTGAGTAACTACTCTATCTCTTTGAGGTTTAGGCAACTCCTGCCCTCCTGTCCTCTGTGGGGCTACCAGTGGAGGTTGTGTCCTTGAAAAGCCTTTCTTTGCTGCTGAGACTAGAGGGAGTTCTCTTGTTCAGCCTGGGTTCCTCGGTAGCCCAGAGATTGGGAGTCACCCATATGTGAGGACTGACTTCCTCCTTGGTCCTGGAGAAAGAGTAGTTACTCACCTGTAACAGGTGTTCTCCAAGAGCAGCAGGAATCAGTCCTCACAACCCTCCCTCCTCCCCTTGGAGTTGCAGTTGTACATAGTTTATTTTTAATTTTTGTGTGCTGTTCTTAGCTATGTCATTTGACTGAGGTAAGAGGGCGAGAAGGGAACTGCGCATGCGTGCCTGCATTCCCAAAGGCTTTCATAGAAAGCTGAGGAAATGCTCCACTGGGGCTTCATTGGCGCCGATGACACTCGCTGGGGCTTCATCGGCGCCGATGACAACCATATGTGAGGACTGATTCCTGCTGCTCCTGGAGAACATCTGTTACAGGTGAGTAACTACTCTTACAGGTGAGTAACTACTCTTTACTTCGGTTAAAATCTGATTTTGAGTTTTTAAATTGAGTTTCATTTATTTCAATTCTCTGGGTACTGTCCCTTTAAATTTCATTTTAAAAAAAATGATGAATGGCTAGGTTTACACAGCTTCTCTGCCATCCCAAAGCTTCCTTACCGTCTCTGAGATCTGTCTCCCTAGACATACGGGAGTGAGCCCTCAGCCTTGTGAACAGCTCGGTACCTTTCTGAGCGGTGACTCACCGCTGTGGACTCAGGTCGAGCGGGGTGAGCACCCGGGACTCCAGCCCTCGCTGCCGACGCTGCTAGCTGGGTCGCTGAGTGGCGCGCAGCGAACCGGACTGCCGGTAGGTTGTTTCTTCTTCTTTCCCGCGGCGGCGATTCCCGGAGCGGTTCAAAATGGCTCTGCTACACCATCAGGGCATTTACGTGCCAAAACGTCAGTCATTCACAGCGGTGGCCATTTTGAATGCGCAGCAATTTCCTCATGCCTCAGCAGTGCGGCGGCGATCCTTAGACCTCCCGGGGGGGGAGGGTAGAGAAATCGGTTCGTCACATTTAGCTTTGCCGGGGTTTTATTTCAGTTATTTCATTAGTATTTCATCATTATTTCCCTCTATGGTTTGAATGCTAGAGGGCAGTTTATTTTTTTATTTCATTTCTTTATTTCTTTATTTATCTGTTTAATTGGTTTCTTTCTCCCTGGACTTGATTTGGAAGGGAGTGGAAGCAAGTGAAAAGGAAGCAAGAGAAAGGAGTTGACATAGGTTTTCAAAAAAAAAAAAGAGAATTTTTCTTTCGTGCCTGTTTCCCACTTTGGGCTGGCAAACAGCGTCTCTCATGTCAACGCGCCCGCAGTGTGTTGTATGCGGTTCCCACAGAAGCATGGTAGCTGACTCCAGCATCTGTCGGGATTCGGCTGTTTCAGTCACTGTGGAACAGCAGATGGAGGCATCGGTTGTTCCAGAGTCTCAGGGGGCCACGTCAGGGATGGAAGAAGAAGCGGGTGGAGCTGTTCCTTCTATTTTCAGACCAGAGCCCTCAGCTGAGTTGGCGAGGGTTTTGCCAGAACCAGATTCGCAGTTCGGGGACTTCTGCACAGACTTTGTCTTGATAATGCATCAGGTCTTTAGTCGAAGGCGTCGGGGTAAGTTGCCTGGCCTCATTCCGAATTCCTCAGGATGCCTCAGTCTGGGATTTTCGAGACCGAGGGCGTTGCGCTGAGGTGGCCAAAGAGAGCCCGTCCTCCGGAGCTATCTCTGTCGGAACTTGGTTGGCAAGAGACTGAGGAGCCGGAGTTCGATATGGATGGAGATACAGAAGAGTTGGAGGAAGGGGAGATTCTGGAGCCTGAGGATCAAGCAAAGATTATTAGAGTCTTTCGAAGGGATGAGCTTACAGCGCTCATTACAGAATCTCTCCAGACGGTCAAGTTGGCTACAACACAGCCGGTTGACGAGGAAGAGGGCGAGGATCCTGTCATCCAAGCGGTGCGTCGCACACAAGTGGTGTTCCCCATACACAAAGTTGTGGATAGGATGATCCAGGACGAGTGGGATCAGCCGGAAGCGGGGCTCAGGGGGATGCGGACCATGAATGGGCTTTACCCCATAGCAGATAACGACAAAGACAAGTTTTGCTGTCCTCACGTGGATGCTGCGGTTTCGGCCGTCACTAAAAAGACCACTATTCCGGTGGAAGGTAGTTCCGCCTTAAAGGATGCACAAGACAGGAAAGTAGATGGTTTATTGAAGCAGTCCTTCGACACTGATGCTCTAGCTTTGCAGGCCGCCATTTGCGGAGCATGGGTGTCCCGAGCCTGTCTAAGGTGGTCCCAACACTTACAGCAGTCGATTCAGTTGGAACAGGATAGGGTGCGGGAGCTGGAGCGGCTGGAGTCAGGCTCAGCTTATCTTGCTGATGTGCACTACGACTTAATCAGGACCTTAGCTAATAGCATGGCATCCCTGGTGGCTGCCCGGAGGTCTCTTTGGCTCCGACATTGGGCGGCCAATGGCTCTTCCAAGTCTCGGCTCAGTAAACTCCCGTTTAAAGGGAAGTTATTGTTTGGTGAGGATCTTGACAAGTTAGTAAAGGATTTGGGAGAGTCCAAAGGTGGAAGGCTGCCTGTGGACAAGCCTAAGCAAGCCAGGTCCTTTTCGGTCTCGGGGGCAACCGAGGGATTTCAGGCGTCTTCTCGTTTTGCTGGTTATCAAAGAGGCAGGTTTCCTTCGCGAGCCCAGGGGTTTTGTGGGTTTCATGGAGCAAGCAGGGGTTTTGGAGCAGCATCCACTGGTGCCGTTCGCAAACCGCAATGAAAGAAGGCGGGTCCTGGCGGTGAGCCATCCGATAGGAGGGCGTCTTCGGGGTTTTCTCTCTGCCTGGACCCAAATAACATGCGACCAGTGGGTGCAGGAGATCATTCGCAACGGTTATTCCTTGGAGCTTGCGAAACCAGTACTAGATTCATTTGTCATGTCCCCCTGTCGGGGTCAATCAAAGACTCTGGCAGTACTGCTAACTCTAGATCACCTGATTCAGCTGGGAGCCGTCGTGCCAGTCCCACTGGCAGAGTATGGAATGGGACGATACTCCATTTATTTTGTGGTTCCCAAAAAAGACAGTTCACTACGGCCAATCTTAGATCTCAAAGGAGTAAATCGGTGTCTTCGGGTACCGTATTTCCGAATGGAAACGCTCAGGTCCGTCATTGTAGCAGTTCGACAGGGGGAGTTTTTGACTTCCCTCGACCTCATGGAGGCTTATCTGCATGTGCCGATCCGGGAGACCCATCAAAGGTTCTTGCGGTTCGCGCTTCCTTGGGGTCATTATCAGTTTCAGGCACTACCGTTTGGTCTGGCGACAGCCCCGGACGTGTTTACCAAAATCATGGTGGTGGTAGCAGTGGCGTTACGAAAGGAAGGTGTTTTGGTTCACCCTTATCTCGACGATTGGTTGATTCGAGCGAAGTCCAAGGTCGAGAGCGAACTCGTCACGGCCAAAGTGGTAGCCCTTCTTCAGAGCCTCGGCTGGGTGGTCAATATGTCCAAGAGTCCCCCCCCCCCACTCACACGCCTCAAAGACGACAAAAAAAAAAAGGAACTAAATTCCAACACCTACACCAATATCTGCCCCACACAACACACACACCACACACTGTAAATATACATTTGTAAAAAGTTTGATGTGTTTGCTTTAATACCTACAAAGTTCTTGCTTTAATACTTAAAAGATGTCTCTGCTTATTGTTTTTCTTTAATATATTTACTGTTCAATGTAAATAGTTGATTTCTATTGTTCTATGTACAATGTTCAATGTAAATAGTTGATTTCTATTGTTCTATGTAAAATGTATACAAACTGTGTACAAGACTGTTAACCTGTTATATGTAAACCGCCCTTGATCTCTGGAAGGGGCGGTATAAAAGAAATAGTTAAATAAATAAATAAATAAATAAAAAAGAGTCACCTGGTTCCAACTCAGGAGCTCGAGTATCTGGGAGTACGGTTCTACACTCGCAGGGGTATGGTGTTTCTCCCGGACTGCAGAGGTCAAGCGCTTCGGCGACTGTTACAAACCTTCCGGTCTTCTCCGGCTCCGACAGCATGGACTTACCTTCGGGTTCTGGGGACGATGGCGGCAACCGTGGAGGTGGTGCCGTGGGTCAGAATTCATATGCGGGCTTTACAGAGCCCGCTGCTTCGCAGATGGTCTCACCAATTTGATTCGCTGAACAAGCGTCTCCCGTGCCCTCTGCAGGTCAGGAGATCTTTCCAATGGTGGCTTCTTCCCCAGTCTTTGCAGTCAGGAATGTTCCTGGAGCAACCAACATGGCTTCCCCTGTTGACAGACTCGTCTGGCAGGGTGGGGAGCTCATTGTGGAGATCTCTTTGCACAGGGCACTTGGACAGTGGCAGAGAGCAAGTGGTCCATCAACCGACTGGAGCTGAGAGCGGTCTTTCTAGCCCTGCAAAGCTTTGAAGCGATGGTGGCAGGACGTGCAATAAGAGTACTGTCCGATAATGCCAGCACGGGAAACGTAGCCATGGCTCAAGAGGCAGAGGACCTGTTTTCTTGGGTCGAGGTGTGATTGCTAGCAATTTCAGCGGCTCACATTGTGGGGAAGGACAATATGACTGCAGACTTTCTCAGCAGAGTTCACGAGGATCCCGCAGCGTGGGAACTACATCCGGATGTTTTCGCGGAGATAGTACGTCGTTGGGGGACGCCGGTGATGGATCTGATGGCGACTTTTCAGTCAGCAAAAGTAAATCAGTTTTTCAGCAGACGGCGCGAGAGGATGTCAGAAGGGATCGACGCCCTGATTCAACCTTGGCCAGCATCCGGCTTTCTCTATGTCTTCCCGCCATGGGCTCTCATTGGTCGAGTAGTACAGCGCATCGAAGTGCATCGCGGATTGGTACTGCTAGTAGCTCCAGACTGGCCAAGGCGCCCTTGCTACGTGGATCTTATGCGCCTGCTTGACGGCAGACCGTGGAGGTTGCTAACGTCGGAAAGTCTGTTGTTACAGGGCCCACTTCACGTGCCGCAGGTGGATCGGTTCTCGCTTACGGCTTGGCCATTGAAAGGGCTCGGTTAAGGAAGAAAGATTACTCCAGTTCCGTCCTTACTACCTTGCTTCAGGCACGGAAAAGGTCCACGTCGTTGACCTATGTTCACATATGGCATATTTTTGAGGATTGGTGCTCGCGATGTCAGATACGTGTGGCGACTGCGTCCGTTCCTTGCATATTGAGTTTTCTGCGGGATGGCTATGAGAAAGGGCTGGCGGCTAGTTCTTTGAGGGTTCAATTAGCAGCCTTTGCCTGTTATAGAGGTAAGGTAAACGGAGGGTCGCTGGGATCTCACCCGATGTAGTCCATTTTCTTAAAGCAGTAACCAGGATGAGGCCGTCGCATCGGACTGTGGTTCTGCCGTGGGATCTTAACTTGGTTTTAGGGGCACTAGTACAGGCACCCTTTGAGTCTATGGGGCAGGCTTCGATCAAGGATTTAATGCTGAAAACGGTGTTTCTCGTAGCCATTTGTTCCGCGAGGCGGATTTCGGAATTGCAGGCTCTGTCTTGTCGGGAACCTTTTTTGACTTTTTCCAGGGAAAAGGTGGTGCTGCGTCCTGTTCCATCCTTTTTGCCCAAGGTAGTCTCTTCTTTTCATATGAACCAGTCGGTTTCCTTGCCAGTCCTCACCTCAGAGGGTGAGAGTGTAGGAGACCGTGGCCTCCGCCGTTTGGACGTGCGAAGGGTTCTTCTCCGCTATTTGAAGGTATCCGAATCTTTTCGCAAATCAGATCGGCTTTTTGTGTTATTCGTCAGGTTCAGAAAAAGTGAGGCGGCCTCTAAAGCTTCCATTTCCCGGTGGGTTAAGGAGGCAGTTGGGTCAGCATATATGTTGCATGGTCGTTCCACGCTGGTGGGGTTGAGAGCTCATTCCACTAGGGCGCAGGCAGCATCTTGGGCAGAACACAGTTTGGTTCCGCTAGTGGAGATTTGTAGAGCGGCCACCTGGTCGTCTCTTCATACATTTAGTAGACACTATCGTCTTGATGTAATGGCGCCGAGTGATGCTTCCTTCGGAGCAGCGGTGTTGCACTCTGGTTGGAAGGGTCCCTCCCATTAGTACTGCTCTGTTACATCCCAGAAGTAGAGGACTAAACTGGAGGAACGATAAGGAAATAGAAATTACACATACCTGGTAATTGTAGTTCCTGGAGGAACTCCAGTTTAGTCCTCATTCCCACCCAGGGAGAGGTTTCATTCTAGTGCAATGGATTTCAGGTAATTTTTGTTTTTCACAGGATTACAGGTGAGTGTTTTTTAATCTTTCTCTTTGGATTTTTCTGATCTCTTCTTCGGCGTCTCTGGTTCGGCAGCGAAGGAAAAAACAAAAAACAAAGAAGGGTATTTAATCCCTTTGCTAAAGGGGAAAGGAATTTGTTCATTAATTTAGCACTTATACCTATAGTTGGGTTATCTTGAGTAAGTTTTGCTACTTGTTTGTTGCTCTTTTGAGTCTGCTTTGTCAGTAGTACACTGGGGCTGATGGGAGATGCCAGCAGCTTACATCCAGTGAGGTCACAACTTTGTCACGCCCAGTCTCCAAGCTGCAGGAGGAGGTTCACAACCCAGAAGTAGAGGACTAAACTGGAGTTCCTCCAGGAACTACAATTACTAGGTATGTGTAATTTCTATTTCTCCCTATTCTGAAATAGTCTTTACTCAATAGGACATCTGTGTCAAACTATCTCCCTAATTCCAGTCTCAACTTCCTCTCTAAGATTCTTGAAAAACTTGTTTTCGCTCAGCTATTCAGTCTATTTTATTGAATGTCACATGTACTATTTGCTCCCAGTTGGTGAGAGATCTTGTGTGCCTGGAGTGTGCCTGGAGTGGAGGAGTAGCCTAGTGTGCCTGGAGTGGAGGAGTAGTGTGCCTGGAGTGTGTGGAGTGGAGGAGTAGCCTAGTGGTTGGGGCAAGGTACTTCAGGCCAGAAGGTCGGTGGTTCAAATCCCACTAGAGGACAGCAACCTTGGGCCGGAAGGACTGGGGTTTCTAGTCCCACAGGTGCTCCTTGTGGTCTTGGGCAAGCCACTTAACCCTCCATAGCCCATGTTCCCTGTAAAATAGTTATCTCCAAGTTATAATGCCCTGTTCAATGTAATTTCAGTTTGTTCAATGTAAACCGCACTGATGCAGAATAGCGCGGTATATAAGAGAATGTAAATAAATAAATAAATAAATTATATACAAGGAGCTCTGTGATCTCAGGGAACGAGTCTGCTACTCTAGCCTCCAGAGGTCAGACTTGGAGGAGCTAAATGAAGAAAGACAGGTATCTAGACAAGCCCTAAAAGGGATGAAGTACTGAAGTCGCACCTCCAGTCTAGCAGCCTCTCTTTTGCAATGGAGGAGAGAGGTCACATGAAAGGAGAGCATCATCTTGATGTGGCATGAAGTGATCTGTAGCTAGTGGTTTCTCCAGGGCCATGTGCACATGAGAGAAGGATTAGGATGGCCGTTGTATTTAGCAGTTCAAGCATTTGACATGTAGATAGCTGGGTGGCTGGTTGACATGAGGATCACCTGGTAGTATGCCTGTCTGGTGCAAAGGTAGCAGACCTCATGCGCTGCCTAGACAAGGTTTTAGATAGTGCTGGGGAGGAGCCTGTGTCTTGGTATATATTGGTAGAATGACATAGGAAAATCTGGAATGGAGGTTCTGGAGGCCAAATTTAGGCTTTTAGGTAAGAAGTTGAAATCTAGAACTTCCAGGGTAGCATTCTCAGAAATGCTTCCCGTTCTATGTGCAGGATCCTAAAGGCAGGCCGAGTTCTTTAGTCTCAATGCATGGATGAGACGATGGTGTAAGGAAGAGGGTTTTGGATTTGTTAGAAATTGGGCAACATTCTAGGAATGGGGAGGCTTTTCCAAAAAGATGGGGTCCACCTTAATCAGGGTCATTAATCCTTAAAAAGGAGATGGAGCAGCTTTTAAATTAGATACTGTACTAGGGGGCAACAGAGCACATGGTTTGGAAGGATGTAGCCTTGAAGGATAGTAGAAAAAGAGGGAAACTACAGCATCCTGATAGGGAGGTAGCAATAAAGATAAAAGTAACCCAGATGTGTTTAAGTACAGAGCAGACAGAGCTGAAGGATTCCCAATTACCCCTGACTGCTCTACTTAGTGACATCCATAATACAATAATCAATACAATATCAGTCTTGCAATTTCTTTAGACATCTTCTGCTTCTGACCTGGTAGACCACACTGTTCTCTTTTCATTCCTCTGTGATTTGGGTCTCTGAGGACCTGTTCTTTCCTGGCTCTGTTCTTTCTTGGCCGACCATTCCTTCTCGGTTACCTTTGGTTCTTCCTCCTCCAATTCCTTTCCTCTTACTTGTGCTCCACAAGGCTCTGTTCTTGCCCCACTTCTTTTTAATATATTCATTGCACCTCTTGCTGCCATAATACAGGATTCTGTAATTACTGCCTACTGCTATGCGGACAATGTTGTTCCTACTTATCATACCCATTCTACTTGCTCTGACATTTTCTGCGTGTATCTTTCAGCGTATAAGCGAAAGTGTGACATTCAAGAAGAAATGTTTTGTCTTAGGTTTCTTTCTTGTGATTTCATAAAAAAATAGTTTTGGAAAATAGTTTTGACTATTATGGGGTGAGCAACAAAAGAACCTGCCCATCCTCTGTGTATAACATCTGCATTTGAAATTTACACACATGCATACACGGCCGCTTGTATCGCATCCTGTCCAGGTCCACATGTAGCACATGCTCCCCTCCTTTTGACTTTACGCTGAAATTTTGTGCACAGCTCATTTGCATATATGTCCTTTGCTGCATACCAGCACTGAAGTCTCGTGCTACCAGCGTACTACGAAAATGCGTACGCAGTTAATAGCACGCGACTTCAACGCAGACTTTCTGCATTGGCCTGTAAGTTGGTATCTCAGGCAATGGAGGGTTAAGTGGCTCGCCCTAGGCCATAAGGAGTACCGGTAGCTCTAATCATTAGGCTACTCCTTCGTATCAGTCCACAGGCCTCATGTATGCCTCGGTTACCTGCATCTGCCTTCCTACAGAATATCACCTCTGCTCCCACTAATTTTTCCCAAGGAAATTGTTTTTCATCATCAGCTTTGGTCCCGATAGATGGAAACTTAACTTATTCATCCTATGGCTCAAACTTCTTGTAGTATACTTTTAACCTTTATGTCCTGTTATGTAGTCTGAGCTATTATATATGTTTTTGTAATCTGCTTTGATTGGCAAAGCGGGATGTAATTTCCATTAAATATACAAATGCATTTTCCTATGCCTTACTCTGTTAACAAAATCCTGGCCTCAATGAAGCAACGCCATCTGACCCCTTCCTTCTTTTTTCATGAAACATCTCTCTGACTCATTCTTTCCCTGCAGCACACTTTTTGGACTTTGCATTCTTTTTGGAACTCAAAGGTTGAGGAGAACTCCAGTAATAGTATCCTATTCTCCATTAAGATATATCCCTGCATAATGCCTTCTCTACCTTGAAAACTGCCCAATCCTTAAATGCCCAATCTACAGATAAGGGGCAAAGTGGTCACTGCGCTTTATTATTAAAAACACCCCAACGCGTTTCGGCAACGCCTTCCTCAGGGGGCTGAGAACTGCAAACAAACATGATAAAATAGAATAAACAAACTACTACATATTTAGAGTTACAATCTAAACCATCAATACGCTACCTGGGTGTCACCTTGGATCAACGCCTGGACATGAAAGCCCACATAGGGAACACAGTCAGAGCAGTATACTACAAGATCCGCTCACTTAGGCATCTACGATCCATGCTGGAACCAAATGACTTCAGGACTATATACCAGGCGTTGATCATACCTCATTTTGATTACGCCAATGCCATCCTTCAAGGCCTGCCCCTATCCACCTTGCAACCACTACAGCTCGCCATGAATGCGGCAGCAAGGGTCATCCATGGAGCCTCCAGAAGTGACCACGTAACACCCCTGCTGATACAGTTACATTGGCTACCTATCCAAGCTAGAATCGTTTTCAAGATCCTGCTATTCACTTTTAAAGCTATTAACAAGCTCTCCTCTGAATCAATAAATGCCCTAATCCATACCACATCTCCTAATAGAGCGAGGAGATCCACAACTACAAACACCCTAAAAGTCCCGAAAGCACTAACAGATTGCACCACATCCACAGCCAATAGGGCGTTTAGTATCAGTGCGCCAAGATGCTGGAACGCACTACCTCCAGACATCCGGGCTATTAAGAGCCTTACACAGTTTAGGAAAGCCCTCAAATACCACCTTTTCAATAAGTACCTCATAGAACCCAACCTCACCCACTGAGACTGAGATGTAAGCCGCTAAGCTAATATATGGTTTCCCAACAACATGTCAAGAAAGATTCTCTAACCTTCGTGGTGCAGTTGTTTCAATGGAATTTCATGTTTATACGACTCGATGTAGCAATATTTGTAAAAAGTTAACCACTGTTATCCAAGTTTATGTAGTAAGTTTGTAAATAGTTACCCCTGTTATCCAAGTTATTTGCCCTGTTATCTGTGAACTCATACGTGTTAACTGTACTGAGCATTTCTGTTCCATGTAAACCGCGCTGATGCCGAATAGTGCGGTATATAAGAGACTTTAAATAAATAAATAAATAAATATTAAAAAACATGTTAAAAAGATAAATAGATCAATTATAATAATACAAATAAAATAAATACAATTATAAATATCAAATAATCGAATTAGCAGAAAATAAACACCCAGAGAAGGACTAACAAATATGAGAATAACAAATATAAGAATAAGAAAATAAAAAGCAAGAATATCATTTAAACAGACAAGTATCATTTAAAAAGATACTTACAGTTGACCGTGTCTTTAAATTGATAGAAGCGCACAGGGAAAACATATAGCACTATATATAAGCTAAAAAATATATATCAACAATAATCAAATAAATGCAAAAAACTTATAATACATGTGCATAAAAACCCATATACATAAAAACTCAAAAGAACAAAGCTTCTCCAGGACCAAGCAGGAAGTCAGTCCTCACTTATGGGTGACGTCGCCGACAGAGCCCTCGCGGAGCTATTTCCCCAGCTTTCGAAGAAAGCCTTTGGGATTGCAGCGCGCATGCGCGGTCCCCTTCCCACCCGAGGGTGCCATCTTGCTCAGTCTTCTTTTTCCGCGGAGCCCTACAGACGTAGTTTGTTATCGCCGCAGAAAAGTTGATTAAATTCCTTAGTTTGTTTTTCTCGGTTCGCGTGTCCCCGCCCGGCCTCGATATCCTTCGAGTCCGTTCTCATTCCCCTTTAAGTTTTGTTTCTCAGTGGCGTCCCGCCACTTTCTTTTTCACCCCTGGCAGCCAGGTCTTTCGACCTTGCCGGAGCCCTTTTTCCCCCAATGGCCGCCAGCGGGTTTAAAAAATGTGGTCGTTGCTCCAAACTAATGTCCCTTACGGACACGCACGACTTCTGCCTCCGTTGCCTCGGACCCAACCACGATTCTACGGATTGCGGTCCATGCAGCAGACTGTCCTCGAAGTCTCTGAGGAGTCGGCAGTCACAAAAGGAACATATCTTCTCTGACCCCGAGTCTGGTCAGGCCCGGACCTCGTCGGAGGCTTCGACGTCTCGGGGCTCCGGCCACGAGTATCGTCGGAGTTCCTCTGAGAGGGGGTCCCCCGACCGGGAACATCGTCGGAAGAAGAAGCTCGCTCGGGCGGCGTCGGAGGACGCACCTGGTCCCTCGACAGCCGGGTTGCTAAGCCCCGTCAGCCGCCCTGAGCCCTTGGAGACGGAGAGGTCTTGCAAACTTCCTCGCCTAGAGGTGGAGCCACCTGGACACGTGAGTGCTATAGTCCTCCTGGACTCCCCTCCGGAACCGACGTCGGGGCCCGAGTCGGAGGCTGCCGGGTCTTCTGAGTTTCGCCTTAGATTGACATCCCTGGAGCGCAGTATCACTGCCTTCTTGGACCAGCAGCGGGCATTGATGACCGGCATTGCCAGTGCATCTGCCCCGACCACCGGGACGTTGACGCCCAAGTCGACACTGGCGGCCGAGTCGATCCTCGAGTCCACACGTGCTCGAGTCGATCCTTGGTCGAAGTCTCCCTCAGCCTCCCATTCGGGACGGAGGTCGTCGACGCCGGCATCGGCGTCGGGGCGAACCCTCGCCCGCACGGACCCTCTCGACTCCTCCACGGAGGCGTCGGGCTGGGACACGGAAGAGGACGAATTGCCAGGCTCTTTTCAGACCTGGTGCGTCCCCTCCGACTCACCCGAGTTGGAGCCTCGGAGGCGATCCCCTCCGGAGGATACCCGCTTCTCCGATTTTGTGAGGGGAATCGCCCAGGCGTTGGCCTTCCCCGCGGATCCCGAGGAGGAGCCCCGCGCCGAAGAGCTCGAGGCCCTCCAGTATGACTCTCCACCGAAGGAGGCCTTTACTGTGCCGGTTCCCCCTATACTGGAGCGGCTGCTCTTTCGCATGTGGGAATGCCCGGCATCGACGCCGGTGCTGAGCAAGTGGGTCGATTCGCTGTATCAAGTCCGCAAGAGTCCCGGGTTCCAGAAGGCACAACTACCGCACCATTCTATGGTGGTGGAATCGGCCATGCATCGACTTAGGAGTCAGAAGATGCACTCTTCGGTGCCTCCGGGTAAGGAGGCCCGGAGCCTGGATGCCCTCGGTAGGAAGTGTTTCCAGGGCTCCATGCTGGCCTGCCGAGTCCAGACATACCAACTATACATGGGCATGTTCCTCCGAGACCTGGCAAAAGAAATCGCCGGGTTCTCGGCTGGTCTCTCCGACGAACCCTTACAGAGGTTCCAGACCTTATCTGATAGCATACAAGAGTGCTCGAAGTTTATTTCTCGAGCGGCATACGATGGCTTCGAGGCGTCAGCCCGAGTTGCGGGAGCCGGCATCGGGGCCCGCCGACAGGCCTGGCTTCAGTCATCCGACCTCGAACCGTGGGTACAGGACAAGTTGGTCGATGTCCCGTGCAGAGGTGAAAACCTCTTTGGGAAACCCATGGCTGATAAGGCGGCGGAATTCGAGTCTAGGACTCGCTTATCCAGAAAGACCTCTACTCCCTCGCAGAAGAGGAAGGGCTCGGGGAAAAAGCCTTTTTACCCGAGGAAGGTGCCCGCCTATAAGCAACAGCACCTCCAATACCAAGCGTCTGCGGCTCCCAATCGGGGTCCACAGGCTAAGGGTCAGGGCAATGGGTCCCGTAAGCCGAGGGCCCCTAAGCCCACTACACAGCCCCCTGCTCAGCAGGGTGGGAGTTTTTGACTATGCCAGCATAGCCCCTTTATCCTGCACGGGGGGCAGGCTGACCCACTTTGCCCACAGGTGGTCAGCCATAACCTCCGATTCCTGGGTGCTGCAGGTGGTTCGAAAGGGCTACCTCCTACACTTTCACCAGGTGCCCCCCCCCCCTACTTCCCAGGGGAGCCTTCAAGGCCCCCTCTGCACAGGGACTTACTCCTGCAGGAACTGCAAGGTCTGCTGGGGGAGCGGGCGGTGGAGCCGGTACCCAAACACCTCTGGGGCCAAGGGTTCTACTCGAGGTACTTCCTGGTGCCCAAGCGGACAGGGGGCCTCAGACCCATCCTGGACCTCCGCAACCTCAACAAGTTCCTGCAACGGGAAAAGTTCAGGATGCTTACCCTTGGAATCCTACTGCCCTACCTCCAGCAGGGAGACTGGCTATGCTCCTTGGACCTAAAGGATGCCTATACCCACATCCTTATCCACCCGGACCACCGGCAATATCTGAGATTTGTGGTGGCGGGAAGGCATTATCAGTACCGCATGCTGCCCTTCGGCCTGTCCTCCGCTCCCTGGGTGTTCACGAAATACCTGGCGGTGGTGGCGGCTTTCCTGAGGCTTCAAGGCCTCTTTGTCTTTCCCTACCTCGACAACTGGCTCATACGGGCGCGATCCTCCGTGGAGGTTGCTCAGGCCACCCAACGCACAGTAGCTTTGCTTCAGCACTTGGGCTTCGTCATAAACTTCGAAAAGTCCACGCTGCACCCCTCTCAGGATCTCGAGTTCATAGGGGCGTGGCTGGACACTTTGCGGGCTCGCGCCTTCCTGCCTCAGGAGCGAGCCGACAGGCTCATAGCGCTGGCCGGCAGGTTCCACAGCGCGTCCTTGGCCCCGGCCCAGCGATTCCTGCAGCTGCTCGGTCATATGGCATCCACGGTCCATGTCACCCCGAACGCCCGCCTGCATATGCGGCCTGTTCAGTGGGGCCTTCGTACTCAATGGCATAAGGCCACAGGGAGTCTGACGGACCTGCTACAGATCTCCGACTGTCTGGTCTCCTCTCTGCAATGGTGGCTTCACCCGCCCAACCTACTGCTCGGCATGCCTTTTCAGCCTCCCACGCCCTCCCAGGTGCTTACGACAGATGCCTCGCTCCTGGGATGGGGAGCGCATTGCCAGGGAGCACACACCCAAGGCCTTTGGACCTCTTGGGAGGCGGCTCAGCAGATAAACTTCCTGGAGCTGCGGGCGATCCGCCTAGCTCTGCGGACCTTCTCTTACCTCACTTCTCGTCAGTCTGTTCTGGTGCAGACGGACAATCAGGTTGCCATGTTCTACGTGAACAAACAGGGGGGCACAGGCTCCCTCCTTCTCTGTCAGGAGGCCCGGAGACTGTGCTCATGGGCAGTCGACCACGACATCCTCCTCAAGGCTGTTTATCTGCCCGGACGGGACAATTGCCTGGCCGACAAACTGAGCCGGATCCTGCAGCCACACGAATGGAGGTTGAACCCCTCAGTGGTCCGGCAGCTCTTCCACCGGTGGGGCCTCCCCACCGTGGATCTCTTTGCCAGTCCGCTGAACCGGCAACTTCCCAGGTTCTGCTCTCGGCACCCGCACCCTCTCAGGGTAGCGCCGGATGCTTTCCTCATCTCGTGGTCCACGGGCCTATTGTATGCCTTCCCTCCCACGCCACTGGTGTCCCGGACATTGTTCAAAGTAGTCCAGGACAGGGCCTCCGTGATCCTGGTAGCGCCCAGGTGGCCGAGACAACCCTGGTTCCCTCTGCTCCTGCAGCTAGCGGTGGACACCCCTCTTCCTCTGGGGTTTCAGCCCGATCTCCTGACCCAGGATCAGGGCACTCTTCTACACCCCAACCTCCGGGCCCTTCATCTGATGGCCTGGCTGCTGAAAGGGTAGTCCTAGCCCTGCTCTTACTTCCTCCGGAGGTGGAGGCTGTCGTCCTCGCATCTCGACGACCGTCCACCCGGAAATCTTATGCCCTTAAATGGCGCCGCTTCTCGGCCTGGTGTTCTCAGCGCTCTGAGGACCCCTTCGTCTGCCTAGTATCGGTGGTGCTGCAATATCTGCTTTACCTCTCCGATCTAGGCCTCAAATCCAATTCTGTCAGAGTCCACCTCAGTGCTCTCTCTGCGCACCATTCGCCGGTGGAGGGCCAACCTCTTTCCTCGCACCCCTTGGTGGTGCGTTTCCTCAGGGGCCTGCTCCTGCTCAAGCCCCCATTGCGCCCTCCAGCTCCCGACTGGGATCTCAATGTGGTTTTACAAAGGCTTACCTGTCCGCCTTTTGAACCCATGGCTACCTGCCCTCTTCGTTTCCTCTCCTGGAAAACTCTCTTCTTGGTAGCCCTTACCTCCGCTAGGCGCGTTAGCGAACTACAGGCCCTAGTGTCGGAGCCCCCTTATACCAGGTTCTACAAGAATAGGGTTGTCTTGCGGACGCACCCTAAGTTTCTTCCGAAGGTGGTTTCCTCTTTCCACATCAATCAAGAGGTGGTTCTTTCGACCTTCTTTCCCAGGCCGCATACCAGTTGAGCTGAGACTGTTCTGCATACCCTGGACTGTCGAAGAGCCTTGTCTTTCTACCTTGAGCGTATGCGTGAGCATAGGAAAGCTGCTCAGCTTTTCGTATCTTTTGACCCCAATCGGTTGGGGGTTCCTGTCTCCAAGCGTACTTTGTCCATCTGGGTAGCTGACTGTATCGCCTGGGCTTATGGGGCAGCCAGCCTCTCCTTAGAGAGTCGCGTCACGGCTCACCATGTCAGGGCGAAGGCTGCGTCTGTGGCCCATCTCCGCTCTGTCCCATTGGCAGACATCTGCCGGGCCGCTACTTGGTCTTCAAGCCAGACTTTTGTGGCTCATTACTGCCTGGAGAGGGAGTCCCGCAGGGACAGTGCTTTCGGACAGGCGATCCTCCACAATCTCTTTGAGGTTTAGGCAACTCCTACCCTCCGGCCCTGGTGTGGGGCTACCGGCCGGATTCGTATTCAGAGAAGTTCCTTCCTTCTGTACTGCTGAGCTAGAGGGAGCTCATTTTTCGGCTTGAGGTCTCCGGTAGCCTTAAGCTTGGGAGTCCCATAAGTGAGGACTGACTTCCTGCTTGGTCCTGGAGAAAGAGTAGTTACTCACCTGTAACAGATGTTCTCCAGGAGCAGCAGGAATCAGTCCTCACTATCCTCCCTCCTCCCCTTGGAGTTGCATTCATTTGTTATTTTGCTGTCTTCGCTATCTTCGCTATGTCATCTGACTGAGCAAGATGGCACCCTCGGGCGGGAAGGGGACCGCGCATGCGCGCTGCAATCCCAAAGGCTTTCTTCGAAAGCTGGGGAAATTGCTCCGCGAGGGCTCCGTCGGCGACGTCACCCATAAGTGAGGACTGATTCCTGCTGCTCCTGGAGAACACCTGTTACAGGTGAGTAACTACTCTAAATGGGAAACCCAAACGTTTACCTTATATATAGTGCTATATGTTTTCCCTGTGCGCTTCTAACAATTTAAAGACAGTCAACTGTAAGTATCTTTTTAAATGATACTTGTCTGTTTAAATGATATTCTTGCTTTTTATTTTCTTATTCTTATATTTGTTATTCTCATATTTGTTAGTCCTTCTCTGGGTGTTTATTTTATGCTAATTCGATTATTTGATATTTATAATTGTATTTATCATGTTTGTTTGCAGTTCTCAGCCCCCTGAGGAAGGCGTTGCCGAAACGCGTTGGGGCGTTTTTAATAATAAAGCGCAGTGACCACTTTGCCTCTTGCCCTGTGTGTTCTCTAGGTCTTTTGCAAGTAGGTGCTCCTTTTTCTGGTTGTTTGCAATCTACAGATAATGCATCAAATATAAAGGAAAGTGACAAACAGGAACTATTACTACTTGGAGATTCCATCACCAGAGGCACCAACTTGGGAACACAGTTCAAAGGAGAGAAAATGGTCAAATGCCTCCCAGGTTATTCAGCCAGCAGAAATACAAATCAATTTGTTGGCATAGTTAGTGCAGAAAGTGAGCACTCCAAAATTGATGATGTCATCCATTTGGGTACAGATGACTGGCTACAAACCAGTGCCTCTACAGTTCAAAGGGACTTCCAGATTCTGGGAGAAAAACTCAAACCCATTGTTAACACCATAGCATTCTCAGAAATTCTACCTGTTCTTGGTAAGGGGGACAGAAAAGCTGCATCGCATAATGGCTCCAAACCTAGTACAAACAAGAAGGATTTGTATATATAGGCGACTGGAGAAATAGATGTAACGATAAGAGGCTATACTGTGTTGATGGACTACATCTCTCTGTCACAGGGAAAAATATCCTAAGTGAAAAATTCAGGCATTATGTGGACAGGTATTTAAACTAGGGAAAGGGGGTGACAGAAGGATAAAGACAAGTTCAGGACGTCACTCCAAGCAAATATATAACTTTGGAAACAGCCACACTATTAACCCACACATCAATGGCAAGTGGGAAGAGGTGTGTAGAACAAAATCCATGCAAAATACAGGCAAGCCAGTCGTCAAATGCTAGAAAGCAATGAGCACAAATGCTCAAAGCCAGACCTGGAGCCTTAATGGTGGAAATGGACTTGGACATCGTGGCCATTACAGAAACATGGTTTAACGAGTCACATGAATGGGATATATTGAACTATCCCCACTTATCAGGTGCTTTGACGCTGTCACAGACTGGCTAAATGCACAAATGCTTAAGTTAAATTTCAAAAAGACAGAAGCCCTCTTCGTAACCAGGAATCCAGCTTTTACTCCACCCCTGTCTATCAAGGTTCGCGACGCAGAGATCATATGCAAGACTACAGTAAGATACCTAGGTGTAACGCTTGATCAGCAACTTAATATGAAGGCTCATATCAAAAACATAACAAAGTCGGTGTACCATAAAATCCGGACCCTCCGCAATTTGCGTCAGCTGTTAGAACCTGATGACTTCCGAACTGTCTTTCAGGCCCTAATAATGCCTCACTTTGACTATGCCAATGCGATCTTGTATGGTCTACCTAAGTGCACGACTAACCCCTTACAACGTGCAATGAATTCAGCTACAAGAATCCTTCATGGAGCCTCAAGAAGTTCTCATATTACCCCAATACTAAAACAATTGCACTGGCTACCCATACAAGCCAGGATCTCATTCAAGATCCTAATTATGATCCATAAAGCCATCAATAAATACCCTGCTACTGCCATTACTGATCTAATTTCAATCACACCTCCCAATCGAGCAAGGAGATCGAATGCCGCAAATACTCTCATATTACCTAAGGCAAGCACGAAGTGTTCTCAATTCACTAGATCCAGAGCCTTCTCCTTTTTTGCTCCATCCTGCTGGAACGCACTACCAGCAACTATCAGAACCATCAGTGAACTCGCCCAATTTAGGAAGGCACTGAAACGGCACCTCTTTCTTCATCACTACGATGATGCAGTCTTCTCCCCACACTCACCCACTCTCACATCTCAATGCAACACCTCAAACTCATGCACATCACATTCCCAGACTGATCACTCGCAATCACACCTTCCCCTCCAACCACCATGAGAAACTTATGCAGTGCCGCATAACTCATTATATTGTTGCATAAAGTAGACTGTATTTATTCATGGTGTCTCCTTGTTAAGGGACTGGTTATTTATACCCTATTTTACCTGTTATACCTGCTTAATGCATACCCAAGTTTAATTTTCCTGTTTAATGTATACCCAAGTTATTATACCTGTTTCACTGTAAGCACAAATCACGAAACTGAGATGTGCAACTCTTATGTTCATTGTAAATCGCACTGATGTCGAATAGCGCGGTATAAAAGAGACTGCAAATAAATAAATAAATAAATAATTAATTTAGAAGAGATAGAGAACGCAGAAAAGGAGGAGGAGGTGTAGCCCTATATGTCAAAAGCAATATTTATTTTATTTATTTAATAGGATTTATACTGCTTTAGGAGTAGCCTTGTGGTTAGAGCAACTGTCTAGTACTCAGAAGATCAAGGGTTAGAAACATAGAAACAGAAATATGACAACAGAAAAAAACCACATGGCCTATCAGTCTTGAAGGACTAGAAAGGGGGGCTGTTACTTCTGGAGAGAAATCTGAAATTGTGAGTATATACTTCTGGGAATTTTTCTGAAAGGAATTTTTTTCTTTTAAAGCTAATTAATCTGTGAACCCACTATTTTTTGTTAAATCAGTCAGGGCCTAGTAGCAACAGTTTAAGATTCAATTTAAAACACAGAAGAGAACTTTCTGGTTACCTTTCATACCCAGTAGAGAGCTGTAGTTTAAATTTCATAGTCACTCAGGGCCTAGCATCAGCAAAGTACTTTTAGTTCCAATTTAAAACACAGAAGAGAGCTTTCTGGTTAACTTTAGAATCCAGCAGAGAGCTTGTAGTTTAAATTTCATAGTCACTCATGGCCTAGCATCAGCAAAGTACTTTTAGTTCCAATTTAAAACACAGAAGAGAGCTTTCTGGTTAACTTTAGAATCCAGCAGAGAGCTTGTAGTTTAAATTTCATAGTCACTCAGGGCCTAGCATCAGCAAAGTACTTTTAGTTCCAATTTAAAACACAGAAGAGAGCTTTCTGGTTAACTTTAGAATCCAGCAGAGAGCTTGTAGTTTAAATTTCATAATAGGTTAGAGCCTAGCAGCAGCAAAGAGCTATAATTTAAATCAAATCAGAATATAGCTTACCTCAGCAGCACAGGACAGGGTACTGTGTAGCAGCCCTCTTTTAATAAGTGTTATATCCCTCCCTCCCTCCCTCCCCACACCCACCCTCCCCTGGGATAATCACAGCTTTATAGGTACTTGCACAACTTAAAAGACAGGAGGTGCTCTCAGGTGAAGCTCATTACCCAAATCAGTCATACACTAAGGACCTGAGATTAATTAAGCTTCAGGTGAACAAGGTATATTAAACTTATTAGGTACAGTTTTAGTGGTATAAATATCCATAGCACCCTTTAGTACGTAAAGAACTTAAAGATCTAAACACAAACTTAAAACTAAGATGCAGACAGCAGTCCAGCAGCGGGATGTGGGCTTTCCAGTCTTTTGCATTGAGTGTCACATGTATGATTTTCTCCCAGCTGGTGAGAGGTCTTACGTGTGCACTAGGTGCAAGGAGCTCTTTGCTCTCAGGGAACAAGTCCGTTCTCTAGAGGCTAAAGTAGCAGACTTAGAAAGCATAAGACAGACAGAGAGGTACATAGACGAGACCTACAGGGATATAGTCCTGAAGTCCCACCTCCAGTCTGGCAGCATCCCTGTTGCCATGGAGGAGAGAGGTCACGTGACAGGAGAGCATCACCCTGGTGTGGCAGGAAGTGATCCTGTAACTAGGACCTGTCCTCCAGGTGATGTAAATCCCTCTCGCACCGAGGAGGTTTCTCCAGGGCCAAGTGCCCATGAGGGAAGGGTTAGGACAGCAGTTATAGTTGGTGATTCGATCATTAGGCATGTAGATAGCTGGGTGGCTGGTGGACGTGAGGATCGCCTGGTAACATGCCTGCCTGGTGCGAAGGTAGCAGACCTCACGCGCCACCTAGATAAGGTCTTAGATAGTGCTGGGGAGGAGTCTGCTGTCTTGGTACATGTCGGTACCAATGACATAGGAAAATGTGGTAGGGAGGTTCTGGAAGCTAAATTTAGGCTTTTAGGTAGGAAGTTGAAATCCAGAACTTCCAGGGTAGCATTCTCCGAAATGCTTCCCGTTCCACGCGCAGGACCCAAAAGGCAGGCAGAGCTCCGGAGTCTCAATGCGTGGATAATGGTGCAGAGATGAGGGGTTTGGATTTGTTAGGAACTGGGGAACATTCTGGGGAAAGGAGGGGCTCTTCCGAAGGGATGGGCTTCACCTTAACCGGGATGGAACCAGGCTGCTGGCATTAACCTTTAAAAAGGAGATAGAGCAGCTTTTAAACTAGATAATAGGGGAAAGCCGACAGTCGCCCAAGAGCGCATGGTTCAGAAGAATGTATCCTTGAAGGATACTACAAAAACCAGAGAGGTTCCAAAAAAGAGTAAAGTAGCCCAAATGCCCTCGAGTATGGAGCAGACAGCTTAAAGATCGCAAATTACCCATCTCTACCAATAGCCAAATTAATATGAATAAAATACAGTCTCTAAAATGCTTGTATGCAAATGCTGGAAGTCTAAAAAACAAGATGGGAGAGTTAGAATATATAGCACTAAACGAGAGGTTAGATATGATTGGAATATCAGAGACATGGTGGAAGGAGGACAACCAGTGGGACACTGTGATACCTGGGTACAAACTATATCGTAATGATAGAGCTGATTAAATTGGTGGAGGGGTTGCGCTCTATGTTAGAGAGGGCATTGAGTCAGAAAGGATTAAAGTTTTGCAAGAAACAAAATTTGCTGTAGAATCTCTTTGGATTGAAATTCCATGTAAAAAGGGGAAGGCGATGGCAGTGGGGGTGTACTATCGTCCGCCTGGCCAGAATGACCAAATGGATGATGAAATGCTCAAAGAAATCAAGGAAGCTAGCAAAAGTTACAGTGCAGTAATAATAATGGGTGATTTCAATTACCCCGGCATCGACTGGGTCAGTGTCACAGCAGGACATGCTAGGGAGATAAAGTTCCTAGATGAAATAAATGACTGCTTCTTGGAGCAGCTGGTTCATGAACCGACCAGAGGGGAAGCCATATTAGACCTAGTCCTTAGTGGAACACCAGATCTAGTGCAAGAGAGAAGGGTGTTGGGGGCCACTTGGCAATAGTGATCATAGCATGATTGCCTTTGATTTAATTAGTGGAGGAGGGATAGTAAGGAAATCCACAGTACTACCCTTTAACTTTCGAAAGGGAGACTATGATAAAATGAGGAAAACAGTTAAGAAAAAAGTAAAAGGAGCAGTTGCAAAGGTTAAAGACGTACATCAAGCTTGGATGTTGTCGAAATATACTATCTTGGAAGCCCAGACCAGCTGTATTCCACGCTTTAAGAAAAGTGGAAGGAAGTCCAAAAAACTGCCAGCATGGTTTAAAGGTGAGGTCAGAGAGGCTGTTGTTGCCAAAAAAGCATCTTTCAGGAAATGGAAAAAAAGAGCCAAATGACGAAATCTGGAAACAGCACAAGCACTGGCAAGTCAAATGCAAGGCATTGATAAGGCAGGCAAAGAGAGAATTTGAGAAGAAACTTGCTGCGGAAGCAAAAACACGAAATAAAGACCTTTTCAAGTACATTCGTAGCAAAAAACCTGTGAGAGAGTCAGTTGGTCCATTAGATGATAAAGGGGTTAAAGGAGCACTAAGAGGCGACAAGGAGATAGCGAAGAGACTGAATGAATTCTTTGCTTCGGTATTTACTGAGGAAGATGTAGGGATGTTACCCATGACTAAAGTGGTATTTAAAGGTGCGGAAGAATTGAAGGAAATATCGATACATCGGGAAGATGTCTTACAACTATTAGATAAACTGAAGAGTAGCAAATCACCTGGGCCGGATGGTATACATCCAAGGGTGTTGAAAGAACTGAAATATGAGATTGCAGACCTGCTATTAGTAATCTGTGAACTATCATTAAAAGCATCTCTAATACCTGAAGATTGGAGGATCGCCAATGTAACACCAATTTTTAAAAAGGGTTCCAGGGGTGATCCGGGAAACTACAGACCGGTGAGCCTGACGTCAGTACCGGGAAAAATGGTAGAAACCATCATAAAGAATAAAATTACTCAGCATGTAGATAGTCACGACCTAATGGGAGACAGCCAACATGGCTTTAGACAAGGAAGATCTTGTCTTACTAATCTGTTATGTTTTTTTGAAGGAGTGCATAAACAGGTGGACAAAGGTGAGTCGGTTGATATTGTGTATCTGGACTTTCAGAAAGCCTTTGACAAGGTCCCTCATCAGAGACTTTTGGCAAAACTAAAGAGTCATGGGATAGGTGGCAGTGTACTATTGTGGATCAGGAACTGGTTAAAAGATAGAAAGCAGAGGGTAGGGCTAAATGGCCAATTTTCCCAATGGAGAAAGGTGAATAGTGGTGTACCCCAGGGATCTGTGCTGGGTCCGCTGCTTTTTGACATATTCATAAATGACCTGGAAAGTGGAATAACGAGTGAGGTTATCTAATTTGCAGATGACACAAAACTATTTAAAGTTGTTAAAACCCAAGAGGATTGTGAAAAATTGCAAGAGGATCTTGTTAAATTGGAAGACTGGGCATCAAAATGGCAGATGAAATTTAATGTGGACAAGTGCAAGGTTATGCACCTAGGGAAGAACAACCCAAACTATGGTTACACGATGCAAGGTTCCACATTAGGAACCACCACCCAGGAAAAAGATTTAGGCGTCATTGTGGATACCATGTTAAAACCCTCGGCCCAGTGTGCAGCGGCAGCCAAGAGAGCAAATAGAATGCTAGGTATGATAAGGAAAGGAATGGAAAATAAAACAAAAGATATTATAATGCCTCTATATCGTTCCATGGTGAGACCGCACCTTGAATATTGTGTGCAATTCTGGTCGCCGTATCTTAAAAAGGATATAGCGATTTTTGAAAAGGTTCAGAGAAGAGCCACCAAAATGGTAAAGGGGATGGAAGGATACTCCTATGAGGAAAGGCTAAAAAGGTTAGGGCTCTTTAACCTGGAAAAGAGACGGCTGAGGGGAGATATGATAGAAGTCTATAAATTAATGAACGGAGTGGAACGGGTAAACGTAGATCGATTGTTTACGTTATGAGAATATAGAAAGACTAGGGGACATGCAATGAAGCTACAGGGTAAACTATTTAAGACTAATAAAATAAAATATTTTTTCACTCAACGTGTAATCAAACTCTGGAATTTGTTACCGGAGGATGTAGTAAAGGCTGTTAGTGTAACTGGGTTTAAAAAAGGTTTGGACAAGTTCCTGGAGGAAAGGTCCATAAACCATTATTAAGAAGTGACCGAAGATATCAATGCTTGACCCAGTACAAGCATTGTGGAACTTGTGTCTCTTGGGGAAACTGCTAGGTACATATGACCTAGATTGGCCACTGTTGGAAACAGAATACTGGGCTTGATGGACCTTGGTCTGACCCAGTATGGCATATCTTATGTTCTTATGTAGTCTGTCCTTCCATATTAACAACTACAACAGTCCCCTTTTTTCATGTTCATGTTCATTTATTTGATATACCGCCTTTCATTAATAGGCAAAGCGGTTTACAGTAAAAAACATTACACACAACAGGCACAGGCCTAGAGTCAGAAAGGAAGTTACATGTTTGATAGGAAAGAAGAGTAAGAACAGGAGAGAAGGGTAGAGGAAAGGGGAAGGAGAATCAGGGATCGGGGGGGGGAGGTCAAAGGCAAGTGAAAAGAAATGAGTTTTAAGGGAACGCTTGAAAGCGGGGTAGTGAGGTTCGAGACGGAGGGGTGGGGGAAGGGAGTTCCATAGTGCGGGGCCAATGAAGAAGAAAGCTGAGGATCCATTCGACTGTAAGTGGGCGCTAGAGGGGGATGGTAGTACTTATCGATTGAGGTGGAAAGAGCGGAGAGTATGGTGGGGGGTGTGAAAGCGGAGAAGATCAGACAGATATTGAGGGGTAGAGGTGTGAAGTGCTTTATGGACCAATGTGAGAAGTTTGAACTTGATACGGAAGGAAATAGGGAGCCAATGAAGTTGAAGAAGAAGGGGGGTGATGTGGTCCCGAGGAGAGGAGTGGGTGATAAGACGGGCCGCAGTGTTTTGGATTCGTTGGAGTCGTGAGAGTTGCAATTTGGAAGTGCCGGATAGAATGGAATTAGAGAAATCAAGACGGGAGATAACAAGGGTCAGTAATAGCGTGGTTATGGCAGATGGAGAAAGGAAAGGACGGATGGCGCGAATCTGGCGGAGGTGAAAGAAGGAGAGCTTGGAGATATGAGAGATGTGCGTTGAGAAAGAAAGATCAGAGTCAAAAAGAACCCCAAGGTACCGAAAAGAAGAAGCTAGTGAGATGGGCGCATTGGGGAAAGATGGCGTCAAGGAAGGGGGGGGATAGCCATGAGAAAACCATATGGCGATAGTCTTTGATAAGTTAAGGTGCAAGCAATTATGTGTCAGCCATTTGGAAACAGCAGCTAGACAGTCATTAAGGGGAGTTAAGTCAGGGGAGATGGGGGAGGTGTGGTGAAGGAGGAGTATGTCATTGGCGTAAAAGAAAGCAGTGATTCCGAATTGTTGAATGAGTAGAGTGAGAGGAGTGAGAAAGAGATTAAAGAGAAGGGGGGCCAGGACAGAGCCTTGGGGTACACCGCAGACAAGAGGAAATGGATCAGAAGGGGAGTGGAATGAGGAGGAAGGTAAAACGGCAGCAGAGCGGGAAAAAAGAAAGGAGTGAAACACCTTAGAGATCTTCTGTGTTTGTCCCATGCTTTTTGGAATTCAGTTACTGTCCTCATCTCTACCACCTCCACTGGGAGACTATTCCACGGATCTACTACTCTTTCCGTAAAGAAATATTTCCGCATATCACTCCTGAATCTATCCCCCTTCACCCTCATCCCATGTCCCCTCGTAGCAGAACTTCCTTTCAATTGAAAGAGGCTCTCCACCTGAACATCTATGCCACAGAGGTATTTAAACATCTTAATCATATCACCTCTATCCCACCTTTCCTCTAAAGTTTACATATTAAGATCCTTAAGTCTGTCCTCATATGCTTTATAATGAAGACCACTAATCATTTTAGTAGCCACCCTCTGCACTGACTCCATCCTGTTCACATCCTTTTGAAGGTGCGGTCTCCAGAACTGCACACTGTACTCCAAATGAGGTCGCACCAAAGACTTATACAGAGGCACTATCACCTCCTTTTTTCTGCTAGCCATTCCTCTCCGTATGCACCCAAGCATCCTTCTAGTTTTGCCGTCGCCTTTTCTACCTGTTTAGCTACTTTAAGATTATCAGACACAACCACGCCTAGGTCCCGCTCTTCTTTAGTGGATAAAAGGACTTCACCCCCTATACTATATTGCTCCCTTGGATAGCTGCAGCCCAAATGCATGATCTTACATTTTTTAACATTAAATCCCAGCTGCCAAATTCTAGACCATTCTTCAAGCTTAGCTAGATCCCGCCTCATGTTATCTACACCTTCCTGGGTGTCTACTCTATTTTGGTATCATCTTCAAAGAGGCAAACCTTATCCAGCAGCCCTTCTGCTATATCACTAACAAAGATGTTAAAAAGAATTGGACCAGGGACAGATCCCTGGGGCACACCACTGGTAACATCCTTCTCCTCAGAGTGAACTCCATTTACCTGTACTCTTTGTCGCCTCCCACCCAACCAATTTCTAACCCAAGCAGTAACTTTAGGGTCCATCCCTAGGGTGCTCAGTTGTTTATAAGTCGCCTGTGAGGAACAATGTCAAAGGCTTTACTGAAATGTAAATACACCACATCTAGGGCTTTCCCTCGGTCCAACTCCCTCGTCACTCATTCAAAGAGATCAATCAAATTTGTCTGACAAGACCTGCCTCTGCTGAATCCATGCTGCCTCGGATCCTGTAATCTGCTGGATTCCAGAAACCTCACTATTTTTTCTCTTTCAGCAGCGTTTCCAATAATTTACTTACCACCGAAGTTAAACTAACCGGCCTGTAGTTTTCAACCACATCCTTACTTCCGCTTTTGTGTAAAGGCACCACATGAGCCTCTCTCCAGTCCTTTGGCACCACTCCCGACTCCGAGGCATTGAAAAGTTCAGTCAGTAGAGTTGCTAGAACGTCCCCAAGTTCCCTCAGAATTCTAGGGTGTATCCCATCTGGTCCCATCGCTTTGTCTACTTTAAGTTGAGCTAGTTTCTCACGAACACAGTCTTCTGAAAATTGTTCAGGATGTCCCTCGCTTCTGTTCCTGTTTGTGGGTGTTTTCTGAGGTCCTGCTCCTGGTTCTTCATCTGTGAACACAGAACAGAAATATTTGTTAGGCAATTCCGCTTTATCCTCATCAGCTTCTACATATTCCTCGCCTTCACCCTTGAGACTGACAATACCACTTTTGCCCTTCCTCTTCTCACTAACATATCTGAAAAATGTCTTATCCCCCCATTTTATTGACTATTTCCTCCTCTTTTTCACTCTTTGCTTTCCTGACTACTTTGTTTTCCACCTACATTCCTTGTGACCTTGGGCAAGTCACTTTCTCCAGGAACAAGCAGGAAGTCCGTCCTCACTTATGGGTGACGTCTGCACCGACGGAGCCTGCGCGGAGCAATTCCCCAGCTTTCAAAGAAAGACTTTGAGATTGCTGCCACACATGCGTGGTCCTCTTCCAGCCCAAAGGTGCCATCTTGCTCAGTCTCCCTTTTTCCACGAAGCCTTTCAGACGCACATCTTCGTCCCTTGAAAAAAGTATTTCTTTGTCGGCCTCTGGCCTGTTTTTTTTCCGGTAGCAGCTGTTCTCTACCCGTCCTCCCCCTGCTCTTCTTTGCCCTTGAGCGAGGGGCACGTCCTTTCATGTGCAATTTTCCTTTTTGCAGGCCTTGCGCCCTTTTTTTCCTAAACTGCTGTGCGCAAAGCTTTTCAACCTTTTTGCCGCAATGGCCACTGGTTTTAAAAAAATTGACAGATGCTCCAAAAACATATCGCTCACGGACACCCATGACTGCTGTCTTCGGTGTCTTGGGGTCGACCATGACCCGGAGCTCTGCTCTCTTTGTAAAAAAATGTCCTCCAAAGCCTTCCTAAGTCGTAAGCAGAAGTTCAATGACATTTTCCAGAAGGTATCCCCGGAATCCCCGGTGGCACCCTCGGTCGCCCCTCCACTAGTGGGATCCCCTGCTTCGGCCCCGTGTTCAAGGCAGCACTCTGATCAGGGGTCCCCTGAGGTCTAGTGGCGTAAGAAGAAGACGACTTTGAAGTCGCTGTTGGGAGCTCCAGACAAGCACGAGCGCCCCTGCGCTCGGTTGTTCAGCCCCTCCCCCGGCGTTCCCGAGAGTCTGACAAGGAATGGCCTCAAAGTACCTCGTACAGATACAGAGACCCCCGGCGATGTCGCCAGGTCTCCTGAGGGTTGTCCTGGTGAGGACCCCCCTCTCCTCCTCCGCACCTGATCCGGTAACCCTGGTGTTAGTGTCGCAGGAACCCGTGTCTGCGTGGGAGTCCCGAATGCTGGCACTAGAGCACAGCATTTCTGCCTTCTTAGCTGCCCAGCATGGCTGGCCTGCACCATGAGACCAAGGTTTCCTCCAGAGGAATACCCAAAGCCACCCTGGAAACCCCCGAGAGCCGTGGGCGTCGGTCTCGCTCGCCTTCCCGGTCCTTGGGAGCGAGATCTTCCAAGGCCTCTAGCTCCAAGCGGACTTCGGCATCTGGACCGTTGACCTGCCAGAGTCAGACTCCTCCTCGGATCTCTCGGGCTGGGAGTCGGACGGGGATACTTGTTCATGTATATAGTTACATTTCTATTATACCATATATGTATTTAGTTAATTGCATATTATACCACTGTAAATAGTTTTACATGGTTCATTGTAATTGAGTATATAACTGTTCTGTATTACTCAAATTGTTGTTACCTTTAAACCGTGATTGATCGTCTGCAAATCGCGGTATAGAAATTTTTTTTTTTTTAAATTCTTTATTTTCGTTTTATAACAACAAAGGAAAAGGAAGACATACAGCTAAGAGACAGATACATAAAGTGTGATACATACATCAAAGTAAACCCCTGCCACCCCCCTCCCCCCTGCTTCTTCTCTAGAAAACTAATCATTCCCGAAGCGGGCGTGTACTTACATTATTGTGTTACAAAACCTAACGGTGATCTGAAACATGATGAGTGCACATTAAACAGGCATGTCGGAACAATGAGCAGATTGTACATAATCATTGAGCATCTGCCATTTAGACAAGCGAGAGTGAGTTTGGGCATGGGGAATAGCTCTCCGAGGTATCTGCTCATATTTACTATATAAGCAGACGAGGTTCCACCATTCATTGACAGTAAGTCGAGAGCTATCCTTCCAATTCCTCGTGATTAAGCATATGGCTATACCCAGCATGAAATCAAGGAGAAAGCGACCCTTCTTAGGAAGAGAGGGGACCTCCGCCACAGAGCGGAGTCCCACGATCTTCCAAGAGAGAGGTTCGTGAAGGTGTAAGATAAATTGAATACAACCCCAAACCCGCCTCCAATAAACCTGTAGTTGAGGGCATTCATAAATAACATGAGCGAGGGTTCCCACAGCAGCATGGCAAGACCAACACTGGTCCCTAGCAGTTGTGTTCCATTTGGCTATTTTTTCTGGGGTATAAAAGCATCTGTGTGCAAAGAAGAAGAGAGTTTGGGTAACAGAGGCGGACCGGGAAACCCGCACTACTTTGCTCCAGAAAACGCTCCATTGCACAGGGGTTAAAGTGGTTTGCAGTTCGCGCTCCCAGGCTTGTTGAGCTCTAAAAGTGGCAGTGTCTGTACCCTGACATAATGTTTTATAAAAGTTAGAGGCTACCCCATGTGTACTACTAATAGAGTGAACTATCTCTGATAGCCCGTCGTCAGTAGGGGCAGAGGGCGGCATGATTTGAGCACTTTTGAGGCAGTGTTGAAGCTGCATCAATTGAAAGTAGTGTTTCGCTGGTAACGCAAATTCCTTTTGTAAATCAGAAAAGGTTTTCCAACGAGCTGCAGAAAAAAGCTGTTGGGGTGTCCAGATCCCCCTTGAGTACCAGGGTTTCCATGCTATCGTTCTATTTAGGACTTGAATTCTGGGGTTATTCCATAGCGGGAGTCCGTCCTGAGGACATACGTTCGGACCCAGTGATAGAATGAGAGTGTTAAAGGCCGCAAGAGTATCGACAATCATTGGTGGATGGCGGGTGTCTACTTGATAGGACATACCGGGGAGATGGGTCAACGGAATTGGGCTACTAAGCTCCTCTTCTATGTCAAGCCAAACTGGTCTGCTGTCTGTTGGGGCATCTAGCCATCGGGCACCTTGCTTAAGTAGGAAGGCTTGATGATATCTAAGAAAATCAGGAAATCTGGTACCCCCTATTTCCTTTGCAGACTGTAGTTTTTGTTTAGCTATCCTTGGTGGCTTGCCCTGCCAGAGATAACGGACGAGAAGGCCCTCAATATCTTTATAAGTATGTAACGGGAGTAAGCATGGCAACATTTCTAAAATGTAGTTCACTTTGGGGACTATCATCATTTTCACAGTTTCTAGGCGACCCCACCATGTAAGAGATAAGGGAGACCAACGATTTGTAAGCTCACGGACTTTGGAGACTACCTCTTTGGCATTAAAACTGATAGTGTCTTCTAAAGGAGAACAGTAATGGACCCCGAGATACTTCACCATGCGGGATTGCCAAAGGAAGGGAAAGGCCTGCATGTCAGCCTCATGTACCCAGCGGTTTCAGTGGGAATGCTACAGATTTGGTCCAGTTAATTTTATAGCCCGATAATTGCGAGTATCCGTCAATCAGATCCAAAACAGCTGGAACCGAATCAAGGGATACGAAAAGCATAAGGTCATCTGCATATGCAGAGAGTTTAATCTCTCTATGACTGAAGGGGACACCTCGAATACGTGCGGACTGCCTAATAAGGAGGGCTAGGGGTTCAAGAGCTAGATCAAAGAGCATTGGTGATAGGGGGCAACCTTGACGCGTGCCTCTTTGGAGATTAAATGGCTGAGACTTGATGGCATTTACACAAATACTGGCGACGGGTTGAGTATACATGACTTGGAGATATCGGAGGAAGCCCTCCCCAAAGCCATACCATCGGAGAACTGCAAATAAGAAGGGCCATTCTAGGCGATCAAAGGCTTTTTTCGGCATCTAGGGAAAGACCCACCCATGGATGATCTAGATTAGCAGCACTGGATAGCACATGGCACAAGGTCCGAGCATTGTCAGCGGTGGATCGGCCGGGTATAAAACCGCATTGGTCGGGGTGGATTAGGGTGGCCATCCTGTCAGATAGCCGGGTGGCCAAGATCGTTGCGAAGATCTTATAATCGGCATTAAGTAGGGAGATTGGACGGTAGTTGGCGGTTAGCAGCGGGTCTCTGCCTTCTTTCTCAAATACTACCACATTAGCTGCAGAAAAGGATCCCAAAGAGGATGTATCTACCGCAAGGGCAGAAAAATAGAGTTTTAAATAGGGAACTAAATCTGCACTAAACGTTCTGTAGAATTCGGTCGGGAGACCATCAGGCCCGGCGGCACGGCCCGAGGCTGTTCGTTTTAGGGCAGATTGGATCTCTGAAGTAGAGAAGGGTTCATCCATCGCATCCCTATCATCTTCAGAGAGGGTCGGCCGCTGAATGCCAGAAAGCAGTCGCTCGAATGTCTCTGACGAGAACTCACATTCAGATTGATATAGGCGGGTATAGAAATCCCGAAAGAGTTCTACAATGTCGGAGTCTGTGGTCAATATGCCCCCTCCCTGTGGGGCTCGAAGGGCCGCTACACGTTTGGCTTCTTTTTGACCTTTCAAGGCGTTGGCTAAGAATCGACCGGCTCGGTTATTTTCACGATAATATGTCCCTCGTTGAAGCTCAATACTCTTAGAGGCTGCAGTTGAGAGGATTGAATTATATTGAAAACGGAGACGCTGTAATCGAATTAATACACATGGATCAGTACGTGAAGTTAGAACTCGTTCGCCTGCTTTAATTTGTTGGTCTAGTATGAGTAGCTGCTGCTTGCGTTGTTTCCGCAGGCGGATTTGATAGCTAGTGATCGTTGCTCGAATGGCCGCTTTGAAGCCCTCCCACCAAGCCCAATTCGCAGTATCCTGGGGTAGATTAAAATGGAAGTAATCCTGTATGGCTGCTCGAATTTCTAACTGGAACTCTGGCTGAGTTAACAGGGCTCTATCAAAGAACCAGGCCCCCGAATTCCCTTGGGGTGCAGTAGTGTGTAATTGAAAGGAAATAGCAGCATGATCTGAAATATGTTGGGAGTGAATCTTTGCAGTGTCCACCTGAGGAACTAACAGTTTTGATATTAGAAAGAAATCTATGCGAGACTGGGATTTGTGAGGGGAAGAGAAGAAGGTGAAGTCAAGCTCATTGGGGTGTAGTAACCTCCATAGATCAACTAAAGCAAGATCTTTGATCAAAGAGGTAAGCGTGGTGTGACTCTTGGGGGGACCACTTGTCCTAGGCAGCTGTTTGTCAATCAGGGGATCAAGGACTAAATTGAAATCCCCCCCAATTATCAATGAAGTATTAGCAGAGGCCTGCGCAACCTGTGCAATGGTAGCAAAAAAGGCAGGATCATCCACATTAGGAGCGTAAAGGCATATACATGTAACTTCAAGGCTACCTATCTTGAGGTGAACTCTGGACCATCTACCTTCTGTATCTGAGCTAGTCGCAATAATAGTAGCATGCAAAGATTTCCTAACCAGTATGGCAACCCCACATTTCTTAGAAACGGCTGGGGAATAGGCGGCCACCATGTAAGGTTTAATATTGAGTTTAAGAGTTTCCTTCGAATTTAAATGCGTTTCTTGGAGAAAAATCAGATCAGCAGCTTCCTGACTTAGGTAGCTTAGGATTTTCTTCCGTTTTATCGGATTATTGATTCCTTTTACGTTCAATGAGAAAAGCTTACATGGTGCCATCAATCGGTAATAGACATTTTAGGTAAGGGCACTTGAAAACATACAACATAATCAGAATCTGTGCAACAATGACATAATCACCGAGTATGCTGGCTAATACACCCCATATTGAAAAGCATGTACCAACGTATCTTAGAGAAGAAGCAAAACCCCCAATGAATATGGCGACCATATGTCTGCGGGAGGAGGCCCTAGAGAGGCGATAGAAAGACATGAAAAAAGAAAGAAACACCAGAGTCCATAATTAACACTGTCTCTGATACTCATCGAGGCTACTGTGGGTAGATGGAGTCGGGTCACAGATATCATCAAAAGTAAGGCAAACAAACTGCCCACGCCTGACTCTGTGCTGGGCTGCGGCAGATCCAGTATGGAAGGTACAGCGGATATGGGAATGCTGGCAGGAATATTCTGGAAGTCAGCGCATCAAGTCGGCTTCTTTGGAATCCAAAAACTCCGCTAGTAGATCAGGGTCCTCAAATGTTCTTGTCTGATTGTGAAGCGTGACTCGGAGCTTGGCCGGGTACATCAGGCCATAGCGTGCTTGTAGTTGTTGAAGCCTCGGTCGGAATTCCAGAAAGCGCTTTCGGCGGTCGACCGTGGGTTTAGCCAAGTCAGGATAGAAGGAGATCTTGTGGCTCTCAAACTCCATATGGCCCTTTGCCCGAGAGGCACTGAGAATTTGCTCCACGTGTTGATATCTCAAAAGTCGAAAAATGATAGGCCGCGGAGTCTTCCTGTTGAGCGTTATGCTTGAGGGTACACGATGAGCGCGATCGATCTCCAAATCTTTGGTAAAGGTGATTTGGAGCAGGGAAGGGAGGATTTTACATAAAAACTCTTTCATGTCTCCCGATTCCGCTCCCTCCGGTATGCCCACGAGTCGTATGTTGTTGCGGCGCGCTCTATTATTGCCATCTTCCACTTCTTTCTGCAAGGCCCGTACCTGACGTTCAACTTTGTCGAGTTTGGACAACCGGGCCGCATGGGAGTCCAATATGCTCTCCATTTTGTCCTGACGCGAAGAGAGCCCCTCGAGCTTGCCCTGCAGTACACCAAGATCTTCCCGCAGCGCTCGGAGTGCTTCACCGTTTGACTGCACGAGGTCCTTGACCCCTCTAATCTCTGCGAGGATTTCCTGCTGCATTTCGGGGCCCTCACGCAAGGCCAGCCCCTTCTGCGGGGACGGGGGTTCAGTTTTGGAACGTTTGCCGTGAGAAGCCGCTGGAGATCCAAATTCCAGGCGCGTGGGTTTGGTCCCCGCCATCTCACCAATGTGCCCCTGCAAGATCAGAGTAGAAGTTCCAAGTATGTATGGTGTTAATTCAGGATTCTGAGTAGGCCTCTCGGGAGCCTCAGCGTTATGCGACCATCCCGCTGGACATCAGGCTCCACCCCCGCGGTATAGAAATTTTAATAAAATAAATAAATAATAGTTCCCCGGAGACCCGTGCCCACAAGGACCTCCCCTCGGACCCATCCCCACCCACCTCTCAGAGGCGTTTGCCACCTGAGGACACATCATTCCTGGCGTTAATGCGGGACGTGGCATGGGCCCTCATCCTGGCTACGCAGACTGAAGAGGAACCGCAAGCTGAAGAGCTCGATATTTTACAGTATGAGTCCCCACCTTGGGAGTCTCTTACTGTTCCAGTTCCACCCATTTTGTCAAGGCTGCTCCTCCGCATGTGGGAAATAGCTGCTTCGATCCCCATTGTGAGTAAGCGCCTCAACGCCATGTACAGGGTCCAACACAACCCAGGATTCCGGAAGACCCAGCTTCCACACACCTCCATGGTTGTGGAGTTGGCAATGCGGAAGCAAAAGAGCCCGAAGTCTCACTCTTCGGACCCCCACGGACAGGGAGTTGAGAACCCTCTACACCCTGGGGTGCAAAGCCTATCAGGGGTCCATGCTCACATGCTGCATCCAGGCATATCAATTGTATATGAACATCTTCCTGCATGACCTCACCAAGGAGCTCGGCGGTTCTCCACAGGCCTCAAGGGTGAACCCCTTCTAAGATTCCAAACCCTCATGAAATCCATCGCAGAGTGTTCAAAGTACCTCTCCTGTGCCGCATATGACGGGTTTGAGTCCTCTGCCTGAGTGGCAGCAGCCGGCATTGGGGCCCGATGCCAGGCATGGCTCCAGTCCTCAGACCTGGAGCAGTGGGTCCAGGAGACTTTCCTGGATGTCCCTTGTCTCGGCGAGCAACTGTTTGGTAAACCTATTTAGGATAAGGCCGCTGAGATAGAAATGGAGTTTGTGACTCAAACTCATCTCTTGCGTAAGACCTCCTCCCTCCCTAGGAAGAAGCAGCAAACAAAGAAGCCGTGTTCTTTCAAAGGAAAGGGCTCCCCTACTGGGGTTACCCACCCTTCCCACCCACCTCTGTGCTGGCTCCCGGAAGGGAGGTGTGCATGGCCACCGTAAACCTAAAGGGCTTAAGGCCCAGCCATCGGCGCCATCCCAGCCTGCGCAGGGCTTTTGATGCCGACAGCATAGCCTCTCCCCCCCCCCCCCCACAGCACTTCCACTGGTGGGGGGGGATGCCTGTCCCTGTTCACCCCGCAGTAGGTGTCGATCATGCATGACACCTAGGTCCTCTGAGTGATCCAAGACAGATACCGTCTCTGCCTGGATAGACGCCGCCCTCTCTTCTCCCCAGCAGAGCCTACTCAGCTCCTCTTGCACCAGACCTTCTTGCAGCGGGAACTGTCCAACCTCCTCCCCCATGGGTGGTCAAGAACGTACCGCTGAACTTTCGAGGCCAGGGGTTCTACTCCCACTACTTTCTTGTTCCTACCTCCCATCCTTGATCTCCGAAACCTAAACAAGTTCCTGGTGCGGGAGAAGTTCAAAATGTTATCACTTGGCATCCTGCTACCCTTCCTTCAGCAGAGTGATTGGCTATGCTGCTTGGATCTCAAGGACACTTATACCCACATCCTAGTCCACCCCCAGCACAGGCCATAGCTGCGCTTCAGGGTGCAGGGGGAACACTACCAATACAGAGTGCTCCCCTTTGGGCTTGCATCCACACCACAGGTTTTCACAAATTGCCTCTCCGGGGCCACTGCCTCCCTCAGGAGGCAGGGCATACCCGTCTTCCCCTACCTCAATGACTGACTCGTCACGGGGTCCTCGATTGGCAAAGCCCACCTGGCGGCATCGCACATGACCCTTCTCCTCAAACACCTTGCCTTCTTGGTCAACTACCCCAAGTCCCACCTCGAGCTGGTGCAGACCCTGGAGTTCATCGGTGCACGCCTCGACACAGTACAAGCGACTGCCTTCCTGCCCATGGACCAGGCAGACCACCTCCGGGCCATGGCGACCCAGGTCCAAAGCAGGGCTTGAGTTAGGGTACGGGCAATGCTGCGCCTCCACCGTTCATATGGTCCCCCATGCCCGCATGCACATGCGAACAGCCCAGTGGTGCCTCAGGGCACAATGGAACCAGGCCTTTGGCCACCTCAGAGACCCTATTCATGTCTCCCGCAGTCTCCACAACTTTCTGAGTTGGTGACGGGACCCCTGAAATCTCCTTCGGCGCATGCCCTTCCAGAGCCCACAGCACGAGCTCCTCCTAACAACGGATGCTTCCCTGTTGGGGCAGGAGGGAGCCCACTGTGGCACATTGTGCACAGGGGCAGTGGTCGCCCGAGGAGTCTCAACAGCAGATCAACCTGCTCGAGCTTCGCACAGTCTGATGGGCCCTGATGTCCTTCGAGGGCTATCTGTGGGGAAAGTCGGTGCTTGTGCAGACCGACAGCAGGGTGGCCATGTTTTACATGAACAAGGAGGGGGGCAGGCGATCCTTCTTTGCTTCTTTGTGCTTTGCTGGGGGATGACTCTATGAGCGGTCTACCTCCCAGGCCAGGAGAATGTTCTCGCGGACAAACTTTTCAGGATCCTCCGCCCACACGAATGGCACTTGGATCCAGAGGTCGCCAACCTCTTGTTCCATCAGTGGGGGACCCCATCCATGGATCTGTTCCCCAGCCCGATGAATGCGCAGCTTCCCCGCTTCTGCACCCAAGCAGGATGGCCCCAGATGCATTCCTCTTGAGCTGGACCTCCAACCTTCTTTACACATTCCCTCCCACTCCTTTCATTGCAAGGACCCTCCACAAGGTTCAGTGGAAATGGGCTTCGGTGATCGTAATGGCTCCCTCGTGGCCTTGATAGCCTTGGTTCCTGCTTCTGCTCCAGCTCTCGTCCGAGCCTTAAGTCGCCCTAGGCTGTGCACCGGACCTACTAACACAAGAGGAGGGTCGGGTGTTCCACCCGAATCTGGCCTCGCTGTCCCTCACAGCCTGGCGGCTGAACGGTTCGCTTTAGCGCCTCTGCACCTCCCGGAGGAGGTTGAGGAGGTTCTCCTCGCGTTGAGGAAAGACTCAACGAGACAGGCATAAGCCTTTAAGTGGCGCCACTTCTTGGTCTGGTGCTCCAAGCTCCAGATCGATCCGTTCTCCTGCTCTACCCAGTGGGTTCTTCAGTATCTCCTCCACCTCTCAAAGGCAGGGCTGGTCCAATTTGGTCATGGTACACTTGAGCGTCATTTTGGCAAACCACCTCCCTGTCGAGGGGAAACCCCTCTCGGGGCAGCCCTTGGTCTCCCTATTCATGCGAGGTCTCTTGCTCTCTAAGCCTTCCATCCAGCCTCCTCTGGCGGAGTGGGACCTCAACATGGTGCTTATGCAGCTTACACGACCACCCTTCAAGCTGATGGCGACATGCTTGCTTCGGCATCTCCCCTGGAAGGTGGTCTTCTTGGTGGCTTTGACTTCAGCTCGCTGAGTCAGTGAACTCCAGGCCCTCATGGCTGAGGCTCCATACACCAGGTTTTACAGGAACAGGGTGGTCCTCTGCACCCACCACAAGTTCCTACCTAAGGTGATATTGGTCTTTCATCTCAATCAGGAGGTAGTCCTACCGAGCTGCTTCCTGAGACCGCATGCCAACCAGACATTGGCGGTATTGCGTAAACTCGACTGCAAGAGGGCTCTCGCCTTCTACCTGCAGCATACCAAGGTTCATCGCAAATCTGACCGGCTCTTTGTCGCCTCTAATCCCAATAGTCTAGGGCAGGCAGTCATCAAAAGCACTATCTCCATCTGGGTGGCGGATTGCATCGTCTTAGTCCATACAAAGACGGGAGCCCCACTGGATCGACGGCGTTCAGGCCAAGGTGGCTTTGCTGTGCTCAGTGCCTCTATCGGACATCTTCCGGGCTGTGACCTCGTCTTCAGCGAATACTTTCGCTTTGCACTACTGCCTGGAGAAGGAGTCCTGTGGGGATAGCGCCTTCGGTTAGGCTGTACTCTATAATCTGTTTGGGGTATAAGCAACTCCTGCCCACCGACCCTTCTTCGACGGCTACTGAGCGCTTCACCCGTGGTACCCGAGGACTCTGGCTCCTTCAGGCATCGACTTCTGCTCACGGCCTCACGGAGGCGTTTTTGAGTTACAGGCTTGGTAGCCTGTAGCTAGGGAGTCCCATAAGTGAGGACTTACTTTCTGCTTGTTTCTGGAGAAAGCGTAGTTACTCATCTGTAACAGGTGTTCTCCAGGGACAGCAGGAATCAGTCCTCACTACCCTCCCACCTCCCCGGAAGAGTTGCTGTTTTTGTCCTTCCCATCTGCTTAGTAGGGCTCTAGCCAGGGGACCTGACTGAGCAAGATAGCACCTTTGGGCGGAAAGAGAACCACGCATGCGTTGCAGCAATCCCAAAGGCTTTCTTTGAATGCTGAGGAATTGCTTCGCTTGAACTCCGTTGGTGCCGATGTTACCCAGAAGTGAGGACTGATTCCTGCTGTCCCTGGAGAACACTTGTTACAGGTGATTAACTACGCTTTCCTTACCATCCCTCCTCCATTAATTAAATCAAATGTGATCATGCTATGATCATTATTGCCAAGTGGCCCCAACACCCTTATCTCTTGCACCAGATCTGGTGTACCACTAAGGACTAGGTCCAAAATGGCTTCCCCTCTGGTCGGTTTATGAACCAGTTGCTCCAAGAAACAGTCATTTATTTCATCTAGAAACTTTATCTCCCTAGCATGTCCTGCCGTGACACTGAACCAGTTAATGCAGGGGTAATTGAAATCACCCATTATTATTACCGTGCTGTACCCTTTGTTAGCTTTCCTGATTATTTTGAGCATTTTCATCATCCATTTGTTCATTCTGGGCAGGTGGTCGATAGTACACGCCCCCCACCCCCCCCCCCCCCCGCCATCGCCTTCCCCTTTTTACATGGAATTTCAATTCATAGAGATTCTACAGCATATTTTGTTTCCTGCAAAACTTTCATCCTTTCTGACTCAATGCCCTTTCTAAGATAGAGTGCAACCCTTCCACCAATTTGATCAGCTCTATCACTACGATATAGTTTGTACCCAGGTATCACAGGTATCAGTGTCCCATTGGTTGTCCTCCTTCCACCATGTCTCTGAGATACCAATCATATCTAACCTCTCATTTAGTGCTACATATTTCAACTCTTCCATCATATTTTTTAGATTTCTAGCATGGAATGACATCAAGAAGGTTGTGTTGGAAGAAATCGAGAAGTCTCTACAAAAGGTGAAAAAGCAAAAACGGCCAAAATGGATGACTGAAGAAACTCTGAAAATTGCCCAGAAACGCAGAGAAGCTAAAGTCAGAGGAGAAAGAAAGACAATCGCAGAACTCAACAGAGATTTCCAACGTGCAGCAAGACAGGACAAGGAAAAGTACTACAATGACACTTGCAAGGAAATAGAAGCAGAAACTATTAGAGGAAGAACAAGATCGGCTTTCCTAAAGCTACGAGAGTTAAAGAAAAAGTTCCAGCCTCGAATTGGAATGTTACAAGATGCTCAAGGTTCTATGGTGAATGATGCTGAGAAGATCAAGAAAAGGTGGAAGGAATACAGAGCTTTTATATGATAAAGATCAAGTGGACCAACAGCCGTTTCAACCTGTACCTTATGATCGGGAACCATTGGTGATGAAAGAAGAAGTTGAAGCAGCATTGAAAGCCTTATCAAAGAACAAAGCACCAGGTATTGATAGCATTCCCATAGAAGTATTGCAGCAATCTGATGCAGCTGTTACCGTACTCACAAGGCTCTGCCAAGAAATATGGAAGACAACATCATGGCCAACTGACTGGAAAAGATCTGTGTTTATACTAATACTAAAGAAAGGTGATCCAACTGACTGTGGAAATTATCGCACAATTGCTCTGATCCCACATGCCAGCAAGATTCTACTAAAGATTATTCAAAAGAGGCTACAACCATACCTGGAACAAGAACTACCTGAAGTGCAAGCAGGGTTCAGGAAAGGGCGAGGAACGAGAGACATCATTGCAGATGTGAGATGAATCCTTGAAAAGACTAAAGAATACCAAAAGGATATCTATTTGTGCTTTATCGACTATAGCAAGGCTTTTGACTGTGTAAACCATGAGAAACTCTGGACCACATTAAGAAGCATGGGTATACCAGAACACCTGATCGTTCTCTTGCGCAATCTGTACATTGATCAAGAAGCAACAGTTCGAACAGAACAAGGAGAAACAGAATGGTTTAAAATAAGCAAAGGTGTAAGACAAGGCTGCATACTTTCCCCCTACCTGTTTAATTTATATGCAGAACAAATCATCAGAGAAGCAGGATTGTATGAAGACAACAGAGGTGTGAAGATTGGTGGAAGACTCATCAACAACCTTCGCTATGCTGATGATACCACATTACTGGCTGAAAGTGAAGATGACCTGAAACATTTGCTTCTCACAATCAAAGAACATAGTCTCAAAATGGGCCTGCACCTTAATGTAAAGAAGACAAAGATCATGACAACTGGCATAATCAACAGGTTCATCGTTGAAGGAGAAGAAATTGAAATTGTGAACAACTTTAACCTACTTGAATCAACTATCAATAAGGAAGCAACAAGCAGTCAAGAAATCAGACGACTCATTACTCTTGGCAGAATGGCTATGAAAGACCTAGATAAGATTCTCAAGAGCAGAGATGTCTCTCTCCATACAAAGATTTGACTTGTTCAAGCCATGGTATTTTCAATAACATATGGATGTGAAAGCTGGACAGTGAAAAAGACAGATAGGAAGAAAATTGATGCCTTTGAATTATGGTGTTGGCGGCGAATACTGTGTATACCATGGACTGCCCGAAGAACAAACCAGTCGGTACTAGAGGAGATCAAACCTAAGCTTTCTTTAGAAGCTCAGATGACAAGGCTTCGACTTTCATACTTTGGACACATCATGCGAAGAGAGAAATCATTAGAGAAAGACATTATGCTTGGCAAGATAGAAGGTCAACGCAAAAGAGGAAGGCCAGCAATGAGATGGATCGATACAATAACAGCAGCTACGGGTACCAGTCTGTCAACAATGAGCCGCCTGACTGAAGACCGAACACAATTTAGGATAGCTATCCAGAGGGTCGCCATGAGTCAACTCTGACTCGACGGCACTTAACAACAACAACAGCATGTGCATGCAAGCATTTTAGAGACTGTATTTTATTCATATTAATCTGGTAGTAGGTAGGCATAGGTAATTTGAAATCTTTAAGCTCTGTCTGCTGTGTACTCAAGGGCATTTGGCCTACTTTTGTCTTTATTGGAACCTCTCCGCTGATGATGATATTTATTTATTATTATTTATTGGTTTTTATATACCGCGCTATTTCACATTCAGTGCGGTTTACAGAGAACATAGCAGAACAGATCTTACATAGAACAAGTAGATAACATATTAACATATTAACTTACATGTAACAATCATATGAGCAATCAAACAGAGTTAATAGAACAGGTTTGGTGCAGTAAACCTATATAACTTAGGCAGGTATAACTTGGACCATAACAGGAAAACTATATATAATGAAATTATATATAATGTAGCTATATAATATAATGAGCATTGTAGAAGCTTTGAGGTTCTTGGTAGAAGGGATTTGAAGGCATGTAGTAATTTAAGTTACCTGTTCATAGTATAGTTGAAACAGATGTGTCTTTAGATGTTTTCTAAAGGTAGAAAGGTCTGAGATGGCAAGGATGGGGGGGGGGGAGAGGGAGTTCCAGAGGGTTGCTGCGTATAAGTTGAATGCTCGCCCCTTTACAAATTGGGAACTCTTTCTTACTACAGAAGGGACCATAAGACTATTTGACAAGGTAGATCTCCCTAACTTCATTTTTTTGGTAGTATCCTTCAAGGATACATTGTTCCAAACCATGCGCTCTTCGGCAACTGTCGGCTATCCCCTATTATCTAGTTTAAAAGCTGCTCTATCTCCTTTTTAAAGATTAATTGCAGCAGCCTGGTTCCATCCCGGTTAAGGTGAAGCCTATCCCTTCGGAAGAGCCCCTCCTTTTCCCAGAATGTTCCCCAGTTCCTAACAAAGCCAAAACCCTCATCCCTGCACCATCGTCTCATCCACGCATGGAGACTCTGGAGCTCTGCCTGCCTTTTGGGTCCTGTGCGTGCAACAGGAAGCATTTTGGAGAACGCTACCCTGGAAGTTTTGGATTTCAACTTCATACCTAAAAGCCTAAATTTAGCCTCCAGAACCTCCCTACCACATTTTCCTATGTCATTGGTACCGACATGTACCAAGACATCAGACTCCTTCCCAGCACTATCTAAGACCTTATCTAGGTGGCGCGTGAGGTCCGCTACCTTCACACCAGGCCGGCATGTTACCAGGTGATCCTCACGTCCACGAGCCACCCAGCTATCTACATGTCTAATGATCGAATCACCAACTATAACGGCTGTCCTAACCCTTCCCTCATGGGCATATGGCTCTGGAGAAACTTCCTCGGTGCAAGAGGGTTTTACATCACCTGGAGGACAGGTCCTAGTTACAGGATCATTTCCTGCCACACCAGGGTGATGCTCTCCTGTCACGTGACCTCTCTCCTCCATGGCAACAGGGATGCTGTCAGACTTGAGGTGGGACTTCAAGACTTTATCCCTGTAGGTCTTGTCTATGTACCTCTCTGTCTTCCTTATGTCCTCCAAGTCTGCTATTCTAGCCTCCAGAGATTGGACTCGTTCCCTGAGAGCAAAGAGCTCCTTGAACCTAGTGCACACATAAGACCCCTCACCAACTGGGAGAAAATCATACATGTGACACTCAGTGCAAAAGACTGGAAAGCCCCCATCTTGCTGCTGGATTGCTGTCTGCATCTTAGTTTTAAGGTTGTGTTTACATATTTAAGTTCTTTACTTAATAAGGGTTGCTGCGGATACTTATACTAATAAAGCTATACCTAACACATTTAATGTACTTTGTTCACCTGAAGCTTAATTAATGTCAGGTCCTTAATGTATGCCTGATGAGGATAAACAGCTACACCTGACAACTCTGACAACATCACCTAGCCATCTCCACCCGACAAAAGCAACTCTCACAGATTAACGTCTCTATCACAACAACTTACATGATTAACATGTCATCCCTGACTACATGCCCTAAATACCCTAGATTATTTACACAAACATTTACATACATTTAGCCATCCTTGCCCAATGTAAATATCCCATACCTCATTTACACCCCCCTTACTATTTTGTATATAGTGTACATAGTTTACCTGTTCACCATGTTAATTTCCCTGTTCTTTGTAAGTTCAGTGTTAGGCTGTTCTACATTGTTCAAATTTTGTTACTTGTAAACCGCGCTGATGATAAATAGTGCGGTATAGAAAAACCATTAAATAAATAAACCTGAGAGTGAATATGGCACCTCCTTTCCTTTAAGAGGCGTAAGCACCTATAAAGCTACGATTATCCCTGGGATGGGTGGGTGTCGGGGAGAGATTAAAAGCTGGCTGCTACACAGTACCCTATCCTGTGCTTCTAAGGTAATCTGTGATCAATTTCCAGGGGGGAGTCCCACAGCCCTAGCTTAGATAGAAGGAGTCTTGAGGTCTAAATTTAACCAGAAAGCTTTTAAATTTAAACTGAAAGCTACTAGGCCCTGACTGATTTAACAAATACACTGGGTTCACACATTAATCAGCTTTAATCTAAAGAATTCCTTTTTCCCCAAGAAGTAAATACTTAAAATTGCATATCTCTCTCCAGAAGTAGCAGTCCTTTTGTTTTTGGTTGTTTCTCTGTTTCTTGTCATGTTTCTATAAAGGAAAAAAAGGGGAATGTTGTAGTGGTTGATACGGAGGGACAGAATAGATAGGCCATGTGATCTTTTTATGTCGTCATGTTTCTATAAAGTACTACCGTCTTAGCTGTGTCATCTGACTGAGCAGGATGGAACCCGTGGGCGGGAGGGGGACCACGCATGCATGGTAGCATTCCTAAAGGCTTTCTTTGAAAACTGGGGAAATGCTCCTCGTGTGCTCCGTCGGTGCCATCGTTGCCCATATGTGAGGACAGATTCCTGCTGTTCCTGGAGAACATCTGTTACAGGTGAGTAACTACGCTGTGTGTTCGCACCATAGAACATTACAGAGGCATTATACTATCCTTTGTTTTATTCTCCATTCCTTTCCCTATGATTCCTAGCATTCTATTTGTCGTCTTGGCCGCCACAGCACACTGGGCGGGGCGTTTCAACATGTTAACCACGATGAGGCCTCAATTTTTTTCATGTGGAACATGCATCGTTGAACCATAGCTTGGTTGTTCTTTTCTAGGTGCAAAACCTTGCACTTGTCCAAGTTAAATTTCATCCGCCATTTGAACGTCTAGTCTTGCAGTTTATCAAGGTCCTCTTGTAATTTTTCATAATCCTCTTGGGTTTTAACAACTCTGAATAATTTTCTGTCATCTGCAAATTTGATTACCTCACTTATCATTCCCATTTTCAGGTCATTTATGAATGTGTTAAAAATCAGCAGAACTAGCAAAGATCCCTCGGGTACTCCACTATTCACCTTTCTCCATTGGGAAAATTGGCCATTTAGCCCTACCCTCTGTTTTCTATCTTTTAACCAGTTCCTGATCCACAGTAGTAATCTGCCTCCTATCCCATGATTTTTTAATTTCTCCAAGAGTCTCTCATGAGGGACCTTGTCAAAGGCTTTATGAAAATCAAAATTCATTGTATCGACTTACTCACCTACCTGTTTATTCACACCTTCAAAAAAATATAACAGATTAGTAAGATAAAACATTCCTTGGCTAAAGCTGTGTTGGCTTTCTCCCATTAAACTATGACCAGCTACACGTTCAGTAATTTTGTTCTTTATAATGGTTTCTACCATTTTGCATGGTACTGATGTCAGGCTCACTGGTCTGTCATTTCCCAAATCACCCCTGGAACTCTTTTTAAAAATTGGCGTTGACATTGGCCATTTGCCATTCTTCAGGTATTATAGATGATTTTAATGATAGTTCACAGATTACTAATAGGAGGTCTGCAATCTATTTCAGTTCTTTCTGAAGCCTAGAATGTATACCATCCAGTCCAGATGATTTGCTACTCTTCAGTTTATCAAATAGTTGTAATACCTTTGACACAGTTTATCGATATTTCTTTCATTTCTTCTGATGCATCACCTTTAAATACCATTTCAGTCATGGGTTACTTCCCTACATCATCTTCAAAAAAGACTGAAGCAAAGAGCTTATTCAGTCTCTCCGCTTTGACCTTGTCCTCTTAGTGCTCCTTCTACCTCTCTATCATCTAAAGGTCCAACTGACACTCACAGGTTTTTGCTTTGAAAGTACTTGAAAAAGTTTTTATTATGCATTTTTGCTTCCACAGCAAGCTTTCTTTTCAAATTCTCTACTTGCCAGCCTTATCAATGCCTTGCAACTAACTTACCAGTGCTTATGTTGTTTCCAGTTTTTGTCATTTGGCTCCGTTTTCTATTTCCTGAAAGATACATTTTTTGCCTACAACAACCTCTCTGACCTCACCTTTAAACCATGCTGGTAGTTTTTTGGACTTCCTTCCACTTTTCTTAAAGCTTGGAATACAGCTGGTCTGGGGTTCCAAGACAGTATTTTTAAATTACATCCATGCTTGATGAAAATCTTTATCCTTTGCAGCTGTTCCTTGTAGTTTTTTCTTAACTATTTTCCTCACTTTATCATTTTGAAAGTTAAAAGATAGTACTGTAGATATCAATGCTATCCTTCCTCCATTTATTAAATGAAACATGATCATGCTATGGCCATTATTGCCAAGTAGCCCCAACACCCTTATCTTTTGTACCAGATCTTGTGTTCCATTAAGGACTAGGTCAAAAATAACTTCCCCTCATGTCGGTTCATGAACCAGCTGCTCTAAGAAGTTGTCAATTTGGTTTCATCCGCAAAGATGCAAACTTTATCCGACAGCCCTTCCGCTATATCACTAACAAAGCTTTGCGGATCATACCAAAATTAGAGTAGACACCCAGGAAGGTGTAGATAACATGAGGAGGGATCTAGCTAAGCTTGAAGAATGGTCTAGAATTTGCCAGCAGAGAGTTAATGTTAAAACAATGCAAGGTCATGCGTTTGGGCTACAGCAGTCCAAGGGAGCAATATAGTATAGGGGTGAAGTACTTTTGTCCACTAAAGAAGAGCCGGGACCTAGGCGTGATTGTGTCTAATGATCTTAAAGTAGCTATACAGTTAGAAAAGGCGACTGCAAAAGCTAGAAGGATGCTTGGGTGCATAGGGAGAGGAATGGCCAGCAGAAGAAAGGAGGTGATAGTGCCTCTGTATTAGTCTTTGGTGCGACCTCATTTGGAGTATTGTGTGAAATTCTGGTGACTACACCTTCAAAAGGATATAAATGGGCTTTAGTCAGTACAGAGGGTGGCTACTAAAATGGTTAGTGGCCTTCATTTTAAAGCATATGAGAACAGACTTAAGGATCTTAATATGTACACCTTAGAGGAAAGACGAGATAGAGGTGATATGATTGAGACATTTAAATACCTCCGTGGCATAAATGTACAGGATAAGAGCCTCTTTTGATTGAAAGCAAAGCTCTGCTATGAGGGGACATGGTATAGATTCAGGAGTGATATGCAGAAAGAGTGGTGGATCCGTGGAATAGTCTTCCACTGGAGGTGTGGTAGAGATAAGGACAGTATCTGAATTCAAATAAGCAAGGGACAAACACAGAGGATCTCTAAAGGAAAAAAGTGGACTGTGTAGTGGTTGATATGGAAGGACAGACTATATAGGCCATGTGATCTTTTTCTGTTGTCATGTTTCTATGTTTCATCTAGAAACTTTATCTCCCTAGCATGTCCTGCCATGTCACTGACCCTGTAGATACTAGAGTAATTGAAATCACCCATTATTATTACTGTGTTGTAACCTTTCTTAGCTTCCCTGATTTCTTTGAGCATTTCATCATCCATTTGTTCATTCTGGCCAGGCAGTCTGTAGTACACCCCCACAGCCATCACATTACCTTTTTTACATGGAATTTCAATCCATAGAGTTTCTACAGTATGTTTGTTTCCTGCAAAACTTTAATCCTATGTGACTCAATGCCCTCTCTAACATAGAGTGCAACCCCTCCACCATTTTGATCTACTCTATTGTTGCGATATAATTTGTTCCCAGGTATCACAGTGTCCCACTGGTTATCCTCCTTCGACAAGGTCTCTGAGATACCTCTCATTTAGTGCTATACTGTATATTCTAATTCTCCCATCTTATTTTTAGACTTCTAGGATTTGCATACAAGCATTTCAGAGGTTGTATTTTATTCATATTAATGAGGTTATCGGTTGGCAGGAGTAATCTGAAATCTTTAAGCTCTGTCTGCTCTGTACTTAAGGATATTTGGGTTACTTTGGTCTTTATTGGAATCTCTCTGTCAACATGCCCTAACTTAAGTTTTTTGCTAGTATCCTTCAAGGCTATATCGTTCCAAACCATTCACTCTTGGACAACTGTTGACATTCCCCTATTATCTAGTTTAAAAACTATATTATCTCCTTTTTAAAGGTTAATGCCAGCAGTCTGGTTCTGTCCCAGTTAAGGTGGAGCCCATCCTTTCAGAAGAGCTGCTGCTTTTCCCAGAATATTGCCCAGTTCCTAACAAATCCAAAACGTTCTTTTTGCACCATCATCTCATCCACACATTGAGACTCCGGAGCTCTGCCTATCTTTTGGGTTGCTGGTATCCTGATTAGTGGCTGATCCCAATTTGGCTGAAGCAGGGTTTCTGTTTACCCAAAATGTGCCACGTAGCACTTGGGACAATCTTGCTCTTCTTCCAAGAGGATTATCATTTGCAGCCTCAGTTAAGTGAAATTTTTTCATTCTTAAAAAATTTAAAAGGGTTTGCTGCAGCGGGAGATGTGAAATCCATCACCCCTCCTGTGCCAGTACACCCATCAAAAAAAACATTTATTTTGGACATGAGTTGTCGTCCTCTCTATCTTGTATGATTGGGTATTATTTCGATCTTAGAGGGCACGGGGTGTTTTTGCATTTGGTTACCTTTTGGGTTCAGGATGTGGAATAGGAAGCATCTCTTAAAATGCTACCCTGGAAGTTCTAGATTTCATCTTCCTACCTAAAAACCTTAATTTAGCCTCCAGAACCTCCCTCCCACACTTTCCTATGTCATTGGTACCATCATATACCAAGACAGCAGACTCCTCCCCAGCGCTGTCTAAAACCTTCTATAGGTGATGCGTGAGGTCCTCTATTTGACACGCTTATTTTTTATTATGTATTGACATCTATCTTTCACTATCATCTACATTATTATTTTGCTGTGGTGGTTTATGAGAAAAGAGGTAACAATTGTGTGTGAAGATTGATATCTTTATTCATTCAGTCTATGTAATTTGGCCCCAATATTGAACTGGGCAGAATATGCGCCGCTTCGGCGCATAGTCCTGCTTGCCAACCCTTAAGCCTGGCTATTCAATGCTATGGCGACGGCATTGAATATCTGGGGTCGCCGCACATGCCCCGGAACTGCCGAAGCTAACCGGGTTGCAGAAATATTGCACCGCTACCCAGTTAGTTTCTGCAGGTAAAACTAGGCCTATATGTAGCTTTGGCACAGCTAGTTTTACCCGCTGATTGCTAACCGGATAGAGATGCAGTATCACTGCTACCTGGTTAGTGACAATATCTGCCTCTGCTCCACCCCAGAACGCCCCCAACACGCCTCGATGCTAACTGCATAGCATCGGGGCATGTAGCAGTGTTTGAAAGGGATATTCGGTGGCACTAACCATGTAAGTGCCATGGAATATTCTGATTTTAAGGCATTTATATGGTTTACGAATACCAGGCCCTTTGTGACTACAGTGCTTGATCACTTGCAGGTCCCTGCCTCTCCTGCATGCTTCCTATACTTTCGATCTGTAACCAGTGCAGAGTTTGGTTATTTGATCTGCTTTTTAAATAATTTTTCAGCTTTTAAAAACATTTCTGCAGGGCAAAGTCCATTAACAGTTATTGGGCAGCTAAGGGGATCATTACCTCCTGTATCTTGGAATCAGAAACCGGGAAGACAGACAGTTTACGGGTACTTAAGAGTCTGAAATGGGATGCTGGGCTTGATAGACCATCGGAGTGACCCAGCTTGGCATTTTTCATGTTCATAATTTCTCCTTGATGATGTCTTAGCTTTGCGAGAGGTCAGTCAGTAGTGTTGTGTTCTCATCAGTCAAAGAGGGTTTTTAATAGAAGAGTGGATCCTCGTTTATCACCTGTCATAGCAGTGGGGAATGCTGCTGGTGAGAGGAGGGCAGCAGCATTTACTGCATGGCTTTGCAAGCAGGAAGGAAACATTTTATTGTTATGTTCATGTTGTAAATGTAGAACTGCAGTCACTGATTCTTAGATCATATTATCTATTGAAAATGTAACTCGGTCCCACCTTTCATTCTCTTCCTCTTCTGGTTGAACTTCCTGTGTTCTTCCCTCTTGATGTTCTGGTGCTGGTTTTTTATGTATCTCTTCACAGGCTTTCCACTTCCTTTCCACTTTCTCCTTCTTTCTTGCATTTCTCAGAGGTTACACATTTGGTTTTTGCTTCAGTCTTAAATTGTTTTCCTTATGGTTGCAGATTCCTGTGATTGCTTTGGTTGGAAATGATGCGTGCTGGAGTCAGATCTCTCGAGAGCAAGTCCCTGTATTGGGGAGTAATGTAGCCTGTAACTTGGCATATTGTGGTAAGTGACTCCTTGTTCAAAACAAGTTGGATATGATAATGTCTCTCCCTGCTACTTTATACTGGGCAGTAAACAAGTACTTTGAGAAGGGTTAGGTATCATTTATACTATTATTTAGATGTATTAATGCTTATAAAAGTACAGTAGTGATTTTAGGAAAGCTACTACTTATGCATGTATGGTAGTGGCACAAATAGATTCAAATAAGGCATGGTTTAGGTGCTCTTTCAGAATAAACGTGCATTCCAAATTTTAGAATGGCAGTACATTTTTTTTTTAAGTACTCTCAAGTCAATGCTGACTCCTGGCAACCCAGCAGCCCCTGGGTTTTCTTGGCAAGGTATGGCTGGAAGTAGATTGCCAGGCTTTTTCTTCCGAGACAATGGGAGGGTAGAGTGAGTTGCCCAAAGTCACAAGGAGTGCCAGTGGGAATCAAACTGTAATCTCTTGGGTATCAGGCTGTTGCTCTAACCACTAGGCTACACCTCCACTCCACTCCATGGCAGTATATAGATGTTCCAGAAAATTTCCCTTTTGATATTTTTAGGTGATACATAACTGTGAGTTAACTCTGTTTTTGGGCCATATTGAACCCCTCCCAGTGATGTCACAAAAATTATAATTTTGGACAACAGCTCTTTTCTTTATTCATATTCTTTCAATAATTCCAGCAGAGCGCTTACAGAGTCCTTAATTGGCTCACTTTGGACATGCAATTCTATAAAATCTGCCACCTAACCGAGTAGATAGCAAAATCAGCTACTTAGTGCTGCTACTTATATAATTATTGAATATTGTACAATGACTCCACCTCTTGGCCAAGGCCAGGATACAAGACTATTAGGTTCCAGAGAGGGCCCACCGTAGAGTGGCTATGGTATATTAAAAAAAAAAAAAAAAAGCAAAATCCTCCTTGCTTGTAAAATCTTCTACATACACAAATATCTATCTTAAACTTGCCTCTGTGGACTATGCATTGCAGTCATTTTTATTGGATAAATGCAGTGTAAGAAGCTATGCATAAATCTTGAGGCTGAATCAGAACTAAAGCTGCCTTGGCCAAGAGAGGGAGCCATTGTACAATATTTGGGATCCGTAACCATCTCAGGAGGTGCCCAGTCTGGGAATCAGTTGGATCACCATCTTCACGCTCCCCGATCAGGGTGAGAGCAGATCAGCCGTCCGGCCTGCCCTCCTGAGCAGTTACTCCAGCCCATTCGGGGCTGTGGGAGTGGGAGGAGCAGAAAGCAGCATTAAATAGCGGCTGCCGCTGGCGGGAAATCCTCCTGCTCACCGCCACCATCTTCACGCTCCCCGATCGGGGTGAGAGCAGATCAGCCGTCCGCCTGCCCTCCCGAGCAGTTACTCCAGCCCATTCGGGGCTGTGGGAGGAGCAGAAAGCAGCATTAAATAGCGGCTGCCGCCGGCTGGCCCGCGCCTGAGGGCCTCGCCAGAGGGCCCTTTGACGTGGCCCTTAGGCGGGGACCACCTTCCGGGGACCAGCAAATCAGACGCAACGACAGCACCCCTCGACAGAAAACGGCCTCATCTCATCCATTCTCCAGATCAGTCGAGGCTGAGGATAGCCTCTCTACAAACAAAAAGCAGCCGCAACAAGAGTCTCTCGTTTCCCCTCATCACCACCACCACCATCGGCGTGCTCCCCTGCAGGGGTAGAGCACACCTGAGCGAGCATACCTCCCTCCCGCTCAGAAATCCCTCCAGCTAATCTGCAAGCAAACGCAGCCTCTTGGCACCTTGGGGTGGCCTTTTAACGAAGACCTGAAAGATCAATACCCAACTCAGCACAAGATTCAGAAGCTCAGACCTTTTGAACACACAAACCAGATCATATCCACCTAATGTAGAAGGTACTATTTTCAACCAGGCATCAGCCACATCTGTTTTACCTTATTTACTTTGTTAAATAATTCTGCTACATTGTATTTACTCATGATAATACCTAAATCTTCAACAATGTAACTCATCTCTCTCTAAGCCTCACAAGTATCAAATTTGTTGCTCATGCTGTTTTATACCAATGTTACTGCATATAACCACCGTAATGCAAATCAATTCTATATAGCTGATCTATACTGACTAACTGTGCTTAGTACAGTTTAAAGTACCTAATGTACCAATGCTATTTAACACATCTATGCTCTACAATTACTTATATACCTGCTAAGTATTATATTTGTTCTGATCTCAGCCTGACATATTATCAGAAACAGTCTCCCACATAGTCAACTAATCTCATAGAGCTCTTCTAGAATAAATTTTCACAACTACAGACTACCAACCCTACCGCTCAAGCCTCCAAGATACACAAACAAATTCTCATTCAGAGAACTAAAATGTCTCTCCACCTCATCACCCTTCTCTGTTTTTACCTTCTCACAGATTGGCTCGGGACCTCCCTTGCCTTCTCTCCCTCCACCAACCATATCCCTATCCTCAAAAACTACGGAAAAAAATGGTCAGGCAACTCTTATCATTATCCGGATAGGGAAGCTCGCATCCGGCACTCCCACTTGATCCACATTGCGATACATCAAACCAATAACCCTAAGAAAGAAGATTCCCCACCATCCCAAAGCTTAAAATGTGCCCTCATAAATGCTCGCTCAATTCGGAAAAAATGGCCTGTAATCCTAGATATAGTTACCCTTCACAATCTTGATGCACTCATGCTCACAGAAACTTGGTTATCAAAAGAAGACAATGTCCTCATTAACCAACTCATTCCACCAAACCTCTCTATACACACAACCCACAGAGAAAACAAGAAGGGAGGAGGAGCACTCATACTCACCAAGTCTGAACTCCTTTTCAATACAACTAACTCCTATAGCACAAACAACCTGGATATAATCAATATAGTGAACAAGCAATGCTCCATCAACTTGGTCTACAGAGCCCCCTCAAGCTCCCCAGATGACCTTCCCACCATTTTAGACCTGGCCGCCAATACCAACAACCTCAAAACCCCAAACTGGATAATGGGAGATCTTAATCTCCCCTCACTGCAGCATAACCAGTCCTCGTCCCTCCTCAATGCCATTGAAAATCTTGGATATAAACAGCTAATCATGGAGCCCACACATACCAAAGGAAACATTCTTGACATGGTCTTCGCTCCACAGTCTGTTTCTGAACAAAACAGCAACATTATAAAATCTATCACCCATGTTCCATAGTCAGACCACAAACTTAGAAACCTACAAATTCCCTTGAGCGACATCCATCTAGTTAACAGAAAACTGGACAACACGTCAAGAGCCCCAACAAGAGGCTTCCGACCTTTCAACAAAGACCTTATTCTGACAAGTACCCAACCACTCCTCAGTAACACAACACTCAACCTTGATGAATCAATTGCCGCATGGAACAACAGCCTCAAGACCGTTGCTCAACTACCACAGAAAAAGAACTCATTAAGGAAAAGAACCTCCGCTCCATGGTTTTCTTCCGATCTGCGGTCTTCTCTTACGCACCTACGAAGACTTGAAAAACGCTGTAAGCGATGATCAGACAGCTTACAATCTCCACTTAGCAATTCACCGCAAAGCAATCACAAACAAAAAGAAACAATTTCACACCGATATGCTCAAAAGGTCATTGAACAAACCTTGTGACCTCTTCAGTTTAGTCAAATCACTATCAAATGAACCATCCTCTGAACAAAAGGAAGATATTCACCTACAAGAATTTGCTAATTATTTGCAGTCAAAACTTCTACAGACAGATAAGCTCTCAACAACCAATGTACAAGAAACTACCTGCCTAATATCCCTGTCTGCACTTACCGCACCTTCTGCTAAACACATTGAAGACATAATCACCTCAATCAATACTACCACCGCTCAAACTGATCCTTGCCCAGCCTTCTGGATAAAGGATCTTCGAAGTTCATTTAGCCCTTTCATTGCAAGAATCATGAACCTCTCATTTACAACTGGCTCCTTCCCCTCTGCACTAAAGCTCACGTCTATTAGACCACTGCTAAAAAACTCCAAACTAGACCCAAAAAGGGCTGACTCATACAGGCCCATAGCCAGTATCCCCCTCTTAGCAAAGATATTTGAGAAAGAGGTGCAACGTCAAATCCAAGATCACATAGATTCCGCAGCCCCTCTAGACCATTTTCAACATGGCTTCAGAGAATATCATGGCGTTGAAACACTTCTTACCACCCTCTTTAATAATATACTCACTAGCATAGACAACATCCGGCAAGGCGTTGTGCTAATCTTCTTAGATATAGCAGCAGCGTTTCACTCAGTAAATCATGAGATACTCCTTGGACGACTGAAAGAAAAAGGCATCTGCAACTCTGCACTTGAATGGTGTAAATCTTACCTGGATACTAGAATGCAATACGTAAAATCTGCAACAGGAGAATCAAAACTCTTCCATCAAAAACAAGGCGTTCCGCAAGGGTCCTCTCATCTCTCATGTTTAACATATATATGCAGCCTTCTGCAATATCATCAGATCATTCAATGTGAAATGTATGATATATGCAGATGGTATTCTACTTTATATGCCATTTTCCACAATACAAATGGACTTATTGCCCATAATAAACTGCTTCGACGCAGTCTCAGAATGGCTTCTGTCACAGAACCTCCGTATTCAGCACAAGAAAACTGAGGTTCTCTTTCTCACAAGAAACTCCAACTTTGTACCACCATCACATATAAGTGTTAAGGGAGTTAATCTATACACTAAAGAAACAATAAGATACCTCGGAGTCACGCTGGACCACCGTCTAGATATGAAATCACACATAAACAATATTGTAAAAGCTGTTTACTTCAAGATACGCACGCTCAGGCACCTACGTCCCTTACTAGATCCAGAGGACTTCAGAACCATCTACCAAGCTCTAATCTTACCACATTTCGACTTCGCCAATGCTATTCTGCAAGGACTCCCACAATCCACCTTGAGCTCATTGCAGCTTGCCATGAACACTGCTGCAAGGGTCCTACAAGGAGCGTCCAAGAGTGAACACATTACACCTATCCTCAAGCAGCTCCATTGGCTCCCTATTCATGGCAGGCTTATGTTCAAGACCTTGATACTCACATATAAAGCCATCAAGGGTGTATCATCCAACTCACTTACTGAGCTCATCCAAACTGTACCACCAAACAGATCTAGAAGACAGGTAGCCTTAAACTCTCTAATAACGCCAAAGGCCATAACAACATGTAGCCACTCAACAGCGAACAGAGCTTTCATGCTTTGCGCACCAAAATGCTGGAACTCGCTACCGCCTGAAATCCGTGCCATAACCGACCTAGCCTAATTCAGAAAGGCCCTTAAATTTAACTTATTTATCAAATACTACCCTTTATGAAGTGCAACATATTAATTCCACCAAAATCCTAGCATTCATGTTAATGTATCTATTTTATGTAGATAGTTCGATCATGTTTGATCATGTTATCTAGTTATCAGATTTTATATTCTATATAAATAGTTCCCCCATGTTTTTTTTCCAAGTTGATTCTCCTGTTATATGTAACACCGAACAACCTGTCATTCTGGTCTTTTGTGTTATCTGTAAACCGCGCTGATGCCGAATAGTGCGGTATATAAAAAATTGTAATAAATAAATAAACTATTGGGCCCGTCTTTTGCTTTACTGTTTTTATAGGTGCACCATATTTTGTCATTCTAAATGCAGATGCTGAAAGCAGGTTTGACAGTTGGGTAAAATTTGTCTTAATTTTTTTTATAGAGTAAACCATAATTGAAATGTGTCGGCTGAAAAAGCCAGAAGATGAACTACTCGGTGCCCCCCTGACAGGGAGGCCTGCACTCTGGACACCCTCGACAGAAAGTGTTACCAGGCTCAATGCTCATTGGCCGCACTAGGCCTACCAGCTGTACATCGGCATGTACCTGAGAGACCTGGCGAAGGAACTCACTGGGTTCTCAGCTGGTCTCTCCGAGGAACCCTTGCAGCAGGTCAAGAACCTGGCCAAGGCAGTCCATGAGTGCTCTAAATTCATATTTCGAGCGGCCTATGACGGGTTCGAGTCGGCAGCTCGAGTAGCGGCAGAGGGCATCGGTGCACAGTGCCAAGCTTGGCTACAGTCCTCCGACCTCGAGCAGTGGGTTGAGGACAAATTGATCGATGTTCCATGCCAAGGAGAGAACCTCTTTGCAAACCCATGACCGACAAGGCTGCCAAGCTGGAGACTAAGTTGATGATGAGGACCAGGCTCTCAAAAAAGACCGCTGCCCCTCCCCGACGGAAGGGCTCAGGTAAAATGTCCTTCTACTTGAGGAAAGGGGCTGCTTACAGAAACTACCCACCTTTTCAGGTCTCCCCAGCTCCCCAACAGGGTCAGCAGGCCAAGGGACATGGGCATGGCCCTCGTTAGCAGAAGGCTCCAAAACACCAAGCATCGGCTCCGGCCCAGCCTGGGGGGGAGTTTTTGACTCTGAGCATAGCCAGTCTACCCCAAGAAGATCAGCAGCCCACAGGGGGATGTTTGGCTCACTATGCCCAGAGGTGCTTGACATCACCACCGACTCCTGAGCACTTTGGGTGATCAGGGAGGATTACCTCCTCCACTTGACTCAGACACCTCACCCTTATTTCCCGGGGAGAGCCCCTCAGGTCTCCCCTCCACCAGGACCTTCTACTAGTTGGCAGGTCTTCTCGAGGACAAAGCAGTGGAACCGGTGGCTTTCCTGGTTGTGCTCACCACCTCTTGCAGAGTTAGCAAGCTTCAGGCCTTAGTGGTGGAGGCGCCTTATATCAGGTTCTACAAGAACAGAGCGGTGCTTCACACGCACCCAAATTCCTTCCAAAGGTAGTATAGCCCTTCCATCTCAACCAGGAAGTAGTTCTCCCTACCTTCTTTCCAAGACCTCACTCCAGTCGGGTGGAGACGGTCCTTCATACCTTGGACTGTAAGAGGGCTTTGTCCTTCTATATCTAACGCACTCAGGGCCACCGCAAGTTTTCTCAGCTTTTCATCTCCTACGACCCCAGTAGGCTGGGGGAGGTGGTGACCAAGCATACGCTGTCCACCTGGGTAGTGGACTATATTGCCTCACCTATGAGCAGGCAGGGCTCCTGCTGGAAGGCTGTGTCACGGCACACATGTCAGAGCCATGGCAGCCTCAGTGGCAAACTTGCGCTCTGTCCCGATAGTGGAATCTGCCGGGCCACCACCTGGTCTTCAGTCCATACCTTTGCATCTCAATACTGCCTGGAAAGAGAGTCCCAACGGGACAGTGCCTTCGGCCAGGCTGTGTTCTATAACCGTTTCGGGGTTTAGGCAACTCCTACCCTCCGATCCTTCTGTGTTCAGGCTATTGGAATGCTGGTTTCATCAGACACAGGGATTCTACTGCGGTCTGTGGACACAAAATCAGTTGCTGCTGCTTGCAGCTCCCCATGAGGGAGCCCCTGCTTTTGCTATGGGCTTTTGGTAGCCTGTAGCTGAGTCCCATATGTGAGAACTGACTTCCTGCTTGTTCCCGGAAAAAGCAGTTACTCCCCTGTAACAGGTGTTCTCTGGGGACATCAGGAATCAGTCCTCACAACCCTCTCTCCTCCCCTTGGAGTTGCTCATTTACCATCTTTTATTTTTGCCATCTTTTAGCTATGTCATCTGACTCTGCAAGATGGCACCCTTAGGCGGGAAGGGGACTACACATGCGTGGTGGCATCTCCTAAAGGCTTTCTTTGAAAGCTGGGGGGGGGATGCTTTCGCGAGGGCTCCATTGGTGAGGACTGATTCCTGCTGTGTCCCTGGAGAACACCTATTACAGGTGAGTAACTATGCTTTTTCTCCTGGCTGGTCTAAAGAACAGGCTACCAGACCATTGTTTTGCAAAGCTTGACTCTGATAAGGACATTTCTCCTAGGACAAGCAGGATGAGTCAGCCACACTTGGTGACGTCATCCGACGGCGCCGAGACGGAAGTACTCTCCATAGCTCATAAGGGCTTTTCGCCCTTCTGAGCATGGGCCAACTGGCCCCACCCTCCTGCCCACCCCTAGCTAGCCAGTTCAGCTTCTTATGCCTTGCCAGCAAGACGGATTTTTCTACTCTCCACCAAAATGTAACCTTTTAAAAAAAATCTAATCTTACAGCTTATGTATATATCTATTTAACTTACTATTTTTATTTATTTAGACAGTTTTGCATACCGCCTTATCCTTCAATCAAAGCGGTCACAACACAAGTGGGGGATACATTTAACACACGGGGATATGAGACACATACACTAATACTTACAGGGAACATGGGCAATGGAGAGTTAAGTGGCTTGCCCAAGACCACAAGGAGCATCTGTGGGACTAGAAACCCCAGTCTTTCCGGCCCAAGGTTGCTGTCCTCTAGTGGGATTTGAACCCCCGACCTTCCGGTCTGAAGTACCTTGCCCCAACCACTAGGCTGCTCCTCCCTATTAATGCTTGTCCAGTAGTTTCTTGTGGCAGATTGCCTCGCAACCGAGGATCCATGGGCTAAAAACCCTCTACTGGAAACAGAACTCCTAGTGGCTTGATTTGAGCTCCCACCAGCCATATGCCCCAGCAGAGTGCAGGAAATACCTATAGGGGCACGCTATTCACGTGCCTTCGAGGGGCACCGCCGCCAGCTTCTGCTGCCGCTCAGGATGTGCCTAAGGGCCTCCACCCCCAGCCGCAGGCTTAAACAATGGATGCAGCAGGTTTCAACGATCGATGCCCTCCCAAGATGTGGCACCCCAGGAGCTCCAAATACGGAAGCCTCGCGGCAGCCCAGGACATGCCTAAGAAGGCCTCTGTCCCCGGCCTCCACTCCCCTGTCTCTCCGGAGACCTTCCGCACATGTGGGGACATGGGGGCGGCTATCTTGCTCCTCCATGCTGCCCTCCAAGCCATACATCAAGGAAGCAGGAAGGGAGTTCACTGTTGTAAACTCCGTTCCAGGTCAGGATGTGGATGGCATAAAACCCTAACCTCTTCGGAACATACCCTCTCCTGCTGCTTCCAGCATCCCCGATCTGGCCGGCCACGAGGCCCTTATGGCAGCGGCCATCTTGCCCAATGACATCACGGGCCCGGCTCCTCCCCCTGCGGCGCCATTGGTCGAAGCCAATCCAAGCATCATGGGAGGAGGAGCCACTCGCACAGAGGACACCGGCGCAGAAGAACTCACATCAACAGCACCAACAGCAGCAGCGTCAATGGCAGCAGCAGGTTGCTGCTTTACTCAGCAGATCACTGACCACCGAACGCTTGCCACAGCGCCGAACCCTTGAGGGAGGAGCCACAATTGGTACGGAGGGATCAGCTTCGGACACTGTCTTCTCTCGGTGCTGATCGGAGCCGCCCGATGCAGTCCGCAGACTAGCCCCTTCGGGCAAACTGAGCCGCCGCAGCCCTGCTAAATCACAACATGCTGCCGCTACTGCCTCTCAGCTCCTTTGGCACCTCAGTGCAAACTGTGCCACACTGTCTCTCAGTTGCTTTGGGCAGATGGAGGAAATATCTTCCAGTCCACATCATGCCTACCACATGACCAAGTGGCAATAGACTTCAGCATCTGAGCGTGCTTGGATGTTTCACCCAAATGCAACGGAACTCTCCGGCCTTAATCAAGCAATCGTTTCGGTCAACCCTTACCACTGCCACAAAGTGTTCCCAGCTCTGCTCCTCCTGGTGCACGTAACAAGGCCTCGAAACTGAGCTGCCGACTTTGAATCTGGGAAGTCAGGGTTCAAATCCAGCTGATGCCCTACGGGCCGTGTGGTTGGAGCTGCAGACTGGGAAGTCAGGGTTCAACCCCTGCTGATGCACCCACGGGTCGTGGCAAAGTCACTTAACCGCCATTGCCTCAGAGGCCTTGGGACACTGTGGTACCTGAATAGAAGCAGCATGGTGAAGGGGCTTCTGAAGCACAAGCTCATCAGCCCACTTCTGACTTCACAGGAAAAATATCCGCATTGGGCAGAGTCAACCTGCATCACAATCCCTTTCCAGATCCCCTCTCAGGTAGGCGGAAATTCGAAATACCCCCAAGATGGCAACGCTCACGGGACATAAGGTTCATCCTTAACTGCTGACCTGGCATGTCACTAGCCCAGCAACACCAAACCCTAATCCTGTGCTGAAAGGATGGCAGTGTGCCCATACCGGCATCCGGACCTCAGCCAACGTTAAGGGAGTGATACAACACAGTACACTCCATCTGACGGAGGGGTAACCTATGTGCCTCCACGCGACTAGCTCTCTGACATCTAGCTCTCGGACATCTAAGCCAACGACAGTGGTGCCAGAGAGTGATCACGCTTGCTCAGCCCGAGCTCTCCTCTCCTAGATTGACAAACCGCCCCATAGTTCTTACTGGACCTTGTTCCGACTCGGTATGGCATACCACCTTCCTTCTGTGCTCTAGGGCTTGTATCATATCGATGCTGAGGGATATAGAATACATCACTGCCTTCCCCGATACGTACCACATGGGGAACCAGGGATGCACCTCGATTCATCAGATTGGGGATTCGGCAAACCCTATATCATGAGATCCACGACACCTGCCTCTAACCACACAGGCCGGGAGTCAGCTCTGGCCCACATTTACAGAAATGGAAGGTAGCCTCGTGGTTAGCAATCTGTCCTCTCACTGGGAGCATCGCTCTCAACTCCCAGCAGCGATAAATTTCTCCAAAGCCACATCGCCTCCAAAGCATGGCCATTGCCGCCCAGGCATGGCAAGCCCCCTCGACCCCCATATGGTCATCAGGTGGTAGGCAAACGATGGCTTCTCCTCGATCCCAAAATTTCTATTACAATGAGCAAGTGCCCTCATTGCCCTGCAGGAAGAGGGTAGCCTGAAGGCTTTTTCCCCATGACCATAGCCCCCATATGGTCATCAGGTGGGAGGCAAACGGATGGCTTATCCTCGACCCCGAAATTCTATTACAATAAGCAAATACCCTCCTTGCCCTGCAGGAGGAGGGCAGCCTTCGGCCTTCCTCAATGTGGAAAATGGCCATTCACATCGTTCTGGAAGAATACCACCTCAGCTGCCTGCCTGCACGACCACTCTGGGAGACAGGGTCTCATGAACAAGCTTGGACCTACGGGACGTTACATTTACATCCAGGTCCACCGGGCACAAGGGACACTGGTGCCTCCAAGTGCAGGAACACCTTATCGATACAGACTTTCTCCCTCGGCTGCATGATGTCCGCCAGCTACTCTCTCAAGTTGTGGTTCATGTCAGGAGTGTCGCAGGTTCAGGTCCCCTGCGGGGTATCCTGGATCCCAGAACTACTGTCGGCAAACTATCACCCTTCAGAAGTCACACACTATATCTGTCCTCCGAAATCCAGGAATTTGCTGGTCCTGACATCGACACCGCTGGGACCATTGCCTCGTGTCCTCCCCACCAAACAGACTCCCCCATGATGGTGGTCTAGCACCAGTCTGCAGGCCACGGGTCGGGTTTTTTCGCAGGCCCTCCATCGGACCTCTGTAATTTTTCGCTGCTCCCTACTTTCGGTTACTCTCTGTTTGGTCCTGGGTTCCTTTCACAGAGACAGTAGGGTTTGTATCATAATAAGACAACCAAACAGGTGTGGCTTGGAAAAAGGTTTTTATATAGAAATAGGCTTATTACGTAGGTACAGAACAGATGTAAAAAGCTGTTATAAAGCTGCTTCAGTGTACTTCAATGAATCTGTGTCTGTGTGTCTGTCTGTGTGTGAGAGAGAATAGGAAGAGAGAGAGAGAGAAGGGTGAGGTCAAAAGTGGGTGTTCAATGAACAGGAAGAGAAGAGAAAGAAGGGGGGGGGTGTCTGATGAATAGGACGAGACAGATAGTTTGTGTTTCTCTGTATTTATAGTGAAATTCTTCAGCACCTCCCTTTGTCATAATTTGGTTTGTTTGAGGTCTGCTATCACTTGATTAGCAAGGAGGGGCTGTTTGTCCTTCAGACTAATGAGGTAAACTATGCTCATTAAGTCTGGAGACTGACATCACCAGAGGGTCAAAGCTGCTTGCAATCAACATGTCTGGGAATGTCATGCTGATGTATGCTGACATCTCCCACACCTTTTTTATTTTTATTTATTATTTGTGCCTGGAAATGGTGGAAGCAAACCTGTGGTACCTTTCCCAGCTGCAATTACATGATAGTAGGCAGCTTGTCTAAGACCTCCTGTATTAAATACCTTGCTATGTCCAGCAGGTCCCCTGTCCTGCACAGTGTCTCTAGTGTTCTAGAGATAAGCATGTCCCATTATGAGTCCAAACCTCGTGTCTTAAGTAGGGCAGCCACTACTGGGTGGGGAAACCCAATATGCCACCTCAGTGCCCATCTTAGAGAGAATGAACAGTGCATAAGGGATGCAGGAATTTCTGAGGAGGTTAAAGCTAAAAGGTACCAGGATGCTATGAGTGAGCGTAGGAAGCAATACTAGACTGCAGCTGACTGGTATTCAATGTAGTAGGAAATGCCAAATTAGCCACATTAGCAGGCCAAATGAGCCTGGATGTAGAGGTAGATGCTGGAGAAATTCAGTGTAACTACCTTAAAATGTTGTTGGTATTTTGTAGGACATGCGCTGCAAGGAGATGTACATGTGTTTCATTTTACAACACAGGAAAATTATGATAATGCATAGCAATATTTGTACAGCAGTTAAAATAATAATAGGGTGAATAAAAACATTAAAGACATGATCAGCAGTAGGTGAATAACCAAATAACAATTCCCACACAGACACATGAGCATCTTGTAGCAAGTGTTCAACGGTTTGTCGAATGTGTCCATTCTCATAAGTGATGGTGTGATTCACTTCAGTGGATGTTGTTTTAAGGTGATCAATATAGGCATGGAGTTCTGTAAAGTTGAGCAGTTTATGTAGTGTCTCTTCTCCCATGCCAAGTGGTAATGGATGCACAGCATATGAGATAAAGTCTGGAATGTCCATAAAGTCATTGGTAACCAGCGGTGTGGAATAAGTTGTCCCGTTAATGGTGATGGAGACCAGTGGTATATGATTGCACCAGGTATTGTTTAGTAAATAGTTTGAACTGTACAGCAAAGTGTTCTTAGGAAGGCGGATGTCATAAATTCTGGGAGCAACTCTGTCCTGACAGTAAATATTGTACAAAATCAAGGCAGGAGGACCTAAAAAGTAATGTTCTGGAGGTGCCCTCAATTCTTGTGTCCTTTCTAGAGAAGTGGAAACTGGTGGCGCCCACCGTACTTGAGTGATGTTTAATGAATAGAACACTGGCTTGTCCTGTATGGAACAGAAACTCAGGATGACCAGATCTTTTCCCCACCTGTGGAGTTCCTGTAATGAGACATCCTCAAGCGACTTTTGTTCAGAAAACAGTTGTCCGTGCTGTCTCCAGAAAGCAGCTGTCCGTGCTGTCTCCAGAAAGCAGCTGTCCGTGCTGTCTCCAGAAAGCAGCTGAAAACAAAGACTGATAAAACACATATTACCCATATGGTTTCAACTGGGTGAAACCATATGGGTAATTTGCAGCGCATGTCCTACAAAATACCAACAACATTTTAAGGTAGTTACACTTAATTTCTCCAGCATCTACCTCTATATCCAGGCTCATTTGGCCTGCTAATTTGGCATTTCCTACTACATTGAATACCAGAGTCAGCTGCAGTCTAGTATTGCTTCCTACGCTCACTCATAGCATCCTGGTACCTTTTAGCTTTAACCTCCTCAGAAATTCCTGCATCCCTTATGCACTGTTCATTCTCTCTAAGACGGGCACTGGGTGATCTCAAAGTAGCTAAACAGGTAGAAAAGGCGACGGCAAAAGCTAGAAGGATGCTTGGGTGCATACGGAGAGGAATGGCTAGCAGAAAAAAGGAGGTGATAATGCCTCTGTATAAGTCTTTGGTGCGACCTCATTTGGAGTATGGTGTGCAATTCTGGAGACCGCACCTTCAAAAGGATGTGAACAGGATGGAGTCGGTGCAGAGGGTTGCTACTAAAATGATTAATGGGCTTCATTATAAAGCATATGAGGACAGACTTAAGGATCTTAATATGTACACCTTAGAGGAAAGGCGGGATAGAGGTGATATGATTGAGATGTTTAAATACCTCCGTGGCATAAATATTCAGGGAGAGAGCCTCTTTCAATTGAAAGCAAGTTCTGCTACGAGGGGACATGGGATGAGGGTGAAGGGAGATAGATTCAGGAGTGATATGCGGAAATATTTCTTTACGGAAAGAGTAGTGGATCCGTGGAATAGTCTCCCAGTGGAGGTGGTAGAGATGAGGACAGTAACTGAATTCAAAAAAGCATGGGATCAACACAGAGGATCTTTAAAGGTAAAAAGTGGACTGTTGTAGTTGTTGTTATGGAAGGACAGACTAGATAGGCCATGTGGTCTTTTTCTGTCATCATGTTTCTATGTGTTTCCAATAGCGCTGGTTGTCTGGCATTAGGATCTGGTATAGGCTTGGGCCTAAGGTATCGGTAACTAAGTACGGTCCCTCCCACTTTTCAGTTCCAAAGGGGAGGATTGGTCTAGGTCTCAGAATCATCACTTTACTCTCAACCTTGAGGGGCCTTAAATCGGAACCTTTTGCATATATCTCCTGCAAATAATCTCTAGCTTTTTCTGTGTTAGCTAGCACAGTGGTCTGAATTTCTTTTAGATGTTCTTGCAGGAATTTCATCCACTCATTGGTGAGAATTACGGTCTGGTCCTCTGGAAGAAAAGGATGCAGCAGATTTTCCCACCGTGGCATTGGCCTTCCCATTAAGGCTTCATAGGGTGCAAAGCCTGTGGATTTTCAGACATTAGCTCTGATACGCATAAGGACTAACGGGAGCACCCGATCCCAATTTTTCCCAGTCAGATTAAGCATAGGGCTGAGGTGGGCCTTAATTGTTTGATTCATTCTTTCTACCTGCCCTGCTGCCTGTGGATGGTACGGAATGTGGAGTAGTTATTTATTTATTTATTTATTTATTTAACAATTCTTTTATACCGCGCTATTATAATCAGTGCGGTGTACATAGAACAAGAACATACTACAATGCATACAAGTAACATTGAGTTTTACATTGAACAGGGAACTTCAACAATAGGACAACCGGGGGAACTATGTACAGATTAACTTAATGGTATATACAGTAATATCAAACTCGATTGGATGTTACAATGTGGTTCACTAATAAGACTAGAGAGAAAGGTTGACCAGCTAGCCCTTTTCAGGTTGTATTGAGGTGGTAGTTTTGTTAGTGACTAGGTTGACTTCTGGGTAGCATTTTGTGAACAGGTGGTATTTCAATGCTTTTCTGAATAGGATTAGGTTTTTGATAGCACGGATTTCGTGAGGTAGTGCATTCCAGTTTAGAGGAGCAAATAAGGAGAAGGCCCTGTTGGAGGTGGCCTTAGTACACTTCGTTATTATCTTCGGGACAATTAAGGTGTTCATTGATGTGGTTCTCCTTTTTCTGTTTTCCAGGGTGCCATGAATGAGCTTGCTGATTGGCGTAGGGGGGTAGTTATTTAGTGCCTTGAAAGTAAGGACTAAAGACTTATACTGGATTCTGGCATGTAATGGTAACCAATGCAGTTCTTTCATGATGGGTGTTATATGGTCAGATCTTGATGAGCCGGAGAGGACTCTGGCGGCTGTATTCATGGCTAGGCGGAGCGGGTTTAAAGTTGATTGAGGGAGGCCATGTAGGATGATGTTGGCAAAATCCAGGTGTGGGAGGACTAATGCTTGGAAGGTTGTTCGGAAGTCTGTGGGATCTAGTAGGGAGCGGAGGTGACGTAGCGATTTGATCTTATAATATACGTTTTTTGTGATGTTCTTGACATGAGTTGTCATATCCAAGTGCTGATCCAATGTGATGCCGAGGTAACGGATGGTAGCTTTTGATTTCAACTCTATGTTGTTGACGAGTAGTGATGGAGGCGGTATGAACTTACGGTTCCTTGTGACAAAAAGAACGTCGGTTTTGCTGTGGTTTATCCGAAGGTTTTGTGATAGCAACCATTCAGCTACAGCTTCAAACATTTGATTATTGGGGAGAATACTGGATGTTCAATTGTGAACGGCATATATAGGAGGATGTCATCTGCGTAAGCGAGACATTGTACATTAAAGGATCTGATCAAGTCACATATCGGCTGCATGTAGATATTAAACATTAGTGCCGATAAGGACGATCCTTGAGGTACACCCTGTGATTGCAGGAATGGTTCTGAGGATGCGTGGCCTGTTTTTACTTGTTGCCACCTGTTAGATAGGTAGGATTTACACCACTCGAGTGCTGTGCTTTGAATCCCCTTATCTTTCAAGCGTTGTAGGAGTATATCATGACTCACAGAGTCGAAAGCAGCGGAGATGTCCAGGAAGATGAGGACGAAACCCTGTTGTATGTTGTTTATTCCTGTTACTAGAACATTGAATAGTGTTGTAAGGACTGTGTCACCTCCATGTGCTTCCCTGAAGCCATGTTGCGATGGATCTAGTGGTGCTTCAGTGTCAATATGATGTTGGATTTGTTGATGGGCGGCCTTCTCAATGATTTTTGCAAGCTGAGGGATGCTCGAGATAGGTCTAAAGGAATCAACCTTGGATGGGTCCAGTCTATTATTCTTCAGTAGGGGCTTGATGGAAGTGTGTTTTAGGCTCTGCGGGAATGAACCTGATGAGAAAGACTGGTTCAGTATTTTGCTCAATATTTGACTGAGGTCATGTCGCATGTCCTTGATCCAGCTGGCTGGACACGGGTCATTAGGAGCTGTACTGGGGTTGATTGAGGCAATAATGTTCACAACCTCGCTATTTGATACAGTGGAGAAGTTGTGAAGTGGCATAGCATGGGATGTCTTAGGTGAAGTTGGGGAGTTATTGGCATATATGTCTGTGTTGGTTTTTATCATCTTTGACTGCAGGTAGTTTGCGTAGTCCTGCGGCTGCGGCATAGGGGGTTGAGCTGAGACCGGTTCACCTGTTATGGACTTTACTATGCTGAACAAAGCATGTGGTTTGTTGATGGAGCGTTTTATTAATCCTGAGTGGTAAGTTTTCCTGCTCTGTGATATCTTTGCTCGGTGGGTAGTTAGGTATGAGCTGTATGCTACCAGCGCCTCGGGGGAGTGAGTTCGTCGCCACTGTCGCTCGAGTTTGCGTAAATGGTGGAGGGATGAACGAAGGTCTGTGGAGAACCATGGAGTATGTTCACGTTTTCGAATTTTCTTTTCGGTGAGTGATGGGCAGGAGGCAGCTCTCAGGTTTTCATCCCATTTGGATATGAGATCATCTAAGTCCATGGTTGTGTTGGCCATGAGAGGTCTGAGATTCTCTAGGACTATGCTCTGGTTGAGTGGTCTAAAGTGGGTTGAGTGGGATCCAGATGTGTTAGGGGACTTTCGGCTTTTGTGGAATGCACTAATGGGTATATAGTTGTTCTATGCCTAGAAAATCAAACAATTCCTTGATCAGCTGAGAAACAAATGCAGGACCATTATCCGAATCAATAGTCTTAGGAATGCCCTAGCGTGTAAAAAATTACATAGTTAGGATTTCTGCAGTGGTTCGAGCAGTTTGATCTGGGACAGGGAATGCTTCTACCCAATGAGAAAAGGAATCAACAACCGTGAGTAAAAATCTATTTTTCCTAGCTGTTAATGGAAGAGTGCCCACATGATCTATTTGCAATCTCTCAAATGGTCCACGAGGAGGTGCTCTCATTAACTGTCCCCTTCTCTTTTTAGGTTGCCTCCCAAATGAAGCACAGATTACACAGGAGGAAACATGATCCTGTATATCATGTTTCATTTCTGGCCACTATACCAACCTATTAAGGATAGTCTGCATTTCTTCTGCTTTAGGGTGTCCCATAGGACCTGCACCATGAACCCAATGCATCCATTCTTTACCTCGATTTCTGGAGATAGCTATAACCAAGCCTTCCTCTTTTTTTGCACATAGAATGTCTTTCTCTATAGTGAGTGTGAGAAAGGGTGTGTGCTGATAAAGGTTATCTGGGGCGTCCTGCACAAGCTTCCCCAAATTGGAAAGTTCAGGGTCCTTTGTCTGCAGTGCTATGAAGTAATCTGGTGGTATTATCTGATCATAATCTGTGGAACGTGTAGCAATAGCAACCATGCGTGTCTGCTCATACCAGGGCCATATGAGGCCTACATGGCATGCTTTATTGGCTAGTGAGTCTGCTAATGTGTTTCCTTTCACTAAAGGGCCTTTCTTCCTATGTGCCTTCACTTTAATTAAATGTACTCTCTGAAACTTCTCACTCAATTCTTGTGCCATAGTCCACAATGATGAATTTTTCACCGTGGACCCATCTGTAGATTTAAATTTATTTGCCAGCCACCAGGGTAACAGGGCAATGGCACTTTTAAAGACATAATCAGAATCTAAAATGATTTGTATCTCTGGGTGTGAATCCTGATATTGTTGCATACAAGCCACAAAAGCAGCCAGCTCACAGTACTGTGCTGACGCTGACCCACAGGAATACTGGCTCTGCAGTACCACTTGGTTATTTGGGTCCAATTGTACAATTGCAAAATCTGCTAGTCACCTGCCTCCTTCACATTGGCTACTACCATCAATATATACTGTACCCCTCTCCTCCAGTATCTTCACAATTTTAGTCACTGGTTCTATAGCCTAATGAGGTACTAGGTATTGTTTCTGTGGTAGAGGATCCTCACCTTCCAACAGTATTTCTGTGTGCATTTTCCCACAATCTAACTTGTCTTGTGCCCAGACTGGAATATCAGACACCTTTGAGGGAATTACACGCAGATCATACTGCTGAGCTGCCTTGGTGCACTGAGTTGCTAACTGCATGGGAATGACTTCATGCACTAAAGTTTTAGAAGCACTTGAAGTTCCTGAATACTGCCACAATTTAAGATTAGCCATATCCACCACCAAATTTAACTGTCTGAGAACGTCAATTCCAATTATTTCTTTTGGTGTGTTCACTATAGTGTAGGCAGTGGTTTCCAACATTTCCTTGTTTTGTTCACTGTGCACAGGGATACCCCATTTAACTGGGATAGCCACACACTTGGAAGCTGTGTCATTAATTCCTTGAATTTCATAAATTTCCATATTTTTCTGATCTGCAGTGGGAGAAGCTCTGTTTGTAAAACTAATTCCAGCCCCTGTGTCAATCAAAGCTAGTTTATCCTGACCCCCTATTCTGCTGATAACAGTGGGGCGTCCACAAGAGTCCAGTATCAAGGATGTTACAAGCCTTAAACTGTATTCTGGGTCTGTATCTGTTTCATCATCCAGAGGCTCTGGAATCAAGTCCTCTGCTGAGGGAACGGAGGCAGGCTGGGCTATGAAGGCTTGAGACATTTTGATATCTGAACCCAGGAGGTCAGGACACCCCTATGCACTAGCCTTAAGAACATAAGAACATAAGATATGCCATACTGGGTCAGACCAAGGTCCATCAAGCCCAGTATTCTGTTTCCAACAGTGGCCAATCTAGGTCATACGTACCTAGCAGTTTCCCCAAGGGACACAGGTTCCACAATGCTTGTATTGGTTCAAGCATTGATATCCTGAGTCCCTTCTTAATAATGGTTTATGGACCTTTCCTCCAGGAACTTGTCCAAACCTTTTTTAAACCCAGCTACACTAACAGCCTTTACTACATCCTCCGGTAACAAATTCCAGAGTTTGATTACACGTTGAGTGAAAAAATATTTTCTTTTATTAGTCTTAAATAGTTTACCCTGTAGCTTCATTGCATGTCCCCTAGTCTTTCTATATTCTGATAAGGTAAACAATCGATCTACGTTTACCCGTTCCACTCCGTTCATTAATTTATAGACTTCTATCATATCTCCCCTCAGCCGTCTCTTTTCCAGGTTAAAGAGCCCCAACCTTTTTAGCCTTTCTTCATAGGAGTAGCCTTCCATCCCCTTTACCATTTTGGTGGCTCTTCTCTGAACCTTTTCTAAAATTGCTATATCCTTTTTAAGATATGGCGACCAGAATTGCACACAATATTCAAGGTGCGGTCTCACCATGGAACGATATAGAGGCATTATAATATCTTTTGTTTTATTTTCCATTCCTTTCCTTATCATACCTAGCATTCTATTTGCTCTCTTGGCCGCCGCTGCACACTGGGCCGAGGGTTTTAACATGGTATCCACAAGGACGCCTAAATCTTTTTCTTGGGTGGTGGTTCCTAATGTGGAACCTTGCATCGTGTAACCATAGTTTGGGTTGTTCTTCCCTAGGTGCATAACCTTGCACTTCTCCACATTAAATTTCATCTGCCATTTTGATGCCCAGTCTTCCAATTTATCAAGATCCTCTTGCAATTTTCCACAATCCTCCTGGGTTTTAACAACTTTAAATAGTTTTGTGTCATCAGCAAATTTGATAACCTCACTCGTTATTCCACTTTCCAGGTCATTTATGAATATGTCAAAAAGCAGAGGACCCAGCACAGATCCCTGGGGTACACCACTATTCACCTTTCTCCATTGGGAAAATTGGCCATTTAGCCCTACCCTCTGCTTTCTATCTTTTAACCAGTTCCTGATCCACAGTAGTACACTGCCTCCTATCCCATGACTCTTTAGTTTTGCCAAAAGTCTCTCATGAGGGACCTTGTCAAAGGCTTTCTGAAAGTCCAGATACACAATATCAACCGACTCACCTTTGTCCACCTGTTTATTCACTCCTTCAAAAAAACATAACAGATTAGTAAGACAAGATCTTCCTTGTCTAAAGCCATGTTGGCTGTCTCCCATTAGGTCATGACTATCTATATGCTGAGTAATTTTATTCTTTATGATGGTTTCTACCATTTTTTCCCGGTACTGATGTCAGGCTCACCGGTCTGTAGTTTCCCGGATCACCCCTCGAACACTTTTTAAAAATTGGTGTTACATTGGCGATCCTCCAATCCTCAGGTATTAGAGATGATTTTAATGATAGTTCACAGATTACTGATAGCAGGTCTGCAATCTCAAATTTCAGTTCTTTCAACACCCTTGGATGTATACCATCCGGCCCAGGTGATTTGCTACTCTTCAGTTTATCTAATAGTTGTAAGACATCTTCCCGATGTATCGATATTTCCTTCAATTCTTCCACACCTTTAAATACCACTTCAGTCGTGGGTAACATCCCTACATCTTCCTCAGTAAAGACCGAAGCAAAGAATTCATTCAGTCTCTCCGCTATCGCCTTGTCGCCTCTTAGTGCTCCTTTAACCCCTTTATCATCTAATGGACCAACTGACTCTCTCACGGGTTTTTTGCTACGAATGTACTTGAAAAGGTCTTTATTTCGCGTTTTTGCTTCCGCAGCAAGCTTCTTCTCAAATTCTCTCTTTGCCTGCCTTATCAATGCCTTGCATTTGACTTGCCAGTGCTTGTGCTGTTTCCAGGTTTCATCATTTGGCTCTTTTTTCCATTTCTTGAAAGATGCTTTTTTGGCAACAACAGCCTCTCTGACCTCAGCTTTAAACCATGCTGGCAATTTTTTGGACTTCCTTCCACTTTTCTTAAAGCGTGGAATACAGCTGGTCTGGGCTTCCAAGATAGTATTTTTCAACAACACCCAAGCTTGATGTACGTCTTTAACCTTTGCAACTGCTCCTTTTAGTTTTTTCTTAACTGTTTTCCTCATTCTATCATAGTCTCCCTTTCGAAAGTTAAAGGGTAGTACTGTGGATTTCCTTACTATCCCTCCTCCACTAATTAAATCAAAGGCGATCATGCTATGATCACTATTGCCAAGTGGCCCCAACACCCTTATCTCTTGCACTACATCTGGTGTTCCACTAAGGACTAGGTCTAATATTGCTTCCCCTCTGGTCGGTTCATGAACCAGCTGCTCCAAGAAGCAGTCATTTATTTCATCTAGGAACTTTATCTCCCTAGCATGTCCTGTTGTGACACTGACCCAGTCGATGCCGGGGTAATTGAAATCACCCATTATTATTACTGCACTGTAACTTTTGCTAGCTTCCTTGATTTCTTTGAGCATTTCATCATCCATTTGTTCATTCTGGCCAGGCGGACGATAGTACACCCCCACTGCCATCGCCTTACCCTTTTTACATGAAATTTCAATCCATAGAGATTCTACAGCAAATTTTGTTTCTTGCAAAACTTTAATCCTTTCTGACTCAATGCCCTCTCCAACATAGAGCGCAACCCCTCCACCAATTTGATCAGCTCTATCATTTCGATATAGTTTGTACCCAGGTATCACAGTGTCCCACTGGTTGTCCTCCTTCCACCATGTCTCTGATATTCCAATCATATCTAACCTCTCGTTTAGTGCTATATATTCTAACTCTCCCATCTTGTTTTGTAGACTTCTAGCATTTGCATACAAGCATTTTAGAGACTGTATTTTATTCATATTAATTTGGCTATTGGTAGACATGGGTAATTTGGGATCTTTAAGTTCTGTCTGCTCCATACTCGAGGGCATTTGGGCTACTTTACTCTTTTTTGGAACCTCTCTGCTTTTTGTAGTATCCTTCAAGGATACATTCTTCCGAACCATGCGCTCTTGGGCGACTGTCGGCTTTCCCCTATTATCTAGTTTAAAAGCTGCTCTATCTCCTTTTTAAAGGTTAATGCCAGCAGCCTGGTTCCATCCCGGTTAAGGTGAAGCCCATCCCTTCGGAAGAGCCCCTTCTTTCCCCAGAATGTTCCCCAGTTCCTAACAAATCCGAACCCCTCATCTCTGCACCATTGTCTCATCCACGCATTGAGACTCCGGAGCTCTGCCTGCCTATTGGGTCCTGCGCGTGGAACGGGAAGCATTTCGGAGAACGCTACCCTGGAAGTTCTGGATTTCAACTTCCTACCTAAAAGCCTAAATTTAGCTTCCAGAACCTCCCTACCACATTTTCCTATGTCATTGGTACCAACATGTACCAAGACAGCAGACTCCTCCCCAGCACTATCTAAGACCTTATCTAGGTGGCGTGTGAGGTCCGCTACCTTCGCACCAGGCAGGCATGTTACCAGGCGATCCTCACGTCCACCAGCCACCCAGCTATCTACATGCCTAATGATCGAATCACCAACTATAACTGCTGTCCTAACCCTTCCCGCATGGGCACTTGGCCCTGGAGAAACCTCCTCGGTGCGAGAGGGGTTTACATCACCTGGAGGACAGGTCCTAGTTACAGGATCACTTCCTGCCACACCAGGGTGATGCTCTCCTGTCACGTGACCTCTCTCCTCCATGGCAACAGGGATGCTGCCAGACTGGAGGTGGGACTTCAGGACTATATCCCTGTAGGTCTCGTCTATGTACCTCTCTGTCTGTCTTATGTTTTCCAAGTCTGCTACTCTAGCCTCTAGAGAACGGACTCGTTCCCTGAGAGCAGAGAGCTCCTTGCACCTAGTGCACACGTAAGACCTCTCACCAGCTGGGAGAAAATCATGCATGTGACACTCAATGCAAAAGACCGGAAAGCCCACATCCCGCTGCTGGACTGCTGTCTGCGTCTTAGTTTTAAGTTTGTGTTTAGATCTTTAAGTTCTATATGTACTAAAGGGTGCAATGGATATTTATACCACTAAAACTGTACCTAAGAAGTTTAATATACCTTGTTCACCTGAAGCTTAATTAATCTCAGGTCCTTGGTGTATGACTGATTTGGGTAATGAGCTTCACCTGAGAGCACCTCCTGTCTTTTAAGTTGTGCAAGTACCTATAAAGCTGTGATTTTCCCAGGGGAGGGTGGGTGTGGGGAGGGAGGGAGGGATATAACACTTATTAAAAAAGGGCTGCTACACAGTACCTTGTCCTGTGCTGCTGAGGAAAACTATATTCTGATTTGATTTAAATTATAGCTCTTTGCTGCTACTAGGCTCTAACCTATTATGAAATTTAAACTACAAGCTCTCTGCTGGATTCTAAATTTAACCAGAAAGCTCTCTTCTGTGTTTTAATTTGAAACTAAAAGTACTTTGCTGATGCTAGGCCCTGAGTGACTATGAAATTTAAACTACAGCTGTCTACTGGGTATGAAAGGTAACCAGAAAGTTCTCTTCTGTGTTTTTAAATTGAATCTTAAACTGTTGCTACTAGGCCCTGACTGATTTAACAAAAAATAGTGGGTTCACAGATTAATTAGCTTTAAAAGAAAAAAAAAATTCCTTTCAGAAAAATTCCCAGAAGTATATACTCACAATTTCAGATTTCTCTCCAGAAGTAACAGCCCCTCTTTCCAGTCCTTCAAGACAGGGTCACAGAGCTCTGGTTGAGCTATTTATGCTTGTGCTGATGATGTAAGCAGTGACCTACTTCCTGGGTAATTAACAGTCCTTGCTTGGATAGAAGGAGTCTTTAAAAAATGGCCTTTTGAACTGCCAGCTGGTGTTAACACCTATTGAAAAAGCTTCACAGGTTGCTTGCCCACTAGGTAGAAGGCCTCTTTGTAAAGGTCTCTAGAAGACTTTATATGCTGCTCAAGGAGAATTGACCTTGTTTTGCCTCTTGTGCTAAGCTATATTCTGATTTGATTTAAATTATAGCTCTTTGCTGCTACTAGGCTCTAACCTATTATGAAATTTAAACTACAAGCTCTCTGCTGGATTCTAAATTTAACCAGAAAGCTCTCTTCTGTGTTTTAATTTGAAACTAAAAGTACTTTGCTGATGCTAGGCCCTGAGTGACTATGAAATTTAAACTACAGCTGTCTACTGGGTATGAAAGGTAACCAGAAAGTTCTCTTCTGTGTTTTTAAATTGAATCTTAAACTGTTGCTACTAGGCCCTGACTGATTTAACAAAAAAATAGTGGGTTCACAGATTAATTAGCTTTAAAAGAAAAAAAAATTCCTTTCAGAAAAATTCCCAGAAGTATATACTCACAATTTCAGATTTCTCTCCAGAAGTAACAGCCCCTCTTTCCAGTCCTCCTTGTGTTTGTCCTGTGCTGCTTGTAAATCCTGTTTTAATTTATCTATTTCTACCTGCAGTATGTGATTGTCCTGTTCCCATTTAATTTTCTCCTTTTCTAATCCATCTGTCTGTGCTTTGAGCTCTTGAAAGGGAATGTAACCTGAGGAATTTCTAAAAGTACGTCTGCCTTGTCCTCTCCAAGGTGTGTGTCCTCTGTGTGTCTGCGTTTTTTGTGTATTGAGAGGATCCCTCAGCTTGCCACTTCCATGCTTCTGATACGGTTATGACCTGCGAGAGCTGGGTTTTCCAAACAGACCCAATTCTGAGCATTAAAGTATCAAAAGGGGTTGCTTTAGGGTCTTCAGAGAATAACAGAAGGTGTTTTGTAATCTCAGGGGATAGTAATTCTAATAAAAATGCCTTATGCGTACTCTCCCCATAATCTTCTGCATTGGGCCAGGACTCCTGCTCATTAAGAACTGCTTTTAAAATCCAGGTTCTATATTGTGGTAAGGAGAGTGTAGCCCAGCCTGGGGAAACAAAGGGAAAAGAGACTTTTCCCTCTTTGCGGGGGATGGGCGCACCTGAAAACACATACCAAAGCAAAGGCAGTGAAAGAAACCACGTTTGTAGAGCTAGGCCAAAGCCCTGCCCAGACTCCATGGCAACCCTAGGTAAGGATAGGAGATACCTGGGGGTGGAGTCAGAGGGGGAGGTACACTGCCCAACATTTAAGTTTGAGCAAACAGAGAACAGGAGAGGCAGGAACAGCAGCAAGAGCAAGAACAAGGGCAGCCAGAGCAGCAGCCAGGAGAGCAGCGGACACTGTTCCCGGGAGAGGACCAAACACAGTGGCAGGAGAGGACGCAGACTTAGCAGCCTTGGAGGGGGTGGACACCAAGGGAACAGCTTGGAAAGCAGCAGCTGGGGAAAGGCCCAAGTACAGACTAAGTACTTTCCTTCCAGGAGAGAGAAGGACAGAAGGCTGGCTGTGGAGAAGCCAAGGCAGGAAGGCTCAGATCCCTCTGAGGAAAAGCAAATCTTCAGGCAGAGGAAACCCAGGGAAGCTGAGAGAAAATCCTGCAGTGATTCCCTGAGTAGCTCTGAGGCAGAGATAGCTGCAGCCAACAGAAGCCGCCAACAGAAGCCACAGCTGTGAAACTCCCACAGTAAAGCTCCAAGGTAGGAGAAAGAAAATAGAGAAAGCTGATGCTTATGACTCTTGCTCAGATGATGAGGAGGGAATTATACCTGGTAGAAACCAGAACAGGAAGAAGGATTTTATAAGGAAAGCTAAACAAGAAAAGCCTACTAGTGTTTCTCCAAAGGAAGGGAAGGCAGTGCAATGGGATAGGCTGTTTAAGCTTTTAAATGACATAAACCTTAAAGTACCTGAACGTTTCCAAATTTCCCCAGCAGGCAGCTCAGAAGAAAGCATGGAGGTGGATTGTAGGGAGGATGACCAGGGTTCCACCTGTTCTGAGATGGAATGTGCTGTATGCGTTACTGCCAATTGAAGGAAGCAAAGTAGTAGGAAGAATTCAGGAAGCGGTTACCAGTTTGTCATAGCTGGAAGCTTGAAAGAAAGGAGAGAAGGAATCTTATGTTGAATTACTAAGGTTCTCTGCTAAAGGAAAGTGGATAGTGCAGTCAGGCTCTGTGCTAATCAGCTGAAGACTGTTTAAGTGGAAGCAGCTACAAGGGAGCTGGCAGAATCTCTGAGCTCAGTTGTATGCTTGAGCAGCAAGTACCACTGTTAATCCTGAAGTAAGAAATCTCGAAAAGGAAAGGAAGTTTGTTGTAAATAACCCCACTGAAACACACTGTTTGCATTTACTTTATTTTGGGAGAAAATATCCTTGTTTCTGTTGTTGAGTGTGAAAGCTTCTTCAAGGACTGTTACTAAGCTGACCTAGAGAAACCAAATAAAATTCCTGTGTGCTTTAACATCCACTTGGTCTACTTTATATACACAACTACACCTTTGAGATAAAAGGGATACAAGATGGACGCCCGTCCTCACTAGGCAACCGCCTAGTAGGGGCGCACATGCCACAATATGCAAACTCTTCCAGTGTATCATTTGGTAGAGGTGAAATAATTTTAAATACTTGCATTGGGGAACAGTGAAATAGTTTCTCAATACCCCTTTTAACCAACTGGTATGGGTGAGTGAAGAGAGCCAACTTTATATTAGTGTGGCCCCAGAGCCAGATGCATAAGTCTATCAAAGTCCGATTGTTTCCTTCTATATTTCCGTAGAGCCCAGTGAATCAGAATATCAGTGGCCCATTTGCACCATTCATTTACATTAAAAGGCATAGGGCCAGCTTTCTCAACTATCCTTTCAATGTCCCTATCTTTTAATGAGTCCTGCAGCATCACTTTAACTGGTGTTCTGAGTTCAGTACTGGGTGCTGAGTCTGAGTCGTCTGAATTATCCTCCTGACACAGGTCCCGGTTATTGCTCTGTTCTGGCTGAGATAAACTATTAGGATTTTCTTCCTCTGTGCTGTTTTCCTCTTTATTTTTCCCATTCCTAAGCCCAGCTATACATACATCTGTATTCTTTTGTTTATAGGGTGTGTCATAGGCAGGGGGGGGCTGAGGGTGAAATAGTGGTTGGCCAGAGCTTATATTTCTTTTGTCTTTCAGAGGCCAATTCATCCTTAACGTGCCTCAATTCAAGTTTAAGTGCTTCTAATTGCTCACTAACAGTTATAAAGGAATTTGTGGCTTGTATCACCTGAGCCCGTTGCATGGAAATGCAAATTTGTGCCTCCTCTAGGTCTTTGGTTAATTGTGTACACTGAGTAGTCAGTTCAGTATTGTCCTGTTTCATGCTAATGAGCACCCTGCACATGCCTTGGATAAAAAGGCATTTCCTTTATTTGTTTTCTTTTTGAATTCTTGATAATGGTTTAACATTTGTCTTTGAATATTATACCATGATGCCTCAGGGAATTCCCCTTCAAAGGGGCCACCTTTTCTCTTACAGTATGTCAGTACTATTTCTTTCAATTCTTTAAAATCAAAGGCTTCCATATTTGAGACTGTAGAAAGACTGTAGTTGGTACAGGGGCCTATGCTTATTATGTTTTTATTTGGTATTATGCGACTATCTCAATGTGCAACCTTGGAAGGAGGAATTCTCACTTTTATGAAGAAGTGAGACTTAGAATTATAGTTGGAATGGCATAAACTTTATGGGTGTTCAGTAAAGAGTACTGGCATAAAGACCACGCCTTAAAATTATACCTGAATAAAAAGTGCTTACCACCTTTTAACAGGGTGGAAGTTTAGGATGAAATTATAGTAAGAAGGTTGTTAGAAGATTAACAGAATTGTTAAATACTGTATCAGTTGCAGCAAACTTTAAGCCTGTTCTCACCAAGATACATACTGGCAGGAGACTGAGAAATAAAAGGCAGAGGGACAGGAGGTAAAGTAGTATTACCAGGAAAGATGTGTATTGTATTCAATGAGGGACTATTTAACTGTGTACCATTTCCAAACCAAAGCTGGACTATCTCTCTATCTTTTCTTAGCAGCTCAAATACTAGAGAAAAATCTGTGCCTTGTAACAAACCATAACACGCCTATACCTAATAAGAAATTTGCAAGCCACCCTATGTAATGTCACTAGGTGTAGATTAAAATTAAAATTCAGGATTATTACAGAGCCTTTTGACAATAAAAATCTCACCTTGTCTAACCCACAAAACAAAGGTATCACTGGAACATTTCACAAAATAGTAGCACGCTGCCTGTCTACAGAGTCTTTTCACTAATGTGTCATCCAGCTTGTAACCCAAAATTGTAAATTGTAAATGGTCACAAGGGCTTTTGATTTTCCAGTCGCACCCTGTCTGAAATCCACTTTAATGTTTAAAACAATATTGCTACTTACCCAGCTGGAGATCCACTGAGAAACCGAGACGAGCCCCCATAAAATGTAATCTTTCGCCACTCCCTACTTTCGGTTACTCTCCGTTTGGTCCTGGGTTCATTTCACAGAGACAGTAGGGTTTGTAGCATAATAAGACAACCAAACAGGTGTGGCTTGGAAAAAGGTTTTTATATAGAAATAGGCTTATTACATAGGTACAGAACAGATGTAAAAAGCTGTTATAAAGCTGCTTCATTGTACTTCAGTGAATCTGTGTGTCTGTGTGTGAGAGAGAATAGGAAGAGAGAGAGAGAGAAGGGTGGGGTCAAAAGTGGGTGTTCAATGAATAGGAAGAGAAGGGAAAGAAGGGGGGTGTCTGATGAATAGGAAGAGACAGATATTTTGTGTTTCTCTGTATTTATAGTGAAATTCTTCAGCACCTCCCTTTGTCATAATTTGGTTTGTTTGAGGTCTGCTATCACTTGATTAGCAAGGAGAGGCTGTTTGTCCTTCAGACTAATCAGGTAAACTATGCTCATTAAGTCTGGAGACTGACATCACCAAGGGGTCAGAGCTAATTTCATCAGGTAAACTACGCTCATTAAGTCTGGAGACTGACATCACCAGAGGGTCAAAGCTGCTTGCAATCACCATGTCTGGGAATATCATGCTGATGTATGCTGAAATCTGTGTGGCGGGATGGAAGGAGCACCCTGCTGCGGTTATGCACCCTGGCGCACCAACAACCTTCTAACTGAGAGTGGGCTAATGCCACCCATCTGGCGGTGACTGACTGATAGTGGACTCTTCCTACATTCCGTCCTTCCTATGCAGGTTGGCACTTATGGCATCCTCCCAGTCTCCAGGGTGGCGACACCCTAGGTCGACATCTGCCGCAGAGGTATATGCAAAGCATCTCTGTTGCCCCTGCATTGCCTATCACTATATCACTATGGACAGAACTTGGACCATTCTCAAGGAAGGCATAGCCTAGTTGTTAGGACCACTGTCTAGGGCCCGTAAATGTTCCAGGTTCAATCCCGCTCTCGCGCAATCCCGCTCGCACTCCCTAAAGTTGGGCAAGTCCCTTCACAACGTGCACCAGTGCTGTAAAAGATCAAAGGTTAGTGCCCGTATAAGATCAAAGGTTCAATCCCGCTCGCATTACCTAAGGTTGGACAAGTCTTATAGCTTGTCCTATCATGAGTACTCGCACTAAGAAGCCATCTCTGCCTTCCCTCCCTCCGACAAGTTATCCCAATACAGACAAGGGCCATCGACAGAAGGCCCAACATTTGACATAGTAATGCTTCAGCTCACAGTACCCAGGGCAGCAACGGAATCCTCCGGGGCCCTATCCCAGGTAGCACCAACTGGTTTCCATTCTTCCACAAATCACCCAGGCACCGCTACTGTAGATCACACTCTAAACACCGCACGGAGGGACCTAGCACCGGCTATCCAGCCTCTACCAGCTCAACGTCCTCCGCAATCAACCAACACCTCATGTAAACTGCTGAAATGAAGTGGTCGTCGGAGTCGCTGTTGGCTCTGGCGACCCTCTGGATAATAGCCTCCAAAATGGTCTCTGGTGACCCTCTGGATGATAGCCTCCGAAATGGTCTTCGGTTTCCCAGCAGATGGACCCGTAGCCACCGCGATTGTATTGATCCATCTCATCGTTGGCCCCCCCTATCTTGACAAGCAGGATGCCCATTCTCTCATGATATCCTCCAAAGGATGCTCCCCTCCAAGAGGATCAGGGAACTACAAGGGTGCTCCTGTCCTACGCACAGTCATTCCAGGACCGAGTCACCTCCCAAACCAGTGGTGCACCACACTTCTTTGGAGAAACAGAACTCCACACTCTAGACCCATTGCTAACAGCAGCGCCAAGACCAATAGGAGCCCCAGCCACGCACGAGAAAGAATGCACCAGCTACAGACGCAGGCCACCACCTTCGCCTAACGCATACCACGCTGGTGACCGACATCGGTGAGACTACCACCTGGTTCCTGACAACACTGCTGCCTCAGCCTGGATGTGCGAGCGGTTCTGCCCTCAGTGCAGATGCCAGCGGCAATGCGTAAGCATGCAGGAAGTGAGGACACAGACCCTGGAGGCAGGGTGTGACTGGATTGCCAAACCTGTAGCAGTGCGGTGCACAGGGTTCAGTTTCCAACAGTGGCCAGGTGCACAAGGTTCCGTTTTCCAACAGTGGCCAATGCGGGCCATGTACAACACAGTGGTCAATGCAGGTCTTGTACAACACTGGCCAATTCAGGTCATGTCTCCCTGGAGACACAGGTTCCCTAGGTGGGCCAAGCAGTCACTTCCCGATCCCGATTGCCCTGCTACACTAACGGTTCTCGACAAGTCCCAGAGTTGAACAAAAAAAAAATAATAAGCGAGAGACGCTTCTCTTATTAGTGAGGTTTTCATGCTCCATTTGCACCATCGCACCATTCATGCCCCATTGCACCATCCTCGCGGCTCTTACCGCCATTCTGCTCCATTATCAGCCGACGGGCCTACATTCCTCTATTACCTCACAAGTGTGCCTTGTACCGACACCCTCCGCACATGTGTGCATCGCAGCTACAAGATGACATACGGTGCCTTATAGCTGCACCCCGCTCAATGCTGCCACCGCACTTTCTGCGTGCATCGCCACTATGGGCCTACATGCTTTTTGTAGCAACATGCTGCACCGCAAGGATCCAAGCTACTCCAGCCTGAACTGCACCGCAAGGCTGCAAGCTACTCCAGCCTGAATAAGTGTCTGGGCCTTCCCCTTCCACCACAGCGCAGGGCAGCTTGGGAGTCACTAAGTGTGGCTGACTCATCCTGCTTGTCCTAGGAGAAAACGGAGTTACTTACCTGTAACAGGAGTTCTCCGTGGACAGCAGGATAAGTCAGCCACACATACCCACCCACCTCCCCTGGGAAAAGGGTCGGCGTCCGTCCTGGTGCCCGCCTCCTAGCGGCGAAAGGTTCAGCTAGTGACGTACTGGCTAGCTAACGGTGGGCAGGAGGGTGGGGCCAGTTGGCCCATGCTCAGAAGGGCGAAAAGCCCTTCTGAGCTATGGAGAGTACTTCCGTCTCGGCGCCGTTGGATGACATCACCAAGTGTGGCTGATTTATCCTGCTGTCCACGGAGAACCTTAGTTCTGCATATTCCTGAAAGATTTATTAGTTGGGACTCTTCAACAAATGATACTTTAACCCCTTCTTCTTCACACCCTTTTGTATTCTAAATTCTTATCTCACTTCTCTTCAACATGTATTTTTGTTCCTAAGGGAAACAGCCTGTAAAATAATTTGCTTTGTCCATGGGAAAAGTTCTAAGATGCATTATAGCCCATCTACTTTCCTTGTACCAGAAAAGGTATAAAAGTCTGTACTTTGCTAAGTGACGTCAATGGTGGTTTCATTTCTTGTGACCCTTTTGCTACAACAAAGAATAAATCTGCTTTTGCCTTACAGATCAGTGTGTTCTGTGTAATTTTCACCGCTGAAGTTCGGATCCTAAGTGAGAGACAGGATTTGGGGCTCTCACTACAGTACATAACATACCTAAAATGCAAAAATGCCAATAACGTTGAGCACAACTATACATACAAAGCTCTGATTGATTCTGTTTTTTTTATTCTTTCCAACTCAAGAAAAGTTCTAAAGAATTATACAAAAGGGGTTGAGAAATGTTTATCTATTAGTCTGGGACAAAATAATTCTTTGAAAATCTAACAGTGGAAGAGTAGCCTAATGGTTAGATCACTTGCTTGGGAAGCCAAGAGACCAGGGTTTGATTCCCACTAGCACTCCTTGTGCCTTGGACAAGTCACTTAATCCTCCATTGCCTCAGAAAAATCCAAGTTCTCAATGTCCCTGTTTAATATGCAAGTTTAAGTTACAATGTAACCACTTTGACTGAAATGATAAAGTGGTAGAAAAAAAGCTATAAAATAAATAAACACAAGATCTGATTACAAGCCAGAAACTTTCTTATGTTCTTAACAGAAATTTTTTCAGATAGTAACATAGTATATGACAGCAGATAAAGACCAGTATGGTCCATCTAGTCTGCCCAGAAAGGCGGCAAGAGTAGGTGCACTAGCCATTCCGTGCAGGTCACCTCTCCCCATGCCTTTGTTTAGGGGTGTATCCAGCACTCCGTGTAGGTCACCCCTATTTGTTCAGATATAAGAGATAGTTATGCTTATTTTGATTTTATCCTGTTGCTATAAAGGGATCCACTATGTCTGTCCCATGCCATTTTGAATTCTGTTTCTGTGTTTGCCCCCACCACTTTCATCGGGAGGGCATTCCAAGCATCCACCACCCTTTCAGTGAAAAAGTATTTCCTGATATTGCTTTTCAGTTTACCCCCTTGCAGTTTGTTATGCCCTCTAGTTTTACAGCTTCCTCATCTTTGGCAGAGGTTTGTTTATCCATTAATACTCTTTAAGTATTACTGTTCTATGTATTGAGTTGTCTTGTCCTACTAATCTGTTATGTTTTTTTGAAGGTGTGAATAAACAGGTAGACAAAGGTGAGTCCATTGATATAGTGTATCTGGACTTTCAGAAAGCCTTTGACAAGGTCCCTCATCAGAGACTTTTGGCAAAACAAAAAAGTCATGGGATAGGAGGCAGTGTGTACTATTGTGGATCAGGAACTGGTTAAAAGATAGAAAGCAGAGGGTAGGGCTAAATGGCCTATTTTTCCAATGGAGAAAGGTGAATAGTGGAGTACCCCAGGGATCTGTACTGGGTCCGCTGCTTTTTGGAAAAGGGAATAATGAGTGAGGTTATCAAATTTGCAGATGACACAAAACTTTTTAAAGTTGTTAAAACTCATGACAATTGTGAAAAATTGCAAGAGGATCTTGATAAATTGGAATATTGGGTATCCAAATGGCAGATGACATTTAATGTGGACAAGTTATGCACCTAGGAAAGAACAACCCAAACTATGGTTACACGATGCAAGGATCTCCAGGAACAAGCAGGAATGTAGTCTTCACATATGAGTATCTTCGGTATCAATGGAGCCTGCGCGGGAACGTTCCCCAGCTTTTGGGAGCATCCCACAGCGCCTGCATGCTGCCTTCCTGTCTTTCCAACTGTGCCTCTCCAGTTCTTCGTTTTCCGCGGAGCCGACAGGTCACGTACCCTGTCACCGCAGAAAATTTCATCTTTAATCTTGTTTTTTCGTGGTCGCGTCTGCCTTCCCTCGACGCTATACTGGTACCGCCAGTTCATTCTTCTCTCTTTAAAAAAAAAAAAAAAAAAAAGTATGGTTTCTGAGGTACTTTACTTCAGAATATTTTTCCTCGGTGCTAGGCGCCATTTTGGGCACTAGGCCCAATTTTCCTTAAGAATGGAAAAACCAACATCTGGTTTTAAAAAATGTTCTAAATGTGGCGGTACCATCTCCGTGACCGACACCCATGATTGGTGTCTTAAATGTTTAGGTCCTGACCACTCTACTTTGGAGTGCCTCTCCTGTGGAATGATGTCAAAAAGGGGCTGGCAGAATCGAGCTGCAAAACTTAGCACCCTTTTTCCCCTCAGACGCGGTGTCTGTTGCATCAACGTCCTCCAGGGCCTCATCTTCCTCCCATGGATCTCAGGTAACTAAACATAAATCTAGCCAGTCCTCAAAGGGTAGATCTCCTCCTAAGCATCGAGATGCCACTGGCGTTGCCCTTGAGGAATTTTCACCGGCAAAACTGCCCCGGCGGGAGGCTTCAGCTTCCAAAGCATTAACAGGGCTCCAGGATATTCTCGAGGCCTCAACCTCGACAGAACTACTGGTGCCATGCTCTGGGGTTCCCGCTGCTTCTACCGGTACCGATACCCAAGCATCGGCAGCATCAGTAGACCAGAGATTTCTTGCTATCGAGCACAGTCTAGCGTCTCTTCTCACAGCTTCGGTACCATTGATACCAGAGTACTTCTCCCGGAGGCTTCATCTTCTCCTCAGCGCAGAATGTCTTCGTCAGAGGATATCTCCTTTCAGGATTTCATCCGTGATGTGGCCCGAGGCCTTTCCATCACAGTAGCTCCTGAAAAAGAGCCTAGGGCAAAGGAATTGGAAATTCTCCAATACCCTAAGACTCCCAAGGAGGCAGCTATTTTGCCTATTCATGAGATCTTACATGATCTTATGCTGAGGATGTGGGAAACACCTTTAACTACTTCTCCTCATTCTCGGAGACTCAATACTATGTATCGAGTTCCACCTTGTCCTGGCTTTCAAAAAACTCAGTTACCACACCATTCAATGGTAGTGGAATCAGCCATGCGTAGGATAAAAAGTGCAAAGAGGCATGCATCCAATCCTCCAGGTCGTGAATGCAGGACTCTCGATGCCTTTGGGCATCGATGCTTCCATGCTCTCAGCTAGGATCAGCTCCTATATTCTATATATGGGAATGTTCCTTAAAGAGGTCACCGGAGACTTGGAGCCCCCTTCTTCCTGATGACAAAAGACAGGACTATCTTACTCTTGTCAAACATGCTCAAGATGTTTCCAGGTTTGTAAACCGTGCAGCCTTTGACTGTTTTGAATGCATCAGCAGAACCTCTGCTATTGCTATTGGTGCACGTCAGATTGCCTGGCTTCAGGCATCTGACTTGGAAATTTGAGTACAGGATAAATCCTCATATCCGATCAATAAAAGACCTCTCTCAATTTAAAAAGGCCCTCAAACACTACCTATTCTGTCATCATCTCTTAGGCCCTAACCCTACACCTCCTCCCCCCATCTCACAAATCACTCACACAGCCTCTGACATTCCAACAACATAGTCATAACAGAACACGACCTAGACGCTCTGCACACCCAAAGTTACGACCCAATTTAACTGTAAATTTCCAGAGGTAATATATCTTTCTGTATATAGCTTGTATATAGTTTACCATGTTGTCTCCAAGTTACTGACCCTGTTATAATGTAAGCAAAAGACCCTGTTATAATTTATTTATTTATTTACAGTTTCTTTTATACCGCACTATTCGACATCAGCGCGGTTTACAATGAACAGAAACTACACTTACCAAATATTGATCAGTGCTTACAATGAACAGCTGGGTATACATTAAACAGGTTTACATTCAACAGGTTTCATAAACAGAGGAACATAATAACTATGTACAAAAAGCAACTATGTACAGAACAACTAGCAAAGGACTGTAATTTAACAATGTAAGCAAAGGACTGTTCTAATGCGAAATTTGTTATCTGTAAACCGCGCTGATACCAAAGAGCACGGTATATAAAAACTGTAAAATAAATAAATAAATAAATAAATAAATTAGGAAACATTCCTTGCACAGGAGACAATCTCTTTGGCATGAATTGGCAGCAGAAGGCTAATGAAATAAAGAATAAGGAGTGGAGGAGTGGCCTAGTGGTTGGGGCAAGGTACTTCAGGCCGGAAGGTCGGGGGTTCAAATCCCACTAGAGGACAGCAACCTTGGGCCGGAAGGACTGGGGTTTCTAGTCCCACAGGTGCTCCTTGCGGTCTTGGGCAAGCCACTTAACCCTCCATAGCCCATGTTCCCTGTAAAATAGTTATCTCCAAGTTATAATACCCTGTTCAATGTAATTTCAAATTGTTTAATGTAAACCGCACTGATGCAGAATAGCGCGGTATATAAGAGAATGTAAATAAATAAATAAATAAATTGATGCTGACAATATCACATTGGATAGGTTGTCAAAATCTACAGCCGATCCTGCAAGGAAAAAATCCTTTAAAAAAACATTTTTCAATAAGAAAAAGAAGTTTTATCCTTCTTATTCCCAACAGGGACACCGTCCAGGTCAGACTGCCCAAAAGGGACAACAGCAACAACCTAGACAACAAAAGAAGCCAAAAGCTTCAAAAACTCAGCCAGCTCAGCAGGCTCAGCCTCCTCAGAGGCTTTAACTCCTTTCTAGAGAACTTTGCCTTCCTGCCCCTGAAGGGTCCAGAACCCTCAGCCATCCCAGGCAGGTTATGTCATTTTGCCAACAGATGGCACCAATTAAACAGCAGAAAATTGGACTCTGTCCGTTGTACGAGAGGGGTACAAGCTTCATTTTCACAGCATGCCCCCTCCTACAATAGTAAGTTCAATTCTCAGACCTCTCTCAACAGTCTCTTAGGTCAAGAGGTCACAACACTCCTTGCTCAAGGAGCAATAGAGGAAGTACCCATTCTCCAACAGGGTACAAGGTTCTACTTCCCCTATTTCCTTATCCCAAAGAAAACAGGAGGACACAGATCCACCCATTTTAGACTTCAGAGAGTTGAACAAATATCTGTTCCGAGCGAAGTTCAAAATGGTCTCTCTAGGAACTCTGCTACTCTTCAAAATCAGGATTGGCTTTGTTCTCTAGATCTCAAGGATGCTCATATTCTCATCCATCCACATCACAGGAGATTCCTCCGATTCCTGTTTCAAGGAAAGCACTTCCAATACAGGTTCTTCCCTTTGGCTTGGCTTCTGCACCAAGAGTATTCACAAAATGCATGGCTGTAGTAGCTCCATTCCTCCGCACTCTGGGGATATTCGTCTCCCTTACTGAGACGACTGGCTCATTCGGGCCCCCACAGTAAAAGAAGCCAGCTCTGCTCTGTTTCACACAATCCAAATGCTTCAATATTTGGGAATGGTCATAAACCTCCCAAAATCCAATCTTGCTCCCACTCAGTCCCTAGAGTTCATAGGAGCTCATCTGGATACCAGACAGGCAAGGGCTTTCCTCCCACAGCCCCGCTGTCTTCGCATAGTACAATTAGCTTCCCAAGCAGTGCTCAAACCTTATCTCACTGCCCGAGAAATGCTACAACTGCTGGGCCACATGGCATCCACCGTACTTGTGGTTCCTTATGCTTGCCTCCACATGTGAGCAGCCCAGTGGACTTTATCCACTCAGTGAACACAGGCCTCAGGTCACCTGTCGGACAAAATAACAAGCTCACAGCGTCCTATTTCATCCCTCCAATGGTGGCAATCACTCAGAAACCTTCTGGTGGGGTCTCCTTTCCAGCAACCCCTATTCCAAGCCACCCTAACAGATGCATCACAGGTGGGATGGGGAGCCCACCTGCACGATCTCTCTACCCAGGGGACATGGACTCCACAGGAGGCCTGTCTTCACATCAGCCTTCTGGAACTCAGAGCACTCTCCCTTGCTCTTCGAGTATTCTACGCCCAGCTCAGCTACAAGACAGTCCTAGTTCAAACGGACAATCAGGTAGCCATGTTCTATGTGAGCAAGCAGGACGGAACAGGCTCTCTGTCGTTATGCAACGAAGCTTTACGACTATGGGCCCTCGCCAGAGAGCATCAGATTCATCTCCTTGCGGTGTATCTTCCAGGCATTCAAAACTCTTGGTCAGACAAACTCAGTTGAGTTCGGATACCACACAAACGGTCTCTCCATGCAGACCAGGTTGCCCAAATATTTCAGATCTGGGGAACCTCGGACATAGACCTCTTTGCAAGTCCACTGAATGCAAAACTTCCCCGGTTCTGTTCCAGAATTCCGGCTTGACATTGTCAGGCAAGGAACGCCTTCCTCCTTCAGGACTTCCTCTATGCCTTTCCACCCATTTCCCTCATCCTCAAAACACTATTCAAGCTTCAGAGAGACAGAGGTCGCATGATTCTCATAGCTCCACGCTGGCCACGGCAGACATGGTACCCTCTGCTTCTACATCTCTCTCAAGCGCCACCTCTGGAGTTGGGGTCTGCTCTAGATCTTCTCTCACAAGAGAATGGGATGCTATGTCATCCCAATCCCCAGTCTCTGCATCTCAGGGCCTGGTTGCTGAAAGCCTAGAACTTCAGGATCTCAGCCTTTCCCAGCAGGTAAAGGATATCCTTCAAGCTTCTAGAAAACCCTCCAGAACACACTTTTACGCCTTTAAGTGGAAAATGTTTACCATATGGTGTACACAGAAGGGTCTTAACCCGCTTGCGATACCTCTGGAATCGATACTGGAGTATCTCCTTCATTTCTCAAATGCTGGTCTTAAGACAAATTCAATAAGAGTCCATCTTAGTGCTATTGCAACTTCTTACAAGCCTCTAAGCGGACAACCTATTTCCTCTCATCCTCTCATAGCGAGATTTATGAGAGATCTTCTTTTAACAAAACCTCCCATTAAGCCAGCACTGGTGGCATGGAACTTGAATCTTGTGGTCGGGCAGCTCATGAAACCGACCTTTGAACCTTTAGCCACTACATCTCTGAAATTCCTTTCCTGGAAAGTCATCTTCCTCATTGCAATTACATCCGCACGCCGCATTAGTGAATTGCAAGCTTTAGTGGCTGATCCTCCTTACACTAGGTTTCACCATGATAAGGTTGTTCTTAGGACTCATCCACACTTTATGCCAAAGGTGGTTTCGCCTTTCCATTTAAACCAAGCGGTTTACCTTCCTGTATTCTTCCTGAGACCTCATGCCTCCAATGCAGAAAGGAACCTTCATACTTTGGACTGTAAAAGAGCTTTGGCCTTTTACTTGCAAAGAACACAGAAACATCTAAAATCTTCTCAACTCTTTGTTGCTTTTGATCCTAGTCATTTGGGACTTCCAGTTTCCAAAAGGACTCTGTCTAGCTGGATTGCACAATACATATCCTTTGCTTATGAGAGTAAGAATCTTCCTCTTGAAGGCTATGTCACAGCTCACAATGTAAGAGCCATGACAGCCTCAGTGGCTCACTTTCACTCTGTGTCTATCAACGACATTTGTCAAGCAGCTACTTGGGCTTCGGTACATACCTTCACAGCCCACTACTGCTTAGACAGAGAGTCCCGCCAGGATGCCTTGTTCGGCCAGGCTGTTCTTCAGCACCTTTTTCAGACTTAATTCAACTCCTACCCACCATCCCTGGTAGGATGCCGGATGGGAGGAAGCATGACCCTTTCACAAGGGCTGACAACTTCCTGGGGCTATCTCCCTGGCATCTGCAGCTAGGGAGTCCCCATATGTGAAGACTACATTCCTGCTTGTTCCTGGAGATAGCGTAGTTACTCACCTGTAACAGGTGATCTCCGGGAACAGCAGGAATTTAATCTTCACAACCCACCCCCCTCCCCTAGGAGTTGAATCTCTCTCTCTCTCTCTCTCCCTCTCCCTCTCTCTTTTGTCTCAGCTATAAACTCAACTGGAGAGGGACAGTTGGGAAGGCAGCACGCAAGTGCTGTGGGATTCTCCCAAAAGCTTTCCTATTGGATGCTGGGGAGCATTCCCGCGCAGGCTCCAACGTTACCGACGATACCCATATGTGAAAACTAAATTCCTACTGTTCCTGGAGATCACCTGTTACAGGTGAGTAGCTACGCTTTCCACATTGGGAACCACCACCCAGGAAAATGATTTAGGCGTCATTGTGGATAACATGTTAAAACCTTCCGCCCAGTGTGCAGCGGCAGTCAAGAGAGCAAACAGAATGCTAGGTATCATAAGGAAAGGAATGGAAAATAAAATAAAGGATATTACAATGCCTCTGTATCGTTCCGTGGAGCGACCACACTTTGAATATTGTGTGCAGTTCTGGTCGCCGTATCTTATAAAGGATTTAGTGTTATTAGAAAAGGTTCAGAGAAGAGCCACCAAAATGGTAAAGGGGATGGAAGGATACCCCTATGAAGAGAGGCTAAAAAGGTTAGGGTTCTTTAACCTGGAAAAGAGACGGCTGAGTGGAGATATGATAGACGTCTTTTAATTAATGAACGGCGTGGAACAGGTAAACGTAGATCGATTGTTTACATCATCACAACATAGAAATACTTTGGGACATGCAATGAAGCCAAGGGTAAACTATTTAAGACTAATAAGAGAAAATATTTTTTTCACTCAACGTGTAATCAAACTCTGGAATTTGTTACTGAAGGATGTAGTAAAAGCTGTTAGTGTAGCTGGGTTTAAAAAGGTTTGGACAAGTTCCTGGATGAAAGGTCCATAAACCATTATTAAAAGGGACCCAGGATATCACTGCTTGATCCAATACAAGCATTGAGGAACCTGTGTCTTTAGGGGAGACTGCTAGGTGCTTATAACCTAGATTGGCCACTGTTGGAAACAGGATGCTGAGCTTGATGGACCTTGGTCTCACCCAGTATGGCATATCTTATGCTGTAAACTATGCTGATTTAAAATAGCGCGGTATATAAAACCAAATAAATAAATGTAAAGGTCTGAATCATATCTCCCCTGTCCCTCCTCGTCTCCAGAGTGTAATATTTAGGTCTTCAAGTCTCTTCTCATAAGTCTTATGATGCAGGCTCCAAATCATTTTGGTCGCCTTCCTCTGAACCGCTTCCAGCCTTTTTATATCCTTTGCAAGATACGGTCTCCAAAATTGAACCGTTCCTGCATAGTATGAACATAGTGCTCATTTCTCTTTTATATATTGCTTAATATCTTTTGTAAAATGTAATTGTACTGTATGGATCATAAGGAGGAACACCATCTTATCCCCCTCCTCCTTTTTCTTTGTGCTGGTGCACTCGCGATCTTTTCAGTAGCATTTTTAAGAAGGTCGATAATGGTCGGCTCCTGTGTAATATGAGGAAAGTATTCATCTGTCTCCTATATATGGTTTCATATCATCTTGGAAAGTGTAATATTCCATGGTTTATATATATTCCTTTGAAGGGGTTTGATCCTTTGACTCCGCCCCTAGCCCGCCCACCTCTGCTTCCCGCTTCGTGCGTTTTTTTCTAATCGCTTCAGATACTAATGTAAATCTTCAAGCTGATGTCTGATTTAGTAAGTCTTTTAAAATTTTAGGGGAATTTATGAAGATAGAGCACTATTGCCTTAAGGAAATATACACTGAGTGGGACAAGTAATCGGGACGCTTTAGAAAAGTGTGCATAATCGGCTTAAAAAATTTTCTTTTCATTCCCTTCATTTCTTTAGCATAACCCGTGAGGCAGTCTACATTTGGCTGAAAGATATTGAACATTTGGAGGACAAATACGGTGAATGGTCACCGATATAGTAGGTTTTATATAAATATCATTTTTAAAACTCCCTGACAGGTCTCTCAAAAAAAGGGATATAGGTTTTAATAAGTAATATTGGCTTAGTCTGATATTATCAGATTCATTTCACTCCTGCTACGTTCCTGTTCTTGCTATAGTTGTTGTTATTTTTCTTATTATTATTATCATTGTTATTTTTATTGATGTTTTATCGATGTTCATATATATTCATGCATATGATTTTATGATGGTTTTATTATATAATTTGAGTTCATTATCTTTTAATTGTCATTGATTATATTTATAGTTTTACCTACAATGTTCACTTTATAATGGTCACAAGGTGAAGTGTCCTCGGTACCCAACATTAAGGTAAAAACTTTTAAAAAACTTTTGCATCTGTTGCAGTTGGACATTAAATATTGATATGATTTTGTATTATTGATTATTTTTAGCATCTGTTCTTATTGTAGCTAACTTTTATATTTATTTTATTATGTATGTTTTTATGGTTTTAGTGTGTCCACCAATTCCACCCCTGACGAAGGGTAATCGAAACACGGCCTGTGTCGGGTGGTAATGGGCCTATAAATGAGAATAAACTTGTCTTTCCTATAATAATCACGTACTGGACTGGTTTTTGTATCTTCACGTGATTATCTGCGTTTTTGTGGCATTTTCAAAGCCAGAAGGATGCCAGATTGCATACAGAGAGGAATTACCAGCAGAAAGGAGGAGGTACTAATGCCACTGTACAAGTCGCTAGTGAGGTCTCACTTGGAATATTGTGTTCAGTTTTGTGTTTCTGTCTTGCAAAGGATATAAAAAGACTGGAAACAGTTCAGAGGAAGGCGACCAAAATAATTTGATGCCTGCTTCAGAAGACATATGAGAAGAGACTTGAAGACCTAACTACGTATACTCTAGAGAAGAGGAGGGACAGGGACAGACCTTTAAATACTTAGTGTATTAATGAACAAACAAACCTTTTTCAAAGACAGGGAAGCTGCAAAACTAGAGGACATAATATGAAGCTGCAAGTGGATAAACTAAAAGGCAACGTCAGAAAATACTTTTTCACTGAAAGAGTGGTGGATGCTTGGAATGGCCTCCCGATGGAAGTCGTGGGGTCATATACAGTGACGGAATTCAAAATCGCATGGGACAGACCCAGTGGATCCCTTTATAGCAACAGAATAAAGTCAAATAACCTTAACTGTTTCTGCTATTTCAACAAATAAGGGTGACCTGAACTAAACAGTGGATACACCCCTAAACAAATGCATGGGTAGGTGTGTCCTGCATAGAGTGGTACTTGCACCTACTCTTGCCACCTTGCTGAGCAGACTAGATGGAACATGATGGTCTTTATCTACCATCATAGTACCATGTTACTATGTGCCACAGCCTGGGGGTGGGTTTTGACTCCCAGGGCATAGCCCTTCTTAAGAACATAAGAACATAAGACATGCCATACTGGGTCAGACCGAGGTCCATCAAGCCCAGTATCCTGTTTCCAACAGTGGCCAATCTAGGTCCTACGTACCTAGCAATATCCCCAAAAGACACAGGTTCCATAATGCTTGTACTGGGTCAAGCATTGATATCCTGGGTCCCTTTTTAATAGTGGTTTATGGACCTTTCCTCCAGGAACTTGTCCAAACCTTTTTTAAACCCAGCTATACTAACAGCCCTTACTACATCCTCCGGTAACAGATTCCAGAGTTTGATTACACGTTGAGTGAAAAAATATTTTCTCTTATTTGTCTTAAATAGTTTACCCTGTAGCTTCATTACATGTCCCCTAGTCTTTCTATATTCTGATAGCGTAAACAATTGATCCACGTTTATCCGTTCCACTCCATTCATTAATTTATAGACCTCTATCATATCTCCCCTCAGCCGTCTCTTTTCCAGGCTAAAGAGCCCTAACCTTTTTAGCCTCTCTTCATAGGAGTAGCCTTCCATCCCCTTCACCAATTTGGTGGCTCTTCTCTGTACTTTTTCTAATAACGCTATGTCCTTTTTAAGAGACGGCGACCAGAATTGCACACAATATTCAAGGTGCGGTCTTACCATGGAGCGATACAGAGGCATTATAATATCCTTTGTTTTATTCTCCATCCCTTTCTTTATGATACCTAGCATTCTATTTGCTTTCTTGGCTGCCGCTGCACACTGGGCGGAGGGTTTTAACATGTTATCCACGATGACTCCTAAGTCCTTTTCCTGGGTGGTGGTTTCTAATGTGGAGCCTTGCATCGTGTAACTATAATGTGGGTTGTTCTTTCCTAGATGCATAACTTTGCATTTGTCCACATTAAATTTCATCTGCCATTTGGATGCCCAGTCTTCCAATTTATCCAGATCCTCCTGCAGTTTTCCACAATCCTCTTGGGTTTTAACAACTTTAAACAGTTTAGTGTCATCTGCAAATTTGATAACCTCACTAGTTATTCCCTTTTCCAGGTCATTTATGAATATGTCAAAAAGTAGCGGACCCAGTACAGATCCCTGGGGTACTCCACTATTCACTTTTTTCCATTGGGAATATTGGCCATTTAGCCCTACCCTCTGCTTTCTATCTTTTAACCAGTTCCCGATCCACAATAGTACACTGCCTCCTATCCCATGACTTTTTAGCTTTGCCAAAAGTCTCTGATGGGGGACCTTGTCAAAAGCTTTCTGGAAGTCCAGATACACTATATCAACCGACTCACCTTTGTCTACCTGTTTATGCACACCTTCAAAGAAACATATCAGATTAGTAAGACAAGATCTTCCTTGTCTAAAGCCATGTTGGCTGTCTCCCATTAAGCCATGACTATCTACATGTTGTGTAATTTTGTTCTTTATGATGGTTTCTACCATTTTCCCTGGTACTGACGTCAGGCTCACCGGTCTGTAATTTCCCGGGTCATCCCTGGAACCTTTTTTAAAAATTGGTGTTACGTTGGCGACCCTCCAATCTTCAGGTATTACAGATGATTTTAATGAAAGTTCACAGATTACCAATAGCAGGTCTGCAATCTCATATTTCAGTTCTTTCAACACTCTGGGATGTATACCATCCGGTCCAGGTGATTTGCTACTATTCAGTTTATCAAATAGTTGTAATATATCTTCCCGGTGTAGTGATATTTCTCCCAATTCTTCCTACAGAAACTCAGGAACCTCAGCACATGGAGAGATGTCTCATTTTCTTTGCCGACCCATGGCCCAGTACTGCCACCTGGGTACTTCCACCAGATGCCCCTCTCGTTCTTCCCAGGAGAAGATCCTCTGGATCCCAGCCATTGGGACCTCCTTTAAAGGGAGCTCGCGGCTCTTCTTGCCAACAAGGTGGTGGGGCTCGTCCCGTTGCCTGAAAAGAGGCACAGTGTTCTACTCCTACTACTTCCTGGTTCCCAAGAAGACGGGCGGGTTGCAGCTCACTCTAGACCTATGGGATGTTTGTTTATTGTTATATTTGATATACCGCTCAGGCCAAAGCATCAGAGCGGTTTACAATACAATATTAATGTTACAGAAAATATGAAAAGAACGCCATTAATAAGATAGGACAGAATAAGAGACACAGTGATAGACAAAGAAATAGAAGAGGCAAGGGGAAGGAAATGGAAAATTACAACTCACAGCTGTTGGATCATTCGCCACGGACTCACGCCTAAGGATCTCAACCGCTTCTTATTGAAGGAGAAGTTCAAGATGGTTGGCCTTGGAACGTTGCTGCCTTACCGCCACCAGGGACACTGGCTATGCTCCTTGGATCTCAAATGCCTATACTTTCATCCTTATCCACCCCTTGCACCGACAGTATCTCGGCTTTGTCATTGGCAGATGTCACTACCAGTACCGGGTCTTCCCATTGGATTGGCATCTGCTCCCAGGGTGTTCACAAAATGCCTGGCGGTGGACGCTGCCTTCCTGTGACAGCAGCGGGTGTTTGTTTTCTCTTATCTGGATGACTGGCTGATAAAGGGAGAGTCTTTGGATGAGGTCCGACAGGCCCTACGTTGCACCATCCAGTTCCTGGAGACCTTCAGTTTTGCAGTAAACTATCCCGTCCAGCATCTGGAGTTCATTAGAGCCCTCCTCAATACCTCTCAGGCCTGGACGTTTCTTCCACCCAGTAAGGCTCAGAGCCTCTCTGTCTTGGCTGGAGAGGTCCAATCCTCTCCGATGGTCTCGGCTCGGTGGATGCTCTGCCTTCTGGGGCACATAGCTTCGATGGTTCATGTTACACCCTCAGCCCATCTCCACATGCATCAGAGCCAGTGGAGACTCTGCATTCAGTGGAAGCAGCCGACAGGGTGCCTGTCGGACAAGGTATGGGTCACCCCTACCCCTTTCCCGCTCCTTTGCCTGGTGGCAATGGTCAAGCAATATTCTCTTTTCAGGATCTCCTGCACCAACCGATTCTCATCATGGATGCCTCCAAGCTCAGCTGGGAAGCCCATTAGAACAGTACTTGGTCCCAAGGTTTCTCGTTGCAAAAGGAGAGCCAATTCCAAATCAACATTCTCGAACTTCAAGCAGTCACAAATGCCTTGTGGGTCTTCCAGCACTATTTAGCGAATCAGGATCTCCAGGAACAAGCAGGAATGAGTCTTCACATATGGGTACGTCGGTACCGACGGATTCTGCGCGGGAACGCTTCCCAGCGTCCAATCAGAAAGCTTTTGGAAGCATCCCAACACGCCTGCGTGCTGCCTTCCCGCTTTCCCAACTGCCTCTCCTCAGTTTTCGTTTTTCCGCGGAGCCGGCAGGACGTCCTCCTGTCACCGCAGAAAATTCTTCTTTTATTTTTTAGTTTTCTTGTGGTCACGGCTGCCTTCCCCGACGCCACCGGTACCGCCGGTGTTTCTTTTTTCTTTTCTTGTAAAATATTTCCCTTTTAGGGAATATTTTTTCTTCCTTAGTGTCTCACAGTTTCTCAGGCCTTCTGGGCCTCTCCCTTCATGGACCCGCCAGCCACTTTCCCCAAGAAATGTACAAACTGTGGCAGTACAACTTTATTTTTAGACACTCACAATTGGTGTCTAACCTGCTTGGGTCCTGACCATTTTTCTCCGGAGTCCTCGGGCACCAGTATTGTGAGAAGAAGATTTCAACATCAAGTTCCCCTCGACATGCGGTCCCCCTCTAACCTCAGGGCACCGACCATATCTTCTTCTACACAGGATCAGGTAACCCAAAAACAGTCTGTTAAGACTAGCCAGTCCTCGAGCGGCACTTCTCATGCACAGCATAGAGATGCCTATGGCCTTGTCCTCGAGAATCCACGGGCTTCAAAACCCGGTGGGAGTCTTCAGCCTCCAAAGCCTGTGTGGGGTTTCAGGTTGTTCCTGAGGTTCACCCCTCACAGAACATACCTGAGCCATGCCCGGTGGTGGCATCCGCTTTGAGCGGTACCGATACCCCGGCATTGGCACTGGTGTTGGATGAAACATTCCTCACCAAGGATCATCGTCTGGCATCCTCGGTACCTGCGGGGCCGGTGGATATGCTTCAGATCGACCTTCTAGTATCGGTACCGACACCGATACTAGTACCGACATCGGTACCCTCCAGACCTGTATCGATAGACTCGCTTCCTTCGATGCCGAGTCTGGAATCGATCTCCAGTTTGGAGGACTGGGTACCGACTCCCATCGGTACCGACTCCCATCGGTACCGAAGGCTCGGTTCCGATAATTCAGATCCGCAACTCTCGGTTCCTCCGATACCGTTAGAGTTGCCACCGGCTGGTCTTCTTCCACCGGTATCAGATACGGTACCATCGCTGTCGGTGCCTTCCATGCTTCTCTCGTCAGGCTCGCTTCCCTCGATGCCGAGTTTGGAATCGATCCCTAGCATGGACGATCTGTTACCGACTGTCGCTTGTTCTGGCCTGCAGTACCAGCGACCACCCTCTAGGGATCCCATACTGCACCATTCGGGATCTTCTATTCCTATATACTGGAATAGATCCCTCGGTGCCAACGCTAGTTCTTCATCAGATCTAGCCTATCCAAAGGAAGTTCCCTCTGGGGATCCTTCTTTCCAGAATTTCCTCCTGGATATGGCAAAATCACTTGCCATTTCTATTTCTGGACAGGATCCTACACAAGGGAATACAGAATCCCTCTTTGTTCCTAGCAAAGCAAAGGAAAACATCATGCTTCCTTTGCATCATTCTTTGCAGGATCTCCTTCTACAAATGTGGGAAGCTCCTTTAAAGGTAGCCCCACCTTCCAGAGCAACTGATCTTCTATATCAGGTGCCCCCCTCTCCAGGGTTTCAAAAGACTCAACTTCCTCATCATTCCATTGTGGTAGAATCAGCAATGAGGCGAGTAAAGAGTAATAAAAAGCACTCTTCTTGTCTGCCAGGTCGTGAGTCTAAGACACTAGATGCCTTTGGACGTCAAATCTTCCAGACATCCATGCTTTCAGCAAGAATTCTCTCATATATTTTTTATATGGGTCTATCTCTTGAGGAGCTCACAAAGAAATTACATCTTTTGACTCCTTTTCTTCAAGAGCCCAGGAGTGCAGACTATTCCTCACTGGTTAGTCATACTCAAAATATTTCTGGGTTTCTTACTCGTGCTTCCCTAGACTCCTTTGAGTCTGTTAGCAGGACTTCTGCTATAGCTATAGGGGCACAACGTAGAGCCTGGCTCCAAGCTTCAGACTTGAACAAATGGGCACAAGAAAGACTGGGAAATACTCCTTGCACTGGAGAAAATCTCTTCAACAAGGAGTCTTTACTCCAGGTTACTCAGTTATCCACTGACTTTCCTGTTTCCAGAGGCTGTTCTACGCCTTCTTCTTTCCCAGTAGGTAGGAAATGTCCTACCAAACTTTCTTCCCCTAAGGGGAGAAGGTTTTACCCATCATCTGCCCATCATACAGATGTTCCCAAACAAGGGAAACATCGCCCTGGTCTGAAGAATCCACAAACTCAACAGGGTCAACAAACCCAGCAGTCGCAGAGTTTCAAATAGATCATTGTCCCTCTTGGTTGATGGTTAGGGTGGCAGTCTGCTTCTTTTCACTGGCAGTATCTGCACTAAATTTATCCTAACCTACCTAGATATCTCTTCTTGAGACATCTTTTCTCTAAGAGTCTTTATGATGATCATGCCTATACTTAACAGTTTTTCCTCTTCCTCTTGGAGGAAAGAAAGCTAACAACTATCAATGGACAGTCGTTTCCCTATACTGGCATGTATCATCTCACCTGTCAGAGACTTCCTCCATAGTCGGTCTCTTGCAATTCTATCTTACCTCCCTCTTACTACAACATTTGGTTTGTAAGAGTGGCTCTTTTACACCGGTAAGCCCCTATAGTCCTCTACCTGTTCTACTGGGGGATTCTCCCTTCTGGAGTTGTTTTTCCCCCTTGTTACCTTAGGGCAGCTCATCAGACAATAGGAAGTCCTACCATGTCTGTTGTTTCTTTTTCCCAATCTAAAAAAGGAAGAGGGAAAAGAAATTTTCTATGCTGCCCTGGTAGTTGCTGCAGATACTGCAATTCCTAGTGGTTAAGCCACTGGTTTTGTTCACTACACAACCAGGGCTTCCCCTCCACTAGCAATCCGCCTAGCCTCAGTGCTAAGTCCCAAACAGGTTATCAACCTTGTTTGGGAAACCCTATTATCACAGTCTGTTTGGTTAACTTCTATTCTTCGCCCCCTTGTCCTGGGCAGAATAGCTGGTCACCTGCTGGCTTTCCACTGCCAGTTTTTTCTTCTAACCAACCTGCAGCATGCTCTCTGCATCTCTACAGAGTAGCTTTGCACTATGGGCCCTTGCTAGAGAGCATTAGTATCTTGCCTAGCAAACTTTTGAGGCATAAGCCTCAGGCCTTTCCTTACGTAAAAGTCTAAAGGAGGGCCAATTCCCTGGCTTGGCCCATAGCTCCTTGGATCCTCTCGTCAGAGATAACTTTGTTCAATGGCAGCTAGAGGACGCCTAATACCCATCTTGCCCTCATAGACGGATCACTAGGGTATCTTCCTCCAGAGACGTCCTCTATCCATTCTCCATACTGCAATTCTGGAGATATCTGAACTTCCTGTCTGCAGACTGAAGTTATCCTCTGCAATTTTCACATAGGCCATCCTGGTTATTCAAGAGCTTGAATTCTACAAAGAATTCAGCCGCCTTCTTGTCAGGAAGACCTTTCCTCAGACTTTGCCAGTCATAACCAGGAAAAGAGGATTCTCTATTTATCTATTCAAGCAGGTATTAACCTTCTTGCTGTCGGATGATTTTTCCTCTCGCCCTATATCCCTAGGGGGGGGGATGGGGTTCTATGGACATCTCTCCATCAATATACCTAGAGACATGTGTCTATATGACTGCCTATTCAAATAGGTATATATAGATACAGATATGTACTTATCTATATCTATCTGTGTGTCTTCTGCCCATACATATCTCTTTATAGGTATATCCATATATACCCTGTATGTGTATGTATATATATATATAAATATATATATATATATATATAGATTAGATAGATATACACATATATAGATAGATAGATACATATATATTTATAGATATAATGAGATATATCTACTTATCTATCTGTCTGTTAGGTTCAGATATCCTTACATTCCTATATGATCCTGACAGATGGGCACTACCCTTATCAATGCTGTGCCAGCATACTTAGGGGGCTATACCTATAACCACTTCCTATCGTAATTAACAATCTTTTTCCTTACCATAACCTTTTCGGTTTAGGTACTCCTGAAGCTCTCCATGTACCTTTTTCTTTCCTAATTGACCCCATTTAGGAAAGACATTGCGGAGCTTCAGTTGCTCTAAAGCTTATCGCTGCTGAGTCTGTTCTTACTTTCTTATCAGATACAAGGGTCTCCATACCCTTTCTTCCCTACATGGACTGATCCAACCCCAGTCCAGTTGGGTCAGACTCATTTTTTCTCTTGGTCCTAGATTTGTACTGTTTTTGGACCAAAACAGCTTAAGCTTTCTTTAATAGTACCTTCTGCGTCTCCGCTGAAGCTCTACCTCTTATACTACCCCAGTTTTCCCCTGGGGCTATTTCTCACCCTAAAGGGTTCTGACCTCCACTTGTTTTTGTTCTACTTTATTACCTCTACTTCTCAGTGAGGTACCCCTTGAGCACATTCACTGGCTCTTCTATCAGATCCATATGTAGCTCTGTGCACTTGTGCAATGCCAACAAGGAAGGCCCATATTACAATATTTTACTACTAAATGCCCTCTATACAGGGTCTTCCACTTTTGAAGCCTTTTCTAGCCAGCTGTTCCACAGCTCCTGTTCTGTATTCAACTCCTACCCTCCATCCCCAGGATGCCTGAGGTCCTGAGGAATAGCATGGCTCGTTCTAGACTTGCAACATGCTAGGACTCCCTCTGGGCATCTGAGCTTGGGAGTCCCCATATGTGAAGACTCATTCCTGCTTGTTCCTGGAGATAGCACAGTTACTTACCTGTAACAGGTGATCTCTGGGAACAGCAGGAATAAGTCTTCACAACCCACCCACCTCCCCTAGGAGTTGCATTTCTCTATCTCTATCTTTCCCTCCTTGCTCTCTCTCTCTCTCTTTGTCTCAGCTTTAAAACTTAACTGAGGAGAGGCAGTTGGGAAGGCGGGAAGGCAGCACGCAGGCGTGTTGGGATGCTTCCAAAAGCTTTCTGATTGGACGCTGGGAAGCGTTCCCGCGCAGACTCCGTCGGTACCGACGTACCCATATGTGAAGACTTATTCCTGCTGTTCCCAGAGATCACCTGTTACAGGTAAGTAACTGTGCTTTCTCCCTGTTTGAATGGCAATATTCTATATCAACCAACAGGGTGGCACGGGGTCCTACCTCCTCTACTGGGAGGCAATCAGACTTTCACGAACTGGCGGGGACTACAAAAGGGAACTGCTACTTCTGGAGAGAAATCTGCAATTGTAAGTATTTATTTCTGGGAATTTTTCTAAATCTTGGGGAAAAAGGAATTCTTTAAAGCTGATTAATCTGTGAACCCAGTGTATTTGTTAAATCAGTCAGGGCCTAGTAGCAGCAAAGAGCTTTCAGTTTAAATTTAAAACACAGCAGAGAGCTTTCTGGTTAAATTTAGACCCTAAGACTCTCTCTATCCAAGCAAGGGCTGTGGGACTCCCCCTGGAAATTGGTCAGAGATTATCTTAAAAGCACAGAACAGGGTACTGTGTAGCAGCCAACTTTCAAGAAGTCTTTTTCCTCCCCTTGCTCCCCATCACCCACACACCCCTGGGATAATTGTAGCTTTATAGGTGCATAAATATCTCAAAGGAAAGAAGGTGCCATATTCACTCTTAGGTGCAGCTGTTTGTCTTCATCAGGCATTCATTAAGGACCTGAGATTAATTAAGCTTCAGGTGAACAAAGTACATTAAACGTATTAGGTGTAGTTTTATTAGTATAAGTATCCCTAGAAACCCTTAGTAAGTAAAGAACTTAAATACCTAAACACAATCTTAAAACTAAGATGCAGACAGCACTTTAGCAGCGAGATGGGGGCTTTCCAATCTTTTGCATTGTGTGTCACATGTATGATTTTCTCCCGGTTGGTGAGGGGTCTTATGTGTGCACTAGGTGCAAGGAGCTCTTTGCTTTCAGGGAACGAGTCCAATATCTAGAGGCTAGAGTGGCAGACTTGGAGGACCAGTCAACCCATGTAAAAATCCCTGTTCACTGTAAGTCCAGTGTAGGTCCTGCCTGCACTGCACAAATTTTGTTAACTGTAAACCGCACTGATTCTAAAGAGCGCGGTATAAAAAAAGACATTAAATAAATAAATAAATAAAATAAGATAAAGAGTTATATACATGAGATCTATAGGGATATAGTACTGAAGTCCCACCTCCAGTCTGTCAGCATCCCTGTTGCCATGGTGGAGAGAGATCACGTAACAGGAGAGCATCACTCTGGTGTGGCAGGAAGTGATCCTGTAGCTAGAAACTGTCCTCCAAGTGATTTAAAACCCTCTCACACCGAGGAAGTTTCTCCAGGGCCATGTGCCCAGGAAGGAAGGGTTAGGACAGCCGTTATAGTTGGTGATTCGATCATTAGGCATGTGGATGACTGGGTGGCTAGTGGACGTGAGGATCGCCTGGTAACATGCCTGCCTGGTGCGAAGGTAGCGGACCTCACGCGCCACCTAGATAAGGTCTTAGATAGTGCTGGGGAGGAGTCTGCTGTCTTGTTACATGTCGGTACCAATGATATAGGAAAATGTGGTAGGGAGGTTCTGGAGGTTAAATTTAGGTTTTTAGGTAGGAAGTTGAAATCCGGAACTTCTAGGGTAGCATTCTCCAAAATGCTTCCCGTCCCATGTGCAGGACCCAAAAGACAGGCAGAGCTCTAGAGTCTCAATATGTGGATGAGACGATGGTGCAAGGATGAGGTTTTGGATTTGTTAGGAACTGGGGCACATTCTGGGGAAAGGAGGGGCTCTTCCGAAGGGATGGGCTTCACCTTAACCAGGATGGAACCAGGCTGCTGGCATTAACTTTTAAAAAGGAGATAGAGCAGCTTTTAAACTAGATAATAGGGCAGAACAGACAGTCGCCCAAGAGTGCATGGATTGGAACAATGTATCTTTGAAGGATACTACCAAAGAATGAAGTTAGGACATATCAGAAGAGAGGTTCCAATAAAGACAAAAGTAGCCTAAATGCCCTTGAGTACGGGGCAGACAGAGCTTAAAGATTCCAAATTACCCCTGCCTACCGTTAGCCAGATTAATATGAATAAAATATAGCCTCTGAAATTCTTGTATGCAAATGCTAGAAGTCTAAAAAATAAGATGGGAGATTTAGAATATATAGCACTAAATGAGAAGTTAGATATGATCGGTATCTCAGAGAATCCTGGGTACAGACTATTTCATAATGATAAAGCTGATCAAATTGGTGGAGGGGTTGCACTCTGTTAGAGAGGGCATTGAATCACAAAGGATTAAAGTTTTGCAAGAAACAAAATTTGCTGTAGAATTTCTATGGATTGAAATCCCATGTAAACAGGGGAAGGCGATGGCAGTGGGGGTGTATTATCGACCACCTGGCCAGAATGAACAAATGGATGATGAAATGCTCAAAGAAATCAGGGAAGCTAACAAAGGTTACAGCACAGTAATAATAATGGGTGATTTCATTTACCCTGATATTGACTGGGTCATTGTCACGGCTGGACATGCTAGGGAGATAAAGCTCTAGATGAAATAAATGACTGCTTCTTGGAGTAGCTTGTTCCCGAACTGACCAGAGGGGAAGCCATTTTGGACCTAGTCCTTAGATTGCATGTCAGAAAGGTACAGCGCTCTTTTGGTGAGTAATTTTTCACACTCGCACTTGATGTTAGTAATATTATAGTCTGGTCTCCCTCCTTTTTTATATAATACATTTATTTGGATTATGTGAGCACAGGTAGGAAAGCTGGGTTTCGCAATGGGGCTTCACACACTGAGCACTCTAGTTTTAAAACTGTTTTTTGGGATCCATTGTTAGCTCCTTTGTTTTAAACTCACTTATCACAATATTTCCTTTCTAATTAGTTATATTAGTACCCTTTGATTTTATTCACGTTTTAATATATTGCCAAGATGGGTTTAGATGATAGTTTTAATATTTTCTAAACGCTGTTTGTTATGGCTAGAGATTGATGTGTCACTCCTGCTTCTTTTATTTATTTATTTTTTATTTTACATTCTCTTATATACCGTGCTATTCTGCATCAGTGCGGTTTACATTGAACAAACTGAAATTACATTGAACAGGGCATTATAACTTGGAGATAACTATTTTACAGGGAACATGGGCTATGGAGGGTTAAGTGGCTTGCCCAAGACCACAAGGAGCACCTGTGGGACTAGAAACCCCAGTCCTTCCGGCCCAAAGTTGCTGTCCTCTTGTGGGATTTGAACCCCTGACCTTCCGGCCTGAAGTACCTTGCCCCAACCACTAGGCCACTCCTCCACTCCTTTTGCATGTATTTCGTTATGTGTCCTAATTATCTATATGCCTGATAGTTTTCTTCTTTTCCTCTCCCTTCGGTCAGAAAGCATCGTTAAAGGGGTCTTATCAAAGAGACAGTTCGTTACAGTTTGTAACAAAGCTTTATTTGACTCACATTTATATTTTACATGTGTCACATCCCCTGACTTCATATAGAAATGTTAGGTTTTTTATTCATGATATTTATTTATTGGTGTCTGTATGTAATTTATGTTTTAATTATTTATTGATATTATATTTTTTTACATTTGTTCATGATATAGCAAGTTTTATGCTGTTCTTTTATGTTCATTAATATTTTAATATGCTTGTTATTAGTTTCTATTGTTTATATCATTTTAATTTATATTTTATTTTATTTCTAACTTTCATGTCTTTGTACACCAAAAGAACCCCTGAGGAAGGCATAGCTGAAACACGGCCATGTCGGGTGTGGTATTTGGACCCCTCTTTGGGGTTTTCCTTATGCACCCCTAGTGAAGAAATCATAATAAATTACTCCTTTTGTTACCACGCATGGACTGGGCCTTAGTTGTTTTCACGTGATACAGTGCTTTGTGATTGTACCTTTGTAATTCAGGAGTCATCAGGCCTCAAGTCCTCAACCTACTACTTGGACTGGGAGTCTGAGGATGAGGCTTCCCTGGAGGTGCGTAAGCACCATCTCCTTCCCTGGCATCACAACACCGGTCCCCACCCAAGGACACATCATTCCTCAGTTTTGTCTGGGACATGGTGAAGACCTTTTCTGTCACCACGGAATCTGAGGAGGACCCTCACCCTGAGGAGCTTGAAATCCTTCAGATGTGGGAGACACTGGCATCGGAGCCAATAGTTAGCCAACGTCTTGACACTATGTACCGGGTCCAGCGGGGCCCCGGCTTTCATAAGGCACAACTCCCTCACACCTCTATGGTGGTAGAATCGACCATGAGCCAACAGAAAAGCCTGAATACTCACTCCCCCGTGCCCCCGATGCCCTTGGACACAAATGCTACCAGGGCTCTATGTTGTCAAATCCAAGCCTCTCAGCTATTTATCGGCATGTATCTCCGAGACCTAGCAAAATAACTTGCATGTTTCTTGGCAGGTCAAAGCAGAGATCACCTCCAATGATTTCAAACCCTCACAATGTGCATCAGGGCGTTCTCAAAGTACATGTCTCAAGCTACCTATGATGAATTAGGAATCTAACGTGGGGGTGGCTGCCGCAGGCATCGGTGCCTGATGCCAGTCCTGATTCCAGGTACTGTATCTGACTTCGAGCAGTGGGTCCAGGAGAAACTCCTCAATGTCTCCTGCCTCTGTGAAACTGCTGGATGGATGATAAAGCTGTGGAGAGTGAGATCAAATTCGTCATGAGGACTCTGATCTCCAGGAAGATCTCAACCCTTCCCAAAAAGAAACCAAGGCTATCCCCAATACCTTTTGCCAAGGCCAACACAAGCCTAAGGGCTCTAAGCTCCAAACACTGGCTCCTGCCCAGGCTGGCTTGGGGTTTTTGACTCCCTGAGCATAGCTTCTCCACCCATGGGGGAGCAGCAGCTAACAGGGGACATCTGATTCATTTTGCCCATTGATGGTCTGCCATCTCCACCAACTCCTAAGCACTCCAAGTAGTCAGAGAAGGCTAGCTCCTTCACTTGGACCAGGCGCCCTCCCCATCTCTTTCCAGGAGAACCCCCTCAGACTCCCCTACACCAGGCCCTGCTACAGCAGGAACTCGCAGGCCTCATCAGGGACACAGTCATGGAACCAGGATGTTTATACCCTTATCTTTATTCATCCCACTCACAGGCAGTACTTAAAGTTCATGGTTGGGGGCAACCACTACCAGTACAGGGTACTAACCTTCGGCCTAGCCTCCGCACCAAGAGTTTTCACCAATGCCTGGCAGTGTTGGCTGCCTATCTCCGTCTCCAAGAGGACTTTGAATTCCCATACCTGGATGACTGCCACCGAGGTGCAACAGGCCAGGCCATCAAGGTTCTGCAGCATTTTGGGGTTCATGATAAACCACCCCAAATCTCACCTCACTCCAGCACAGAATCTGGAATTCATAGGAGCTCATCTGAACACTCTACAGACCAGGGCCTTCACCCTCCTGGACAGAGCTGATCGTGTCAGGGCCCTGGCCACCGAGGTGCAGCACCATCACGCTGTGTCAGTGCAGTCCATGTTCTGCCTACTTGGCTGCATGACATCCATAGTCCATATGGTTTCCAATGCCCACTGCCTCATGCGAGCAGCTCAGTGGTGTCTCTACTCACAGTGGACACAAGCCACTGGCAGGCTCCGGAACCAGGGTCTCAGTGTCCCGTCAATTAGCAGAGTCACTTGACTGGTGGCAGGGCACACTGCACCTGCAGAAGGGCATGCCCTTTCAGCCCCCAAACCCCCAGAGGGTTCTCGCCACAGGCACATCCCTACTGGGCTGGGGTGCCCGCTGCAAGGAACTGCACATGCAGGACAACTGGTCCCTAGAGGAGAGCCAGCAGCAGATCAACCTTCTGGAGCTTAAGGCCATTTTTCTGCTGATCAAGGCCTTCCATCACCACCTGCAGAGCCAGATGGTGCTAGTCCAAACAGGCAACCAGGTTGCAATGTTCTACCTGAACCAGCAGTGGGGCACAGGGTCCCAGCGCCTCTGTCAGGAGGCGGTAGCCCTCTGCTCATACGCAGTCAGTGAGGGAATGCTCCTCAGGGCGGTATACCTTCCAGGCCAAGACAATGTCCTAGCGGATAGGCTGAGCATGAATGGCGACTATACTCCAGGGTGGCACAGCTGCTATTCTGACTCTGGGGAACCCCAAGTCTGGACCTCTATGCCAGCCCAACCAATGCTCAACTGCCCTGCTTCTGCTGTCCCCAATCACATCCGTCCCAGAGAGCAGCAGATGCCTTACTCATCTTGTGGTCGGAGGGCCTTCTGTATGCCTTCCCTCCCAAGCCCCTAATCGCCCAAACCCTCTTCAAGATCCTGCGGGACAAAACCTCCATGATCCTGATGGTCCAGGCAGCCTTGGTTTCCCCTGTTGCTCCGCCTCTCGATAGAGCTCCCAGTCCCTCTGAGGAAAGCCCAAGGGCTACTGACCCAGGAGGATGGCTCCCTTCTTCACCCCAACTTGGGGTCCCTGTCGTTAACAGCATGGTTGCTGAATGGATTGCCTTAGCACTCTTCAACAGTCCTCCTGGCCTCTCATAAGAACTCCACGAGATAAGCCTATGCGTTCACGTGGTGCACATTCTCAGTATGATGTGTGGAGCAACGGGTAGATCCATTCTCTTGCCAGGTGCACATGATGCTGCAGTACTTGCTCCATCTTTCACAGACCAGACTCAAGTCCCATGTTCCCTGTAAAATAGTTATCTCCAAGTTATAATGCCCTGTTCAATGTAATTTCAGTTTGTTCAATGTAAACCGCACTGATGCAGAATAGCGCAGTATATAAGAGAATGTAAATAAATAAATAAGTCCAGATCCGTCAGAGTGTACCTGAGTGCACTCTCAGCAAACCATCATTCCATAGAGGGCAAACCTCTTTCTGCCCAGCCCCTCATTATCCGATTTATGCGCGGCCTTCTGTTCTCTAAGCCTCCCATCTTCCCGCCCCTGGCGGAATGGGACCTCAATGTGGTTGTGACACAGCTCACCAAGCCGCCTTTTCAACCTCTGGCTACCTGCCATTTGCCTTATCTTTCCTGGAAGGTCATCTTCCTGGTGGCGCTCACCTCTGCCCGAGCCAACTTACAGCAGATTCTACAAGAATAGGGTCATGCTTCGTACCCACCCTAAATTCCTTCCAAATTTGGTATCCACCTTCCACCTCAAGAAGGAGGTAGTGCTCATCACCTTCTTTCCATGGCCCCAGGCCAACAAGGCAGCAGCGTTTGTTCTCCATACTCTGGATTATAAGAGGGCCCTATTCTACCTGCAATGTAACCAGGGCCACCGCAAAACCTCACAGTTTTTTGTTCCCTACGATCCTAGTCGACTTGGGGAGGCTGTTACCAAGCGGACCCTTCCACCTGGGTAGCAGACTGCATCGCCTTCGCCCACGATCAGGCTGTGCTCTCGTACCTTTTTTTAAAACAATTTATATATATGGGATTTTTTCTTCCCCTTTTTTTTGAAAGTAATTGTACACTTTTTTAACAAATTAAGGAAGAATAAAGGAACAATAGAGTACGGAGGGAAGAACAGAGTCCTCAGAGAAGTGCTGAGATAGCCGGTGACCTCAATCCGGATTTTTTACTGTAAAGTATAGAGGATTTGCTACATTACATCAGAATTCATTGAACATGTTATTCATTATTAAATTGTCAGATATACGTTCAGAAAGAGACCATAATCGCATGACTGTGCTCTCGTAGGAGCACTGGGTCTTGGCACACAACATCAGGGCTATGGCGACCTCTGTTGTAAGCCTACTCTTTGTCCCTATGCAGACATCTGCCGGGCCGCCACCTGGTCCTCCGTTCACACCTTTTCAGCTCACTACTGCCTGGAGAGGGAGTCCTGACGGGACAGTGCCTTTGGCCAGGCCATACTCTGTAATCTGTTCGGGGTCCTACCCTCCGACCCTTCTTATTCAAGCTAACTGGAGTGATGATTCTCCCTGGATACTGGGATCCTTAGAGTCTTTCCTCAGACTCACTTGCAACTACCCTTGGCTGGACCATATTTTTCTACAGGTTCTCGGTAGCCTGTATCTAGAGAGTCCCATATGTGAGGACTGACTTCCTGCTTGTTCCTGAAGTTACTCCCTGTAACAGCTATTCTCCAAGGACAGCAGGAATCAGTCCTCACAACCCTCCCTCCTCCCCTTGGAGTTGCTGTACAATTTTTGCCATCTTCTTTGTCGGCTCTAGCTATGCCATCTGACTGAGTAAGATAGCACCCTTTGGCAGGAAGGGGACTACACATGTGCACGCATGATGGCATCTCCCAAAGATTTTCTTTGAAAGTTGGGGAGATGCTTCTGCAGGGGCTCCGTCGGCGCTGACGTCACCCATCTGTGAGGACTGATTCTTGCTGTCCCTGAAGAACACCTGTTACAGGTGATTATCTACACTTTTCTGGTAGCCTGTAGTTGGGGAGTCCCATATGTGAGGATTGACTTCCTGCTTGTTTCCGGAGAAAGCATAACAACTCACCTGTAGCAGGTGTTCTGCGGGAACAGCAGAAATCAGTCCTCACTACCCTCCCTCCTCCCCGTGGAGTTGTCTTTCTTTTGGGGCTTGATTAAGCTATGTCATTCTTCTGAGGTAAATGGTTTCCTTGGGCAGGAAGGTGACCATGCATTTGTGGTTGATCTCCCAAAGGCTTTCTTTGAAAGCTGGGGAGATATTACCCTACAGACATCATCGGTGCAAGCATCACCCATGTGTGAGGACTGATTCCTGCTGTTCCCGGAGAACACCTGCTACAGGTGAGTTAATTATGCTAAGGGATTTAGTTAAGCTTGAAGAATCGTTGAGAATCTTGCAGCTGAGATTTAATGCTAAAAAATGCAGGGTCATGCATCTGGGTTGCAAAAATCCAAGGGAGAGGTACAGTGTAGATGACAAAGTACTTCTGTCCATGAAAGAAGAGTGAAACCTGGGCATCATTGTTTCTGATGATCTTAAAGTGGCTAAACAAGTGGAAAAGGCAATGGCAAAAGCCAGAAGGATGCTTGGGAGAATAGAGAGAAGAATGGCCAGCAGAAAAAAGGAGGTGATAGTGCCTCTATATAAGTCTCTGGTGTGACCACATTTAGAGTATTGTGTGCAGTTCTGGAGACCACACCTTCAAAAGGATATAAGCAGGATGGAGTTGATTCAGAGGATGGCTATTAAGATGGCTAAAGGTTTTCGTTCTAAAGCATGAGGACAGATTTAAAGATCTTAATATGTACTCGTATATGTTAGAGAAAAGATTGGATAGAGAAGATATGATAGAGATGTTTAAATACCTTTGTGGCTTCTTTCGATTTAAAGCAAGTTGTGGTACGAGGGAACATAGGATGAGAGTGAAAGGGGATAGATTCAGGAGTAATATGTGAAAATATTTCTTTTTGGAAAAAATGGTAGATGCGTGGAATAGTGTTCCAGTGGAGGTAGTAGAGATGAGGATGGTATCTGAATTCAAGAAAGCATGGGACAAGCACAGAGGATCTCTATAATTTTGTTTTATTTATTTATTTAAAATTTTTTATATACTGCCTTTCAGATTCTCAAGGCGGTTTACATAGAACAGAAATTTGTTTACATAAAACGCTATTTCAGAACTATTACAGGAGATGTTAACAGTGTTAACATTTAACAATTTAACTATTTACATAGAACTTAAGCTCTGCAGGGTGCCTGGGGATTTCCAGGTCTATCTAGCATGAGAGACTATCTGGCGTGAAAGTCAGTACATTACACGGCTGTTGAAATATAGAAATGTTCAGTAAATAGCTCGTCTTCAAGAGCTTCCTGAAGTCAATGATGTCTGTGGTGGCTCTCAGGCGGTGCGGGAGAGAGTTCCAAAGTGATGGGATGTAGAGTTTGAATGCTCTCCTTCAGGTATTCTGAGAGATTCCTGTATAGGATGTGGAGCTTGTAAGGAGGTTTTGATGCTGTGTTCTTGATCTGTTGTCTGGGGCTCTTCGGATTAGGTTTTTTAGGCAGTCAGCAGATTGGTTGTGTTGAATTTTGAATACCATCATTATGGCTTTGTATTTTATTTGGGAATTGATGGGGAACCAATGAAGGGATTCAAGAATGGGGGTGATGTGAGCATGTTTGCTGGATCTTGTGATTAATCGGGCTGCTGCGTTCTGGGCTTAGTTGTAAGGTCTGGGTTGCACATTTGGGTAAGCCGTGTAGGATTAGGTTGCAATAATCAAGATGCGGTGTGATTAGCGCCTGACATACGGTTCGAAAGTGGTTCTAATCAAGTAAGGGATGGAGGTTTTGAAGAAATTTCATTTTGTAATAGACCTTGGAGGTGGTCTTGCTAATGAGTCTGGAAATTAAGTCTCTGGTTGAGGTAAATTCCTAGGTATTTTACCTTATTTTTTTTACTGGGATTGATTTGCTTCCTATAGTTATGCTGTCTGGGGTTTGAATGTGGCGTCCTTTGTGACTATAAGGGCTTCCGATTTTTTGTAGTTGATCTTGAGGTTCGCCATTCTGTGATTGCTGTCATGCAGGATGAGATGGTGGAGTAGTCGGGTTTCTTTATGTCTAGGGTGGTGTATATCATTAGGTCGCCTGCGTATAGGTGATAGTGTATGTTGTAGGCTTGTAGTATTTTGCATACTGGCTGTAAGTAAAGGTTGAGTAGTAAAGCTGAGAGAGATGATCCTTGAGAGAGACCTTGTTTTAGTGAGAAATGTCTCGATACATTGCATTTTATCTTGACTTGAGATTTTCTGTCCGCTAGATAGAAATGAAACCATGCCAGACGTGTGCCACTTACTCCTATTTCACTTAACCTATCCAGTAGTATGCAGTGGATTATTGAGTCGAAGGCAGCTTTTATATCTATAAAAATGAGGACAAAGCCTTTCTTGATGTCCTCGATTCCTTTGATTACCGTGTTCAGGAGAGATGTCAGTAAGGTTTCAACCCCGTGAGCCTCTCAGAACCCATGTTGTTGTATGTCAAGTGGAGCGGTAGCGTCTACGTGATCTTCGAGCTGGCGTTTTACTGTTTTCTCGATTAGCTTGGATATTAAGGGGATGCTGGATATAGGTCAATATGAGGTGGGAGAAGATGCGTCAGAAGTGTTGTTTTTTAGAAGAGGTCTGATGGATGAGATTTTCAGTTGAGGAGGCATAATTTCCTGTAAGAGTGAGGAGTTAATTATCTTGCTGAGTGTTGGGGCTAATTTGTGCATGGATCGAGCGGTGAAGTGGAAGTGTTCAGAGATTTGAGTAGGTTGGTGCAGAGGTCTATTGTGACTGAGTAAAAAGTGGTCCAATTGTTTGGTCGAGTTTGATCGGTCGAAGATGGGGATGGTTGATTTAGTGGAGTTTGTGGATAAGATAGCTTGCAGAGATAGCTAGCGGAGATAAGAAGCATAGGTCTCAGGGGTTAGAGCATCAGCTTCTAGGCTTTGTGGTGCCCTTTATAGAGTGGAGAATAGTTCCCTGGAGCGGTTTAAAGAGGCCATTGTGATGTTGAGATAAAAGGGGAAAGTTGTAGTGGATATGGAAGGGCAGACTAGATAGGACATGTGGTCTTTTTCTACTGTCATTTTCTATGTTTCTGTATTTCTATGTAAAATGGATGTTAGTGGCTAATCTAGATGCCTCCTAGAGGAGACTATCTGCTGTGTGCTGAGCCATTTGTAGGGAGTATAAGGCATTTTTGTGTATTCCTTGGTAGATAATGTTGCAGTAGTGTAAGTGTGGAAATGTCCTACCCTGAAACACCATATGGAAATTATGTGCTTCGAGTAGTAGGCATAGGTGTTCTTAGTTTATTGTAGATCAGTTTTGTGGTTTTGCTGATTGTAATGATAGTCATTGATCCAATGTTATTACTAGATATTTTACTTCAGATTTTATGTCTAATTCTTCACCCTTGATCTTTGTTTGTTTGAAGATTAAAGCTTTGATTCCTTGTTATGTAAAGTACTTCCATTTTCTTATAGTTTGTTAGCCAGTGATCCAATACCAGAGTGATGAGTATTAAAGTGATGTTCCCTGTAAAATAGTTATCTCCAAGTTATAATGCCCTGTTCAATGTAATTTCAGTTTGTTCAATGTAAACCGCACTAATGCAGAATAGCGTGGTATATAAGAGAATGTAAATAAATAAATAAGAAATACTGTACTAGGTCAGACCCAAGGTCCATCAAGCCCAGTGTCCAGTTTCCAATCCAGGTCCACAAGTACCTAGCAGGTTCCCCAAAAGGTACACAGGTTCCACAATGCTTGTCCCAGTGGATTTCCCGGGTCCTCTTTAATAATGGTTTATGGACCTTTCCTCCAGGAACTTGCCCAAACCTTTTTTAAACCCAGCTACCCTAATAACCTTCACTACATCCTCCAGTAATGAATTCCAGAGTTTGATTACGGGTTGAGTGAAAAAGTATTTTCTCCGGGACCAAGCAGGAAGTCAGTCCTCACATATGGGTGACATCACCAACGGAGCCCACGCAGGAATGCTCCCCAGCCTCCATAGGAAGCTTTTAGGAGGTCAACCACACATGCGTGTCTTTCTTCCTGCCCGAAGGAGTCCTCTTATCTCAGTCTTCTTTTTTCCACAGAGCCTCTCAGATGCTTGTCTGTTCCTGGAAAATAGTCGATACCCTTGCAGTATGGTTTTTTTGTTTGTTTGTTTTTTCTTACTGATTTCAGTTGCGTGCTCGTCACTCATCTTCCTGCCCATCTCTGGAGAACATCGGTGCCTTGGTGACACGTTTTTCTCGGGTTCTTTTTTTCTTTTTCTCAGTTCACGGGTATTTTTCTCTTGTGATTGCCTGGTTGACTGAGGCATGATGTCCTTTGACTTGGCAGAATCCATCTTCCCCAACATGCCTAAGCCGGCCAGTGGTTAGAAGAAGTGCACCCGGTGTGGCTGGACCATCTCAGTAATGGATCACCATAACTGTTGCCTTCAGTTCCTTGTTCCTGACCATGAGCCCTCAACCAGTGCTCTCTGCCTGTAGATGAAATGCAAAGGGCTCAGAAATCTGGAAAACAGTGGGAATTGCTTTTTGGTTCCTCTGAGTCAGCAACATCGGCACCAGCATCGACATCTGCATCAATGCCTTTGAAGGTCTCCGCCAAGGCTTCGGCCTCGGATGATAGCCGGGATCTCTCTGAACCAAGAGGCTGCAGTGCACAGAATCAAGGACTGTCCTTCAATGAAGGTCACCCCCAGAAAGACTGGACTTCAGCTCCGTTGATGTTGAAGGGCAATGCTGAGAGCCGGGCGAAAACCCATGGGCACTGGCATCGAAGTGCCTCCTGAGTCCAAGGAGGGCCACCCAGTGACGCCCAATGCCGTTTTTAGATTGTAAGCTGTAATGAGCAGGAACAGTCTTTCTACCAGTGAATGGGGTTGCTGCTCCAGCTCCTACCACTTTGGACATTGCGCTCCTTATGGAACATATGCAAGCCCTCAAGCGCAGACTGGCTGCATTCCGTGTCCTGCAGATTGCTGACCTAGAGTTCCTCGGTGCCGATGATGACTCCATCTACGGTGGTGGCCTCACCATCGGAGGTGCAGCCCATCTTTGAAATCCACGCTCTCCCAAGTGGAGGAAGCAGGTTGACTGAGGTCCCTCTTGGTGCACAGGTGTTACCTTCCAAGCGCCTCGGAGTAGGACACTGGGAGCCAAGAACCCCTCTACAGATCCTGAGCACTGAAGGTGCCATGAGGAATCTCGTCGATATTTAGGCTTCCTCACAGACTCTGACTACGATGACTGGGAAACCAAGGAGGAGTCCCTGGTGACCGAGCACCAAAGGGACATACCCTTGTGTCACTCGCCCCCATACGAATACTGGAAGTCCCCTCTGGAGGACATTTCCTTCTATGATTTCGTGGGGGACATGGAAACATGATGGCAGAAAAAGACCACATGGCTTATCTAATCTGACCTTCCATATCAACCACTATAACAGTCCACTTTTTTCCTTTAGAGATCCTCTGTCTTAACCTTTAACATCAAGGCTGAGGAGGAGCCCACGGCAGAGGAGTTGGAGAACCTCTAATATCCTTCCTCTCCCAAGGAGGCCATCATGGTGCCCATGCATAGAATCCTTGAGCGTTTGCTCTTCCGCATTTGGGAGACTCCCCTCACAGTGCTCCTGGTGAGCTGATGCCTCAACTCTTTGTATCAAGTCCACAAGAGGCCCAGGCTTTGAGAAGCCGCAGCTGCTATACAACTCCATGGCTGTGGAGTCACCATCAGAATTAAGAGCTGTAAAACTCACTCCTTGGTGCCTCCAGGCTGGGATGTTTGGACCCTGGGTGGCTTCAGGAGGAAATATCATCAGGGTTCAAAGCTAGTGTCCCACATCCAGGCCTGCCAGCTCTATCTGAGCATGTAACATAACATAGTAACATAGTATATGAAGGCAAATAAAGACCAGCATGGTTCATCTAGTCTACCCAGCAAATTGGCAAGAGTCAATTTAATAGTCACTCAGGGCCTAGTAACAGCAAAGTACTAAATTTAATAGTCACTCAGGGCCTAGTAACAGCAAAGTACTTTTAGTTTAAATTTAAAACACAGAAGAGAGCTTTCTGGTTACATTTGGAACCCAGCAGAGAGCTTGTAGTCTAAATTTAATAGTCACTCAGGGCCTAGTAACAGCAAAGTACTTTTAGTTTAAATTTAAAACACAGAAGAGAGCTTTCTGGTTAAATTTAGAACCCAGCAGAGAGCTTGTAGTTTAAATTTCATAAGAACTTAGAACCTAGCAGCAGCTAAGAGCTATAATTTAAATCAAATCAGAATATAGCTTACCTCAGCAGCACAAGACAGGGTACTGTGTAGCAGCCCTCTTTTAATAAGTGTTATTTCCCTCCCTCCCCTGGGATAATTGTAGCTTTATAGGTACTTACACATCTTACAAGACAGGAGGTGCTCTCAGGTGAAGCTCATTACCCAAATCAGTCATACACTAAGGACCTGAGATTAGTTAAGCTTCAGTTCAACAAGGTATATTACACGTATTAGGTACAGTTTTATTAGTATAAATATCCATAGCAACCCTTAGTAAGTAAAGAACTTAGATCAAAACACAAACTTAAAACTAAGATGCAGACAGCAGTCCAGCAGCGGGATGGGGGCTTTACAGTATTTTGCATTGAGTGTCACATGTATGATTTTCTCCCAGTTGGTGAGAGGTCTTACGTGTGCACTAGGTGCAAGGAGCTCTTTGCTCTCAGGGAACGAGTCTGTTCTCTAGAGGCTAAAGTAGCAGACTTGGAAAGCATAAGACAGACAGAGAGATACATAGACGAGCCCTACAGGGAAATAGTCCTGAAGTCCCACCTCCAGTCTGGCAGCATCCCTGTTGCCATGGAGGAGAGAGGTCACGTGACAGGAGAGCATCACCCTGGTGTGGCAGGAAGTGATCCTGTAACTAGGATCTGTCCTCCAGGTGATGTAAAACCCTCTCGCACCGAGGAAGTTTCTCCAGGGCCATGTGCCCATGAGGGAAGGGTTAGGACAGCCGTTACAGTTGGTGATTCGATCATTAGGCATGTAGATAGCTGGGTGGCTGGTGGGCGTGAGGATCGCCTGGTAACATGCCTGCCTGGTGCGAAGGTAGCGGACCTCACACGCCACCTAGATAAGGTCTTAGATAGTGCTGGGGAGGAGTCTGCTGTCTTGGTACATGTCGGTACCAGTGACATAGGAAAATGTGGTAGGGAGGTTCTGGAGGCTAAATTTAGACTCTTAGGTAGGAAGTTGAAATCCAGAACTTCCAGGGTAGCATTCTCTGAAATGCTTCCTGTTCCACGCGCAGGACCCAAAAGGCAGGCAGAGCTCCGGAGTCTCAATGCGTGGATGAGACAATGGTGCACAGATGAGGGGTTTGGATTTGTTAGGAACTGGGGAACATTCTGGGGAAAGGAGGGGCTCTTCCGAAGGGATGGGCTTCACCTTAACCGGGATGGAACCAGGCTGCTGGCATTAACCTTTAAAAAGGAGATAGAGCAGCTTTTAAACTAGATATTAGGGGAAAGCCGACAGTCGCCCAAGAGCGGATGGTTCGGAAGAATGTATCTTTGAAGGATAGTACCAAAAGCAGAGAGGTTCCACAAAAGAGTAAAGTAGCCCAAATGCCCTCAAGTATGGAGCAGACAGAGCTTAAATATCCTAAATTACCCATGTCTAACAATAGCCAAATTAATATGAATAAAATACGTTCTCTAAAATGCTTGTATGCAAATGCTAGAAGTCTAAAAAATAAGATGGGAGAGTTAGAATATATAGTACTAAATGAAAGGTTAGATATGATTGGAATATCAGAGACATGGTGGAAGGAGGACAACCAGTGGGACACTGTGATACCTGGGTATTGTGATGTCCTCGCCCCTAATGGCCACCCTAGGCGGTCGCCTAATAGGGTGCGTCACCTCTTTATTGTGTAGTTGTGGGTTTTCATGTAGAAATGAAAGTCCGAGAGGCTTTAAGGCTAACACAGGAAATTTATTGATTTTCACTGCTTCTCCAAAATAGAGCTTGTGTAAAAGCTCAACGCAAAACAAGAAAGTAAACAAGGATTTCTTCTCCTGATACAATTAACTTCAGTTGCTTCCAGACTTCATGAACAAAGGCTTCATTACTTCTCCTAGCCTCTTTAACACCAGGGCTAGTTTGCCTTGCTAAAACATCTTCACATGCAAGCACTTTCTGGTTTTATTCCAGGAACATTTGTAAAAGGTAACAAGGCTTTTAAAACACAGTCCAGCCTGTTTACACCTTTTAACTATCAGGCAGCTGTTTGAGCTCTCCCCTTTCCAAGGCTCAAACACTTGTCTTGTAACATATAGCGCATTCCATTGGGCATTCACACTCACTGTCAGAAGGATAACTTCCTATTTCCATATCTTCAGTGTCTGGCTCTGGTACATCAAGATTAAAACTCCTCCTGGTAATACCCGGCTCTACACTTTCTAAAAGTTTAAGAATTTCCTTCCACCTAGAGGTTTTTCTGTCTCTAGGCTGCTTAGCACATACTGGCAATTCTTCCTCTCTCCATGAATGGCTTAATGCTTTCAGCTTGTTTAACTGTCTGTTAGACAGAGGGTTACTCACGGTTCTCCTGTTATCAGATGGGCTTTTACCAAGCCTTGGGCTTATAGAAACATAGAAACATGATGACAGAAAAAGACCACAAGGCCCATCTAGTCTGTCCTTCCATAACAACAACTACAACAGTCCACTTTTTACCTTTAGAGATCCTCTGTGTTGGTCCCATGCTTTTTTGAATTCAGTTACTGTCCTCATCTCTACCACCTCCACTGGGAGACTATTCCACGGATCCAATACTCTTTCCGTAAAGAAATATTTCCGCATATCACTCCTGAATCTATCTCCCTTCACCCTCATCCCATGTCCCCTCGTCGCAGAACTTACTTTCAATTGAAAGAGGCTCTCTCCCTGAACATTTATGCCACGGAGGTATTTAAACATCTCAATCATATCACCTCTATCCCGCCTTTCCTCTAAGGTGTACATATTAAGATCCTTAAGTCTGTCCTCATATGCTTTATAATGAAGACTACTAATCATCTTAGTAGCAACCCTCTGCACCGACTCCATCCTGTTCACATCCTTTTGAAGGTGCGGTCTCCAGAATTGCACACCATACTCCAAATGAGGTCGCACCAAAGACTTATACAGAGGCATTATCACCTCCTTTTTTCTGCTAGCCATTCCTCTCCGTATGCACCCAAGCATCCTTCTAGCTTTTGCCGTCGCCTTTTCTACCTGTTTAGCTACTTTAAGATCATCGGACACAACTACGCCTAGGTCCCGCTCTTCTTTAGTGGACAAAAGTACTTCACCTCCTATGCTGTATTGCTCCCTTGGATTGCTGCAGCCAAAATACATGACCTTACATTTTTTAACATTAAATCCCAGCTGCCAAATTCTAGACCATTCTTCAAGCTTAGCTAGATCCCTCCTCATGTTATCTACACCTTCCTGGGTGTCTACTTTATTGCAGATTTTGGTATCATCCGCAAAGAGGCAAACCTTACCCGACAGCCCTTCCGCTATATCACTAACAAAGATGTTAAAAAGAATCGGACCAAGGACAGATCCCTGGGGCACACCACTGGTAACATCCTTCTCCTCAGAGTGAGCTCCATTTACTTGTACTCTTTGTCGCCTCCCACCCAACCAATTTCTAACCCAAGCAGTAACTTTAGGGTCCATCCCTAGGGTGCTCAGTTTGTTTATAAGTCGCCTGTGAGGAACAGTGTCAAAGGCTTTACTGAAATCTAAATACACCACATCTAGAGCTCTCCCTCGGTCCAACTCCCTGGTCACCCAGTCAAAGAAATCAATCAGATTTGTCTGACAAGACCTGCCTCTGGTGAATCCATGCTGCCTCGGATCCTGTAATCCGCTGGACTCCAGAAACCTCACTATTTTCTCTTTCAACAACGTTTCCATTAATTTACTCACCACTGAAGTTAAACTAACCGGCCTGTAGTTTTCAACCACATCCTTACTTCCGCTTTTGTGTAAAGGCACCACATGAGCCTCTCTCCAGTCCTTTGGCACCACTCCCGACTCCAACGAGGCATTGAAAAGGTCAGTCAGTGGAGTTGCTAGAACGTCCCCAAGTTCCCTCAGTATTCTAGGGTGTATCCCATCCGGTCCCATCGCTTTGTCTACTTTAAGTTGAGCTAGTTTCTCACGAACACAGTCTTCTGAAAATTGTTCAAGATGTCCCTCGCTTCTGTTCTTATTTGTGGGTGTTTTCTGAGGTCCTGCTCCTGGTTCTTCATCTGTGAACACAGAACAAAAATATTTGTTAAGCAATTCCGCTTTATCCTTATCAGCTTCTACATATTCCCCCCCTGTACCCTTGAGTCTGACAATACCACTTTTGCCCTTCCTCTTCTCACTAATATATCTGAAAAATGTCTTATCTCCCCATTTTATTGCATTGGCTATTTCCTCCTCCTTTTGAATCTTTGCCTTCTTGACTACTTTGCTAGCTTCTCTAAGTTTTTCCAAATACAGATGCCTGTCTTCCTTTCTCTGTGATCTCTTGTATTTCATGAAGGCCTCCCTCTTTTTCTTCACTTTTTCAGCTACTTCCTTCGAAAACCATAGCGGTCTCCTGTTCCTTTTGCCTTTATTTACCATTTTAACAAAAAGGTTGGTTGCCTTTAAAATACCCCCTTTCAGTTTTGCCCACTGTTGTTCTACATCCCCCAGCTGTTCCCATCCCACTAATGACTCCCTGAGGTATTGGCCCATCTTCGCAAAGTTAGTCTTCCTAAAGTCTAAGATCTTTACCTTGGAATGGATTCTAACAGCCCTAGTCCTAATACTGAACCACACCATCTGGTGATCACTGGATGCAAAATGATCTCCCACTACAACATCAGAAACACTTTCACCATTGGTAAGCACCAAGTCCAGTATGGCCCCTTCACGTGTGGGGTCTGTTACCAATTGCCTGAATAGTTCTCCCTGTAGAGAATCCAGGATCTCCTTACTCCTAGATGATACTGCAGCAGGAAAGTGCCAATCAACATCTGGCATATTGAAATCTCCTAGCAGTAGCACTTCCCCTTTCCTAGCAATGCTGCGTATGTCTTCAATTAACTCTCTGTCCACCTCTTCCTCTTGTGAGGGAGGTCTGTATATCACACCAATGCAAATAGATTTCTCTTTCCCTCTTTCTAGTTTAACCCACAATGCCTACTCTCTCCCTTTTAAGCTCTGTAATTCCAAAGCTTTAATAGTAGTTTTTACATATAGTGCTACTCCTCCTCCCCTTCTTCCTACCCTGTCCTTTCTGAATAAAGTATAGCCAGGTATGGTTACATCCCAGTCATGGTTTTCTGTGAACCATGTTTCTGTAACTGCCACTAAATCTAAGTCAGCCACTCCCACCAAAGCTTCAACTTCAGAGATCTTATTTCCCATGCTACGGGCATTAATACACACTGCTTTCCATATGTTACATATGTAAAACTGTCCTCATTCAAATCTCTCTCCAAAGGAAATCTCCTGCCTCCAGGTTCCAAAGCAAACTTCCCTGCTTTGTGGCTTGTTCCTTTGAATACTCTAGCAGTTTCCTCTAAGGCTGAGCTGTCCTGGGAAATACCTCTCTTCAGATACCCGAGAGCTTTTTCCTCCCTCCAGCACATTAGGCTTCCTGCACCGTTCTGAGTCTCCAGTAGCTCCTCCCCTGGGAACTCCCTTCTTCCTGTAATGCTGTTTCTCAACCTCAGCATTAGCATAGGCGTCCGAATATGCCTCAGGAAGCAGGCTGCTCTTCAGACTTTCTTCCCCACTGTCTGAACTGTCTGACTCAGCTCTCTCCACTCTGTGTCCGTGTTCCAAGTGCTGCCTCCTTTCCAACTTCTGCCTCTGCCCCAACTGCTTCAACTGCTCTCTGTTACTGCTCCTTTCCTTTTGTAATCCCCTGGGAACTCCCTTTGCACGTGTCTGAGCAGTGATCACATGCTGCTTCCCCAGCTGGTCTTCATTACCCCTACAGCTTGTTCCTAAGCTAGGGCGTGGCCTGCAGCTATTCACTAGGTGAGTTTTTTCCTGTTTCAAAACATTTTGTGTTTCACATCCCCGCCTGCTGCTTCTCTCCCTTAAGGTAAAAGTGTGCTCTTTTCCCTTTCCTAAGGGCTTGGGAACATTTTGGCCATCACATATCCCCCACCTTAAGATATTACAGGCTGGCTTGTTTAACTTTGCACAGCCTGTAATCTTTTCTGGGCTGATACGTCCTGTGTGGCTTCTGTCTGCCTTACGCTCTTCTGTGGTCAACTGAGGTGCTTCTGAATAGTCCTGCCAGGGTTTTAAGAACTTAAAATGGTATATCTGGCAGCGATGTCTCTTATCCTGTACTAAATAGGATACTGGACCAATCCGGTCTACCACCTGATATGGGCCCCTCCACTTACCCTCAAACTTGGCAGTGGGTCTGGTTGCCCTCACCATCACCCTTTGACCTATTTCTAACTGGCGCGGCTTAAGGCGGTGGCCATAATATTCCTTTTTGCCTATTCGCCTATTTTCTGAATAATCTCTTGTTGTTTTACAACTTGCGGTTAAGCCCCTTAACTCCCCTCTGCCAGTGGATCCAAACCCACCTGATCCCCGGTTGGTAGAGGTCATAATTGGGACTTCTTCCAGAGGTGGAAAAGCCACCCTTTCAAATATTATTTGGGCTATCCTATCCCCTGTACTAATCTGGAAATCTTTCTTTGCAAAGTTCAGTAGTAGCACTTTCACCGCCCCCCTGTAATCCGGGTCAATAACCCCTGCACCTACGTCTATCGAATCCTTCGAAGCTAGGCCTGACCGTAGGGCTATACGGCCGTAGCATCACAACGGCATCTCCATCTGGAGACCCGTGTCTACCAGTGCCCTGCTCTGTGCTGGAATAACCATATCTACAGCACTACACAAGTCATACCCTGCTGCTTGCTCGGTAGCTCGCCTGGGTGCTTTTGCATTGGGAGTTGTTAGGCAGTATCTCAGAACAAATCTGGGTTTATTTCCAGGCTCCACTCCTTTGGACACCCCTTTCCAACCCTGTTCCTGAGTCTTAGCAAAGAGGGGTCTAGGAACTATGCTTGTCCTAGGTTTGGCCTTTGGACAGGAAGTATTCATAAGAACATAAGAACATAAGATATGCCATACTGGGTCAGACCAAGGTCCATCAAGCCCAGTATTCTGTTTCCAACAGTGGCCAATCTAGGTCATACGTACCTAGCAGTTTCCCCAAGGGACACAGGTTCCACAATGCTTGTATTGGTTCAAGCATTGATATCCTGGGTCCCTTCTTAATAATGGTTTATGGACCTTTCCTCCAGGAACTTGTCCAAACCTTTTTTAAACCCAGCTACACTAACAGCCTTTACTACATCCTCCGGTAACAAATTCCAGAGTTTGATTACACGTTGAGTGAAAAAATATTTTCTTTTATTAGTCTTAAATAGTTTACCCTGTAGCTTCATTGCATGTCCCCTAGTCTTTCTATATTCTGATAAGGTAAACAATCGATCTACGTTTACCCGTTCCACTCCGTTCATTAATTTATAGACTTCTATCATATCTCCCCTCAGCCGTCTCTTTTCCAGGTTAAAGAGCCCCAACCTTTTTAGCCTTTCTTCATAGGAGTAGCCTTCCATCCCCTTTACCATTTTGGTGGCTCTTCTCTGAACCTTTTCTAAAATCGCTATATCCTTTTTAAGATACGGCGACCAGAATTGCACACAATATTCAAGGTGCGGTCTCACCATGGAACGATATAGAGGCATTATAATATCTTTTGTTTTATTTTCCATTCCTTTCCTTATCATACCTAGCATTCTATTTGCTCTCTTGGCCGCCGCTGCACACTGGGCCGAGGGTTTTAACATGGTATCCACAATGACGCCTAAATCTTTTTCCTGGGTGGTGGTTCCTAATGTGGAACCTTGCATCGTGTAACCATAGTTTGGGTTGTTCTTCCCTAGGTGCATAACCTTGCACTTCTCCACATTAAATTGCATCTGCCATTTTGATGCCCAGTCTTCCAATTTATCAAGATCCTCTTGCAATTTTCCACAATCCTCCTGGGTTTTAACAACTTTAAATAGTTTTGTGTCATCTGCAAATTTGATAACCTCACTCGTTATTCCACTTTCCAGGTCATTTATGAATATGTCAAAAAGCAGCGGACCCAGCACAGATCCCTGGGGTACTCCACTATTCACCTTTCTCCATTGGGAAAATTGGCCATTTAGCCCTACCCTCTGCTTTCTATCTTTTAACCAGTTCCTGATCCACAATAGTACACTGCCTCCTATCCCATGACTCTTTAGTTTTGCCAAAAGTCTCTCATGAGGGACCTTGTCAAAGGCTTTCTGAAAGTCCAGATACACAATATCAACCGACTCACCTTTGTCCACTTGTTGATTCACTCCTTTAAAAAAACATAACAGATTAGTAAGACAAGATCTTCCTTGTCTAAAGCCATGTTGGCTGTCTCCCATTAGGTCGTGACTATCTACATGCTGAGTAATTTTATTCTTTATGATGGTTTCTACCATTTTTCCCGGTACTGATGTCAGGCTCACCGGTCTGTAGTTTCCCGGATCACCCCTCGAACCCTTTTTAAAAATTGGTGTTACATTGGCGATCCTCCAATCCTCAGGTATTAGAGATGATTTTAATGATAGTTCACAGATTACTGATAGCAGGTCTGCAATCTCAAATTTCAGTTCTTTCAACACCCTTGGATGTATACCATCCGGCCCAGGTGATTTGCTACTCTTCAGTTTATCTAATAGTTGTAAGACATCTTCCCGATGTATCGATATTTCCTTCAATTCTTCTACACCTTTAAATACCACTTCAGTCATGGGTAACATCCCTACATCTTCCTCAGTAAAGACCGAAGCAAAGAATTCATTCAGTCTCTCCGCTATCGCCTTGTCGCCTCTTAGTGCTCCTTTAACCCCTTTATCATCTAATGGACCAACTGACTCTCTCACAGGTTTTTTGCTACGAATGTACTTGAAAAGGTCTTTATTTTGCGTTTTTGCTTCCGCAGCAAGCTTCTTCTCAAATTCTCTCTTTGCCTGCCTTATCAATGCCTTGCATTTGACTTGCCAGTGCTTGTGCTGTTTCCAGGTTTCATCGTTTGGCTCTTTTTTCTATTTCCTGAAAGATGCTTTTTTGGCAACAACAGCCTCTCTGACCTCACCTTTAAACCATGCTGGCAGTTTTTTGGACTTCCTTCCACTTTTCTTAAAGCGTGGAATACAGCTGGTCTGGGCTTCCAAGATAGTATTTTTCAACAACACCCAAGCTTGATGTATGTCTTTAACCTTTGCAACTGCTCCTTTTAGTTTTTTCTTAACTGTTTTCCTCATTTTATCATAGTCTCCCTTTCGAAAGTTAAAGGGTAGTACTGTGGATTTCCTTACTATCCCTCCTCCACTAATTAAATCAAAGGCGATCATGCTATGATCACTATTGCCAAGTGGCCCCAACACCCTTATCTCTTGCACTACATCTGGTGTTCCACTAAGGACTAGGTCTAATATTGCTTCCCCTCTGGTCGGTTCATGAACCAGCTGCTCCAAGAAGCAGTCATTTATTTCATCTAGGAACTTTATCTCCCTAGCATGTCCTGTTGTGACACTGACCCAGTCGATGCCGGGGTAATTGAAATCACCCATTATTATTACTGCACTGTAACTTTTGCTAGCTTCCTTGATTTCTTTGAGCATTTCATCATCCATTTGTTCATTCTGGCCAGGCGGACGATAGTACACCCCCACTGCCATCGCCTTCCCCTTTTTACATGGAATTTCAATCCATAGAGATTCTACAGCAAATTTTGTTTCTTGCAAAACTTTAATCCTTTCTGACTCAATGCCCTCTCTAACATAGAGCGCAACCCCTCCACCAATTTGATCAGCTCTATCATTACGATATAGTTTGTACCCAGGTATCAGTGTCCCACTGGTTGTCCTCCTTCCACCATGTCTCTGATATTCCAATCATATCTAACCTCTCGTTTAGTGCTATATTCTAACTCTCCCATCTTGTTTGTAGACTTCTAGCATTTGCATACAAGCATTTTAGAGACTGTATTTTATTCATATTAATTTGGCTATTGGTAGACATGGGTAACTTGGGATCTTTAAGCTCTGTCTGCTCCATACTCGAGGGCATTTGGGCTACTTTACTCTTTTTTGGAACCTCTCTGCTTTTTGTAGTATCCTTCAAGGATACATTCTTCCGAACCATGCGCTCTTGGGCGACTGTCGGCTTTCCCCTATTATCTAGTTTAAAAGCTGCTCTATCTCCTTTTTAAAGGTTAATGCCAGCAGCCTGGTTCCATCCCGGTTAAGGTGAAGCCCATCCCTTCGGAAGAGCCCCTCCTTTCCCCAGAATGTTCCCCAGTTCCTAACAAATCCGAACCCCTCATCTCTGCACCATTGTCTCATCCACGCATTGAGACTCCGGAGCTCTGCCTGCCTTTTGGGTCCTGCGCGTGGAACGGGAAGCATTTCGGAGAACGCTACCCTGGAAGTTCTGGATTTCAACTTCCTACCTAAAAGCCTAAATTTAGCTTCCAGAACCTCCCTACCACATTTTCCTATGTCATTGGTACCGACATGTACCAAGACAGCAGACTCCTCCCCAGCACTATCTAAGACCTTATCTAGGTGGCGTGTGAGGTCCGCTACCTTTGCACCAGGCAGGCATGTTACCAGGCGATCCTCACGTCCACCAGCCACCCAGCTATTTACATGCCTAATGATCGAATCACCAACTATAACTGCTGTCCTAACCCTTCCCTCATGGGCACTTGGCCCTGGAGAAACCTCCTCGGTGCGAGAGGGGTTTACATCACCTGGAGGACAGGTCCTAGTTACAGGATCACTTCCTGCCACACCAGGGTGATGCTCTCCTGTCACGTGACCTCTCTCCTCCATGGCAACAGGGCTGCTGCCAGACTGGAGGTGGGATTTCAGGACTATATCCCTGTAGGTCTCGTCTATGTACCTCTCTGTCTGTCTTATGTTTTCCAAGTCTGCTACTCTAGCTTCTAGAGAACGGACTCGTTCCCTGAGAGCAGAGAGCTCCTGTCCCTTCCCTTTCTTCTCTCGGCTTACTGTAGGAAATGTGAGGTCATCATAGAACGGAAGGTCTGCTAAGGGATTATCAGAGGGTTCCCCCTCCCCTTGGACTCTTGACTGGCTTCTAGTGGACACCATGCCCTCTCTCTGGTGTAGTTCCTCCTCTAGCCCTCTCATAAACTGTGGCCAGTCTCTGCCTAGCACCAGGGCATGTGGAAGTCTGGGTATGATGGCTACCGGGACTTTCCTTTTTATACCTAACCCACTTACTGCTACTTTATAGATAGGGTAGAATGAGGCTGCCCCATGAACACACCTAATCCTTATTCTCCCTTCAGGTTTTATTGGGTTTTTCCTATGTTGTGCTTCAATCCGTCTCCAAAGTTTTTGAGAGACCATGGACTGATCAGCCCCTGAATCTAGCAAGGCCTCTATGGGAATACCTTCTACCTCTATGCTTAGGAGAAATCCTTCCCTATCCTCCCTAGCTTGAGTTATAACCAAGGCTGTTCTGGATTTACAATTTCTCTTTAGATGTCCCTCTCTACCGCATGCAAAACATTTCCTTTGTGCATAACAATCCCTGTTACCAGGTACCGACATTTTTACATCTCCAAACTCTGACCACCTCCTCCTTTCTGAGGTTACCTGTTCTGCTTTTTTACAGACACCCCCATTCTGCTGGCTTACCAACTCGGCTTCTAAAAACCGTTCCGCCAGTAGGATAGCCTCTTGGGTGTTCTTATAGTTCTGTAAGATCAGAAAGGCTTTCAGGTCTGGTGATACAGCTTCCATAAATTGTTCAAGAACAATGTAGTCTACTATCTCTCCTACTGTCTTGGACTCTGGTGTTAACCACCTCGATGCCAGATTCTTAAGACGCTGGCAAAGAGCGCTTGGTGTTTCACCAGGTCTTAATCTGCTGCTCCTAAACTGTCGCTGATAAATTACTGGAGTCAGACCAAGCCGGTCTTTGATAGCTCTCTTACATGCTTCATAATTAGAGGCTAAAGTCGCAGGCATAGCCCGGTACACGGCCAAGGCCTCCCCTGTAAGGGAAGTGGCCAACCGTACCGCCCACTGGTCTTTAGGCCATCCGGTTATGAGGGCGACTCTTTCGAACGCTTCTAAGAAGTCGTCCACCTCATCATCTTTAGTTAACTGTCCCATGGAAAACACCCCCCCGTCGGAAGTTGCTAGCCCCTGTCCAGCGCCTATGGGACCTGACAGTGTCCGTGCTGGCTCCGCCATCTTCTTGTGGGCCCCCAGCCACGCTCCCATCATGTCCAGCAATGGTTTTTGCTGCGCCTGCAACATGGCTGCCATCTTCTCCTGGGTTGTCGCTGCCTGCTCTCGCTGCTTCTCGAACTGTGCAGTCATCCAATGCAGCAACTCCTTCTCCATGATGATGATGCTGTAATACAAACAAAAGAGAAAAACACACCAAGTGCGGTACACACACACAACTGGTGATCCCTTTTCGTTGTTCTCCCCAAACACTGCTGCACCTCCCCTCTGTATCAGTATCCGCACTAACCCTCCTAAATACGGGGTTACCTGATACAGATGTTGACTCAAGCTTGTCAGCAGTGATGATCACTGTCTGTCCTTCCTGACTCTCAGCACTCGTCCTCTGCTACCGCTTAGTCATCCACCGGTCAGCATGGCTTCATGGGTTGTTTCTGTGGAAGTTCTGGCGTGCGTGAAGATTCTTGCGCATGCGTAGGAGTCGCGGTATCCTTAAAACTACGCCACCTGTGATGTCCTCGCCCCCTAATGGCCACCCTAGGCGGTCGCCTAATAGGGCGCGTCACCTCTTTATTGTGTAGTTGTGGGTTTTCATGTAGAAATGAAAGTCCGAGAGGCTTTAAGGCTAACACAGGAAATTTATTAATTTTCACTGCTTCTCCAAAATAGAGCTTGTGTAAAAGCTCAACGCAAAACAAGAAAGTAAACAAGGATTTCTTCTCCTGATACAATTAACTTCAGTTGCTTCCAGACTTCATGAACAAAGGCTTCATTACTTCTCCTAGCCTCTTTAACACCTGGGCTAGTTTGCCTTGCTAAAACTTCTTCACATGCAAGCACTTTCTGGTTTTATTCCAGGAACATTTGTAAAAGGTAACAAGGCTTTTCTCTCACTTGGTTTGCAGCTTGTCGTGCTGTGAGGGCTTGCGTGCATCAGTGATGCTGAGAGCTAAACTATCGGTAGTTTAACTACTGGCAGGGTCTCCCAAGATGGACAGGTCTCAGCTGAGGTGCCAGACGAAGACAAACCACCCATCTGGGCAGCAGCAGAATGGGATAGTGTTGACGGCGGAGGATCACATTTCTGTGACAACGGCAACAACACCAAACTTAAACTGCGCAGAAGGAAGGCCCGGCAATCTACTTCTGTATCTTGCCATGAAAACCCAATGGATAGTTACAACAAAACAAATTGTGCTATGGTGCTGGAAGATGAGACTCCCAGGTCAGAAGGCACTCAACTAGCTACTGGGGAAGAGCTGAAGACTTTTCAGAGTAAAGCCAGCATTTATGATGTGGTTGGATCAAAGCCCTCGGGAAGTCTGACTGCTGATGTAGCTGCGCATGAAATGAGAGTCAGAAGCTGTAAAGATGTCTTACACATTGGAACATGGAACGTACGAAGCATGAACCAAGGGAAGTTGGAGGTGGTCAAGAATGAAATGGAACGTATACAACTTGATCTGTTGGGTGTCAGCGAACTGAAATGGACTGGCATCGGGCACTTTGCATCAGATGATCACATGGTCTACTATGCTGGAAATGAAAGACAAAGAAGAAATGGTGTTGCATTTATAATAAAGAAGAAACTTGCAAGAACTGTAATGAAATACAATACAGTCAGCGAACGCTTAATCTCTGTTCGTCTACGAGGATTGCCTATCAACACAACTATAATTCAAGTATATGCCCCAACAACAGCTGCAGAAGAGAATGAAATTGAAGAGTTCTATGAACAAGTACAAGCTGAAATTGACAGAACATGCAAACAGGATATCCTGATAGTCATGGGTGACTGGAACGCAAAAGTTGGCAACAAAGAAGAAGGCAAAGTAGTTGGAAAATATGGACTTGGCAACAGAAATGAAGCTGGAGAAAGATTGATAGAATTCTGCAAGACCAATGATCTATTCATCTCAAACACCTTCTTCCAGCAACACAAGCGGCGACTGTACACATGGACTTCACCCAATGGATTGTATAAAAATCAAATTGACTACATCTGTGGAAGTCAACGATGGAAAAGCTCTGTAACATCAACAAAGACAAAACCTGGAGCTGACTGTGGTACAGATCATCAACTACTAGTATGCAAACTCAAGCTAAAGTTGAAAAAGAGCAAACCACTCATGAATGCAGCAAAATATGACCTTGAGAATATACCACTGGAATTTAAAGACTGCCTGCAAAATCGATTTGCTGCTTTAGATACAAATGACAGAGCTCCGGAAGAGTTATGGAATGACGTCAAGAAGGTTGTGCTGGAAGAAAGCGAGAAGTCTCTACAAAAGGTGAAAAAGCAAAAACGGCCAAAATGGATGACGGAAGACACTCTGAAAATTGCCCAGAAACGCAGAGAAGCTAAAGCCAAAGGAGAAAGAAAGACAATCGCAGAACTCAACAGAGATTTCCAACGTGCAGCAAGACAGGACAAGGAAAAGTACTACAATGACACTTGCAAGGAAATAGAAGCAGAAACTATTAGAGGAAGAACAAGATCGGCTTTCCTAAAGCTGCGAGAGTTAAAGAAAAAGTTCCAGCCTCGAATTGGAATGTTACAAGATGCTCAAGGTTCTATGTTGAATGATGCTGAGAAGATCAAGAAAAGGTGGAAGGAATATACAGAGTTTTTATATGATAAAGATCAAGTGGACCAACAGACGTTTCAACCTATACCTTATGATCAGGAACCATTGGTGATGAAAGAAGAAGTTGAAGCAGCATTGAAAGCCTTATCAAAGAACAAAGCACCAGGCATTGATAGCATTCCCATAGAAGTATTGCAGCAATCTGATGCAGCTGTTACCGTACTTACAAGGCTCTGCCAAGAAATATGGAAGACAACATCATGGCCAACTGACTGGAAAAGATCTGTGTTTATACCAATACTAAAGAAAGGTGATCCAACTGACTGTGGAAATTATCGCACAATCGCTCTGATCCCACATGCCAGCAAGATTCTACTGAAGATTATTCAAAAGAGACTACAGCCATACCTAGAACAAGAACTACCTGAAGTGCAAGCAGGGTTCAGGAAAGGACGAGGAACGAGAGACATCATTGCGGATGTGAGATGGATCCTTGAAAAGACTAAAGAATACCAAAAGGATATCTATTTGTGCTTTATCGACTATAGCAAGGCTTTTGACTGTGTAAACCATGAGAAACTCTGGACCACATTAAGAAGCATGGGTATACCAGAACACCTGATCGTTCTCTTGCGCAATCTGTACATTGATCAAGAAGCAACAGTTCGAACGGAATAAGGAGAAACAGAATGGTTTAAAATAAGCAAAGGTGTAAGACAAGGCTGCATACTTTCCCCCTACCTGTTTAATTTATATGCAGAACAAATCATCAGAGAAGCAGGACTGTATGAAGACAACAGAGGTGTGAAGATTGGTGGAAGACTCATCAACAACCTTCGCTATGCTGATGATACCACATTACTGGCTGAAAGTGAAGATGATCTGAAACATTTGCTTCTCACAATCAAAGAACATAGTCTCAAAATGGGCCTGCACCTTAATGTAAAGAAGACAAAGATCATGACAACTGGCATAATCAACAGGTTCATCGTTGAAGGAGAAGAAATTGAAATCGTGAACAACTTTAACCTACTTGGATCAACTATCAATAAAGAAGCAACAAGCAGTCAAGAAATCAGACGACGCATTGCTCTCGGCAGAATGGCTATGAAAGACCTAGATAAGATTCTCAAGAGCAGAGATGTCTCTCTCCATACAAAGATTCGACTTGTTCAAGCCATGGTATTTTCAATAACATCATATGGATGTGAAAGCTGGACAGTGAAAAAGACAGACAGGAAGAAAATTGATGCCTTTGAATTATGGTGCTGGCGGCGAATACTGTGTATACCATGGACTGCCCGAAGAACAAATCAGTCGGTACTAGAGGAGATCAAACCTAAGCTTTCTTTAGAAGCTCAGATGACAAGACTTCGACTTTCATACTTCGGACACATCATGCGAAGAGAGAGATCATTAGAGAAAGACATCATGCTTGGCAAGATAGAAGGTCAACGCAAAAGAGGAAGGCCAGCAATGAGATGGATCGCTACAATAACAGCAGCTACGGGTACCAGTCTGTCAACAATGAGCCGCCTGACTGAAGACCGAACACAATTTAGGATAGCTATCCAGAGGGTCGCCATGAGTCGACTCAGACTCGACGGCACTTAACAACAACAACAAGGCTTTTAAAACACAGTCCAGCCTGTTTACACCTTTTAACTATCAGGCAGCTGTTTGAGCTCTCCCCTTTCCAAGGCTCAAACACTTGTCTTGTAACATATAGCACATTCCATTGGGCATTCACACTCACTGTCAGAAGGATAACTTCCTATTTCCATATCTTCAGTGTCTGGCTCTGGTACATCAAGATTAAAACTCCTCCTGGTAATACCCGGCTCTACACTTTCTAAAAGTTTAAGAATTTCCTTCCACCTAGAGGTTTTTCTGTCTCTAGGCTGCTTAGCACATACTGGCAATTCTTCCTCTCTCCATGAATGGCTTAATGCTTTCAGCTTGTTTAACTGTCTGTTAGACAGAGGGTTACTCACGGTACTCCTGTTATCAGATGGGCTTTTACCAAGCCTTGGGCTTATAGTAAAACTGTCCTCATTCAAATCTCTCTCCAAAGGAAATCTCCTGCCTCCAGGTTCCAAAGCAAACTTCCCTGCTTTGTGGCTAGTTCCTTTGAATACTCTAGCAGTTTCCTCTAAGGCTGAGCTGTCCTGGGAAATACCTCTCTCTTCAGATACCCGAGAGCTTTTTCCTCCCTCCAGCACATTAGGCTTCCTGCACCATTCTGAGTCTCCAGTAGCTCCTCCCCTGGGAACTCCCTTCTTCCTGTAATGCTGCTTCTCAACCTCAGCATTAGCATAGGCGTCCGAATATGCCTCAGGAAGCAGGCTGCTTCTTCCCCACTGTCTGAACTGTCTGACTCAGCTCTCTCCACTCTGTGTCCGTGTTCCAAGTGCTGCCTCCTCTCCAACTTCTGCCTCTGCCCCAACTGCTTCAACTGCTCTCTGTTACTGCTCCTTTCCTTTTGTAATCCCCTGGGAACTCCCTTTGCACGTGTCTGAGCAGTGATCACATGCTGCTTCCCCAGCTGGTCTTCATTACCCCTACAGCTTGTTCCTAAGCTAGGGCGTGGCCTGCAGCTATTCACTAGGTGAGTTTTTTCCTGTTTCAAAACATTTTGTGTTTCACATCCCCGCCTGCTGCTTCTCTCCCTTAAGGTAAAAGTGTGCTCTTTTCCCTTTCCTAAGGGCTTGGGAACATTTTGGCCATCATCGTATAAACTATATCGTAATGATAGAGCTGATCAAATTGGTGGAGGGGTTGCTCTCTATGTTAGAGAGAGCATTGAGTCAGAAAGGATTAAATTTTTGCAGGAAACAAAATCTGCTGTAGAATCTGTATGGATTGAAATTCCATGTAAAAGGGGTAATGCAATGGCAGTGGGGGTGTACTATCGAGCGCCTGGCCAGAATGACCAAATGGATGATGAAATCCTCAAAGAAATCAAGGAAGCTAACAAACGTTAGAGCACAGTAATAATAATGGGTGATTTCAACTACCCCGGTATCAACTGGGTCAGTGTCACGGCAGGACATGCTAGGGAGATAAAGTTCCTAGATGAAATAAATGACTGCTTCTTGGAGCAGTTGGTTCATGAACCGACCAGAGGGGAAGCCATATTAGACCTAATCCTTAGTGGAACACCAGATCTAGTGCAAGAGATAAGGTTGTTGGGGCCACTTGGCAATAGTGATCATAACATGATCGCCTTTGATTTAATTAGTGGAGGAGGGATAGTAAGGAAATCCACAGTACTACCTTTTAACTTTCGAAAGGGAGACTATGATAAAATGAGGAAAACAGTTAATAAAAAAACTAAAAGGAGCAGTTGCAAAGGTTAAAGACGTACATCAGGCTTGGCTGTTGTTGAAAAATACTATCTTGGAAGCCCAGACCAGCTGTATTCCACGCTTTAAGAAAAGTGGAAGGAAGTCCAAAAAACTGCCAGCATGGTTTAATGGTGAGGTCAGAGAGGCGGCTGTTGCCAAAAAAGCATCTTTCATGAAATGGAAAAAAGAGCCAAACGACGAAACCTGGAAACAGCACAAGCACTGGCAAGTCAAATGCAAGGCATTGATAAGGCAGGCAAAGGGAGAATTTCAGAAGAAGCTTGCTGCGGAAGCAAAAACACGAAGTAAAGATTTTTTCAAGTACATTCATAGCAAAAAACCTGTGTGAGAGTTAGTTGGTCCATTAGATGATAAAGGGGTTAAAGGAGCAATAAGAGGCGATAAGGCGATAGCGGAGAGACTGAATGAATTCTTTGCTTCAGTCTTTACTGAGGAAGATGTAGGGATGTTACCCATGACTGAAGTGGTATTTAAAGGTGCGGAAGATTTGAAGGAAATATCGATACATCGGGAAGAGGTATTACAACTATTAGATAAACTGAAGAGTAGCAAATCACCTGGGCCGGATGGTATACATCCAAGGGTGTTGAAAGAACTGAAATACGAGATTGCAGAACTGCTATTAGTAATCTGTGAACTATCATTAAAATCATCTCTAATACCTGAAGATTGGAGGATCGCCAATGTAACACCAATTTTTAAAAAAGGTTCCAGGGGTGATCCGGGAAACTACAGACCGGTGAGCCTGACGTCAGTACCGGGAAAAATGGTAGAAACCATCATAAAGAATAAAATTACTCAGCATGTAGATAGTCATGACCTAATGGGAGACAGACAACATGGCTTTAGACAAGGAAGATCATGTCTTACTAATCTGTTATGTTTTTTTAAAGGAGTGAATAATCAGGTGGACAAATGTGAGTCGGTTGATATTGTGTATCTGGACTTTCAGAAAGTCTTTGACAAGGACCCTCATGAGAGACCTTTGGCAAAACTAAAGAGTCATGGGATAGGAGGCAGTGTACTATTGTGGATCAGGAACTTGTTAAAAGATAGAAAGCAGAGGGTAGGGCTAAATGGCCAATTTTCCCAATGGAGAAAGGTGAATAGTGGTGTACCCCAGGGATCTGTGCTGGGTCCGCTGCTTTTTGACATATTCATAAATGACCTGGAAAGTGGAATAACGAGTGAGGTTATCAAATTTGCAGATGACACAAAACTATTTAAAGTTGTTAAAACCCAAGAGGATTGTGGAAAATTGCAAGAAGATCTTGATAAATTGGAAGACTGGGCATCAAAATGGCAGATGAAATTTGCCTTTTGGGTCGTGCACGTGGAACAGGCAGGCATGTTACCAGGCGATCCTCACGTCCACCAGCCACCCAGCTATCTACATGCCTAATGATCGAATCACCAACTATAACGGCTGTCCTAACCCTTCCCTCATGGGCACATGGCCCTGGAGAAACTTCCTCGGTGCGAGAGGGTTTTACATCACCTGGAGGACAGGTCCTAGTTACAGGATCACTTCCTGCCACACCAGGGTGATGTTCTCCTGTCACGTGACCTCTCTCTTCCATGGCAACAGGGGTGCTGCCAGACTGGAGGTGGGACTTCAGGACTATATCCCTGTAGGTCTCGTCTATGTACCTCTCTGTCTGTCTTATGTTTTCCAAGTCTGCTACTTAGGCTCTAGAGAACGGACTTGTTCCCTGAAAAGAAAAGAGCTCCTTGCACCTAGTGCACACGTAAGACCTCTCACCAACTGGGAGAAAATCATACATGTGACACTCAATGCAAAAGACTGGAAAGCCCCCATCCCGCTGCTGGACTGTTGTCTGCATCTTAGTTTTAAGTTTGTGTCTAGATCTTTAAGTTCTTACTTACTAGGGGTTGCTATGGGTATTTATACCAATAAAACTGTACCTAATATGTTTAATATACCTTGTTCACCTGAAGCTTAATTAATCTCAGGTCCTTAGTGTATGACTGATTTGGGTAATGAGCTTCACCTGAAAGCACCTCCTGTCTTTTAAGATGTGTAAGTACCTATAAAGCCATGATTATCCAAGGGGAGGGTGGGTGTGGGGAGGGAGGGAGGGAAATAACACTTATTAAAAGAGGGCTGCTACACAGTACCCTGTCTTGTGCTGCTGAGGTAAGCTAAATTCTGATTTGATTTAAATTATAGCTCTTAGCTGCTGCTAGGCTCTAACTTCTTATGAAATTTAAACTACAAGCTCTCTGCTGGGTACTAAATTTAACCAGAAAGCTTTCTTCTGTGTGTTAAATTTAAACTAAAAGTACTTTGCTGTTACTTGGCCCTGAGTGACTATTAAATTTAAACTACAAGCTCTCTGCTGGGTATGAAATGTAACCAGAAAGCTCTCCTCTGTGTTTTAAATTCAAACTTTAATTGCTGCTACTAGGCCCTAACTGATCCAACAAAAAACAGTGGGTTCACAGATTAAGTAGCTTTAATACAAATAATTCTTTTTAGAAAATTACCAGAAGTATATACTCACAGTTGCAGATTTCTCTCCAGAAGTAACAGTCCCCCTTTCTAGTCCTTCAAGATACAAACCATTTAAGGGTTATATTGCTGAAGCCAATTTGTTTCAATCTATGAATCAGAAGGGAATGAATGACTGAGTCAAATGCTGCCGCTATGTTCAGGAAGAATAAAATGTATGCCTGGTTGTTGTCTATTCCCTTGATGATTTGATTGGATACTGTTTGCATCAATGTCTCGATGCTATGAAAAGGTCTGAACCCAAATTGGTTTTGATCAAGAGGAGCATAAAGGTCGATGTGGTCTTGCAGTTGTAAGTACACATTTTTTTCTATTATTTTGGCGAGGAAAGGGAGACTCGAGATGGGTCTGTAGGAAGCAGGGGAGGTTTTGTCCAGGGCTTTATTTTTTAATATTGGGCGAATTATAGCTTTTTTAAGCTCACGTGGCATGTAGCCTTGTGTAAGAGATTTGTTGGCGATAGTCAGTATCAAAGGGACGGTTTCGTTAATTGTGACTTTGATCCATTTAAATGGGCAGAGATCTGTTGCAGATGTTGTAGTATTCATGGCAGAGATTATCCTTTTAAAGAATTCAAGGTATAATGGATGGAATTTATCCCAAGTCTCTGCTGGTGTTGTAGGATTACTCACACAGGAATTGGTGGGAGTTGTTGAGCTGTTTATTTTGAACATATAATAGTCCGCGAGTGTTTGAGTGGATATGTTAGGGGAGATAGTGGAGCTATTTGGCTGGGTTGTGAGGGATTTTACTATGGTGAGTAAGTCTCTTGGCTTACTAATGGATCTCATGAGTAGTTGTGTGGGGTGGTTCTTTTTAGTTAGGTTAATATGTAGGCAATATTTGTTGAGCATGGTCATGCATCTCTCTCTGTTTTCAGCCGTTTTCTTGGCTCGCCAGGAGTGTTCTATTCTTCTAAGCTCTCTTTTCATTAGTTGCAGCTCATGTTAAAACCATTGTTTAGAGGGGCTTTTGGAGCTGTTTTGTAAGCTTTGTGGTTTGGTAGCTAGGTTAGTGATTGTGGTGTTCCAATTATTTATTAGTAAATCAAGATCATTATTGTTGATATCTATAGATTTAATGAGGTCTTCAGTGAAGGATTCTCTATCTAACTATTTGTATTTGGAGTAATTTTGGGGGTGTATTCGTCCTGTATGGGTTTGAGTTTGATTGATCTCGAGGGTGAATTCTATGAGATGGTGGGCACTGGTGTTATCAGGGGTGGGTTATTAAGTGGTGATTGGATCTCAAGTGGTAAAAATATCAGATCAAGGATGTTTCCCTTCTTGTAAGTTGTGTTATGTATAATTTGTTTGTAGTTAAGTTCTTCCATTGCATTGGAGAAGGAAGAGGAATGAGAGTCATGTATTGAGGGGAGGTTAAAATCCCCTAGGAGAACTTTTTTTAAGTTTGAGGATATGTTGATTATTTCATCCATTATGTTTTTCAGGCTGTCTGGATTGGAATTTGGAGGTCTGTATATTAGGCAGAAGGCTATACTTCTGCTGTTAATTATTAGCATGTCTGTGTCGGATATAGTTTTAAATGGTAAGAGTTGCGCTTCTAATGATTCTTTTATTATGATTAGTACCCCTCCACCACACTTACTTGTTTTAGGGGTATGGAATATATTGTATTTAGGTGGACATAGTTGATTTAGTAGGACATTTTCCTGGTCATCGAGCCAGGATTCTGTTATAAAAATTATATCTGGACAGACTGTATTTACAAAATCTATGATGATCAGAATTTTATTTTTTATGGATCTAGCATTGATATATGCACATGAGAGTTGTGAGGTAGTTTGGGTGATTTTCCTTGTCTCAGGGGTAGCTAAGGGGATGGAGTAATGTGTATTAGTCTCCGTATGTGAGTGTTATATGGTGGTCTATGGTGAGGTTTAGGTTGTATAAGGTGTGTGCGGATGATTGGGATAGTTTCAGGCTGAGAGGGGAATGAGAACTGAGCGTTAGTTCTTATGATTAAGCAAGTAAGTATGATTGTGATGAAGAATATGGCAGCTAGGTGATAGATTCATTTTGTTGGAAGGAGTTTTTAACTGATAGGAATAGATAGGGGTAGGCCACGCCAAAGGGCCCGCCTTATGCACGCTGAGATTTAAGGGGAGCCTCTTGTGGGTGGAGCCAGAGCAACATCATCAAATATCGGTTGCTCTGGCTTATCAAATACCGGTTCCCCTTAAATCTCAGCGTGCAGAAGGCAGGCCCTTTGGCGTGGAACTGAGGAGGATCACTAGGCCCAGCAAATCATCAAATACCGATACGAGCAACCGTCTGACCTCTCTGACACCGCGAACAGCAGCGGCTTACCACCAAAGCACCGAGTGAGAAGCCTGCTCAGCCATATTCCAGCACAAGCACTGACGTCTAACAGTAGGAGGTAGAGGCAGTTCTTAGTGCAGGCAGCGATCTCACCTCTTGTGCTACAGGAAAACTTTGGTGCTGGAGCAGGAGAGAGTGAAGAAAGCCCCCAGGTAGTGAAACATTAAATACCTTTATGGAAATGGTAAAGAGGCAACATATGGAAAGTGATATGTATAAATGCCCATAGCATGGGAAATAAGATCCCAGATGTTGAAGCTTTAATGGGAGTGGCTGACTTGGATTTAGTGGCAGTTACAGAAACATGGTTCAAAGAAAACCATGACTGGGTTTTAACTATACCAGGCTATATTTTATTCAGAAAGGACAGGGTAGGAAGAAGGGGAGGAGGACTGGCATTATATGTAAAAAATAATAGTAAAGATTTGGAATTACAGAGCTTAAAAGAGGAGAGAGGAGGCACTGTGGATTAAACTAGAAAGCAGGAAAGAGAAAAATCTTTGCATTGTCATGATATACAGGCCTCCCCCGCAAGAGGAAGAGGTGGAAAGAGAGTTAATTGAAGACATACGCAGCATTGCTAGGAATGAGGAAGTGCTGCTGATAGGGGATTTCAATATGCCAGATATTGATTGGCACATTCCTGCTGCAGTATCATCTAGAAGTAAGGAGATCCTGGATTCTCTACAGGGAGAACTATTCAGTCAATTGGTAACAGACCCCACACGTGAAGGGGCCATACTGGACTTGGTGCTTACCAATGGTGAAAGTGTTTCTGATGTTATAGTGGGAGATCATTTTACATCCAGTGATCACCAGATGGTGTGGTTCAGTATTTGGACTAGGGCTGATATAATCCATTCAAAAGCGAGGATCTTAGACTAGGAAAACTAACACTGCCAAGATGGGCCAATACCTCAGGGAGTCATTAGCGGGATGGGAACAGCTGGGGGATGTAGGAAAATAGTGGGCAAAACTGAAAGGGGATATTTTAAGGGCAACCAACCTTTTTATTAAAATAGTAAATAAAGGTAAAAGGAAAAGGAGACCGCTATGGTTTTTGAAAGAAGTAGCTGAAAAGGTGAAGAAAAAGAGGGAGGCATTCATGAAATGCAAGAGATCACAGAGAGAAGACAGGAATCTATATTTGGGAAAAACTTATAGAAGCTAGCAAAGTAATCAGAAAAGCAAAGATTCAAAAAGAGGAGGAAATAGCCATTGCAGTAAAATGGGGGGATAGGACATTTTTCAGATATCTTAGTAAAAAAAGGAAGGGCAAAGTGGTATTGTCAGACTCAAGGGTGAAGGGGAGGAAATATGTAGAAGCTGATGAGAATAAAGTGGAATTACTGAACACATTTTTCTGTTCTGTGTTCACAGATGAAGAACCAGGAACAGGACCTCAGAAAACACCCACAAACAGGAACAGAAGTGAGGGGCATCTGGAAGAATTTTCAGAAGACTGTGTTTGTGATAAACTAGCTAAACATAAAGTAGACAAAGCGATGGGACCAGATGGGATACACTCTAGAATACTGGGGGATGTTGTAGCAGCGCCACTGACTGACCTTTTCAATGCCTCGTTGGAGTCGGAAATGGTGCTAAAGGACTAGAGAGAGGCTCATGTGGTCCCCTTACACAAAGCGGAAGTAAGGATGTGGTTGAAAACTACAGGCCGGTTAGTTTAACTTCGGTGGTGAGTAAATTAATGGAAATGCTGCTGAAAGAGGAAATAGTGAGGTTTCTGGAGTCCAGCGGATTACAGGATCCTAGGCAGCATGGATTCACCAGAGGCAAGTCTTGTCATACAAATCTGATTGATTTCTTTGACTGGGTGACCAGGGAGTTGGGCCGAGGGAGAGCCCTTTTTCAGAAATCCAGTCAGAGACTGAACCAAACCAAAAAGCCGATTAGATTATATGGAGGAAATGCAAGATGTTTGCATACAGGTCCGTATTGAGCTGCAATCGCACCCTGTGCGACTTGCAGCTCGGGCGCACACCCCACATACTTCTGTCCAGCGCTGCCAGCTCTTTTCCTGCTGCTACTGCCGCCCTCTGTTTTTCTCACAGCAGCGCCGGCAGCAGGGAAAGAGCAGGCAGTGCTGGAAGGAGGTTTGGGGAGGAGGAGGGGGGCATGCGCCCGATCTGAATGGTGCCGGCACTTTAAGCAGATCTGTCCCTCCCTGCTCTGATATTGCGTCAGAAGAGGGAGGGACCATACCTGCTTAAAGTGCTGCGAAAAAGCTTGGGGAGTGCATTTTGGCTGCCTGCTATTGTCCTGCCAGTGGCGGCAGGGAAACAGCAGAGAGCTGAAATGCGCCACCCAAGCCTTTGAGCCCTGTGCGACTGCACTGCTTGCACATGTCTAGGTACGGTCCTGTTTGCACACCATTTTAATAAAAGACAGCAAGAACCAACAGCACAGTTTATAAAACTAAATTATAATTCATTTTTATGTTGTTGTGTTAAACTGCGTTACGGTTCTTGCTTTTTCTTTTTCAATATATATTTTGCATCCATAGTAGGTGCAGAGCAGAACCAGGACTCAATATTTAAAAAAAGAAATCTGATTCTGATATCCCTAACAACAACAACCACCACTCTTCTCCAGTACCAGGCATATTGTGAACTAATACAAAGCCCTACAACAAAGAGCAAACCTACCATACCATACCATATCTGCACAAACTTCCAAAACTCACATAAGAAACCCATCCAAAATAGCGTCACTGTAAACAGTGGGCCCTGGAATATCCATACACTTATTTGAAAAGCTGAACAAGTCAAATTACTACAGTACGGTATAGATCTTTATGTACAAACTCCATGTTAACAGAACACCTGACCTCAGTCACACACTCACAACATCGACCCACACCAAATGCAGAATAAGTAACCACAATCTAAAGTAAAAATAAAAATATGTAGACAAAATTTAAACTGAAACCCCAGGAAGCCAGAGTCCACATGCAGTGCAACATCAGATAAATGGAAGTAGTTCCCCAATACTCTGTAAAATATAAAAATAGCACAAAGTCCAATGACTAAAATTAAATAAAGTTATTTTTTCTTCCTTTGTTGTCTGACCATTTTACTCTCTCAACATGCTGGTCTCGATCTGAGGCTTCTGCTTTCCTGTCTTCTCTTAGCTCTCTTTCTGTGATCTATGGTCCATCTGCCATTTCTTATCTCCTCTTTTGTTTTCTTCACTTCCTTCCATCAGCCCATTTCGAGTTCTAGTAACCTCCCCAGTATCAGCCCCCTTTCCAGTCCTCCCCTCCCAGTACCTTCCAATGTCATCCGCCTTGTATTTCCACGTTTGCCACTGGTGTCCATTCCCTTCCAGTCACCCTACTTCCCCACTGTCCAGCCCCTTCTAATCCAAATACCATCCCAGATATCAGCTCAAGTCCACTCTCAGTGCCACGTCCCCAGTCAGCTCCCTTCCAGTCGCCCTACCCTCTGTCCAGCCCCCTTCTAGTGCCATTCGCATGTCAGCTCCCTTCCAGCCTCCTCCCCATTACCCAACCACCTACCACTCCTATCCCCAAGTGTCAGCTCCCTTCCAGTCTCCCTTCAGTACATCCTAGGTGTCATCTCCTTTCCAGCCTCCTCCTTCCCCCATGTCAGCTCCCTTCCTACCCCCTCCTGCTCCTGGCAGACCCTCTCAGTATCCACTCCCTTCCAGTCCTATTTTACCATCCCCCTGCATCAGCCCATTTGTAGCCCTAGCCCCTAGTTTTCTTCCAGGGCCAGCAGCACTCTCCTCCCCTCCCCCATTAGCCCATTTCCTGCCCTATCCCCCTTATCAGCCCACTCCAGTCCTAGCCCCCCATTCAGCCCATTACCAGTCCTAGCTCATTTCCAGTGCTAGCTCCCCATCCATTACCAGTCCTACCTCCCCATGTCCATTTCCAGTCCTAGCCCCCCAATCAGCCCATTTCCTGTACTAGCTCCCCTAATTAGCCCATTTTGAGGCCTAACCCCAACAATCAGCCCATTACCAGTCCTAACACCCTCCCGATCAGCCCATTTCCAGTTCTAACCCCCCTCCCGAACAGCATATTTCCCTTCTTAACCCCCCCATCAGCCCATATCCAGTTCTACCCCCCCATCAGCCCATATCCAGTTCTACCCCCCCATCAGCCCATTTCCAGTTCTAACCCCCCCATCAGCCCATTTCCAGTCCTAGCCACCCCCAATAGCCCATTACCCATCCTAGCTGCCCTCCCGATCAGCCCATTACCAGTCCTAACCCTCCCCCATAGCCCATTATCAGTCCTAACCCTCCCCCCATAGCCCATTTCCAGTCCTAGCCCTACCCCCATCAGCTCATTAATATTTCCTATGCAACCACCCCACCCCCCAGCCCAGGGAAACCGACCCCCCCCCCCCATGATCAGAGAAGCTGCTGCCGGTGCGGCAGCAGCAAAATGAAGTGTCCTGCGGCCCCCCGCCTCCCCGGCAGAGTCCTCCTTGTATTTCCCTCAGCGCCGGCTGATTTTCAGAGCCACGAAGGGAGAATTTCCCTTTCTCGTGGCTCTGTTAAAGCTGAGCCCACCGGCGCTGATGGAAAACAGGTCTTTCCTGTCGTTGAAACCATTGGTTTTAGCTTTGGGGGCTTCCTTCGACTTCAGATTTCCCTGTAAATGTATTATAGTGTATCAGGATGTGCAATATGTATTTTTGATTCTCTTCATTTGGAAGCCTTCCTTCAGAGTAAGTCATGATGTGATATTGTTATTTCTCTGTATTGCCTAGTTTAGAGGGTTAAGTTTATTTTGTTCCTGCGAAATGGATTTTCCTGGTTTCCTTGATGGGGATTTGAGCTTTTCATGTTGTTGTTAAGTGCCGTCGAGTCGGAGTCGACTCATGGCGACCCTCTGGATAGCTATCCTAAATTGTGTTCGGTCTCCAGTCAGGTGGCTCATTGTTGACAGACTGGTACCCGTAGCTGCTGTTATTGTATCGATCCATCTCATTGCTGGCCTTCCTCTTTTGCACTGACCTTCTATCTTGCCAAGCATAATGTCTTTCTCTAATGATCTCTCTCTTCGCATGATGTGTCCAAAGTATGAAAGTCGAAGTCTTGTCATCTGAGCTTCTAAAGAAAGCTTAGGTTTGATCTCCTCTAGTACCGACTGGTTTGTTCTTCGGGCAGTCCATGGTATACACAGTATTCGCCGCCAGCACCATAATTCAAAGGCATCAATTTTCTTCCTGTCTGTCTTTTTCACTGTCCAGCTTTCACATCCATATGATGTTATTGAAAATACCATGGCTTGAACAAGTCGAATCTTTGTATGGAGAGACACATCTCTGCTCTTGAGAATCTTATCTAGGTCTTTCATAGCCATTCTGCCAAGAGCAATGCGTCGTCTGATTTCTTGACTGCTTGTTGCTTCTTTATTGATAGTTGATCCAAGTAGGTTAAAGTTGTTCACAATTTCAATTTCTTCTCCTTCAACGATGAACCTGTTGATTATGCCAGTTGTCATGATCATTGTCTTCTTTACATTAAGGTGCAGGCCCATTTTGAGACTATGTTCTTTGATTGTGAGAAGCAAATGTTTCAGATCATCTTCACTTTCAGCCAGTAATGTGGTATCATCAGCATAGCGAAGGTTGTTGATGACTCTTCCACCAATCTTCACACCTCTGTTGTCTTCATACAATCCTGCTTCTCTGATGATTTGTTCTGCATACAAATTAAACAGGTAGGGGGAAAGTATGCAGCCTTGTCGTACACCTTTGTTTATTTTAAACCATTCTGTTTCTCCTTGTTCCGTTCGAACTGTTGCTTCTTGATCAATGTACAGATTGTGCAAGAGAACGATCAGGTGTTCTGGTATACCCATGCTTCTTAATGTGGCCCAGAGTTTCTCATGGTTTACACAGTCAAAAGCCTTGCTATAGTCGATAAAGCACAAATAGATATCCTTTTGGTATTCTTAAGTCTTTTCAAGGATCCATCTCATATCCGCAATGATGTCTCTCGTTCCTCGCCCTTTCCTGAACCCTGCTTGCACTTCAGGTAGTTCTTGTTCCAGGTATGGTTGCAATCTCTTTTGAATAATCTTCAGTAGAATCTTGCTGGCATGTGGGATCAGAGCGATTGTGCGATAATTTCCACAGTCAGTTGGATCACCTTTCTTTAGTATTGGTATAAACACAGATCTTTTCCAGTCAGTTGGCCATGATGTTGTCTTCCATATTTCTTGGCAGAGTCTTGTGAGTACGGTAACAGCTGCATCAGATTGCTGCAATACCTCTATGGGAATGCTATCAATGCCTGGCGCTTTGTTCTTTGATAAGGCTTTCAATGCTGCTTCAACTTCTTCTTTCATCACCAATGGTTCCCGATCATAAGGTACAGGTTGAAAGGGCTGTTGGTCCACTTGATCTTTATCATATAAAAACTCTGTATATTCCTTCCACCTTTTCTTGATCTTCTCAGCATCATTCAACATAGAACCTTGAGCATCTTGTAACATTCCAATTCGAGGCTGGAACTTTTTCTTTAACTCTCGTAGCTTTAGGAAATCCGATCTTGTTCTTCCTCTAATAGTTTCTGCTTCTATTTCCTTGCAAGTGTCATTGTAGTACTTTTCCTTGTCCTGTCTTGCTGCACGTTGGAAATCTCTGTTGAGTTCTGTGATTGTTTTTCTTTCTCCTCTGGCTTTAGCTTCTCTGCGTTTCTGGGCAATTTTCAGAGTTTCTTCCGTCATCCATTTTGGCCGTTTTTGCTTTTTCACCTTTTGTAGAGACTTCTCGCTTTCTTCCAACACAACCTTCTTGATGTCATTCCATAACTCTTCCGGAGCTCTGTCATTTGTATCTAAAGCAGCAAATCGATTTTGCAGGCAGTCTTTAAATTCCAGTGGTATATTCTCAAGGTCATATTTTGCTGCATTCATGAGTGGTTTGCTCTTTTTCAACTTTAGCTTGAGTTTGCATACTAGTAGTTGATGATCTGTACCACAGTCAGCTCCAGGTTTTGTCTTTGTTGATGTTACAGAGCTTTTCCATCGTTGACTTCCACATATGTAGTCAATTTGATTTTTATATAATCCATTCGGTGAAGTCCATGTGTACAGTCGCCGCTTGTGTTGCTGGAAGAAGGTGTTTGAGATGAATAGATCATTGGTCTTGCAAAATTCTATCAGTCTTTCTCCAGCTTCATTTCTGTTGCCAAGTCCATATTTTCCAACTACTTTGCCTTCTTCTTTGTTGCCAACTTTTGCGTTCCAGTCACCCATGACTATCAGGATATCCTGTTTGCATGTTCTGTCAATTTCAGCTTGTACTTGTTCATAGAACTCTTCAATTTCATATGTGATTGTAATTTATATTATGAATTTGTCAATTTTTCTTTTTTTCTTCTATATTGTTAGGATCTGATTAAATTCAGGATCAATCAACCACACATGTATGGTATTTAATAAGCTATTTAATATGACAATTAGCTTGATAATAAGTTAGTGACATTACAATAGAACAATAATTTAGTGATATTACAATGACAATAAAATAATTGATATTGCATCTCCAAACTCTCTGTCCCTTACAAGAACAGAACAATGTGTCACCAAACTGCCAGCATCACAGCGCATTTTCAACATCATCTGGGAGAGCCTCAGCAAAGGCTGAAGAAAAGTCTCGGATTATAAATATAAATAAATATAAATATAAATTTAGATTCTTCTCAATAAGCATAACAGTATGAGTAAACAGTATCCCTTTCCCACTAACTTTATTGGTCCAGCTCTGTTTGTCTCTCTCTGCTCTGGGAAGAGCAGTGCCCTCACAGTGCTCTGCTAGAGAGGTGGATATTTAACTCCTGTGACAACTTGCTGTGAGTTCTAGCTGTCTATTTGATTATTTATTTATTTATTGTCTTATTGGTGTGCTACTTCACCTCCCTGTTCCCTTTAGTTTTGCACTTGAGCTCCTCAGCTGTATAACTTACCTTGCCTCTCTCAACTAACTGGCTTTTGTGTGGTAGCCAGGTTAACTGTTGCTTTAAATTAAATCTCTCTCCCTGCTCTATCCCCAGAACCTGCTGGGTTTTAAACTTTTTTTCCTGCTCTAGCCTACCAGAGGGACTACCCCCCCCCCTGCTGAGGTATTGTATAGCCGCCTTCCTGTCTCCTCCTCCCACGTGTGCATAGTTCTGTTTGCCTCTCTCTGCTCTGGGAAGAGCAGTACCCTCACAGTGCTCTGCTAGAGAGGTGGATATTTAACTCCTGTGACAACTTGCTGTGAGTTCTAGCTGTATATTTGATTATTTATTTATTTATTGTCTTATTGGTGTGCTACTTCACCTCCCTGTTCCCTTTAGTTTTGCACTTGAGCTCCTCAGCTGTATAACTTACCTTGCCTCTCTCAACTAACTGGCTTTTGTGTGGTAGCCAGGTTAACTGTTAATTTAAATTAAATATCTCTCCCTGCTCTGTACCCAGAACCTGATGGGTTTAAACTTTTTTTCCTGCTCTAGCCTACCTGAGGGACTACCCCCCTCCCCCCCTGCTGAGGGTACAGGACAGGGTACTTTGTAACAGCCCTCTTCTTTTAATAGGTCTTATCTACCTCCCACCCTCCCCAACACCCACCCACCCCTGGGGTAATTGTAGCTTTATAGGTACTTAAACATCTTAGAGGGAAGGGGCCGCTCTCAGGTGCAGCTCTTTATCCAAATCAGTCATACACTGAGGACCTGAGATTAATTAAGCTTCAGGTGAAAAAGGTATATTAGAGGTATTAGATACACTTTTATTAGTATAAGCACCTACACCAACTCTTAGTGAATACAGAATTTTAAGACCTAAACACAAGCTTTAAACTAAGATGCAGACAACAGTCCAGCAGCGAGATGGGGGCTTTCCAGTCTTTTGTATTGAGTGTCACATAAGAACATAAGAACGTAAGATATGCCATACTGGGTCAGACCAAGGTCCATCAAGCCCAGTATCCTGTTTCCAAAAGTGGCCAATCTAGGTCAGGTCATACGTACCTAGCAGTTTCACCAAAAGAGACAGGTTCCACAATGCTTGTACTGGGTCAAGAATTGATATTCTGGGACCCTTCTTAATAATGGTTTATGGACCTTTCCTCCAGGAACTTGTCCAAACCTTTTTTAAACCCAGCTACACTAACAGCCTTTACTACATCCTCCGGTAACAAATTCCAGAGTTTGATTACACGTTGAGTGAAAAATATATTTTCTTTTATTAGTCCTAAATAGTTTACCCTGTAGCTTCATTGCATGTCCCCTAGTTTTTCTATATTCTGATAACATAAACAATCGATCTACATTTACCCGTTCCACTCCGTTCATTAATTTATAGACTTCTATCATATCTACCCTCAGCCGTCTCTTTTCCAGGTTAAAGAGCCCTAACCTTTTTAGCCTTTCTTCATAGGAGTATCCTTCCATCCCCTTTACCATTTTGGTGGCTCTTCTCTGAACCTTTTCTAATAACTCTATATCCTTTTTAAGATACGGCGACCAGAATTGCACACAATATTCAAGGTGCGGTCTCACCATGGAATGATATAGAGGCATTATAATATCTTTTGTTTTATTTTCCATTCCTTTCCTTATGATACCTAGCATTCTATTTGCTCTCTTGGCTGCCGCTGCACACTGGACCGAGGATTTTAACATGTTATCCACAATGACACCTAAATCCTTTTCCTGGGTGGTGGATCCTAATGTGGAACCTTGCATCTTGTAACCATAGTTTGGGTGGTTCTTCCCTAGGTGCATAACTTTGCACTTGTCCACATTAAATTTCATCTGCCATTTTGATGCCCAGTCTTCTAATTTATCAAGATCCTCTTGCAATTTTCCACAATCCTCTTGGGTTTTAACAACTTTAAATAGTTTAGTGTCATCTGCAAATTTGATAACCTCACTTGTTATTCTACTTTCCAGATCATTTATGAATATGTCAAAAAGCAACGCACCCAGCACAGATCCCTGGGGTACACCACTATTCAACTTTCTTCATTGGGAAAATTGACAATTTAGCCCAACCCTCTGCTTTCTATCTCTTAATCAGTTCTTGATCCACAGTAGTACATTGTCGCCTATCCCATGACTCTTTAGTTTTGCCAAAAGTCTCTGATGAGGGACCTTGTCAAAGGCTTTCTGAAAGTCCAGATACACTATATCAACCGACTCACCTTTGTCCACCTGTTTATTCACACTTTCAAGAAAACATAACAGATTAGTAAGACAAGATCTTACTTGTATAAAGCCAGGTTGGCTGTCTCCCATTAGGCCATGACTATCTACATGCTGGGTAATTTTATTCTTTATGATGGTTTCTACCATTTTTCCTGGTACTGACGTGAGACTCACCGGTCTGTTGTTTCCCGGATCACCCCTGGAACCCTTTTTAAAAATTGGTGTTACATTGGCGATCCTCCAATCTTCAGGTATTAGAGATGATTTTAATGATAGTTCACAGATTACTAATAGCAGGTCTGCAATCTCATATTTCAGTTCTTTCAACACCCTTGGATGTATACCATCCGGCCCAGGTGATTTGCTACTCTTCACTTTATCTAATAGTTGTAATATATCTTCCCGATGTATCGATATTTCCTTCAGTTCTTTCGCACCTTTAAATACCACTGCGGTCATGGGTAACATCCCTACATCTTCCTCAGTAAAGACTGAAGCAAAGAATTCATTCAGTCTCTCCGCTATCGCCTTGTCGCCTCTTAGTTCCCCTTTAACTCCTCTATCATCTAATGGACCAACTGACTCTCTCACAGGTTTTTTGCTACGAATGTACTTGAAAAAATCTTTATTTCGCGTTTTTGCTTCCACAGCAAGCTTCTTCTCAAATTCTCCCTTTGCCTGCTTTATCAATGTCTTGCATTTGACTTGCCAGTGCTTGTGCTGTTTCCAGGTTTCTTCGTTTGGCCCTTTTTTTCCATTTCCTGAAAGATGATTTTTTGGCAACAACAGCCTCTCTGACCTCACCTTTAAACCATGCTGGCAGTTTTTTGGACTTCCTTCCACTTTTCTTAAAGCGTGGAATACAGCTGGTCTGGGCTGCCAAGATAGTATTTTCAACAACACCCAAGCTTGATGTAAGTCTTTAACCTTTGCAACTGCTCCTTTTAGTTTTTTCTTAACTATTTTCCTCATTTTATTATAGTCTCCCTTTCGAAAGTTAAAAGATAGTACTGTGGATTTCCGTACTATCCCTCCTCCACTAATTAAATCAAAGGCGATCATGCTATGATCACTATTGCTAAGTGGCCCCAACACCCTTATCTCTTGCGCTAGATCTGGTGTTCCACTAAGGACTAGGTCTAATATGGCTTCCCCTCTGGTCGGTTCATGAACCAGCTGCTCCAAGAAGCAGTCATTTCCTTATCGTCTCTCCGGGCCAGTCCAGAACTGATGGGTAGTCAAATCTCCCTCCTCTAGCAGCTGAGGACTGAATACAGATTCTTGTTGCCAGGTTACCCAGCACCCCTCTGGAGGCAGCAAGGCAGTCTTATTGTCCTCAGCAGCTGAACTGGATGTGTGGAGATTTGACTCCCCACCAAGGTTCTGTTTTTCTTTTCCTTATATTATCAATTTTTGTTATTTTCTGGAAGAGTTTCACATTGGGGTTAGTGCTTTATCCTAGCTGGGTATATTAGCACTGTGCTGTTATACAGCTTGGCTGTGATTTTTTTTTTTTTTTACACGCTCCTTCACTGTGTGCTCATATCGGAGTATGGGGCAGAGCCTGTCTCCTCTACTCTGTTAGTGCCGATACTGGGAACCAGACCTGGGGGCCCCAGCTACTGGTATCCTTCTGCTCTGTCTCTCCTACCCCTCTTTCCGCTAGCAGCGATTCTCGGGGTATCAGGAGCGGTTTCGCTGAACCGGCATCAGTGCAGGTATTTGTCTGAATGCCGCGCCGTTTCCCTTCTCTTAGCTTTCCGGCTTCCTTCCCGCGGGCATTTTTTTCGGCGGGGGCTGTGCTTCGTGCTATTTCTCTTCTGTTTTGGGGGTCTCCGAGCTGCGGTTCTCGGGCCGGCAATGCAGGAACTGTTGGGGGATCCAATGGACCGCATTTCCACAGCGCAGTCCTCGGAGAAAAGCGCGGGAACGGCAGCCATCTTAGGGGGTCCTGACGTTTCCTCAGTTCCTCTGGAAAAGCTAAATCTAAGCATACCGCGGTGGATCTTGAACGGCCTGCGGTAACAGGCCTGCCACAGGAGCTTGATCCTCTTCTTTCTCCTGAGTTTATTCTCGCGTTTCACAGGGCTTATCTGCTTAAAAAATCTCAATCTCCTGTGCCAGGAGTGGCCGATTCACTCCTGACGCCTCAGGCTACTGTTTCTTGCAGGTCAGAGCCCGGAGAAGGGGTTTCTGGTTTGCCTGTCTTTCGCGATACTAAGGTGGATGACAGTTCTCTGGCTCCAGAGGTTCTGGGGCCAGAGGAAGGGGAGCTCCTGGCAGACTCGGATTTCGATTCCTGGCCCACAGAATTAGAGGAAGGAGAGTTGGGACCAGGGGAGGACCCTAATCTTTTTAGGGTTTTTAGAAGAGATGAGTTTTCGGCTCTGATAGCACAATCTCTATCTGCTCTCAATATTATTCCTCCGGTGGTGCAATGGGAACCTTTGGAGGATCCCTTGTTACAGGGTGTCAGGTCGGATCAAAAGTATTTTCCTTTCCACAGAGTCATAAAGCAAATGATAGAATCCGAATGGGAATTTCCGGAGGCTTCCTTGAGGGGCGCAAGGACGATGGCTCGTTTGTATCCTGTGCCTCAAGAGGAAAGGGAGCTCCTGCGTATGCCTAAGGTTGATGCTCTGGTGTCGGCGGTCACCAAGAAGACCACCATTCCCGTGGAGGGTGCTACGGCCCTTAAAGATATGCAGGACCGGCGCCTAGAGGGGCTTTTGAAGCAAGCCTTTGATGCCAGCGCCTTAGCGCTACAGGCGTCAGTGTGTGGAGCGTACGTATCTAGAGCTTCTATTAGGTGGAGTCAGCTGACTTCTGCTCCCGAGGGTGCCTCTGCTCCTTCTCTACAGGGCGCTCAGCTGGAATCTGCGGCAGCTTATCTAGCGGATGCCTTTTATGATTTGATCCGTATTTCCGCAAAAGCTATGGCTTCCATGATTGCGGCCCGTCGCTTTCTTTGGCTGCGTAATTGGGCGGCGGATGCTTCATCCAAAGCCCATCTCAGTAAACTACCCTATAAGGGTAAGCTGCTCTTTGGGGAAGCGCTAGAGAAGATTGTTAAGGATTTAGGTGACTCCAAGGGAGGACGTCTTCCGGAAGACCGTCCTCGAACAGTTAAGCAGTCCTCTTTTTCTCGGGGACAGGGGAGCGTGCTTTACTCCTTATCAGCGGGGTCGTTTTCAATCCCGGGGGTCGTCCTTTCGAGGCGCTAGAGGTTCCGGTAGAGGCTACTTCGGTAACACCTCCCCTTCCCTTAAGAAGCCACAATGATGCGAGGCCGGTCCAGGCGGAGCTTCCGGTAGGAGGTCGATTGCAGGCGTTTGCCTCCGCTTGGGCCGCCATCACCACCGACAGGTGGGTGCTTCAGATTGTCAGAGAGGGGTATTCCCTCGAGTTCGCTTGTCCTCTGGCAGACGCCGCCTTTTTCTCTCCTTGTGGTCCGCTGGCCAAACGGAGGGCAATCCACGACACATTACAGGGCTTATTGCAGCTCCAGGCCGTGGTACCCATACCTCGGGACCAGTACGGCTTCGGTCGATACTCGATTTATTTCGTGGTACCCAAAAAGGAGGGCACTTTTCGGCCCATTTTGGATCTGAAGCATGTGAACCGGTGTCTGCGCGTCTCTCATTTCCGGATGGAAACTTTGATGTCGGTAATTCGCTCCGTGCGTCCCAGAGAGTTTCTCTCTTCCATCGATTTGACAGAGGCTTACCTCCACATTCCTATCAAGCCGGAACATCAGCGCTTTCTTCGTTTTGCGATTCCCATGGGTCATTTCCAGTTTCGGGCTTTACCATTTGGTCTAGCAACGGCACCGCGCACCTTCACCAAGGTGATGGTGGTGGTGGCGGCGGCTCTTCGTAGAGACGGTGTTCAGGTTCATCCTTATCTGGACGACTGGTTGATTCGGGCGGCGTCAAGAGCGGAGTCGCTCACGGCGACAGTTCGGGTGGTTTCTTGTCTCGAGAACCTGGGCTGGATTGTGAACCAAGCCAAAAGTCGTCTGCAGCCGGTCCAGCGGCTTCCTTACCTAGGGGTGTTATTCGCCACGGACAAAGGGCTGATCCTCTTGCCTCCGGAGCGTGTGCGGAAGATTCTCGCTCACGTGTCCGGGTTTTTGCGTCTTCTCGCTCCAACAGCTTGGAAGTACTTGCAGTTACTGGGGCTGATGGCAGCAGCCTTGGATCTGGTGCCATGGGCCCGGGCGCACATGCGGCCGCTCCAGCAGGTGCTGCTGTCACGGTGGTTTCCACAGCGTCATCCACTTTCACGACGCTTGAGCTGTCCCGAGCATGTCAGGCTCAGTCTTCAGTGGTGGTCGGATCCGGACCATCTTCTGGCGGGCTTTCCTCTGACCCTCCCGGATTGGATCTTGGTCACTACAGATGCCAGTCTCACCGGTTGGGGGGCACATTGTTTGACTCACATAGCGCAGGGCGCCTGGTCGCCGGAGGAGACGAGGTGGTCCATCAATCGTCTGGAACTCAGAACGGTCTATCTAGCACTGCTAGCCTTTGCCGAGCTTCTGGAAGGAAAGCCGGTTCGTGTCTTCTCTGACAATCTGGTGACCATCTCCTACATAAATCGCCAGGGCGGAACGGGGAGTCTCCCTCTCCTGGAAGAGAGTCAACGTTTGTTTCAATGGGCGGAGCTGCACCTCACGGCTCTTTCAGCGTCTCATGTGGCAGGAAAGAGCAATGTGCAAGCCGACTATCTCAGTCAGAATCTGCTGGATCTGGGAGAGTGGGAGCTCCATGCGGAAGTCTTTCGCGAGATCACGTTGCGTTGGGGTCACCCGGTTATGGACTTGATGGCAACTCTTCGCAATGCAAAGACAGGGCGTTTTTACAGCCGGCGCAGGGAACATATGTCGGAGGGCCTCGACGGTCTCGTTCAACCTTGGCCGGCGGGGCAGCTTCTCTGTGTGTTTCCTCCGTGGCCGTTGGTAGGTACAGTTGTTCACAGGGCAGCCTCTCACGACGGCCGAGTGATCCTTATTGCTCCGGATTGGCCTCGGCGTCCTTGGTACGCCGATCTGATGCGGCTTCTGGTGGAGCCGCCGTGGCGGTTACCCGCTCGGACGGACCTGCTTCATCAAGGTCCCGTGCCGATGCCTCAGGCAGATCAATTTTTGCTTACGGCATGGCTCTTGAGCGGGAACGTTTGCGCCGCAAAGGTTATTCCTCAACGGTGATTGCTACTTTGTTACAGTCACGCAAGCGCTCCACGTCGTTGGCTTACATCCGCGTGTGGCACGTGTTTGAAGCCTGGTGTGCTGAGCGCGCCTTGCGGGCCCGTGGGTCTTCTATTCCGGATGTTCTCGCCTTTCTTCAGGAGGGGCTGGAGAAGGGTCTTGCTCTTAGCACGCTTAAGGTGCAGTTGGCAGCGCTGACGGTTTTTCGTGGTACGAGTCGCGGATCTCGTCTTTCCTCGCATCCGGATGTTCTTCGATTTCTTACAGCGGCTCGGCATATTCGTCCTCCTGTTCGGCAAGTTATTCCTCCTTGGGATTTGAATCTGGTACTCGAGGCGCTCACTGTCTCTCCCTTTGAGCCGCGTTCCTCCAGTTATATCCGGGAGTTATCCTGGAAGACGGCATTTTTGGTAGCCTTATGTTCTGCTCGTCGCATTTCAGACTTGCAAGCGCTTTCCTGTCGGCCGCCTTTTCTACAGTTTTCGGTGGAAAAAGTGGTTTTGCATCCGGTTCCGTCTTTTCTGCCTAAGGTAGTCTCAGCCTTTCATCTGAACCAGTCTGTTACGCTGCCCACCTTCGTTACGTCGGGGGCCGAGGATCATTTGGATCATTCTCTACGCAGATTGGATTTGGGGCGTGTGCTCCGTTGATATCTTAAGGAAACTGAATCGTTTCGGCAATCCGATAGGTTGTTCGTGCTCTATGGGGGGCCGTCCAAGGGGAAAGCGGCCTCCAAAGCTTCCATCGCGCGTTGGGTAAAGCAGGCCATTAGAGTCGCATATGAATCCAGAGGTAAGACCGTGCCTGTCGGTCTTCGGGCTCATTCTACCAGGGGTCAAGCGACCTCGTGGGCGGAGTCGGCTTTGGTTCCTCCGGTGGATATTTGTCGTGCGGCGGCCTGGTCTTCTCTACATGCTTTTTCGCGACATTATCGTTTAGATGTCCTTGCCCATCAGGATGCGTCTGTGGGGGCTTCCGCCGTCATAGCGTGGCTCACAGGTCCCTCCCAGGGTTAGTTACTGCTTTGGTACTACCCATCAGTTCTGGACTGGCCCGGAGAGACGATAAGGAAGGAGAAATTAGACCTTACCTGCTAATTGTCTTTCCTTGAGTTCTCTCTGGGCCAGTCCAGAGCCCGCCCTATCAGTGTCCTAGGTATCTTTTCAGTGCTGTATATTTCACGTTTATCGCCGTGTTTGTAGGTCAAGATATGCCATGATGACAAACAAAAAAGAAAAAGAGGGAAATATTCTTCCCTGCGACCGTGCTACTAGACAGTCACAACGCACGGTAAGCAGCCTTCTGTGTAACTCTTCCACTGTTTTCGTGAGTTCTTCGTTTTGTTTTATCTTTCTGCTTTGCTTGATACATTAAGACTGCCTTGCTGCCTCCAGAGGGGTGCTGGGTAACCTGGCAACAAGAATCTGTATTCAGTCCTCAGCTGCTAGAGGAGGGAGATTTGACTACCCATCAGTTCTGGACTGGCCCGGAGAGAACTCAAGGAAAGACAATTAGCAGGTAAGGTCTAATTTCTCCTTATGTCATCTTGGAACTTTATCTCCCTAGCATGTCCTGCCGTGACACTGACCCAGTCGATACCGGGGTAATTGAAATCACCCATTACACAGGTACACTACCAAAAAACTGCCTCCAGTTTTGCAACTGATTCCTATAGATTTTGGGGTGCTGAATCCAGGAAAAATAGCCAAAATGTTCCATCACGTCACGTTTTCTTGCAAAATTAGATTTCTTACCCCTATAAGGAATGTTCACATAATTTCTTTTTAGCCGACTGCAGTTTATTTTCTTGGCCCAAAATAGAGGTTGTAATGGTTAACTAACTAGAAACACTCCCTCATGATATTTTAGAGTGTTTTGTATTCATTTTATACATTGACAGGACAATTGGGAGGCGGGGGGCTAAATCCAGTACTCGCGCTGGCGCATGTTCTTTCCTGTTCGCCTCGCCTCGCCTCGTTCGCTCGCTCAAACACGGTGGTTGCGACATGAACGTTCCTGTCAAATTTCAGTTTCTTGCAAGTTCATTATTACCTTTTGTTTGCTCAGTCGTAATCCAGCTTTATTCTGAAGTGGCTCACTACAGTTGTAGTTTGCAGTGCTGTGTATTTGTGATGGCTCACAGAGCCAGAGGTTGCGTCAACTCTCCGGACAGTTTTTGTTTTATTTGTGGGGAATATACCGTGAAAAAGCGGCAGAGGAACATTTCTGCATTTATTAAAAAAGTATATTTCGCCTATTTCGGTTTGAAGTTAGGCGATCAAGACAAACCGTGGGCTCCTCACAAAGTGTGCAAGACATGTGAGGAAGATCTACGCTTATGGATGAAAGGTAAAAAAACAAGCATTTCGTTTCGGAATACCTATGATGTGGCGTGAACAAAGTGACTGCTATTTTTGCTCTTGCATTGTGAAGGGATACAACTTAAAAAATAAGAACGTAATAAGTTACCCCAACCTTCCCTCAGCAATTAGGCCTATGCCTTATAGCAACGAAGTACCTGTGCCTGAACCACCAAAATCTTTGGATCATATTTGTGTGGACGGTTCTGATCATGATGAGACTCATCAGATGGCTTTTCCCGATGAGTCCAGTACTTCCGAGTTTGAAACTGAACCAGATCCGAAACCTGAACTTTTCTCTCAAGCTGAATTGAATGATTTAGTCCTGGATTTAGGACTCCCAAAAGATGCTGCCCAACTGCTAGGTTCTCGGCTTAAACAGAAAAATCTATTGTCACCAGGAACAACTTTTTATTGGTACCGCGCAACCGCGAGACACAATTTTTGAAGTATTTCAGCAAAGAGGAAGATTTGGTATTTTGCAACGATATATACGGAGTGATGGAAAAGTTTAAACTCAAGTATGATCCTGCTGAATGGTGGCTGTTCATTGATTCGTCAAAAGACAGCATAAAAGGTGTTCTTCTTCATAATGGCAACACATTCGCTTCAGTTCCTATTGCTCACTCTGTTATTCTCCAAGAAAAATACGAGAATTTGGCCCTGATTCTTCAGAAGATTCGTTATGATGAGCATAAGTGGATGATTTGTGGAGATTTTAAAATTCTATCCATGCTATTAGGGCAGCAATCCGGTTTCACCAAATATCCCTGCTTCCTTTGCTTGTGGGATAGCCGGGCCCGCGACCTACACTGGGGGAAAAAAGACTGGCCAATTCGGGAGTATTTGAGACCCGGTGAGAAAAATGTTCTTCATGAGAGCTTGGTACCTCGTGATAAAATTCTATTACCACCTCTCCACATTAAGTTGGGTCTCATTAAGCAATTCATCAAGTCCCTTCCAAAAGATGGTGAGTGCTTTTGGTACCTTTGCTCAAAGTTCCCCCGACTTTCTGAAGCAAAGCTAAAGGAAGGAGTGTTTGTTGGCCCTGATATAAGGAAACTCATTTCAGATGGAGCATTCGCTGAAACGATGTCTGAGAAGGAAAAAGAAGCCTGGGATTCCTTCAAGGATGTTGTTCTCAAATTCTTGGGGAACAGGCGGGATGAGAACTATAAGGATATTGTTGCCAGGATGCTCAATGCCTTCAAAGAACAAGGCTGTAACATGAGCCTGAAAGTCCATTTCTTGCACTCCCATGTGAACTACTTTCCCGAAAACTTGGGGGCGTACAGTGAAGAACAAGGTGAAAGGTTTCACCAGGACATCAAGGACGCAGAGAGAAGGTACCAAGGAAGATGGAACACCACTATGATGGCTGATTTCTGCTGGTTGCTGCTGCGGGAAACCCCAGATGAAAAATACGCCAAGCAGCGCACCAAGAGAAGCATTCGGGGGAAGAAGAAACGGGCCCACCAGGAGATTGATTGACCCAAGAATGACTTTAAAATCTAAACTGTGTTGACAAATATCGTGTTTTTACTAAACTTTGAAATAAAAATTTGCTAGTTATTACCACAGTGTCGGATCTCATTTATTAGAATTTTATTTTCACACCATCGGGTGTTTGTCTTCATGTATTGCAATGGTGCAGTTTGCGTTTTCTATTCTTACATACATACCTGTACAACATTTTTTGCACATTTCTTTGCTTTGCTTTCTGTCTAACCTCGCTCTTATATGCTCAATGTTTGTGCACATGTATGTGGCTGTTTTAAGTGCAGACAATTTTGCTACCATCACAGTGTGTTTTGTTGACATTACTCTATTCTTATGTGCTGCCTTGTTACAATTTTCTTTATTCTTATTTGAATAACTACTAAACAATTAGTATAAAGAATTCATCTAAGAAACTTTTATCTCGATCGCACTCAATCTGAAACGTTCACCTCAAACTGCTAACCCAATGTAGCAAAAAATCTGTACGTGATGGAGCAAATTGGTTACCAGATTTGGATTCAGCGCACCAAAAGACGTAAAAATCAATCGAAACATTAGAGGCAGTTTAAAAAATTTTTTTTTTAGTGTACCTGTGTTATTATTACTGCGCTGTAACTTTTGTTAGCTTCCTTGATTTCTTTGAGCATTTCATCATCCATTTATTCATTCTGGCCAGGCGGTCGATATTACCCCCCCCCCCCCCCCCCGCCATCGCCTTCCCCTTTTTACATGGAATTTCAATCAATAGAGATTCTACAGCAAATTTTGTTTACTGCAAAAATTTAATCCTTTGTAACTCAATGCCCTCTCTAACATAGAGCGCAACCCCTCCACCAATTTGATCAGCCATATCATTATGATATAGTTTGTACCCAGGTATCACAGTGTCCCACTGGTTGTCCTCCTTCCACCATGTCTCTGATATTCCAATCATATCTAACCTCTCATTTAGTGCTATATATTCTAACTCTGCCATCTTATTTTTTAGATTTCTAGCATTTGCATACAAGCATTTTAGAGACTGTATTTTATTCATATTAATTTGGCTATTTGGTAGACATGGGTAATTTGGGATCTTTAAGCTCTATCTCCTCCATACTCTAGGGCATTTGGGTACTTTACTCTTTTTTGGAACCCCTCTGCTTTTGGTAGTATCCTTCAAGGATACATTCTTCCGAACCATGCGCTCTTGGGCGACTGTCGGCTTTCCCCTATTATCTAGTTTAAAAGCTGCTCTATCTCCTTTTTAAAGGTTAATGCCAGCAGCCTGGTTCCATCCTGGTTAAGGTGAAGCCCATCCCTTTGGAAGAGCCCCTCCTTTCCCCAGAATGTTCCCCAGTTCGTAACAAATCCAAACCCCTCATCTCTGCACCATTGTCTCATCCACGCATTGAGACTCCGGAGCTCTGCCTGCCTTTTGGGTCCTGCGCATGGAACAGGAAGCTTTTCGGAGAACGCCACCCTTGAAGTTCTGGATTTCAACTTCCTACCTAAAAGCTTAAATTTAGCCTCCAGAACCTCCCTACCACATTTTCCTATGTCATTGGTACCGACATGTACCAAGACAACAGACTCCTCCCCAGCACTATTTAAGACCTTATCTAGGCGGTGCGTGAGGTCCGCTACCTTCGCACCAGGCAGATATGTTACCAGGCGATCCTCACGTCCACCAGCCACCCAGCTATCTACATGCCTAATGATCGAATCACCAACTATAACGGCTGTCCTAACCCTTCCCTCAGGGGTACATGGCCTTAGAGAAACTTCCTCGGTGCGAGAGGGGTTTACATCACCTGGAGGACAGGTCCTAGTTACAGGATCACTTCCTGCCACACCAGGGTGATGCTCTCCTGTCACGTGACCTCTCTCCTCCATGGCAACAGGGATGCTGACAGACTGGAGGTGGGACTTCACGACTATATCCCTGTAGGTCTCGTCTATGTACCTCTCTGTCTTTCTTATGTTTTCCAAGTCTGCTACTCTAGCCTCTAGAGAACAGACTCGTTCCCTGAGAGCAAAGAGCTCCTTGCACATAGTGCACACAGAAGACCTCTCACCAACTGGGAGAAAATCATACATGTGACACTCAATGCCAAAGACTGGAAAGCCCCCATCTCGCTGCTGGACTGCTGTCTGCATCTTAGTTTTAAGTTTTTGTTTAGATCTTTAAGTTCTTTACTTACTAAGGGTTGCCAATAAAAGTGTACCTAATACGTTAAATATACCTTGTTCACCTGAAGCTTAATTAATCTCAGGTCCTTAGTGTATGACTGATTGGGTAACGAGCTTCACCTGAGAGCACCTCCTGTCTGTTAAAATGTGTAAGTACCTATAAAGCTACGATTATCCCGGGGTCGGTGGGTGTGGGGAGGGAGGGAGGGAAATAATACTTATTAAGAGAGTGCTGCTGAGGTACGCTATATTCTTATTTGATTTAAATTATAGCTCTTTGCTGCTGCTAGGCTCTAACTTCTTATGAAATTTAAACTCCAAGCTCTCTGCTGGGTTCTAAATTTAACCAGAAAGCTCTCTTCTGTGTTTTAAATTTATGTATGATTTTCTCCCAGTTGGTGAGAGTTCTTAAGTATGCACTAAGTGCAAGGAGCTCTTTGCACTCAGGGAACAAGTACATTCTCTAGAGGCTAGAGTAGCAGACCCGGAAGACATAAGAAAGACAGAGAAGTACACGGACAAGACCTACAGGGATATAGTCCTGAAGTCCCACCTCCAGTCTGCCATGGAGTAGAGAGGTCACGTGGGAGGAGAGAGGTCACCCTGGTGTGGCAGGATGTCATCCTTAACTAGGACCTGTCCTCTAGGTGATGTAAAATCCTCTCGCACCGAGGACATTTCTCCAGGGCTATGTGCCCGTGAGGGCAGGGTTAGGACAGCTGTTATAGTTGGTGACTCGATCATTAGGCATGTAGATAGCTGGGTGGCTGGTGGATGTGAGGATCGCCTGGTAACATGCCTGCCTGGTGCGAAGGTTGCGGAACTCACGCACCGCCTAGATAGTATCTTAGATAGTGCTGGGGAGGAGTCTGCTGTCTTGGTACATGTCAGTACCAATGACATAGGAAAATGTGGTAGGGATGTTCTGGAGGCTAAATTTAAGCTTTTAGGTAGGAAGTTGAAGTCCAGAACTTCCAGGATAGAATTCTCCGAAATGCTTCCTGTTCCACGTGCAGGACCCAAAAGGCAGGCAGAGCTCCGGAGTCTCAATGCGTGGATGAGGCAATGCTGCAAGGATGAGGGTTTTGGATTTGTTAGGAACTGGGAAACATTCTGGGGAAAGGAGGGGCTCTTCCGAAGGGATGGGCTTCATCTTAACAGGGGTGGAACCAGACTGCTGGCATTAACCTTTAAAAAGGAGATAGAGAAGCTTTTAAACTAGAAAATAGGGGAAAGCCAACAGTCGCCCAAGAGCGCATGGTTCGGAAGAAGGTATCCTTGAAGGATACTACCGAAAGCAGTGAGTTTCCAAAAAAGAGTAAAGTAGCCCAAATGCCCTTGAGTACGGTGCAGACAGAGCATAAAGATTCTGAATTACCCATGCCTACCAATAGCCAGATTAATATTAATAAAATACAGTCTCTGAAATGCTTGTATGCAAATGCTAGAAGTCTAAACAATAAGATGGGAGAGTTAGAATATATAGCACTAAATAAGAGGTTAGATATGATTGCAATCTCAGAGACATGGTGGAAGGAGGATAACCAGTGGGACACTGTGATACCTGGATACAAACTATATCGTAATGATAGAACTGATCAAATTGGAGGAGGGGTTGCGCTCTATGTTAGGGAGGGCATTGAGTCAGAAAGGACTAAAGTTTTGCAGGAAACAAAATTTACTGTAGAATCTCTATGGATTGAAATTCCATGTATGAAGGGGAAGGTGATGGCAGTGGGGGTGTACTGTCGACCGCCTTGGCAGAATGAACAAATGGATGATGAAATGCTTAAGGAGATCAATGAAGCTAACAAAAGTTACAGCACAGTAGTAATAATGGGTGATTTCAATTACCCCGGTATCGACTGGGTCAGTGTCACGGCAGGACATGCTAGGGAGATAAAGTTTCTAGATGAAATAAATGACTGCTTCTTGGAGCAGCTGGTTCATGAACCGACCAGAGGGGAAGCCATCCTGGACCTAGTCCTTAGTGGAACATCAGATCTGGTGCAAGAAATAAGGGCGTTGGGACCACTTGGCAATAGTGATCATAGCATGATCGTGTTTGATTTAATTAGTGGAGGAGGGATAGTAAAGAAATCCACAGTACTACCTTTCAACTTTTGAAAAGGAGACTATGATAAAATGAGAAATATGGTTAAAAAAAACTAAAAGGAGCGGTTGCAAAGGTTAAAGACTTACATCAAGCTTGGGTATTGTTTAAAAATACTATCCTGGAAGCCCAGACCAGCTGTATTCCACGCATTAAGAAGAGTGGAAGAAAGTCCAAAAAACTGCCAGCATGGTTTAAAGGAGAGGTCAGAGAGGCTGTTGCTGCCAAAAAAACATCTTTCAGGAAATGGAAAAAAGAGCCAAATGAAGAAAACTGGAAACAGCACAAGCACTGGCAAGTTAAATGCAAAGCAATGATAAGGCAGGCAAAGCGAGCATTTGAGAAGGAACTTGCTACAGAAGCAAAAACACAAAACAAATACTTTTTCAAGTACATTCGTAGCAAAAGGCCTGTGAGAGAGTCAACTGGACCATTAGATGATAGAGGGATAAAAGGGGCAGTAAAAGGAGACAAGGCTTGTGATGGCCAAAATGTCCCCAAGCCCTTAGGAAAGGGAAAAGAGCACACTTTTACCTTAAGGGAGAGAAGCAGCAGGCGGGGATGTGAAACACAAAATGTTTTGAAACAGGAAAAAACTCACCTAGTGAATAGCTGCAGGCCACGCCCTAGCTTAGGAACAAGCTGTAGGGGTAATGAAGACCAGCTGGGGAAGCAACACGTGATCACTGCTCAGACACGTGCAAAGGGAGTTCCCAGGGGATTACAAAAGGAAAGTAACAGAGAACAGATGCAGTTGAGGCAGAGGCAGACGTTGGAGAGGAGGCAGCACTTGGAACACAGACACAGAGTGGAGAGAGCTGAGTCAGACAGTTCAGACAGTGGGGAAGAAAGTCTGAAGAGCAGCCTGCTTCCTGAGGCATATTCGGATGCCTATGCTAATGCTGAGGTTGAGAAACAGCATTACAGGAAGAAGGGAGTTCCCAGGGGAGGAGCTACTGGAGACTCAGAACGGAGCAGGAAGCCTAATGTGCTGGAGGGAGGAAAAAGCTCTCGGGTATCTGAAGAGAGAGGTATTTCCCAGGACAGCCCAGCCTTAGAGGAAACTGCTAGAGTATTCAAAGGAACAAGCCACAAAGCAGGGAAGTTTGCTTTGGAACCTGGAGGCAGATTTCCTTTGGAGAGAGATTTGAATGAGGACAGTTTTACTACAAGCCAAAGGCTTGGTAAAAGCCCATCTGATAACAGGAGAACCGTGAGTAACCCTCTGTCTAACAGACAGTTAAACAAGCTGAAAGCATTAAGCCATTCATGGAGAAAGGAAGAATTGCCAGTATGTGCTAAGCAGCCTAGAGACAGAAAAACCTCTAGGTGGAAGGAAATTCTTAAGCTTTTAGAAAGTGTAGAGCCGGGTATTACCAGGAGGAGTTTTAATCTCGATGTACCAGAGCCAGACACTGAAGATATGGAAATAGGAAGTTATCCTTCTGACAGTGAGTGTGAATGCCCAATGGAATGCGCTATATGTTACAAGACAAGTGTTTGAGCCTTGGAAAGGGGAGAGCTCAAACAGCTGCCTGATAGTTAAAAGGTGTAAACAGGCTGGACTGTGTTTTAAAAAGCCTTGTTACCTTTTTACAAATGTTCCTGGAATAAAACCAGAAAGTGCTTGCATGTGAATAAGTTTTAGCAAGGCAAACTAGCCCTGGTGTTAAAGAGGCTAGGAGAAGTAATGAAGCCTTTGTTCATGAAGTCTGGAAGCAATTGAAGTTAGTTGTATCAGGAGAAGAAATCCTTGTTTACTTTCTTGTTTTGCGTTGAGCCTTATACAAGCTCTATTTTGGAGAAGCAGTGAAAATCAATAAATTTCCTGTGTTAGCCTTAAAGCCTCTCGGACTTTCATTTCTACATGAAAACCCACAACTACACAATAAAGAGGTGACGCGCCCTATTAGGCGACCGCCTAGGGTGGCCATTAGGGGGCGAGGACATCACAGGCTATAGCGGAGAGACTGAATGAATTCTTTGCTTCGGTCTTTACTGAGGAAGATGTAGGGATGTTACCCAAGACTAAAGTGGTATTTAAAGGTGATACTGCAGAGGAATTGTGAGAAATATCGCTACACCGGGAAGATGTATTACAACTATTTCATAAACTGAATAGGAGCAAATCACCTGGACCGGATGGTATACATCCAAGAGTGTTGAAAGAACTGAAATATGAGATTGCAGACCTGCTATTTGTAATCTGGGAATTTCATTACAATTATCTGTAGTACCTGAAGACTGGAGGATCGCCAGTGTAACGCCAATTTTTAAAAAGGGTCCCAGGGGTGATCCGGGAAATTACAGCCCGGGAAAATGGTAGAAACCATCATAAAGAACAAAATTACACAGCATGTAGATAGTCATGGCCTAATGGGAGACAGCCAACATGGCTTTAGACAAGGAAGATCTTGTCTTACTTATCTGACATGTTTTTTTGAAGGTGTGAATAAACAGGTAGACAAAGGTGAGTCGTTTGAAATAGTGTATCTGGACTTTCAGAAAGCCTTTGACAAGGTCCCTCATCAGAGAGTTTTGGCAAAACAAAAAGTCATGGGATAGGAGGCAGTGTACTATTGTGGATCGGGAACTGGTTAAAAGATAGAAAGCAGAGGGTAGGGCTAAATGGTCAATTTTCCCAATGTAAAAAGGTGAATAGTGGAGTATCCCAGGGATCTGTACTGGGTCCGCTACTTTTTGACATGTTCATAAATGACCTGGAAAGGGGAATAACGAGTGAGGTTATCAAATTTGCAGACGACACAGAACTGTTTAAAGTTGTTAAAACCCAAGGGGACTATGGAAAACTGCAGGAGGATCTGGATAAATTGGAAGACTGGGCATCCAAATGGCAGACGAAATTTAATGTGGACAAGTGCAAAGTTATGCACCTAGGAAAGAACAACCCGCACTATGGTTACACGATGCAAGGTTCCACATTGGGAACCACCACCGAGGAAAAAGATTTAGGAGTCATCGTGGATAACATGTTAAAACCCTCCGCCCAGTGTGCAGTGGCGGCCAAGAAAGCAAATAGATTGTTAGGTATCATAAGGAAAGGAATGGAAAATAAAACAAAGGATATTATAATGCCTCTGTTTCGTTCCATGGTACGACCGCACCTTGAATATTGTGTGCAATTCTGGTCACCGTATCTTAAAAAGGATATAGCGTTATTAGAAAAGGTACAGAGAAGAGCCACCAAAATGGTAAAGGGGATGGAAGGCTACTCCTATGAAGAGAGGCTACAAAGGTTAGGGCTCTTCAACCTGGAAAAGAGACGGCTGAGGGGAGATATGATAGAGATTTATAAATTAATGAATGGAGTGGAACGAGTAAACGTAGATCAATTGTTTACGCTATCAGAATATAGAAAGACTAGGGGACATGCAATGAAGCTACAGGGTAAACTATTTAAAACAAATAAGAGAAAATATTTTTTCACTCAACGTGTAATCAAACTCTGGAATTTGTTACCGGAGGATGTAGTAAGAGCTGTTAGTGTAGCTGGATTTAAAAACGTTTTGGACAAGTTCTTGGAGGAAAGGTCCATAAACCATTATTAAAAAGGGACCCAGGATATCGATGCTTGACCCAATACAAGCATTGTGGAGCCTGTGTCTTTTGGGGATACTGCTAGGTACGTATGACCTAGATTGGTCACTGTTGGAAACAGGATACTGGGCTTGATTGACCTTGGTCTGACCCAGTATGGTATATCTTATATTCTTATGTTCTTATGACATGTGCTCTTTCTAAATACAATATAAAACTATTTTTGAGAAGACAGTGCAGCAGCAACTACAAAACCACATTGATGACATAACCGCCCTGGATGTGCATCAATACGGGTTTCGACAGCACCACGGCGTGGAAACCCTCTTGTTAGTCCTAATGGACAACCTACTTAAGGGTCTGGAAGATAAGAGTAAAATGTATATGCTTATTTTCATAGACATCTCAGCAGCTTTCGACTCTGTGCATCACCCCACACTGCTAAAGCGACTCGAGTCCATAGGCATCACAGGTACCCCTCTAAAATGGTTCTCCTCGTACATCACAAACCGAATGCAGCAGGTCAATTTCAACAATGTCAAAGCCACCCCCTTCCCACAAACCCAAGGCATTCCACAGGGCTCTGCCCTCTCCTCCCTCCTATTCAACTTATACCTTCAACCAGTATGCAAGATTTTCCAGGACTATACCATCAACTACCATATCTACGCAGATGACCTAATGCTATATACGCAACTAGACGTAAACAACCCGAACCTCTGCAACCTAGAGAAATGCCTACACGAGCTTCAAGTCTGGCTACAATGCAATAATATGTCCATTAACCACAAGAAAACGGAAGCAATGTGTATCTCCAGGAAACCAGGATTCGAGCCCCCGACAACAGTCACCATGAACAATAATATCTACAACATCAAAGCAGAGATAAAATATTTGGGAGTGATGCTTGACAGCAACCTGAATATGGACAAGCACCTTCGTATTACCAATCGGGCTATTTTTCACAAATTAAGAGTCATACAGCCCCTGCGTAACATCCTCGATCATACTGACTTCAGATCAGTCGCACAAGCCCTCATCATTCCACACCTGGACTATTGCAATGCCATACTGCAAGGCCTGCCAAGAAAAACTATCAATATTTTGCAAATGGCACAAAATGTGTCAGCCCGAATCATCATGCAGAAGGGCCTCTCCGACCACATCACACCCGCACTAATGGAGCTCCACTGGCTCCCCATCACAGCCCGCATTCAATACAAAGTCCTAGTCACTACATTCAAACTCATACATGATATAGCGCCATCACACCTCAACAGCCTAATAGCAAAACTACCTAGCAATAGAAGTAGAAGAACACAGAACCTCAACACCCTCTGTATCCCGAAGTGCTTCGCAAAGGTTAATGCTTGCACCAGCAACCGAGCTTTCTCCTTTACAGCTCCAGCACTCTGGAACCGATTGCCAACCGAACTACGTGAAGTCAGTGATTTGAAAGACTTTAGAAAACTACTCAAGACACATCTTTTCCAAGCACATTACAACCTAACCACATGAAATATACTAACCTCCTGAAGTAAACTCAGCAATGTATAAATTTGTATATAAGGGTCATCATTTGTAAAGCCCTAACAGGCAGCCACTGTAAATATGTATTAAGTACCTGTATGTAACTTCAATATTCAATCTACTGTAAATCTTGTAACCCTATGCTTGCTGTGCTCTATCCCCCCCCTCCCCCAAATCACATTGTATATAAATTAATCCTGGCCAGTACAGCCAAACCTCCTATGTATAGACACCGCTGCTGATCACTGGAAGCAGCGGGCTACAAATGTACACTAAATAAATAAATAAATAAATAAAATTTTGCAACATTTTATAGCATCAATCCCAATAGGAAGAAGTATGGCTTCTAACATGACAGCCACATATTTCTCAAGTATGACTAGAGTCTATCGTATACGTTGTTCCCATTGAAGAGTGCTGTAGAAAACTCAAAATATTTGAAGACTGATCTTGTATCTGCAATGTCCACAAGGATTTGTTTAAGCTACTCATTAATTATGTTGTCAAAAGAGATCCTTTTGAGGTGAGAGGTCTAAGATCTTTTGAGGTGAGAGGCCTAAGATCTTTTTAGGTGAGAGGCCTAGGAAGGTACAAGGCATTTCTGGTTGGGCCCCATAGTGTTTATGTTTATGTTTGTTTGTTTATGTTTATTAGTTTTGATAAAATCGCCTTTCTACAAAAATCAAAGCGATGTACAGTATAAAAACAGTTGTCTAAAAAGAGGCCGAAGCCTGGAAAGGAAAAGAAATACAATATCCGTTTAAAAGAGTACAATTTCTGTTTAAAAGAGTAGACAGGAGAGACATGGAGGGGGTAGGGAAGAGACAACAAGGGGAGGTTAGGGACGGGAAAAGGAAATTACACAAAAGGAGAGGGCACATCGAAAGCCAAAGAGAAAAGGTGTGTTTTTAGGTTTTGCTTAAAAGTTGAGAAAAGTGGTTCGAGACAGAGGGAGGGAGGTAGAGAGTTCCAGAGGACGGGGCCAATAAAGAAAAAAGCAGAGGAGCGGGTGGTCTGTAGATGAGCACGGAGGGGGAAGGAAGGGCTAGACGGTGAAGATGAAAGGAACGGGGAGTGTACCGAGGGGAGTGGAGAGAAAGTAAGTCAGCAAGATATTGGGGGGAGCCAGTGTGGAGTACTTTGTGTACCAGGGTGAGGAGCTTGAATTGGGAACGGTAAGGAAAGGGTAACCAGTGGAGGTGAAACAGGAGGGGAGTGATGTGATCGCGAGGGGAGGCATGACAAATAAGGCGAGCGGCAGTATGTTGTATGCGTTGTAAACGGGATAAGCGAGACTTAGGAAGACCGATAAGAACAGAGTTTGCAAAGTCGACACGCGAGATAACCAAAGACAACACCAGGGTGGTGAGGGCTGCCGAGGACAAGAAGGGACGTACTGCACGTATTTGCCGGAGGAAATAGAAAGAAGATTTGGTAATGTGAGAAAGATGTGACTGAAAAGAGAGATCAGAATCAAAGTGGACACCAAGATAGCGAAAGGTAGAAACTAATGGGACAGGGGACCCAGAAAAGGAGGGGGCAAGGGTAGGGGGTGTAGACCCATAGGAGAACCAAATGGCAACGGTCTTAGTGAGATTAAGGTGCAGACAGTGAAGGGTCAGCCAGTTGGCTACAGCGGAGAGACATGAATTAAGCGCAGTGAGATCGGGACAGGAGGGAGAGGTGTGATGGAGCAGAACAATATCATCTGCATAAAGAAAAGCAGAAATTCCTGATTGTTGAATTAAGAGTGCAAGGGGTGCTAAGAAAAGGTTGAAAAGAAGGGGAGCCAAAACAGAGCCTTGAGGTACCCCACAGGTAAGAGGGAAAGAGTTAGAAGAGGGGGTAGAAGAAGAGGGGGAGAGCACAGAACAGGAACGAGAGGAAAGAAAAGAGTGAAACCAGTGATGCACAGTACTACATAAACCAGCTTCCCATAAACGAAGGAGGAGAAGAGAGTGATCGACAAGATCAAAAGCTGCTGAGAGATCTAGAGCAACCGCCACCGAGATATCACCCCGATCGTGAGCCGTGTGTAGTGCATTGGTGAATGCAAGAAGAATGGTGTCAACACTGTGACCCGTGCGGAAACCCGATTGGCGGGGGTGAAGAAAATTAATAGAATCGAGGTAGTGTGAGAGTTGGGCAAAAACAAACTTTTCGAGTAGCTTGGAAAGGAAAGGAAGGTTAGATACAGGACGATAGTGAGAGGGAACTGAAGGATCAAGTGAAGAGTTTTTAAGAATGGGACGGATTAGGGCATGCTTCCAGGGGGAAGGAAAAATACCCGTGGACAAGCTAGTGTTAAACATAGTGAGGATATACGGCAAGAGTGCAAGAGATGGGTCGAGAAGCCACGTGGAGGGGATGGGATCCTGAGGACAGGAAGTCTTTTTAGAAGAGGAAATAAGGTGATGAAGCTCAGAGGAAGTAATTAAGGAGAAAGAAGCCCAAGAGTGGGAAAGCTGAGCAGTAGGAGGAGGGGAAGCCACTGGAGGGGGAGAATGAATCGTGTCAGGGCAGACTGGTAAAGAGGCTCGCAGGGAGGAAATCTTGTTGTCAAAGAAGGAAGCCAGAAGGGAGGGAGAAGGGGCAGAAGGAGCAAGAGCTATAGACGTGGGGGAATGAAGAGAGGTCAGAGTGCGCAAAGTCGAATAAAGATGCCGGGTTTGATTTGGGGCAGTCAGGATTGCATCGGAAAAATAAGCACGCTTAGCTTGGTAAACATTTAAACGGTAGTGAGAGTAAGTAGACTTGAAGAAGGCTAAGGCAGGAGGAGAAGGATTCCTGTGCCACCTGTGTTCAGCCCTACGGAGCTGGGTACGCAAGAGGCGCAGGCCCTGATGATACCATGGATGCCTAGGGAGGCGACGGGACTTTCGGGGTTGAAGGGGAGCAAGACGGTCAAGAGCAGTCGAAAGGGATGAAGACCATAAGGCTGCTTGGGAGTCAGAAGAAAGAGAAGAGAAGTTGGAGGGAAGAAGGTCAGAGGCAGTAGGGAATTGTTCACGAATGTGAGACGAGAGAACACATGAGAGTTGAGGTGGAGGGGAGACAACCGGAGACGAGGCAGAAGAAGTGGAGGACAAGGACCCAGGAGAATGGGTACAGAAAATAGAGAGACAGACGTGATCAGTCCACGGAAGGGGTACAGAGGAGAGATTGGACATTAAAAGAGAGGAGGAGGAAGAAGTCAGAAACAGGTCAAGAGTATGACCGGCCTGATGGGTGGGAAAGGTGACATGTTGTAAGAGAGACAGATCATGAAGCAAGGAGAGAAAAGCATGATCACGGGACGAGGAAGGAGAATCAAGGTGGAGGTTAAAGTCCCCGGCAATGAGTAAGTGAGGGAAAGCCAAGGATAGATCGGTGATAGTTAAGAGAAGTGAGTCCCAAAGGTCGGATCGCAGAGCAGGGGGAGAGTAGACAAGAAGGACCTGAATCGGGGGGGAAGAATGAAGCTGAAACAGAAGAGATTCAGGGTAACGCAAAGATGGGGGGGTAAGCTGGGTGAAGGGGAGAGATGTACGAATAAGGGCTGCCACACCCCCACCGGAACGGCCAAGGCGGGGGGTGGAAAGAGCTGAAAAGGCAGGAGGAAGGCAGCGGGCCAGAAGGGCGTCCTCTCCGTCCTTTAGCCAGGTTTCAGTTAGCAGCATGAGATCGAAAGAAGATTGGAGAACAAGATCCTGTATAAGAAGGGTCTTGTTCCGGATGGATCTGCAATTAAGCAGACCAATAGAGACAGAGGATGGGGAGACAGCGGGTGGGACGGGAGGAACAGAGACTGAGGAGAGCAAACATGGAAGGAGATTGGAAGGACAACGGGAGTGGAAGTGGAGCGATTTGCCCGGACGCCTGCCCCATATCACAGGAATAGAGGACATAGGGTAGGGAGAGGATATCACAATACCACCAGAGGATGAAGAGAGGGCACACGCTGCAGAGCAGAGGGGTGGGGGAGAAGCAGCAGATTGAAACGGAGCAGGCAAAATAGATAAGGACGCAGTTTCGGTGGAAGCGGAACAGTAAGCAGCAAAGAAGAAAAGTAAAGGCAGCAGGACGGCTGCGCTGCCGGAGCGGCCCCAAGGAGCGCACCTAAGGAGCACGGCGTGATACTTTCTCGGGTTCTTCTTGGCCTACTCTCCCCTACCTATTCATGTCTCTGCAGAGATCATGTTCTTCAGGCCTTGTGGGTCCTCGAGGAGTCTTAGAGCAGTCAGAATTCTGGTGGCCCAGATCATCACACTTAAAGCAGCATGTTTATTGCCTTTTCCTAGGCTGTGGCCTCACCTACTGCCCCCCCCCCCTCTCTCTCTCTCTCTCTCTCTCTCTCTCTCTCTCTGAATCTTTTTCCCAAACCTCTCCTGGATTGTTGCTGACAAGCAAGATTTTCTTTTGTCCAATCAACTCAAGTTAGTGTTATTTTTTTATTTGTAAATAATTTTACAAATATTCTCATATTTTCTGGGAACTCGGTTCCATCTTTCCACTAAATGTGCTCTATATGCTTCGGAACAAAGCAATTTCAGATCAGCCTCTGTCCGAAATTCCAGCAAACTTAAGGGCAATGCAAGTTCCAAAGAAACAGTAATATTTACTCATCTTGTAATTGCTGAGTGTGTACTGGATCTCTACATAATGTACTGCTACAGCAAGTATATTTGGTAACGTAAATGTATAAACTAAAGAAAATTAGTATCTCACATTGCTACAATATATATATGTTTTCTCAGGAACTGTACTTCTGAAACTGAAATTAAAAAGCCTTTCAAAATAAAGCACACTTTTTCTCTGGACACCAACATGTAAAATACAGAAAAACAGGTGAATTTATCCTAAAATCCAATATTGTAACAAATAAAACTGGAAAGATCAGTGTAGTTAGCGCCTATGGTGTTACCGTCCTGTTCATCAGTCATCAGTCAATAAACTCAGTAGCTTGGGGATGGGTCCCAAGATAGTAAACTGGATTAGAAATTGGTTGACTGACAGACAACAGAGGGTGATGGTACATGGAGCTCACTCGGATGAGAGGAAGGTGATTAGCGGGGTGCCTCAGGGTTCGGTCCTGGGCCCAGCACTGTTCAATATATTTGTGAGTGATATTGCTGAAGGACTGAATGGAAAAGTCTGTCTTTTTGCAGATGACACAAAAATTTGCAACAGAGTGGACTCCCCCGAGGGAGTGGATAACATGAGGAAAGATCTACAAAAGCTGGAAGACTGGTCTAATGCTTGGCAACTACGATTTAATGTGAAAAAGTGCAGTGTCATGCACTTGGGTAGCAGAAATCCAAGGGAAAAGTACACAATAGGGGGTGAAAGGTTGGTATGCACGGTTCAGGAGAAAGACCTGGGTGTGATTATCTCTGATGATCTCAAGGTGGCAAAATAGTGCGACAAGGCGGTGGCAAAAGCCAGGAGGATGTTGGGCTGCATACAAAGAGGGATTACCAGCAGAAAGGAAGAGGTACTTATGCCACTGTACAAGTCACTGGTAAGGCCTCACTTGGAATACTGTGTTCAGTTTTGGAGGCCATATCTTGCAAAAGATGTAAAAAGACTGGAAACTGTTCAGAGAAAGGCAACCAAAATGATTTGGAGCCTGTGTCAGAAGCCTTATGAGAAGAGACTTGAAGACCTAAATATGTACACTTTGGAGGAGAGGAGGGACAGGGGAGATATGATTCAGACCTTTAAATACTTAAAGAGAAATGATGAACAAACAAACCTCTTCCAAAGACGGGGAAGCTGTAAAACTAGAGGGCATAACATGAAGCTGCAAGGTGGTAAATTGAAAGGCAATGTCAGGAAATATTTCTTCACTGAAAGGGTGGTGGATGCTTGGAATGCCCTCTCGATGGAAGTGGTGAGGGCAAACACGGTGATGGAATTCAAAACGGCATGGGACAAACACAGTGGATCCCTTTACAGCAACAGGATAAAAGCAAAATAAACGGTACCATCTAACTTCTGAACTATCTAGCGTCTGAACAAATAAGGGTGTGCTACATGGAGTGGTGGGTTCACTCCTAAACAGAAACAAAAACATGGGGAGGGGTGGCCTGCACAGAGCGACAGGTGCACCTACTCTTGCCATCTTGCTGGGCAGACTAGATGGACCATGCTGGTCTTTATCTGCCGTCACTTACTATGTTACTATATCAGCACTGAGCTTACCAATGAATTAACTTAAATGTTACAGTTCAGGAAACAGGCATTCAAATGACATGAAACTGCAAGGAGGTGAATTGAAAATCATCATAAAGAAATACTTTTTCATGAAAATGTTGGTGGATATCTGGAATGCAAATACTCCCCTTTTTATATTTTTAACCAAAATGCTAGTACTTTTTCACATTTAAATTAAAGCCTTATACTTAATAACGGAGACTGTTATCAAACTGATCTGAAAGCAATGAGTCATTTTAAAGTAAATTACTCAGGATTACAGCCAACCTTGATGTTATCTTAAACACATATAACAAATTAAAACAGCAGGTCTCTCTTCTGTCCTTCAAGGCAACTGCAGATTACTATTAAATTCCTAAATAAACCTATGGTTACAGCGCTTTGTGTTTCTGTAATATATGAACAATAATTATGCCATGAGGTGCTTACCACAATATATAAAATCCTTTTTTAACATTTAACTTTGCTTGATAGCATACGCAGTCAAAGACAAAGAACAGACACAACATATGCCAGAGATAAAACTCAAGCAGGATTACCTTCTTATTCACTCAGGATTTAATTATTTTCAAGTTGTAATCTCGTAACTACTGGCTCAGGATGCCCCATTGTCCTGACAGGGCTCTCAACCCCTACTTTGAAGGTCAAAGGAAAACAGAAGCAGTTTCCTTAATTTTCTATCTTTTTATTTGTTTCATTCAGCTTTAGTAAAGAGCTCTAGTCAGTTCATCTCCAGGGGCCATGAAACCTACTTAAGTAGCCAGTAATGAAAGAAAAAACAGTTTATACTGTAGACTAAAACATACATTGCAGAAGTTCGGATTTAAACACAAGACAGATCAAAGCTTACAAGTGCTTTATGCCTAGGCATCTATTAGTCTTTAAGTATAACAGCCTATCTGATCAGAATAAGGAGTTTTTCATGAGAAATTTCACCCTGCATACTGAACTAGACCCTTCCCCTGGGTAGCTCTGAAAAGCAACATGCCTTAACAGCTTGGAAAACCAGGGACCTTAAAAAAAGTAATAGTCTTCGCTTCTTCATAATCTTATAAGGATTTTCTCCAACAATTAATACTAGCTCTACAGGTTAGAGTTATTTTGTTTAAAGCACTGAACTAAAGATCTTTGCATCCCATAAAGCACTGAACTAAACATCTTTGTATCCCAAGATTACATATTTTCCTAAACAGTTTTTTTTTGTTTTGTTTTTAGAGCTCTTTTCCTCAGCTGCAGAATCTAGCTGCAGTCCTTTATTTTATCAATTTGATCTTTAATTTAATCCCATCCTTGTCGCCATTTATATTGCCTAAAATCTGATTAAATTCAAGATCAATCAACCAGACATGTATGGAATTTAACACTAGAAGCCCCAAAGTGCGTCAATTGACGCAAATGCATCTTCAAAGTTGTATACCAGCGCCACTGCTAGAACCATGTCAGTCATGTTCCATGACTTTGTTAGCAAGGTCAAGATGTTCAAATATGTGCATCGAAAATTAATGACAGATGCACCACCTAGCGGGAAAATTAATTTATACCTAGAAGCCCCAAAGTACGTCAATTGACGCACTCAATTGTCTTGGATGCGTCAACTGACGTACTTTGGGGCTTCTAGGTATAAATTCATGTTCCCACTAGGTGGCAAATCTCAATCACTGTTTATAGTTTTACTCCAACATTACAAACAATAAACACACGATGATGTCATGTAATGATGTCACATACTGCACGTATTTAACAAATAAGTAATGTCACATTAATTCACATCTGCATTTCATGCTAAACGCCATCGTGATAATGCGCCAATTGACGCACTTTGCGGTTTCTAGGTAAAATTTCTTTTGGGGCTTCTAGTGTTAATAAGCTATTTAATATGACAATTAGCTTGACAATAAGTTAGTGACATTACAATAGAACAATAAGTTAGTGATGTTACAATGACAATAAAACAATTGATATTGCATCTCCAAACTCCCTGTCCCTTACAAGAACAGAGCAATGCGTCAGCAAACTGCCATCATCGCAGCCCATTTTCAGCATCAGCTGGGAGAGCCTCAGCGAAGGCTGGAGAAAAGTCTGTGATTCTTCACGTGTTTGCATGTGCCTGGCCAAGCGGATATCTACTCTCTCTCTGTTCTGGATTTTCTCTCTCTATATATAGGCTGTAAGTGTGTTGCAGCTGGACCACATGACTCCTCACATGAGCTTTTCTCTACAGATATTCTCCACCCCACACATCTTTGTTCAACAGTAATTTGATCAGTCCTTCTCCAGCCTTTGTTTGTCCCAGCCTTTGTTTGTTCTCCGAGTTAATAAACAATTCTGGTCAGTCATTCCTTACAGCTTTGGTCTCCGGGCTAGTAAGCTAGTAAACAGCTGGCTCAGCATGATTGCTCACAGGATGGCTCAAAAGTTCAATATTCCTTGCTGATCCAAATAAATTTTTAATTAGTAATACATCATCTTTCTTATTTCTTGTAAGATTTATTGAAAATGCATAATCATTAAAAAAAAAGCCAGGTGGGATGGTATGTATGTATGTATGAGTGAGTGAAAGGAGGCCTGAGCTGTCAGGGGTGTCTGAAAGAAGAACTAGGGGATGTTTATGTAGGGGAACTTGGGGCAGAAAGAGGACCAGATGAAAAGAGGGTGAGAAGCGATAAAGATCAGGTTGTTGGGACTCAAGGACTAGGGGTGGGAAAGAGCAGTGAACTGGTGGGTGGGGGGGGGGTGGGCGCATCAGAGACTCAAAGACTGGGAGAAAGAACAGAAGAAACATAAGACTCGGGTGCTGGTGGGATAGAGAGACCAAAGAAAGAACAGAGATTTTGTGATTAGTGGAGAAAGCAGGGACTTGGACTGGGTGGGAGAATGGGAAATTTGAGACAGCTGCGAAGAAAGGCAGAGCAAGGAACTTGGGCATATAGGGAGGGTGGGGACTCAAAAACTGAGTGAATTTCGAGGGACAGTATGGACTCTGTATAAAAAGGGACTATAGCAGTTGATATGGAATGGCAGACTAGATAGATCAAATATTTTTTTTCTGCTGCCATGTTTCTATGACCTGGCAATTGTATAAATATGAGTACATGTAGGGTATGAATGAGTGCATGAGGTGGTGTAAGAGAAGAGGGATAAAGGGCAGGAAGGAGTTAAGATGTGGTGTGAAAGATCTGGAGGAATAGAGAAGGGTGAGAGACAATAAAAACAAATGGGAGTGCTGTATGAGAGAGGAAAAGTGGAAAGGAAGAGATAGAAGGATAAAAAATGATGGATAAAATAGAGATGAGTGAATAGAAGGGTGGAGAGGAAAAAAGATGAAAAGAAAACGTAAGAGTCAGAGACATGTAGAGAAGGATTGGACAAAGAGGAGAGAGAAATAAATAGCATAGAAACTGCGAAAAAGAACTTTGGAGACACACAAAGAAAGTGGAAAAGAGGGGCTTGGACAACACAGGTAGACATTTTCTGTTTTTAGGGACTGAAATATGTCAGCTTGGGGAATAGTGAACCTCTTTTATTAATGTGTTTTGTACTTCTCAGTTTAGTTTCATGAGATTTCTATTTGTTTTATACTGCAGGTTTCTTTTTATAATTGGTGGTCCCTTATTCTGTGTGTTTTTTTTTGTGCCATCAAGTCAGTGCTGACTCTGGATTTTCTTGGCAATGTATCACCGGAAGTAGATTACCAGACCTTTTCTTCCGAGGCAATGGAGGGTGAAGTGACTTGCCCAAGGTCACAAGGAATGCCAGAGGGAATCAAACCCTTGATATTCTGGCAGTTGCTCTAACCACTAGGCTACTCTTCCACTCTGTATTAGGTGATGGTATTTCTGTGTTTTTCTGCACGTGTGACTGAGGTGGAGGATTCCTGTTTAGAGATCTGTAGCAGTTTGGTTCTGTTTTCCCAATAAGAAGTGTTTTGATGCTCTAGGCCCTGGTGCAATATTTGCATTGCTGCCTTTTCATAGTTACTGTAGTCGTCACAGTTTGGGTCTTGGGTGTTAATACTGTTTTGGTATTGTATTTGCTATATAGGTTCTGAATGTCTTTTCTGCAGGGTTTTGTGTTACTTTGTAAAGTTTTCAGTGGAAGATGAGTATTCTTGAGAGAACTCTTCAGGATAAAATCAAAATAAAAGTAACTATCTCTTATACCTCCACGAAAAGGGGTGACCTGCTTGGAGCAGTGGTTACACCCCTAAAAAAGGCATGGGGAGGTGTGACCTGCACAGAGCTGGTGCACCTACTCTTGCCACCTTGCTGAGCAGACTAGATGGACCATACTGGTCTTTATCTGCTGTCATATACTATGTTACTATGTATGTTACTATATATTTTTGTATAGTGAGTTATAAAGGCAAATGTCTTAGCTCCATTGCTGGAGACTATAGAGAATGTTACAGAAAAATGAAGGGTTTGTACTGAGAATTTTGCCCCATCCTCTGTAGACTCCAGACTTAACTCTTCTATCTAATAAGATTCCCAACTGTGCTCTTCTATCTAATAATTATGCAAAATGCAATGTGTGCCTTCAAGTCAGTGTTGACTCCTGGCAACCCAGCTTCTTTTACTGGGTGGTTGAAGCTGGCTAAGGGTTTCTTTATGCATAGAAGGCTTTTGAGACTTTTTCTTGCAGAATCTTTTATAGCTAAGCTAAAGGTGAGAAAAGAGAGGGTCATAATGTGTGGAAATGTCATTTTAGCTTCCCCCCCCCCTCACAATATCAGGATTGATTCCTATGCGCCGCTTCAAATACTTTTCTCTAATGTCACTACTGCTGCAAGTGAGTAAGTGTTGAGTGTTAAAACTCTGCCTTATTTTCTGCTCCCAGAGTGTCTAGAATTATGCCTCAGAATAATAAGGTAACATGTATTGATAGGAATTTTTTGCAGTCATTGGTTTAAATTTGAGACGACAAACTGAATGGAGGCAGTGGTACGAGGTCCAATGGTTATGCAAGTATTTATGTAAATACCCCACAATGAGTCTCTGCACATGGCCCCTGTCAGACGGCTGCCTGGGTGAGAATGTTCACAGTCTTGGCAAGTGCATATATCACAGGTACATCACAGGATGCTCCTCCCCTTCATGACACTGGGATAGAACCGCTCCTAGCCCTACATCCGATGCATCTGTTTGAACCAGAAAGGGTTTCCTGAAGTCCACCCCTTTCAGTACCGGTCCTGTACACAATTTTCCTTTTAGGACTGAAAATGCTTTTTCAGCTTCGGGTGTCCACTTTAGCTGGTTTGGACAATTCTTCCGCAGCATATCCGTGAAAATTGCACTTTTTCTCTGCAAATTGCGGTATAAATCTGCGGTAGTATCCAATAAGTCCCAAGAAACTTCTTAATTGTTTCTTTGTTGTTGGAGGGGGAAAATTCCTGATGCTATCTACTTTACTCATTAGAGGTTTAATTTTTCCTCTTCCCACTAGGTGGCCCAGGTATTTTACCTCCCTATTTGCAAAGGCACACTTCTTCGGGTTTAAAGTGATTCCCGCTTGCTTCATGGAGCACAAGACTGCCCTGATCCCCTTTAGATGCCCCGCCCAGGTGTTACTATGGATTATGACATCATCCATATATGCAAAAGCATAATTTTGGTGGGGTCGAAGTACCTGATCCACTAACCTTTGGCAGGTAGCCGCTGCTCCATGCAGTCCGAAAGGCATCCTCTTGAACTGGAAAAGGCCAACGGGGGTGCTGAACGCAGTCTTCGGCTTCGACTCCCTGGTTAGAGGGATTTGCCAATATCCTTTTGTCATATCAAGGGTGGTTAAGTATTGAGCCTGTCCCAGCTGGTCCAACAACTCTTCAATTCTTGGCATTGGATATGCATCAAAAACTGATATTGCGTTTACCTGCCGGAAGTCAATACAAAATCTTAAAGATCCATCAGGCTTCGGCACCAGGACTATGGGGCTATTCTAGGGACTCTTTAACTCCTCTATTACTCCCATGTCCAACATCTCCTGGACTTGTGCCACAACTTCCTGTCTCTTGGCTTCAGGCAAGCGGCATGGCCTTTGACGAACTAATTTCCCAGGTGGAGTTATTATTTCATGGGCAACCAAATGTGTCTCCCCAGGTATGGGTGTCAACACATCTGGGAATTCTTTAAGCAATTTCCTAATTTCTTCCTGTTGTACCACTGTCAGGTCCTCACCTATTTGGGGCTCTGATTTTTCTTTACAATCAGATACCTGGGGTCCCAAATCTTCCTCTTCATTCACCTCCCTCTCTCGGGCACAGGTGGCAGCTAGGCTTTTAACCCCTTTGACGTCAGTAGAACCAAAGCCTTTGGTTCCACGCTCAGAATTTTCCAGGGATGTGACCTCCTCCACAGGTGGAAAACCCAGCCTCTCACAGATCAATTGGGCAATTCTGTCTCCTGTCTTCACGTGATAATCATTCTGTCCAAAATTAAATAACAGAACTTTAATATTGCCCCTGTAATCGGGATCAATTACTCCCGCTCCCACATCGATGAAATATTTAAGGGCTAATCCGGACCTTGGGGCTACTCTCCCATAGCATCCAATAGGTATTTCCACTTGGAGAACAGTGTCCACCAGGGCTCTCCCTTGGCTAGGTACAGTCACATTTTCTATACTGCACAGGTCAAACCCAGCAGCTTGAGGAGTTGCCCGCTTAGGAGCTTGGGCCTTCTCTGTGACCCTATGGTACTTTAAGACAAATGTCTGCTTAGGGATATTTGGTCTTCTGGACGCTTAACCATCTTTTTAGCTGGGGTCTGAGGACTTCCAAATAAAGGCCCGGGAGCTATTACCATTAATCCTTCTCCCTCCTCCTTTCCTAGTCCTTCCACTAGACCCTGCTTAAATCTTGGCCAGTCCCTTCCTAGAACCAAATCAAAGGGTAGCCTAGGCACCACTGCTAACAGGACTTCCTCTTGTTCCCCCTGGCACTTAACCTTTAGCCTATAGGTGGGATATGATGTTGCAGTACCATGAATGCATCTGATGTGAACTTGGCTTTCAGGGGTTCTAGGCACAAATCCCTCTTGGGCCTCTATTCTCTTCCAAAGCCTTTTTGACATCATACTCTGGTCTGCCCCAGAGTCTAACAAAGCATTTATGGTAATTTCTTGCACATCAACCATCAAAAGAAATCCTTCTTTGGGCTGTTTTAAATCCACACCCATTAAGCTAGTGTGTGTCTGGCATCCCTTTTCTAAATGTCCCCATTTTCCACACTTGAAACATTTCTTTCTATTCCACTGTCTCATCTGGTTTGGCACAGTACATTTATTTTCAGAAGCATTTTTAATTATTTTCTTTTCTGATACAGCACAGCTTGCCTCAGCACCCATCTTCAGAGGGTCACCCATTCTATGGCAAGCCTGCGTGGCTTCCAAGAATCTCTCTGCTAGCATGGTTGCCTCTCCAAGATTTTGGCAATTTTGCTGTATAAGGAAAGTGTGCAAATCTTTAGGCACCGCAGACATAAATTGTTCAAGCATAATAATGTCTAATAACATTTCTACCGTCTTTTGCTCAGGCTCCAACCATTTTACAGCTAATCCTCTGATTCTCTGACTCAGAGCCCTGGGTGTTTCACCCACTCTTAATGTAACAGCTCTAAACATTCGCCTATACTCTGAAATAGACAACCCTAGGCGATCTCTAATAGCAGCCTTTACATCCTTATAATTCAAAGCCTGGGCTGCTGGCATTGCTCTATAAGCTGCAAGCGCCTCTCCAGTTAATGAGGCTGCCAGCCTTACTGCCCACTGGGTCTCTGGCCATGCTAATGCTTGTGCCACTCTTTCAAAAGACTCTAGAAAATCATCAACATTATCATCTGGAGTTAGCTTCCCAAAACTAAATGCCCCAATTCCTTGATTGAGTCCCACACTGTCCACATGTGGTGTACCAGTATTTTCTGCTGGTCTTGCATCTGGTCCACTTTGGTTCCGCAGTTTAACTAGGGCTTGCACCAGATCAAGCACTGGCTTCTGCTGGTCCATTAAGGCTTTCATAGCAGTGTCCTGAGCCTGCTGTGCTAGCTCCTGTTGCCTGCTAAACTGGGCTGCCATCCACTCAGCTAGTTCCCTCGGATCCATCTTGATCCCTGCAAGAAAACACAAAGAAAAAAAACACAGTGCACCACCTTCCAAACAGGTTTTTTTTTCTACTCTCTTTTTTTTTTTTTTTTTTTTTTAATTACCCCTGTGCCTTACTCCCATCCACCACTAGACATGCCCAGGTACTTGTTACCTTATGCCAGTGATGAATCCAGCTCTGCACAGGGTCTTTTCTTCCTGGAACAGCTACCTGGAACAGCCACCTCTCCTCCAAAGTGCAGTTGAGGGAAAATCTTTTCTTTCAGCTTTTAAGCTTGAACTGTCTTTTCCTTCAGACTTGAGTTGTAATCCTTAGCAAGTAAATCCCTTTGCGCAAAAGCAATCCGAAAAACTACGCCATTTGTCAGACGGCTGCCTGGGTGAGAATGTTCACAGTCTTGGCAAGTGCATATATCAATATGATTTGCAAGGGATTGTGGGAAATGCAGTTCATTCACACCAGACACAGCTGCTCACAATAATTAGTTGTGCTTGAGTGTAAAGCCAATAAGATATTTATTTATGGGGTTATTTCTCCCAACACAGATATGCTTGGTAGCACATAAAACGATACCGTATTTTTCGCCGTATAAGACGCACTTTTTCTTCCCCAAAACTGGGGGGGAAAAGTTGGTGCGTCTTATACGACGAATAGAGAGAATCCGCGAGGCGCGGCCACGGCCGTAGGAAAGGCCGCGGCTTTGGCCTAGCTCCGGAGCGGTCGGCCATCTTAGTACACCCGGCGGTGCGCGCTGACGTCATCACCCCCTCTGCTCGTGGATCCTACCATAGCGCGGATCTACAACAACAGGTGAGGAGCGGGGCAATGCAATGTTACTGGCTATTATTACTATGTTGGGGGCAATGTTACTGGCTATTATTGCTAATGTGGGGCAATGTTACTGGCTATTATTACTAATGTGGGGGCAATGTTGCACTGGAACAGTGATGGTGATGACGAGTGGGGGGCAATGGTGGACTTTACAGTGATGAGTGGGGGCAATGGTGGACATTACAGTGATGAGTGGGGGCAATGGTGGATATTACGTGATGAGTGGGGGCAATGGTGGACATTACAGTGATGAGTGGGGGCAATGGTGGACATTACGTGATGAGTGGGGGCAATGGTGGATGATGTATTAAACAAAAAGACAAAACGTACCGGTATGTTTGTCTTGTTTTTTTTTTTTACTGATCCGAAAAAGATCCGATCCGTGACTCCTGATCCGTGGAACGATCCGAACCGTGAGTTCTTTCATTTCTGGATTTCTTGCAGAAAATTACCGTTACCGTACCTCCTTTTCAAGATGTCTAAGCAGAAGAGACTGGCATATAAAGTTGCTTTCAAGCTGGAAGTAATCAAATTTGCTAAGGAGCATGGAAACAGAGCAGCAGAGAGACACTTCGGGCCACCTCCAACTGAGAAAATGATAAGAGAGTGGAGGAAACAGGAGGATCAGCTCCAAAAGTTGGATAAAAGCAAGCAGACCTTACGTGGACCAACTGCAAAGTGGCCAGAATTAGAGGTAGAAGTGAAGGAGTGGATCACACGTCACCGGAAAAATGGACTTTCTGTCTCAACAAAAATGATAATCTATGAGGCCAAACGCATTGCTGTTGGAGAAAGGCATTCAGGATTTCATCAGATCACCATCGTGGTGCTATAGATTTATGAAGAGATCTGGCCTTTCTATGCGCTCCAAAACCAGAATTGCACAAAAAATGCCAAAGGAATACGAATCAAAGATTCTGTCTTTTCATAAGTTTGTTATTGATGCGAGGAAGAAGAATAACTTTCCATTAACAAACCGTTCAAAGTTCTGATGCGAGAGGAGTGGAACACCTGGATGGCAGCTAGGAACCATGATCTGACGTCTACTGGGCGGATGAAGAGACCCACTATTACACAAGTGTGTGAATGGGTTAAAAGGTCATGGGACTCCGTGAAGGAGGACATTGTTGTAAAATCATTCAAGAAGTGTGGCATAAGTAATGCCTTGGATGGAACAGAAGACAACGTCTTATTTGACACCAGTGAGGAAGAAAGTGATGACAATGACTGCGTGGATCTGTCCTTCCTCATTTCTGATAGCAGCGAAGAAGAGGAATTATTGGGGTTCGAATAAAAACATTACAGCCTTATTTTTGTTACTTTCACTGTTTACTGACTTTACTGACTGTTAATGAGAGTAAAGATAGTTCTTAATATGTTACATGGTTGGCATAAAATTGTTCTTAAACTGCTGTTAACTTTATACAGTTGATATAAAATATTTTACTACAGTATTTGGTTCAGAATCTTTTTTTTCTAGATTTTCCTCCTTTAAAATTGGGTGTGTCTTATATTCCGGAGCGTCTTATATGGCGAAAAATACGGTACTTGCTTTCAGTGTTAAACTTAGAAAAACAAAATCAGGAAAACAACAGTTGAACTTGTCAGGCAATCAAAGCAAAAGAATAAAGACCTGGTTGGTAACAAACTGGTCTTTTCTGTAGGCTCTAGCTAATATTTTCTTAGCAGTATTTCAAACAACAAGCAAAATCCACAAAGAAGGGAAAAACTGTTCTTTTCAGGTTAACTTCTTATATCTTCACACATAGATTCAGAAGTGATTCCCTCAGAGCTCACAAGCAATTAGGTAAGGCTCAATTGCTAGCAGTTACCCAGCTGAAACCCCTTAGCTGGCTTGCTTTCTACTGCGTGGCTCAAATCCTACTTCAGGAGCTTTTCTGAGTAGATTAAAGAACAAGTTTGTATTTCTTTGTGATGGTTGTTCTACTTTGTAACAGTAAATTACCAAAGGAGTTTAGACAGAGAGCAATCCATATATTCACAGCCTGTATCTAAGACCGCTCCCCCTTCTTCAACAATCATGGGTTCAATATCATGGATTGGCACAGAGGAATTTCTCAATGTAGCACTCTCAGGAGAATACTTGTTTCCCTGCTGTCTTTCAAGGTTATAGCTAGGGCATAGATCAGTGTTCATACCTGAGCTTCCATTGCTGTTAGAGTTCCTCTCTAAATAGCCTGGCCAGTATGTAGTCCAGTTCTTATGTCCAGCCTTCCAATCCAGATCCCTGGACACTGGGTCTCTCTTCACATACCTTCTGGCACGGGTCTTCCAAGTGCAGCCGTCTCCCTCACAGGTACCGTCAGGAGATTCCTAGCTCTGCAGCACCACTCCTCTGGTTTTCCCCAGTCCAATGGTGTATGCTTGCCTTTTGAATGCCTTCCAGTATACGTACTGCTATGGACTCCTTTAGACCTCCCAAATGCTTTTCTCTTCTTTCTTCCAAAGGGTTTCTTGCCCTCTCTGTCCGTCCGCTCTGGCTTCTGCTTCTGATGATCCTCCAGATGATGAAGCTGTCCAAGATCATGAAGATGATTCTCTGTAGAATAAACTCTACCTTTATTCTGCTTGGATGAGTGCTCCACCCTAACACAGCGCAGCTGTGCTGAATCAGGCCCTGCCCTTTGAGATGAATGCTTAGGGATTACCTCATAGCCCTCCTGATTGAACACACGTTTCCCCACTTCAGCTCCTCTAATGGCTGTTGGAAACCTGGTGCATTCTGGGACTGGTAGTTTTTTATGGAAAAATTCTGTTTTCTTATTTCTACCAGAACTGACAGGTTGCTTGTTCAGAGTCACTTCACCTTTACTATAGCTCCTTCCTGAGCTATGATAAGCTTCCTTATCACACCCCACATCTCCCTTGGGCTTCCCCTGGTCCTCTGTAAATTATCTTCCCTGTCCCTCTCTCTAAACCATCCCATAACTATTACTTAATTGTTTCCTCTGCACTGACTTATTGTTGCCAGTATGATGTTCTCCCCACTGACATCATCGCACCCTTCTAACCTGGAAACCCTTCAGCCCAGCTACCACAGCACTGACCAGTGATCCTCATCACTCCCTATGATATAATGTTTTGGTAGTCTTTTCTCCGAGGACAGACAAGATTTGTAGCCCTCATACATTGATGATATCCCTGATGGAGCCCAGGATATTGCAGAATATATAATATAAAATGGAAAGGCAAGAAAATAGTTAAATTCTGAATTTGATCATTTACTGGAAAATAACAATATTTAAGACAAAGAATAATTGCAGAGAAAGGAAATTCAGAGAACAAAAATGTCTAAATACAGTGAATAGCAAAAAGGACTCCTGGGAGCCCAAAACAGCAGACTTTAAAAAGCTAAATACCCCCCAACAAGATTTACAGAAGAAAGATACCAAAATAAAAATTTTAAAAAATATATATATGGATGCTTCTATTCTTGGGTGGGGGCACATCTGGACAATCTCACCACACAAGGGCAGTGGACAGAACATGAATCTCAGATGCGGATCGGTGTCCTGGAGTTTCTTGCTCTCACGAATGCCCTTTGGGTTTTTCAGACCCAACTAACAGCCAAACACGTCTTAGTCCAGATGGTCAACCAAGTAGCCATGTTCTATGTGAACAAGCAGGGAGGAACCAGTTCCTATCCCCTCTGTCATGAGGCCGTTCGGCTCTGGGCCTTTGCTAATGCACACCATGTCCATCTTTGAGGGGTGTATCTCCCAGGCCATCTCGATGTCATGGCAGATAGACTCAGCTGCATCCTTCATCCACACTAATGGACTCTAAATCAGCGGACTACCTCTTGGATCTTCCACATTAGAGTACCCTCAGAATAGATGTGTTTGCCACTCAGGAAATGCACGTCTACTGCTCTTCTGCTTCAGAGTCCCCTCCCCCTCAGTCAGGCAGCAGATGCCTTTCTCCTCCAGTGGGACCTGGGTCTGCTTTATGCATTACCATCAACCCCTCTGATACCCAAGTCTCTATTCAAACTGTAGGCCGACAAGGCCTCCATGATCTTAATAGCTCCATATGGGCCTCGTCAGCCATGGTTTCCTCTGCTGCTTCGTCTAACACAGACTCCACCCTTCAGTTTGGGTCATGCTCCCGACCTCCATCAGGATCAGGGACTATCCCTCCATCACAAGCCCTCCATCTCATAGCATAGCTGCTGAAAGCATGACCTTTAGTGACCTCGACCTCCCTCAACCAGTTAGGGACATTTTTCTTGCCTCCCACAAGCCCTCTACCAGGCATTCTTTTGCCTTTAAATGGCTATGGTTCACTCTATGGTATACCCCAAAGCAGATTGATCCCTCTTCTTGCCCAGTGGAACTTCTACAATATCTTCTCCACTTGTACTCCACTGGACGTAAGACTAACTCTGTTAGGCTGCAATGGCACTTAGATGAATTCTATCACAGGCCACAGAATAAACTTTCTATTTCTCGCACCCCCTGATGCAGCGATTCATGCAGGGTCTCCTGCTTTCTAAGCCTCCGATAAAACCACCACCAACTGCGTGGGGACCTCAACATGGTCCTTGCACAGCTTATCAAAGCCCTGTGTGAGCCTTTGGCTGCCACTCCTCTAAAATTCCTATCTTGTAAAGTTACCTTCCTCATTGCCCTCAACTCAGCTCATTGTATCAGCGAACTGCAAAGGTTTCGTAGCGGCTCCTCCTTACACTTGAAGCCACCATTATAAGGTGGTTCTTTGTAACCATCCGCATTTCCTTCCAAAAGTAGTCTACACTTTTCATCTCAACCAGACTTGGATGCTACCAGTCTTTTTTTCTCCGGCCACATGCCTCTAGGGCTGAGGCAACATTGCATACCCGTGCCCTTGCCTTCTACTTACATAGGGCCAAGGATTTTAGGAAATCATCTCAATTATTTGTTTCCTTTGACCCCAGCCACTTAGGTTTTCTGGTGACAAAAAGTACCCTATCCAACTAAATTGCGCGGCTGCATTTCTCTTGCCTGTGATCAAGCATGTCTCCTTGAGGGTCACATTACTGCTCACAGCGTGAGGGCCAGGGCAGCCTCAATCGCCAACATCTGTTCTGTCTCTATACAGGAGATCTGCTGGCGAGCTACCTGGTCCTCTCTTTACACCTTTGCTCACTACTGCCTGGATAGGGACCCCCGTCAGAATGCTGTCTTTGGCCAGGCTGTGCTTCAGCATTTATTTGGGTCTTAATCTCAACTGCTACCATTCATGCTTCTGGCACCTGACTCCTTGCTCCATGCTCTCATCTACTGCACTCAAATCCGCTGAGGCCACGTTGTGTCCATACCTATACGGTGCCATTCTTTCGCCTCATGGAGATACTCAGTCTGGTGCCCGGGAACAAGTGAGTCCCATCTATGAAGACTGCATTCCTGTTGGTTCCCGGAGATAGTTATATGTAAACTCAGGACAGATTTGTTCCTGTCTGAGAGTTATATTGTTAAATGTAAGCCGCACTGATAATAAAGTGTGCGGTATAGAAGAGCTGTTAAATAAATAAATAAATCAATAGTGTAGTTACTCACCTGTAACAGGTGATCTCCGAGAACAGCAGGAATCAGTCTTCACATCCCATCCTCCTCCCTAGGAGCTGTTGGGTACAATTTTTTTTCCTCTCTCAGCTACAAGTACAACTGAGGAGAGCAGTGAGGAAGACGGGAAGACAGATGTGCAGTGGAGTGCTCCCCAAAGCTCTCCTATTGGAGGCTGGGGAGCGTGCCCACATGTGCTCCATCGGTGCTGACAATACCCATCTGTGAAGACTGATTCCTGCTGTTCCCGGAGATCACCCATTACAGGTGAGTAACTACACTTTAGCAGTTTAATCATTGAAGAATCAGGATCAGCACAGACGTCCCTTAAGGATACCTCGAATAGGGCAGCACTCCAGCTTATAGTTTCTCTTTTGAGGATTGCTTTTAGTAGAAACCTGACTTCTCTCAATTTTCATGCAGATTACCATGTTGTTGCTGAAGGATTTGGTGCTAAAGGGTTTCTGCTGACAAAGGAACAGGAAGACAGAATGAATGACATCATCAAGGAAGCACAGCAAGCGTGCAGAAAAGGAAACGCAACCCTAATCAATGTTCTGATTGGAAAGACCAACTTCCGAGAGGGATCTATATCTGTATGAGGCAGGACGTGTGGATCCCTGAGCCTCCGCTTTCTTCCCAGAACTCCACATAAAGTTGTACCTCCCTTCCTTTCAGAGTCTTTCTCTAAAGCACAGATTTTATCATTTCGGATAACCCCTTCCTTGTATAAATCTGAGTTTTCCCCTTCCTATGCCCAGCAGACATTTTCTCAATGGAATATCTTTCTATCAAGCAGTCTTTCCTATTTTTTTAGGAATCTCTCTTTACTTAAAGCTTGTCTCCCCCACACATATATTGCTTTCTCTTCCTCTGTATAAAGCAGATCCATTTTTCCCATAGTATTTATCTGTATAAAAGCAGAACTTTTCCCCAAGTTGTGTGTTTCTCCATGTATTCACACTTCCAGCTGTCGCAGAGAGACTTCCCACTCTTCCAGGGATCTTTCTATTACAGTGTGGCTCCCTCTACTCTGCAATGATCTTTCTATATAAATTAAAGTTCTCTGCTCTCTTCAAGGGTTCTCTGTGGGGCATTTTCTTTTCCACTTTTGACTTCTTGAAGTCCTAGCTCTTTTCATGCATGTTCAGCATACTGTGTGGTCAAGGAAAGACTCATTGACCAATTATTGACCTACTGAAGATGCCATCCAATAAGATTGTCAACTGAGTGTTAACAAAGTATGTTGGTGTCTGTGTTTTCCAAAGTACATAATCCAGACTTGATTTAAAAAAACTAACTAACTGGGCATTCTTGTGTCTGATCTATTGTGTTTCTAGAGAAATTGAGGTTAGAAGCTAAATATACTTGTGTAGGATGGCACATATCCACTCTTATTTATGCTGTACAACCAGTCTGACTCTCATGCTGATAAAGGGCACTTTCTTATATTTATTAGACTTCTTAATCAGTATTTCACATTGATAAAGGAAAATACTTATCTATACTGAACCCACCCACCCAAGTCTTTATCAGACACTGATAATGGAGACTCCTCCTTAACTGGTCTAGACCACCTCCCTCCCAAGTTTCTATCATGCTCTTAAACTGTGGAGGCTCATTTACACTGAAAGTTCATTTCTGATATTTTAGAAGCTTAATGTTTCTATTTTGAGAAAGTTATTTGTTTAGTAATTTAAATATTCTAATCTGGTTTTGGATATTGAAATCTGTAATCTCAGTGTTAATTTTCTATCTAGTGTGTTCTATCCATATATCAACTGTCTGACGTAAAATACCAAGGTGACCAGACTGTAAAGTACAGGAGTATGCAGGAACATGGTCACAGCAGTGTCTAAAAGAAACTGTTCTATCATATCCCTTATTTTGTTTTTACCCACTTGAGAAGTGTGATGTCTAAACCACACAACCAGCAATAGTTTATTGTTCTTATCAAATGAATTGCAATATAAATCTAATAAAAATGTATTTTAAGGGATTAATATTTTTAGCCCCTCATTTTTTCACCCTGACCAAAATCTTTCTTGCCATGTAGGTTCCATGATACTTTGGGGTCTGTTTACTAAGCAGCGCTAGTGGCTTCCGTGCGATATCGGAGCCGTGGCCCCAATATCGCACGGAAGCTGCTAGCGCCGTTTAGTAAACAGACCCCTTTGAGCTTATGCTGTCTTTTATTAGACCAACAAATGACATGATTATGTTATGTAACAGCTTTTTGTATATTTTTAAATTTTTAACAATTTTGCCTTAGCAAAACGTCTGTCTTCTGTGAAAAATCAAGATGTCTGAAGGCAAAACTGAAACAGGAAAGTGGAAAAATTTGCTTATTTATACAGGAGAGAACAAAAGAAGAAATTTCATAAAGGGGCCAATGAACTAATTCACAATAATGTCCCCCTAGTTCTTTAGTTTGACAGCCTGACCCCAAGTGATTGAATTATGAGTATTTCTAGGGGTCAGCGGCCACACTTTTACTATAGGGAACCACTGTGGCAGGAGTGAGCAGGAATCATTCCTTTCCTCATAGCCATCTGGACCCTTAGGTAACTTGGTATCTTGGAGAGTGGAACTGGTTCCGTATAATTTTTTTTAAGGGGCGGGGTCTCTAGTGGTCAATGTTTCCATGGAGAGAGAGGTACCTTGAAGCCTGAAATCAAGGCTTAAAGGGGGGAGGGGTGGATTAGAGGGCTGCTGGCCCACCAGAATATGGATTTTTAAAAATTCATTTATGCTCCACAACAGGGCAGGGAGGGGGAGGGTCTAGAGGGAGGGCATTAGACACATGGGATCAGAGACCTCGGTGTGGAAGTCCAAGGGGCCTCTATTCACGACCATCTGTATCTGACTTCTCCAAGAAATCAGTAGGTTAACACTGTCCAGGAAAAGCGGAGCATGCTATATGTCTAGTTTTCTTCTTAGCATGATGGAGATAATAAATGTTAGGGGATGAGGAAAAAATTCTCAGGCACTTTCACAATTTCAAGGACAAACCTTTTAAATATATACAGCAAACAGAAAAAAGCTTTGGAAAATTGATCAGGCACAGATTCTTGCGATTGATCATATTCTCCATATGGCAGGACTCAACAGACCAGGTTGCCATGGTGAATAAAAAACTGGATCTGGCTCTTAGGGCTCTGAGCATCTGTGTAACATCATTGGGGCCATACATAGATTTGTAATGGGGCAGGGGCTATCAGCTGCTCCTAGCTTTAGCCTTATTCTCCTACATGCCTGGTACCTTTAAATTCATTGCAGAGGAGTGAGAACTTGTTTATACACTCCACTGCTCTACTTGTACTGCAACGGCTCTGGCCGCTGGCCCCACTGAAGAAATTAATATCTGAGAATAACTACTTCCTGTGTCATATGAGAACCAGGGAGTCGTTTTTCTGTGCCCTGAACTAAGAACATAAGAAATGCCTTACTGGGTAGGCCAAGGTCCACAAGCCCAGTATCCTATTTCCAACAGTGGCCCCAAGTACCTGGCAGGTTCCCTAAGAGGCACACAGGTTCCACAGTGCTCATCCCAGGGTAAGCAGTGGCTTTCCCAGGTCCTCTTTAATGATGGTTTATAGACCATTCCTCCAAGAACTTATCCAAACCTTTTGTAAACCCAGCTATACTAACAGCTTTTGCTACATCATCCGGTAACGAATTCCAGAGTTTGACGGAGCTGGTACAGAGCAGGCAGAGTGGCAGTAATGAAAAAACAAGCTCCTCCGTTCTGTGAAGAATTTAGAGATGCTGGGAAAGTAGGAGAATGGGGCTAGGAGATAGATACAGAAGGGTAGGATGGAATAAGATTGTTGAGGGCTAACACAGAAACTGGGGATGAAACAAGAAAGCAGATACTAAGGGGTGGGGATAGGAAATCGTCTGATGCTGGAAGCTGGAAATTGATGTGAAGCTGGGGATGGCAGAAAGGGGTCACGCCAGCAGATAGTGGGAATGGCAGTTCTCCAGGACCAAGCAGGAAGTCAGTCCTCACTTATGGGTGACGTCGGCGCCGACGGAGCCCTCGCGGAGCAATTTTCCCCAGCTTTCAAAGAAAGCCTTTGGGAATTGCAGCGCGCATGCGCGGTCGTCTTCCCGCCCGAAGGTGCCATCTTAGCCAGTCTTCTTTTTTCCGCGGAGCCCTACAGACGTCCCCGTCTTGTCCCCGCGAAAAAGTTGATTTTCTTCTTTATTTTATCCTTTTTTCTTTCGGTTCGACGCCGATCGCTTTCCCACCCGGACTCGCGACGCCGGTCTCGAGTCCTCTTACTTTTTTTCGGTTTTTCTGACTTAGTCAGCTTTCGTTTTCGTTTTCCCTGGCAGCCCGGTCCTTTGACCTCGCAGGGGCCCTTTTTCCCCCGATGGCTGCCAGTGGGTTTAAGCGGTGTGGTCGGTGTGACCGAAATATGTCACTAACCGACACACACGACTTTTGCCTCCGCTGCCTGGGCCCGGATCATGAGGAACTGATCTGTGGGCCCTGCAGCAAACTGTCCTCAAAGGCGTTGAGAAGTCGGCGGCATCAGCGTGAGAGAATCTTCGCTGACCCCAGCCGTACCCGGACCTCGTCGGAGGCCTCCGTGTCGAAAGGCTCCAGCTCGGACCGTCGCCGGAGCTCCTCCGACCGGGGTTCTCCCTCCGGGGACCATCGTCGGAAGGAAAAACCCGCGAGGGCGGCGTCGGTGGACGCTCCTGGCTCCGCGAGGGCCAGGTCGCATAGCCCCGACAGCCGCCCCGGGTCCTTGGAGAAGGAACACATCCCGAAGCGACCTCGCCTGGAGTCGGAGATGCCTGCCCGGGTAAGTCCTGTGGTCCTTCTGGACTCGCCTCCGCGACAGCCGACGTCGGGCCCGACGCCGTCGGAGCCCGAGTCGGGGGCTGCTGGGTCACCTGAGCTCGGACTCAGGTTGACGGCCTTGGAGAGCAGACTGTCTGCCTTCATGGACCAGCAGAGGGCACTGCTCGCTGGCTTCGCTGGCGTCGCTGCCCCGACCGCCGGGACGTCGACGTCCAAGTCGACCCCGGAGACCGAGCCGATCCTCGAGTCAATGAGAACTCGAGTCGATCCTCGGTCGAGGTCGCCCTCGGCCTCCTGTTCGGGACCGAGGTCGCCGACGCCGACTCCCTCGGCGTCGGGGCGGCTGGCGCCGCACCCTGCCCGGGCCGACCCCACCGAGTCCTCGTCGGAGTCGGTCTGGGAGTCTGAGGAGGAAGAGTCACCTGATTCTTTCCGGACTCGGTGTGTCCCCTCGGACTCACCGGGGTCCGAGCCTCGAAAGCAGTCCCCCCCGGAGGATGCCCGGTTCTCGGACTTCGTTAGGGATATGGCCAAGGCTTTGGCCTTCCCTGCGGATCCCGAGGAGGAGCCTCGAGCCGAAGAGCTCGACGCCCTCCAGTATGACTCTCCCGCGAGGGAACACTTTACTGTGCCGGTTCCTCCCATGCTGGAACGACTACTCTTCCGCATGTGGGAGAGTCCGGCCTCCTCGCCGGTCCTGAGCAAGCGGGTCGATTCTATCTATCGGGTCCGCAAGAGCCCTGGCTTTCAAAAGGCGCAGCTGCCACACCATTCCATGGTAGTGGAATCGGCCATGCATCGTCTTAAGAGCCAGAAGATGCACTCCTCGGTGCCTCCTGGAAGGGAGGCCCGTAACCTGGATGGCCTTGGCAAGAAGTGCTTCCAGGGCTCTATGCTCGCATGTCGTGTCCAGACTTACCAGCTATACATGGGCATGTATCTCCGGGATCTGGCTAAAGAGCTAGCCGGATTCTCCGCTGGTCTCTCTCCGAGGAGCCCTTGCGGAGGTTCCTAGCCTTGTCCACGGGCATTCGGGAATGCTCTAAGTTCATGTCCCGAGCAGCCTATTATGGCTTTGAAGCCTCGGCTCGAGTGGCCGCAGCCGGCATCGGTGCCCGCCGACAGGCTTGGCTTCAGTCGTCAGACCTTGAGCCCTGGGTACAGGACAAGTTGGTCGATGTCCCCTGCCGAGGCGAAAACCTCTTTGGCAAGCCCATGGCGGAAAAGGCTGCACAAATTGAGACTGAGACTCTCACCAGGACCAGGCTTTCTAGGAAGACCTCCGCCCCTTCCCAGAAAAAGAAGGGCTCGGGGAAAAAGTCCTTTTACCCGAGGAAGGCGGCTGCCTACAAACAATACCCCCATTATCAGGCCCCTGCAGCTCCCCAACAGGGCCAGCAGGCCAAGGGACGGGGTAACGGGTCCCGTAGGCAGCAAGCCCCCAAGCCTGCACCACCAGCCCCTGCTCAGCAGGGTGGGGGTTTTTGACTCGCTCAGCATAGCCTCTCCCCCCCCGCTGGTCCCCCCAGCACCGGAGGCCGGCTGGTTCACTTCGCCCACAGGTGGTCCAGCATCACCGCAGATGCCTGGGTGCTTCAGGTCGTGCGAGAAGGCTACCTTCTCCACTTCCATCAGGTCCCTCCCTCCTATTTTCCGGGAGAGCCTCCGCGCCCCCCTCTGCACAGGGAGTTGCTCCTTCAGGAGTTAGCAGGTCTTCTGCAGGATCAGGCGGTGGAACCGGTGCCACACCACCTGAGGGGTCAAGGCTTCTATTCAAGGTATTTTCTAATACCAAAGAGAACAGGGGGCCTCAGACCCATCCTGGACTTGCGCAACCTCAACAAGTTCCTTGTGCGGGAGAAGTTCAAAATGCTTACCCTTGGAATCCTTCTGCCCTACCTCCAGCAGGGAGATTGGCTATGCTCCTTGGATCTAAAGGATGCCTACACGCACATCCTCATCCACCCAAGCCACCGCCAATACCTACGGTTTGTGGTGGCGGGAAATCATTACCAGTACCGAGTACTACCCTTTGGCCTGTCCTCCGCACCGCGAGTCTTCACAAAATGTCTCGCGGTCGTGGCGGCCCATCTCCGGCTTCACGGCCTCTATGTCTTTCCGTACCTCGACGACTGGCTCATCAGAGCAGCGTCCGCTCAGGAGGTCACCAACGCCACGTGCCGCACGGTGGCTCTGCTGCAGCACTTGGGCTTTGTCATAAACTTCGCAAAGTCCACTTTGCTCCCCTCACAGGATCTCGAGTTCATCGGCGCAAGGCTGCACACTCCTCAGGCGCGAGCGTATCTACCGCTCGACAGGGCTCAGCGGCTCATGGACCTAGCCGACCGCTTTCGCAGCCAGCCCCTGGTCTCCGCCAGGCGCTTCCTGAGACTGCTCGGCCATATGGCTTCCACTGTCCATGTGACCCCCAATGCCCGCCTGAATATGCGGTCTGCTCAATGGTGTCTCCGCCGGCAGTGGCGACAGGCCACGGGCGGCCTCGCAGACCTAGTGCGCGTTTCCGAGCCGCTGATCTTGTCTCTCCGGTGGTGGCTCCGGCAGCCGAACCTGACATTCGGTATGCCCTTCCAGTCACCTCAGCCGACCCGGGTGCTGACCACCGATGCATCCCTCCTGGGCTGGGGAGCGCATTGCCAAGAGGCGCGTACTCAGGGCCTCTGGACCACGTGGGAGTCTGCTCAGCAGATCAACTTCCTGGAGCTCCGGGCGATCCGCCTAGCTCTCAAGGCCTTCTCCCACCTGACTTCCCAACAGTCCGTCCTTGTCCAGACGGACAATCAAGTTGCCATGTTCTACGTGAACAAACAGGGGGGCACGGGCTCCTTTCTCCTCTGCCGGGAGGCTCAGAAGCTCTGCTCTTGGGCCGTCAGTCACGGCATTCTCCTCAAGGCAGTTTATCTCCCGGGCCGAGACAATTGCCTTGCGGACAAACTCAGCAGGGTCCTCCAGCCGCACGAGTGGCGTCTGGATCCCTTGGCAGTTCAGAAGCTCTTCCTCAAGTGGGGCCTCCCCACGATGGATCTCTTTGCCAGTCCTCGCAACCGGCAGCTTCCTCGCTTCTGCTCTCGTCTGCCACACCCCCTTCGGGTTGCGGCGGACGCCTTTCTGATCTCATGGTCGGGGAGCCTTCTGTATGCGTTCCCTCCCATCCCGCTAGTCTCTCGGACTCTTTTCAAGGTTCTCCGAGACAAAGCCTTCATGATCCTGGTGGCCCCTCGCTGGCCCAGGCAGCCGTGGTTTCCGCTCCTGCTGCAACTGGCGGTGGAGGATCCAATCCCTCTGGGGGTACAACCGGATCTCCTCACTCAGGATCAGGGGTCCCTCCTGCACCCCAACCTCAGGTCTCTCAACCTCATGGCCTGGCTGCTGAGAGGGTAGTCCTTGCTCCCCTTCTCCTGCCAGCGGAGGTGGAGGAGGTCGTCTTGGCTTCGCGACGGCCTTCTACCCGCAAATGCTACGCCCTTAAATGGCGTCGCTTTGCAGTCTGGTGTACCCAACAGTCTCAGGATCCCTTCTCCTGCCCGTTGTCGGTGATCTTGCAGTACTTGCTGCACCTCTCTAATTTGGGACTTAAGTCCAACTCCGTCAAAGTTCACCTCAGTGCTCTTTCAGCACATCATGTGCCAGTGGACGGCAGACCTCTCTCCAATGACCCTCTCGTAGCGAGGTTTCTCCGAGGTCTCCTTCTCCTTAAACCACCTCTCCGCCCGCCAGCGCCTGACTGGGACCTGAATGTGGTGTTGCAGCGGATCACCTGTCCGCCTTTTGAACCTATGGCTACCTGTTCTCTCAGTTTTCTGTCTTGGAAAACACTGTTCTTGATAGCCCTCACTTCCGCTAGACGCGTAAGTGAATTGCAGGCCCTCGTGTCTGATCCCCCTTACACTCGGTTCTACAAAAATAGGGTAGTCCTACGGACTCACCCTAAATTTCTTCCAAAAGTGGTCTCCCCTTTTCACATCAATCAGGAGGTGGTACTTCCAACCTTCTTTCCCAGACCACACTCCAGCCGAGCTGAAACGGTCCTCCATACCCTGGACTGTAGAAGGGCTCTGAACTTCTACCTTGACCGTACGCGGGAGCACCGTAAAGCTTCTCAGCTTTTTGTGTCTTTTGACCCCAATAAATTGGGGCTCCCGGTCTCCAAGCGTACTCTGTCCATCTGGGTTGCGGACTGTATCTCTTGGGCTTATGGGGCAGCCGGACTCTCCTTAGAAAGTCGAGTCACGGCTCATTGCGTTCGGGCAAAGGCTACGTCAGTGGCTTACCTCCGCTCTGTTCCGCTGGCAGACATCTGCCGGGCCGCTACTTGGTCTTCGAGCCAGACTTTTGCGGTCCATTACTGTCTCGAGAGGGAGTCCCGTAGGGACAGTGCTTTCGGACAGGCAGTCCTCCGTAATCTCTTTGAGGTCTGAGCAACTCCTACCCTCCATCCCGGATGTGGGCTACCGGTGGGTGATAATTCAGCGAAGATTCTATCCTTCTGTGCTGCTGAGCTAGAGGGAGCTCATTTTTGTGCTTAGGGTCTCCGGTAGCCTTGAGCTTGGGAGTCCCATAAGTGAGGACTGACTTCCTGCTTGGTCCTGGAGAAAGCGTAGTTACTCACCTGTAACAGGTGTTCTCCAGGAGCAGCAGGAATCAGTCCTCACTACCCTCCCTCCTCCCCTTGGAGTTGCAATCGTCTGCTTATGTTCTTTTTGCAAATTTTTATGCTGTCTTTTTTAGCTATGTCATCTGACTGGCTAAGATGGCACCTTCGGGCGGGAAGACGACCGCGCATGCGCGCTGCAATTCCCAAAGGCTTTCTTTGAAAGCTGGGGAAAATTGCTCCGCGAGGGCTCCGTCGGCGCCGACGTCACCCATAAGTGAGGACTGATTCCTGCTGCTCCTGGAGAACACCTGTTACAGGTGAGTAACTACGCTAAGTAGACTGATAGGGAGGCTCTGAACAAACATCTCCCATGGGAAGGGGGAGAAAAGGGAGATACTAAGGGATGGGGTGGGGGAAAAGGTCTGATTCTAGGCCTGGAAGATGGGGGCAGGGGGCTGAAACAGATGCTGGAGGCTGACAAGGGGTGTGCATGAGAGAAAGGGGTGGGCTCTTAGTGATGGGTTTGAAGCTGAGGATGAAAGAAAGGAGCTGGAGTTTGTGGGTGGCAAGTGATGGCCAAAGACTGAGGCTGCTGGGGTGAATGGGCTGAAGCGTCAGGGGTGTGTGGGCAGGCGATGGCCAAAGGTTGAGTCTACTAAGGTACAGCTGCAGGTGATGGCTATAGTAAGATACTGCTGGGGTACATGGGCAGTTGGGCGGGTGCATAAATAAATACCTATTCCAATTGTTTGTATGAATGGCTGCTAACTTTTTGGTCTAGCTCCTATAGCCTAAAACGATTTGTTGAGACCTGCCATATGGTATAAAATTAATCTTAAATGATAAAAATCATACTTGATTATAACTTTTGGAATCTTTTCCCATGAAGATCAATCTTCATCCTCCACTGTTTATGTTTATGCAATTTCTTACTGTAGCGGCAGAGCGCAAACAAACCAATAATACCAGGAGTCTGTTCAGAAGGTCCAAATCATTTATTGTGCACAAGACTCAAGCAGAATCACATTCAAAATGGCTGAGCAATGGCTGTTAGTAAAACAATGACTTTTATACTATTCTCCATTCTGTACATAGGCAAACTTCTCATTGGTCCCGGTAACCCCTTCTATCCCATCTATTGGTCCCGGTACCATTACGTAGTCATCCAATGAGGAACCTTGGTCTGGGCTCAGCACCTGTTTCCCCCCCTTACAATCCTCATTACAATGGTCAGTTCTTAGACTCTTGATACAATTCTCCTCCAAGGTCACTGGCTGACTAGAACATGTGGGAAAGCAGGGCACTGTAACCCTTCTCTCAGCAGAATTAATTAGTTCACAGAAGCTTTCACACTCTTATCAGTACCAATTAAAACTTGTTTTTCTATCTTTTCTAAGTTTCGATTCTGCTTAGCTATGCTTGGTTATGCTTAGTTAAGTTTCGATTCTATGAAGGCAGCATTGGGGGGGTTTCACTCCTCTGGGCCTAACCACAGGCTTCAATTACAGGTCAAGCTGTTTAGGCCTGCCTGCTTGGTTCAAGCAACATGGATCATAGGCCTTCGCCTACCACATTCCCCCCTTTGATTAATCTCACCCTATTACTAATAAGGTGTGAGAGTTAAATCACTTAATTACACTGGGGTCAGATTACGACCAAACGTACCAGGATTAGGGTGCCATAAGGCCAAAATCTTAGTGGCAGTCTTTCATTCTACTATATTTTCAATAACACTGTTAATAGAGCGCATACAACATGGGATTATACATGGTAACAACAGAAACAAGGCTACAAAGACTAGTATTATCATAGCAAAAGTAGTAAGTCCCCCCAAGCCAGAGAAGATAGATTCAAACCAATTAGGTATCTTAAGACCATGCCAGGTTTGTACTGGCACATAAGCTTGCTTTCGCATATTTTCAGCAATCTCTTCAACTACTTGACCTTTGTCATCTATCTTCAAACAACAATTGGTTAAATTCAGTTTACCACATACTCCTCCTTCAGCTGCTAATAAGTAATCTAGTGCCAAACGGTTCTGATATATTGCAGTACGCATTTGGGTGCTTTGTCTAGCTAGAAGTGTGAGTGCTTGGCTAGTCTCATTAATTATCAATTCTACAACTGCTTGTAAGCGTATAATACGGTTTATCATATACACAGGGGTCCGGTATCCCCAGGTGCCATCTTGCTCCCAAGTGGCAGGTCCATAATAGGCAATAATCCTCTCAGGTGGCCAATCTTCCCCATCCCATCTCTCCCATTTGCCTATCTTCAAGGCTGCTCTTTTCTGTCTTTTTGTATAGACTGGGTAACCTAATTGTTCTCCATGTTCTGTGGGTAACAGAAAGAAAAAAGGTCGGATGGTCCCTAAGACACACGCCCCTCCCCAGTGAATAGGGAGTCGAGCATATGCTCGGGTTCCACAGATTCAATACAAGCCAGGTGGGGCTTGCCAGGCATGAGGCTGGGCAAGGTTGGTCCATAAATCGGCAAGCTCAGGGAATTTGGCTAATGGGTTGGTAGGTTCAGGTTCATTAACTCCTGACCACCAGGACGTCTGTTTTGTGGTGTCATTATAAAACTTCTGGCTGAGACAGACAAGCTGTCCTACTTTCAAATTGAACTGGGGTCCAGTCCGAGCATAACACAGACGTCCAACTATTGGGTGTGCTAATACCCATTCACTGGTGGTCTTATGCAATTCAGTATGATTATAAGCTATTGAGTAATTCAATTCTTGGGCCTCCCAGGGCCACTGATCACCCATTCTGGTTCCACCGCAGAAGTAACAATCTGAGATGTGGAGACTGGATACGACTGCTCCAGCTAATTCTAAGAACAAATTTTGAGAAGGGTGTGGAATGTCAAACTTATTTACATGCATAGTTTCATAGAAGGTATTATGTATATGATACCGTGATGAACGATGGGCCTGGGTGTTCAGTCTGATATATACAATGGTTCCGGGATCTGACCCGGAGCCCGCAATGCGTAGTCCAAATTTATATCCTTGTTTCCAAGCACTAGGATTTATTATATGTAACTCTAATGGATTGCAAGCACCCTTCTTACATTTTTCTAGATTCTTTACATATGGCTTATGCAGGACTGCCATTCGATTATCTCTGGTATTCTCTATCATACCAGTTTTCCATGTAGCATAGAACACACATTCCCACTTCGGGCAATAGTAGTCTGTAACTGGTGCTGTGCTATATTCATTTGCTAAAACTCGTTTACCTGTACATGCCACTCACCCGGTTGTTCCTTCCGGACACATATACTTGTGATCATGAGAATATGCTTTTTCTCCAGGACCAAGCAGGAAGTCAGTCCTCACATATGGGTGACGTCGGCGCCGACGGAGCCCTCGCGGAGCAATTTTCCCCAGCTTTCAAAGAAAGCCTTTGGGAATTGCAGCGCGCATGCGCGGTCGCCTTCCCGCCCAACGGTGCCATCTTAGCCAGTCTTCTTTTTTCCGCGGAGCCCTACAGACGTACCCGTCGTGTCCCCGCGAAAAAGTTGATTTTACTCATAATTTTCTCTTTTTTCCTTCGGTTCGACGCCGGTCTTTTTCCCGCCCGGACTCGCGACGCCGGTCACGAGTCCTCTTCTTCTTTTTCGGTTTTTTCTGACTTAGTCAGTTTCGTTTTCGGTTTTTTTCCCTGGCAGCCCGGTCCTTTGACCTCGCAGGGGCCCTTTTTCCCCCGATGGCTGCCAGTGGTTTCAAGCGGTGTGGTCAGTGTGACCGAAATATGTCACTAACTGACACACACGACAATTGCCTCCGCTGCCTGGGCCCGGATCATGAAGAAATGATCTGTGGGGCCTGCGGCAAAATGTCCTCCAAAGCGTTGAGAAGTCGGCGGCATCAGCGGGATAGGATCTTCGCTGACCCCAGCCGTACCCGGACCTCGTCGGAGGCCTCCGCGTCCAGAGGTTCCAGCTCGGACCGTCGCCGGAGTTCCTCCGACAGGGGTTCTCCCTCCGGGGACCATCGATGGAAGGTGAAACCCGCGAGGGCGGCGTCGGTGGACGCTCCTGGCTCCGCGAGGGCCAGGTCGCATAGCCCCGATAGCCGTCCCGGGTCCTTGGAGAAGGAGCACCTCTCGAAGCGACCTCGCCTGGAGTCGGAGCTGCCTGCTCGGGTAAGTCCTGTGGTCCTCCTGGACTCGCCTCCGAGACCGCCGACGTCGGGCCCGACGCCGTCGGGGCCCGAGTCGGGGGCTGCTGGGTCACCTGAGCTCGGACTCAGGTTGACGGCCTTGGAGAGCAGACTGTCTGCCTTCATGGACCAGCAGCGGGCACTGCTCGCTGGCCTCGCTGGCGCCGCTGCCCCGACCGCCGGGACGTCGACGTCTAAGTCGACCCCGGAGACCGAGCCGATCCTCGAGTCCATGCGAACTTGAGTCGATCCTCGGTCGAGGTCACCCTCGGCCTCCCGTTCGGGACCGAGGTCGCCGACGCCGACTCCCTCGGCGTCGGGGCGGCAGGCGCCGCGCCCTGCCCGGGCCGACCCCACCGATTCCTCGTCGGAGTCGGTCTGGGAGTCTGAAGAGGAAGAGTCACCTGATTCTTTTCGGACTCGGTGTGTCCCCTCGGACTCACCTGAGTCCGAACCTCGGAAGCAGTCCCCCCCGGAGGATGCCCGGTTCTCGGACTTCGTCAGGGATATGGCCAATGCTTTGGCCTTCCCTGCGGATCCCGAGGAGGAGCCTCGAGCCGAAGAGCTCGACGCCCTCCAGTATGACTCTCCCGCCAGGGAACACTTTACTGTACCGGTTCCTCCCATGCTGGAACGACTACTCTTCCGCATGTGGGAGAGTCCGGCCTCCTCGCCGGTCCTGAGCAAGCTGGTCGATTCTATCTATCGAGTCCGCAAGAGCCCTGGCTTCCAAAAAGCACAGCTACCACACCATTCCATGGTAGTGGAATCGGCCATGCATCGTCTTAAGAGCCAGAAGATGCACTCCTCGGTGCCTCCTGGCAGGGAGGCCCGTAACCTGGATGGCCTTGGTAAGAAGTGTTTCCAGGGCTCTATGCTTGCGTGTCGTGTCCAGACCTACCAGCTATACATGGGCATGTATCTCCGAGACCTGGCTAAAGAGCTAGCCGGATTCTCCGCTGGTTTGTCCGAGGAACCCTTGCGGAGGTTCCTGGCCTTGTCCACTGGCATTCGGGAATGCTCAAAATTCATATCCCGAGCAGCCTATGATGGCTTTGAAGCATCGGCTCGAGAGGCCGCAGCCGGCATCGGTGCCCGCCGACAGGCTTGGCTTCAGTCGTCTGACCTTGAGCCCTGGGTGCAGGACAAGTTGGTCGATGTCCCCTGCCGAGGCGAAAACCTCTTTGGCAAGCCCATGGCTGAAAAGGCTGCACAAATCGAGACGGAGACTCTCACCAGGACTAGGCTTTCTAGGAAGACCTCCGCCCCTTCCCAGAAAAAGAAGGGCTCGGGAAAGAAGTCCTTTTACCCGAGAAAGGCGGCTGCCTACAAACACTACCCCCAATATCAGGCCCCTGCAGCTCCCCAACAGGGCCAGCAGGCCAAGGGACGGGGTAACGGGTCCCGTAGGCAGCAAGCCCCCAAGCCTGCACCACCAGCCCCTGCTCAGCAGGGTGGGGGCTTTTGACTCCTTAAGCATAGCCTCTCCCCCTCCGCTGGCTCCTCCCAGCACCGGAGGCCGGCTGGTTCACTTCGCCCACAGGTGGTCCAGCATCACTTCAGATGCCTGGGTGCTTCAAGTCGTAAGAGAAGGCTATCTTCTCCACTTCCACCAGGTCCCTCCCTCCTATTTTCCGGGAGAACCTCCACGACTCCCTCTGCACAGGGAATTACTCCTTTAGGAGTTAGCAGGTCTTCTACAGGAACAGGCGGTGGAACCGGTGCCCCACCACCTGAGAGGTCAAGGCTTTTATGCCAGGTATTTTCTAGTACCAAAAAGGACGGGAGGCCTCCGACCCATCCTGGACTTGCGCAACCTCAACAAGTTCCTTGTGCGGGAAAAGTTCAAAATGCTTACCCTTGGAATCCTTCTGCCCTACCTCCAGCAGGGAGATTGGCTATGCTCCTTGGATCTAAAGGATGCTTACACGCACATCCTCATCCACCCAAGCCACCGCCAATACCTAAGGTTTGTGGTGGCAGGAAATCATTACCAGTACAGAGTACTGCCCTTTGGCCTGTCCTCCGCACCGCGAGTCTTCACAAAATGTCTCGCGGTGGTGGCGGCCCATCTCCGGCTTCACGGCCTCTATGTCTTTCCATACCTCGACGACTGGCTCATCAGAGCAGCGTCCGCTCCAGAGGTCACCAACGCCACACGCCGCACGGTGACTCTTCTGCAGTACTTGGGCTTTGTTATAAACTTCGCAAAGTCCACTTTGCTCCCCTCACAGGATCTCGAGTTCATCGGCGCAAGGCTGCACACTCCTCAGGCACGAGCGTTCCTACCGCTCGACAGGGCTCAACGGCTCATGGACCTAGCCGACCGTTTTCGCAGCCAGCCCCTGGTCTCTGCCAGGCGCTTCCTGAGACTACTCGGCCATATGGCTTCCACCGTCCATGTGACCCCCAATGCCCGCCTGAATATGCGGCCTGCTCAATGGTGTCTCCGCAAGCAGTGGCAACAAGCCACAGGCGGCCTAGCAGACCTAGTGCGTGTCTCCGAGCCGCTGGCCTCGTCTCTCCAGTGGTGGCTTCATCGGCCGAACCTGGTACTCGGCATGCCTTTTCAGTCACCTCAGCCGGCCCGGGTGCTGACGACAGATGCATCCCTCCTGGGCTGGGGAGCACATTGCCAAGGGGCACGTACTCAGGGCCTCTGGACCACGTGGGAGTCTGCTCAGCAGATCAACTTCCTGGAGCTCAGAGCGATCCGCCTGGCTCTCAAGGCCTTCTCCCACCTGACCTCTCACCAGTCCGTCCTTGTCCAGACGGACAATCAAGTTGCCATGTTCTACGTGAACAAGCAGGGGGGCACGGGCTCCTTCCTTCTCTGTCGGGAAGCACAGAAGCTCTGCTCTTGGGCCGTCAGTCACGGCGTTCTTCTCAAGGCAGTTTATCTCCCAGGCCAAGAAAATTGCCTGGCGGACAAACTCAGCAGGATCCTCCAGCCGCACGAGTGGCGCCTGGATCCCTTGGTAGTTCAGAAGCTCTTTCTAAAGTGGGGCCTCCCCACAATGGATCTCTTTGCCAGCCCTCTCAACCGGCAACTTCCTCGCTTCTGCTCTCGTCAGCCACATCCCCTTCGAGTTGCGGCAGACGCTTTTCTACTCTCCTGGTCGGAGAGCCTTCTGTATGCCTTTCCTCCCATCCCGCTAGTCTCTCGGACTCTTTTCAAGGTTCTCCGAGACAAAGCTTTCATGATCCTGGTGGCCCCTCGCTGGCCCAGACAGCCGTGGTTTCCACTCCTGCTGCAATTAGCGATAGAGGATCCATTCCCTCTGGGGTTACAACCGGATCTCCTCACTCAGGATCAGGGGTCTCTGCTACACCCCAACCTCAGGTCTCTCAATCTAATGGCCTGGCTGCTGAGAGGGTAGTCCTTGCTCCCCTTCTCCTGCCGGCAGAGGTGGAAGAGGTCGTCCTAGCTTCTCGGCGACCTTCTACCCGCAAATGCTACGCCCTTAAATGGCGTCGCTTTTCCGTTTGGTGTACCCAACAGTCTCAGGATCCCTTCTCCTGCCCGGTGTCGGTGATCCTGCAGTACTTGCTATACCTCTCTAATCTGGGACTTAAGTCCAACTCCGTCAAAGTTCACCTTAGTGCTCTTTCAGCACATCATGTGCCGGTGGACGGCAGACCTCTTTCCAGTGACCCTCTTGTAGCGAGGTTTCTCCGAGGTCTCCTTCTGCTTAAACCACCTCTGCGCCCGCCAGCGCCTGACTGGGATCTGAATGTGGTTTTACAGCGGATCACCTGTCCGCCTTTTGAACCTATGGCTACCTGTTCTCTCCGTTTTCTTTTTTGGAAAACATTGTTCTTGATAGCCCTCACTTCCGCTAGACGCGTACGTGAATTGCAGGCCCTCGTGTCTGATCCCCCTTACACTCGGTTCTACAAAAATAGGGTAGTCCTACGGACTCACCCAAAATTTCTTCCAAAAGTGGTCTCCCCTTTTCACATCAATCAGGAGGTGGTACTTCCAACCTTCTTTCCCAGACCGCACTCCAGCCGAGCTGAAACGGTCCTCCATACCCTGGACTGTAGAAGGGCATTGAACTTCTACCTTGACCGTACGCGGGAGCACCGTAAAGCTGCTCAGCTTTTTGTGTCTTTTGACCCCAATAAATTGGGGCTCCCGGTCTCCAAGCGTACTCTGTCCATCTGGGTTGCGGACTGTATCACTTGGGCTTATGGGGCAGCCGGACTCTCCTTGGAAGGTCGAGTCACGGCTCATTGCGTTCGGGCAAAGGCTACGTCAGTGGCTTACCTCCGCTCTGTTCCGCTGGCAGACATCTGCCGGGCCGCTACTTGGTCTTCGAGCCAGACTTTTGCGGTCCATTACTGTCTCGAGAGGGAGTCCCGCAGGGACAGTGCTTTCGGACAGGCAGTCCTCCGTAATCTCTTTGAGGTTTGAGCAACTCCTACCCTCCATCCCGGATGTGGGCTACCGGTGGGTAATAATTCAGCGAAGATTCCTTCCTTCTGTGCTGCTGAGCTAGAGGGAGCTCATTTTTGTGCTTAGGGTCTCCGGTAGCCTTAAGCTTGGGAGTCCCATATGTGAGGACTGACTTCCTGCTTGGTCCTGGAGAAAGCGTACTTACTCACCTGTAACAGGTGTTCTCCAGGAGCAGCAGGAATCAGTCCTCACAACCCTCCCTCCTCCCCTTGGAGTTGCAATCATCTGCTTTAGTTTTTTTGCAAATTTTTATGCTGTCTTTTTAGCTATGTCATCTGACTGGCTAAGATGGCACCCTTGGGCGGGAAGGCGACCGCGCATGCGCGCTGCAATTCCCAAAGGCTTTCTTTGAAAGATGGGGAAAATTGCTCCGCGAGGGCTCCGTCGGCGCCGACGTCACCCATATGTGAGGACTGATTCCTGCTGCTCCTGGAGAACACCTGTTACAGGTGAGTAACTACGCTTTCCCAGTTGGCACAACTAGAACGACTATCTCTATTTATAGCATCACAAGCATCAAAGTACAAAATAGCACCCTTTGTAGGATCAGTGAGTGGGGGTGTGGCATTAAGTAAAGCTCCATCTGCATCATCCCATCGTATTTCTAGAGTATAATAGGATGGGTTCTGATGTGGGTTAAAACAAACTTTAGTATTACCCTTGGTACAAATATTCAGTTCTGTGGTGTTATATATACACCGGCTTACTGTACCAGTACAGGTATAGTAAGAATGATAAAGCAAAGTCTGAGTTACTTTCATTCCAGTCCGAGTGGAAGTAATGCAGGCAGTACATGGGGGTAAAGCAAAAGTAAGTCCGAAGCTCCCCAGGAAGGCAACCAGAATAAAATAGAAACAAAGATGCATGTTGATTGTAGTCCTCCTGAGTCTCTGCTGGAAAATCTTGACCTCGACGTCCGCTGTTCCTTGACACAATGCTGACCCGTTTGCTAATGAAGCAATTCAACGGGTGTCGATGTTGATTGAAGATCCTCAAGTTTCCGCTGTATGCTAACTTACCAACTGTAGTTGGCCTGAAGAAAGTCTGTGAAGACACAGTTATTCGATGAAGAAAACAAATGTTTTTGCTGTATTGGAAACAGCCGTCCTCTTCGAAAGACTTGTCTGCTGTAAAGTACCGTAGTTCTTGGGTAGCCTGAATAGGGTACTAGGCCACCGGTTGCCGCCTCAGGGTGAGCCGCAAAGGAATATCAGGATGCTGCACTGCTGTCCACTGATCTGGTTCTGGAACTGCTGCTGGCTTGACTCTGCTGTGATGGATCCAAGATTCAATTTCTGTGACCTTGACAGCTTTTGGTGTAGACAGGATGACGGTGTACGGTCCCTTCCAATGCGGTTCCAGCGGTGTCTTCTTCCAATCTTTGATCCACACCGAGGTACCAGGCTTGTAGGGATGCAAGGATTCCGTCAGGTTGATGGGTAACTGGTCCTGTACCCACGTATGAAGAGTCTGCAGAACAGAACTAAGAGCTAGGAGTTCTTGTCTGGTTATTTCTGAACCAATTTGTGTCAAACTCCCTTTGATTCCCTGCACTATTGGTGGGGGCCTACCATACATAACTTCAAAGGGAGAAAATCCTGATGATTTCACAGGGGCTGAACGTATTCTAAGTAAAGCTATTGGGAGAACCTGAGGCCACTTCAGGTGAGTCTCCTGACACAGCTTGGACAATTGGGATTTTAGAGTGCGATTCATTCGCTCAACTTTCCCTGAACTTTGGGGTCTGTATGCAGTGTGTAACTTCCATTGTATCTGTAGGGCACTTGCTAACTGTTGGGTAATTTGAGACACAAATGAGGGCCCATTGTCCGACCCTATTACTGCAGGGATTCCATATCGGGGGATTATCTCCCTCAACAATACCTTGGTAACTTCTCTGGCTTTTTCAGTCCTGGTGGGGAAAGCTTCCACCCACCCAGAGAAGGTACAGACTAGGACTAACAAATAGCGATATCCATTGGCTTTTGGCATTTCAGTGAAGTCTACTTGTAAGTTGTGCATAGAGATTACACCACCTGACTGAGCTCGGGGTGGTGGTGTAGGACCCTGCTTGGCATTGTTCTTTGCACAGGTTACGCACTGGCGAGCTACTGAGGCTGACAAGGCTCCCAACAGTGCAATGCAAAAGTGTGGTCTCAGTGCTTTCTCCATTGCGCTTTTCCCATAATGCGTGGCTTGATGAAAGGCCTTTACAAAGGCTGGTCCCAATGATTCAGGGACTACTATTCGTCCTGGCGGTTGGCCGCCCTCTGCTGGTGGCAACTCAATCCATCCATCCTTCAGTACCCCCTTCTCTGTAGTACAATAATAGTCCAATTCCCTCGTGGTATATCGTGGTGTCCACAAGTTAAGGGGTACTGGAAACAGTGCTGCCTGTACTGGTGTTGCTTGCGATGAAATTTGGCCTCTCATGGCTGCTTTACGTGCTGAGGCATCAGCAAATCTGTTTCCTTGGGCAACTTCTCCTTTTCCTGTTTGGTGTCCTCGGCAGTGCATCACAGCAACGTGTGCTGGGGCCCATACTACATCTAGTAACATTAATATTTCTGGGCCGTACTTAATTGACTTGCCTCCCGAGGTAATGAGTCCTCGTTCTTTATACAGAGCTCCATGAGCATGTAGAGTTGTGAAAGCGTATTTTGAGTCTGTATATACATTCAACTGAAGTCCGGCACCTAATACTAGTGCCCTTGTTAGCGCTATCAATTCCGCTTTCTGTGCTGATGTTCCTGAGGCAAGAGCTGATGATTCAATGACTTTCTCCAGGGTGACCACTGCATACCCGGCACAGCGTCGTCCATTGATGATGAGGCTGCTTCCATCCACGAAGTAAGTCTGGTCAGGATTTTTGATAGGTACATCAGTTAGATCAGGTTGACTTGAAAACACAGTGTCCATGACTTCTATACAGTCATGTTTTGGTGGGTCCTTGCTGATTGGTATCAAGGTGGCTGGGTTGAGAGCATGGCTCACTTCCAATTGCACTCGAGGATTTTCGCATAGCATGCTCTGGTACTTCAGCATTCGAGAGTTGGTGAACCAATGATTTCCTTTTTGTTCCATAAGGGCAAGCACTGCGTGGGGTACTGTAACACGCAGGTTCTGTCCTAAGGTGAGTTTGTCTGCTTCGCTCACCAACAATGCTGTGGCTGCAATAGCTCTCAAACATGGTGGCCATCCTTTGGCCACAGTGTCCAATTGTTTTGATAAGTATGCTACGGGTCGCTCCCAATGTCCCAATGTCTGAGTTAACATTCCTAGAGCGTTCCTCTGCATTTCATGCACAAATAGATGAAAAGGCTTCTGGACATCTGGTAGTCCAAGTGCTGGTGATGACATTAATGCTTCCTTCAAGGTTTTGAAAGCTTTATCTTGATCGGGTCCCCACTCTAGTGGTGACCGCTCTTCTCCTTTGGTGGCTTCATATAGTGGCTTAGCAATCTGAGCAAAGTTGGGTATCCATATTCGGCAGTATCCTGCTGCTCCCAGGAAGGCTCTGACTTGCCTCCTGGTGGTTGGGGTTTGGATACTACACACAGCTTCTTTTCTTTCTGGTCCTAATTGTCTGCTTCCTTTGGTCAGCCGGAATCCCAAGTACTTCACTTCCTTTTGGCATAGCTGCGCTTTGGCTCTGGAAACTTTGTATCCAGCTTCATCTAGTAGTTGTAAAAGGTCATTTGTGGCTTGTACACATTCACTCTCCGATGTGGTAGCTATCAACAGATCATCCACGTACTGGAGAAGCACTCGTTTTCCAGGGGTTACAGGATAGCTTGAAAGATCTTGGTTCAGTGCTGCACTGAAAATAGTGGGTGAGTTCTTGAATCCTTGAGGCAATCGTGTCCATGTGAGTTGGCCCCGTCTCCCTGAGACAGGGTCTTGCCATTCAAAGGCAAACAGCAATTGGCTAATTGGGGCTAATCTTACGCAAAAGAAGGCATCTTTCAAATCCAGGACAGTAAAATGGGTAGCTTCAGCAGGTATTAGTCCCAAGAGTGTGTAGGGATTTGGCACAACTGGATGTATGGTTTCAACTGCTTCATTCACTCTCCTCAAATCTTGTACTGGGCGGTAATCACCTGTCCCAGGCTTCTTGACGGGCAGGAGAGGTGTATTCCAAGGTGATTGACATACTTTGAGAAGGCCATACTCCAGTAATCTTAATAAATGGTGATGGATGCCCTCAATGGCTGGTCTCGGGAGTGGGTATTGTTTAACATGTACTGGTGCTGCTCTGGAGTCACAATCACTGGGGCAATGTGCTTGGCTAGACCTGGTGGGTTACCTTCTGCCCATACTCCAGGAGGAGCCGTAATGTTTGCTGGTATGCTGAAATTGGTATCAGGAATTGGTTTAGTACTGTAATATCTCCACTCTTCTTCTCGGGGGACCGTAAGCACCATTAATCCTGCAGGTTTCGAATTTACAGTTATTTGCATTTCTCCTTTCTCAGTAAAGGATATTTGGGCCTGCAGTTTGGCTAGCATATCTCGTCCCAGCAGCGGCACTGGGCACTCAGGCATATAAAGGAATTGGTGCGCTATTTGCTGTCCTCCTAATTCACATACGCGGTCCTTCAGAAAAGACTTGGTGGCTCTCGCACCAGTTGCTCCCATGATAGTGACTGCTCTTGTGGACAAAGGAGCTATTTGCTTATCTACTACAGAATGTTCTGCTCCAGTGTCAACCATAAAGTCCATGAATTGGTTCCCTATTTTTAAGCAGACCATAGGCTCCTGGGAACCTAGAAAGAATTCAGAGCCCGGTCTGTCCTAATCTGCTTCATCTAAATCATAGTCCGTTGCAGCTGCAACTCCTTCTATGGCCTCCTCTCTTTCCCGTTGGAAATGTACTCGATTTGTCCCTCTGTGATTCTGTGATCGGCCTCTCTCCCTCTCTCTATGAGGGACGTTTTCTTCTTCTTCGTGCGAGGCGCCTTCGAGTTGCGGGCATGCATTCCTCCAATGTCCTTCTTCCTTGCAATAGGCGCATTGATTCACGCCTAACATGGGTCGGCTATCTCCTCGGCCTCGCCCTCTTCCTCTGCTCCTTCGGTTAGGGAAACTTCCCCGTTTCTGTTCAACTAAAGCGGCAGCCAAAAAATCGGCTTTCTTCTTCATTTTACGCTCACTTTCTCTCTGTCTTTCATTATCACGGTTCACAAACACTTTCTGGGCGACTTCCATTAGCTGTGACGTATTCATGCCCGCAAACCCTTCTAATTTCTGTAGCTTGCGTCTAATATCTGGTTGGGACTGGCTAAAAAAAGCGGCATTCACCATGCACAGGCTTCCGGGTGCAGCTGGGTCATAGGGAGAGTATACATTCTGTATGCTTCGGCTAATCTCTCATAGAATACTGCTGGGCTTTCATCTACGCCCTAGATAACTTCGGCTACTTTGGAGAGGTTCATGGCTTTCTGACCCTCCTTTCGCAGACCCTGCAAAAGGCCTTGGTGAAACCGAGCTAGGGCTCTGGATCCTTCATCGGTGTTTGGATCCCACCGAGGATCTTCATTAGGGAATTCTTTCTTCGCTGCTTCGCGATTATCTATTCCTTCTCCTCCCGCTACTAGGGGGTTTTCTGCTAGCCAATTTACAGCTGCTCGCATAATTCTCGTCCGCTCCTCAGTAGTAAATAAAGTATTTATTTAGACAGTTTTTGTATACCGCCTTATCCTTCAATCAAAGCGGTCACAACACAATTGGGGGATGCATTTAACACACGGGGATATGAGACACATACACTAATACTTACAGGGAACATGGGCAATGGAGGGTTAAGTGGCTTGCCCAAGACCACAAGGAGCATCTGTGGGACTAGAAACCCCAGTCCTTCCGGCCCAAGGTTGCTGTCCTCTAGTGGGATTTGAACCCCCGACCTTCCGGCCTGAAGTACCTTGCCCCAACCACTAGGCTACTCCTCCCTCGGAAAGTAGACAGGAGTTGACGGCAATCTGCCCACGTAGGCTGGTGGGTTTGCATAATTGTATTCATTACTTCTGTTAATTCTTGGGGCTTGTCAGTGTAAGAAGCATAATGCATTTTCCAATTTAACAAATCAGTAGTGGAGAAGGGCACATAAACTAGACTTGTGGGTCCCGCTACTATCTGGTTCTGGTCATCCCTGACGGGCATTCCCAGGACTTGCCGCAGCGGCAATAATTTCTTGGTGGTGGCTCTCTTTCTTAACTTTTGTCTGGCTTGGGAACTTCCGCTCGCAGCAGATGAAGACTCAGGATTTTCCTCAACCTCGTGCGGATCAACCTCTTCAGGGGGCGACTCATCTAGATGAGCTTCTGGCCGGGAAGGGGGTAGATCCCGCCGGTCCTGGGGGCCTGCCGCGGGACGCGGTGGTATTTTTACTGGGTGCTGAGCTTGGGGCTGTCTAGTTACAACTTCCGGGGACTCGGGGTCAACATAAACAGGCTTCTTTTCTATCCCTGTTTTCTGTGTCTGTTCTGTCAGCGCTACCATTATTCTGCACTGTTCTTCATAACAGCGCTGAGCCCAAGGCGGCGGGCTTTCACAAATACTTAACCAGGAATTTATATAGGGATACTGGTCAGGGTGCGCTACCCGCACCTTCTGATGAACTGACTTAATGATTCCTACAGCAAATGTTCCATCTCGGGGCCACATAGGGTCTAATTCGGGCCACTCCCGTGTACACAAAACTTGCAATCGTGACGCAGTCATTTTCACCCCATAATCTCCTGAATATCCTTTATTAAAATACTTAATCATACATTCTAATGGAGTGTGCACAGTAGACCCCGCTCCTCCCATATCGATGTGTGCGCGCAACAACAGACAGAAGGGAAAAGGAGGGCGGACCGTGGGTAAGGGGTCCTCACGGCCCTAGAAACATTCAAGGGAAACAATAAACAAGACAAGACGACGGTCGCTTACTCCTTTTTACGACCTGGACGCGGCCGCCCGGCCAGGAACTGCGTTACTCAGGAGTCCGCCTTCGCTTGGTCTGTGTCACCAGACCTCTCAACCACACTTCATTCACACAATCATGCTAGCAACGTACTCCCAACAAGCCCAATCCTGTCTGTTCTGACTAGGCTATACCAAAGTTATACAAGTTATGCCGGCTTTTCCAAGTTATTCCAAGAAGACGGTGGGTTCACCCCGCGAATACACTATGCAGGGTTAATTGGACCGCCTTTGAGAGGTGATCATGCTCTCTTACCAAAATTCCAAGTTCCAAACTGCAGTTCTGACTCATCTGTCTAGACATATCAAAAACTATACTCACCGGATCCGGTCCCCGTTCCCGAGCAAGCGCATGAGTTGGACCTCGGACTCCCCTCACGGGTTCGAGGTGTTGGCTCCGTCCGGGTCCAGCACCCGCCGAGGCCTGGCCCAACTCCCTCCGATGCAACTGGACCGGTGGCGCCTGGGAGCCGAGCCCATGTCGGAAGGGCACGAGACCGGCAGGACCAAACCTATAGAGGCGGAAAGTTGTGGTATATCAGCTCATATACCCTCTACTCACCACAGTTCCCGGCCAACACACCAAGAATATGTAGCGGCAGAGCGCAAACAAACCAATAATACCAGGAGTCTGTTCAGAAGGTCCAAATCATTTATTGTGCACAAGACTTAAGCAGAATCACATTCAAAATGGCTGAGCAATGGCTGTTAGTAAAACAATGACTTTTATACTATTCTTCTCCATTCTGTACATAGACAAACTTCTCATTGGTCCCGGTAACCCCTTCTATCCCATCTATTGGTCCCGGTACCATTACGTAGTCATCCAATGAGGACCTTGGTCTGGGCTCAGCACCTGTTTCCCCCCCTTACAATCCTCATTACAATGGTCAGTTCTTAGACTCTTGATACAATTCTCCTCCAAGGTCACTGGCTGACTAGAACATGTGGGAAAGCAGGGCACTGTAACCCTTCTCTCAGCAGAATTAATTAGTTCACAGAAGCTTTCACACTCTTATCAGTACCAATTAAAACTTGTTTTTCTATCTTTTCTAAGTTTTGATTCTGCTTAGCTATGCTTGGTTATGCTTAGTTAAGTTTCGATTCTATGAAGGCAGCATTGGGGGGGGGGGGGGTTCACGCCTCTGGGACTAACCACAGGCTTCAATTACAGGTCAAGCTGCTTAGTCCTGCCTGCTTGGTTCAAGCAACGTGGATCATAGGCCTTCGCCTACCACATTACTATACCAGGCCAATCTTCCCTCTCTTTAACTTCGCATTTAACCATCCTAAGAGGAACTTGACTAGAAATTGAGATACCAAAGTTACAACTGAAGTATGGCTGGGAAACATGTCGCCAAACCTGTTGCCTCATTACAGCTTCTGTCTCCATAAAAATGGACGGCTTGATCCCAGATGAGGGACTTGTTCTATGTGCAAGTTGCCTGCAGGTTGAATCCTTCATGAAACAAGTGGCAAAAGAGGAAGTGACTTCACCGAGACAGATGACGGTGTGAGGGCATCGCTCCGAGCGAACCCTGCAAAAGAACTATTACAAAAAAATCCCTCGGGGGGGGGGAGCAATAGTGCATACTGAGGGAGAGAACCCCAATAGCAGCCGGGAGAAGGAACGGCAGAGCAGAGAGGCCAGAGGAAGAGCGGAGCGACTGGATCGCAGGCGGCAGTGTCGGCTGGCCTTGGAAGCAGTATTGGAGAGAGCCGCGTAATCGGCGGCAAAAAGAACGCTTGGCAGACGGTAAAAGAACGACGGGAGAGGTTGTGAAGTAAGCAGTAATTACATATCGAGCAGATGGGGAGAACTCTGTGGCTGGAGGGGAAGTGAAGTGCGCGATCGGAGCGCTAGATGGAGTGCAAAGAGCAGGTACTGCGGGCGGGAACGGCGGGGAAAGCACGGGAGTGAGCCACGAGATCTGAGGAGAGGAGAAAATCAAAAAGAACGGATCAGTGCTGGTAGAAGCAGAGACATCAGTGGCGATCCAAAGAGGAGCTGAGCAGGAAAGTGAGTGTGCTGTCGAGGTGAATGTGGTGAACGGGAGCACACGGAGGAGAAAAAAATAAAAAACAAGGACAGTGGAGTGGAGGAGTGGCCTAGTGGTTGGGGCAAGGTACTTCAGGCCGGAAGGTCGGGGGTTCAAATCCCACTAGAGGACAGCAACCCTGGGCCAGAAGGACTGGGGTTTCTAGTCCCACAGGTGCTCCTTGTGGTCTTGGGCAAGCCACTTAACCCTCCATTGCCCATGTTCCCTGTAAGTATTAGTGTATGTGTCTCATATCCCCTCGTATTAAATGTATCCCCCAACCGCTTTGACCTGGTGAAAAGCGAGATATAAATGCAGATAAATAAATAAATAAAATAAGTGAAGAGAGCAGTGGAGACAATGGAGAAGGACAGCCACGTGGCAGACAAGATGGCTGTGTGAGCAGGCATATGGCTTGGAGAGATCAAAGAAGCAGGTGAAGAGCACAGCACAGACAAGAATAAGTGAATGCAGGAGGACAGGAGGAGTATCAGGGAACAAAAGGAGATAAAAAGAGAAGAGTACAAAAACTGAAAAGCTCTTAAAGCACCCCAGTGAAAACAGAGGGGAGAACATTGAGGGAGAACAGCAGCAACGTGAGCAATACAATAAAAGGAATGATAAAAACAGAAAATGAGAATGAAAAATACAACTTAATCAGGGTGAGCAGTGAAACTGTGGAGTAAGAAAGAATAAGAGGATAATCTTGAAGAAACTCGAGCGCTTCTGGGTCTAAAAGAAATTGAACTACACTCTAAAATGCACATAGTGGAGCAGGACTCGAAGGGGAAGATGGAAAGTGAGATAAGAAATATATCATGGCTACAAGAAGGAAAACCATGGACTTGAGGGAATATGCTTTTCAAAGGGGGGGGGGGGTGGCGCTGGTGAACATAGTGCTTTGGAGAATAAAAACAGAAATGCAGAACAAATAGAGACGGCCGAGGGGTCTACAAGTAGAAGTACTGTGGAACAAGGAAATGATACTGTTAGAACATAAGAACATAACATATGCCGTACTGGGTCAGACCAAGGTCCATCAAGCCCAGTATCCTGTTTCCAACAGTGGCCAATCTGGGTCATATGTACCTAGCAGTTTCCCCAAGAGACACAGGTTCCATAATGCTTGTACTGTGTCAAGCATTGATATCCTGGGTCCCTTATTCATAATGGTTTATGGACCTTTCCTCCAGGAACTTGTCCAAACCTTTTTTGAACCCAGTTGCACTAACAGCCTTTACTACATCCTCCGGTAACAAATTCCAGAGTTTGATTACACGTTGAGTGAAAAAATATTTTCTTTTATTAGTCTTAAATAGTTTACCCTGTAGCTTCATTGCATGTTCCCTAGTCTTTCTATATTTTGATAACGTAAACAATCAATCTATATTTACCCGTTCCACTCCGTTCATTAATTTATAGACTTCTATCATATCTCCCCTCAGCTGTCTCTTTTCCAGGTTAAAGAGCCCTAACATTTTTAGCCTTTCTTCATAGGAGTATCTTTCCATCCCCTTTACCATTTTGGTGGTTCTTCTCTGAACCTTTTCTAATAACGCTATATCCTTTTTAAGATACGGCGACCAGAATTGCACACAATATTCAAGGTGTGGTCTCACCATGGAACGATACAGAGGCATTATAATATCTTTTGTTTTATTTTCCATTCCTTTCCTTATCATACCTAGCATTCTATTTGCTCTCTTGGCCGCCGCTGCACACTGGGCCAAGGGTTATAAAGTATTATCCACAATGACGCCTAAATCGTTTTCCTGGGTGGTGGTTCATAAAGTGGAAAATTGCATCGTGTAACCATAGTTTGGGTTGTTCCTTCCCTAGGTGCATAACTTTGCACTTGTCCACATTAAATTTCATCTGCCATTTTGATGCCCAGTCTTCCAATTTATCAAGATCCTCTTGCAATTTTCCACAATCCTCTTGGGTTTTAACAACTTTAAATAGTTTTGTGTCATCTGCAAATTTGATAACCTCACTCATTATTCCACTTTCCAGGTCATTTATGAATATGTCAAAAAGCAGTGGACCCAGCACAGATCCCTGGGGTACACCACTATTCACCTTTCTCCATTGGGAAAATTGGTCATTTAGCCCTACCCTCTGCTTGCTATCTTTTAACCAGTTCCTGATCCACAGTAGTACACTGCCTCCTATCCCATGACTCTTTAGTTTTGCCAAAAGTCTCTGATGAGGGACCTTGTCAAAGGCTTTCTGAAAGTCCAGATACACTATATCAACTGACTCACCTTTGTCCACCTGTTTATTCACACCTTCAAAAAAACATAACGGATTAGTAAGACAAGATCTTCCTTGTCTAAAACCATGTTGGCTGTCTCCCATTAGGCCATGACTATCTAAATGCTGAGTAATTTTATTCTTTATGATGGTTTCTACCATTTTTCCCGGTACTGACGTCAGGCTCACCAGTCTGTAGTTTTCCGGATCATCCCTGGAAGCCTTTTTAAAAATTGGTATTACATTGGCGATCCTCCAGTCTTCAGGTATTAGAGATGATTTTAATGATAGTTCACAGATTACTATTAGCAGGTCTGCAATCTCATATTTCAGTTCTTTCAACACCCTTGGATGTATACCATCCGGCCCAGGTGATTTGCTACTCTTCATTTTATCTGATAGTTGTAATACATCTTCCCGATGTATCGATATTTCCTTCAATTCTTCCGCACCGTTAAATACCACTTCAGTCATGGGTAACATCCCTTCATCTTCCTCAGTAAAGACCGAAGCAAAGAATTCATTCAGTCTCTCTGCTATCGACTTGTCGCCTCTTAGTGCCCCTTTAACTCCTCTATCATCTCATGGACCAACTGACTCACAGGTTTTTTGCTGCGAATGTACTTGAAAAAATCTTTATTTCGCGTTTTTGCTTCCGCAGCAAGCTTCTTCTCAAATTCTCCCTTTGCCTGCTTTATCAATGCCTTGCATTTGACTTGCCAGTGCTTGTGCTGTTTCCAGGTTTTGTCGTGATATAAGTCTTTAACCTTTGCAACTGCTCCTTTTAGTTTTTTCTTAACTGTTTTCCTCATTTTATCATAGTCTCCCTTTCGAAATTTAAAAGGTAGTACTGTGGATTTCCTTACTATCACTCCTCCACTAACTATGAAAATGAATGTTATTATTATTTCCATATGAACCTCATCTACAATTCCACAACTACTATACATGTCACCTGGTATAGTATAGACACCATATAATAAACAGGATAAACAGGATGTTCCCTGTAAAATAGTTATCTCCAAGTTATAATGCCCTGTTCAATGTAATTTCAGTTTGTTCAATGTAAACCGCACTGATGCAGAATAGCGCAGTATATAAGAGAATGTAAATAAATAAAATAAAATAAAATAAACAGAATATTGTAAAGAGTTTACCCCCACATCCTATCCCCCTCCACCCCAAAGCTTACATCTCTAATCACTGTATACATTGGAACAGTTAGAACAGTATAAACAGTATAAACATTCTCCCTCGTACTCTACAACCACTCTTCTACTTAAACCCCTCTACAACATAGTCATATTAATCAATCAATCCACACCCTTCTCCCGTTGCCAGCAAAAACCAGTTAAACCATACCAAGATTCTCATTAAAAGCTTCACAAGAAAATCCCACCTACCCAGCCCTTATACCTCCCTCCCCCCACTACCCACCCACCCCCCAGCCTCCTCCTCCCCTTCCCTAGTTCTCTTCCCTCTAATTCCTCTAGTACATTTATACGCGTGTGTGGTTGCGTGTGAATACCTGTGCACTGATGAGCTTGTGTGTGTGTGTATAGGTGTATATGTGTATATGTTGGAGTCCATCTTATATCCACTACCTGCAAGGAAAGTCCTTTCTCAGAGTCCTTATCCTACCCCCTCCCATATACCTTCTACCTCTTCCAGCTTCTTCCCCCCCCCCCCAAATAGGCTCGCCATCATCCGTTTCATATATTGCAACTCCTTCATACCCCGGATCCACCCGCAAATTCTTGGGGGTTTGTCATCCATCCAATGCCGTAAAACACATTGCTTCGCTACTAAGAACCCGCGTTCATATAAATTCCTACAGCCTTTCTCCATCGGCTCTGTCCCTGAATACACGCCAAAAAGACACCACACAGAGAAAAGCTGCCCCTCTCGGGGCCTCCAGCTCCTCAAATTGTCGCCCACTTCCCCCCAGAATTTCCGTATCTGAACACAATACCAGAAACGATGCATCAACGTCCCCTTTTCCACTGAGCATAAGCTACACATATCCGTCAAAGCCACTCCCATCTTGGCCGCCTGCTCATTGGAAACATAGGCTCTCCATAAAAATGTTTACTTTTGTAAACCCAACCTTTTTTATACTTTTTATAATGAATCTCTTGCAGCCTTATAGACTCCAAACTACTTTTAATCTTGGTAAATGCTTCCATAAGCATCTCCACCGTTACCTGCTCCATATCATCTCCAACCCAGCGTTGCATCAACTTCTCCAGCCTTCCCATACCCTCCCCCCCCCCCCCCGGCCTTAACTCTTGCCTAAGAGCCCGGACTAGGTTATCAGAATCCCCTAACGACACTAAAATCTGCCACAAACCGTTTTGGCCCAACTGCAATCCACATCCTCTCTGAAGGCCTCGGATATAATGTTGAGACTGCAGATAAAAATAAAACGTTTTGCCCTCTAAGCTATAGTTCCGCCTCAGGGATGGAAAGACTCCAACTCCATAGTTCCCTTCATACACAAATGATTAATATACTCTAACCCCCCATACGCCCAGCTTTTAGAAACAAGCCCTTGCCTTCCTGGCTCAAAATCCGCATTTCCCGCCAATGGTAGGCAATCCGTACATTTCCAATTTACGCCCCGCATTTGACATACCACTTTCTATGCCTGTCTGAGAGCTGTCATATACACCGACGCTCTCAATGCTGTTGGTAAACTCCCCTGATTCATATGCATGAGATAGACTCTATGGAATGGCTCCGCCATCTCATCTATCAACTCCAATGGAAGAAGTTCCCGTGTAGCCAGAAACAAATCCACCAGTGGCCTAAGGAGACAGGCTAAATTATAATACCTCAAAGAAGGCAGTCCAAGCCCCCCCTTTTCCCTAGTTCTCATAAGCGTCGCAAATGCTATCCTGGATCTCCTACCCCGCCAAAGAAACTTAGTAAAATGTTGCTGTATGATCCCCACATCCTTACACGTCAGCCATATGGGAAGATGACGTAATATATATAGCCACCTGGGCAATTCGACCATTTGTAGCAAAGCTATGCGGCCCATTAGCGATATCGGGAGGTCTCGCCATTTCAGAAGTCTAGCCGCCGTCTTTTCAATCATTGTGCTAACATTCAACTCATACAGTCACGTTGGATGGTCCAGAAGGAGCACGCCCAAATAACGGATTTGGCCCTTCGCCCACACCAATGGGAAACTGCCCACCCATTGAGCTCTAACTCTTCCACCCACATCGAGGGCTAAAGATTTTTCTTGATTAATACGTAAACCAGAGAAGGAACTGAATATCTCCATGGTCTGTAAAGCCATCTCTAACGAGCCTTGCGGTTCACAAAGGCACAGCAACATATCATCTGCAAAAGCATTTAACTTAACACTGCCTCCCCTCCATTCTATCCCTTTCACTCGCTGCTCATTAAGAATAGTCAACAATAAAGGTTCCAATTGCATAACAAAAAGTAAGGGTGACAGAGGGCATCCCTGCCGCGTACCCCTCTGCAACAGAAAAGGTTGGGAGAGTCTCCCCCCACTGGTCACACATGCCATTGTGTCCATATAGAGCGCCCCGACTCAATCTAAAATTGCTCCTGTGAACCCAAACCAGGTCAGGACCTCAAACATATACGGCTATGAGACTCGATCGAAAGCCTTTTCAGCATCCAAGCTTACAAGCAACAACGGCGTCCTCTGTCTGAGGCATCGTTCCATCCCCAGCAGCACTTTGGTAATGTTGGCAAAAGCATCTCTACCTTTAACAAATCCCGATTGATGCGAACCAATCAACCGAGGGAGAATGCCTTGTAACCTACCTGCCAGCACCGACGCAATGATCTTCATGTCATAATTTATCAATGAAATAGGCCGATACGAGGCAGGATTCTCCGGGTCCCGTCCCACCTTATGAATTACTGTTATTGCCGCCGTGCGCATATCTCTCGGAAACGAGCCCATTTCCCTCGCCTCCTCATAGAGAGCCATCAATGTGGGAGTGATCGAGTCTAGTAACATTTTGTAAAACTCAGTTACATAACCATCAGGTCCAGGAGCCTTATGGGGTTTCCCGGATACAACCACTCGTATTTCCGCCGCAGAAATGCTCGCATTTAGCTGCAGTATGTCCTCATCAGTAAGCCTAGGTAAAGTAACCTTCTCCAGGAATACCCTTTCCCGTGTTCTATCCTCCTGCTCCGGGGTGTACAATTCCCGATAATATTGTCCAAACACCTGCAATATGGCCTTTAGGGGACATGCAATGAAGCTACAGGGTAAATTATTTAAGACTAATAAAAGAAAATATTTTTTCACTCAACGTGTAATCAAACTCTGGAATTTGTTACCGGAGGATGTAGTAAAGGCTGTTAGTGTAGCTGGGTTTAAAAAAGGTTTGGACAAGTTCCTGGAGGAACGGTCCATAAACCATTATTAAGAAGGGACCCAGGATATCAATGCTTGAACCAATACAAGCATTGTGGAACCTGTGTCCCTTGGGGAAACTGCTAGGTACATATGACCTAGATTGGCCACTGTTGGAAACAGGATACTGGGCTTGATGGACCTTGGGCTGACCCAGTATGGCATATCTTATGTCTCTGTATCCCTCTGTCTCTTCCCTTCCTTATCCCTAATAGACGTGACGGCTTGAACTCCCCCCCTTCCTTTAACTAATCGCGCCAGCAATTTCCCCGCTCTGTCTCCATGTCGAAATAACCGGTGTCGGTAGTATTGGTCAGAATATATTGCCCTCTCCTGTAGCGCAGCATTCAGAGCTCTCTGTGTGTCTATATACCCCCCCCCCCCAACCTCCTTGGATTCGCTATAGCGGCTCTCTTTTCCTCCTGGAGGGTATGTGCCAATTCTAGAATGGTAGCATTGATCCTTCTCCGTTCTCTCGCCACATATGCTATAATGTGCCCACGTAATACTGCCTTCCCCGCCTCCCAAAAAGTGGCCACCTTAATCTCAGGAGATTCATTCAAAGCCAAATATTCCGCCCAATGTTGGGCTAAATACAAGCGGAACTGTTCTTTCTTCCATAGATGTCTAGGAAAAGACCATCTATTCCCTGGGGGGGAGGAGCCCTTCAAATCTACTGTGACTTTTGCGTGATCTGAAATCACTATCGGTTAAATCTCTGCCCGTGCCACCTTACCAAATAGCCCTCGTGAAACTAAGATGTAATCTATCTGAGACCAGGTCTGATGGGCCCTCGAAAGATGGGTGTAGTCTTTCATTTCGTGTAAAACCCTCCACACATCCACCAAGTCCCCCCACTTACACAGAAAACCCACTCCTTTATTGTCCCAGCCCCTTCCCCTCCCCTCTCTCTGGTTTTGCGACCTATCCAGAAGTGGGTCATGCGGACAATTGAAGTCCCCCGCTATTATCAGCGGTATCTTAGGCACCCCCATAATCTTTTGCAGAATAATTTTGAAAAACTGGTGGTCATATACATTAGGGGCATAAATATTCCCAATAAACAGTTCCTCCCCATTTACTTTGGCATGTAGGAAGATGAATCTCCCCTGAGGATCCTGATCCTCAGATATAATTTCCAAATTCACTCCCCATTTCACTAAGATCGCCACCCCCCTCTTCCGCCCCCCATAGGAGGCAGAGAACACCTGCCCCACCCAATCTTTACACAATTTTCTATGTTCTATTGGGGTCAAATGCGTTTCTTGCAGTAAAGCTATTTGCACTTTTGCTTTTTTTAAAGCCTGCAAGATTTTCGTTCTTTTTACCGGAGTTCCTATACCCCCCACATTCCAGGTAGTGATTCTCAAATTATGTGCCATTAGCAACATGTCTCGGACTCATACCACAGCAGCACCATACCTGCAGCCACATAGGTCCGTGCCACCCAACCTCAGCCCAGACCATTAGGAATCCATTCTGTCTGCTCTCAACATACAAAAATTTTCCATTCACACGCAAAAGAACATCCTGAAGCTCATACCAGTGTCCTACCCTCCCTCGCAGCTTCCCCCCTCCCCCTCCCTCCCCCCCTCCGTTACACACTCTTGCAACCCTCTGCCCTCCTCGCTGAACGTGGATCCCCAAGTCCATGCAGCAGGGCTGCCCCGAGGTTCCCTCCTCTCCCCTATGGCAAAACAGAAATACAGTTTAAACATAACACCCAGGTGCATAACATTCTTCCCTCCAGATCTTTCCTTCTGCCCACCCCCATCCACACTACGACAGTACACTGTCCAAAGGAGCAATGGCATCTCTTACTGCCGGCGTTTGCACAAAGGATTCCTTTATTTCCAGCTTCTCAGTCCCTGCAGACTTCAGCCCTCTCCAGCTTCTCCACTTTTAGCAACTGTATTGTCCAAAAAGCACTGTGCTTCGCTCGGAGTCTGAAACAGAAAAGTCTTGCCCTGGTGTCAAATTTTCAGCGTCGCCGGGAAAGCCAGCATGAATCGAACGTGCTTTTGAAATAGCGCCGCACAAATAGGGGAGAATTTTTTCCTCTGCTCTGTTACCATCACCGAATAGTCCTGGAATAACAAAAGTTTTTGATTTTCCAATTTCAATTCCCCCTTTTCTCTGTACACACGTAAAAGCTGCGTTTTATGTTGAAAGTTCAATATCTGCATGATCACCACTCTAGGCCTTTGTTGCTCTTCCCGCCACCTTCCCACTCTATGCGCACGCTCTACTTTCAGTTCTCCCACCAGAGACGGAAGGCACAACGCCTTGGGCAGCCATTCCTGCAGCAAGGGCAAAAGCATGTGGTCAGTCGTAGACTCCGGCACCCCACCAGTCTCAGATTGTTACGCCGGGATCTATTCTCTAGGTCATCGGCTTTGAGGAGGAGGCCTTCTATCTGCTTTTTCTGCTCAGCCAACTCCCTTTCGCGGCGTCCTTCTCCCTCCTCTACACTCGACAACCAATGTTCCAATTCTTCCACTTTTGCTCCAATCTCTATAAGAGAGTCTCCCAGGCTGTCCAATTTCTTAAGGACCTGATCGATTTTTGGCTCCAGCAAGTTTGCAACTTCCTTTGCCAGATCGTCCTTCGCTGAGTCAGTAGACAGTGTGCTCGGGGATGCCGGCTGCGCCATTGCCACGCTCGGGCCGCTCATCTTGCTCACCTTCTCCTTGTCTTTTTTGGCCGGGTTAGGCATGGATCCGTTCTCCTTACCGCTCCGTTTCATAAGTCAACACTTATAGATCAAACCCTTCTCCTCCACAGTCGTTGCTTTGCCTAAACAGCCAGATTATTTCTCAAAATCCTCGGGGCAGCCCTGGAGCAAGCAAGAAGACGTCTTCCTCACTCACGTATCACGTGGGATCCCCCCTCCTCCACTAATTAAATCAAAGGCAATCATGCTATGATCACTATTGCCAAGTGGCCCCAACACCCTTATCTCTTGCACTAGATCTGGTGTTCCACTAAGACTAGGTCTAATATTGCTTCCCCTCTGGTCAGTTCTTGAACCAGCTGCTCCAAGAAGCAGTCATTTATTTAATCTAGGAACTTTATCTCCCTAGGATATCCTGCCATGACACTGACCCAGTCGATACCAGGGTAATTGAAATCACCCATATTACTGCACTGTAACTTTTGTTAGCTTCCTTGATTTCTTTGAGCATTTCAATATCCATTTGTTCATTCTGGCCAGGCGGTCGATAGTACACCCCCACTGCCATCGCCTTCCCCTTTTTACATGGAATTTCAATCCATAGAGATTCTACAGCAAATTTTGTTTCCTGCAAAACTTTAATCCTTTCTGACTCAATGCCCTCTCTAACATAGAGCGCAACCCCTCCACCAATTTGATCAGCTCTATCATTACGATGTAGTTTGTACCCAGGTATCACAGTGTCCCACTGGTTGTCCTCCTTCCACCATGTCTCTGATATTCCAATCATATCTAACCTCTCGTTTAGTGCTATATATTCTAACTCTCCCATCTTGTTTTTTAGACTTCTAGCATTTGCATACAAGCATTTTAGAGACTGTATTTTATTCATATTAATTTGGCTATTGGTAGACATGGGTAATTTGGGATATTTAAGCTCTGCTCCACACTTGAGGGCATTTGGGCTACTTTACCCTTTATGTTTCTGTTTATGTGTATTAGCTTTATATACCGCTAAACGAACAGACATCAAAGCGGTTCACATAATTCAAAATAGAAACCATTAATTGGGGAATAGGAAAAGAAGTTACAATAATTGATAGGAAAGCAAACCAGGTGGACTCATGCGACGAGACGTTAGGGAAGAGAAGGGGAAGAGGAGGGAGAAGAGGGTAAGGTCACACAGAGGGAGTCAGGAGTTCAAAGGCAAGGGAAAAGAGGTGTGTTTTGAGACTGCTTCTGAAAGTGGTGTGTTCCTGCTCGAGTCTGATGGAAGAGGGTAGGGAGTTCGATAGGGCAGGACCGATGAAGAAGAAAGCAGAGGAACGGGTGGATTGGAACCTCTCTGCTTTTGGTAGTATCCTTCAAGGATACATTCTTCCGAACCATCCGCTCTTGGGCGACTGTCGGCTTTCCCCTATTATCTAGTTTAAAAGCTGCTCTGTTAAAGATATTTCTAGAGCAGAGCTAAAGGAGTGGTTCACTGAAATAAAGAAAGAGGTGCAAGCGGTCAAGACAGAGCTCAGTGAACTTATAGGAAATTTTAAAGAAGACATAATGGAATTGACACACACAGCGGGAAATCACAAGAATAGATTGCAAAGTTTAGAGCAGCAAACAAGAGGAGCAACAACAAGGAATCCAAGGAATACAACAATGGCAAAATAAATGCAATATAAATTGGAGGACTTGGAAAATAGGTCTCGCAGGAATAACTTGCGGATTAGAGGAGTACCGGAGGAGAAGGAATTCCAAGACAGCGCGAAAGTGGTGGCTTCAATATGTGCGGATATACTTAGAAAGAGTGGGGAAGATGTGGGCCCTGAGGGGATTGCATTGGATAGAGCACACAGAGCATTGGGGTCGGCAAGAGTCAATAGACCCAGAGATATCATTATCTGTTTTACTGGATACAAAACAAAGGAAAGAGTCGTAGCAAAAATAAGGAGCATGGGGGCCTTGAATTGGCAAAGATACCCAGTAACTATATACGAGGACTTGTCCACTGGAACATTGCAGAGAAGGAGAGCCATGCAACCTGTTACACAGACATTTAGAAATGGTGATATTAAGTACAGGTGGTTGTACCCCTTTGGGTTGTCCTTTACAGTAAAAGGAAAGACTTGGAGAGTACAAATTGTGGAAGAAGCGGGGATGAGGACTGAGAAAAGTAACAGTGAAAATGATATGGACAAAACAGGAAAAGGGACGGAACAGCGCCCAAGTGGGGAAGATCAGCAAGAACTGAAGAAGGGGCGGAATAAAGAAACCAAAGAACGAGCTAAACGGTGACCTGATAAGGTGGTGGAGTGTCTACAGAAACAAGTGGCAAAACTGAGAGAGGAGATGGTGAGACTGATAAACTTCCATAACAGCGAGAGCTACATTGATTGAAATGCTTCTTTAGGTGCCAAAGATCAGCAGAGGGGGAATGTGCATTGCTGTGATAGAGGACAGCTGGACTCTGGTCACCAGAGTCTACACAATCAATACCCTGACTCCACCTTAAGAACATAACATAAGAACATAAGATATACCATACTGGGTCAGACCAAGGTCCATCAAGCCCAGTAACCTGGAAAAGAGCCGGCTGAGGGGAGATATGATAGAAGTCTATAAATTAATGAGCGGAGTGGAACGGGTAAACGTAGATCGATTGTTTATAGAAAGACTAGGGGACATGCAATGAAGCTACAGGGTAAACTATTTAAGACTAATAAAAGAAAATATTTTTTCACTCAACGTGTAATCAAACTCTGGAATTTGTTACCGGAGGATGTAGTAAAGGCTGTTAGTGTAGCTGGGTTTAAAAAAGGTTTGGACAAGTTCCTGGAGGAAAGGTCCATAAGCCATTATTAAGAAGGGACCCAGGATATCAATGCTTGAACCAATACAAGCATTGTGGAACCTGTGTCCCTTGGGGAAACTGCTAGGTACATATGACCTAGATTGGCCACTGTTGGAAACAGAATACTGGGCTTGATGGACCTTGGTCTGACCCAGTATGGCATATCTTATGTTCTTATGTTCTTATCCTGTTTCCAACAGTGGCCAATCTAGGTCATACGTACCTAGCAGTTTCCCCAAAAGACACAGGTTCCGCAATGCTTGTACTGGGTCAAGCATTGATATCCTGGGTCCCTTCTTAATGGTTGATGGACCTTTCCTCCAGGAACTTGTCCAAACCTTTTTTAAACCCAGCTACACTAACAGCCTTTACTACATCCTCCGGTAACAAATTCCAGAGTTTGATTACACGTTGAGTGAAAAAATATTTTCTTTTATTAGTCTTAAATAGTTTACCCTGTAGCTTCATTGCATGTCCCCTATTCTTTCTATATGCTGATAACGTAAACAATCGGTCTACGTTTACCCGTTCCACTCCGTTCATTAATTTGTAGACTTAGAGAAGCTAGCAAAGTAGTCAAGAAGGCAAAGATTCAAAAGGAGGAGGAAATAGCCAATGCAATAAAATGGGGGGATAAGACATTTTTCAGATATATTAGTGAGAAGAGGAAGAGCAAAAGTGGTATTGTCAGACTCAAGGGTGCAGGGGGGGAATATGTAGAAGCTGATAAGGATAAAGCGGAATTGCTTAACAAATATTTTTGTTCTGTGTTCACAGATGAAGAACCAGGAGCAGGACCTCAGAAAACACCCACAAATAAGAACAGAAGCGAGGGACATCTTGAACTATTTTCAGAAGACTGTGTTCGTGAGAAACTAGCTCAACTTAAAGTAGACAAAGCGATGGGACCGGATGGGATACACCCTAGAATACTGAGGGAACTTGGGGACGTTCTAGCAGCTCCACTGACTGACCTTTTCAATGCCTCGTTGGAGTCGGGAGTGGTGCCAAAGGACTGGAGAGAGGCTCATGTGGTGCCTTTACACAAAAGCGGAAGTAAGGATGTGGTTGAAAACTACAGGCCGGTTAGTTTAACTTCGGTGGTGAGTAAATTATTGGAAACGCTGCTGAAAGAGAAAATAGTGAGGTTTCTGGAGTCCAGCGGATTACAGGATCCGAGGCAGCATGGATTCACCAGAGGCAGGTCTTGTCAGACAAATCTGATTGATTTTTTTGACTGGGTGACCAGGGAGTTGGACCGAGGGAGAGCTCTAGATGTGGTGTATTTAGATTTCCGTAAAGCCTTTGACACTGTTCCTCACAGGCGACTTATAAACAAACTGAGCACCCTAGGGATGGACCCTAAAGTTACTGCTTGGGTTAGAAGTTGGTTGGGTGGGAGGCGACAAAGAGTACAGGTAAATGGAGCTCACTCTGAGGAGAAGGATGTTGCCAGTGGTGTGCCCCAGGGATCTGTCCTTGGTCCGATTCTTTTTAACATCTTTGTTAGTGATATAGCGGAAGGGCTGTCGGGTAAGGTTTTCCTCTTTGCGGATGATACCAAAATCTGCAATAGAGTAGACACCCAGGAAGGGGTAGATAACATGAGGAGGGATCTAGCTAAGCTTGAAGAATGGTCTAGAATTTGGCAGCTGGGATTTAATGTTAAAAAATGTAAGGTCATGCATTTGGGCTGCAGCAATCCAAGGGAGCAATACAGTATAGGAGGTGAAGTACTTTTGTCCACTAAAGAAGAGCGGGACCTAGGCGTGGTTGTGTCTGATGATCTTAAAGTAGCTAAACAGGTGGAAAAGGTGACAGCAAAAGCTAGAAGGATGCTTGGGTGCATACGGAGAGGAATGGCTAGCAGAAAAAAGGAGGTGATAATGCCTCTGTATAAGTCTTTGGTGCGACCTCATTTGGAGTATGGTGTGCAATTCTGGAGACCGCACCTTCAAAAGGATGTGAACAGGATGGAGTCGGTGCAGAGGGTTGCTACCAAAATGATTAATGGGCTTCATTATAAAGCATATGAGGACAGACTTAAGGATCTTAATATGTACACCTTAGAGGAAAGGCGGGATAGAGGTGATATGATTGAGATGTTTAAATACCTCCGTGGCATAAATGTTCAGGGAGAGAGCCTCTTTCAATTGAAAGCAAGTTCTGCTACGAGGGGACATGGGATGAGGGTGAAGGGAAATAGATTCAGGAGTGATATGCGGAAATATTTCTTTACGGAAAGAGTAGTGGATCCGTGGAATAGTCTCCCAGTGGAGGTGGTAGAGATGAGGACAGTAACTGAATTCAAGAAAGCATGGGACCAACACAGAGGATCTCTAAAGGCAAAAAGTGGACTGTTGTAGTTGTTATGGAAGGACAGACTAGATAGGCCATGTGGTCTTTTTCTGTCGTCATATTTCTATGTTTCTATGTTTCTATCATATCTCCCCTCAGCCGGCTCTTTTCCAGGTTAAAGAGCCCTAACCTTTTTAGCCTTTCTTCACTGCCTGGAATTGAAGAACCATTCTCCAGGAACAAGCAGGAAGTCAGTCCTCACATTTGGGTGATGTCGGCACTGACGTAGCCTACACGGAGCATTTCCCCAGCTTTCAAAGAAAGCCTTTGGGAATGCATGCGTGGTCCACTTCGCTCCCAAGGGTGCCATCTTACTCAGTCTCCCTTTTTTCCATTGAGCCCTTCGGACGTGCGTTTTGTCCCCTGAAAAAGTTTATCATTTCCTAACTTTGTTTTTGCCTTTCTGGGCTTCGCCGGTCCTCTACCCACCATCTCGAGCTCCATTGTTTAGGCTCTCGGTCTCGGAATTCCTTTTTGCCTTTCCTTTTTCTCTCTATGCGCTTTCGTGCCCTTTTTAACCGTTGTCCGTGTCGAGGATCTTTAACCTCTCAGGGGTCCTTTTTGCCCCGATGGCCTCTGGTTTCAAAAAATGCGATAGATGTTCTAAGAACATGTCGCTCACGGACACCCATGACTGTTGTCTCAGGTGCCTGAGTGCTGACCATGACCCGGAGCAATGCTCCCTCTGCAAGAAGATGTCCCTCCAAGGCCATCCAGATTCGTAAGCAGAAGCTGGATGATCTCTTCCGCAAGGCAGCCCCACTATCCCCGGTAGCGTCCTACTCCGTGGTCTCGCAACCCCTGGAGTCCCCCAAGGCTTGTCTTCTGACCCGGCAGCACTCTGACCAGGGGTCGCCTGAGCACGAGCGGAAGAAGAAGAATGATGCTGTGAGGACACTGTCCGGTATACCAGACAAGCGTGAGCAGTCACGTGCCCAGTCTCTCAGCCCTCCTCAGCAGATCCCAGAGTTGGAGAGGAAGTGGCCCAGAAAGGAACCTTGAACCGATATGAAGGCCTCCAGTAATGGGGCCCGGTCTCCTGAGAGTCGTCCCGGCGAGGACCTCAACACACGACCTGGTCACCCTGGTGTCTGTGTCGCAGGGCTCCACTTCCGAGTGGTAGACCAGAAGGCTGGCCTTGGAATGCAGCATCTCTGCATTCCTCGCTGCTCAGCAGGCACTGGTGCCAGGCCCTGCCGGTATGTGCCTCGAGACTGCAGGAACCTTAACCTCGAGGACTCCCTGGGCCCGCTGCAATGATCCCTGAGAGCCAGAGGCCTCGTGAGGGTCCTTGGCAAGGTCTTCATCTCCATCCCAGTCCTTGGGTGCAAGATCTTCTCAGGTGAATGTCTTGGGCTCCAAGCAAGCTTCAGCCTTGGGAGCCCGGCGCAAGTCATTGACCCTTCTCGAACCGCCCAATGCTGAGACCTCAACGGACTATTCAGACTGGGTATCCAATGAAGAAACCTCCCCTCAGGGCCCTCTCTGATAAACCAGAGGCAGCGGTCCCCTCCTGAGAATACCTCCTTTTTGGAGTTCGTCCTGGATATGATGCCAGCCCTGGCACTCACCACCGAGTCAGAGAAAAAGCCCCTTGCGGAGGAGCTCAGTATCCTGCAATATGAGGTTCCTCTGAAGGAAACCCTCACTGTCCCAGTTCCCTCCATCCTCAACAGGCTTCTCCTCCGCATGTGGGCGATCCCAGCTTCTGTCCCTATTGTTAGCAAGCACCTGGACACTATGTATAGGGGCCAGCAGGGACCGGGGTTTCGGAAAGCCCAGCTTCCCCACACCTCGATGGTGGTCGAATCAGCCATATGGAAGAAGAAGAGCCCAAAGATTCATTCTTTGATCCCACCAGGCAGAGAGTCTCATAACTTTGATGCCCTCGAGTGTAAGGCTTACCAGGGCTCCATGATGGCATGCCACATTCAAGTTTACCAGTTGTACATTGGGATGTTCCTCCGTGACCTCATTAAGGAGCTCAGAGGCTTTGCAGCGGGCCTTGACATAGACCACCTCCGCCATTTCCAGGCCCTCTCGAAGTCCGTCGGAGAGTGTTCCAAATACCTTTCATGGGCAGCATACAACGGCTTCAAGTCCTCCGCCTGTTTGGCAGCTGCTGGCATTGGAGCCCACTGGCAGGCCTGGCTACAATCCTCAGACCTGGAGCAGTGGGTCCAGGAGAAATTGCTGGATATCCCTTGCCTCATGGAGCAACTGTTTGGCAAGCCCATGGAGGACAAAACAGTAGAGATTTAGACGGAGTGCATGTCTCGTACCCACCTTTCCCAGAAGACCTCCTCCCTCCCCGAGAAGAAACAGCAGGGCAAGAAGCCTTTCTTCCACAGGAAGGGGCTTCCATTTAGGGGCAACCCACCCTACCTGCCATAGTTGACCCCCATCCCAGGGTGGCCCGGGGAAAAGCTTGGCCCATGGCCTTCGCAAGCCGAAGTGTTCCAAGATTCATCCACCTGCACCGGCTCAGCCAACCTCGGGTTTCTGATGCCACCGGCATAGCCTCTCGTGCACTGGTAAATCAGTTGCCAGTTAGGGGGCATCTGATCCACTTCACCCTCAGGTGGGAATCCATTACCACCGACGCCTCATTCTGCACCAGCTCCCCCCTGCACCAGGCACTCCTGACTCAGGAGCTAGCAGGCCAGTCCCACCACACCTCAGAGGGGCTCTACAGGTCAAACAATGGTAAGGGTTTGAGGGTTTATTTGTATTAAATTGCTTGTTCTCTGACTGGGAGCTGTTAAAAGGGTTCTGGTATATCTTTAAAGCAAAGTTACATTCTTTTTGGTGCTTTAGTAGCAATATTTTATTTGGAGTAGGTTTTTAAACTCTACTCCAAATAAAACCACCTCAACTTTTGGGAACTACTGGCACCTAATCAGGTGTTAGTTCCCTCCCTACCCACCCCAACGCCCACCCACCCTTAGTGAGCAGTCTTGCTTTATAGGGCACCTCTCCATTTAACAAAGCACAGGGACTTGAAACAGCACCTTTTGAATATAATTAAAGAGATTTAACTGCTTTTTCTCTGAAAGGACAGCTTGGAAACCGGCTGGTTCTTTGGTAGATCTCTCTCTTTTGCTTTAACAGATACCTAAGCTCCATGAACAGAACAATGGCTGGGTCAAATCATATCGCTAAAGCTGTTGCCCCCATTACAGCTTCTGCCTCTGTCCAGACAGAGGTCCCAATGCCTATTAAAGGACCGGTTCCATGTGCTGGGTGCCTGCATGCTGAAGCTCTGAGGAAACAAGTGGAGGAACTCAGAGAGGAGGTGGCGAGGCTGAGGAGCATTCAAGACAGTGAGAAGTACATTGATGAGACGTTTATTGAAACATCCAAGCTCTCTAGCAGAGGAGAAGATGGGTGCCAACAGAATGATGAAGGTTGAACACAAGTAACCAGGGCCTGCAGAATCGCCAATCCAACTTCTCCAGTCCTTGAATTGGAGAACCATTATGCAGCCCTGGAAGTGGAGGAGGTGAAAGCATCCTTGGAAAGGGAAGAACAAGAGCTCAAGTACCCCAAAGTTGCAGAATCAGTGACCACAAGGAAACGAAGGGTAGTGGTGGTTGGAGACTCTCTTCTGAGGGGCACTGAGGCGTCCATCTGCTGAGCAGACTTGATGTCCAGAGAGGTATGCCGTCTGCCTGGTGCCAAAATCCAAGATGTTAAGGAGAGTTTGCCGAGACTCATCAAGCCGACTGACTATTACCCAATGTTCCTAATCCATGTCGGAACAAATGATACTGCCAGGTATCCCTCCGAGCGTATCAAAAGTGACTTCATGGCTCTGGGACAGAGGATGAAGCAGTTAGGTGCACAGGTGGTATTCTTTTCAATCCTCCCTGTTGAGGGTAAAGGCCAAGGCAGAGAGGCTCGCATGCTGGAGATGAATGCGTGGATGGTATCATCGAGAGCGTTTTGGTTTCCTAGACCATGGGATGCTGTTCCAAGGGTTGCAGAGCAGAGATGGCATTCATCTGTCCAAGAAAGGTCAACGCATCTTCAATAGTAGACTGGCTAATCTACTGAAAAGGGCTTTAAACTAGATTCGTTGGGGATGGGTGAAAAAGCCCCCAGTTAAGTGAAAGCCCCCAGGTAAGTGATACATTAAATACCTTTATGGAAATGGGTAACAGGGGTAAAATATGGAAAGCAGTGTGTATAAATGCCCTTAGCATGAGGAATAAGATCCCTGATGTTGAAGCTTTGGTGGGAGTGGCCGATTTGGATTTAGTGGCAGTTACAGAAACATGGTTCACAGAAAACCACAACTGAGATGTAACTGTACCTGGCTATACCTTATTCAGAAAGGACAGGGTAGGAAGAAGGGGAGGAGGAGTGGCACTATATGTAAAAAATACTATTAAAGCTTTGGAATTACAGAGCTTAAAAGGGAGAGAGGAAGCATTGTGGGTTAAACTAGAAAGAGGGAAAGAAAAATCTATTTGCATCGCTCCCTCACAAGAAGAAGAGGTGGACAGAAAGTTAATTAAAGACATACACAGCATTGCTAGGAAAGGAGACGTACTAATGATAGGGGATTTCAATATGCCAGATGTTGTTTGGCACTTTCCTGCTGCAGTATCATCTAGAAGTAAAGAGATCCTAGATTTTCTACAGGGAGAACTATTCAAGCAATTGGTAACAGACTCCACACGTGAAGGGGCCATACTGGACTTGGTGCTTACCAATGGTGAAAGTGTTTCTGATGTTTTAGTGGGAGATCATTTTGCATCCAGTGATCACCAGATAGTGTGGTTCAGTATTAGGACTAGAGCTGTTAGAATCCTTTCAAAGGTGAGGGTCTTAGACTTTAGGAAGACTAACTTTGCCGGGATGGGAACAGCTGGGGGATGTAGAAAAACTGGGCAAAACTGAAAGGGGATATTTTAAGGGCAACCATCCTTTTTGTTAAAACGGTAAATAAAGGTAAAAGGAAAAGGAGACTGCTATGGCTTTCGAAAGAAGTAGCTGAAAAGGTGAAGAAAAAGAGGGAGGCCTTCATGAAATACAAGAGATTACAGAGAGGAAAACAGTTATCTATATTTGGAAAAACTTAGAGAAGCTAGCAAAGTAATCAGGAAAGCAAAGATTCAAAAAGAGGAGGAAATAGCCAATGCAATAAAATGCTGGATAAGACATTTTTCAGATATGTTAGTGAGAAGAGGAAGGGCAAAAGTGGTATTGTCAGACTCAAGGGTAAAGGGGAGGAATATGTAGAAGCTGATGAGGATAAAGCGGAATTGCTTAACAAATATTTCTGTTCTGTGTTCACAGATGAAGAACCAGGAGCAGGACCTCAGAAAACACCCACAAACAGGAACGAGGGACATATTGCGCAATTTTCAGAAGACTGTTTGTGGGAAACTAGCTCAACTTAAAGTAGACAAAGCGATGGGACTGGATGAGATACCCCCTAGAATCCTGAGGGAACCTGGGGACATTCTAGCAACTGCACTGACTGACCTTTTCAATGACTCGTTGGAGTCGGGAGTGGTGCCAAAGTACTGGAGAGAGGCTCATGTGGTGCCTTTACACAAAAGCGGAAGTAAGGATGTGGTTGAAAACTACAGGCCGGTTAGTTTAACTTCGGTGGTGAGTAAATTATTGGAAACGCTGCTAAAAGAGAAAATAGTGAGGTTTCTGGAGTCCAGCGGATTACTGGATCCGAGGCAGCATGGATTCACCAGAGGCAGGTCTTGTCAGACAAATCTGGGTGACCACGGAGGTGGACCAAGGGAGAGCTCTAGATGTGGTGTATTTAGATTTCAGTAAAGCCTTTGACACTGTTCCTCACAGATGACTTATAAACAAACTGAGCACCCTAGTGATGGATCCTTAAGTTGCTGCTTGTGCTACAAATTGTTTCGGTGGGAGGCAACTAAGAGTACAGGTAAATGGAGCTCATTCTGAGGAGAAGGATGTTATCAGCGGTGTGCCCCAAGGATCTGTCCTTGCTCCGATTTTTTTTAACATCTTTGTTAGTGATATAGCAGAAGGGCTGTCAGGTAAGGTTTGCCTTTTTGCGAATTATACCAAAAGTGTAGACACCCAGGAAGGTGTAGATAACATGAGGAGGGAGGATCTAGCTAAGCTTGAAGAATGGTCTAGAATTTGGCAGCTGCGATTTAATGTTAAAAAAATGTAAGGTCATGCATTTGGGCTGCAGCAATCCAAGGGAGCAATATAGTATAGGGGGTGAAGTACTTTTGTCCACTAAAGAAGAGCGGGACCTAGGTGTGGTTGTGTCTAATGATCTTAAAGTAGCTAAACAGGTAGAAAAGGCGACGGCAAAAGCTAGAAGGATGCTTGGGTGCATACGGAGAGGAATGGCTAGCAGAGAAAAGGAGGTGATAGTGCCTCTGTATAAGTCTTTGGTGCGACCTCATTTGGAGTATAGTGTGCAATTCTGGAGACCGCACCTTCAAAAGGATGTGAACAGGATGGAGTTGGTGCAGAAGGTGGCTACTAAAATGGCTAGTGGTCTTCATTATAAAACATATGAGAACAGACTTAAGGATCTTAATATGTACACTGTGATAAGGAAGCTTATCATGACAGAAGAGAAAGGGATAAAGGAAAGGAATTCATCCTTATAAAAGGACCTATTCTACAAAGTCAGAGAAACAGAACCCCATTCACACCTAGAAAACAGGAAATTCCCAGATGGGATAGGTTTCAGAGTTCCCCTAGTGGAGAAAAGGAGAGGGAATACAGACCTAGGGTAAAGGACCCTTACGTCACTGAGTTCCCTAATTACCCAGCTGCCAGAAGGCAAGCTGATCTCCGTCACCTGAGAGGAGAAGAGGTGGGGCTGGAGCCTTGGGGATTTAAGTCTAGGATAGAGAAAGAAGCAGAAGAGAGGAGGAGGGGAGTCTCAGGGAGAGACCCAAGCAGAAACACAAGCTGGAGGACAGAATGAGGAAGCACAGGAGAATGGTGGCCAGAGCATGAGGGAGGAGAAGCTGCTACAAGCCCAAGCCCAAGCCCAGGCCCAGGTATGAGCCTTGAAAGCTTCTCTAATACAAAGCAATGCAGAGTTGCAAGGGATACTCTCAGCTCTAACGGAAGGCAGTCAGCTGAACCTTCTGAAGTGGAAGGAGAGGTAGAGCCTATGCAACTAGGTGAACCAGACCTAGCTGAGAATGACGAGGACTCATACATGGATTGCTCCTTGTGCCATTCCTTTACTGCAGAGGGATTGAAGGAAAACTACCCTTAAGAGAAAACCTTCAGAGTCAGGTAACTTTGAAAGCCTGTAGATGGTTTTGTGCATGTCCTGTGTTAAAGAAGAAATGCATTTGCTGAGAAAGCCAGAGCAAGCTGAAGCTCTCTGATTGGGCTTATTAAACACCTGCTATCCAGAGCAGTGCACCGGCAAAAAGCCGAGCTAATGGTGAAAGGAAGTAAAGTTTTTGACTTTGTTTTTGAATATTCCTAAAGCCTGGAATAGAGCATTATTTGCTTATGAGAAGTTTTTGTTCCTGTTAAAAGTTTTACTTTGTAAGGAGACAAACAGCCTGAAAGTGTTTGGGACTATGAGAACAGAAAACTGCCATTGAGAAATGCTGTTTTTGTTTGCTTTAAACAGCAATGCTAGCCAAACTGGTAGCATTGACTGTTAGAAGGCTTTATCTTTGAGCTGAAGAACACTATAAGCTGAAAGTTTGCTTTGAGTTTATTTATGTCCTGATGTATATTCTGAAGAATCTGGAGAAAGAATCCAAGGGTAGTATTTGTGAACCTTTGCGTTTGAGTCAATAAATTCTGTCATTGCCTTACTATTCGAGCCAACTACAAGTGTTTTTACCTGAAGCCAAGTGAATTGTGACTGAACTACCTTTCCCAAGAGGCATTGCAAAAGAACAAGTCAGTTAAAGGCTAAAAGGTGAAACTTTCTATGATAACCACGCCCCTCCATACTGGAAGTAAGGGGCAAGGGCGTGACAACACCTTAGAGGAAAGGCGGGATAGAGGTGATATGATTGAGATGTTTGAATACCTCTGTGGCATAAATGTTCAGGGGGAGAGCCTCTTTCGATTGAAAGCAAGCTCTGCTACGAGGGGACATGGGATGAGGGTGAAGGGGGATAGATTCAGGAGTGATATGCGAAAATATTTCTTTATGGAAAGAGTGGTTGATCCATGGAATAGTCTCCCAGTGGAGGTGGTAGAGATGAGGACAGTAACTGAATTCAAAAAAGCATGGGACAAACACAGAGGATCTCTAAAGGAAAAAAGGGGACTGTTGTAGTTGTTGATATGGAAGGACAGATAGGCCATGTCGTCTTTTTCTTTTGTCGTGTTTCTATGTTTCTACTCACAATACTTCCTCGTCCCGAAGAGAACAAGGGGTCTCCGACCCAGCCTCCATCTGTGGAACCTAAACAAGTTCCTGGTATGAGAGAAGTTTAAGATGCTCTCCCTTGGAACACTGCTACCCTACCTCCAGCAGGGCGACTGGCTTTGATCCTTGGACTTAAAGGATGCTTATACTCACATCCTTGTCCAGCCCAAGCACAGAAGGTACCTCCGCTTCATGGTACAGGGGAACCACTACCAGTACAAGGTGCTCCCCTTCGGCCTCGCGTCCGCCCCGTCGGTCTTCATAAAATGTCTGGCTGTGGCAGTGGCCCACCTCAGATTGTAGGGCACCTTCGTCTATCCTTAGCTAGACAACTGGCTCGTGACTGGGGGTATGGCCTCCGTAGATCGGCGGGCTACAGACCACACCATTCACCTTCTAGAGCACCTGGGATTCGTGGTCATCTGCCCAAAATCCCACCTGTCTCCGGCGTTACCCCTGGAGTTCATCGGGGCCCACTTGGACACTCAGGAGGCCATGGTCTTCCTGCCCCAAGACAAGGCAGACTGCCTCGTGTCTCTGGTGTTCGACGTGCAACGTCGCAGCGTGACTCTGCTCAGTCAATGCCTTCTCGGCCACATAGTCTCCACGGTTCATGTCATACCCAACGCCTGCTTCAACATGCGGGCAGCACAGTGGACCCAAGCGACAGGCCGACTTTGAGACCCTGTCTCAGTCACACCCTACCTGACAGAATCCCTGACCTTGTGGCCGGATGCACGGAACCTGCTCAGAGTCGTGCACTTCCAGACCCCGATGCATCAGATGGTCTTGACGATGGATGCCTCCCTTTTAGGCTGGGGAGCCCACTGCGAGGAACTGCCCACGCAAGGGACTTGGTCCCCTGAGGAGACTCGGCAACAGATCAATCTACTGGAGCTCAGGGCAGTCCTCCTCATGCTCAAGGTTTTCCAGCCCCGCCTGCAGCATCAAGCGGTGCTTGTCCAGACAGACAACCAGGTTGCGATATTCTACGTGAACAAACAAGGGGGCACCAGCACTTTACAGCCTCTGCCTGGAGGCGATCGCCCTGTGCTCCTTTGCAGTGAGACTGAGCATCACCCTCCGAGCCTCTTATCTCCCGGGCCAGGAGAACGCCTCGGCAGACCGATTAAGCAGGGTCCTCCAGCTCCACAAGTGGCGCCTGTGTCCCCGGATAGCGCAACGGCTCTTCCAGCGTTGGGGTACTCCAGATCTGGACCTCTTTTTCCAGCCCTGTGAACTCGCAGCTCCTATGGTTCTGTGGCCCCCTCCTTCACCTGGGTGGGGTGGCTCTGGATGCCTTCCTCCTGTCATGGACCACCGTCCTGTTGTATGCCTTTCCCCCACGCCACTCATTGCTCGGACTCTTCTCAAGATCCATTGGGACAGGGCCTCAGTGATCCTCATGGCCCAGGCTACCATGGTTCCCTTTGTTATTCTTTCTCTCGGCAAAGCCCCCGGTTCTTCTTTTGGACTTAGCTGCTGCTTCACCCCAATTTGAGGTCTCTTTCCCTTACAGCTTGGCAGCTGAGCAGTCGCCCTAGCCTCTTACCATCTCCCCATGGAAATCGAGGACATTCTTCTGGCCTCACAAAAGGATTCGACCCAGCGGCCATATGCCTTCAAGTGGCGCTGGTTCTGGGTGTGATGTTCGCAGATCCAAGCTGACCCGTTTTCCTCTCCTTCCCGATTATTCGTGCAGTACCTTCTCCACTTCTCGCAAGCTGGGCTGAAATCAAACTCTGTCAGGGTTCGCCTGAGTGCCATCTCAGCAAACCACTAGACCATCGAGAGAAAACACTTCTCGGGGAAACCACTGGTTTCCTGCTTCATGCAGGGCCTGCTCCTTTCCAGGCCCCCCATCTACCCTCCGTCTGCAGAATGGGACCTCAATGCAGTCCTTACGCAACTCACCAAGCCCCCCTTTGAGCCCATGGCTAACTGCTCACTGCGGCACCTGTCATGGAAGGTGGCCTTCCTGGTGGCTCTCATCTCCGCCTGGAGAGTCAATGAACTCCAAGCGCTGATGGCCGAGGCACCGTATATGAGGTTCTACAGGAACAGGGTGGTCCTGCGTGCTCACCCCAAGTTCCTCTTAAAGGTTCTCTTGGACTTTCATCTCAACCAAGAGATAGTGCTGCCCACCTTGTCCCTGAAGCACTACGCCGACTGGGCTTCGGTGATTCTCCACATTCTGGACTGTAAGAGGGCTCTCTCCTTCAACCTTCAGCGGACTTGAGACCACCACAGATCTGTGCAGCTCTTCGTCTCTTATGACCCCAGCCACTTGGGGCTGGTGGGTCACCAAGCGAAATTTGTCAATCTGGGTGGTGGACTGTATTGCCTTGGCCCAGGCTGTGCTTCCCCTGGACCCACCGAGTCACAGCGCACAGTGTCAGAGCGATGGTGAAGTTGGTCATTAGCCTGCGCTCAGTGCCACTGGCAGACATCTGTCAGGCCACTACCTGGTCCTCCGGTCACACCTTTGCAGTGCATTACTGCCTGGAGAGGGAGTCCTGTTGGGACAGCACCTTTGACCAGGCCGTACTCCGTAATCTGTTTGGGGTTTAAGCAACTCCTGCCCTCTGACCCTTCTTGTTCCAGCTACAGGGAGCGTTGCCATCCATGGACCCAGGGTCTTTGGGCTGCCTTCGGTTTTCACAGTGACTGCTCACAGCTCTGCCATGCTTTTTTCCTTCAGGTCCTCCATTGCCTGTAGCTAGGGAGTCTCAAATGTGAGGACTGACTTCCTGCTTGTTCCTGGAGAAAGCGTAGCTACTCATCTGTAACAGGTGTTCTCCAGAGACAGTAGGTATCGGTCCTCACAACCCTCCCTCCACCTTTGTTGTTATTCCTTTTTGCCATCTTCTTGGTGGGGCTCTAGCTATGGCACCTGACTGAGTAAGATGGCAACCTTGGGCAGGAAGGGGACCACGCATGCGTGGTGGCATTTCCAAAGGCTTTCTTTGAAAGCTGGGGAAATGCTCCGCGTGGGCTCCATCAGTGCCGACGTCACCCATACGTGAGGACTGATTCCTGCTGTCCCTGGAGAACACCTGTTACAGGTGAGTAACCCAGCCCAGAAAATAGAGAAATTGAAAATTTCCCTGAAGCAGGAGGAATTGGAGAACAGGAGCTCAAAACCCAAACATTAGTAAATCAGTCACAACTAGGAAGTGGAAGTTAGTCATGATTGGTGACTCCCTTCTGAGGGGTACAGAGGTGTCCATTTGCCAGCCAGACATGATGTCCTAGGAGGTGCGCTGTCTGCAAGGTTCCAAAATCTGAGATGATATGGAAGGTTTCTGCTGCCCCTCCATGTTGATACAAGTGACACTGCTAGGTATCCATCTAAACATATCAAGAGTGACTTCATGGCCCTGGAGGAGAGGGAGAAGTAGGAGGTAGTCTCCTCAACCCTCCTGCAATGGGGACATTCTTTATGGGGTACTGCATTAGGTTGGCACAAGCACCTAGTACGGTGGATTCTTCACATGAATGAGATTATAATTGCTTTTGGATTTCATGCCCCTCACTCTCGTGTTCACCATTTATGTGTATCTTACCATACTTTAGTCACGGGTTTTGTGATGTTCTTCATCTTGATTAGATTGTAAGCTCTAATGAGCAGGGACTGTTTCTTACATCTACCTCGTATATGTACAGCACTGCATATGCCTAGTAGCACTATATAAATAAGTAGTAGTAGTAATGATATGGGCCCCATAGACACTGAGACACATGCAATAGATAATAATATGCAAATATACTTCAGCTTGTAATCTTACAGTCATAAGAACATAACATAAGATATGCCATACTGCGTCAGACCAAGGTCAATCAAGCCCAGTATCCTGTTTCCAACAGTGGCCAATCTAGGTCATATGTACCTAGCAGTTACCATCTTGCTAAACAAGAATGTTCCTATCACCTGTTGCAAGCGACCTATGATGCCTATGATATAACCACTTGCTTGGCAACAGTAGCCATTGCAGCAAGAAAAACAGCATGACTACAATTGTCAGGACTTCACAAGGACAATCTTGACTGCTTTGCTGATGCCCCTTGTATGACAACACCTTTTGGTGCCAAGGTTGAGGACACTGTTATTCAAATGAAGGATAATTGTTCCACAGTCAGAGTTCTCCATTTCACTCTTGAAACTCGTTCGCGGTACCGGAAGACTTGAACTGCTTATTTAGAAAACCTTATTCTCAACGTCCAGCACTTCCACCCATTATCACTACCAGCCATATCTGAGATCCACTCCTCAATGTCAGACTTCTCCAGCTTATATGCCACATCAGAGACCCAGGGTGTGCAAGCAGTAACCAGTGCAGCTGGTGCCCCCCCATCAAACAGAATCCTTCTTTTTGACTATCTACCAGTTGGAGGGCATACTAACATCCTCCAGAAATAACTGGCCAGCCATCACCTCTGATCAATGAGTCCTCACCATTGTGAATCAGGGCTATCTCCAGTTCTCGAGCCTCCCTCCATTGACACCATTGCTATGAAAGTACCCTTCCACCCAGCAGAACTCCATCATTTTTCAAAAAGAGCTCCAAGACTTACTGGAGGCAAGGGATGTAGAATCCATCTCTGCTTCTCAGTGTGAACGAGGTTTCTATTCACCATTCTTTCTCATTCCAATAAAAACACGGGGTGGGGGGAGGAGAAGGAACAGGATGACTATGACCCATCCTAGACCTCAGATAATCTTTATCTTAAAAAAAAAAAAAAATTCAAAATGAATACTCCAGCCACCATTTTGTGTCTCATTTGCAAAAGAGATTGATTTGCATCCCTAAAACTGTAGGATGCTTATACACATATCCCAATTCATTCATCCCATTATAAATGTCTCCATTTTGCTTTTTTAGAATTTCACTACCAGTATCGAGTCTTTCCCTTTGGTCTGTCCTCAGCTCCCTGAGTCTTCACAAAGTGCCTTGTGGTAGTGGCAACCCATCTCACAAGCAAGGGCATTTTGTTTTTCTCTACCTTAGTCACAGGAAAGGATCCTCCAATTGTTACCTCAGCTCCGACTGCCACCATCCTTCTCTAGAGTCTTGGCTTTCTCATCAACTACAAGTCCAATCTCACTCCAACTCAGCAGTTATGTTTTATTGGAGCTGATCTCAATATCCATACTACTATGGATAGTCATAATGTGATCCACAATGCTGTTGACTCAAACCCTATCTGTGGCACAAAGGCCCACAGTGAGAAGAATTTTGCAACTTCTAGGCCATATGGCTGCATCGATCCAAGTAATTCCAAATGTCACATGGAGAATGAGATCACTTCAATTGCATCTCAATAAATTTTGGAACTTGATACTGCACTCCCTCTCCACGAGGATTCCCATCTCCAATAGTCTCAGAAGTGATATCATTTAGTGGGTCCTACACATCAATTTATCAGTGGGTTGCCCCTTCTAGTGCAACTTGGTTCTCTTCATACACAAAGGTTGTGTTCTCTGACGAAGTGTCTCTGCCACATCAACCAAGTGGAGCTTTGAGCAGTTCTCTACAGTCTCAAAATCTTCACTCCCTGCTTGAAAAACATGATTCTTCAGTTTTGCATGGAGATTGTTTGCCATGTTGTATATAAACAGGGGGATTCAGGTTCCCTGTCCCTTTCCAGGGAAGCCCTTCGGCTATAGACAATGTCACAATCCAGGCTACTTACTTTCCAGGAGATTTCAACCAGTTGGCAGTTATCTTAAGTAGACAGCTACAACCCCATGAATGGTCGCTCAACTCCACTGTAGTGACGAGCACCTTCGAAAAAATGTGGTATTCCAATAATCAATCTCTTTGGCTCTGCAGACATTCATTTTACTGCTCTTCATTACCTCTCCTCTCTTCTCTCTCCCTACACCCCTTCTCGGGACTGCCACTCATCGGGCAAATCCCTTTTATCTATGCTCTCCTCCTTCACTGCCAAGTCCAAACTTTGCTCATTCTACTTTGCTGTACCATATGCTTGGAACAGACTACCTGAGTTGGTGCGTAGGCTCCATCTATAGTCCTTTTCAAATCCAGGCAAAAAAGTCCATATGTTCAAGGCTGCTTTTGGATTCTGACCCTTTACTCTCCTGTTTATCACCTGTGAGTGTTAAAACTCTCTTGTCCCCTGTTTGTTGCATTTGTCTTGCATAGATTGTAAGCTCTAGTGAGCAGGGACAGTCTCTCATTTGAATATTTACAATGCTGTGTAAGCCTTAAGCACTATACAAATAAGTAATAGTAGTCCACGGAGAAAGTGTATTTTCTTACATGTAACACTTTTCCCACTCTCCAATCCCCCAATTTTTATCTTGCCTCAACTTCTTAAAGCTCTGGAAAAGACTGATTCACTGAGTGTCAGGAGGCAACTCCCACACAAAGGATAGATAATGTGGATCCCTTTATAGCAACAGGATAAAATCAAAATAACCCTAACTGTCTCTGCTATCTCAACAAATAGGGGTGATCTGAATAGAGCAGTGGATACACCCCTAAGCAAAGCATGGGGAGGGTTGACCTGCATGGAGTGACGCCACCTTGCTGAGCAGACTAGATGGATCATGATGGTTTTTATCTGTAGTCATATACTGTGTTACTATGTTCAGTAGTATAATAAATAAATAAATAACTTAAAAAGTAAAATTTAAAAAAGGCTTCTACATGAAGCTAACTCTGCACTCAAGATCCATTCCCTGAACTTCACCTGCAAGGGTGGTTGCACTCCTCTGCTGTCTATGGAGAACCTCCGTTACAGGTAAGTGACTTTATTTATTTTATTTAGCGTACATTTGTATACCGCTACTTCCAGCGATCAGTAGCGGAATTAGATTACATATTGGAAACTGTCTAATCAGGATAGACAAATTTGTGGTATATACAAGGTGATTCGTAGGGTGAGCACAACACACAGTAATTAAGTAATTGGGTTTCTTTTCGTAAGGAGGGAGGGGTTATTTACATATGTACAGTTTTAGATATATACATCTTTGGCTCTCTGGGTGGCACAGCTTAGGCCACATCAACTAAATCAAGTTGTACTGAGTCTGGAATAGGTGAGTCTTGAATTTTTTCCGAAAGTCCATCAGGTCTTTGCTAGCTCGTAGCTCAGGCGGCAGTTGGTTCCACAGTGTCGGTGCTGTGTATGAGTATGCTCTGTTACTTGTACCGGTTTTGACAGATCTTCGGTTACGCGGAGGGTGTTTAAGTTGGTGGTTCTTCTGCTTCTGTTGGGTGGTTGTGTGCAGATTAGGTTGGATAGGAAGGATGGTGCTATGTTATGCATGAGTTTGAATGTGGTTATTAGTGTTTTATATTTTATACGAGCTGTAATGGGGAGCCAGTGTAGCTCAATCAGCACAGGTGTGATGTCTTCAGCAAAACGTTTCTTCATAATGATTCTAGCCGCCACATTCTGTGCCATTTGCATTATGTTTAGGGTTTTCTTTGGTAGGCCCTGTAAAATGGCGTTGCAGTAGTTGAAGTGCGGCATGATGAGAGCTTGTGCAACGGACCTGAAATCATGAGGCTCAATAATGCTCCGTAGTGGTTGTATGACTCTTAGTTTGTGGAAGATGGCCCTGTTTGTTATGCGGAGGTGTTTTTCCATCTTTAGGTCGCTATCGAATGTTACCCCCAGATATTTTATTTCTTGCTTTGTTTGGTAGGTATTGTTGCACAGGGTGATAGTTGCAGGGGGGTTGAAATTTGGTTTTCTGGAGATGTACATCACCTCTGTTTTTTTATGGTTGATCGCCATGTTGTTTTGTTGTAACCAGGTTTGCATCTCGCTTAGGCATTCTTCTAGTTGGATGTAATTTGGGTTATTTGCATCAAGTTGTGTGTACAGCATAATATCTTCTGCATAGATGTGGTAGTTGATTTTGTGCTTTTGGAAGGTTTCGCAAATTGGTTGCATATATACGTTGAAAAGGAGTGAGGAGAGAGCAGAGCCTTGAGGTATGCCTTGGGTTTGTGGGAATGCCTCTGCTTTTTCGTCGTTGAACTGTACCTGTTGCATTCTGTTTGTTATATATGATGAGAACCATTTTAGGGGGGTTCCCGATATTCCTATTGATTTAATTCTGTTCATGAGGGTTTCATGGTGTATTGTATCGAACGCTGCTGAGATGTCAATAAATATGAGTATAAACATTTTCTTTTTGTCTTCTAGGCCTTTGAGGAGGTTGTCTAGTAGTGCAATCAGTAGGGTTCAACCCCATGATGTTGCCTGAACCCGTATTGCTGATCATCTAGGGTTTCATTGTCGTCCAGGTGGTCTTGTATTTGTTGTAGGACTGCCTTTTCAATGATCTTTGCTAGGAAAGATATGCTGGATATTGGGCGGTAAGAAGCTGGGTCGTCCTTGTTGAGTGTTTTGTTTTTTAGTATAGGTCTTATGATGGATTTTTTAAGTTGCGTAGGCATGATTCCTTGTTGGAGTGACAGGTTTACTATATGCAAGACGTGTAGGGCAATTTCTTGCTTCGCTGCCTTGACCCATGCGGCTGGGCAGGGATCCAGTAGGGAGGTTGTGGTGTTGATGTTCGCGGCCTTATTTAGTAAGTTAGTGTGATGCATTCTTTATATATGTTGGCATAATTTGCTGCTTAGTGTATTGCAGGGATTTGTGCTGTTTTATTTATTTATTTATTTACATTTCTTATATACCGCGCTATTAAAGATCAGTGCGGTTCACAGTGAACAGAACAATGCTACAATGCAACAACGACACAATGCGCTTACAGAGAACAGGGTAATAGCTTAGGGGAGAACTTGGGAAAAACTATATACAGTGCATTTTACAGAGCTACAGGGTATTCATAGTTGGAACAGGTTTGATGGCATTGAAAAATCTGTACCAGGGGGTGGGCTGATTAACCATTCTCCCGTTGAGTTAGATTGTTGGAACAGTTAGGAAGGGGGGTCAGGGGGCACTTTCTATGTTTTCCAGGGCTAGATTCAGGATAGTGGATTTGGAACAGATGATATTTTAGTGCTTTTCTGAATAAGGTAAGATTCATGATGGCTCGGATTCCAGTGGGAAGGGCATTTCTTTATGGGAAGAAGTGTGTGTGTGTGTGCACTCTCAAATTTATCCCCTTGTGGTTTTCTCTCCCCTCTTTGAAGAGAAGCCTCATGATGGCCAAGGGTACCACCACTGGGTAATGCCCATATCTTCAGAGGGAATTCCATTTACTACTACCCTCTGTCACCTCCCATTCAACTAGTTTTTAATCCAGTCACTCATTTTAGGGTCCATCCCATGGACACTTTGTTTATTTAGAACATCAACCCCTCGACCAACCAACCAAGGAAGTTATTTGAAATAGTAAAAAGCCGAACAAAAAC